>JAQPPZ010016539.1:2400000-3747570 GCA_028583015.1 Wollemia nobilis
GACGAAATATCCTCTTGGCACCCAGTTCTCAAAACTGTCGCGATATCGCGACGAATTTTCCACTTTGCTCTCCAACTGCAAAAGTGTCACGAAATCGCGACAGTTTTACCAGTAAGCACCAAATTGCCAAAACTGTCACGATATCGCGACAATTTAACCAAGCGCCTTCCCCTAGGGCCGCGATGGCGCGACATGTCGCGAAATCGCGACAAAAACCCGTCAAAGGCCGAGAGGGCACAACCTGTCGCGATATCGCGACAAAACCCGCAAAGGCCGAAAGGGCGCAACATGTCGCGATATCGCGACGTAAACCATCCTTAGCAAAAAAACACTGCACATCATTTCAGAAAACGTTCAAGGCCTTGTCGAATCTTTGCATCCTCCACAGGCATGTCACTGTGCAACCGCATCCCAACCTCCCTTTCAACACCCATCTTAGCAAGGAAATCGGCCGCCTTATTGAGATCTCGATTCACATAGACAGGTATCACATCATCTAATTCCCTCCAAAGCTCTTTGATTTGGGAAACTAGGATCCGCAACCTCCAAGCTTTCGAGACAAAGTTTCTCATACAATCAAGAGCACCCACCAAAATTTGGGAGTCAGACTCAATAATAATCTTCCTGTGTCCCTTTTTGGCTGCCCAGAAGGAGGCAGATTTAATGGCAAAGGCCTCAGCTTCATTGTTTGTGGCACATCCCAGACCCTGCAGTTCCCAATAGAGCAAAGACCCAACATGATCGCGACACACAACTCCAATTCCAAGCACTTCCTGGATTGCCTCTAGCCGCTCCATCGCATTGATTTTGATCCATCCTTCGAGAGGAGGTTTCCAACTACCACTCACCCGCCTTTGTTGAAAAATAGCTCCCTCGTCCAAAGGCTCGTGCAGCATCGAATTTCCCCCTCGGTATGAATGGCAACCGTTTCCGCCACTTTGCTCCAAATGACTTGCCATATTCCTTCTAGAGAGGAGAAGGTTTCACGAAAAATACGGGCATTTCTCTCCAACCAAACCTGCCACCAGATAAAAAATAAACCAAGCTCCCAGCCAATTCGGAGAGCATTGGATTTAAATCTACCTTTCTTCCAGCTTATCCATATGTTGTTTCGAGACAAGACCCCATTAGCCTGAAGATTAAAGTGGGAGAACCAGCGCTTCCAGATCTGTCGTGTGAAAGAACATTCAAACATTAGATGATCCGCCGTTTCCTCCTGCTTATGGCATAACACACATTGGGAAGGGCCAATGATGCCTCTGAGTCTGAGATTGTCATAGGTGAGAATTCCATTATGCAAAAACTGCCAGGCGAAGAAGTTCACTTTCGGCCAGCCCTGGGGATGCCATATCTTTCTCCAGTCATGAACCAAAAAAAAGGGTGGAGGGGGCTCTGGGAGGATCTCACCATATCCTTCTTTCACAGTATAAACCCCAAGGCTCCCATAGCCCCAGGCCAATTCATCCTCCTCATCTCTCCCAGTAAGAAACCGTTTTGCCAAGATTTTTCCCAAAGTAGGTGCCAACTCCGGAGGGATAGGTATTGGCCACTCATCCAACCGCTTAAACTTTATGATCTTGTAGTCCCCCAATTGACTAGTGTTAAAGTAGCTCTCAATTTGAATCCATCCCTTATCTTCTAAAGCAGATTTTATCGGTTGCAATTCAGGAAAAACAACAATAATGGGAGGATTCTGGTCCCAAGAATCAGTCCAGAACCGAGCCTTATCCCCTCGCCCCACTTTCCAAAATAGTTGATCTTTGATGAGTTGAGCTCCAAGCTTGAGCGCCTGCCACACTGGAGATCCAAAACCTTCCAGTGGAAAGCGGCCCACATCATTAGGATGGATAGAACCCAGGTATTTGCTAGAGAGAATTCTGTCGAAGAGGGATGTTGGTCGAGAAATCCACCTCCAAGACAGCTTTGCCACCCAAAGCCTTGTTGTTAAACTTGGAGCTTCTTAGTCCCAAACCCCCTTTTTCCTTGGGTTGGGTAACCTTGTCCCACCCAACCAAGGCCCATTTCCTCTCTCCCTTGGCACCTTCCCATAGAAATCTTCTAGCCATTTTATCCAGCCTCTTTCCAAATAGACTGGGAGCAACCAGACTGGAGAATTTGTAAATTGGCATGGCCTGAATAATTGACTCAGTAAAAGTTAGACGACCCCCATAACTTAACCATCTATTAGACCAATGGTTCATTCTATCTTTGATGCCATCCAAAAGGTCCTTCCAAACATCAATTTTTAGTTTTTTGAAATGGAGAGGGACCCCCAGATAGACTACTGGGAGAGAGGTCCGAGTGAAACCTAAAATCTCAATAACTCTGTCCTGTAACCGTTGATCAATATTGAAGAAGATCACTTTGGATTTATTGTCATTGATGACTTGATTAGAGGCCCGGAGGTAGACATTTAGAGTATCTCTGATTCTTCTTGCTTCCCTAAGGCTGGCCACTCCCACCAATCCAATATCATCTACAAACTGTAAATGAGTCAAAACTTCAGCCCCGACCTTAAAACCTGTTATCTGACCTTGAAGTCTTCTTTTCAGAAAGAGTCTACCCAATCCTTCAGCCAAGATGAGGAAGAGATAAGGAGAGCAAGGATCTCCTTGCCGCAATCCTCGAGAGGCACCAAAAGGAGGCGAGGGAAGTCCCTTGATAAGAACAGAGTATGAAGGCGAAGAAATACAGCTCATGACCCAGTTTGTCCAGTCCTGAGAGAAACCAAAGGCAGTCAACATCTTTGCCAAGAAGCCCCACTCCACCCTGTCATAAGCCTTGGACATATCCAGCTTAATGAACATTCCTTTGTTCCCGGATTGGTGCATTGTATGGATAGCCTCCCGTGCAAGAATCACTCCATCCAAAATTTGCCTCCCTTCAACAAAACCCCCTTGCTCCGGAGAAATTATATTATGCAGAATAGGTTTTAACCTTTCAGCCATAATCTTCGTAATTATTTTATAGATCACATTGCATAAGGCAATAGGTCTAAAATCAGATAAATGAACCCCCCTCGCTCCTTTTGGAATTAAAGTAATGAATGTATGATTTAGAGCCTTGAGCATTCTTTTATTGGTTCTGGACTCCTCAGAGGATGACCGTAACATCTTCCTCCGGAGAATCCCAAAAGGCCTGGAAGAACTCAATAGGGAAGCCATCGAGACCGAAGCGATTTACCAGTACTCATCCCAAAGACCACCTTCTTAAGTTCATCTTTATCTATAGGTCTAAGTAGAGCCTGGTTTTCTTCAGGAGAGATTAAAGAAGGAATGACAGCAATAACTTCATCTTGGGCTGCCCCATCTTGCTCCATACTTTCCGTAAAGAGTTTTGAGAAATATTCCATTGAGTGGGAGTGCATACCAGGAAGAGTGTCAAAAGAGTATCCATTCTCATCTTGAAGGAAATCCATAGTATTCATTTGTCTCCTAGCACAGGCAGAGCGCTGAAAAATTTTTGTATTTCTGTCTCCTTCTAATAACCAAGTATTTCTTGCTCTCTGTTTCCAGTAAATCTCTTCTTGGTTATCAATATCCTCAACCGCTTTGCGCAAAGCATCATCCTCGGATTTAAGGTGCTCGAAAATGTTTCCTTCCCTGAAATGTTTTTGCACCTCATCCCATCTGGCCAACAAGGGGGCCCGTTGGAGCTGGAAGTCTGATTTGTTAGTTTGCCTCCACTGTTTCAATTTACACTTGACGAATTGAAGTTGTTTGTGAAATTTGAACATTGCAGTCCCAAAAGGTGGGCGGCCATCTTCCCACCACTGAGGAATTTTTCTTCGGAGATCTTCTTTTTGCAACCAAAAATTTTCAAATTTAAAAGGTTTATGGTATCGCCTCGTCCTAGCCCCTCCCTCCGTAACAATGGGAAAGTGGTCCGAAACCGGGCCTTCCAAAATCTAAAATTTAATATTCCATTTCACAAATGCTTCCTTCGAGACCATAAACCGGTCTAGTTTTACCTTCCTACCGTGTGGCTCTCTTCTCTTATTAGTCCACGTAAAATAAGTACCAGGACCTTTGATATCAACAAGGTGAAAGGCCTGGACTTGAGCAATCAGAAGCCTATCCCCTGGATCCAAAACTGGGAAACCACCTTCCTGATCACTGGCAGATAATTTGGCATTAAAATCCCCAGCAACAATCCAATCGCAATCTTCCCGGGAGGATCTCATTGAATGAACAACATTCCATTGAAGCCGCTGGCCATCAATGCTTTGAGCCCCATAGAAGTTTGTAATTAAAACTTGTTCAGCTGTAACAATGTTCTTAAAGAGAGATGTGAGAACCCCCCTCCAAGCTGTATGTTCTATTGCTATCCACACCAGAGGATTCCACAGAGTAACAATTCCCCCCGAAGCTCCTTGGGCCGCCACATCCATATATCCAGCGCCCCTCCATATTCTACTAGCAATTTTACACATAAGATCTGAAGACATTTTTGTTTCCCGAAGGAGCAAAAAGTCTGTTTTGTGTCTTCCTAAAAGTCTTTGAACAGCAGATTGATGGGTTCTACTGTTTAAACCCCTTACATTCCAGGATTGTATAATCATTGGAAACCTTGGGAGCAATACGAGTCAATTGTTCTCACCGATCCTCCATTGATCAGCTTGTCCCCTTGCGCTACTAGTAGATCCTTATTGGATTTTCTACCAGCTCCTTGGGAATTACTATTCTTAGACCTCTTTTCCACCCGGGTGATCCCCAACGCCGGTCTTTCTCTGCTCTTTTCTCGCACTTCCCATGTGGACATCCTTAATAACTGGTTGTGCAGGGGAATGAATTACCATAGCCCCTAGGTTCTCTGACTGCAAAATCTCAGGGGTTTCAATCACCTGTTCTAAGACAGGAGTAGATGATAGAGGAGCATGAGAGTGGGTGTTAGAATCCCCATCATTCCCAACCACTCCTTCCATGACTTGGTCTTCTTGGTCTACAAGGGATTTGAAGATTTCATATCGATTGGTTGGCTTGGTTTGGGACTGCTCTTTGCCATTTCTCCTTTTGTTTTTCCTCCGCTTCTGCTGTTCAAAGCCATATTTCTGGGCATCAGAACCCTGGGGGATATTGAGGGGTTCTTTGACCGAAGTGAACTTACCCTCTCTGGGGCGATTTGACGCTCCCGACGGAGCTTCCGCTTTTGTGGTCAGGCTATTTGGGCAGAACCTAGCCAAATGGCCATGCTTATGGCAGACTCTGCATCTGAAAGGTAAGGCTTCATAGTCTAGCTGCTGTATCCAGGTTAGTCCTGCCAACTCCAATTCCACCTCGACTGAAAGTGGCTGGCTAATGTCCATTTCTACGCATATTCTAGCAAAGACAGCAGTATTTCCTTCCATGGTATCTCTTGAAACTCCCAAAAATCTACCTAGAGAATTACCAATCAACTCAAGGATTTGCTCACCCCAAAACTCCATTGGGAGAGCATACAACCGTATCCAGACCGGGACAGCCGTGGGCTCAATGCGAGGGTCAAAACCCACTCTCCACGGTTGGACAAATAATCCAGCCGGGCCGTGGCTCCTCTTCTCTGATTCAAATGCTCTGTTTCTATCTGCTAGAGAAGAGAAACTAATAATAAAATACCCATTGCTTATAGGCCATAGAGAGTACTCACCAATGGGCTCCCAGTTCTGTCTCACCCAGGTGTGTAGAAAGTTCAGAGTGGGCCGAATACCCATGAATTTGCAGATCAGATCATGGGTAGCACGGTATATAATCGTATCCTCAACCAGTTTTGGTTCTATGACAATCTTTGGCCTGGACGCAGATTGTGGAAGGCAGCCGTTAACTCTGTTTGCAGATAAACCCTTTCCAGCATTCTTAAATAGCATTTGATAAACACTGCGTTGAGCTTCATCGGAAGAAGATGCAGGGTTTTCTTTTAATTTATCAGCATATGAGCTTTTCTGCCCATCGGAAGATCCTGGAGGAGACCCCATTGGGCCCTCCCAAGGCAACGAGCAATCCTTCAAAGAGGTGTAGAATCAATCCACAGGAGGATCTGGAAGAGACTTCCAACCAGAGACCCTGGAGCTTCGCCCGTGCCTGCACAGACGCTTTCCCGCCAAAACGCCAGAGCTTAGAAAAAAAGCAATCCTCTCCAACCCTTACCTTTGAAATTATTGTTAGAAGTCTCTTTATTTTTATTTTTTATCACATCTCATTACAACCAATCAATTTGTTACATCAGATTATTTCATTTAAAATATTACAAGCATGACATTCAAATTATAATATTTCAAAATGACATAATTTCATGAATCATCAATCCAATTATCAAAACAATCAATCAAACATAAAAGCATCATAAGCATCACATAATACAAGTCATATGATCAAAAATATCTCATCTATATATATCAACAGTATATGTACATCATCAAATCTGGATTGGTATGCCACAATCTGTACCTCGACATACTCAATCCTCTATCAAAAATAATAATCATATATCATACAGTGTCAGTCTAGCCCTCTAGCCTCGAGAGCCCCTCGAGCTCTCTGCCTCATCTCCTCCCCCGCCCTGAGGTGGACGAGGTGGCCCCATCGCAGTCTATGTAGTCCTAGTCCTCGATCGGGACGTGGTCCTTGATGACCCGATCCTGATCGGATCTGTAATGTTGGCTGGCAGGGGTAGTCTATCCGCCTCTGGCACCAGATGGAAGTATAATGTCTGGTAAAATGTTAGCTGGGCGATAGCCCATGTCAACTCCCTAGAGCTCGCCCCTCCGCCCCGTGCCTTGAGGTGTGCAATCTCATCCCGTAGCTATGACACCTCAGCTCGGTGGCGTGCAGCCTCATCCTGTAGAGTCTGCACCTGGGCCTGGAGACGATCTCTCTCCGCCCAAAGAGTAGCCATCTCGCTACTCTCTCCTATGTCGACACCCTTGCCCTTATCGGGCGATGGTGGCCTCTCCCTCTATGGAGATGGGGGTCTCGCCTCCCTCCTCTCCCTCTCTCTCTACCATGGCCTCTCTTGTGCCTGTGGCCTCCTCACCTCTCTCCCACCGTGACCCTGGGCTACCTCCATCACCGCCTGGCACCGCCTCCCTATCCGATGCACAACCGCGTGGATCGAACCCTGTGCCCTCGTCATCCGAGGAGGGCGGATGCCTACGTACCAGGCATCGTAGCCATCGGCTACTCCCGCGTCATCCCCATCCACTGGCTGATGGGGGCATCATCCGTGTCCTGGCTCCAGAACCATTGCATGTCGGGAGCCCCGCTAACCGTGGTGTTATCCCGGATAGTCTAGGAAAACTCGTAATCCCTCAGAGATGGGATCCCCTACTGCAGACCGAACTGATGCAAAACTTGGTCATAGCGGTGGAGCTCCACCTCTCCCCTCTCCATCCATAGCCAGCAGACTCGCTTGATGCGAGCCAACTCCTGTCTGTCCTCGACCCACCCTGGATGCTCCCTCCATGGCCTCCAGGTGATCTGGTCTGGGACTAGGTCATCCAATAGTCTTCGGGACATCGGCAGGTCGATCTGTCATTGTGCCCCTCTCCGGAGCCACCAGTAGAAGACTCGGGGCCTCTCCCCATCAACCCCTATCAGAGGAAGCCCTACCGGCCTTCGCACCGCAATGTGCTCCCAACACCAAACTTGTAAGAGCGATGTCATGACCAGACATCGGCCGCCCTTGTACACGACCCCATACAGGATCCTGTACAATCGGCATAGAACAAAATTGCCCCAAGAGAACCTATAGCCATGGTCCCGCATATCGTAGATCACATCTGCGAGCATCCATGGCACCCTACACCCGCTCTGGTGGCACAACAAAAGTCCACCAACTACTCCAGCTAGAACCCGTGTGAGTGTAGATGCCCCAGGCATCTGGCGCAGTGCCTCGATATTAACTCCGCCCTTCTCCAGGGTGAAGCTCGGGTCACCACACAGTCATCCCATAGCATGGCCCTGATTGGCCGTAGGAGTAATCAACCGTCCTTGTATGGGGATTCTCAGAATCCTCCATACATCCTCTAAAGTGGGAGTCATCTCCCCTGTCGGTAGCTAAAAACATGAAGACCCCGGATACCACCTCTCTGCTAGGGCCGTTAGTAGCCCCATATCTGTAGACACTTGTGGCATCTCTGCCACATGTTGTAAGCCGACCTGTGCCAACTGATCCCACTCTTCCTGTGTGAGAGCGGCCAAGTCATCTCTCAACCCTCCATACTTCCATTCTCTGCTCTTTAGTAAACCTCTCTGCAAACATAAACAACAAAACAATAAAACAATCATTAATAACAATTCAAGCAATTAATAATGCAAGTTAAAAATTCAATTTTATGTAATTGATGATATCGCCCACTATTGGACGATATCGTCCCAAATTTGAGTAGGATCGTCTCCGATTTCGCAAGCCGAAATCGTCTCTAATTTGACGAAATCGTCCCCCTTTCGACGATTTCGCCCTTGCGAAATTGCCGAAATTGAGACGATTTCATCGAAATCGGGACGATTTCGTCCCGACGACGTCGATGGCCCAAAAACGGCCGCGATGCTCAAAAATCATCTAAAAATTACCTACAAAGCATGTAAATTCAAATTAAAGCATCCTAGTTAAGTCTAGACTCTTACCCATAGACCGCGCTGGACCTCTATCGATCTGTGCGTCGTCTCCACCATTTTTGCTTCAGAGCTCTAAAACCAGAAAATGAACAGTAAAAATGAATTAGGGTTTTACCCTATTTTTCTTAATTTTATTCAAAAATAATTTTTTGCTTTTTCGTGTTTTTACCTCAAACATTCGATTTGGGTAAAAACACGGAGGGGGCACCATAGTAAGCTGTCGTACGATTCGACCAAGAATCGTCGCCAAAAAATGGGAATAATTTTTGCTTTCTCGTAGATCGAGAAGAACTCATCTTTAACGCATTTTCTTCGGAAAATTCGCTAAAGAGGGGGAAAAATGTAGCACCCTAAAATTGGCGTAGTAAAATTACAATAATTACATTCACCTTAGTAAATAATTTAAAATTCAAATTTAACCTCCCAAACCGCCCGTTAACCGCCGGGTAATCCGTTTCCCCCTTTTCCATGCCATTTTTAGAGGTTGTTTTGACCGTTTGACGATATCGTCGCCGATCAGACGATATCGCCCCAGATTTGACGATTTTGTCTGGACTAGGACGTCCAGACGATCTTGTCACAAAACTGATTTTGCAAAGTTAGCTTCTGTTCCAACGGGTCTCCAATCCGGGTAGAAGCGTGTCTGCGTCGTTAGGGACCCTCCCCTGTTGGAGATCTCCCAAATTGGGATGATCTCCAACCTCCTAACTACTCCCCTAAGCCTATTTAATCCTAAGCTATTCCCTTAGCACCCCCTGGCTGAAATTCTCTGCAATTTAACTCCATCTACGTTGAATCATCCCAATTTTCCATTTGCACTCGTCCCATACCAATTTTTTTGCAGGTACATCACTATTTTTCAGCCGGAGCCAGCACACATCATCGTCGACGAACCTGTTCAGATCGGAGGTGAACCTGTCGAATTCGAGGCGATTTTGTACTGATGCGAGACGATCTCGACTGCAGTCCATATTGAGGCAATCAGTGCCTGAAGTTTGCACTTCTCAACCTTTTCTCTGTTGTTTTATTTTGCAAATTAGATAGTTTATTTAGTGTTTATGTTATTTTGCATTTGGAGTTCACCCATTTAGCTTAGATTGCATGCTAAGATCATGATTTGTCATTAGAATATCATAATTTGTTTGAATTTCTGTTCATAACTATTATTCAATATTCATACATTCATTTGGTGTTGTTCCCCTCTGTTAGCACAGTAGTATTCATTGTATTTTGTATCTATTTTTCTGCTTGCAGGTCTTTGACAAATTTGTCTGATGAATTCGTTAGATCTCAGACGATTCTGTCAGATCTCAGATGATTCTATCAGATATCAGATGATTCTATTGAATTCTAGATGATCCTGACTGCTTCAAACATCAGAATCATCATCAGACATCCGGATCAGGTATTCCTCATTTTGTATTCTGAAAATTCTCTATTTATCTCTTTAAATATTTTTTTTGTATTCATTGAATTTGCATTTTCATGTAGATTAATCTAGATTCATTTGGCCAAACCTAGGATATGAATGCTTAAAGTTAAAAACAAACACATTAAAACACATTCCAAACCTAGGCGTGGAAACTGCCCTTAAATGTTTCCTGGTGAACCCACCATCCGTCGAAAAATCATCAAAATACACCTCCCTTGAGAGGCGGGACCTTCGCAAAGTCCTCTCAGTCCGAGGTACCGCGACATCCTTTTCCCATCCTCCTTCCGAGCACGGATCCAATAGCCTGAAGGTAAGGATGCAAAAAATTTGGAGCGATACAAGTATGCATAGAATTGAGATGCAATTTTTTTTGTTATTTTTGATGTTTTTACTGTTTTTATTTGTTTTTGAATATTTATTTTGACCAAGTAGTTATGGTAACCCTTGGAGCTTTTGGTTTGACCAAAGGGTTTATGGATACCTTTGGGGCATTTTTGGGGTTGACCAAGCGATTGTGGGAATCCTTGGAGCTTTTGGTTTGACCAAAGGGTTTATGGATACCTTTGGGGCATTTTTGGGGTTGACCAAGCGATTGGGAGAATCCTTGGAGCTTTTGGGTGGGCTATGGCTCTCTCTAAATGTGGAATGGCCTTAAATGACTGATGTTCAAGGGTTCTAGTTCCTTGATTCCTTCAAGAGAGGTGATCCGATATGTTCCAGGTCCTATTTTACTATCAATCACATAAGGACCTAACCAGTTTTCCGTGAACTTGTCCCTTAGATGGGTGGCAAATTAGAATTCTATTGGTTCTCTTTTAACACCAAGTCACCAACCTGAAATTCCCTTAGGTGAACCTTCATGTTGTATGATTTCTTAAGTTGCTCTTGATAGATACACAAATGCTCAAGAGCATTCATGCATCGTTCGTTGAGTAACATAAGTTGGTCTAATCAGGCCTGCCATGCAGTGTCATCATCGATGAACTCTTGCAATGAAATGTGTAGGGAAGGGATTTCCAGCTCGAGAGGCATGACTGCCTCGGAGCCATGCACCAGCAAAAATGGATTTGCCCCAGTGGGCGTCCTAATGCTAGTGCGATAAGCCCATAGGGCAAGCAAGATTTTAATGTGCCAATCTTTATGACTATCTACGATGGTATTTTTTATTTTAATGTGCCAATATTTATGACTATCTACGATGGTATTTTTGAGGATGGTGACTAGCGTTTTGTTTGACGCATTTGCTTGCCCATTTGCCTATGGATAATAGGGTGTTGAAAAACTATGCTAAATTTTGTACTTTGTTGTCAAAGCACGCACATATTTATTTTTGAATGACGTCCCATTATCCGAGATGATATTGGATGGAATACCAAAATGACATGATATTATGTAAAATGAACTTCGAAATGCGGATTCCAGTCATAGAGGTAAGCGGAATTGCTTCCACCCATTTGGTGAAGTACTCTGTGGCCGTTATGATGAACGTGTGATGACCCGATGATGTAGGGGAGATATTTTCGATTAGATTGAAGCCCCACTATGAAAAAGGCCAAGCCGATTGGATCGGTTGCAAGGCCTGAGAAGGTATGTGTGTCAAATTAGCATGGTGTTGACACTTCACGCACTTCTTTACATATGCGCAACAATATCGCTCTAAAGATGGCCAATAATAGCCCATGCAGAGAATGCGCTTTGCGATGGCCATATCACTGAAGTGGCCACCACATGTACCATCATGGGCTTGGGTGATTGCCCAAGCGGACTCCTGTTGGTCCAAGCAACGAAGGAGGATTCCTTCATAGCTCCGATGATACAAAATATCTCCTAGCAAGACATGTTTTTCCGCTTTATGTTTAAATGATATTTTCATGGCTTGTGTCAATCCAAGTGGGAGATTACCTAGCTTGAGGTAATCCCTTATGGGTGTGTACCAATCCTACTGATCAGAAACCTTGATGGCATGAACGACCAATCCCTCTTGAAGTTCATCCCTAGCAAAAGTTGAGTGGGAAATAACTTGTAAAAATAGCATTGTGTTGCTATTAAGAGGGGTCGGGGAGAACAAGGACCCCCAGTTGGCTTGAGTCAAACAATCATGGATTCGAGAGAACCTATCTTGAGATGGTTCAATCTAGATCAGGTGGATTCTTGGTGTTAGGTCAGAGATTGCTCGCTCCATCATAGATTGTGATAATGTTTTGACCTAAATAGTCGTCATTTCATCGAAAGGGTCTTACGAGATTAGTGACCCCAAGGAGGCCATAGTATCCATAAAATGATTTGATGATCGAGGGCGTGCCTCAATGTCATACCATTCAAGTTGTGCCAATAATTTGTCCACAAGGGCTTTGTAGGCCTGCAGAACTTGGCATTTACATTGGAATACCCCTTTAACTTGATTGATAATTAACAGTGAATCACCAAAGATGTTTAAACGTTTAATGTTCATGGTGACTGTTGTTTGAAGACCTATGAGCAAGGCTTCGTATTCTGCATTGTTGTTGGTGCATGAGAAGTCTAATTTAAATGATAGAGGCATTAGAGCCCCTTGTGGTGTGAAGAATACAATTCCCGTGCCACCTCCTTGCTCACATTTAGAACCATCGAAGAATAGGGTCATGTCAGCCTATGACTCAAGCTCATTAGAATCTGGTGATTCCGAAACATGGAAGACCCCATCATTCGGTAGTTCTACGGTCAAAGGCTGATCGTCTTTAAGAGGAGCCTCTACTAGTTGATCGATGATGACTTGACCTTTTATGGATTTATGTCCAATGAATTCTATGTCAAAATCCATCAACAACATGATCCATTTTTCCATGCGGCTACTATGATAAGTATGACTCATAATGTATCACAATGGATTCTCCTTAGACACAACATACGTCGTATTGCTGAGCATGTAGTGGCGTAGCTTTTGGGTAGCAAATACCACTTCCAAGCAGAGCTTCTCAACGTATGCATAGTTAAGTTCATAACTGACCAGGGTGCGGCTAAGATAGTAATTAGCCTATTCTTTGTGTAGTTCATTTTTTTGGGACAACATGGCACCCAGTGCCACCTTAGTAGCTGAGATGTATAAGTAGAATGAAACTCCTAGTCTAGGTGGTGCCAATACTGGCGGTGAAGCCAAGTATTGTTTAATATCATCAAAGTCTGACTGGAACTCGTCATCCTAGTGAAATGCTACCCCCTTATGCAATAATTTATTCATGGGTTGACACTTGTCAGATAACTGCACTATGGAGCGCTTGATTAACATGACCTTTCCTTGCAAGCTTCTGAGGGGCTTTGACATTTCAAGGATTGCCTTGACTTTATGTGGGTCTACCTTGATTCCTCGTTTGGAGACTATGTAACCCAAGATATTTCCATATGTGATGCCAAATACACACTTCTTGGGGTTTAGTCTGACTTTATGTTCAATGAGGCGATCGAGGATCTTGCTTAAGTCATCGAGATGATCTAGGCACAAAAGAGATTTGGCCAACAAATCATCCATGTAATCTTCCAAAGTTTTATGCATGTGATCATGGAAGATGTATGTCATGGCACGTTGGTAGGTGGTGCCAATGTTTTTAAGGCCAAAGGGCATGACCTTATAACAAAATGTCCCCCAAGGCATTGTGAATGCCATTTTTAGTTGGTCCTCGGGATTGATACGAATTTGATTGTATCCAAAGAAACCATCCATGAGGGAAAGCATTTCATGGCCCCTTGTAGTGTCTACCAATGCATCAATGCTAGGCAAGGGGAAATCTTCCTTAGGACTCGCTTTGTTTAGATCTTGAAAATTGATGCATATGCAAATCCTCCCGTCGAGCTTTTTGACGGGCACCATGTTAGACAACCATGGTGGGTAATCCATGTAGATGACAAAATGTGCATCCAACAACTTTTGTAGCTCATATTTTACCATTAAGGCTACTGTTGGATGCATCTTACATAGTTTTTACTTTACTGGCTTGATTGTCGGATCAAGCGTTAGATTATGCATGACTAGTTGCAGGTCTAGTCCGGCATGTCTTTGTAGGACCATGCAAAAACCTCCTTCTTCTCTTTGAGAAGGGCAATGTAGTCGACTTGCTCTATGAGGTATAATCTTACCCCTAGCTTGATGATGTGCAAATTCATTGGATTTGAACCGATGTCTACATCAGTCATCTCATCAACTGACATGTGGGACCCATCCTCCAACTGGTGTGGAGTTGGGATCAGGTGGATATCGTTTTCTGAATTTAGATCATCGTTTAGAACTTCAGGTTCCTCTTCAGCATGGAAGACATCCTGAGTCTATCTGGGGATGAAATGGAACATCCCAACACAAGGCCAGTACTCTGATGGGGATGGCGGTGTGTCAGGTGATCCCAGTCTATAGCATCTAGGTCTAGATGCAATGATCGTGTTGGGTTAGCTAGATTATGGATGGGGGTGGTTAAATAAATGGAGATCATGTTGATGAAATGATCTTGGTCTCCATTACCATGGGTGTGGATGCTTGTACATCCTAGATGATCTTTGTGCTCTGGATCTGGATCTATGGGTACTGGCACAAATGGATCGGCCCTATGTGCGAATAAGAGGATAGGGTCTGCTCGAGGCATTGATGGCTCTATAGGGTCTCCAGGCAGAAGATGTTCTCGGTATACCTGGAGTGGCGGGTGTAGTAATTGGTATAACTGCACTTGGTTTAGGTGCCACCTATGCCTTGGCCCTATATGTAATTGTTCAAACATGTCATCTATGTCCAAGGGATATTGCTATTGTCACATATGATTGAGATAGGCCATCTCAATTTCATCTTCATAGTCACTGTCGGATATCCAAAGGCCTTCATTGGCTCCAATAGCTGTTTGTGACATATGAGGCTCATCCTGCTCAAGCAAATTAATGTGGTCCCATCGATGTTGTTTCGCTCTTTGCGGGGGACCTGATGCTCTTGAGGTGGCATATGCTCAATTGGAGCATTCAAAGGGAACATTGTCAGGAAGCTCTCCTGGTAATCATCAATGGGGGTCACTTGTGAATGATTGCTATCAGATTCGAAAGGATCCCAAGGTGCTACCTCATACTCTAACTCATCTTCTGAAGACCCTTCTTGGTCTTGTCTATATCCCTCTTGTAGGTGAGTCCTCAAAATTTCTCCCTTTTTGACTCAAGGGAAAGGGTTGTTAAGGTCAACAAGGTTGGTTGTTAGCAATGGGTGATAATCCCCCAATGTATATGTTGTGTTAGGATTGGCATATGGATCTAATGCCAACCCATCATTGTTGCCTATCCCTAGGCCTTGCATGTTCTCTACCAAGATGTCTAGGGGCAAGGGGTGGTTGAACCCTACTCCTGACTTGTCATACGACATTTGATATCTTGGTTGGCAAAGAACACACACTCCTTGCTCATACCTGCCCAACCCATATCCATGTTGATTGCATTGGCCAAGATATCTCAATGCGAATTCTGGGTTGGACAAATAGTTGACGTCCTCAACAAAGGGCTCTTCATATTTGTCTTCTTGCATGTAAGGTTAAATGCCATTATCCAGGCCCTCATAAACAAAGTTTGTCTGATTGGGTGGGTAGCCTAGAGGAACCACAGTGCCGATGGGGAGGCGAGGTCTCCCCATGTCCTGCATGGACTCAAGTGCGGGTGTTGCTATAATGTTTCTCACTATATACTCCCCTAGGCCCATGTTGGCCATCTCAACGATGATTGTTGGCGGTTGAGGGGGAGTGAATGGGAGTTCTTCTTGAGTCCATTCCATGTAGGGTGAACTAGGTGTCTTGACTACCATTCTGCTAGGCATCTCTTTGGTAGAGATGGTTGAGACTAGGGGTGGTTCCTCTTCTAGGGGTTTATTTCCCTTGTCCTTCGATGTGGCCCCCGTAGGTGGCATCGTTGATGGACCAGATGAGGAAGATGGACCCAACTGGGGATTTGATGGACTTGTCAATGGGGATGCATGCGGAATCGAACCCTGGTTAGATGGATTCAACTGAAAATCCAAATGTGTTGATGGAAGGGTCGATTACGGCATGAATTGCATCGTATTGTAGTACTTGAAGGGCTCTAAGTCTGTCGGGACTACATGCACCTATCCTTCAAATGTATACTTTAGGCACTGATGAGATATTGAAGGGACACACTTCATGTCCCTGATCTAAGGCCACCCCGCAAGATATTATAGGCCATCTCACCTTCCAAGATGTGGCACAATGTATGAATAGTCTTTTGTCCCACTTGGATGGGTACAAAAATTGTGCCAACCATCGAGCATATCGCATCATTGAATGCTCGAAGAGTATAGGTGGAGGCCATGATGTGAGATGCCAAAAATTTCAAATGTTCCAATGCTGCTATTGTAATTGTATTATTGGATGAGCCAGTGTCCACCAACACTCTCTTATACAAAATCCCATTGACCTACGCAATGACGTACATGGGTGGATTCGTCACATCACCAGTCATCGATTTCAATTCATCTTCTCTAAAGGTGATGACTGGTTCTGTACATTATTTTACATGTCCCATGAAGTTGTTGAAAGAGTTTGCTTCATGGGGCTGCAGCTTGATGGCTTTTAATATCTCCATTAGAGCCTCCCAATGGGGTGTTGATTGTTGAATGAGCTCATATATGGAGAGCCTAGCCGACGTGGTCCTTAGAATTTGGGTAAGTCTATTCTAAATCGTGGCCACTGGTCTAGGTGGGAGAAGTTGCATAGGGTGCTGTTGAGGTTTTGACATTGATGGACCCTCTCTTGTGGCTACCACGGGGGCAGGTCTTGGGTACCTCCTATTCCTAGTCACTATGCTTATCATCCCTACATACCTCTGCATGGGGCAATTCTGTGTCACCTCATTGACTTGAAGGGGTTTTTCCTATGCATCATGGGTAGGTAGGGGGTCTCTAAAGATTCCCATATGTTGGTTGTTTGGTGCTACGAGGTTGTCCACTGTCAGAATCTTGTTGTTGATTAGGTCTTGCACCAAGCCTTTAAACTTCCAACATGCATTAAGGTCATTTCTCTTCCATCTTTGGAACCTACAATACAAGTCCTCCCTGTACCCCTTAGGCTTTGGCACATTGGGGTTTATGGTTTGAATCTCGGGCAGGTTGATCAAGTTTACCATTGACAAGCGGTCAAACAGGGAGTCCCTGGACTCTGTGTAAGGTGTGAACTGTCACCTAGGATGACGTTGTTGATTTTGTTCTTGCCTCTAATTTTCTCTGTCATAACTGTTAAGAGGCACCGCATGATAGTTAGCCTTTTGGGGCTGTGTTGCTTGTGTAGGCTTAGGGACATTTATAACAACCTGATTGACCGTAGCAGGTTTCTATTGCGTGGTCCCTATTTTGGTGTTCTTAGACCATTCTTTCTTCTTTGGCTTGGCTATCTGGCCATCCTAAATCTTGATCTCCTCAATGATTCTGGCTTGTGCTAGAGTTTTCTCTAAAGTGGCATATTGCTGTAGCTACAATAGAACAAAGATCAATCTCAAATAGCTCTTTGAGAACATTTGGGTTAGGTTGGACATGGGAAGGAGGTAGGGCAGCTTTGAAAGCAACGTCTTCCACCGGTTCCCATATGCCACCATGGTTTCTTACTCATACTTATTGAGGCTAGCTAGATCGCTTAGTGATGTCTTATTCTTGGTGTTGAAGGTGAAGCATTCGAGGAATGCATCCACTAGCTGATCCAAGTTACTGATGCTATGTTTTGGCAACTGAGTGAACCAATCCGAGGTAGGGCCTATGAATGTGGTTATAAATGTTCTTAGCAACAAAGCATCATTGTCTTGAATGCCAAAGCATTGGCTCAGGAATCTAGTCACGTGATCTTGGGCATCCTCCTCTCCTCTAAAGAGTGCCAACTAAGGTAGTTTAAAGTGTTTAGGGTATGGGGGTGCCAACACTGACGGATGCATAGGGTGACTACGAAGTTGGCGTAAAGTGGGATTTTGGGGCCCATAAGTATTGGTCTCCACAAAATCTAAGCATTCTAGTAGCGCTTTATATGCATCGGAAGATTTAATCTCTTCCTCATTAATTAGCTCCTGTTGTGGGTTGTGGTAAACTTGAGGCCTATGGAGGGGTGGCCGGCTAACAGCCCTTCCATCTTGGTAGGGTGTTTCAGCCCGCTCTTCTTCTTGTTCATACTCCTCATAGGCTTCTTGAGGAGTGCTAAGGCGAGACCTATAAACATGGGTGGGTTCCTGTGGAGGGTGCCCATCATTGTTTCTGGGAGTGGCCTCCCACTTAGGTCTAGGAGGTCTCGGAGGTAGCACTTGGTAAGGTCGCAGGGACCTATCTCACACCAAGGGGTTGCACCTCTCATACACTTCTACTTTATGTGCATGAGGGGTTGGGACCTTCTCAGGCATAGTGTTATGAAGCAATTCGAATGTCTGAGGTTGAATGCGCTCTTTGCTAAGGTGGTACAAATGCTCTAACTATTGTTGATATTGCCTAAGCTGCATGATTTGCGCTTGGAGGGTGGCATGTTTGGAAAATTCCAAGTTAATTTGTTTCGTTCTCTTATTTTTAGGGAACCTAGATGCCTCTCCTACATGTCTATATCGGTCGTGGTGATCCGAGATCCCTATGGGTTATATTACTCTATCGAGGTTAGCAAAATTCACCCAAGGCTCTGGCCTCATTGGGTGATCCTGATACATATCAGGTGCAGAGGCACATTGCTCCTATGCTGTGTATTGCTCCTGAGGAACGTGGTGGTATTCCTCACACTCCCTTTCATATATGTGAAAGGAGCGGGCATAATTGGCTTGCCCTATCTAGAGAGCCTTGTGCTCTGGATTTTGTCTAGTGTTTCTAATAGTAATAAGGGGTAAAGGAGGGATGAAAAAATCATGTGGTCCCTCCTTATGGACCCTATGTTGCTCTAGCGCTTCATCACTAGGCCATTCATAACGAGCATCTAAGGGAGCCCTCCTATCTATGTTGAGTGCCACATGTATGTCCTCCTCTTGTAAGGATCTATGCTGAGTGGGGGTGTCCCTCACAGAGGTGCCTCTATAGTCCTATTCTGTAATGGCATGATGTGGACTATCTTGTGTCTCAGGCCACCAAGGCAGGATGACCAAGTCCTCAGAACTATATCGGAGGTGACTTGTCCCCCTTTATGCACTCTCTGCAACTCCTACCCGTGATTGGGCTCAACTACGAGTGTACACCATGGTGATGTTTTCCTACAAGATGCATAGATTTTTATCTCTTTTTATGATTTTTATGCTACACTAAACATAAGGGAAACACACAATCGAAGCAATGATTATCTCATTTAAAGATTAAAAGTGTGCCCTAAATCTAGTTTAGTGTGTTTTGATTTTTGTTTGGAAAGCTTTTGTAAAGATTGTTTAAATGCAATATGATGGCTTTTATGACTCCCAAAAATGGTTGCCCCTTCGATATACCATTGCCAGACCGATATACCAACCTCTCTATATACCCGCCCTTACGTGAGGGAAACTATTGGTATGTGAGAGCAGATGGTACGTGGAACTTAGGTGGTACGAAAGGGGAATCACTCTCCTACCATAGAGGACTTATCCTCATGCATTGGGAATCACCCCCACTACACTTGGTCAAATTTCATCAGGATTTACTTCTAGCAATAGTCACGATCAGGGTTATGTATGCAATATTTCAAGCCAATGTGGTGATGAAATCCATCGTTGGTCTTGATCAAGGGTTGGGGTTTTATGACCAGCTCCTTGTTGTTTCAATTACCACGTGGTGTGTGGGGTTATTTTTAATTTTGCATAAATGAAGAAAAAAAGTATTCAAACTCTCCTATGCAAGAAAATAACTAGAAGATAGAAAACAGAAAGCAAAAATTGACAGAAGGTGTTTAGGACCCCTACCTCTTCTCTGCCCAAATCGAATGCCTCTGAATTTCTACCCTAAAACTGTATAGAGAGCTATTCATCCTTGGGTGAAATGAATAAAAAAACTGTATTCATCATAGGGTGGGGCAAATGCCCATTCGTCCCTAGGTAAGACAAATTCCAACTCTGTACTCGTCATAGACTGGAACAAACAACAATCCAATGTTTGAAAACTTAGTACTTGCAAGCAAAAACAAGCAACTTTTGACAAGAATTTTAATCTTAAAATAAAGGGATAGAGGTCCCACCATGATCACCACTGAGAGCATGAGGATACAGAAACAAAAATGAAAAACCCAGATGCGATGTGAACGAAACAAAAGATAACGCTAAATCCTATGAATTGAAAGTGCATGAAAGGAAAGAGGCATAAACGAATCAAAACCAAATAAAAATCCAATATGGAAGATATCCATTTTTATTAATATGTTTTAGAACTCGGTTACAATTCACCTCCTTCCTTTTTAGGGGCTAGGATCTTTAAATGTGTTCTTATTACACCCATGGATGCTATTCCTTCTTCCGCATGCCCACATGTAAAATGGGCGGACCAAACATTGCTTCCGCTTGGATTGATGAATATTGACTCCTTACTACTCCTCTAATGTCTAGATCCTATGTTTAGGGAAACAAAAAATAGTTAGTAGCACCTGTAAATAAAATGAAACATGCAATCCCCACGCCTTCAATTAACACATGCAAAATATAATTAAAATGATAACTAAAATAGATCCAAATGAACTGAAAAATTTATAGGGGCATAAAAAAATCACAAGGCACTGCAAATGGAACAGTCAGAAAATTCACCATAGATTCATATTCACTATGGGGAGGGACGAATAGACCTACAACAAAGTGTCAAAAAGTATAGTCCCAAATGTCACATTCGGGAAGCTCCAAATCACCTGCAAAGTTGGGGGTTTAGCTAATTGGGCGTATTTTGGGAAGACCCAAAAGGTCAAATTTTTCCAATTTGGCCTCTATCACCGGGAATTTGATGATGCTACCTGCATGTTAGTAAAGGCAGGAAATGATAAAAACATGATAAAAAATGCTCAAAATGATGTGAAATTTAAATGAAAACCTATATAAGCAGTATAGAATCAGATGCAAAAATAACAGAAAGGAAATCTACCACAAATTTTTAATTGCTCCAGGGTAGGGCGATTAGGACTATGACAGTTTGGGGGGCGCTCGGGGCAGGACGCCCGCTGTTTGGGACTTTGTTTCGAAACCAATCTACGTGGGATGGGTCCAAAACCTCTTATGGGGTGTTTTCACCAAATTTTGTGGGATATTGTGGCCAAATTTTTGGGTTTGGGCTCTAGATTTGCACTTCCAATAACCACCCTATGACCTCCTTTCCAAAAGATATCAAGGATGTGAAAGGCACAAATCAAAATGTGTGTGTGTGGATGTAAAATGACAAGACTTCATTGCTCAAAATGCTCCTTATCTGTATCTCTTTTTGGGTGAGAAGACTCACCAATTTATAGACCTGGGGTCTCTCTGTTTGAATGCACATGCGAGGGCGCCACTGGAGTTGCATGTCCTATTTTGGGAAAAAGATTATTCCCTGATTTAGAGTCTCCTTGCATGAGGCCTCCAAAATCAAAGACATGCATGACTGAAGTCTCTCTCCTTGATTTGAAGTTGTTCCTCACAATTGCATGGCCTGAAGCTGCAGTTAACTGGTGGACATGTCGAGGTTTGACTTTTTTCCAGTCAAACCTTCTATTTGCCTCACCCTGGGGTGAATGCTGATAATCATCCCTAGGTGGGATGAATACCACTTTGTAATCATCCCAGGGTGGGATGAGTAGGCAGCAAAATGCCAAAAAGGTGCCAAATTGACCTCTGACCTTCCAAACTGCTTTTGGGAGTGGTTAGGACCACTGTTTAACCTCTAAGGGTTGCCCTAGGGGCTGTGTATGTCAATGCGATCAACGCTTGTCGTCACATAATCAGATTGGTGCTGATTTGGTGTCTACACGACTATGAAGACTGGACTTAGTTTTAAAAAGGTCAAAGAAAAAAAGGAGGAGTCATGCTCAAAAGGAAAAGAGGCATCAAAGAAAATGATTAAAGAGGAACCTAAGACCTATGCTAATGTGTTGAGAAGTGGAAGCATAAATAAGGAAGAAAATAAAGCATCATCATGGTCCAAGGACCATCACAGAAGCAAAAATGAGAGAACCATGCGACAATATCCTCCAAGGAAATTAGATAGGTTTCAATATTTCTTCCATGGTTATTGTTTCTCATGTAACAAATTTGGTCATAAAGCTGTAAATTATAGGATTTGTGCTAAGAATAATTTTGGCTTCACCAAGGGGAATTTCAATTCATTTACACCTCTCATGGACTACAACATCATATTCTACAAATGTAATAATTTTGGACACATAGCTAGATGGTGCAGAACAGTGTTCCTTGAAATTAAAAAGTCAAGAAAAAAAGAGGATGGTCAAAATTTTCAAAAGGGTATGTCTTCCGAAGTTTGGAGAAAGAAAATAGAACAAGAAGAGCAGCATAGGAATTTGGGGTTTTTACTCCCATATCACAATTGAACATCTCAAGAAAAGCAGGGAGTAGGGAGCGTTGTCAAGTGTCTTATCTTATAGCCCCAAGGAGACTTTGCCATTGATGTCAAAGGGGGATAATTTTAGTAATGGGAAGAAGCTAGTCACGGGGAGTAGTTTGTGATTATGTTGCAATAAAGGATAGTTTCATTGTAGGGTTGCCATCAATGACAAAGGAGGAGATTGTTAGAAATATTGAGTTTTCATTGATGTCAGAAGAAAAAATATCTTCAAGGATGAAATGTTGAGTTGTCATTGATAATAAAGTTAGAGATATCTTCAAAGGTGATTTCATATGCTTTAATATTTAAATGAAATATTTAAATATTAAAGTGGAAGGTGTATATTTAAATCAAAATATTTAAATATATAAAAGTTTAAATAAAGTGGGAGGTTTATATTTAAATCAAAATATTTAAATAGATGTTGAATAAAAGTTGAAATATTCAAACATTTAAATCATAGATTTAAACATTATATAAGAGACACTGTGAAAAGAAAGTGGGCTGACTTGAGCACCACATGAAAGGTTGAGTATATAAATATACATGTCAAAATTCAATTCAATTGATGGATCATTGAGTACCTTCGACGTGCGCATTGTGTGGAGAAGGTAAAACTTAAAGCATTGAAGGGATATATTTGTGAAAGAAGTAATTCAAATATATTTGATGTGTGCACAGTGTGAAGGAGGTAGAACTTAAGGTAGCGAATGGATATATTTGTGAATCATGCAATTTGAAAATATTCGATGTGCACACCAGAGTCACATTGATGAAAAGGAATATGGTGGTAAGATTATTGATGTTGTAATGTTTTGATTTCCTTTGATTTTCCTCGATACGAAAGGAGAGATAGAATGTAGATAGTTCTTCACCAAAGGAGCACGAGAGCATTCAAGATATAGCAAGGATGCGCATAGTAGTAGACATTAGAGATAAGAGTTTGAGGTAGATGCTCGATGGATCTTAGGTGAAGATCACATCGTAGAAGGACATGGAGTAGTGAAGTATGAAGAATATAAAATTATGGACTACGTATGGTTAGATGAACAAAAACTAGATCAAAAGAAGATGTAGGCCTTAGATGGTGTGTTGTAGTAGATCGTATAGAAGCATATGTGATGGACCACATAGGAAAACCTAAGAACTAGAGAACATGAAATGGATGCTATGAGATGCTCAAGCTATACTAGTTATTGAATTAGATTCAACGGTGGAGCTAGCAATGCACATATTTGTGGAAGGGTGTAGTCATAGAAGTTGAAAAGGAATGTCCTATTGGAACTCTTAGATGAAGGTAGTGAGATGTCAAGCTAGAATTCAAATAGAAGAAGAAGCACCATCGCAAATATTTGATCATAGATCATCGAAAGGAGGTAACACCATGCAACAATCCATCAATAATATTGAAGGAATGAACATTGAAAATCATTAGCAGGTTCAACAAAACCTAGAAGTTGTAGTTGTTAAATTTGGAATAGTTTCACACAATGTGCTAGGGTTTCCACATAGATGGCATAGCCACATATGTTGGACTGATGTAGTTGTATTTATTTGGACGACACAGGGCCCGCAATGATTGCAGTTGGAGATAATATTTTGGATACATTATAACTACAAGAGTGCATGTAGACCTCTATGATTGCGCTACTACAGCAGATAGGCATACATGTGGTAGCAGAATGCTATAGTCATGATAGTGAAAAGGGTAGCAAGGCAAATGGTCAAAATTTGTGTGGAGGTGAATCATTTTAACTTGTTCAAGAAATCTTTCAATGCTAAAGGAAAACATTCAAATAAAGAACAAAAAGACAAAAAACGTAAGGATTTATTTTGCTTTCATAAGTTTTACTATGTATGTTTTAAAAGGAATAATAAGGGATTTATAAGGTATTTATTTTGATATTTAAATCAAGAAAAGGAATAAGGAATTTTGCTATATTGCTAGTTTTATTTTCAAGTGCATAAGTAAGTTGAAGACATCAAAAGAAAGTAGAAGATGTCTGTATTGCTTTTAGTTGAAGAAAGCAAAATCAAGAAAAGGTAAAAAACTTTATTCTATTATTCTAGAGAAATTTTGAATAGTACTTGTGAGCAAGTTTTGGAGCAGATATGATTAGTGTTTGTGAGCAGGTTTTGGAGTATATTTGAGCCGGTTTTATGAGTAGGTTTTGGAGCAGACTTGAGCAGGTTTTATGAGCAATGTTTGGACCAAATTTGAGCAGGTTTCGTGAGAAGGGTTTTAAGAAGAAGGGGATTTGTGTCTCCTATGAATTGGTGTCCACAAAATTGATCAAGGGGATTGGTGTCTCCTATGAATTGGTGTCCACGAACTTGAGCAAGGGGATTGGTGTCTCCTGTGGATTGGTGTCTATAAACTTGAGCAAGGGGATTGGTATATCTTGTGGATTGGTGTCCATGAACTTAAGCAAGGGGATTGATATCTCCTATGGATTGGTTTCCATTAACATGAGCAAGGGGATTGGTGTCTCTTATGGATTTGTGTCCACAAAATTGAGCAAGGAAATTGGTATCTCCTATGGATTGGTATCCACTAACTTGTATAGGGGATTGGTGTCTCCTATGGATTGGTGTCCATGAACATGTATAGGGGATTGGTGTCCACAAAATTGTATAGGGGATTGGTGTCTCTTATGGGTTGGTGCCCACAAAATTTATTGAAGAAATATATAAGCAATATTTTTCCATGGTTTTCTCCCGAGAGGGTGTTTCCATGTAAAATCTTTGTCTCTTATGTGTATGGTTATTTGTACATTGTTTCATTATTGCATTGATATTTTTTGAGGTGATTGCTTTGGAAAGAAAAGAGAAAATTTTTATCTTATACTATTCACCCCTCCTCTTAGTATAAGCTTGTGTTCTTCAATATGGTTTTTTGAGCTCTTTATATATGTAGTACTATTTTTTGTCATAATTGTATGCAAGAGACTATATTTTGGCAATAATTATAGGGATCAATATGTAATTTGATTAATGGATAAAGTTATGAAACTTAGAAAATCAATATCGAAGCTTTGATCTAAAGTAAGGGATTGCTCAAATATGTGAATGAGGTCCTATTTAACTAGGGAATTATCTTGATTTTTTTATTTAAGATTTGTATCCCAATTGTAGTTTTAACAAAGTTGGAGGGGATTGCCAATGGATTCTCCCAACCTATAAATTTAGGTTAAATATTCACTGTAATTGTGGAATACTCCTACACTAGCATACACTAACTTGCTTGAAAAGTAAAGTGTGAAAATTAAAGTGCAAAAAAGTAAAGTATGAAAATAAAATACATCAATATTTAAGGGTAGGAGTGATTCAAAATAAAATATGGGTTTGAACTTTAGTAAAGGAAAGTGTATGATTAATAAACACATGAAAATTTGAATGGCATAAATGTACACATGTTCATTAAGTATGAAATTGATAAAAAATGACAAGATGGGCTAAAACAACATTGCTACAAGTATCACTAACTTGGAAAATCATGAGAGTGGTGTTATTAATGGAATGCATAAGGAAATTCCAATTTATTATAATATCATGAGGTTAAAGAACAATATGGGTTTCATAGAGTGTATCTCTAAATTATCATGGTCAAAATATGAGTATAATGTATCCCTAAGCTTCTATTTATAATAAGAGTTTACCTTTGAATTATTTGGGGTAAAAACAATTACTCGTAAAAGTAAATATTTGTTAGCAATTGTGCTAAATCCAATATTCCACAATGAATGCAATGTTTAAATAATTATCACAATAACCTAGGATGAATCACATATATTCAACTCATAAAAGAACACAATATATTCACTTGGATGAGATAAATTGTAATACTTTATAGTATAAAGTAATGTATTGTAAATAGAATTCATGCATACATCCTCATATGCTATCCTTATTTATATCCTTTACAAAGACTCTTGACATTTCAACTTCAACTAAATTTTCATCTTCTGAAACTCACAGAAGATAAGACTCTTCATGTATCTCATATGAGAAATATATTTATTGACTCTATAATAATGACAAACATCTAGTGATTACCCAATGACAAATATTTACAAGACTCATTCACACTATATATTTACAAAATATTCACAAGGTACCAAATAATGTAATATTTTATAAAACCCCTCCTATTCCATTTTTTGGTATATTATCAATCTCTAACTCTAGTTCTATCTTTCAAGTTTTGGTTTAGGCACCAGCTTTGGCTCTTGTCTCTATGATTATGATTTTCTAGTTTTGGCTTAAAATTTATTTGTGGGTCAATTTTTGGCTTTGATTTAGATAGATCAAGTAATATTTTTGTATTATTTGTGCAGAATATAGTTATGAAAGAATTCAAACTTTTTTAACCAAGTGACTTTGTAAAATTATTTGCAAGTTGATCTTTAATAGGATTCATTGTTGAATATGATGATATTTAATAAGATCCCAAATAAAGTTACATTGTGCTTCAATATATATAGTTATTTTATGAAACACTAGATTTTTAATTAGTTTAAAAACTCCCTAATTATCACAGTTTATATTGTAGAATTTTTGTTTATCCTCATATCTAATAGAATGTACTATAACCATAGTGCCTCACATATAACATCTCTTGTAGCACGATATTATGATTTTTTTGGGGAAAGTATCACTACATATTTTTTATTGTGCTATAAAATAGGTCCTCATCCAAGATGAAAACCATAGCCTGATATTGACTGTTTGTTGCTTTCTAATCTAGTATAGCCTAAGTTTGAATATCCCTATAAATAGCAATTATCATTTTTCTTATATTCCAGACCATATTTTATAGTGTTGCTAACATAATGTAGAATCCTTTTTACAGTTTTCCAGTGACTTTATTTAGGATCTTGCATAAATTTGGAGAGATAATTTACAAGAAAGACAATATATGGTATGGTATTTGTTAAGTATAAAAGGCTTCCAATCAGTTGATGATACAAGGTAGTAGATACTTGAGGAGATTTATGATATCTTGATAATTGCATTCCTTGTTCCATAGGTGTCTCTTTAGGTTTGCAACTTGTCATTATGTATTTTTTGAGTAATATTTTGGCATAATGAAGAACACAAGCTTATACTGAGAGGGGGGCTGAACAGTATAAGACCTCTTTTTACATTTTCCTTTATACTTCAATTCAATATTATGCAGTGTATAGATAGCAGTATCAGTAGACGTAATCAAAATAATGCACAAAACACCATCCACAATAGAGACACAATAATTTACATGGTTCACCCAATGTGGGCTACTCCACGGATAAAATCTTTCACTAAATTTTATCAAATCAAAATTTGGGAATACCTTTCCCGATTACAATGTTTATGGGTACCAACCCAAAGGAGACACAAATCCCCTAGCTCTGCTCTGACTAGTGATCCTCTAGAAGACCTTTACCTCCGCTGCCCTTAGCAAATGGAACTCTATCCATAGAAGACACCTGTCCTCCATGCTCTGGCTAGAGACCTCTATCCTCAACTCTATCACCTCCAAATCTGGTCCTCAAATTTGCACTAAACATAGTCCTTTGGTTTAGCACAAATGTCCTCATTCTCTTTCTCTGATCTGCACCAAACATAGTCCTTCGGTATGGCATAAATTTCCTCGTTCACTTTCTTTGATCTGCACCAAACACAGTCCTTCGGTCTGGCACAAATGTCTTATGCTCTTTCTGCGCAAACACTCCCACACATGGTTGAACTGCAACCCTTGCACTGTCTACGCACACTCTTCTTCCCTTGCAATATTTCACACTCAGAATGATTCGATGAAATGCACTATGTACACTACAATCAAATTCACACTCTACTCACAATGATCGAACTTTTTGCACTGCGCACTATCTTCAAACGTCACACATCAACCATGCATTCAATCGCACTCCAACTCTCCAAATAGCCCTCCTTTTATACTAAAATTTTCAAGATCAAAACCTTGATCTTAGTTGGCTGCACAACCCTAAACTACATCGACTACAAACCCTAAACTACGTCGGTTGCAAACCCTAATCTTCGTCGGCCCAAATTTAACTTTGTCGGCTTCATTGCCTCTACAACTCTTCTGTAGCTTCTACCACGAAACTACATGTCACGATATCATGACACTTTTGCAACCGTATACTGTCTTTTGGCTTTTGTCATGATATCATGACATTTTAGCCTTTGTCGACTTCAACTAAGCTCTTGTCATGATATCGCGACACTTATGACTTAGTTAGCATCAACTTTGCGTTTGTCGCGATATCGAGACATTTCTCCCTTCGTCGACCCCCTTTCTACTTTTGTCGCGAAATCGTGACACTTCTGTCTTCTATTTTTGTCATGAAATCATGACATTTTCTCCAACCAAATGCTGCCATCTCAATCTATCACAAAATCGTGACTCTTTCTCTTCTTTGCACTCTTGTCTGCTGCACTAGCGAAAATGGAACATGTCACGAAATCATGACACTTTCGTTGCCTTGTGTTTTTCTCTGCCTTATGCCCACAAAAATGGAACATGTCACAAAATCATGATGCTTTCACCTTTGATCTCTTCCTCCTTGAATTTGTCATGAAATCATGACACTTCTAGCTTTCGTACGTTTTCTTTGCAGCCTGTCGTGAAATCATGACAATTCTCACTTCGAACTCTTTTCTCTGCTGCATGTCACGAAATCATGATAGTTCTCACTTAGAACACTTTCCTTTGCTGCATGTCATGAAATTGCGATAGTTCCCATTCTAAACTCTGTAGCATGTCGTGAAATCGTGACACTTTTCATTTTGCTTTCTCTCTCCTCGAACTCGTCGCAAAATCGTGATAGTTCACACTGACTCTAGCTCTTCTGCAGCATGTCGTGAAATCGCGACACTTTTTCTCCTTAGAGATTTTCTTTCCTTCAGGTCACAAAAACCCGACATGTCATGATATCGTGACACTTTTTCTCTCGAACTCTCTCTCCTGCATTATGTCGTGAAATCGTGACACTTTTTCTTTCGGACTCTCTCTCCTGCATTATGTCGCGAAATCGCGACACTTTTTCTTTCGGACTCTCTCTCTTGCATTATGTCATGAAATCGCGACACTTTTTTGTCCGTTCAACCTTCCTAGCAATATGTCACGAAATCGTGACATTTTTGACTCGAACATTCTCTCTCCTCTTTGAGTCGCGAAACTGCGACATGTCACGATATCGCGACACTTTTCTAACTTGCTTTCTTTCGAACTTGTCATGCCGAAACCTTCATCAAAACATATTATTTTACATCAATTCAAATTCCTTCAACAACTTCTTGACATCAATGACAACTTATTCACTTGAGCAAATGCAATGTACCCAAGGTACCCAAAATTGCCAACAATCTCCCCCTTTGTCATTGATGGCAAACCTTTACTAAAAACACGTCTCACGAGCCAAAACTGAAACCAATTGTGTTAACAACTGAGAAACTGCCCACAACTAAGAATCTTCCTCTGAAGTTTTGCTCCCCCTAACTTGAAGCTTTCCTCTTCACTTGAAACTCTCCCCCTTACTCATATTTCTCCCCCTTTGTCATCAATGGCAAAGGGTCACCTTTGGGGCTCGAGACTAAGAATGAGCCTCTTAGCTTAGTCCCTCCCCCACCTCCTGATGAGGTGATTAATTTTGGGGTGGGAGTAAAACTCCCACTAGGCACTGATCATCATCAGCGTCTATCACTTCCTTTTCGGGTCTTCTTTTGAACTCTTTGCCCGTATTCCTGTTTATGTTCTTGTCACTGTTCTTGTTCCTGTTATCATTCTTGTTCTTTTCCAAGCCTTGATCCTTGGACCTGTTCATACCACTGTTTTTGTTCCTGTATCTTGGAAGTTTAGCTCTAAAATGTCTAGCTGTGTGACCTCCATTGTTGCACTTATAACAAGTAACAATGTTATTTCTTTTAGGCATACCTGTTCTTTGAATCTGCCAGTTCTGCCCAAACCTGTTCTGATCAAACCTGTTCCTGTAATTAACCTTGCAATAGACTGCCTTGTGCCTAAATTATTGAAAAGAGTAGCAATACCCTTTAAAGAAACTAGCGCTTCTAAAATTGTCATTTACCTTCTTCACTTGAGCCATGCAATGTGCAGCCATGTGACCAAACCTGTAACACACAAAACATCTGTCGTGAAATTTTCCCTTATTTGACCTCTTGGGTCCTAAAAACTTCTTCTTCTCATTCTGAATTTTGTTTTATATTTTTGTGCATCTGTCATTCAAGGACTCATAATCTGAAATACTTTCCTCATCAGAACTCTCTTCCTTTTGGAGTCTCTTACTAGACTCTCCATCTTGTTCCTTGTGTGGCTTAACAAAACCAAGGCCTGTTTTATCCGTTGTCTTTCTTTGACCTTTGATGAGTGACTTAACCTTTTTGGAGCTATCTTGAAACCTGTAAAGCTTATCCTTGTACTCTTTAGTTTCCTCTTTCAAAGAATCCATTTTCTGTTCTAACTCACTACACTCAAGAACCTTAGACTCTAACTCATCCTTGAGTTCTTGTGTCTTAGCCATAGAGAGGTCAAGACTTTCTATAAGATCATCTCTCTCCATACAACATTCATCTAACTTATCCTTGAGTCTAGCATTATTATTTCTTTCCTTTTTCAAAACACTAAGAGCGTTAGTAAGTTCACTTTCAAGATCCTTTATTTGTTTGCTATCTGAATCATCAAAGCCTTTTTCAGATTTCTTATCACTAGAGGTGCTTCCTTTTTTGAAAACCATACATGCATCTTCCTTATATTTTTCTGAAGCATCCTCATACATACTAGAAACCAAATCATTATTTGTACAATCATCCTCAAGGTGACCAAAATTTCCACATCTAAGACATTTCATGATAATGAATCTATGTTTCGGTTCTTCCTCTTTTATGATATGAACAACATCTCATTTTCATCATCACTCGAAGAACTTTCACTATCACTACTCGAACACTTACTTGCTTTGTCTAGGTAGAAACTCTTCTTGTGCTTGTGAGAATACCTCTTTCCTTGATTGATGTGCTCATCTTTGTTCTTTCTGTGATGCATGTGCTTTTTAGAATCCTTGCTCTTAGAATCCTGTTTATCTTCGTCACTTTCATCCTTGGAAATAGTACAGTCTGTAGCATAATGACCAAAATTTCCACAATTGAAACATCTTATATTTTTCACGCTTTTGTGCTTTCTAGAGAGCTTGTCTTTGTTTTTGTAATATGCCTCTTAATCACTAGAAGACTCATCACTCTCTTGAAGTTGTTTACCCTTGGATTTCTTGGTAGCCTTGAAAGCTGCCTCTTTCTTGACATAAACCTTCACCTGAGTTCTCAACTCAAATGCTGCAAGTATACTATGTAGTTCATCCTTTTTCAATTTATCCAAATCTTTAGCTTCCTCAATAGCAAAAATATTTTCACTAAATCTATTAGGAAGAGATCTTAAAATATTATCACAAACATCATTTTTAGCAAGCTCAAGACCTAAGTCTTTCATGGAGTTAACAACCTCATCCATACGAAGCATATAGTCACTAATATTTTCATCATCATTCATCTTGAGTTGTTCAAACATACCTTTGAAGTGTCTCAACTTTGCCTTTCTGACATTTGTATCACCGGTATGAACCACCTGCAACTGTTTCCACATTTCACTAGCTGTCTTGCAGTGAATCACTTTGGTGAGATCTTCTTTCTGAAGGCCTTTCAGGATTGCATTCATTGCTTTTGAATTGCTGTGATGTAGGAGCCTTTCTTCTTTAGAATTTGGACCATGTATAGGAATAGTGTACTCATCTTCAATTACTTCCCATACCTCATTACCAAGTGCCATTAGATGAACCTTCATCCTTGCACTCCAAAGACCAAAATCTGACCCATCAAGAATAGGTGCTGCATTGCCGCTTGAATAATCCATTGTGTTCTTTACTAGCTTTTCCTTCAAGCTGTTAAACTTTTCAAAGGCACCTGCTCTGATACCAATTGAAGAACACAAGATTATACTGAGAAGGGGGGTTGAATAGTATAAGACCTCTTTTTACCTTTTCCTTTATACTTCAATTCAATATTATGTAGTGTATAGATAGCAATATCAATAGCCATAATCAAAACAATGCACAAAACACCATCCACAATAGAGACACAATAATTTACGTGGTTCACCCAATGTGGGCTACTCCACGGATAAAATATTTCACTAAATTTTATCAAATAAAATTTTGGGAATACCTTTCCCGATTACAATGTTTATGGGCACCAACCCAAAGGAGACACAAATCCCCTAGCTTTGCTCTGACTGGTGATCCTCTAGAAGACCTCTACCTCCGCTACCCTTAGAAAATGGAACTCTATCCACATAAGACACCTGTCCTCCCTACTCTAGCTGGAGACCTCTGTCCTCAACTCCATCACCTCCAAATTTGGTCCTCGAATTTGCACTAAACACAGTCCTTTGGTTTAGCACAAATGTCCTCATTCTCTTTCTCTGATCTACACCAAACACAATCCTTCTGTCTGGCACAAATGTCCTCATTTGCTTTCTTTGATCTGCACCAAACACAGTCCTTCGGTCTGGCACAAATGTCTTCTGCTCTTTCTATGCAAACACTCTCGCACTTGGTTGAACTGCAACCCTTGCACCGTCTGCGCACACTCTTCTTCCCTTGTGATCTTTCACACTTAGAATGATTTGAAGAAATGCACTCTGTACACTACAATAGAATTCACACTTTTCTCATAGTGATTGAACTTCTTGCACTGTGCATTGTCTTTGAACGTCGCACATCAACCACACATTCAATCGCACTCCAACTCTCCAAACAACCCTCCTTTTATACTAACATTTTCAAGATCAAAACCTTGATCTTAGTCTGCTGCACAACCCTAAACTATGTCGGTTGTAAACCCTAAACTACGTTGGCTGCAAACCCTAATCTTTGTTGGCCCAAAATTAACTTTTTCGGCTTCACTGCCTCTGCAACTCTTCTGTAGCTTCTGCTGCAAAACTACATGTCGCAATATCGTAACACTTTTGCAACCGTATACTATCTTTTGGCTTTTGTCGCAATATTGCAAAATTTTAGCTTTTGTCGTCTTCAACTAAGCTCTTGTCGCGATATCGTGAAACTTATAACTTAGTTAGCATCAACTTTGCGTTTGTCACGATATCATGACATTTCTCCCTTCGTTGACCTCCTTTCTGCTTTTGTCGTGAAATCGCGACACTTTTGTCTTCATAGCCTTCCTCTCTACTTTTGTCATGAAATCGTGACACTTCTCCTATAGAAGACCTGCATTATATTTTTGTCATGAAATCATGACATTTTCTCCAACAAAACGCTGCCATCTCAATCTGTCGTGAAATCACGACTCTTTCTCTTCCTTGCACTCTTGTCTGCTTGCACTAGCGAAAACGAAACATGTCACGAAATCGTGACACTTTCATTGCCTTGTGTTTTTCTCTGCCTTACGCCAACAAAAATGGAACATGTCATGAAATCATGATGCTTTCACCTTTGAGCTCTTCCTCCTTGAATTTGTCATGAAATCGTGACACTTCTAGCTTTCGTACGTTTTCTTTGCAGCCTGTCACGAAATCACGACAATTCTCACTTCGAACTCTTTTCTCTGCTGCATGTCACGAAATCATGACAGTTCTCACTTAGAACACTTTCCTTTGCTGCATGTCACAAAATCATGATAGTTCCCATTCTGAACTCTGCAGTATGTTGCAAAATCATGACACTTTTCATTTTGCTTTCTCTCTCCTTGAACTAGTCGCGAAATCGCGACAATTCACACTAGACTCTAGCTCTTCTGCAACACATCGCGAAATCGGGACACTTTTTCTCCTTAGCAATTTTCTTTCCTTCGGGTCATGAAAACCCGACATGTTGTGATATCGTGACACTTTTTCTCCCGGACTCTCTCTCCTACATTATGTCGTGAAATCGCGACACTTTTTCTTTCGGACTCTTTCTCCTGCATTATGTCGTGAAATCGTGAAAATTTTTCTTTCGGACTCTCTCTCCTGCATTATGTCGTGAAATCGTGACACTTTTTCGTCCGTTCAAACTTCCTAGAAATATGTCACAAAATCATGAAATTTCTGACTCGAACATTCTCTCTCCTCTTTGAGTCGCGAAACTGCGACATGTTGCGATATCGCTACACTTTTCTAACTTGCTTTCTTTCAAACCTGTCATGCCGAAACCTTCATCAAAACATATTATTTTACATCAATTCAAATTCCTTCAACAGCTTCTTGACATCAATGACAACTTATTCACTTAAGCAAATGCAATGTACCCAAGGTACCCAAAATTGCCAACACATAATTAGTTTGAGTGAGTGTGATATGACTCTTCATTTTCCAAAATTCTAAACCAAGACAATAATACACAAGTCCTATGTATCACATCGAATTATTTTGTTAGATTATTTTTCACACTATCTATCAATTTTTCAAAACTCCGTGTAACTACTAGATCGTTAACATAAACTACAAGAATAACTATATCAAATCCAAATTTCTTAAAATAAATATTTGAATCAAAGGAACTTCTTTTATAAACATGTCTTAGAAGATGGTCATTTATTTTGATATACCATTGCTTTGGGGGCTTGTTTCAATCCATATAGTGTTTTTTTTTTAATTTACAGACTTTTTGTTCTTATCCCTTAACAATAAACCCTTATGGATGAATCATATATACTTCCTCTTCAATATCGCTATTAAGGAATGCACTTTTAACATACATTTGATGTATTTTTCATCCAAACTGAGCTACTATTGCATAAATTGTATGGATAATAGTTATTTTGTTGTGGGTGCAAATTTTTCTTCATAATCAATCCCTTTTGTTTGAGCAAAACCTTTTGCAACCAGTTGTGCCTTATATTTTTTGATTGATCCATCTACTTTGTATTTTATCTTGTATACCCATTTGCATCTTGTAGTTTTTTTACCTTTAGGTAAATTGATTAAATCCCATGTTTTGTTCTTCATTAATGTTGTGTATTCTAATTCCATTGTTGTTTTCCATTTAGGATGACTCATTGCATCCTGTATTGAGGTTGGATTTTTATTTTCCATTACTAAAATCATTAGTCCCATATTTGTTTCTCATCTTGTCATATTACTTGTTTGAGATCTAGTAGTGGTAAATTCAAATAGTTTTTCTAGTTTTGAATCTTTAAGAGTGCTTGTATACCATTTTACCTCATTTTAATTGAGTTGATGTTGTAATTAATAACTCTTCAATAGGTTCTTTTACTATTTATGACTCTTCTTTAGAAGAAATTTCATGAATTTCTTTATTTGAAGTAATATCTAGAATGGAGAATGTAGTATCCTTTGAACATCCTATATTTGCTTTGCATCCTTCATTAAGTACTACATCTCTACTTTATAAATTGTTTTTGTGATTGGATCAATTATTATATAACCTTTAGAAGCATCATAATATCCAAGGAATATACCACATATTTGTTTTTGCGTCTAATTTTGTCCTATTTTATTTTGGAATATGCGTGAATGCTTTACATCTAAAATTCCTTAGGTGTTCTATTGACGGATTTTGTCTAGCCCAAGCTTCCTCAAGAGTAATGTTTTTAATAATTATTGTGGGAGACCTATTTTGAATGTATACTATGGTACTGACAACCTATACCAAATATTATTGTTCAATATTTGTTTCCTTAAGCATATAACAAGCTATTTCCATAATAGAACAAGTTCTTTTAGCAATACCATTTTATTGTGGTGTATAAGCTATAATGAGATATCTTTTTATTCCATTTTGTGTTAGAAATGATTTAAATTCTTTAGAAAAATATTCTCCACCTCTATCTGAGTGAAGGATTCTAAATAAATGCTCTATTTCTACAAGTTGTTTGAATTGTTTGAAGTATATAAAGGATTCTTATTTCAATTTCAAGAAATATACCCACATTTTACGTGAATAATCATCAATAAATAACTAAAAATATTTGTATCCACCAAGACTAACTAACATTGGTCCACATAAGTTTGTATGTATCACTTCTAATGGTTCCTTGGATTTATGTGAACTACGCTCAAAAGGTATTCTATGTTGTCCCCTTGCTAAGAATTCTGAATAAATTATAGTATGCCATGTCAGGTTAGGTAACCCTATCACCATTTGATATATGTTCATCTCTTATAAATATGAAGTACATTTATGTCTAAAAATATTATGCTAAATATATCTTACTTTTGATGTTTTTATGGATAGAGAATTGTTTGGTGATGATGAAATTTCAAGAGCAAATATGCCATTTAGGAAAGATCTAGTTGCTGTAGATTTTCCTTGTTTAGTTATGAAGCATTTAATTTTTTTATCAATAATTAAAAAATTCAACCATCATGTTTCGGTCTAAAATTTGAGATACTAATAATATATTATCGGCTAACCCAGGTATATATATTACATTTTTAATTGTGCATTTTCCATCATGTAGATTAATTGAAATATTTCCTATTCCATTGACCTTATAAGTTTTATCATCTATAATTGTAATTAAATTTTTATCCCACTTGAACCACTCCTTGTTTCTAGTCATATGTTTGCTTGCCCCTAAATCAATATAGCAATAATAATCCTTTGAATTTTCTATGCCACATGCCATTTCAAAATTTTATTCATCATTTTTTGTTGAAAGAATGTGGTTTGACTCATTTGATCATGTTTTTCTTTGAGAAAATTTTCTATGTTTTTGATTCACTCTTCTAATAAAGTTTTTTTCTTCAAACAAGTGAGACATAATTGTTGTTCAATCCTTCAAAATGTAGAATCCTTGAAAAAATGTTATCAAGTATAATTTTTTTTAGCTCCCTAATTAATTTATTTTACAATAACCTTTTCAAATCAAATTCACTTTATCTGTGAATGAATTTTTAATGTGCAAGCCAATTTTTTTCTTGAATAAATTTCCTTTCATTATGTAATCTCCTTCCATTAGCATTGTTATTCCTTCTAATATAACCTTTGCAATATTCCTTAAGTTATATTTTTACCATGAATAAATTAATTTTGCAATCTTTAATTTTGTAATTCCTTCTTTAATTATGTTTCATTTTAATTATTTTTTGTTCATAACTTCCTCTAACTTTTAATTCTTTATTCTACTTGCTTTTAAATAGTTTCTCTCCAATCCTCCTTTAATAAATTTCTTTCTTTCAAATGTTTCCTCAATATATTCCTTCAACTATTATAATATTTTGTTCTCCTTTAATTTTTTCCTTAGAATATTTAAAGTTCAACAAATAATTCAAAGATTAATATTAGTACCTTTGCAATATTTAGCTTTTCTTCTTCTGTCAAGCCCCTATGCGCTCAACCAATACTCCAAAGACTTGAAAATTATGGTTCTCCAAGAACATTCTTCCTCGACCATATATTTTCATAAACTCAAATATTTCATCATTCTTCTAATGTTAAATTAGACACTTGTTTTTCCACAAATATTTTAACGTAAAAAATGTCCATGCTTCAACAGGATTCTAACTCCTTAAATGTTATAACATCCACTCTACCAACTATCTTCTATAATTATTCTTCTCTAAAGTTTACTCGTCTATGTTAATGGTTTTCTCCTTTATCTAACCATTTTGTTTCTCTAGTCTAAGTCCTCCCAATCATTCTCTTCTATGTGTAGTTTTGATCTCACAACTTTATCAACCTTGCTCTTCTACTCCACTTGGTATGTTTTGTCTAGGTGTTTCAATATTTTTCTTCAATATTCTATTGTCTCTATCCATATCTAATATTTTCATGTTCAAGGTCTAAAAATCTTTACTTATTTACCTTGATCTATAAAATCTATAACTACTCCAATCTTATTTACCCATTGCTTTGGTTCTTCTCCAATTTTTTGATCTCTCCACTTCAATTCTCATCAAGCGTTATGCACAATATTCTTCTAGGCACCTATAATATGGTCTTCCAACTTGACTCACTTGGGCTTACTTAGACATTCACAACTAGGAAACTTATATACTCACTCAAACATGTTCACTACTCAAGTGAAAACTTATAGCTTATAGAAACTCTCCTATGAACTAGTTCTAAAATGCAAAGGTTACTTTGATACCACTATTAGAAATTATGCTAAATTCAATATTTAATAATGAAAACAATGTTCAAATAATTCTCATAATAATACAAGATGCATCACATATATTCAACTCATAAAAACAACACAAAATATATATTCACTTGGATGAGATAAAATGCAATACTCTATAGTATAAAATAATGTACTAAAAATTACATTCATGCATACATCCTCACATGTTATCATTATTTATGGCCTTCACGGAGACTCTAGACATTTCAACTTCAACTAACTCTTCATATACTCAAACTCATGAGAGATAAGACTCTTCATATTTATTGTATGAGAAATATATTTGTTTACTCTTTAATAATGACAAACACCTAATGAGTACTGAATGACAAGTATTTACAAGACTCCTTCACACTACATATTCACAAAATATATACAATGTACCAAATAACGCAATTATTTCTATTGATATTTGGGGGTATCTTTATAAAAATTATGCACCACAAATTTTGCATGTCTCTAATAGAATTAGAAGGCTTTCAAAATGACTTAGTGTGCTGCTAGATGGCAAACTATTGATTTTAAAATATTTTCCTCCAAATCCATGCCTTTAAATTTAACTCATGATTTTTCAAGTGATTCACTCTAGTTAGTGATAAAATCAATTACTTTTGCAAATGAATCAATATTAATATTTAAGAAAATCACTCCCTAGAGAAAATTGGTCCATTTTGCTAGTGGATCACTCCTTGGAGCCAATTTACATATTTTGGGAATGAATCAATACCTATGCTAGACTTAAATAAATTTTGTAGGGTTTTGTGAGGTGTATGCCCTCACCAAGGTAGTGCCAAGGTACTAAATTTATAGAAACTTGATGGAGTTATAAGATCCATTGGTATGTTTCCTTTATCCTTGGGCTTGGACTTTATAAATTTGGGACCTCCATTGTAAAATTATCAAAACTTTCATTCTCCTTATCTAGTCTTCTTAGGCAAAAATCCTAAAAAATATTACCATTTTTTGTTGCTAATTAGCTAGAGTAACACAAGCTCCCTTGATTCTCCTATTAGATCTTCAAATAGTTTATTTGAAAATTTCTCTTATTTTCTAGTTAGCTTTTGTATTTTGGCATATATTGGCTCCAAATTTCTTTAGATTTCAACTACATCCCCCTGATTAGCTTATTTATTTTCTTGTTCAAACATAATATAAATGATCTTATCATCCAGGATTTTATTTATGGATTAAATATATTAAGTATTCTAACAACATCAAACCCCTAAATTTATTTTATCATTTCATATGCTTAGGCCTTTAGAGATACTACATTGTCTTTACAAGTTTGGAGATTTCTCTAAACATTTAGAATATTTCTTTATTTTTTTGACTAGGTCCTTTTGATCCATCCTATTTTGTTGTGCTTATGATGATGTCATCAAGAAGAGGGGTTTAAGGACTTCCTGGTACTCACCCCTTGAAAATAGCTATTTTTCCACTTTCTCAATTATTTTTGCTACTTCTTCTAGGATTTATTATATAAAGGAATCCAATAGAAGGAATCCATTGATCTTGTTATAGAGGGATCTGACTCGTTGGATGTCATGTGCTTCCTTAGGGTCTATAGTTGTTTCTACATGTCTTAAGGATATTAACTCTAAAATCTATTAATATTTAACTCTCATGGCCTCTTAGAGTTAATCTATCTAACTTTTTCCTTTCATGAGTTGTTCTATGAGGTCTCCTATTTGTTGTTGGTTATTTTTAGCCTCAATAATTCAGGATTTAAGGTCTCTAACTTGCTTATTTAGCTAGTTTTTCTCTAGAATGTATTCTATTAGGGCCTCATTCTCTTGATAGATATAATATCTTAACTCTTTTACATGTGCCACTTCTACTTAAAAAAGTTATTTTCTCTTTTGGATTACTTCATTCTCAACCACCAAGTGGCCCTAATGTTACACCAAGAGTGATATTGTTCACAAGTTGGACCATTTGATATGGGTCCATTCTCTTCAGGTCTAACTTATATAATTTGGTTGTCAATTCAATAATAACTATTATCACTTTAGAGGGATAAAATTCTATGGCCTTAGCTACATATATTATATTCACTTTCTTGCCAGCTATGAATGCATTAGATATAAGCTTTGGAGGTATTCTCCTTGAGTCATTTATTTTCTTTGATAATAATGACATCAAATGACTTGGTGACATTTATCTTCTTAGGCTTACACATTATTTTTCATGCAAAGGTCATGCCTAGTAATTGTGCTTGGTTGAGGAGATGCTCTTGTAGATGCATCCCTTTGATTTAAGAACGTGGGTATTATTTACTATAGGTGGATCTATTTAGCTTGAGATGGTAGACAAGATGAATGCATGGAAATGGAATGTGGGATGTGTAAATCAAATTTTATGGTGATGGATAGAAATGGAGTGTAAATAGTAGGAGTGGATTATGATGATAGCTATACTAGTATATCAACTCATGATGACATTATTGGTTAGGGTATAGCTTATGGTGGTGATGTGGAATATGGGACCAAGGGTTGGATGGTGGAAACCTAGATGGTAGGTTATGGAAATGAGGTTAAAGGTATGGTCCTAACCATGAAAAAAACTATTAAATATATGGCTCCATTTAGAGAACCATGAGCTACACTAGTGAAGGGTGATAGAATTGCAATAGAAGAATGTAAAGGGAGATAAAAAATAGGAATAAAATAATAATGGGTAGAAAAAGGAGGAAGTGGATGGTGGTAGGAAAGTGAAGGTGCTAGTAGTAGTGGCCATAATGCTAGTTATTCCCAAGTTAGAACGGTGGCCTCCTTTAGGGATTTTTCCCTCCTCAAGCTAGGTTGTTTGTTGTTGTTGCTCTTTCACTACAACAACCTCATTGAATATTGACCCAAACATCTCAAAATCCATTAAACCTTTGATTGTAGTATTCCTTACGACCAAATTAACCACTACTAGTGTTGTAGCTATAACAAAGATAGTGATATTGGGCACTAACTTCTTCTTTGGTCTCTAGGAGGTTGAGGGGTTAATCAATATTTCACTAATGATTTTGGTTATTTTTTTACTTTTAGGGTGTCTTCCATCCCATATGGAAAATAATTCATCATTGAATGGGCCATATCTAATAAGTTTTGTTATTACACTTGTTTCATATCTCATACTTTGCTATGCTAGAATTTTTCTATCTTTATACCTTGATTTTCTTGCTGCCCCTAGATTTTTAATGGTTTACTTTTATATTTAGGTTGAACTTATCCTTATCTTTGGTATTAAGCCATGTTGCTATGGTGGGTTGTTATACCAACTCAGGATTTCATATTCATACCTGTATTTACTCAGAGTGGCAAGGGTAAATTCTTAAATAGGAATTGTCTTCTTCTAGACATTACATATCTTTTTATAAGCAAAGAAGGTGTCTAGATTTTATTCCTTAGTGTCTTCTTAAATATCCCTTGTGGATCATAGGACTAAAAATATCTTATTTGATCCACCCTCATTTCTCTAAGCCCCACCGATACCACTTGGTGAAACCCATGCAACTTTAGTGTGATCTTCATGATCAACTGTTTGAATGGGTAGAAGGTGGTTTTTTCTACTCCCTAAATTACTTCAAGTCTATGTAATCAAGTTTTGTATGTACTTCATATTGAACATATATTTAGGTATGCATGTGGGCAACTCAAAAGGCATGGCTAGAATCCATAGATGTAGATGAAGGATTGGATCCTCCCTAGGTAGAAATATCCACTTGGCTATACCTCTAACATTATGAGCTATGGTGTCTCATAAGACAACCTTGGGGATATTCCCCTAAAATTCTCTATGATTACCTTGTGCACCTCATCATAGAAGTTATAAGAGGTTTTTACCACTTCTTTATAGGGTATATTTATGCATTCATGTCATGAACCTCCCTTGGAAATCCTATGCATATGATGAATTATTGAATTGATATGTTATCTTGTAGTTGGAATGACTAAATATTTTATGATTAATTTCTACAAAATACATATTTTATGGAAGAATATGATGAGCTAATAGATTCATATTTTTGTAGGAACATGATTTCTCATGGGTGAAATAAAGACTTAACCACCAAGAATATGATGCCTTAATAAAAAGGAAATGATGTGAAGATTCATTGCAAAAAAGTATAAATGTTTGAGTTTATTAGCTATCCTATTTTTTATTTTAAAGATATAAGGGAACTTATATTTTATTGCTTTGGTATAAACAAGGTAAGAGTGTCATTATGCTTGTTATAATTTAATAATGAAAAAGGTCTTTCATTAATGTGTTAGTAAGGCTTCTATTTTGTACACTATGAAAAAGGTAAAGATTGCTTGTAAGGGAAATTCATGAAGTAGGAACTTTATGACATGGTTTGAATTAATTAAATATTACCTTGCTTTGTGGTGGAGCTTAATGCTGAGATGGAAATAAAAAGGGAATAATATTAAAATATTTTGATGATTGGTGAGACTTTGAAATTAATAAATATGTTTGAATATATAAAGTGACCTTTTGATTGAATATTAAAGAGTTGCTCATTACTTCAATGTGCTTGGAAGTGGAAGACGTGCGTAGCGGACAAACAAATAACATTCATTCTCTTAAATATTCTGGTAAAAGCGGATGACGGGGAATAATTTTTACCCTTGGGAAATTTGGAGGAAGGAGGAGAAAAAAGGGTTTTTCCCTTCAAGAAGGAAAAACAAAAAAAGAAAGCTAGAAAAAAACATAAAACCAGTCTTATCGCCTACAAGAATTTTACATAAATCAACGTGCAAATACCAAGTAGAATTTGAAGTATTTGTGCTTATGTTTTGATTTAAAAAATGAATTTTATAACTTTAGCTTGATTTGGAGTGGATCTTGAATGGAAAAATTAATTTTCCTGAAATCTTCTTGAGATTTAACGTATTGCTCATGCACCCTTGATTTTGTTGTTAACTACGGTATGTTGAGAATTAGCGAAGTTTCCAGTCTTGCAAACATCATTGATTGAGAAAAATTGAAGCTTTAGGTAAAATAAAATACCTCAGTTGCTTACTCATGGTATCTAAGACTATACCTTTCCTATGTTTGGATTGGATAGTATGTTGTACTATATAATATTGTGAATTTGCTGTGTTGTATAAAGGGTGGTATATTGAAGGCGCTACCTATTCAAATAATGTCTTTGTTTAGTCAAATAGCATGTGCTTTGGTTATGAAATTAGAGAATGGAGTTACCTTTGAGTCAAGAAAATGCAAGCCATAAATAGCGGTGAGCTATTATGTCTAAATTAAAGTTATTTTATAATTAAATCTTATGTCTAGTGTTGGACTGCAGTGGATGTCTTAGTCACCTCATGAAAATTGATATAGAGGTCAAGGGTACACGTATGAGGTTTTAGTGACCCATACGTTCATCTCAGTCAATAATTAGACTTTAACTTTGCTTGACACACTATGTTTCATATCTCTATTCAAAGGAAAGAGTGGAGTATGTCTTTTATATCCCAGTCATAGTTTTGAAGGACTAGAAAATTATGTTGAGTGTTTCTAATGAATTTTTATTTTAAGGAAAATATTGAATTAGGATTACCCTTATTCTTGAAGATTATCCAAAAGAATAGTTGTCTCAACATTAACATATGGAAATATAGCAGATTGTTGAATCTACATTTTTATATGTCGTTTCTATGTTCTAATAAGACGAGTTTCTCTTTAGACGTAGGAGAGGTTAATTCATTCATGGAACTTATAATAAAGTAATCTAGAAAATAATTGTAATTAAAAAAAAATATCATCCGTAAGAAGGCGATTGGCATATGTTTGACTCTCATATGTATGTGTTGTATTTTATTTAAGTTTAGTTTAAAGGATTGTGAAATTTTTAGTTTATATATGAAAATATTGAAATGTTGTTGAAACTAAAGGATGCTTGAAATTCCTTAGTTGTGAGACCTTGAAAATTTAACAAATCTACATGACTAATTAATTTATTTTAAAATATCACGGATTCCCTTTATGCAACTTAACCTGGTCATTAATTGAAACAAAGGCCATGGAGGCCACATCTTTAATAATCATTTAAGCTAAGATTAAAAAAAGGGAATGGCTTTGATTTTCAAATAATCAATATTAAGTAAGTCTTTCAATTCAATGGTTTATAAGGGGGTGAGCTTATTAATTTAATTTTATGCCTTTAAACTATTTAGAATAAGCCCTAGAAAAAATAAAAGAGTTAGATGCAATTGTTTCATTTAAGACTTTTGAATGTTTCAAGAAGCTTTTTTGAATGGTCATAGGGAATAGATTTTAGCGTAGTTGATATTGATGAAATAAAAGTTGTGGAAGTTGTGGGCCACATTTTTTCAGGACCATGATATTTAAATGCTTTTAAATATGTTTAAAGAAATGTCGGGGAGGTTGTAGGTGAAAGAAACTATGTCCTTGTCATTTAGTGACATGACATATTTTTAAAGGTGAATTGGAATGTTTTGAATAAATAAAAATATATGCCTCAATAATTTAGTGATTAAAACTAGTCATTTTATGATTTCAAATAAATGTGAGTTAAGTTTAAAGAAAGGCTCTTGCATATCAAAAATTATGGTTGTGGGGTCTTATGCTTTTCATAACCTTTATATGGTGTAAAAAATATTGGAAATTTGAGCATATTAGGTTGTTATTGATGTCAAAATGGCATGGGCTATGAAATCATGGCAAAGAAAAGTTTGAAGGTCAAATTTGAAGACTATGTGTAAAAAGAGAGCAAGTGAAAAATAATAATATTATAATATTTTAATATTATAATATCTAGCCAATAGGGCCTTTCAAAAGGAAAAGAAAGCAAGTTTAAAAGAAATAATATTATAATGATTTGCATTATAATATATGGGAAAAAGGTTAAAATATTCATTAAATGGTGGCAAAAGGTTATCCTTAAGAAAAGACCCAAAAATAATTTTGATATTTAAATTATAATATTTAAATTCATTGAATTTAAATTATTATAATTAAAATATAATATAAATCAAAAGCCAAAGTTTGATTTTAAATGCACCAACATTGGAGGTGAATGCCTTCAAAGGTATATTAATAGTACAAAAACTAAGGTGGAAAGGGTGTTCAATAATCGATATATCATTCGTCCTGTTCATCGATTAAATTGCGATAGAGAAGAAGAAGTCAAGAGAATTATTCTAGGAGGAGGATTTCATTGAAAATTGTGGAGAGTGTGAAAATAGTTCCAAAGTGCTGGCTAGCATAGACGACATTTGAGGCTTGGCTAATGCATTCATGGAGTTTTTTCTCAATTTCAAATCCCACACAATTTTTTTTATCGAAGGAGGAAAGAGCTTCTCATTTTTGGTGAACTTTGTGAGAAGTAGATAGTGTATGGGAGAGAGTGTACTTTGGTTCTCATGTGGGCACATAGCGCAGGCTGTAGCCTAGCTTTGGGTAGGGTTTTGTGGTGCCTAAGATCATGGTTTCAATTTTGGTAGTGGTTTTTGATGTTCATGCAAATATTTTTATGATGTGGGAAAATTATTAGGGTATGCAATTTTTGAGTTAAATCTATCAAAGGTTTTGGAAAACAAAAATTGTTTTGAGGCTACGTAATATTGAAAGGGCCAAGTGTGGAATTGTTTAGGGAGTCATAAGGTGCATTAATTAAATATTTTATTTTGGGTGCTTAGGAAATAAATCAAGTATTGGATATTATAAGGTGTAAACAAGGAACTTTATTTTTGATGTGTTTTGAATATTATTTTGAAAGTGGAGTAATAAGGTGTACAAAGTACCCACAATAAGGAAATCCTTGTACTTTCAGCAAAACCTCTATCCCATGGATTGTGACATAACCTATGTCCCAAGTGTCAGCAAAAGCATTCAAAATTGTGTCATCGACCCCTGAGAAGAGCTTGAAAAATTCAATCAGGGCACTGTTTGTTTTGTCTGTCCGTAAGTCACGGATCAAAGGACTAAGCTCAAGAACAACAAGATCAATGTAAATAGGTTTTATTTCCTTCATGATGGCAGACAGGGAAGAGGAAAAAGAATAGAAAAGCACAAGGATCAGGGGAAAAGGATAGGAAAGGATTGAGACACCATGCTAAAGAACAGAGCATGCATGAAGGCTAAAAATAGGAATATGGTGCCTTGAAAATTTTGCTTTGGGACCATGAAATGATTTGCACAAAGGAATTGGGACTTTTGACGTGCAAGGATTGTCTAGGGGAAAGGTAAGATCTGTGAATTAGGATTAGGTTAAGGGCACAAACAATGGCATGACAACACTCAAAAAATGCCACGTGATAAATCAGGACACATGAAAAAATTTCCCAGCAAGAAATCCAAGCACAAAACCCCGAAAGGTTTGGGATGGTCTCCAAATTGATTATCAGGACCAACCTCCGATCAAGGAGGATATAGAAAGATATCAAAAAAATGAAATACACTTATCAAGGCTCACGGGGTTCAAATCATTAAAACTCATGCAAAAAAACACCTTGGAATGATGGGAATGAGTAGTTACTCAAAAATGTTTACGAATCTTGAAAAAGGTAATATTGAAATAGGAAATAGAGCCTAAGGGTGCGTGGATCCACATTTGTCCTTTTTAAGAATGTCATCCACCTCAGTAGGTAGACTATCTATCCATGTTAATAGTCCTTGGGCATGAACCCCAATGTTAGCCAACTTATCAACAATAGTATTGGCCTCTCTGTAGGCATGTTGGAGTATGCAATTATGTTGTCGCTTAAGAATTTTCTTGCAATATTTAATAATTGATCTGATCCTCCAGCTCATAGGATTAGAAGAATTCAAGTAGTTAATGATATTTAAGGAATATCCTTCCACAATGATGTTTCCTGGGATAGTTTTGATAAATTGAAGACCCCTCCAATCAACTTTGGCCTCAACAATATGGTTGGTGATAACACCAAGAAGTTCAACATAGGAAAAAATAGGATTTCCTAGATGATCCCTTAGGATTCTGCCAGCCCCCCTAACCCAGGGTTTCCTTTGGCCGCACCATCAAAATTGAGTTTAACCCAACCGTTAGGAGGAGGAATCCATTTAACATTACTTCTAGGATTGGGAATATCAGCACTTTTGGGGTCATCAAGATTGATGTTACAGGACTTTAAGATATATTTCTCGAAATGAGGACAAGGATGTGGATTAGAAGGTGCAACTAGAGCATTTTTATGGCAAAAAGAATGATTTTATTGGCAATGTATTGAGGTTGGACAATTTTTTATCAAAAAATCTACGATTACATTCAAGCCAGATTTACCATAAGAAATTCTGAAGGCTAAACTTGCACAATCATTTAAGCATAGGATTTATGAAAGGATTAGGCCATTGGCAAAATAGGTCAACAATTGATGGAGGATTGGCCCAAACCAAGTGAAAAACTTGAAGAAGTTTATTAATGACCTTTCTGGAAAAAGAAAAGAAAATAAAAAGGTGGGAAGTGGACTTCCAATCGGACAAGCATAGATGGCATCTTTTAGGAAGAGTAAGGCCTCATTTCATAAGATTTTTAATGATTAAAATGCGATTTTGGATGCAGATCCAAGAGAAGGAAGCAATTTTAGGAATAAGGTATTTAGTCCAGACAAGCTTGAAAGGCAAAGTATTCTCTATATTGGTAATGGAGAGTAGGTAAGCAATTTTAATAGAAAATTCCCTAGAGTCCATGGGATCCCAAATAGGTTGATCCTTTGAACAAGCCTCAAAAATTTTGCAAGAGGAAAGATAGTTATTTAGGCACGAAGATTCATCCTCATGATTTGGAATATTAATCTCCTTCCATTTATTAATCTCATTAATTGAAGTAATATAATGAGCCACCAGAGGACCAAAATGTTGCTTGGTAATGTTAGTGATCCTTTGGAGCGTAGGAATATGACTAAGAGGATACTCGCCCAACCATTTGTCATCCCAGAAGGAAATGGAGTTGCCATCATCGAGAAGCCATCGGGTTCCTTTTTGCATAAGGGAACGAGCTTGACAAATTGATTTCCAAAAAGTGGATCCACCAAAGGGTACCTGACCATGCAAAAACTCAAAATTTTGAAGATATTTCCTTTTTAAGATTTTGACCTAGTCAACCTGTTCATCTGAAATAAGTCTCCAAGCTTGCTTGGCGAGGAGAGAAATATTAAGATGGGATATCCGTCTGAGGCCTAAACCTCCTTGATATTTGGGTTTGCAAATTTTATCCCAGGCTACCAGATGAAATTTGTGCTTGTTCTTAGTTCCTGACCAGAGGAAATTATTTTGGATTCTCTCCATTTTGTTGTAAACAAAAGTTGGAGCTTTGAATAAGGATAAAAAATAAACAGGAATACTTTGAAGGCAGGCCAAAGTTAAGGTGATTTTTCTAGCTTGGGAGAGGATATTACCTCTCCATGTAGTCAATTTCTTTTAAATTATTTCAATGACATTATCCCAAAGATTATCCTTGACACTTCCATTGAAAAGAGGCATTCCAAGGTAAGAGGAAGGCAGGGAACTAATGGGACACTGGAGAATTTTAGCAATCAAATGTTGTCTTCTCAATGGAGTATTAAGAAAATACAATTTGATTTTTTGAAAGTTGATCCTTTGGCCAATAATTGCTTCATAAAGGATGAGGATTTGTTTGATGATAGAGGCTTCATTTACAGAGGCAAAGGTGGACAAAAGGGTGTCATCAACAAATTTTTGATGAGTAATAGGACTGCATTATGAAGTAACCTGAATGTCAAAAATAAGACCTACCTCCCTGGATACCAAAATGGATCTGCCTAGAGCTTCAACAACAATGATGAAGAGAAGAGGAGATAAGGGATCTTCTTGTATCAGACCTCTACTTCTATGGAAATAGCCAACTGGAGAGCCGTTAATAAGAATAGAGAACCATATCTCCTTTGAGCTATTGGCAAGCTTGACTGGGTAGCCCTTGAAAGAAAAGGTGATCCGATGCAACAAAAATAATTGGGAAGTTGAACTGACCTTCTTTGAAAAAAAATTTGAGGTCCACAAGAACTATAGAAAAGGGTTGTATCATGAACACATTTCCCCTCCTCTGCAACAAATTTTAGTTCTCGTAATGCAATACCTATCCTGTGATAATCCAGACTCACAGTTATGTTGTTTTCATCTCGCCTATGTGAATCACTTTTATGATGCCAAAGCCATGAATATCCCCACTACAATATTTTGGTCCATCGATTATGCCATTGTAACCTCTCACAAAAAGGAGGATGCCCTTCCAAGTCACCAAGGACTTTTCAAATTCCTCTACCTCTATATCCTCCTTAATTTCCCCAATGGTAACAATCCCACTCTTGAATCAGATGAAGTGAATTCATCCTCTACCTCGATTCCTACACATTACAATCCTAAGAGGAAGATCAAAACTAAAAAACCTCATCTTGTGGCTAGGAAGAAAATTAAGGCGTGGTCAACCCCTGTTAGAAGCTCCCAACATCTGAAGCTAAAGGAATTTTTAGAAACTCCACCATCCATATCAGGAAAGCCTCCCAAAGCCCAATCCTATTCACCTGATTTTGTTGATAAATTTCTCCATAAGCTGGTCATCCATGCCACCAATGCATCCATCTCTCACTTGGAGGCTGCCCATATTGCCATCGGTAAGGCCATTGAGAGCCTCAAATAATAGAGACACAACCTTAGCTTGTTCTTATTTTATGATAATTTCAATGGTTCTGCTGTTGAACCCTCCTCTGATGTTAAAGGAGGGGCTACTGAAGATGAGGTTGTAGAAATTGCAAAAGATACCTGCCTTGATGGTTTGAAGGAGATTCCAAAGGTGAAAGAGACCTTGAAGGATGTAGAGAAGGATGCAACGAAGGACAATGTTTTGAATATTGATGTCCACACTTTTCTATAGCTCGACACTCTTCCTTGATGGTATTTTTTGCTGGTCTTGATTGCTATTTTGGGTTGTTATCTATTTCCTCTTGTTTTGTGGCATGCTGCTGGGTCTGTTCTTGCTTGTATCCTCCTTTCTACCTTTTAGTGCTATTCCTTTTTGTTCCTTTGTGCTAAAGGATTGCTGGTAATCCTTCAGGTTGCTTTTTGAGTGTAATGGCTTTAGGCCTTTCAGTTTTGATGAGCTTTGCTCTATTATTCATGTTTCTATTTTCCTCCTCTTGTTCCTCTAAGTTACTTTTTATAAAAGGTGACAAGGCACCTTTCAAATGCCCTTTTTGAATTAATATAATTAACTTACCAAAAAAAAAATAAGGTGTACAAAGTGAAAAAATCCTTTTTATATGTGCATTAATTTAAAAGGGCTATAATTTGATTTTATGCTTTTAAAGGAGTGATAAGGTATATTTGTGACTTGAAATTTTATTGTATTTCTTGTATGATGAACTATTTTTGAGGTGAATATTCTTGTGGATATTTTGAGATAGAATGTTGCTATCTAACCTATATTTCACAAAAGAATTTGGTTGTAAGTAAAACAGGTTTTGAAGACATATCTCCATAAAAGAAAAGAGGTATGGGCACATCATCCTTTGTTTGAAGTGTTTGTTGAATTGAATGTTGTGAAATATAAGGTGGAGTAAAAAGGATTGTTTGATAAGCATTGTTGGAAATATTTGAGTGAGTTTTTACATGCTTCATTGGTGAATGTTTAGAGAACATTTGAGATAGATATTGAGAATTATTTGAGTTAGGGTTTGAGACCCACATTGTGCTCTTTGTTTGAATAAGTATGAAAACACTTGTTTAGGGTTTATGAGCAAGTTGTGTTTCATTGGTTGAATGATTGAGTGAAACTTCTTGAGCATTGGTTTTGAGTGATATTAAAAGTGAATGTGCAAACATTAGAAAATATATTTGTGAAAGTAGAAGTGTAGATCATAAAGATAGGTGTCATGTGCTAGATTGAATATATCTTTAAAATAACAATAAAAGTAAGACATGTGGAAGCAACAGACTTAATTATTGAGTAGAAGATATTAATTTTTGATAGAGTACATCATTCTCTATATGTTCCAGAGGTTAAACAATTTCTGGATAGAATATGTCTAAACTACTTCAAGTTAAAGAAATTACTTTGAAGATTAGACAAAGCATTTGATAGCATTGTGAGGAAGATTTGAGATTGATTGAGCATATTTTGTGAGTTTTTTTGAGCATGTGTTAGAGCAGGTTTGAGCATGCACTTGAAGGTAGATTTGAGCAAGTCTTGGTGAAGACTTGAGAGTAGATTGAGCAAGTTCTTGAGAGGACTTGAAGGTAGATTTGAGCAAGTCTTGGTGAAGGCTTGAGAGCATATTGAGAAAGTTCTTGAGAGGACTTGAAGGTAGATTTGAGCAAGTCTTGGTGAATACTTGAGAGCAGATTGAGCAAGTTCTTGAGAGGACTTGAAGGTAGATTTGAGCAAGTATTGGTGAATAATTGAGAGCATATTGAGCAAGTTCTTAAGAGGACTTGAAGGTAGATATAAGCAGAGTTGATTGATTGATTTATTCAAGCTTTGTGTTAAGGCTTGGGGTAGATCTGAGCAAAGTTGATTGATTGATTTGTTCAAGCTTTGTGTTAAGGCTTGGGGTAGATCTAAGAAGAGTTGATTGATTATTTGATCAAGCTTTGTGTTAAGGCTTGAGGATATATTTGAGATAGAATATAGTGTAGATTTATGAGAAAACTTATGAGTAGATTTGTGAGCAGAGATAGAGCAGATTTGTACTAGACTTGGGACAGAGTTTGGTGCATATTTGAGATAGAGTTGAAAGTAATATTTGGAGGTGATATAGTATAGAGGAAAATAGTCTCCAATGGATAGAGATCCATTACCTAGGGTAGTGAGGATAAAGGTCTTCTATGGAGAGATATCCACAAGCTAGAGAAGTGGGGGTAGAAGTCTTCTAGAATATCATCAGCTAGAGCAAGGAGAAAGAGTTCTCCCATGGATAGAGATCCATAAACCAGAGCAAGGGGAAAGAGTTCTCCTATGGAGTGTGATCCATGAACCAGCTGGGAAGATAGAGTTATTCTATGGAGAGAGATCCACAAACCAGTTGAGGAGATAGAGGTCTCCTGGATCAAGTTCCATAAACCAGAGAAAAGGGGAAAGAGTTCTTCATGGAGAGAGAGATCACAAAAAGAAGATAAGGGATTAGTGTCTACTTTGGATAGAGGTCAAAAAAACTGTAATAAGGAATTAATTCCCAAATATTTATTGAGAAAATTTAGTAGAAATATTTTCTCCATGGAGTAGCCCACATTGGGTGAACCACGTTAAATTGGTGTCTCTATTGTGTGTGATGATTTGTGCATTGCTTTGATTACTGCTATTGATATTTCCATTGATAATATTGGATAATATTGTTTGGGAAAGAAAAGTGAAAGTTGATCTTATACTGTTCACCCCCTCTCAGTATAAGCTTGTGTTCTTCAATTGGTATCAGAGCGGGTTCCTTCAGAAGAGTTTAACAACTTGAAGGAAAAGTATACAGGAACACATATGGCATCTCATAGTGGATCTTCAACAAATAAGGCACCATTGTTCGATGGGAACAATTATGCTTTCTGGAGCATAAGAATGAAGACTTACTTGATGGCACAAGGATATGAGACATGGCAAGTAGTTGAGGATGGGTACACACCTACAACTAGTCCTCCCACAGATAAATATGGTAAGCTCTTATATGTGAATTATGCCAAGGCTAAGAATGCAATATTAAGTGGTTTACGTGAAGCAGAGTTTGTAAAAGTTATGCATTGTAAATCAACAAAGGAAATTTGGGATAAACTGAAGCAAACATATGAGGGAGACAAAAAGGTCAAAATGGTAAAATTGTAAAATCACAAAAAGATATTTGAAGACTTGAAGATGAAAGAAGAGGAAGACATTATTGCATACTTACTTCATGTGGATGAGGTTGTTAACACCATGCAAGGACTTGGATTTAAAATAGAAGAATTTGATGTTGCTCAAAAGGTTTTAAGGTCACTCCCTATGAGGTATAATGAAAAGGTTTCAGCCATAGAAGAAACAAGAGATATTGAAACTTTGACTATGGATGAGTTACATGGAACTCTCACAACTTATGAGATGAGAATAGGAAAGGATCATATTCCCAAGAAAGAGGTAACCTTCAAAGTAGCAAATAAAAAAAAAGATAAGAAGCAAGATTCAAGTAATAAGTAAGCCGGTGATGAAGAAGCAAACCAGGGGGGGAAGAAGAAGGAGGACTCAAGAAGCAAAAAGGTACAAAAAAAATTAAGTGTTTCAATTGTGGTAAATATGGTCACTATGCATCTAACTATCCAGAAGCTGGAAGTAGTAGCAGTGAAGAGAAACAAGATCATAAGAGAAAGGAAGCAAGAAAATCCAGGTATGAAAAGAAAAATAGGTATGGACAAAGCAAGCATGAAAATAAGTTTTTTCAGAGGCATAAGAAGAGTTTTTATGCGGACAAGACAGGCAAGGTTTCAAGTGATAGTGATGAAAGATCCTCAGATAGTGAAGAAGAAGAAATTCTCTTCTTGGCAATAGAGGAAGAAGGAAGTGTTCCTAGTGAAGATAAATCTAAAAAGTATGAAGATGCTCTTGAAGACAAAGAAGTAGAGAAAGAATAAAAAAATGAAGAGGAAGGAGTAGTAGATCTAGAAGCTGAACTTATTTCTGCTCTAAAATAATTGAAAAAGGTTAGAAAGCAGAATTCAAGATTCAAGGCTCAATTTCAAGAATGTGATGAAGAGAAAGGAAGTCTTATACAAGATCTAAAAAACTCAATAGCTAAGACAAGGAGATTTAAAGAAAAGTTAGAAGCAAAAGTCTTAGAATGTGAGAGATTAGAACAAGAGGTAGTTTCTCTAAGGAAGGAAATGGAAGAGTCTAAGGACAAGCTACACAAGTTTTGGAAAATTTCAAAGACTATGGATAAAATTATCAATGCACAAAGACCTTCATCTAACAAAAAAGGACTTGGTTTTGAAGAAAGACAAGAGAAACAAGAAGAAGGGTCAAGCTCAAGATCCAAAAAAGAAGGAGAAAGTGAGACTTATGTGAATAGAAGTTTCACCAAGAAAGGAAACAATGCACAAACAAGGAACAAGGAACATCACAGGGAAGAAAGGACTAAGAGACCAATGGGTCCAAGGAAATATTTCTTCAAAGGACATTGTTTCTCATGTAACAAGTTTGGTCACAAGGCTATGCATTGCAGGACTCATGGAAAGGAGTATGGTATTACTAAGAGGAAATTCAAATATGGACATTTCTTTCAAGGGTATTGCTACTCTTGTAATCGATTTGGTCATAAAGCAATTCACTGCAGGGTTCATGACAGAAATAGGTATGGCTTCACCAGGAGGAACTTCAAGACACTTGCACCTTCAAGGAACCACAACATTAAGTGTTATAAGTGCAATAATATTGGGCATATGACCAAGTGGTGCAGAATAGAGTTTCCAGAGCTTCCAGAGATAAGAAGGAACAAGGATACTCAAAGGGATTATAAGGGAATGTTGAGAAAGAAAGTTGACAAAGGAAAAGAGCATTGTATGCTGGGAGTAATTTTACTCCCACCCAAAAATTAATCACCTCAAGGAGAGGAGGTGGGGAGGGGCTAAGCTAAGAGTCTTATATTTAGCCCCAAAGGAGTCCCTTTGCCATTGATGACAAAGGGGGAGATATTTGAGTTAGGGGGAGAGCATTCAGTTAGGGGGAGCAGTTTCTCAGGGGGAGCAGATTTGAAATCAAGTGTTTTGGAAAGTGGTTGCCATCAATGACAAAGGGGGATATTGTTGGAAATTTGAGCATATTAGGTTGTCATTGATGTCAAAATGGCATGGGCTATGAAAGCATGACAAGGAAAATTTTGAAGGCCAAGTTTGAAGACTATGTGCAAAAAGAGAGCAAGTGAAAAAGAATAATATTATAATATTTTAATATTATAATATCTGGCCAACAGGGCCTTTCAAAAGGAAAAGAAAGCAAGTTTAAAAGAAATAATATTATAATGATTTGCATTATAATATATGGGACAAAGGTTAAAATATTCATTAAATGGTGGCAAAAGGTTATCCTTAAGAAAAGACCCAAAAAGAAGTTTGATATTTAAATTATAATATTTAAATTCATTGAATTTAAATTATTATAATTAAAATATAATATAAATCAAAAGCCAAAGTTTGATTTTAAATGTGCCAACGTTGGAGGTGAATGCCTTCAAAGGCATATTAATAGTGCAAATACTAAGGTGGAAAAGGGTGTTCAATAATCGATATATCATTCGCCCTATTCGTCGATCGAATCACGATAGAGAAGAAGAAGTCAAGCGAATTCTTCTAGGAGGAGGATTTCATTGAAAATCATGGAGAGTGTGAAAATAGTTCCAAAGTGCTGGCTAGCGCAGATGACAGTTGAGGCTTGGCTAAGGCATTCGTGGAGGTTGGTCTCGATTTCGAATCCCATGTAGTTTGTTTTTGCGAAGGAGGAAAGAGCTTTTCGTTTTTGGTGAACTTTGTGAGAAGCAGACATTGTATGGGAGAGAGTGTACTTTGGTTCTCATGTGGGCGCATAGCGCAGGTGGTAGCCTAGCTTTGGCTAGGGTGTTGTGGTGGCTAAGGTCATGGTTTCAATTTTGGTAGTGGTTGTTGATGTTCGTGCAAATATTTTTATGATGTGGGCCAATTATTAAGGTATGCAATTTTTGAGTTAAATCTATCAAAGGTTTTGGAAAACAAAAATTGTTTTGAGGCTACGTAATATTGAAAGGGCCAAGTGTGGAATTGTTTAGGGAGTCATAAGGTGCATTAATTAAATATTTTATTTTGGGTGCTTAGGAAATAAATCAAGTATTGGATATTATAAGGTGTAAACAAGGAACTTTATTTTTGATGTGTGTTGAATATTATTTTGAAAGTGAAGGAGTAATAAGGTGTACAAAGTGAAAAATTCCTTTTTATATGTGCATTAATTTAAAAGGGGTATAATTTGATTTTATGCTTTTAAAGGAGTGATAAGGTGTATTTGTGACTTGACATTTTATTGTATTTCTTGTATGGTGAAATATTTGTTGAGGTGAATATTCTTGTGGAGATTTTGAGATAGACTATTGCTATCTAACCTAGAATTGGCAAAAGGATTTGGTTGTAAGTAAAACAGGTTTTGAAGACATATCTCCATCAAAGCAAAGAGGTATGGGTACATCATCCTTTGTTTGAATATTTTTGGAATTGAATGTTGTGAAATATAAGGTGGAGTGAAAAGGATTGTTTGATAAGCATTGTTGGAAATATTTGAGTGAGTTTTTATATGCTTCATTGGTGAATGTTTAGAGAACATTTGAGATAGAGATTGAGAATTATTTGAGTTAGGGTTTGAGACCCACATTGTGCTCTTTGTTTGAAGAAGTATGAAAACACTTGTTTAGGGTTTGTGAGCAAGTTGTGTTTCATTGGTTGAATGATTGAGTGAAACTTCTTGAGCATTGGTTTTGAGTGATATTAAAAGTGAATGTGCAAACATTAGAAAACAAATTTGTGAAAGCAGAAGTGTAGATAAAAAATATAGGTGTCATGTGCTAGATTGAATCTATATTTAAAAGAGAAATAAAAGTAAGACATGTGGAAGCAACAAACTTAATGATTGAGTAGAACATATTGAGTTTTGATAGAGTACATCATTCTCTATATGTTCCAGAGGTTAAATGAATTTTGGATAGAATATGTCTAAACTGCTTCAAGTTAAAGAAATTACTTTGAAGATTAGACAAAGCATTTGATAGCATTGTGAGGAAGATTTGAGATTGATTGAGCATATTTTATGAGCTATTTTGAGCATGTGTTAGAGCAGGTTTGAGCATGTGCTTGAAGGTAGATTTGAGCAAGTCTTGGTGAAGACTTGAGAGCAGATTGAGCAAGTTCTTGAGAGGACTTGAAGGCAGATTTGAGCAATTCTTGGTGAAGACTTGAGAGCAGATTGAGCAAGTTCTTGAGAGGAATTGAAGGTAGATTTGAGCAAGTCTTGGTGAAGGCTTGAGAGCAAATTGAGAAAGTTCTTGAGAGGACTTAAAGGCATATTTGAGAAAGTCTTGGTGAAGAATTGAGAGAAGATTGAGCAAGTTCTTGAGAGGACTTGAAGGTAGATTTGAGCAAGTCTTGATGAAAACTTGAGAGCAGAATGAACAAGTTCTCGAGATTACTTCAAGGTAAATATAAGCAGAGTTGATTGATTGATTTGTTCAAGCTTTGTGTTAAGGCTTGGGGTAGATCTAAGCAAAGTTGATTGAGTGATTTGTTCAAGCTTTGTGTTAAGGCTTGGGGTAGATATGAGTAGAGTTGATTGGTGATTTTATCAAGATTTGTGTTAAGGCTTGAGGATAGATTTGAGATAGAAGTTAGTGTAGATTTGTGAGCAAATTTGTGAGTAGAGATAGAGAAGATTTGTACTAGACTTGGGATAGAGTTTGGTGTAGATTTGAGATAGATTTGAAAGTAATATTTGGAGGTGATAGAGTAAAGAGGACAAAAATATAAAGTGGATAGAGATCCATTAGCCAGTGCAGTGAGGATAGAGGTCTTCTATGGAGAGAGATCCACAAGCCAGAGCAATGGGGGAAGAAGTCTTCTAGAAGATCATCAGCTAGAGCAAGGAGAAAGAGTTCTCTCATGGATAGAGATCCATGAACTAGAGCAAAGGGAAAGAGTTCTCCTATGGAGTGTGATCTATGAACCAGTTGGGAAGATAGAGTTCTTCTATGGAGAGAGATCCATGAACCAGTTGAGGAGATAGAGGTCTCCTGGATCAAGTTCCATGAACCAAAGAAAAGGGGAAAGAGTTCTCCTGTGGAGAGAGATCCACAAATAAGAGCATAGGGGATTGGTGTCTCCTTTGGATAGAGGTCCATAAACATTGTAATAGGGAATTGATTCCCAAGAATATTTGTTGAGAAAATTTAGTAGAAATATTTTCTCCGTGGAGTAGCCCACATTGGGTGAACCACGTTAAATTGGTGTCTCTATTGTGTGTGATGATTTGTGCATTGCTTTGATTACTACTATTGATATTGCCATTGATAATATTGGATAATATTGTTTGGGAAAGAAAAGTGAAAGTTGGTCTTATACTGTTCACCACCCCTCTCAGTATAAGCTTGTGTTCTTCAAAAAGGATAGGTTGCAAAGGGCCTATTTTAATAATACAACATTCACATATATTAATGGGACATTTGATAGATTAAAAAGAACATAGCTAATTGATGTATGCATTTATATTGATTTATAATGGTCCAATTAATGTGAACATAGCTAATTGATTTACAATGGTCAAATTAATGTGAACATACCTAATTGATGTATGCATAGCTATTGATTTATAACAATCCAATTAATGTAAATATAGCTAATTGATGTATGAATTGGCCATTTGATAAATTAAAAGGACAATAGCTATTGATTTATAAGTTGGTTATGATAGATTAAATTGACCATGGTTATTTGAGTTATGAAAGGGTCATGTGATAGATTTAAATTGAACAAAGCTAACTGATTTGTGGGTGGATAGTTAGACATTGTTGTGAACTCATGTTTTGTCAAGGAACAAATCAAATGATTTACCTATGATTCAAAAGGATAGATTAAATGAGTTATTTATGTTTGGATAAAGGATAGATTAAATGATTTATCTATGTTTGGATGGAGGGTAGACTAAATGATTTGTCCATGCTTTGGAAAGGTTAGATTAAAAGTTTTATCTAAGTATAGGGAAGGATAGAGAATATACATTAGTGGATTGTTTTTCACTTGATTGGATGAATTGAAATATGTTAATGGATAAACTATTGCATGGAAGGATTCATTAGTAGGGTAATGTATCTCTTGGAATTATATTGTGATAGAAAGGTATTAGTGGATAATACATTTCATTATGGTTAATTATTGTTTGAAAGCATAATCCATGCTAAGATATATTTATGATTGAGTAGTACTTGATTAAGTAGGATAAGGTTCTCTCCTTTTTAGTATGCTTGCATAGGAATTCATTGGGAGGATTATGGGGTCCTCTCTAATGAGTTGATTGGTGCAATGATATATTGATGTGCGACTATGTTAGTGTTGGAAATTTTGAGTGGATAAGTTGTCATTGATGTCAAGAGTGAGTGGTCATTGATGTTAATGTTTCTGCACCAATTAGTTGCAATTTCAGTGGGCAACATCAGTTTCAGGTTCTCCATTTTTAGTTGATCAAGACCTGGTTTCAGGATGTCAGATATGGTCTAAAGTGAAAAAAGCCCAAGTGAATAATATTATAATATATTTTTATAATATTACAAAGGGAAGTTTTAAATTAATTATAAATTAATTAATATAATTTTTATTATATATTAAGTTATAATTTTTTTTACTTAAATTAAAGTTATTTAAATTAGTTATTAATTAATTTTGATATTAATTATAAGATTAATTTATATTAATTTTTAATGAACCCTAAGGAGGGTTATTAAAATTAATTTGAAATTTGAAATAAAATTTCTAAGCGTCGACGTGGGAAGAACATTTATCATGTGTATAAAAGGGAGATTACCCACCTTACCATAATTCCCAATGCTTTTCAAATAATATCCCATGCTATGCAAACTATATGCAAATCGAGTGTGCAACAAAGGTTTTTAATTTTTAAAGTGCTAAGGGAAGGTGATAACATATCATCAACCAAGGAGGGATCCTTGGTCACCAAGTTTTGGTAGCACAGTTGGCAACTGTGGTAGTGGCAAGTCATTAGGGCAGCGACAAGCGTAGGTTCGAATCCTCGTGGAGGATCATTTTTGTTTTGATGGAAAACATGGCGGATAAGGTATAAAAGGAAGGAAGGTTGAATTCCTTCATGTGGGTGCCTCTAGCTCATGCGATGGGCTCCAAAGTGCTAAGGCACTTGGCGCTTGGGGAGACGGAGGATCAAATCACGCTGAAACCCTTTTGAGGGATAATAAGATATGCATTAAAGTTTGAGCATCAAATTTATCGAAGAATGTTTTTGAGGTGTTAAAAATTAATATTTGCATATTTCATGTGGTATATAAGGTCTTAGGGAGTTATAAGGATATTGTAAAATAAATTTATGATATTATTTGTTTTAGGGTTTGAAAAAGAAATATAGGTGTTTTAGAAATATTGGTTGTGATTTTTGTGGTGTTGGATATTATTTTAAGTTGGAGTTGATAAGGTGTATCCAAGTAATTGTTTTTATGTATGGTTTGAGGAGTGTTAATTTTAAAAGGGAGATATAAGGTATATTTGAGCATTTATTATTTTTTGTGTCCAAGGAATATTTTTGAGAGAGTATTGGAGTAACATTTTGACATCTAACCTCCTTGAGTTTGGCAAAAAAGTGTTTATGATTGTGGTATATTTGTGTGGTCTACTTCTCATAAAGTAAAAAGGTATGGGCACATTCTTACTTAATTGAGTTGAGTGGTTGGTTTTCTAAAAAATAAATTTGGAGTGAAAAGGACTTGATTAGGTTTCCTTATTGAGTTGTTGAACTATTGTAAAGATTGTTTTATAAGCATTGTTTTTGAGGTGATTAAGCTATGAAGAACTTGAACTAGGGTTTGGAAAGAACATAAGTATCATTTTTATGTGATATTGGTTGATAAGCATTGTTGGAAACATTTTGAGTGAGGGTTCATATACTTGGACTAGGGTTTGTGAGAAAGGATTATTTCATTGAGTGATTGGTTGAGTAGAGTTGGTTGAGCCTAGTAAAGTGGATGTGTGTAGTGATAGGTCAAGTCCTATGAAACAAATTATTCTATATTTTGAATTGATTTGGGAAAGAGGTTGAGTGTTGAGTTTGAAAAAAATTGAGTCTCTACCAATTCTCTATATATTTCTATGATAAAAGAGAGATTGAAAGTGATTGAGAGTTTGTGAGTGTGAAGCATATTGAGTCTTTAACAATTCTCTTTATATTTCTATGAGATTGGATAACTTCTAGTGTGGACTTATTGAGCAGATTTAAGACAAGTATTCGAGAAGACATGTGGATAGATTTGTGTGAGCTTTTGTGGAAGATTACAATACATATTGAGAGCATATTTGGATAGGTTCTAGTGAGGACTTGTTGAGCATATTTGGACAAGTTCTAGAGAAGACTTGTGGACATATTAGTGTGAAATTTTGTGGAATATTACAAGGTATATTTAAGATAAGTCTTTGAGAAGACTTGTGAGCAAAGTTGATTGATTTGTTCAAACCTTGAGTTAAGTTTTGGGGCAGATATAGCAGAGTTGATTTGTGATTGAGTCAAGCTTTGTGTAAGGCTTGAGGATAGATATTGAGGATATATTTTTTCCAGACTGAAGGACTATGTTTAGTACATATCAGAGGATAGATATTGAGGATAGATTTATGCTAGATTGAAGGACTATGTTTAGTATAGATTTGAGGAGAGATTTTGGTGTAGATTTGAGGATAGGTTTGTGCCAAACCAGAGACACAGATTGAGCATATTTGTGGTATACTAAAGGACTAAGTTTAGTGCAAAGATGAGAGCAAGCTTTGAAATGTGACAGAGTATAGAGGATGATAGTCTCCAGTGGATAGAGATCCATTAGCCAAGGCAGTGAGGATAGGTGGATTTAGTGGATAGAGATCCATTAGCTAGAGTAGTGGGGGCAATAATTCTTCTAGAAGATCACCAATCAGAGATTAGGAGAAAGGAGTTCTCCTATGGATAGAGATCCATAAATTTTATTAGGGTATTGGTGTCTCATTTAGATATAATTCCATAAAAATTATAATAGGGAAAGGATTCCCAAGAGATTGATTGAGAAAATTTTAGTGAAATATTTTCTCTATGGAGTAGCCCACATTGGGTGAACCACGTAAAATTGGTGTCTTTATTGTGTGTGGTTATTTATGCATTATTTTGATTACTACTATTGATGTTGTTATCTTTACATTGCATAATATTGATTGGGAAAGTAAAGTAAAAAGTGGTCTTATACTATTCACCCCCCCTCTCAGTATAAGCTTGTGTTCTTCAATTGGTATCAGAGCGGGTTCCTTCGAAATATTTTAACAGCTTGAAGAAAAAGCTTTCAAGAACACAATGGATTCTAATAATGCGTCCTCAGATAATTCAACATCAATATTTGATGAAAGTGATTATATATATTGGAGTATGAGAATGAATATTCATTTGATGGCACTTGGCAATGAAATTTGGGAAGCAGTTGAAAATGGATACATACCACCAGTTGATCCACCTACAAATAAGGAAGGCAAGCTTCTACAACATTACAATTCAAAAGCAATAAATACAATTTTGAGAGGTTTGCATAGAATAAATTCCATAAAATTTATGCACTGTAAATATGCAAAAGGAATTTGGGATAAGTTGCAAAGCATATATGAAGGAGATAAAGGTGTCAAGAAAGCAAAGATATGAAATATCAAAGGACAATTTGAAGATGTAGAATGAAGGATGAGGAAAAATTAGTACTTATCTACTTCAAGTTGATGAGGTTGTTAATTCTATGCAAGGACTTGGACTCAATGTTGAAGAATCGTATGTTTGTGATAAGGTCTTAATATCTCTTCCAAAAAGATCTAGTGAAAATATTTTTGCTATAGAAGAATCAAAGGATGGTGATTCTTTGACAAGAGATATGTTACTTAGTATTATTATGGATTTTTAGTTGAGAATAAAATAACCTAATCCCTAGAAGGAAGCAACATTCAAAGCTTCTAAGAAGACAAAGGGTAAAAAGTTAGATTCAAGCAATGAGTCATCCAATTATGAAGAAGATAATTATGGTAGAAGGAATAAGGATTCATGAAGATTTAAAGATGTAAAATCTATTAGATGTTTTAATTGTGGAAAGTATGGTCACTATGCAACTAATTTTCAAGAAGCTAAAAATAACAATGATGAAGAAAAATAGGATCATAGGAACAGGGAATCAAAAAAATATAGGTACCAAAAGAAAGGCAAGGATGGACAAAATAGACAAGGAAAGAAGTTCTTTCAAAGACAAAAGAGGAGCTACTATGCAGATAAGGCAAGTAAGTACTCAAGTGATAGTGATAATCATTTTTCAGATAATGATAAAGATGAAGTCCTATTTTTTATTGAAGAAAAAGAATAAATAAAGAAAAGGTCACCAATAATTCTCAAGTGTTTTAGATGTGGTATTTTTGGATATCTTGAAGATAGTTGTGGTATTTTTGGATATCTTGAAGATAGTTGTACAAGGAATGGTTTTAGTTTCAATGATGATGAATATGAAGATACACTTGAAGGACCAGAAGAGAATATTCTAATGGCACTGAAGAAGGAGGTGATCCTATAGAAGACAAGTCAAAAGAAAATTAAAATGTTGACAAAGGCAAACAAATAGAGGAAGAATCAGAAAAAGGAGGAGTTGATCTTGAGGGAAAGCTTATTTATGCTCTTAAAACTTTAAATAAGGTAAGAAAGCAAAACTCCCAACTTGAATTTCAATTTCAAGAATGTGATTAAGAGAGAGGAAAGCTTATAGAAGATTTAAACAAGTCAATGGCTAAGACAAAGAAGTTTAAGGATAAGTTATAAGCAAAGGTCTTAGAATGTGAAAATTTAGAACAAGAAGTAGCTCTACTAAGGGAAGATTTAGAAAAATCCAAGGATAAGATACACAATTTTGGAAATATTTCAAATAATATGGACAAAATTATCAAGGTACAAAGAAGGTCAACACAAAAATAGGTATTTGTTTTTAACAAGCTCAAAAGAAATAAGAAGAAGAGTCAACCTCAAGTTTTGAAGAAGAAGAAAATTCAGAAGAAGTAACTTTAGAAGAATATAGTGTAAGAGAAAGTGAGACTTCTGAGGATGAGTTGAACAACAAAAATTTCAACAAGGAAAGGAACAATGCACAAAGAAGAAACAAATGGAACAACAATTAGAATAGGTTAAGAGAGACTAAGAGACCAATGAGGTCAAGACAAGGAAAATTCAATGGAAGATGTTTCTCATATCACATATTTGGGCACATGGCTTCACAATATAGGACACATGAAAGACAAGAATATAGGAATTTTCGGAACAAACAACTTTTCCATGGGTACTGCTACTCATGTAATCAGTTTGGTCACAAGGCAATGAATTGCAAGGTTCATGACAGAAAAGAATATGACTTCACCAGGAGAAATTCCAAGACATTTGTACCTCCAAGGAAAAATAGCATTAAGTGTTATAAGTGCAATAATGATGGAAATACAACAAAATGGTTTAGAGCAGACATTCTAGAATCAAGCATGACCAAGAACAGGGACAGGAACAAGAATAGGAATATGGACATAAACAAGAATAGGAATGTGGACATGGATAGGGACAGAAATAGGAATAGTCAAAGAAATCAGAAGGATCATATGAGAAGGAAATAGGATAAAGGTTTGGGAGTAGAAATACTTCCACCCCAGAATTAACCACCTCAAGAGGAGGTGGGGGAGGGGCTAAGCTAAGAGACTCATTCTTAGTCCCGAGCCCCAAAGGTGACCCTTTTCCATTGATGTAAAAGGGGGAGAGATTTGAGTAAGGGAGAGAGATTTGGTTTAAGGAGAGGGCATTGAAGAGTCAACCTCAAGTTCTAAAGAAGAAGAAAATTCATAAGAAGTAACATTAGAAGAAGACATTTTAAGATAAAGTGAGACTTCTAAGGATGAGTTGGACAACAAAAAGTTCAACAAGGAAAGGAACAATGCACAAAGAAGAAACAGATGGAACAATAATCAGAATATATTAAGAGAGACTAAGAGACCAATGAGGTCAAGACAAGGAAACTTCAATGGAATATGTTTCTCATGTCATAGATTTGGGCACATGGCTTCATAGTGTAGGACACATGAAAGACATGAATATGGGAATTTTAGGAACATACAACTTTTCCATGGGTACTGCTACTCATGTAATAAGTTTGATCACAAGGCAATCAATTGCAGGGTTCATGACAGAAAAGAATATGACTTCACCAGGAGAAATTCCAAGACATTTACACCTCCAAGGAATGATAGCATTAAGTGTTATAAGTGCAATAATGATGGACATACATAAAAATGGTGTAGAGTAGACATTCCAGAATCAAGCATGAACAAGAACAAGAATAAGAACAAGAATAAGAATATGGACATAAAAAGGAACATGAATGTGGATATGGATAGGGATAGAAATAGGAACAATCAAAGAAATCAGAAGGTTCATATGAGAAGGAAAGAGGATAAAGGTAAATATCAGTGCTTGTTGGGAGTAGAAATACTCCCACCCCAGAATTAACCACCTCAAGAGGAGGTGGGGGAGGGGCTAAGCTAAGAGACTAATTTTTAGTCCTGAGCCCCAAAGGTGACCCTTTTCCATTGATGTGAAAGAGGGAGATATTTGAGTAAAGGGGAGATATTTGGTTTAAGGAGAGAGCATTGAGTCAGGGGGAGCAATTCCCAAGGGGATCAAAATAGGAAAAAGGTCAAGTATTTGGTAAAAAGAATTTGGGTTGCCATCAATGACAAAGGGGGATATTATTGGATATTTTGAGTGGATAAGTTGTCATTGATTTCAAGAGTGAGTGGTCATTGATGTCAATATTTCCACACCAATTGGTGGTAGTTTCAGTGGGCAACATCAGTTTTAGGTTCTCCAATTTTAGTTGATCAAGACCCGATTTTAGGACGTTAGATATGGTCTAAAGTGCAAAAAAACCAAGTGAATAATATTATAATATTTTTTATAATATTATAAAGGGAATTTTTAAATTAATTATAAATTAATTAATATAATTTTTATTATAAATTAATTTATAATTTTATTTACTTAACTTAAAGTTATTTAAATTAATTATTAATTAATTTTGATATTAATTATAAGATTAATTTATATTAATTTTTAACTAACCCTAAGGAGGGTTATTAAAATTAATTTGAAATTCAAAATCAAATTTCTAAGCACCAACGTGGGAAGAACATTTATCATGTGTATAAAAGGGGGATTACCCACCTTACCATAATCCCTAATGCTTTTTGAAAGATATCCCATGCTATGCAAACTATATGCGAATCGAGTGTGCAGCAAAGGTTTTTAATTTTTAAAGTGCTAAGGGAAGGCAAGAACATATCATCAACCAAGGAGGGAGCCTTGGTCACCAACTGTTGGTAGCACAATTGGCAACCGCGATAGTGGTAAGTCATTAGGGTAGTGATAGGCACAGGTTCGAATCCCCACGAAGGATCATTTTGGTTTTGCTAGAAAAAATGACGGATAAGGTAGAAAGGGAAGGAAGGTTGAATTCCTTCATGTGGGCACCTCTAGCCCATGCAGTGGGCTCCAAAGTGCTAAGGCACTTGGCACTTGGGGAGACGACAGATCGAATCACACTAAAATCCTTTTGAGGGATAATAAGGTATGCATTAAATTTTGAGCATCGGATTTGTTAGAGAAGGTTGTTGAGGTATTAAAAATTAATATTTGCATATTTCATGTGGTATATGAGGTCTTAGGGAGTTATAAGGATATTGCAAAATAAAAATTTGATATTATTTGTTTTAGGGTTTGAAAAAGAAATAAAGGTGTTTTAGAAAGATTGGTTGTGATTTTTGTGGTGTTGGATATTATTTGAAGTTGGAGTTGATAAGGTGTATCTAAGTAATTATTTTTATGTATGGTTTGAGGAGTGTTAATTTTAAAAGGGAGAAATAAGGTATATTTGAGCATTGATTATTTTGTGTCCAAGGAATATTTTTGAGAGAGTATTGGAGTAATATTTTGACATCTAACCTCCTTGATTTTGGCAAAGAAGTGTTTATGATTGTGGTAGATTTATGTGGTCTACTTCTCATAAAGCAAAAAGGTAGGGGCACATTCTTACTTGATTGAGTTGAGTGGTTGGTTTTCTGAAAAAAAAATTGGAGTGAAAAGGACTTGATTAGGTTTCCTTATTGAGTTGTTGAGCTATTGTAAAGATTGTTTTATAAGCATTGTTGTTGAGGTGATTAAGTTGTGAAGAACTTGAACTAGGGTTTGAAAAGAACATAAGTATCATTGTTATGTGAGATTGGTTGATAAGCATTGTTGGAAACATTTTGAGTGAGGGTTCATATACTTGGACTAGGGTTTATGAGCAAGGATTATTTCATTGAGTGATTGGTTGAGTAGAGTTGGTAAAGCCTAGTCAAGTGGATGTGTGTAGTGATAACTCAAGTCCTATGAAACAAATTGTTCTATATTCTGAATTGATTTGAGAAATAGGTTGAGTGTTGATGAGTGTGAAACATATTGAGTCTTTAGCAATTCTCTATATGTTTATGTGATAAAAGAGAGATTAAAAGTGATTGAGAGTTCGTGAGTGTGAATCATATTGAGTATATAACAATTCTCTTTATAATCCTATGAGATTGGATAAATTCTAGTGTGGAATTATTGAGCAAATTTAAGGCAAGTCTTTGAGAAGACTTGTGGACATATTTGTGTGAGCTTTTGTGGAAGCTTACAATACATATTGAGAGAAGATTTGGACAAGTTCTAGTGAGGACTTTTTGAGCAGATTTGGACAAGTTCTAGATAAGACTTGTGGATAGATTAGTGTGAGCTTTTATGGAAGCTTACAAGACATATTTGAGACAAGTATTTGAGAATACTATGAGCAAATTTGATTTATTTTTTCAAACCTTGAGTTAAGGTTTGGGGAAAATCTAGCAGATTTGATTTTTGATTGAGTCAAGTTTTGTGTAAGGCTTGAGGGTAGATATTGAGGATAGATTTGTGCTAGATCGAAGGACTATGTTTAGTACATATCAAAGGACAGATATTGAGGAAATATTTATGCTATACCAAAGGACTGTGTTTAGTACAAATTCAAGGACAAAGTTTGATGCAGATTTGAGGATAGGTTTTTGCCAAACTAGAGATAGAGATTGAGTAGATTTATGCTAGACCAAAGGACTGAGTTTAGTGCAAATATGAGAGCAATATTTAGAATGTGATAAAGTATAGAGGATGATAGTCCCTAGTGGATAGAGATCCATTAGCCAAGGTAATGAGGATAGGTGTCTTCAGTGGATAGAGATCCATTAGCCAAAGCAGTGGGGGTAACAGTTCTTCTAGAATATCACTAGTCAGAGCTTAGGAGAAAGAAGTTCTCCTATGGATATATATCCATGAAATTGATTAGGGTATTGGTGTCTCCTTTGGACAAAGGTCCATAAACATTATAATAGGGAAAGGATTCCAAAGATATTGATTGAGAAAATTTTAGTGAAATATTTTCTTCGTGGAGTAGCCCACATTGGGTGAACCACGTAAAATTGGTATCTCTAGTGTGTGTGGTGATTTGTACATTGATTTTATTACCATTGTTGATATTGTTATCTTCACATTGCATAATATTTATTGGGAAAGTAAAGTAAAAAGTGGTCTTATACTATTCACCCCCCTCTTAGTATAAGCTTGTTTTCTTCAGTTAGACACTTAGGAAAGAGATGTTTCCTTTGAGCTTGGACTGAGGGAAGAAGACATCCTTTGGAGTATGAACATGAAGTTCACCCAAGGGAATTGTGGGGTCATAACATTGTAACATTAATTAAAGGACATATTCATATTTTGAGGACTTGGGATTCATAGGATCCGTGGGGATTCCTATGCACTTGATGATGTATGTATCAAAAAGGGATTATGGATCCCTTTATGTAATTGTATTGGAGTAAATTATATAAAAGAAATTATAAAGGATATTCAAGGCTAGGTTCATTCCCCATGAGGGTTCCCAAGATATATAATGTGTCATATGAGTGTGATTGTTATTGTTAATTCATGATCTTGTTTTAATTTATTTTAGATTTAGCTTGCTATGGACTTGTTGTTCCAATATTATGAATATGTTCATGAAATATATTAAGTAAAACATGTGAATGGATTATGTACTTCTAGTTAACCATAATGGATTATGATTTATTAGATTAGAAGGAATTATAGAGAGAGAGAAATATGAATGACTTATCTACAATTCTCTTAGTGCACCTACGTAGATGGACTTACGTATGGTGTAGGGATAAGCATACCCTATCTATAGACCAAGAGGGATAAGCTAATGAGGATAGGTGGACCCCTAATGAATATATAAAAAAAAATCTCTTAAGTTGGGTTGGAATTTTTGGGTTGTTATAATTTAACCATTAAAAGAGGTTGGTCATCTACTCATACTTGCTCAAGCTAGAGGGTTGGAAACCAATGTTTCATCTGGTAATGATAATCTAGACCAAGTAAGAAATGTAGTTGAATTATATCTCTTTATTAAAGCACTTCAAATAGCTTTCCATTTGGTCTACTTTGTACCTAGTGCAATCAATCATTTATAAATGACTAGGGTAGGTTTAAAAAACATGGTATAGGATATATGCTCTTTGTGAAGATTCAAATCATTCATTTCTCTTAGGATATTTATTACCCCAAATAATACCATTCGTACATCCTCCCTAAATATCCCTGGCTACAGTGGAATGTTAAAGTCTATTGGGAGGATGGGATTTTTCAAGTAATGGGTGAATAAATCCAACCAATATGTTCTTGTGTAGTCATAATAGAAATCCTTATGAATTTTTACGTTATAAGACACCCACATTTTTGGGTCATTTTTCACCTTGAGAATTTTTCTTATGCATCTCTACCTTTTGTAAAATGCATTTTCACTCCATTGAGGGAGTTTGAAGCTTCTTCTCAAAAAGTCATATCTCTCTACAACTATTTCCACAATTTTAGGAAAGCTCCATATTTATGACATTAAGTTCATTACTATCCAAGATATCCAAATGCATATTATGCTCAATGAATCAATTTGGAGCCCTACGCTAAACCTCCTCAAGGATTCTTTTTTGATCCACTTGATTGGATGTGTGTAATTCCCCTCTTCTACCCTTTGGTAGGTATCATCATAAAATTCCTTAAGCCTCTTCAAAGGAGGGAAGCCCTGTCTCCTTTTTTTCTATCTCTTCTTTTGTTTTCCTCCTAATAGGTTTTACTCATTTGAAAGTATAAATACTAATGATGGTGGAGTGGATGTGGTGAGGCGATGATAATGGAAGGAGGTGAAAGGAGATATGCTTTGGGTAAGGAAGGTTTAGTGGATGTGAAAGTCTAATAAATGACTCATAATGAAAATGGAAGAAATGGAGGTAAACTATAAAATTTTAGAATTAGGTAAAATATACCAAGTCTATGAAAATGGAGTGACTTGCTCACTATCAGAGCATTTTGCTCACTTTTGGGTATTTAGAATTTTTTTAAGGGATGGAATGATTCACTTTCAACTATAAGTGATTTTCTTGATAGAGTGAGTGAATCACTCATTATTGAGGTAGTTGGGGGTTTTTATGGAAAACAAGCAATTCACTTGCTAGATTAAGTAGTTTGCTCTTCAAAAGAGGACTTGGAAAATTTATGCACATGGTTAGGCTTGTCTAGAAGGCTTCGAGCGATTCACATTATTTTTGTACAACTACTACTATAAGGGACTAGTAGTTTTTGTGTTAATCAGAGTGTTTGGTAGGCCCCCATAAGCTTTTACCAAGTGATTAAATTTGTATAATGATTGATCCAGAGAGGAGCTATAATGGAGCTCAAATTTTCCATTCTTTTCACTACAGTGGAGGAGTAAATCACTTAATCATTTTTGTTCATGTGATTTGCTAAAGATATTATGGAAATGGAGGGATGTATGGAGTCAGGGGATTCTATATTCTCTACATTGCATGGGCCATCATTTAACATTGCTCATTATACACATGGACCCATTTGGAAAGGGTTTTTTAAATCTTAAATTGATTGATTTTCCCTTTCATGTGGTTCATCTATAGCAGGGTATGTTGACAAGCAAATCACTCACTTTTTATGAGCAATTTATTTTCTAAAGCAAGTGAATTATATTTATAATTTATTTTTACATTGATATAACATACAAGGAGACATCCTAACATGCTCATTGGGTCTATGGAAGAATAGAGAAGAAGAATATGACATAATAGTCATTAATTAACAAAGGAAATGGTTGAAATGGGATTTTAAGAAGAAAGGAAAAATAATTTCTAAAATAGGAACTGCTAAAAGGAAATATATACGTATACTTATTTATATATTATTTTGGCTAAAATTCTTAATACTAAATTGGGTAGAGGTACTACCCATTCATATAAATTTGCAACATATTCCCATCTATGGTAGCAAGTTTGTAGGCATTTGGCCCTATGATCTTCTGAATTTGATAGGGACTACTCCACAACGAGTTAAACATTCTGCATTCCCTTGGTTTTTCCTAGTCTTCATCCCACTTGAGACCTCCTTATTATAGTCCATATTTATGGATGGACCACCTTTTTATAATCTCCTAGTGTTGCACTATTCTTTTGAAATCTTCTTCTCTTTCTTCTTCTAGAAAAAAAATGCATTCAACCTTGCTTGCATGGGCTCAATGTTGACATCTTCTAATTCAAGTTGTTGCAATATTTGGGGGAGAAGAGAGATCTAAATTTATTGAATTCAACCTCTTTTCCATAGAGTAACTTATAGGGTAACAAACTGGTGGATGATTTAGGTGTTACCAGATCTACCCATGGTCCTTCATGAAACTTTGTATGCTAGTCACCTTATAATAAAAAAATGATGCTCTTTAGGATCTGTGTTGATGCATAGTCGTTATACAATCATTAATTCTCAATGAATCTGTCAATCCAGGGTAGTGTACAAGGCTATCTGCGAAAGAAGAAGTGAAACAACTATAACTTAGGTCAATTTAGAGCAACAGGTCTTATTGGTGAAACCGGTTGTGTGGGGGGTTTTAGGACATTCTTATCTCTAAATTACATGAAATAAAATTTAATCTAAGTTGTAGAATTGGAAACTAATCATTAACTGCAGAAATGAAGTCCTAATTACAATTGCAGAATAAGACCTAATTATATTGCAAAAATAATAGTTGCAGAATTGAAAGTCTGATCCTAATTGCAGAAAGTAAATCTAATTACTTTTGTAGTAATGAAAATCTAGATCTAATGTGAAAATAAAAACTGTCAAAGTTCTGCAACAGAAGGTTGTCAATATTTTGTTCAGGTTTTAACAGCAAAACATAAAATGTAGAAAATTGCTGAAAAAAAGTAAAATTCTAAAAATAACAGTCTGAAATAAAGTGGAAGCTTTGCTGAAAGTAAGATTGCAACTAAAACATTAAGCATAAGGTTAATCTAAGCATAGATAAACTAATACTGCAAATATTGTCAACTGTTTACAAGCAATTGAAATAACAAGTTCTACAACTCATTCTGTTGCAACAAAATAAAAAAAAAACCTGTTTTATTAGTCCTCCTCCTAGGTCTGAAAGTGGCCAGCATCTTTGTCTAGAAGAAGGTGTAAGTCTCTCTCTTTCTCTAAATCCTAATTACACTCATTTACAAGCAATATGAAATAGAACTGGTGCACTTTATTGATTAAAAGACATGATTACAAGAATTCTACTGAAAAACTGTTACAGGACTATAACAGTCAATTTCTACCTATACTCTGTATTTTCTGCTAGCTTCCTTACTATTTTCACTATTTTCTATCTCCTTTTCTACCTACTAGGTTCAACCTAAATGGGAGAAATATTTATAGCTATCATATGATCTGATTACAAACAAAGAATATCTCAAAAGATCTAATCCTACAATGCTGCAACAAATTCTGGTTTTATCCTAGAAGAGGACTAAAACTTGATCTTTCTCTTAATGATGACTTTGGTCGGCAATGACAACAAAGACAGATGGAAGATATTTCTCTTTACCTTTTCCAACCTTTATTTCCCTTTTTTCAGCTTCAAAAATTGGTCAACAGGTCAAAAACACATTTTGTTCTTCATTTCGAAGATAAGTGGCTTCATTCCAAAGACAATGCAATTCTCATTCCGAAGATCGCTCATTTCGAAGATACTTCTTTCTCATTCCCAAGATCGCTCATTTAGAAGATATTTCATGCTTCATTTCGAAGATCCACTCATTCCAAAAATGTTGCATTCTTCATTCCGAAGATCCGCTCATTCCGAAGATGCTATGTTCTTTCATTTCGAAGATATCTGTTCATTCTGAAGATACTTTAGAATGAACAAATGTATGCTTTTCCATGATTCCTTTTGCATCTCTCAAGTGGGTTATCTCCTAAGATCAAATTCCAATGGTCTTCATCCCTTTCCTCATGTGAATTCCATGCCTTGCTATTTATGGACAGCTGGTTGGAATTTACATGGGAAAGACCGATTTTTCTGCACGACAACAGTTTGCTTGTATCTTGTTGCCGATTTAGGTGAAATAAATGCTTGAGACAAATCAAAACATAATTAGTGAAATGCTGCTATTATTCTAAGCATATCCCATTGTAGCAAATCATAGAAAAAAGAACACAAAACTATGCAAAAAGCTGTAAAATCAGCATATAATATTTCAAATACATTGATCATGCAAAATGGTTAATATACATCATATTGAATCAACTTAACTAACATATCAGATAAAACATAAGAGTTTATAGGAATTTTTAGTGTTCAAAACATGTTATGATTGAGGCATTTCTAGGCCTCATCATTTTCCCCCCAACTTATATTAATGCATGTCCTCATGCATTACGTTGGGCAATGGAATCACATATGTCCATGTTTAGATTCCATGACATGTAGAATAATTTCTTGCCTATGTAATACCCCCTATTTTCTTGAATGTTTTGAGCCAATATTCAAATTGTTCATCGAGCTGGGCATCTTCCTCAAAATAGAATGGAACTGGAGTAATGATGGTCGGAGGCCTGAACCTGAGACCTATCCAGTTATGTTGCATGATCTGAATCAGCTGAACTACACCTTCTGCTCTTCTTCTGGACCATTCTAATTTGATGGGGGAGATAGGTTCTCTTTTCCTCAAAGACATGGAAAGTTCATTCCATCTGTCTCTACATATTGATAATGTTGGGAAGAAATTATGATCACAAAAATTGTTAAATCTGGCCACACAGTCCCTCAAATTGTTCAAGTACATTCTCTTAATATCATCCCTGTTCATCATTGAGAAGTGTTGCCTGGTGATAACTAGGTGATTTGGTTGAATTGCTCTGACTAACAACTCAGCCCTTGTTTTAGTCATTTTATTCTACATTTTCTCTTGATCCCAGTAAAGCTAATTCTGCAAAGTAGACATAAATGCTCTCAACTGAACATCTCCAATGTAGATTTGAGGATGAGAGTCAACTTCCTCTGGAATGAAGAAAATGTGTAAAAATAGTTCACACTGGAGATTTTTTTGCTCAAAAGGACTGTCAAAATATGCCTCCAAAAAATCTTCAATAGTGTCTAATTTATATGGAAGGTTTGAAGTAATCCTCATGACCTGCCATCTGAGGTATTTTTCCTTCAAAATAAGGCTGTAAAATCTGGCTGGTCGTCTAAATTGGACTAAAAATTTAGCAATTTGTCATAAGTTAGACACATTTTCTTTTAATGCCTAAATTTCTGTGTCCTTGGCTTCTAGCTGTTTTGCTTCCAATTTGAACTTTTCAGTTTTAGTGGAAAGCTGTTCATATCTAATCATCCAGCTAGCTATGTCTGCATTATACTATTCTAGAGACAAAGTATTAGGTGGTCTGACTACAGGGGGGATTCTAGGCAACAGATTTATCTGAACTCCTTTTTCTGCCACTTCCACTGGCTGTTCATTTGTTAATAACTCTACTTGCACCTCCTTATTTGCTATTTCTATGGGGTTGTCATCAGATAGTATTTCTACTTGTACCCCCTTATCTGTTGTTTCTACTGAAAGTGTAACAAGTTGAAATGTAGGGACCTCAATAGGAGTACTTACTTGAACATTTTATTACTGTTGGTACTGTTCCTGTGTTGGTGGCTCATCTGCAACATCTTCTACAATTTTCTTTATCATTTCTGAAGCATCTTCAGAACAAGAAGGTAATGCTTCAGAATGAACAGGCACTTCTTTAGAATGAAGGAGTGCTATTTCAGGATGGAATCCTATGTCTACCTCAATAGATTCATCTATCCTTGATAGACCCAGAAGCAACTGAGCCAAATTATCTTTATCATGGGATATAGCTGGCTATTTTTTAGATTGTGACAACAATTTTCTTAGTTCTGCCACTTCCTGTTGAAGCTCTACAATTTTTCTTTCTTGCATCTCAATGATGCTTTCTTTCTCTGAAATCCACTTGGTCTGTGTTTTGACAACATTATTCCTTGGCAACGGTGCCACAATGATGCGTAGTCGTTATACCATCATTAATTCTCAATGAATCTGTCAATATAGGGCAGTGTACAAGGCTATCTGTGAAAGAAGAAGTGAAACAACTATAACTTAGGTCAATTTAGAGCAACAAGTCTTATTGGTGAAACCGGTTGTGTGGGGGGTTTTAGGACATTCCTATCTCTAAATTGCATGAAATAAACCTTAATATAAGTTGCAGAATTGGAAACTAATCATTAACTACAGAAATGAAGTCCTAATTACAATTACAGAATAAGACCTAATTATATTGCAAAAATAACAGTTGCAAAATTGAAAGTCTGATCCTAATTGCAGAAAGGAAATCTAATTAATTTTGTAGTAATGAAAATCTAGATCTAATGTGGAAATAAAAACTGTCAAAGTTCTGCAACAGAAGGTTGTCAATCTTTTGTTCAGGTTTTAACAACAAAACATAAAATGTAGAAAATTGCTGAAAAATAGTAAAATTCTAAAAATAACAGTCTGAAATAAAGTGGAAGCTTTGCTGAAAGTAAGATTGCAACTAAAAAATTAAGCATAAGGTTAATCTAAGCATAGATAAACTAATACTGCAAATATTGTCAACTATTTACAAGCAATTGAAATAACAAGTTCTACAACTCATTCTGTTGCAGCAAAAAAAAAAAAAACCTGCTTTATTAGTCCTCCTCCTAGGTCTGAAAGTGGCTAGCCTCTTTGTCCAGAAGAAGGTGTAAGTCTCTCTCTTTCTATAAATCCTAATTACACTCATTTACAAGCAATATGAAATAGAACTGGTGCACTTTATTGATCAAAAGACATGATTACAAGAATTCTGTTGAAAAACTGTTACAGGACTGTAATAGTCAATTTCTACCTATACTTTGTATTTTATGCTAGCTTCCTTACTATTTTCACTATTTTCTATCTACTTTTATACCTACTAGGCTCAACCTGAATGAGAGCAATATTTATAGCTATCCTATGATCTGATTACAAACAAAGAATATCTCAAAAGATCTAATCCTACAATGCTGCAACAAATTCTGGTTTTATCCTAGAAGAGGACTAAAACTTGATCTTTCTCTTAATGATGACTTTGGTCGGCAATGACAGCAAAGATAGATGGAAGATATTTCCCTTTACCTTTTCCAACCTTTATTTCTCTTTTTTTGGCTTTAGAAATCGGTCAACAGGTCAAAAACACATTCTGTTCTTTATTCCGAAGATAAGTGGCTTCATTCCGAAGACAATGCAATTCTCATTCCGAAGATCGCTCATTCTGAAGATACTGCGTTCTAATTCTGAATATTGCTCATTCCAAAGATACTGCATGCTTCATTCCAAAGATCCACTCATTCCGAAGACGCTGCATTCTTCATTCCGAAGATCCGCTCATTTTGAAGATGTTGTGTTCTTTCATTTCGAAGATATCTGTTCATTCCGAAGATACTTCGGAATGAACAAATGTATGCTTTTCCGTGATTCCTTCTGCATATCTCAGGTGGGTTATCTCCTAAGATCAAATTCCAATGGTCTTCATCCCTTTCCTCATGTGAATTCCATGCCTTGCTATTTATGGACAGCTGGCTGGAATTTACATGGGAAAGACTAGTCTTTCTTTGCACAGACAACAGTTTGCTTATACTTGTTGCAGATTTAGGTGAAATAAATGCTTGAGACAAATCAAAACATAATTAGTGAAATGCTGCTATTATTCTAAGAATATCCCATTGTAGCAAATCATAGCAAAAATAACACAAAACTATGCAAAAAGCTGTAAAATCAGCATATAATATTTCAAATACATTGATCATGCAAAATGGTTAATATACAGCATATTGAATCAACTTAACTAACATATCAGATAAAACATAAGAGTTTATAGGCATTTTTAGTGTTCAAAACATGTTATGATTGAGGCATTTCTAGGCCTCATCACGTGTGATATAATTTTTAATCAATTTAGCCAAGTCATTATCCTAGGGATAATAATTAGAAGAAGTATAGAGCAAGAATTCATATTCTAGAGTGAACTTCATCACCTTGACCCCTTGAGATAGATGGCACTATCTATGACTATGATATATAAAGCCTCAAATATTGTGATTATATCTTCTAACAATTAGATAATTATTTCCTAAATGGTTGCTTTGGTTGGAATAAATTTAACACATTTAGTGAAATACTCTATAGCAATGAGGATCCATCATGAAGGATAGCTTGTTAATTTTTTTTATGAAGTCTAAGACCTATTTTTGGAATGGTTCAATCATGATGATGGAAATTAGGGGTATTGGGTCTCTTCTCATTATTCCTCTAAAAATGCAACATGATCTATAATATTTGATCCACTAGTAGAAATAAATAAATACGATAGACCAATTATATCTAACTTTTAGGATTTCATGAGGTACATGGGGCATCGAATAATGTCCTTCTTTATCATGGTATTGTTTTATGAAGGCCTTGATATTTTCTTCTTCAATGTAGCACAATGGAACAATGTCATATTATTTCCTAAACTAGATGTCATCAAGCTAATAATAATGTATTGTTTTTATCTAAATTGGACTCTCTCATTGGTTTTCAACCCTCTTGATACCTATCCTATGGCCATATATCTACACATGTTACCCATACAACCACTTTTATAATCCATAGCTATTTCTTCTACTGGAGAAATTTGATCTTGAGGGACTATCATTGCTAGCTTTTACATAAGACCTTCATCTAATAAGCTTTGTGGGCTTGATATCAATGTTAACTTCTTGGATTGTATTGATCTACCTAGATCTCTTCTCTCCTAACTTACCATGAAGCATGATGTATCACACATTAGGTTGTACCTTGAAGATGATGGTTTTGCTCTGTGATAAATAGTTCCTAAATTTATTAAGATCTATAATGATGGAAACCACTTGTTTTTTTTAGGGTGTATCTCTATTTGTAGTTTTAGAGAAATTGGATCATGAATGAGATGGGATGATCTTCATATTTGTCATTATTTTGGGTTAGTACAATGACTATGCTTATGTCTATACCATACACATAAGCCTAAAATCTTCAAATAAATCTAGTTTGATTAATATTGGGACACTAGTGATAGCATATTTAACATCTTGAAAATATTTATTTCCTTATGTGGTCCATCTTAGAGTGGATTAATTTTTTAATATTTTGGTAATATGCTTGACCATTTGGGATTTTTTTTGATAAATTTAGCAACTAGATTTGACCTAGGAATGACCTCATTCCCTTGATAGAATAAAGCAATGAGAGGTCTTTTATGGCCTTTATTTGGTCAATTTTTATGGCTAAACCTTATTTTAACACTACATGGCCTAACAATTTGTATTCTTGGACCATAAAATAGACTTTTTGGGATTAAAAAATATATTAAGCTCTCTACATCTTTGGAAGATTGACTTGAGATGTTTGGTGTGATTACTCCTATATTTGTAATATACGATTAGGTCATCAAGGTATATGACAATTATCTCACTTATAAGTCAAGAAAATACTATGTCCATAGCCCTTTGGAAATACATCCCATGTTTCATAGACCAAATGATATTATTTTATATGAAAATTTCCCCCACTTGGTGGTGAAGACAGTCTTATGTTGGTTATCATATCTGGCCTACATTTGACTATACCCTAATAAACCTTCAATTGGGAGACAATATGTGTGATCCAACTACCTTTTGTAGAACTTGATATATGGAAAGCAAAGGACAGTGGTCTATGGCAGGTTCCTAAAATCAACACAATCTTATGTCACCATTTTTCTTGCATAAAGAAACCAAATTGGTTGTTTAAGTGGAGTGTTTGATTGGGAGTATTCTCTAGGACTATAAGAAGTTACTTTTTATTTAACACCTTGATTTTAGGGTTCACCAATAATTACTTCTATCTGAATGATCTACCACTAAGTTCCAAATTAATGGTGTGATCTACTATTTTTCAGTCATAAAGCTTAACATATTTATACAACCCTATAATAATATCTCCATACATACCACAAATATTTTTGAAAAGTCCCATTTACTCCTAAGTGCAATCCTTTCTAAGTAGGTGGTGCTTCCATTTTGCTACTTCAACAAGATGACATGAAGATGATTTTAATTTAAGATTTGATTTTCTTGTACTATCACTTATATTAAATAGGATTTCTAGAGTGATCATGCCATTGGGAAACTAATTTTTATTTAGCTATATGACTCCATAATTGATGTCATCCTTGTATTCATTCTTCTTCTTATGATATTGGGCTTCTCTTATCAATAATTCTATGATTTATTCATCATTGTTAAAGAGTTGCCAATGATTAGAATTGTTAGGGATGGATGGCCTAAAGACTATATATAATTGTTTATTTTTATCCCACATATAATTAGTTGGTTCAAATATAGATGACATGCTTTCCAAATCATTTGTCTTGGCATTTAATTCCCTACGAATTGCTTTGATATTATGTGTCAAACATTTCTAGAAAATCCTAGACCCCATGCTTATATGAATTTAGATTCTTGTTATCAATGGCATATTGAGGGTTAACCTTATTTACAATTACTTTAGTCACCATATATTCTTAGGTGTTGAATTCCCAATTTCTTGTCCTTTCTCAAGAAAGTGCAAAGCGATTCATACTTTGCCACATCATTGGTATAATTGACCAATAATATACATGTAAAATGAGTTCATGCACCTTATTGGTCAAAGAATTAAATACTAACGCATTTCCTATTTCTAGTTCTAGAACCATCAAAGTATATTTTCCATATTTATTTTCTCCTAGACTTGTCATGGCATGGAGATTAAACGATGCTTTTGTGATGAGATACTTGCCTAATTTTATCTCCTCATATTCAACCTCAATATCTTCTCAATATTGCAATACATAAATTATCATATCAACCTATGAGCTCTTGTCATCTTTGAGATACTCATCATATTCCATAATTTATGGGAGGTAATTCCAATTTATAGTGTCGTCTTACTCTAGCTTATACAATAAGTAGTTACAAGGCAACTCATTTTTTATCCTAATCACCTTCCCATCCTTAGGCACTATCATATGGGTATAATTCATTAATAGGTAGCTATATCCTAATAACTTGAGTGTTTAATCTCTAGATAATAACATACCAAAGTATAGAGGAAGGTCAACAACTAATACCTCATGTACCACTATAAAATATCGATGCTATGGTCATGACCAAGTCCTTAAGGACCCCCACTACATTGATCCTAATGTCATCCATTTGGATTGGGTGCCTAGACATTTTTGTATAATGAAGACCCATATATTTGTAAATAACTTTAGGCATCAATGTCACTACTACTCTGAACGAACTATACAACTCCTTAGTATGTAGTTTTTAATTTTGAGTGGCATATTAAATAGAGGTGGACTTATTGTGTTTGGAATTAGGGAATTCAATATATTAATCACATTGAAATGAATAGTTGGATGTTTTTCCATCAAATTGTTTTGATTGGCTATATTGGCTAGAGCAGGTCCTAGATTTTTACCCCTAGCATAACACCTTTATTGCTCTTCCAAATACTCCTATAGTAAATCCCACTATCCAAGTAGAGTTGATTATTCTAACATACTTAATTTAGTAGGCATGTTTTTTATTTCCTTTGCAATGTTAAACTTAAATTTTATAGAGGTACTATGACTTCACATTGTGAATTTTTGATATTGGATTACAGTTGTCATGTGATATTTATTGGAAAGACAGGTATATTTTAGTCATAATTCGGCTTCTTCATGAATCTAACCTCTTTCTCTATTATTTTTACTTTATATAGGCTTATTTTTTCCTCCATTTCCACTATCTATTTTGAGCTCTTTTCCTTTGCCTATTTGTCTATACATATTGGTTTGTACCTCTTCTCTTTCCTTCTAAGATGTGCTTGTGGAATCCTTTTATGTACTCTCATTTTCATTTTGTTTTCCCCACTTGGCCCTTTATATTTTAGCTATAATGATGGGTTTCATATCCTAAGCACCATATTCCCTTTACTTGATCTATTATGCTTCTTTGTTGGTTGCTCTTTAAAATCTTTTCTTTTACCTGTAGTTCCAATCCATTATTGATTAGCACATATGGCATCATCTTGGAATATCAAATTTTCATTCACTTAAATAGTGATAAAATTGAGTATTATGGAAGTTATGGCTGTTGGTACATAGGTTGCTTAGTTTTGGTTGATCTAAGATGATGACCTATTGATCCTAACATTGTTGATTATACATGATAGTTTATGAATGTTGGATGGCTCTAACACACACTATAGGATCATGCCTATCATTACATAGGAAACACTATGTTAGATCTACTTTTGAAGTGGTGTTAACCATATAATTATGATATTGATTCACTTATTGGTTGCGCTTTCCTTAGATGCTTGATCTTTTGTTTCAAGGTTGCCAATTTTATGGATTTTTCCACTATCAAAGTTTTGATCACATCCACCATATCACTTATTGAAAAATTATTGTTTGACTCATTGTTTGAGTTGGACAGAGTATAGATATCTAGAAGTTTTGATTTAAAGTTTATAGTAAATGATATGCTTTGTATAGGATGAATAATGATGTATAGAAATGGATAAGGGTTAGTAGCAAAATTTGGATGAGGAATAGGTGAAATGATTGGTGTAGAACTAAGTATGGATATGCTATGGGTAATATGGACTATGTAGACCATTGAAAAAGCAACAGGTAGTTTTTATACTTGAATAAGAATGTCGTATCCTTTGGATACCTCTTCAAAAATAGTAGCTAGCATATAATGGTTCATACAAATAGAGATATATAAAATTGTAAACCCTTGACGTAGTATGATTATGCTTGTTCTTCATTTGACCAAGCACTTTATGGGATTAAATTTAGGTTCTCAAAAATCTAGTATTGAAATACTATATATTTTATTGAGGGTGGCTTTGAATTAAAATAAAATATAACCATTTTATATGCTACCAAATCTATGCATGAAAGGTTCTACAATTGATGCACAACTTGTAACCAAATTATCTAGTAATCCCTTATACCATAAAGCAACTTTATCACAAAGATAGAAAATTAGAAAACATACCATAATATATTCTTCTTAGATATGGTGGATCGATGATTATTGATAATTTGCTAAGGTGATCTACTGTTATCTTGTTCCCATTCTCTTCAAAGGTAGGCAATGTTTCTATAGCTATTGGAGGAATGAGATAATAGACCACTAAATTGAATAGTTATTGGTAGGTCCAATTAGGAAGTTAATTTTATCACTTGGGAGGTATCCCTAGGTTATTTTGTTGAGGAGGATATTGGCCATATTCCTAGTGTATATGATAAGGATACATTACATAACCATGAGGTGGGTATGGAAGGTATGGAGGATAATAAGGTGGAGGATTCTAAGGTGGTGAATTTTGATAAACCCACTATTGAATTGGAGGAACCTAAATATTATAATGTGGAGGAGAGTAATGGGACTTACTAATTTAGAGGAGGTTGTAATTACATAATTTATTGTGCCTTACTGGATAGAGGTAGTGTTAGCCCCTAGTTGTTTCGTTAGGATACATATAACACTATTTTTCTAGTCGATGCTTAAGCATTTTGATCATAGCCTTGGATTTGATTTAACACTAAAGATACTACATTGGGATCCATAGATTGAATTAGTGTAATTTTATATGTATTTGATAAACTAGATCCAAGTGGGACCTACATCAAGGAAGTTCTTGTAGGAGGGACATTTTTTGAATTAGATTTTGGTGGTGTATTTATGTTATCAGCATAGTATGGGTCCCCAAAAGTGGGTTATTCATGAGGATATATACATTGGCAGGCATAACATAAAATAAGATTTGTATATATTAAGGTCAAGCATATATTGTGTTGGGATTTATTACATATATTAAAAACTAGTTGACTGGTTAGAACCACTCACACAGAAAGAATTAGTTATTTGTGATTTTCATGATTTAATGAAATCACATGGTTATTACAATTACTTTATAATGGGAAATAAAAGTTATATTAAATATCTTGATCGATGGAAAATATATGCAACTTATTTTATTGGTGGTATCAGAGAAGGATTCAAAGTCATTGTGGAAGAATCCAATCTGCATTGTGGGTTCTACCACATTGTCCATCTACATTAGCATTTTTATTAGAAAATGCATTATTTTATTGATAGGAAAAAATATCTCATATAATAGAACTAAGTATAATAAGTAGTAATGGCAATGAAAGAATGAAGTTATTTATTAAGATTGTCCAAGTCTCTTGTTTGGCCTTTGGGTATACGATTTTTATTATGGAAGACTGTCATGAACTGACTCCTCAAGCATGGATATTTACAACATTAATATGCATGTAAAATATTAAGGACCATTTTATCTTTATTTTTATTATGATTTATTTGTAATGGGTTCCAAAATTAATGGTATAAAGATGTCAAAATTTATACTTTCAAAAGCCTAGGGATGTGGATATTTTTCAATAGGCTACAAAAGCTTCCAGCTACAAAAAACATGATATTGACAAGGATGCATTGCATTTTATCATAGTAAAATGAGAATATTAATTATGATATGTTAAGGTCACATGGAGTAGTTTAGACTTCTTTCTTCAAATCCCACCTTGTCATCAATTTTCCAAATGATTGGTTTGATACTGCATGAAAAAATGCTAGATTTACTTGGCTTTGCTTTATTAGATGACACTAAAAATATAGTGAAATGCATGTTAGAGATGATTTATTTTGATTTAAGTCCTTTACCCTTGTTTCATAGTAGGCAACACTATTTATGTCTGCTTTGCCAACTTTTTAGTTGATTTTTTATGTTCCCACTATATACCAAAAACCATTATGACTTTGGATTTTTTAGGATTCCTTTTTCTGCAACTTATTTGTATTTATTTTTCCCTCTTTCTCTATGTATATGCCAATACAAATAAATCTAGAAAAACTATATTAAATGTGTCCTCTCTTTAAACACAAGAGGATACAATAAAAAACTTTGCATTGATCTCACTAGGCTTTAGCTAGATAGTAATTAATTTTACCCTTGTTTGCACATAATAGTATGTTTGTTTGTTCTTAGAGGACTTCAATCACTAATAAATCCAACTTAAATAATTTCATGGTGTTTAAAATTCTCAAATAAATAAATTTGAATTGTTATGTGGCTAGAGGAAGGGTGAATAGTCGACTCATCTTCTAGTCGGTTGCTAAATTATGAGGTGCTAAAATTTATTAAAATATATATTGTGTTATTAATATTAGTAATTGTTGTTCTTGAGTTAAAATATTTATAAAGTAGTCAATTATATTATTATTCTTAGAGTAAAATTAGTCTCATGGTCATGGTCATATTGAATAAATTTAATATATCAATGTCATAAAGGTCCATTATTGGTGATACCCAACACCTTTATTGTTTTGATTAAGGGTGGACAATCTTATATTCTATCAATACTTATGGATAAAATAATATATATATTATTTTGATTAAAGGGGCATAAAATATTTATAAATTAGTCAATTATATTATTAGTCTTGGAGTCAATTAGTTTCACAGCCATGGCCATATTGAATAAAGTTAATATGTTAGTGTTACAAAGGTGCATTATTGGTGATACCCAACACTTTTATTATTTTGATTAAAGCGGGATATTCCTATATTATTTAAATACTTATGAAAAACATGGTGATGAAGAGGATGGCTAAAAAATTATAAGTATTTTTTGGAAGAGAACCAAATGGATGACAAAACCATAGTGACTTTGCCCAAAAATGAGCAATTTCAAATGTAGTAGATTTGAGGCTTGAGATGGAGCAACTCAAATTTGAGGAGGTTAATTCTAAATATGGTTTCTTCGTATCCATAGATTCTAGTCTATATGGGATGGATATGGAGGTAAGCGAGGACTAGGGATCCCTAGATAAGGCACTAAAAATGCAATCACTTTTGTTTGAATTATTAGGGGGTAGATCACATTGCTAGATAGAGGAATCATGAATACATTACTTGTGATAGGCAATGAGTTAATCAAATGAAAAAGGGAAAGATATAGAAGAGAAAGTAGGAGATGATAAACCTCATAAAAGAGCACTTATTGCAGACATTGGAAATAATGATAGACAAATTTACATGTATCACATGATAAAAACCTCCCCATGAGGATATTGAGGAGGAATATTTTTATTTAATTGGTTCAATATTGATCCTTGTGAATAGTTGAGTGTGCCCCTATTCATAAGAGGATATTCTAAGTGGATGTAATTCCCAAAAAAATTATTTTTGGATGCCCATGCCATACTTATCTATGATTGGTTGTGTGTGTCCTCACTCATAATTATTTGATGTAATAAGTGAAGGACCCTATTGCACTCAAGGTAAATGATTGAGTTTATCTATTGGATCATATTACATTATTTGGCACATGATAATGTACCCCCATGGTACCTTCATGGTATATATGTACATATTAGATTAGGGTTGTGTAAAGATCCAAAAACCATGCATCTACTTGTAAAAAATGTAAACAAATTGATAAAGAAACTAAGTAACCATTGTGACCCAAAAAGTAAAATAAATAGAATGCTCTTTTATTGATAATTTGTAATAGCATTTGCAATGAATCCCTATTAGGGATATACCAATTTGATACATAAATTACAATGAGTAACCCCACAAAGGAAAAAATGCACTCCAAAAATGTCTTTGCTCTTCCACTAACTGATTATAGAGGGTTTCTTTGCAACCTCTACTTTTGATGCCAAGAAGATGGATCTTGGTGATGTATAGCTCTTGAATAGCCCTGTAACCTACATAAAAATAAACTACAAACAGATCAATAACATTGTAAGCTTCTCAATATGAGGCTAGTTTCTTGATAGATGCAATAAGAAAATAAAATGCATAAAGAATTATAGAAAATATGAAAGAAATACGTAAATATTGATGCATTGTGGGAAAACACAACACTGAGCAAAAATAGACAACCTAAAGCCACATTGTAGGTTGATTGATGTTCATTGATCTGGTCAACTTTAGATACCCCAATCATGGAAAGAGCATGCATCTCTGAATCATTACCTCCAACAGAATGGTGGCTTAAATTTGATTAAAACTTTGATGAATTTTGAGAACATATGCATTGTCAAGCTACAAGGACCATAAGTTGAGACCAACAAAGGTTTAGGTTTTCATTTTTGCTTTTTGCCCTTGCAAATGGGGAAGCTTATGATAGTTGTTAGCAATGATTCATGGATGAACACAATTTGCATGATTAAGTGTTTAATTGTTGATTTTGATTATGAATGTTATGATTATGACTACCCCCTCAAGCGATGAGTCGATGAGGAAAATGGCAAGTGATGAAAGTGATGAGTCGCTTGACCAAGATGACTGATTTGGATAGTGCAAGATGATAACTTTTGTTTAGGGAAAGTCCTATTATAGCTATGATTTCAACCATTAATAGTAATTGTACATCTCTATCCCATGGAGCAATCTAGCCACAATGGCCTTCTTAGGGAATCAAGATGATAGCAATTCAATTAAAGCATGTGATGAATCACTATGTTCGATGATTTGATGAAAATTTCATAGAAGAAATGAAATGAACGCCTCATTCCCATGGAGCAATCTGGCCGTAATGGCCTTCTTGGGGAGTGAAGTGAAGACATTTCAATTCATCAATGAATAATTTGGTTCAAATGGCCTTATGGTAATTTACTCATCTTACCGGATTGCATGGAGCGCAAGTCGCTGCAACCACCAAGTGTATAGGGTAAATAACTAGGTACGAGGTGCACTTGAGATTTTGTTTTATTTGATTTTTTTGTGATTTTGAGTTTTATGATGATTATGGACCGGTAGATATGATTTAATGTCCAATATGATGCTCATGATGGTGAGAAATTGAGTGCATTTAATGCTAGTTATTGGTCATCATCAATGTTGGTAGCTATGATTTGCAAATATAGTGGCTATCAACGACATCGATGGTCTGGTCGTACTGTGATCATTATCAAGATGGGAAACAACCAAATTTGAAAAATATAAAAGCATTTTTGGTATTTTTAATTATCATTATTTCTATCTGGTAATTGAGAATAGTGAACTTTGAGGGAGAGAAGAGGAAACTTGACAAGGAACGCTACCAAAACCTAAACCAATCGACATGGCCAACTAGCCCAAGGCATTGAGTAGCAATAGAGTCAGAGCTCCTAAGGTAGACTCTCCATATCACTCTCATGATTTGTGCATTCTAAAATGAACTTCACTAATTAATGGGTTAAGGAACCACATTAAACTACAGGTAATGAACTTCACCCCTTAGTGTAGGATTTAGCTTAGGTTAGCTTAAGGGTAGCTAGGATTTTAATTTTTGGCATTTATGGGGTAGGAAATGAACCCATGTGGGGGCCACTTCAGGGTTTTTTTGGAGCGACACCTGATCGACCAAATGGGGGCCGTCATCACTGCTAGTGGTGGGTTTGAATTTCAATAGTCCAAAATTTTACCATTGGTGGTGGTCATTGATGGTATCGACAATGGTTGTGGCAATCATCGACATTGTGAGTGGCTGCCAACCTTAGGGTTAATTGTTGTGATTTTTGAATGATTTTTTATTTTTAATTTGTGATTTTTTTTTGTATTTTTATGATGAGTGATTGATTGAATGCTTTGAATTGCTTGTTGCTACATGTTAGACTTTGACAGCTTGATTGAGAGCCCAATCTATTCTTAGACTTACGACCATTATTGGATGAGGATGATTGGAAGTGGTTTGAGGTGATTGGCCTCAAACAGGTTGTTCGATTACTAATGATGATGTCAAATCAGTCATACCTTATGGCCCTAGCTCATCGATGGGATAATAGGACCAATACTTTCCATCTCCCCACTAGAGAGATGATGGTGACATTAGAGGATATCTACCATATATTTAGGATTCCCATAGATGGATGAGCTATCATTTCTTCTCCTACTATAGTGAAGGAGATAATTTTTGAGTAGGTTTTTTGAGGTAGAGTTGCTGAGGTACTAGGGAACATAGATCATGGTGGGGTTCTAGTCTAGTATTGGTATGAGTAGCATATATTCTCATGATGCTAGGTGGTACTGATGCACATCATATCGAATGTGCTACTACCTAACTCTTCAAGAGTGAGGTTCCCTTGGAACCTCCTAGATATGGTGCAGGACCTGCTGGAGTGTGACCTAGAGCATCCATTGATTATGGCATGGGGGAGCACATTGCTAGCTCATTTATATGATGAGTTATATGAGATTACATAATGGGGATGAGTGGGTATGGGATGCAACCTACTACTATAGATCTAGGGTTGGGAGCATATCTAGATAGATCAACCTAGAGGATTACCATTGGCTATAGCTGACCTAGGAGGATGACTATTGCTATGCAATACGGTGGCCATAGGAGGTAGAGACTAGCTAGAGCCATCCACATGTAGGTGGACTAGCACACTATATTGCATCACTAGAGGGGCTACAACCGAGTCAGATCATATGGAGGCCCTACCTAGGCTATCCTAATTAGCCTGAGGTAGGGAGATACTTAGCCAGAGTGAGGCATGGTAGATGGCTCATGGGGCACCATGGGAAGGAGAGGGAGTACTTCCACTACTCTAGAGTCACTAGGTAGTTTAGGATAGCACAAGATATGCTAGAGGAGCCAATCCTCTATCACCATCAAAAGGTGGAGATACAACTTACAACACCACAGATGATAGGTTTGGTAGAGGAGGTGGACCCTCCTATTGATGAGATAGATGCAGAGGACCCAAGGACCACTATGGAGTATGACACTTGGTGGGTCTCTCAACTATGGTAGGTGGTGATAGTCTAGGTAGACCTAGAGATGAGGATAGATGAGGTGGTGATGATGATGAGTGATGAGTGCATCATAGGATAGAGGGTGAGTGGGGATAGGTAGTAGGATATATGGATGAGCCCTAGGATGAGGAGGAGGGTGAGGGGGATGCCCTAGATGATGAGGTAGCACAACTATGAGTATAGGTGTAGAGTCTATAGTAGAAGCTACAAACCTCATAGATGCGGCTTGCAGTGTAGGATACTAGTCTCACACTTGCTCAGAGTTAGCTCAATGCAGGGTAGTAGTAGTGGTAATGCTACACTAAGGAGAGGACTACTCTCTAAACTTAGGTTGATACAACTCAAATAATGATAGATACACTATGGGTCCAACTAGTAGCCAAGACCATTAAGGTAGATGCTCTTAGGGTACAACTATCGACAACTTCTATAGCTCAAGTTACACCATTCACTCTAGTCACTCAGGGACTAGTAGCTTCAAGTGGGGATACAGAGATTAGGAGACTATGAGGTATCATAGTAGAGGATTTAGCATGATGCATAATAGATTTAGCATATATTGCTACTCTAGAGACTAAGATTAGGCTATGTGATGGTACTATACCAGCTAGGTCTACAATAGGGGGCTCATAGTGGAGTAGGTAGAGTGAGTCTAGGTAGTCATTAATGCAGCCCAGTCACAGATTAGGTGCATGATCTAAGAGATCGATAGGTACTAGCTCTAGGAAGCCTCATAGAGATGGAGCTAAGGGTGGAGGTGACTCAAGGGGTGTAGGCCCCATTTGATATGTCATGATGACTATATCATTTTTAGTGTAAGGTCTGAGGACCTACACAATTGTAGCCTATGAGTATTTTTGTACCTCTATGTACTCTAACATTCATATATATATATGATATCTCTTTATGACTCATTATGTGTTATGATTTTTGATTTTATGTTTATGTTATGGATGCATTAATGGATGTAATGCCTAGATGATGATGTGATTATGCTATATGTATGTGATGTACTGATGACATGCAATATCTAGATGATAGATGTATGATTAGATGTTATGATCTAGATGTGTAGATGTACTACTATGTATGCTTATATGGATGCAATGGTGAATGTTAAATGCATGTTTAAATTTGTTTCAATTATTTATGCATTTAATCTATGTTTATATGATATGGTGAATGTAATGCATTAATTTCATGAGGATGGTCTAATGCAAATGAACTTGTATGCTTTAATCACTTAAAACATAAGGAATGAATCTAATATGTGTTTAACAAACTAATGGAAGACACCATAGAATGTATGAAAATCATGAATGAAAATGGTAACTCTTATCATAAGAATTAATCATTTAAACATCCATATGTGAGATGAGATGATGTGAGATGTATGGGCTTTTCCTATAAGCTTCTGTAAACTAAAATATATGCATAAAATAGTTAGTGGTCATCTAAATATCATTGTTGATATCCATCCGGTATCTATCCTATTCTATGAACACCCCTTAATAAACAAAATTTCATAAGGAAAATTGTGATGATTTGATGAGATGATTTGTTGCTATTAGGGGATTTTTGAGGTTTTCCATGAGACTCAAACACCCTAGTTGATTAATCAAAAGTTGTATAATGACTACACAAGACTCCTGAAAGATACAAGCCTATTAAGAAGACCAAGATATTCACTATCCCTATGTGTGCAAAGTGAATATATTAGATGAGGCATAAGACTACCTCATTTCTAGGTGGGTTTCATTCAACCCATTGTTGTAATGAGGATCACCATATGGTCATCATGATCCTAAGTTTGGATGTAGTTAGACTAGACTACTAGGCAATACAAGCCACCTAAAGCTAGCTCATCCATAAGCTGACATTGGTCTATACAAAAGAAGGTCACTAATGTGATAGACATATCACCATGTGTAAGGATACTCCATTGCCAGGCGGGTTTCATTCAACCCATTGCTGTAATGGAGATCACCCCATGGTGGTTGAATACTGAATATTCCAAGGATTCAAGCTCATTACCCCCTTCTTTTATTTTGATTGCTTGGGATACTTGCTCATGCTTAGTGATGAAAATCACTATTTATTTTACATTTTATTTTATTTTGGAGCAAGGGATTTGCTTAGTGATGAAAATCACTATTTATTTTGCTTTGCTTTGGGAATTTTGCTCATTTTGTATAAAAGCAAGGGATTTCTTGGGTAGGGGAAGCTTGTCCTTTTGTCAATGATCAACATTCTAGACCATGCACATAATAATATGAGCAAGGAAAACCTTTCGCTTAAGGTGACAAAGACCACTTTGTAGTGTCATCCTTCCTTGTTCAAACTAGGATTATTAATGTTTAAAATTGTGATGGGATTTTGAGATATACAAGGTACTATCAAAACTAGACCTCATATTCGAAAGCCAAGATAGATTTCTACAAAATCTGAAAATATAACTAGGGATGGCTGAATGACTAGAAAACCCTAGTATACACCTGATAGCAACTCATAAGTTGTGTTGAAAAACACATTTACTCACAAGGAATATGAATGATAATGATTTGAGGATGCATGATTGGCATACAAACATGGTGTCATTCGTAAGAATGTAAACACAACCTATCCTAATGCAAGTGCAATGGATGAAGATGCCTAATGCAATGCAACTAATGGATGCATATGATGAAAAATGTAAATGTTTTTGTGTTTTTGATGTTTTGAATTGTTTTTGGATTTTAATGTTTTCTATTTTTTTGATTTTTGATGATTTTTATTATTTTTTATGATTTTATTGTTTAAATGAGCTATGTATAAACACCCATAGATGAAGAATTTTGAGAGGTTCAAGATCTTCAACACCTTCTAGCGATGTTAGGTGATAAGTACCAAGTCCTATATTCTTAGTTATGATGAAGGGACCTAACCAATTGGCCATAAATTTATCTCGTAGATGAGGTGATAGGTTTGAGTTCTATTGGTTCTATTTTAGCACAAGATCCCCAACCTTAAAGTCTCTTGGATGGAATTTAATATTGTAAGCTCATTTAATATGATCTTGGTAAATATGGAGATGCTCAAGAGCATTCACTCAACGTTCATCAAGAAGGGTCAATTGATCTAGGTGAGCTTGTCATGCAGTGTCATCATCGATGAACTCTTTCAATGAGATGTGCAATGATGGAATTTCTAATTCCAAGGGTATAATGGCCTCAGTGCCATATACTAGCAAAAATGGGGTTGCCCTAATGGGTGTCTATATGCTAGTTTGATAAGCCCACAAAGCAAGAGGTAATTGAAGGTGCCAATCCTTATGATTATCCTTAATGATTTTCTTTAGTATGGTAACTATTATCTTGTTAGAGGCCTCTGCTTGCCCATTAGCTTATGGATAATATGGTGTTGCAAAGTTATGTTAAATATTATATTTGGATATTAAAGCCCACACATATTTGTTCTTAAATGAAGTTCCATTATCCAAAATGATTTTGGATGGGATCCCAAAATGACATATGATATTATGGAGTATGAACTCCACAATACGGGCTCCAATCATAGAGGTTAAAGGGATCGCTTCCACCCACTTGGTAAAATACTCAATGGTCATTATGATGAATGTGTGTTAACCCAAATATGGAGGAGAGATCTTACCAATTAGATCAAATCCCCACTAAGAAAATGGCCAAGCCGATTGAATCGGTTGCAAGGCCTATGATGGTAGGTGCATAAGATTAGCATGATGCTGACATTTGATGCACTTCCTGACATACGCGCAATAATCCTTCTCCATCATGGGCCAATAATAACCCATTCTAAGGATGCACTTAATGATGGCCATGCCACTAAAATGGCCACCACAAGTACCATCATGAGCTTGCAAAATCACCCAAGCTGATTCTTGGAGCTCAAGACAATGAAGGAGGATTCCATCATAGCTCCATCAATACAAAATATCTCCTAACAAGACATATCTAGTCACTTTTTGTTTGAATGCTCATTTTGTAGCATGTGACAATCCCTATGGGATGATACCAAGATTTAGGTAATCTTGTAATTGGGTAAGCCAATCTTGATAAGCTATAGCATCGACTGATTGAATGACTTGTTCCCATTATGATTCGATTTGCACAAATGTATATTGGGAAACAACCTTATGGTGAATGGTAGTACCATTCTCTGAAGGACCCTACGAGATCAAGGACCCCTAGGATACCTTTGTCAGAAAGTCTCATGCTTTATAGAACCACTCATGGTTTGGTTCTATATGAATCATGTGGACTAATTCATGATTATTTTGAGCCTCATGCAACATCATAGATTGTGAGAGCATCTTGACCTAGATGGTAGTAAAATCAATGAAAGGATTCTAAGGGATTAAGGATCCCAAAGATGCCATAGTATCCACAAATCTATTTGATGTACGAGGGACTACCTCGATGTCATACCAATCTAGCTAGGCTAGATAAGTGTCCACAAGTTCCTTATATACTTTCAGGATAGGACACCTACATTGATAGATTCCTTTGACTTGGTTGACTATGAGCAAGGAGTCACCAAAGATATTTAGCTTTTTGATCTTCATGGTGAGAGTTGTTTGGAGACCCAATATTAGGGCCTCATATTCAACATTATTATTGGTGCAAGGGAAATCGAGTTTAAAAGACAAGGGCATTGGAGCACCTTATGGCATGAAAAACATGATCCCTATACCACCCCCTTGCTCACATTTTGAACCATCGAAGAACAAAGTCATGTCAGATTTGTTATCCGATTCTTCAGGTTTGGGTGACTTCGATAATGCAAATACTGCATCATCAAGAAGTTCTATGACAAGAGGCCTATCATCCTGAAGAGGTGCCTCTACCAGCTGATCTGCTATTACCTAACCTTTGATTGACTTTTGGCTTATGAATTCAAGATCAAATTCTATCAGTAGCATGATCCACTTTGCAGTACATGTATTATGATATGTTCGACTCATCATATACTACAAAGGATTTTGTTTAGATATGACATACATAGTATGACTTAGCATATAGTGGTGCAACTTCTTAATTGCTAAACAAAGCTTTTTGATGTATGCATACTTTAGCTCATAGCTAACTAGGGTTCGACTAATGTAATATATCACATGTTCTTTATCTTATTTGTTCTTCTAGGCTAACATGGTTCCCAGAGCAAAGTCCATGGTGGATATATAGAGCAGAAAAGGTACATCTAGTCTAGGTGGAGCTAACACTAGTGGCGATGCTAGGTATTGTTTGATCTTAGCAAAATCTTTTTGACAATCTTCATCCCAATTGAATGGGACCCCCTTGTGTAGCAGTCGATTCATGGGTCAACATTTATCCGATAACTACATGATGAAGCACTTTATGGATGCTACTTTGCCCTGTAGGCTTCTAAGTTCTTTGATATTTATTGGGGGAAGCATTTCTAATATTGCTTTGAATTTTGTTGGATCGACTTTGATCCCTCATTTTGAAATGATGAATCCCAAGAGTTTTCTAGATGTAACACCAAAAATGCATTTCTTGGGGTTCAACCTGACATTGTGCTCAATCAAGTGATCGAAGACCTTTCTCAGGACCTCTACATGCTCTTCACACAATAATGACTTGGCTAGCAAGTCATCAATATAATCTTCCAAGATTTTGTGCATGTAGTCATGGAAAATATATGTCATAGCCCATTGGTATGTGGCACCAATATTTTTGAGGCCAAATGGCATAACCTTGTAGCAAAATGTTCCCCATGGAGTGGTAAAGGTTGTTTTATGTTGATCCTCAGGTTTGACCCAAATCTGATTATAGCTAAAAAATCCATCCATGAGAGATAACATCTCATGACCAGCTATAGCATCTACAAGAGCATCAATATTGGGCAACGAAAATGCATCCTTTGGTGTTGCCTTGTTAAGGTCCCTAAAATCTGTACAGATATAGATCCTTCCATCAGGTTTTCCTATAGGTACCATGTTTGATACCCATTCTAGATAGTCGATGGGAATAATGAATTCTACATCCAATAGTTTTTGCAATTCATATTTTACCATCAGAGTGATGGTTGGATGCATCTTCCTAAGTTTTTGCTTGATCGATTTCTTGGTAGGGTCCAATAAAAGGTTATGAGTAACCAATTTTAGATCCAGACCTAACATATATTTATATATCCAAGAAAAAATATTAGGTCTATCTTTCAATAGAGGTATGAGGATGGCTCATTCCTTAGGAGATAAGCTTTCTCCAAACTTGAATTTCTTAGGATTCATGGGATCTAAGCTGATATCCACTTTGAAAGTCTCCTCTATCGACATATGTGACCCCTCCTCAAGCTGGTGAGGTGTAGGGATCAAATGGATATCATCTATTGGGTTCAAAGGATCTACCATATCGAGGTCAACCTCAGCATTATAAACATCATGAGCACAACCTAGGGAAAAATGGAATGGTTGTAACATTTCTTCATTAGGGAAGAAATCCTCAAGTGATGGGGGTAAACTAGTATGATCAAAATCAATGGCCTCAAGGTTGAGGTGCAATGGTTTTGAAAGGTCGTATGGGTTATGGAGGGGTGTGGTTAAATCAATGGAGATCATATTTATGGATGGAAGGTAATATCCATGACCACATGGGTAGGACTCATCAACTACTTGTTGATCTAAATATTCCTAGTCTAGACTAGGAGGCTTTGGGATTTTAGGATCCACTTCAGGAGGAGGTAGGACAATTGGGTCCTCTAGTGGAAGTAACTATGCTAGAATAGGTAGTTGAGGGAATACCCCATGAATATCATCTTGATTAGCAAGGGGTCTTTTAGGCTCAATGGCCTCTACATGATTATTTATGGGATGAAGGTGTCTAGGACCTAGATATGCCATCTCAGTTTCATCCACATATTCATCATCAGTATTGACCCAATCAATTCTAAGAATGTTCTCTAAGTCAGCCTCAGTAGAGATGTTCTCATGATAAACCAAAGGAGGCTCTATAGAAACCATAGTTACTAGATGATCAACCCTCCATTGATGTGAAGGGTTGGGGTATGCATAAGGATTCCAATCGATATCTTCCCCAAAACCTAGACTTAGGTACTCTAAAGATATAGCTAGTAACTCATCCTACCTATGGATAGAGTATCCTAATCCAAACTTGTCGATGGGTAACTGATATTGAGGCTGATAAGGTGTCTTATGACCTTGTTCATATAAGCCCAAGCCATTACCATGCCAATGGCAATGGTCAAAATACCTAAGTGCAAACTCAAGGTTTGATAGATAATACATATTCCCTATGAAAGGTTCATCATCATCATCATCAATAGGAGAATGATCTATGGCTTGATCAAAGCCCTCATAAATGAAATTGGTTTGATTTGGTGGTATCCCAAGAGGTACCACCATCCCAATAGGTAATGGAGGAATGTGGGGTCTCCCCATGTCTTGAGTGGATTCTATTATTGGTGTAAATATGATATTCTGGACCAAATACTTTGCTAGCCTAGGATTCACTAAGTGGATTATCACCTATGGTGTAGATGATGTAGTGGATGATGTAGGTGAAGTAGGTTGAGGTATATCCTCTTCTATATCAGGTGAATCATCCTCCTCCATGGGAGTTAGAATATCCATAGTAGCCACATTAGGAATGACTCTAGGCTCTTCTTCTACCATGGGTGCCTTAAGCTTCTATTTATCCTTCGATTTTGATGATGTTGAAGGCTTATCAAAAGTGATAGTTGGCCTAGGAGATTGTGGTGGTAATGATGTGGATGGATCAGCCCACACTGACTTGGACTTACACTCTGGATGCTTAGTTGGTGATGTGGGTCGAATATCTAGATGTGTGGATGGGAGGACAAACTCCCTCGACATATCAACCTGATTGACATACTTGAATGGTTCTTCATCCGAGGGGATGACATGGACTTGTCCCTCATAGACATATTTGATACATTGATGTAAAATTGAGGGAACACATCTCATATCCTAGATCCAAGGATGCTCGAGTAAGATGTTGTACTACATTGCACCTTCCAGAACATGGCACATAACTGATATGGTCTTAAGTCCTACCTAAATAGGTAGAACTATGGTACCGATTATGGAGCATAATGCATCATTAAATGCTCACAATGTGAAAGTTGAGGTAACTATGTGTGACTCAGGAAGACTCAGGTGTCCTAAGGCTTTTGTTGTAATGATGTTAATTGAAGAGCCTATGTCAATTAACACTCACTTGAAAGGTATGTGATTAATGCAAGTGATAATGTGTAGTGGAGGATCTACTACATTGGTCGAAATAGTCTTGATTTCATGATCATAGAATGTGATCATAGGCTCTTTACACTTTTGGATATGCCCCATAAAATTGGTAAAAGCATTCAAGTTCTGGGGTTGGAGCTCAATGGACTTAAGAATTTCCATGAGGGTCTCCCTATGCCTAGGGGACTATTCTATGAGCTCATATATGGATAACTTGGTTGAGGTCATTTGTAGACTTTGAGTAAGCCTGGTTCGGATAGTGATCATCGATCTTGTCGATGGGCCTGGCAACTGATTTTGAGCTAGCCTTTGCTGAGGTGCAATAGGTATATGGATAGGAGCCATAGGTGGCTCAGGTTGATTGTATCTCTTGTTATGAGTGATAATATTTATCATGCCAACAAATCCCTGTGTGGATGGATCTATGTGTATTTCATTGACATGTCCTATCTGATTTCCCTTAGCCTCATGATGGGGTAAGGGTTCCTTGAATATACCCAATTTTTGGTTATCGAGAGCCAAAGGATTATCAATCTGTAATTGATCCCTATCTAGCATGTTTTGCACTAGGTTCTTAAAACCATAGCAATTTTCAATGTCATGACCTTTTTGTCTATGATAGGGACAATATTGGTCTTCTATATACCCCTTTGGCTTAGGGTGGTTTGGATCCAACAAGTGAACTTCGGGCAAGGTGAATGCCTTGGCCTCACATAGTCTATTGAATAAATATGCCAAAGACTCAGGCAATGGCATGTATTGGTGAGGTGGATGATGTTGCCTATCCTTACCCTGATTTTTATTGCATTGATTATAGTGTGCTGGGGGAGGTTGAGCCTGATAATTTGGTTGTTGATTGGACTTCTCCACCTTTGGAATGTTCAAGACAACTTGATTCATAGGTGCTAGTTTTTCTTGATGAGGGTGGTTGTGCATGTTCTTATTCCAATATTTCTTGTAGAGTTTCAACTCTCCCTCTTGGACCTTGATGTCCTTTATTACTTTGGCTTACACCAAAGCTTCCTCAAATGTTTGATACTATTGCAATTGGAGTAGCAATGAGATATGTTTAGCATAAATTTTTGTGAACATCCAAGTTAATTCAGAAGTGGGAATGGCAAATGGTAGTTTTGACATGATTTTTCCCATCTATTCCCATAATCCATAACCGGCTCATCATCATATTGATGTAGGTTTGATAAGTTGGATAGATTAGCTTTCTTCTTGATGCCAAAAGAAAAGTGTTCAAGGAAAGAATTTGCTAGTTATTCAAAGCTAGATATACTATGCCTTGGGAGCTGATTATACCACTCAAGGGTAGCACCCAAGAGTGTGATCATAAAAGTTCATAGTAATAAGGCATCATTATTCTACAACTAGAAACACAAGTTCATAAAACTCATAACATGTTCCTATGCATCATCATCCCCCTTGAATTTATCCAACTTAGGCATTTCAAAATGTTCAGGATATGTTAGACTAGGTACCGATGGATTAAGGGGTTGATTATGAATTTTTCTCAAAGTGGGATTTTGATAAACCACACCTTGTTTCTCGAGCGATTTGATTCGCTCGATGAGCACTTTGTATGCTTGAGATGAGATGATCTCATCCTCCCAAAGAGGTCTTCGAGGAGCAAGTGGTGGAATGTTTCTTTGTGATCGAGTTGGTTGATTGTAATCATCAGCCAAGTCTACTAAGGATGGTTCAGGATACATTTGATCCTATTCATCTTGTTCTATCTCCTCATATTATTCATACTTCGATTGATTTGGCATTGGATATTATTGTTACCAAGAAGCATGTAGTGAAGTATGATGAGGATGAGTGTCTATTTGCCTACCAGGTAGCTCCTGATGAAACATATTACATCTCAAGGTATGTTGCTACCTATAAGCACTAGGTGTGGGTAATTCTTCTTGAGCTAACCTATTTGATCATTCTTCACATTCCTTTTGCTCAAGAATCCTTTGTTCATACAAATGATGCTCATACAGATGTTGGTGATGCAGCCTCTATGTTTCTTCATGCTCATGTTCTAGGTGCTCATGCTCATTATGCAAATCCTCCAATTGGGCTTGGAGTAATTGCTCTCTTTGGTTTACATCAGGCCTAGGTAATCAATCTATTCGATCTATTATGTATGGTCATTGGCTTTGCAACTCTATGCAGGGAGATTTGGTAATTTTGGTTCTAGATGTAGGTATAGCTACCCTCTTACCTCTATCTATTGAGGCTACATTAACACCATGTTCAACCCTATGTGTAGTGCCCTCATGTGTGGATGAGGTGGGTGTATTACGTGCTCACCTAGAGCACTCACCTTGGGCATACGTATGATGCACTATCCCTTCACTACATGCACTCTCTAAATGAGAATGGGAAGATGAAGTGGCCCTATGGGTTGAATTTCTACCATACTTGTCTAAGAAATCAAGTTGATGGGTTTTCCAAGGTTGGTTAAGAGGTGTACCTCATTCACCAATGCTACAAAATGATATGAGATCCGCTCCATGCTCGAAGGGATTTGAAGCTCTAGTGGGTATGCGAATGGGTGCAACCCCTCTAGTTTACCCCTCATTGGGTGGATTTTGTCTATCAACATGATGGGATGACTGAGGTCTAGAAGGAAGCTCCTCATAGTCATGATGAGTCCCAACAGAAGTCCTCCTAGGTGGGGTTTCTCGATGAGATCCCCCATGAGTGGAATTGTCTCCATGGAGACTTCTTGAACATCATTCAGGTATGGCTTGGTCAAGTGGACTGACTCTAAGGTGGTTTGTGCCTTCTTGTGCATTGGATACCACCTCAATTGTCAACTGAGCATGGCTTCTATGTGGTGACCATTCATTTTTGTATTATCTCATATGTGATTTAAGAAACAAACAATGTATACAGATGATTATCTCTTTTAAATTTTGATTGTGTTTCCTAAAAAATTGGCTTGTGTGTTTTGATGTGTTGTATATCATACCACTTTCTCATACGAGTTTGAAAATAGTTGATGTAACTCTCAATTTTTAAAAGGATTTCACCTATACGCTCTCACACGCTAACTCGGTGATGAAGTTCAGATTATGAAACCCACCAGGATATGGAGATGAAACCCATACCCGATGAGGGAGCATAGGTCCTACCGATCCTCACCCAATCCACCATGGGTAGTGATACACTCTCAAAAGAGAAATACATGCTATTTTCCATAAGCTTCGATGGTTCTTGGAGTTAGCCTTGGCCATGGTCAGGTTCAAAAAATCACAATATCCAAGCCAAACAGGTGGTGATGAAGGCCACCATTGGTCTTGATCAATTGGTTGGATGTCACTTCCAACTCCCTGATGTTAAAATTAGAGCATGAGGTGTGTGTGGTTCATTTTACTTTATACAAAAGCAAATATGCATAATACAACATACCATGATTTTTCACTACATGCATGAAAATAACATTTAAAATTTAGAAAGATGCATGTAAAAAATATTTTTCTTTCAAAAATATGTAATGTAGAGCTAAAATGAGATAGCCTTTAAGTAGGCTCCAAGCATGCAAACCCTAAAACTCAATTTAATAGAGGTCATCTCTATGAAAAATGGTCCACAACAGTGGCCATTAGACACAGAGGCAGTCAAAAATTTAGTCACTGGATTCTAGGGTGGTGAGAAGCAGAGGCCATTGTTCCCAGCAGTGGTGGCCAGTAAACATAGAGATTTAAAAAATTTGCTTTTAAAATTTCTCTATGTTGTTTAATTATCTACTATTCTATAATTTTTAGAAAAATACAATAGAAAATAGTTTAGGGCCACTTACAGGTGCAACCTTAGTTTGAAGAAGTTATTGCAAATTTGGTTTTTCTATGTCTGTCTTGAGACCGATGTTGATTAGATCGATGAGATTTTTTTGCCACTGATGATGTCGGTGGTGGCCACTATTAGCCATACCTGCTCAGAATGATGGTACCTACAATGAACAAAAAACAAAAAAAACTCAAGTTAGCAACCAAATAAGGAAGGGTCCTGCATGTGATCACCACTTGTAAAGCTCCAAAAACCATGCATCTAATCTTGTAAATAATGTAAACAAATTGATAAAGAAATTATGTAACCATTGAGACAACAAGTAAAATAAAATTGGGTGCTCTTCTTATTAATAATTCATAATAGTGGTTACAATATATCCCTCTTAGGGATTCCCAATTTGATACAAGATTACAATAATGTAACCCCAAAAAGGGAAAGATGCACTCCACAAGGTCTTTGCTCTTCCACTAACTTATTATAGAGGGTTTACTTGCAACCTCTACTTTTGATGCCAAGAAAATGGATCTTGGTGATGTATAGCCCTTGAATAGCCCTATAACCTACACACAAAGAAACTAAAAAAAGATCAATAGCATTTGAAGCCTCTCAAGATGAGGCTAGTTTCTTGATAGGTGCAATAAGGAAAGCAAATGCATAAAGAATTGTAAAAAATATGAAAAGAATGCATAAATATTGAATGTAAATGCGACTAATCTAGGTTAGAAATCAAATTGAAAGCATCTAATACTAAATCTAATGACTAAAATAGAGAAAATGATACATCATCCCGAGGCCATTGTTGATCAGATCGGTGGGCTCTATTAGCCACTAACAATGTCGGTGGTGGCGCCTATGGGCCACTATTGAAAATAGTGGCCACTAGATAGAGACTCTATTCTCTATGTTCTAGGCCTAGTGATGATCAATTCCACTATTGAATTGATGTGCAAGGGTTCGTGTCTCAAGACATAGTTGGATTATGTGATTGGGCTCAAATCCATGGTAAATTGATGTTGAATAGCAAGGTGGTTGATCCTCAAGCTTTAGAAAACTCCATTGGTGAATGTGCCAATGTCATGATGTGAATTGGGTAGCACTTCATTGCACCTCAAGGGATATCACTTCTCTCCTCAGTTTGGCAGCGCTTCGCTATGGCAATTGCTCATCAAAATCTCTAGACTTCTCTCTTATTTTTGGGACCTTAAGTAGACTCCCAAATTCTCATCCTAGCTTGCCCATGAAGCCAAGAACAAGATTTGATTAGGCTAGGGTAGTTGGGGTGAAGCTTCTAGAAGCTTCTAATGGATAACCATTCAAGAATTTGTTGCATTCCAATGGATTTTACTCGGCTCGGGTAGCCCGAGTTTGTTATAGACTCGGCCATATTTGATAGGTACATCTCGATCTATGGCTACTATCGATAGGTGCAGACCCACCTATGGTCGCTATCAACATCAGTTATGACGAGCCCATCGCTAGAGAAATCAATGGTCTAGGCTGAATAGGACTAAGCTATCCTATTTGAGTGGTTAGAACCATTGTTGGATCTTGGAAAGGTCCAAGGTGAGTCATATGGCCTAAAAATGTGTCCACATGAGTAGCCTCCTCAACATGATGTATTTTAGGTGTCTATAGGTTGAATCATAGTTTAGAGTGTGAATTGTTTTCTCTTTCTATGTGAGTGTGTATGTGCAATGCACATGTCATGTGAGGGATGTGAGTCTACGTGCAAGTGTCTTATATGTAAGAGTGTAAATATGGAGTGTAAATATATGCACAAGTGTCTTAGGTCAGAGTGTGCAAATTTAAGGTCAAAAGTCATGTCTAGGTGTGCATACAATATAGACTCATGTCTTCATCAAGAATGCAAGTGTCATATAGAGATTCCAAGAGTCATGAGACTTGGCATATGAAAAGTAATAGTCAAGTATCCAAAGAGTCATTGTTCTATGGGTATATAGTACTCCATAGAGTATCATAAAGCATCTGATTATCAAATATCAAGAGTCAAGCACCATATTTGTAAGAGAAAGTGGAATAATAAATATTACATACATTTTAATAAATTAATATTGTAAGTTGTGCTACATGCTTTGTACATGTATGATTAAGACTATTTACATTCATATTGTTGTTTATTAATGAAAGTTATTTGATATATTATAAACCTTGATTTACATATTATTCTACTTACATCATTATCTTGATCTTACTACATTGTGGCTATATTATATTTTATCCTATGAGTTTTATGTTAGTATTAAGGATTAAAACACCAACATTATCCCCATTCACAAGGTGATGTTAATTATTAAGACCCAACTTGACTGATTATTTGTGATTGGTTATATGTATAGTCATAATTATTGTGAATATTAGAGTGTGTGTCCCTATTTGTAACTATGATGTTAGATAAAGTGTGTTTCCCTATCCAATTATGTTGTATGAACTTGGATAGTTGTTTTTGTCCTTATCCTTTGTTAAGTTTCCAATGAGGCCATTACCACTGAAGAAGCATAGTGAGGCCATTCCCACAATTCCTTGTTGTGAAAAGTTGAGTGTCCCATTCATACTATAAGGGTACTTGATGAACTATTGAGGGTGTCCTATTTCATCATATGGTTATTTATATGGTTGTGAGTATCCCTACCCATGTTTGGATCATAATGTAATAAGTAGGGGCATGTTGTAATTTATTACATATGACCAAAGTAGTTGAGTGGCTACAACCGCTCATGCAAAAAGTATTATTGGTTATTTGTGATTTGCACTAGTTGAGGAAATCACATAGTTATTGATGTTGCTCTATATTGGACAATAAAATATGTATTTAAGATCTTGATCAATGCTAAAGGAATGCATCATGTTTCATCATATTGGACCAAGTTTGATTTTCTTAAGTAGATGAGTAACTCATTTGTTGGCCTAAGTACCAATTTATGGGGCTATGATCCTTGAATGAAAAAATTGACCAGAAGAATTTTCTCTTAGAGGGAACATGATTAGATGTTAGAATCTTATCAAACTTGTCATATGGATGCACCCATATGGTAGAGTATTTTTCTTTACCCCTTTACATTTCTTCAATGGTATGTAGTTATATCTAGTGATTGATGTTCTTTACCCAATTTATGAGTCTTTGATCATGTATCTATAAGCTTATATGTATGGCCTTCCATCAACCAAGTTTTGGAGTTAAAATTTACAAAATTTAAAAATTGGCCTACAAAGTAATTTGCCTAGAAACTAGAGTATTTCACTTGCAATTTGGAGCAATTTGCTTGTAGAAAATGAATTAGAATTTTTTTTACTTTTTGAGCACTTTACCTATGGAATGGAGTGATTCACTTGTAAATGGAAGCAATTCACTTGTGGTTTTGGGCAATTCACTTGCAAATTGTAAACTTAGAAAAATTTAGAAATAAGGGATCTAAGTGAATCTCTTAGAGTGATTTACTTCAAAATTGGAGCAAATACCCTTCCCATGAGGGAGGAAGGAAGAATTTTGTATTTTCTAGAAAATTTATTCTCATATTTGGAGTAAATCACTCATTGGATCTAAATTAGATTTTTTGGAGTGAATTGCTCATTGAATTGAGTGAATCACTTATAGATTTTATCTTATGGAAAAATAGCTTAGAATCTACCTTAAATTCTTTCTATCCATGAAAAATGCATATACAAGGTTATATTCAAGGTTGATTATGTTCTAATGTTGTTTGATTCGTTATGTTTACAAAAATATTAAAATTTTGAAGTTTGTATCTGATTTGCAATTTTCAATGTACTTTCAAAAATTGAGCACAAATAAAAAATGATTTACACTTAGGGATCATTTTTTAGGTCTCAATTTTGTAGACTCCATGTCTAAAGATAAAGGTGGTATTTGGGATCTTACATAATTCAATAATGGTTCCCCGTGTGTTGGAAATTTTGAGTCCCTAAGTCAAAGTTTTCATTGATGTCACCAAATGAAGTCATCATTAATGTCAAGGAATTCAACAAGAAATAAAGTCATCAAAGTTGTCACTAATATCCAGGAAGAAGCTTCAACAGTGCAGAAGTTAAAGACAAAAGGGCTCCATAATATTTTAATATTATATGAGAGCATAAGTTAAAAGGGTTTTCAAATTTAATCCAAGGAAGGCCTTAAAAGCCAAAGGTTATAATTATAATTTATAAAATTTAAATTCCTTGGAATTTAAATCATTTATAAATTATAAATGTTAAATGGGCTAACATCATCAAAATTAAAGCACCATTTATAAAGTTTTTTTAACGTTGACATCATTGAATAATTTGGAGCGCCAACGTTCAAAGACTATGGAGGCATCATGTATAAAAGGGTGGCCAAAGGACTTTACAAATCATCCCTTATCGATTTTGTTTTATGCGACCAAGGAAAAATTTATTGTGCAATTCACTATTTCGGTTGAGGAAGAAGACAAAAGGTTTTTGTCTTATGCGCAAGGTTTAAAATGAAGAGGATTCATTGCTTAATGCATGTTGGATGCAGTGGTCCATTAGCAGTGCACGTTCTGCAAAGGTGTGAGTGGAAGAACTAACCCACGTTCAAATCCCGTGGAGTGGTAGCACCAAAGGGAAGGTTTTTGTTTTATGTTATTTTGTTTGGGAGCCAGGAGAGGAATAAATTGTGCTAAGATATTTTAAGCTCTTAACATGCATTGAGCGCATGTGGTTGAGGAGCCCATGGCTAGGGAATTAGCAGAGGTAGAAGTTAAGGGTTCAAAACTCGTGGAGGCTAAGGTAATTTTTTAAATAAATTTTTTATTTCCTAATGTTTGACTAAAGATTGTATTAGGAGTTATAAGGGAGTTTGGAATGTTTTTAAAATGACAATAAATTAGTGATAAGGAGACATAACGGGTGAAAGCAAATTATTTATGTTTTTATTTGTGATCTAGATAAATATTCTTTTAAAATTGGAGTAATAAGGTGATAAGTTAGTTTGAATTGAATATCTTTGAAGTGTTTTCTAAAGGCTTATTTTGGGTGTTATATTTTTAGATTGTGGAGATTATAAGGTGTATATAATACTTGTTATCTTTGTATGAAAATAATTATTGTGCAATTATTTACAAGGGTTTTTAAAGTGAATATTTTTCTACCTAACCATTGAAGTTGTCAAGGAAAATTGAGTGTGATTGAAACATGTTTTGAGATCTATTCTTTACCACCAAGCAAAAAAGTATGGGCAAAATTCTTCCTTGTTTGAGTTGATTGAGTGGCTTTCTAGAAAATAAAGTTGGAGTGAAAAGTAATTTATTAGGGTTTCCTTTTCGAGAGTGTTTGAGTTAATGCTTCAATATTTTTTGAAATAAAGAGTTGTTAAAACCTTATTTTATAAGCATTGTTGTTGAAGCCATTGGTTGTGTGAAGAAATTGAGTTAGGAGTTGAGTATCATTGTTATGTGAGATTTATTGTTGAGCATTGTTGGAAACATTTTGTGTTGGTATTTATATGCTTGGACTAGGGTTTGTGAGAAAGGAGTGTTTGATTAAGTGATTGGTTGAGTAGAGTTGATTGAGCCTAGTCAAGTGGATGTGTGAAGTGATTGTTCAAGTTCCATAAAATAAATTGTCATATATTCTGATTTGAGTTGAGAAAGTGTTTGAGCATTGATTTGAAACATATTGGGTCTCTAACAATTCTCTTTATGTTTCTATGAGATTGGTTAAGTTATGTGTGAGATTATTGAGCAGATTTGGACAAGTTCTGTGTGGACTTGTTGAGCAGATTTGGATAAGTTGTGTGGATTTATTGAGCATATTTGGACAAGTTCTATGTGGACTTGTTGAGCATATTTGAACAGGTTATGAGTGGACCTATTGAGTAGAGTTTTTTAGGTTATGAGTGGACCTATTGAGAAGAGTTGTGAAGGTTCTGAGTGGACCTATTGAGCAGATTTGAGTAGGTTTTGAGTGGACCTATTGAGTAGATTTGAGCAGGTTCTAAGTGGAACTATTGAGAAAATTTGAGAAAGTTCTAAGTGGATCTATTGAGTATATTTGATTTAGAGCTTTGGATGTGACAACGCAGAGAGGACATAAGTCTCCAGTGGATAGATATCCATAAGCCAGGGTAATGAGAACAAGTATTTTGAGTGGGGATAAAAGTCTTTAGTGGAGAGATCCACAGGCCAATGCAGTGGAGGTAGTAGTCTTCTAGAAGATCACCATCCAGAGCAGAGGAGAAGGAGTTCTCCTATGGATAGAGATCCATGAACTTTATTTAGGGGATTGGTGTCTCCTTTGGACAAAGGTCCATAAACATTGTAATAGGGAAGGATTCCCAAGAGATTGATTGAGAAATTTTTAGTGAAATATTATCTCCGTGGAGTATCCCACATTGGGTGAATCACATAAATTGTGGTGTCTCTATTGTGTGTGATGATTTATACATTGCTTTGATTACTGCTATCAATATTGCTATCTACACATTGCATAATATTGATTTGGAAAGAAAAGTAAAAAGTGGTCTTATACTGTTCACCCCCCTCTCAATATAAGCTTGTGTTCTTCACCATGTGAGAGGGAGGAATAATCATGTATTTTCTAGTGAATTGATTCTTATATTTGGAGTGAACCACTCATTGGATCTAAATTGGAGAAATTTTATTTTTTTGGAGTGAATTGATCTATGAATTCATTGAATTGCTTATAGATTTTGTCTAATTGATAAATGGATTAGAATCTAACTTAAATGCTTTCTATCCATGATAAATTCATATACAAGGTTAGATTTAAGGTTGATGGTGTTCTAATTTTTTTTTATTCATTATGTTTGCAAACAAATTAAAATTTAGGAGTTTGTATTGGATTTTTCATCCACAAAGTACTTAAAAAAATTGAGCAAAAATAGCAAAAATATTCACTCTTTGGGATTATTTTGTAGGTTCCAATTTTATAGAATCCATGCCTAAGGATAAAGGTAGGATTTGGGATCTCACATTATTGGAGCTTGGTGTCCCTAGAAGTCACAAAAAAATTAGTACCTTGGTATTACCTTGAGATTAAAATTTTTTGTAAGAGCATGAAATGGGAAAGTTAAATAGTAGAGACATTAAAAACATTTCAAATTTGTCTAAGGCTACCACAAGTGCTAATTCACTTGCAAAAGAGACCAATTGTATCTAGGAAGTGATTTACTAGAAAATATATTGTTTGGCTCCAAGAAGCAATTCACTCAAAGGTAGCTATCAATTCACTTTCAAAGAGGGAATAGATCAAAAGGTAATAAGGAGGTAAATTTTAAGGCATGGGTCCTAAGGAAAATCTTGTGAAAATAATGTTTTGGAATTTCATAGCGCACTAAGTCATTTTGGAAGACTTCTAAACCTATTAGAGGTATAATTAGAGGCATGAAATATTCAATGGTGTATCATTTTACTAAATATACCCCATATCTTTAATTTTACTAGGAGTAGTTATTTATTATCCTAGATGACTTAGGGGTAAAATCTAACTATAAATAGGAGAATATGGCCTCATTGTATTCATATTTTTGCCATGAGAATTTAGAGCTACACTCTATGAAACCCATATAATGCTTTGACCTCATGATATTGGAATAATTTAGTCCTTATGCATTACATAATTGGTTGCTCTTCTAGTTTTCTAAGTGCATGTCCATTATAGCATTGCCCTTTTAGCCCATATTATCAATTGCTTATGTATTTTACATCTACTGAATGGGTAGACATTGATTTTATTCAAATTTTCATATGTTGACTAATTACACAATTTCCTCACTATGATTTAAACTAATATATTTATATATTAAATCACTTGCACCCTTAAACTATCATGTATTATTATTTCCACACTTTATTTTCTATACTTTACTTCTCATGCAAGTTAGTGTAGGTTAGCATATGATTATTCTTCAAGGATAGTGGGGAGATGATCTAAATCTAGATTTTGGGATAATCAATAGGAAATCCCTTTCAACTTTGTTGAAAATAGAATTGGAGCACAAATAAAAAATTCAAAGTTAGGAAAATTCCTCAATTCATTAAGTCCCTCAAGACATTGAATCTTATGAGATAAAATAGTTGCTCAAGGATAAGAAGGATGAGGCTCTTGGTGTGATTGCTATTCATGTTGATAATATTTAAGACATTCATTTCACTAGCACCTTGGATCTCAAGGAGCTATTAGGTAAATTTTAGATCCTATATGACTATATTGACTGTATACACAAATAATAAGTTGGAGTTGGAGCTTGCTACCTTGAAAATAAATAACTTTGAGATTATAGATTACATTAGTTAGTTGAAGAAGTTGGAAGACTATATCCACATTTTAAGAGGAAGTTACAATGGAAATAAGGGCACTACTAATAGTGGAAAGAAGAAAATTTATGTTCTTAATATTTTGTTCAATAATATTTCTCAAACATATGATATGATTGCTATTGTGCTTGATATAATTTGATTTTACTTTCTGATATTTGATCATCCTTCTCTTGATGGTATGTTTAAGTACCTTCTCCAACATCAAGTTTGATGACAAATGTGTAAGAGTGATTCTCTCACTATTAAGGCTCATCCAAAGGAAGTTATTAAAATAGAGGTTGACAAGAAGCCAAATAAAGGAGAGAAGAAAACCTAGAAGCCTTTCAAGAAGTATATTTGTACTTTTTGTAATAAAGGAATCAATGTAAAGTTTTATCAGATACATATTAAGAAGCTTAAATAAACAACCAAAAATGGGGTGTTAATACTACTATATTCTATGCCTAGGGGAGTATGACCATGATGGTGAGACCTTGTGGGTACTTATAGTTATTAATTTATTATATTGGACATACAATTATTTTCATGATTGGATTATAGATTTAGGAGCAACTAGACACATGGCTAAGCATTACCATCTCTTGCATGACTATAACACAATATTCTAGAGAGTATATTGTCATTGGGGATGATTACATCCTCTTTATGGATAGTTAGGTATGGTAAGGTAATAGTTGGATCTTCTTAATTTCATGAGATACTTCATGTTCCTAGTGTGAATTTGAATAATTTTATATCTATCACATGACTCATAGGAATAAAAAGGTGGGATTTTAGTCAGATTTATGGATGATTAAGGATATTGATAATGGTTTCAATATAGTGACCTTAGCATATTACGATAAATTGGAACACATGCATAATATTTATGATAACCTAACTTCCCATTCCTCATTTTGGAAGTGATATTTTATGGCTATGGTGTTATAGGAAAGGTTGATGAATCTAGATGGATCAAATTTTGCTTATGAATGAAGAAGAAATTGTTATGAAGAGATTACTTATTGTGTCATTATTGAAGTGTTGAAGAGAAAGCTATGAATAGAATGTAAAAGGAAAAATCCTAACCTTTCATTCTAGAAATGTTCAGGAAGTTCCTAATAGAGATAAGCATGTGGTAGGGTAACTTAGTAATCTGTTGACCTTAAGTGTTACAAAGCTTGACTTATATTTGAATGTCTAACTGAAACATTGAGTGTAAATAAGCAATAATAATAATAATAAAGAGGACATTGATTTATGTCAGATGCGCTTTGTATAAAGGTAATTCATTTAACCTTTATTCCATTCACATAAATTAAGCACCATTTAATTTGATTTTTGTGAGATATAAGATTAATTTGATTATTTGGGAATTATAAGAAGGTTAATTTTTAATTATCTAATTTTTGGAGTGATAAAAAGAATTAATTTGAATGATTGGAAGAATGAATGAATTAATTTAATGATTGGAGAATTTGATAAATGATTTGATGAATTGATGATTTAATTGATTGAAAGGAGGAGTATTTGAATGAAAAAGATGTTGATGAATGATTTAATGAAATTGATAATAGGAAGGAAGAAATTGAATTAATTATTGTTTGAAATTGGGAGATGTAAGAAGGATATGAAATTAATTTGATTTGATAATTGATGAAATTGAATTGAAGAATTGAATTACTTAAAGTTTTCATATTTATTAAGGAGTTAGAGAAATTTATTTGATATTGAAATTGAAGAAGAATATTATGAAATATTGATTGAAAATTGAAAAGATAATTGAAATATTGAAATTAAAATAAATTGAATTTGTAAGGAATAAGGCATCCTACATCAAAGAAATTAAATTTGTTAAAAATTGAGTACATAAAGATTATACATAGTTAAAGGACCAGGATTCATTAAAAGAAAATTTTAAAGACAAAGATATTGCTATAGACATGTAGCAAGATATAATAAACCATGGGAAATACAATAAAAATCAAATATAGAATATGGATTAGATTCATGTACATTGATTTAGGGACAAGCCATTCCATGATAGGAAATATTTATTGGTTTGATTCAATTTGATTTGAAACTAACATACCAATGAATATAGTAGATGAAAATATTTATCATGTACAAGGATCTAGAAATGTCACTTTTAGCTTCCAATATTATAAATGCAAATTAGAATATGTATTGTATATTCCTGTTATAGAAAATAATCTCATATACATGTCTCAATTGCTTAACAAAGGAAGAACTATGGAGTTCAAATACATTAATGGCAATAAGAAATGTCTCATTAAGAGATAAAATAAAATTGAAGCCATGGGATCTCACAAGAGTGAGATATTTGCATTAGATGTGATATGAGTATCACAAATAAATTTAAATCAAGTTTTACCATAAGAGAAACACCAAAAGAAACATTATATTGAACATAGGACTTTCATAGCAAAAGAATAAACTTCAAAGGAATAGGAAATAAGCCAATGGAGTAGAGCCAATATTACAAGCTAATATAGAACTAGAGGAGACTAAGATATTGAAGGTAAGAAGCCTTCACACCAAATAATGTAATATGGTGGGGGTATTGGAAGTATTACATTATTTGGTCCCATTGTAAACATTAATATTAGAGTGTGAGTTTAATTTTATAAAGTATGCATCAAGTTTGTAGGAGTGTGCAAGTGTCATGTAATTAAGTGTGTGAGGTGTCTAGTTAGGAAGTGAAGAGTCTTTGAGTGATGTGTCTAGTTTAGAAGTAGGGAGTTATATGTAATCATGAGATACTTTATCTTTATGTAATATGTGGGACTTATTATGTAAGAAAGGCATATGAAGAGTCAAGTTCTTCCTTTATTTTGAGGAGAGTCATGTAACATGAAAGGTCTCATGTATCTTTATATTTGAGACAAATCTTTGTAATTTGTAGCTCATATAAGATTTGCTTTATAAGCATTGCTTCAGTTTTTAGCAACACATTTTTTAGTGTGATTTATGGAATATTTGTGTTCATTTTATGGAGGCACTATATTGATGATTTAACATATGATTTGATATTTTATTACTTTATGATATATGAAATTGATTTATTAGTCCTAGAATTTATTAACCTATGAAGAATAACATCAAATTTATAGCATTAATCCCAAGAAGTGTGTATGTAGTGTTACTATTAGAAAACTACTAGGATTTATGTTGTCCAATAGGGGCATATATGTTGATCAAGACAAGATCAAATACATTTATGTGATTCCCCCCTAAAATTATAAAATATATGAAATATTTCTTGGGAAAGTTTGAAACAATTAGGTGGTTTATTACCAAGTCAGCTTTCAAAGCTTATCCATTAAACCAATTGCTTAAAAAAGATGTTGAGTTCAAGTAATATGAAAGGTGTATCAAAGCCTTTTTAGAATTAAAAAAAATCTGCTATGGTCCCCTAGATATGTTGTTTGTATTGTATACTTTAGCTACTTAGGTTTTCTTGGGAGTAATCCTTACTCAATAGGATGATAACAATAAGGAATATTTCATGTGTTATATTAGTCACACAATATTTTATGTAGAAACTTGGTATGGTCCCATGGAAAAAATATTTCCTAGTAATATACTTTACATGTGAGAAATTAAGGCATTATATGTTGTATCAGAAAACCTATTTGGTCTTTAAAACTATGTTTTAGAGACACCTACTACAAAATCCTTACATCCCTAGTGACACCCAATATAGAAATTGGATGACCATGATTGAAGAATTTGATCTCTATATAATTATGTAAAAAATTATTAAATATTAGGCAATTGGTGATTAGTTAGTGGAAGCTCCTAACTCTATACAACAACCCCTAAATAAAGCATTGTATGATGAGTTCATTATATTTTGTGCTTCTCATGACTTTGTTTAATTTTCTTCCTTCATTTCTTCCAATCTATTCCAATATATTTAGGGGTTTTCTCCCTATGAACTTACTACTTTGAAAAAATCCCTCTTAGAGTCTCATGAGGTTGTTGAGAGGTATCATGAAACCAAATATAAATCCAAAGCTAACAAACCTTCCTCTTCCTAATAATCTTAAAAATACCTTCATCTTGACACCTAGACCCTTCACTTTGATGGAGTAAGATATAATTTTTGGGTAGGAGTTGGTATCTTTCTCAAGTCTCTATCCATCCTAATTATTCCTATGGTCCTCCACTTAAATTTTTCTAGCATTACTAATAATATTGTGGAGTATGAGGCTTTAATTTTAGGACTCCTAACCACACAATGTATGAATTTTAACCACATCAAAGTGTTAGTGACTCTCAAATTATGGTTCATTAGATAGCTTATGAGTATTCTATTAAATATTTCCATTTGATTCCTTACTTCTAAGTGGATAGAAACTTTATCAATGAACTTGATTCCTTTTCACATTCCTCATGAGGATAAAATGTTGAGGTTGACTCCTTGGCCATTTTCGCTAGTAAATTTATACCACATGAAAACATAACTAAAACTAATTTTGTAGTAAAATTTCATGATGAACCTATAATTTATGTCACTAGTGGCCCAATGGATGTGCATACAATCAAGGTTAATGCTATTTATTTCCAAATCCCTCTTGGTTATCCTTGGTATGGAAACATTTTATGCTTCTTCAATAATCAGTTCTACCATTCCATGGCTAATGTGCATCAAGCTTGTATTCATAAGAGAGAATTTCAATATGTTGGCCTTAATGGAGTTTTATATCATCGTAATCTTGGCGGTGTTCTCTTATAATTCCTTATAAAATTCAAGGTACCCATATCTCTATTTGATATTCATAGTGGTGACTACGGAGGGAACTTTAGTGGTTATTCCATACTTCATAAGTTATTAATATTGGGTTAATTTTGCTATCAATAAAGCTTATGATAATACGTATGTCAAGTCTTGTGATAAGTGTCAGATACACAAAGAGAAAAATGCATACCCCTACCTAGGTTCTTTATCCCCTTGAGTCTCCTTGGCATTTTTCCACTTGGGGTCTATGGGTCAAATTCATGATCTCATTTGCAATACAAGAAGTCAAGCTCTTTTTCTTAAAAGTAATTGGCTAAGTGTTTTAAAGGCTTAGGAGATTGTACAAATCCAACATTAATGCAGTTGGATCCTTCTTTATGGTGACATCATTGTGGCATTGTGAAACTCTAAAATTATGCAAAGTAAACAAATCTAGGATGTATAAAGTCAGGATGAACAAAGTCATGTTGTTTAAGCAAGTGACATCAGAGAAGGGAAATAAAGACCTAAAATCATGTAAAAAAGGTGCTCAAGGTTGGCATGCATAAAGTCAAGATGTATGAAGCTAGGATGAACAAATACAAACCTTTAAAATAAAATAACCTATCCCCAACACTAACCAAAGCATGCACTTTCGAATAAATATGGAGTGTAATAATCCTAGATGATTTTGGATAGTGATGTCATCATCCCAACATCGAAGTCCATAATCATGCAATGAATGTTATAATTAAATAAATATGGATCTAAATTATACTAAACTAAAAAATACACAAATCCAAAACACATCCCAAGGTGATGTCATAAAAACATTCGAAAGGCCTAGTTTTGTTCCAAGAAGCTATACAAGCAATGTAACGAGCCTAACTTCAAAACAAGTGCTCATGAAACATATTTTTTAGATCCACAAAAACTTCAATGCCTTCTAGGTATTCTAGCTAATGACATTGAATCTTGAAAATGATAGTTTTGATAAATCAGTTGCAAGAGTTTGACCACTTACAATAGGTAGTTGTGCTAGGATTAAAATAATAAAATATGAGCAATAAATAAATGTGGAAATAAAATGTAGAAGAATAAAGCAATACACAAGATACATATTTACATGGTTCACCTAATGTGGGCTACATCCATAGAGAAAATAACTAGGCCTTTTATTTCATCCAAAAAATCATGAAGGGATACAACCTACAACAAATCCGTTGTAACTTCCTCTTCACTCTATCACTATCAATTACAATTATGCACACTACACATTACCATACATTACAGCCACCATACATCGTACTATTATAAAAATGTGTTACAATTTAGGATAAAAAATGCACACCTAAAATCCACCATTTGATTTGTGACCTAATAATAAATGGTCCATATTTACATAGAGAAAAACACATCTATTTTTGGCTTCAGGGGTGTTTCCCCTTAAACTCCCTCTATTGGGGGACCCCTACTTGCTTTGCCTCCCCCTAGACCCCCATGGTGACACAAATAGGGGGAGTTACCCCGTACATCCTTCCTTCATATAGTGGGTCCAAGTGTAGTTGAAAAAAATACCTCCAAATTAGAGAACGAATCAGGCTCTACAACCAACAAGTTGCGGATCAACAAAGCAGATTGCAAATAAATTCAAATTCAAATGTAAGGCAAAACCTAAAATTGCCACCTCAAAAACATGATCATTATTTTCTAGGTTATTTTCATAATAGACCTATAATTTATTGTAAATATTCTGCTATAAGTTTTAAAATATAACTATAAAAATGCCATGATGCCTCCATTTGAGGGTTTGACTTTATAGTATTTGTTTAGATACTTGTTATGTAATATTGTTGTTAATTAATGAGAAGTTATAGTTTTTTGGCATCCATTGCTAGTGAATTTATAAACTTTTATGAATGTATCTCTACTTTGAGTCATTCATGTTATACTTTCATGGTTAGTCTATTCTATTAAAGTGAATTCTACTATTTGGATCATTATTAGATTTCTATTCATTTAAGTATTTGGAATGATTAAAGTATGTAACTAAAATTGAATAAATTTGTTATTGTATCGAACAATGGCTAGATTTTTAAGTATCATCTAAACTAATTGTGTTAGCTTGTTATATATCTAATGATGTTACACTATATCCCTCCCAGTGTTTACTCATTTATTTAAACCCTAACTTTCTCTTAACCCTTTTCCTCCTTGTTGTAGACACCTAAAACATGCCATTTTGAAAATACTACTTATATGAACACATTTTTATGCCATATGACCCACATGGGGCAACCTCAAAGCTTAACAATGATTTTTATCCCTTCAAAAAGAAGGATTACTCCTTTACAACCTAGATCATCATACCCAGGGATGACCTCTAGAGGTTGCCCTATCCTGGGATGACCAGCAGTCATGGTTGTTCTACCCTATGATGGTCATACCTGTAACAAAATAAAAACAAGTACCATGGGAATAATGGTTTCAATGGCCAACCAAGCCCAACAATATTTTAATCAGTTATGAAAAACTTCTAGAATGGTATGTTGCCCTTATTGATCCTAATCATTTCTTGGCTTCTAAAGAAAGCCAATATTTCCATTGAGAAAATCTATAAGAAGAAACCAAGACTTTATGAAAACCTCTCTCAATATCATGCAATGAAGTGCTACCAAATTTTTTCAAAGAGATCTTGGTTATTCTTCACAACGAAGTGCTACTGTATTTCAGTCATGGAGCTTGCAAATGCAACAATGGAGTCTCTTGGAGAATGAAGATCAAATTCAACACTCTTTCACCATCAACATCTTGGTTTCATACTAATTTTCACAATTTAACTATGCTTCAATGAGCACAACCCTTGAACATCAATTTGATAGACTAATCCAGATTTCATCCCACATTGGTTTCAAAAAAGCAATCCACTATTTAGTAGTTGCTTCACCCCAAAGTGGGCTGCAGGCATCGTCGCCCTACCCTAGGATGGTTAGTAGCCCAAATCACTTTGTACCATGATGGCCTCTATGTGACATATATTTTTACTATTTTTCTTAGTTACAATAGATTTAGCAACTTCTCATTTGTCTTTTAACATAGTTTAATTCATTTTTCATGCATCTTTTTATTGTTCTCAACATTTATTTTCATTTGCTTGCCATGGATATGGACCTCATCATGAAAGGTTCCTCATTTACTATTAATGTCTTGTGAGTGTTCTTGTGTACAAATTCCAGATCTTAGTAGGAGCTATCAACATGAAGATTCATCAGTATTTATCTCACATTGTAGAGGTCACAATAAAATCCTCCCCAAGTCAAATTTGAGGGTGCAAAGATTCTATGAGATACACCTACCATTGGTTCTTTATTGTAATTTTTATCAATTTGGTATCAAATCCATCAGAGGGATATCATTGTAACATCATTTTCAAGGAAATGATTCAAAATTTATGATAAGGGCGCCATTTCTTTATTTCTTATCTTTATATTGATGGTTACATGATTTGTTATTCAATTTGATTTCATATAATTACTTAGGTGTACAATTTTTGCATACTACTATGGCGATCACGATATGTGACTCTTTCCACATTTCACAAAATCTATCGCTAATTATTACTTTTCTTGATTCTCTTAAATTGTAGGTACCACCACTCTAGGCTCAAACAGTCAAAATCTATCATCATCATACCCTATGAAGGCCAGTAGACCCTATTGCTCTACTCCATGATGGCCTTAGAGAAAATATTATAAATAATATAAGTAACACCTTCATTAGATGTAAGCTTCACCTGTGAGTTTTTCTATACCTAATATTCTTGCTTTTCATAGAAAAGGTTAAAATTTTATGTTTAATTAGAAAATATAGAAGAATTATTAAATTTAAAACATCCTACTTGTGATTGCCCCTGGGTCTAGTGGCCTCTATTGTTGGCCACTACTAGATCAAGTGGCCCATGTTGCTAACCGCTTCTGTGTCAGATGACCTCTACTGTAGACTATTTTACACAAAGACAACCTCTGTTTGCTTACGATGTGGATTGTATGCTTGCTACCTATGCAAAGGCTAACATCATATTAGGTTTTGCAATCTTAGATTTTTAAAACTGAAACGCATTAATTTAGAAATCTAAAAAATTAAAAATTATCTTATGCATTAGCAAAAATACATTGATTTCTCTATGTTTTCATTGTTGTTTTGCATAAAAGTAAAACTAACCCACACATACCATGCACCATATTAAACATCAACAAGTTAGAATTCACACCCAACCATTGATCAAACCAACAATGGTGGCCTTCATCACCACCTTGTTGGCTTGTTTGTGGTTATTTCGTACCCATTTTGACCAAGGATAGTTCAAGATCTATCATAGTGAGGACTGGTAGGACCTGGACTCCCTTATCGATTTTGGAATTCATAACCAAAATTTGGTGGGTTTCATGGCTTGGATTTTAGCACCAAGTTTGTGTGTGAGAGTATACAGGTGAAAACCTTGAAATCAAGAAATTTCATAAACAAAAGCAAAAACTCAAACAATAAAGCAAAAGCAACAATAAATCAAAACACACCAGATAGTTTAGGATTCACAAATAAATATTTAAATGAGATAACCATTTTGTATACTTTTTTTTTCCTTTATTGTAATAATAAAAATATAATAACTACACATACTCGAGCTCAGCCATGAGTTGGTAGAGTGGAAAACTTACAAAGAGGTCTTGAATACCTCCGATACCGTCCTGAGGATTTTCTCATTCTTGCATGATGCCCTAATAGTCATCATGAAGCTAAATCCTCACATGGAGGATTATATTACCAAGGAATATCTACCATAGGAACACCCATGGGTAACCATCAACATGATCAAGTGGATGATTTTGTTAACCAATGTCGATCCTTAACCACCACCAGTCATAGCTGGTCTATCGAGGGGTATATAGGCCCAAAATGGCCACATCCTTAGAAAAAATTGAAAATTTTATTCTAAGGCATGAAATCTCTATTCTGTTGAGGACATAGAGTATTTTGGAGTGGATCTACAGTAAGAATTCTCCAATCCACTCAACAGTTAGTCTTTTTGAATAAAATTTTCATTTCGCTTGGTGCATAGTGTATTTGGCAGTGGATTCCAAGCGAGGCTCAATTCCCTAAAAATTTTGAGCAAAGATGATGTCAGCATGATAAAAAGTATGGTATGGTGATCATTGTTTGTTTTTGCATGCTCTAGTGACTAAGTGACAACAAGATTGATTCTGCTGAGTTCCAAGAGTATTATGGTGTGGAATGGCAACATGAAGGCCTAAAACATTATAAAGGCTATGGAATGGAGACAAAGGCTATTTACACTATTTCCAGTGCAGATTGGTGATTCCATAGTCCAACTAAGTCAAAATATGATGTCAACATATTTTTGTGTGGATTGCAATTTTTTTTGTCATAGAAGAGATAAATAAGGCTAAGTGGTGGATTGACAATGAATTTCATTATACTCACACCTTAGTGCTTTTCATACCAGAATCCGATTCTGCATAACCAAAGCTACTAAAGATGATGTCAACATTTAAAAAGTGTGGAATGACATATTGTTCTTTCCCTGCTATTTACAGAGGATTTTTGAAGGTTTAATCATAGCTGTCCATGAAGAAGATTAATGGCATGGATTTTGCTGATATTATTTGTTGAGCAAGGTGCAGCAAACAGTATTGTCATTTTTGTCAACACAGTCAGACAGATCTATTGATGCAGTGGATAGGAAGTTCAAAAGCTAGTCAGATGCAGAAAACAAGAGTTCAAAGGTTACTCAGAGTATGTATAGTGTTTCTCCAAGAAGATCGAAGTGGACCACTTGCAAAAGATCAAACAAAAATACAAGTAAGAAAAGTGTCGCGATATCGCGACATATACAACAAGCAAGAAAAATTGTCGTGATTTCATGACATGTTAGAAGAGAGAGAAGAAGAAAGAAAAACTGTCACGATTTTGTGACATGTTGGAAGAGAGAAGAAGAAAGAAAAATTGTCCTGATTTCACGACATGTTGGAAGAGAGAAGAAGAAAGAAAAACTATCATGATTTCGCGACATGTTGGAAGAGAGAGAAGAAGAAAGAAAAACTGTCGCGATTTCACAACATGTTGGAAGAGAGAGAAGAAGAAAGAAAAAGTGTCACGATTTTGCGACATGTTGAAAGAAAAAGAGGCAAGTAGAAAAAGTGTCACGATTTCGTGACATATTGCAAGGAAGGTTGTACGGACGAAAAAGTGTCACGATTTCGTGACATATTGCAAGGAAGGTTGTACGGATGAAAAAGTGTCACGATTTCACGACATATTGCAAAGAAGGTTGTACAGACGAAAAAGTGTCACGATTTCGTGACATGTTGCAGGAGAGAGAGTTCGAGAGAAAAAGTGTCATGATTTCGTGACATGTTGCAGGAGAGAGTCCGAGAGAAAAAGTGTCATGATTTCGTGACATGTTGCAGGAGAGAGAGTCCGAAAGAAAAAGTGTCACAATTTCATGACATAATGCAGGAGAGAGAGTTCGAAAGAAAAAGTGTCACGATTTCGCGACATGTTGCAGGAGAGATAGTCCGAGAGAAAAAGTGTCGCAATTTCGTGACATGTTGCAAGAAAGAGAGTCCGAGAGAAAAAGTGTCGCGATATCGCGACATGTCGGGTTTTCACGACCCGAAGGCAAGAAAAAGTGCTAAGGAGAAAAAGTGTCGCGATATCGCGACATGTCGCATTTTCACGACCCAAAGGCAAGTTAAAGCGCTAAGGAGAAAAAGTGTCGCGATATCGTGACATGTTGTGTTTTCGCTGGTTGAAGCCGAGAAGAGTAGCAAGGAGGCAAAAGTGTCGCGATATCGTGACATGTTATGTTTTCGCGGGGCCAAAGCTAAGAAACAGAGCAAAGAGAAAAAGTGTCGCGATATCACGACATGTATTTTCGTGGGCCAAAGCTAAGAGAAAGTGTACGAAAGAAAAAGTGTAGCGATATCGCTACATGTATTCTCGCGGGCCAAAGCTAAGAGAAAGCGTGCAGAGGAAAAAGTGTAGCGATATCGCTACATGTTGTATTCTCATGGGCCAAAGTTAAGAGAAAGCGTACGGAGGAAAAAGTGTAGCGATATCGCTACATGTTGTATTCTCACGGGCCAAAGCTAAGAGAAAGCATACGGAGGTGAAAGTGTCACGATATCGCGACATGTTGTGTTTTTGCGACAACAACAATAGAAGAGTTATAGGGGCAGTTGAAGCCGACGAAGACCGATGTTAGCCAACGAAGATTAGGGTTTGTAGCCAATGAATATTAGGGTTTGCAGTCAATGAAGATTAGGGTTTGCAACCGACTAAGATTAGAGTTTTTCATCATGAAAATTCTGTTATAAAAGGAGGGTTGTTTGGAGATTTGAAGTGTTGTCGAATACATTGTCGAATAAGCGTCGAAGAGTGAAATGTGGCCGTAAGAGCACAATAAGTGCAGAAGTGGCGAGATGATGGCGAAGTGTGCAAAGTGAGCAAAGAAGTCGAATCATGCTAAGTGTGAAATTTGCAAAGGAAGTAGAGTGCACAAAAGGGAGAAGATGATCGTGAAGCTCGATAGTGAAGCAATAGATTGTGCGAAGTGATTGCGTAGAGAGAGCAGAGTGCACAGAGAACGCAAAGGTGAAGTAGACCAGTTAGGGTCTTGTAAAAGCAAAGGTATTTTATCATCAAACTTATAGATTCAAAATTGAAGTCCAAGTTGGTGCTTGGCATCAGGGGTTGGTGCTCCTTCCAGTAGGTGCTGGTAAATCAGGGGTTGTTGCTCCTTTTTGTTGGTACGGATAAATCGGGGGTTGGTGCTCCTTCCAGTGGAAGCTGGTAAATTGTTTGTAAAGTTGGTGCTTTGCAAAGGCTAGATTTGGATGGTAGTCCAAGCAGTCATTCTTGAGGAGTAGCCAAATTGGTGAACCTCGTTAAAATCTTGTGTTGTGTGATGTTCTCTTGCTATACTTGCTGTATCTATTTATAAGTTTTAATTGCTACTATTTTAAGAGCTATAAATTCATGATTAAAGTACCACACTGATTCACCCCCCCTCTTAGTGCCATTGTAAGACTAACAATTGGTATTAGAGCCAAGTTCCCTTCTAAGGCTAAATCAGTCAGGGTTGATCTTGGATTAGTACGCAATGGGTAAGAAGAATAGATCCTCCTCCAAAAGGGCATCTCAGTCAGTTTCAGTTCCTGTGGAAGAGAAAATTGATCCAAAAAATGGTGAAGGCTTCTCATCAAACAAAGCACCATTGTTTGACGGATCTAATTACGCGTTCTAGAAAATTAGGATGCAAACATATCTCTGTGCTTTGGGATACGATGTCTGGGATTCAGTAGTCAGTGAATACACAATACCCATCACTCCTCCAACCGATGCTACCGATAAGAATATGTTTGAGAATGACTCAAAAGCAAAGAATGCTATCAGGTGCGGATTAGCAGACAGTGAATTGGTAAAGATCATGAGTTGTAAAATGGCAAAAGAAATGTGGGACAAACTGAGGAGTATTCATGAAGGTGACGATGAGAACATAGAGGATGATTCTAAAAAGGAAACAGGTGAAGGTCTTTTCATGACACTCAAAGAAGAAACAGAAAAAGAATAGGAATGTGATGAAGAAGAAATTGATGCAAAAATAAATTTGAAAGAGGAACTAATTGCAGCTCTGGATGAATTGAAGATAGAAAGAAAAATGAATAAGGAGATCTCAAGAAATCTTGAGGATGCAAATGAAATAATAACCAGTTTGAAAATACAGGTAGAAGAATTCAAAAGGATTGAAGAAACTCTCAAGTCACAGATAAGTGAGAAAGTGATTGGTTATTGCAAACAAGAGGAAGAGATTGTTTTATTGAAGAAACAACTAGAAGAGGCCAATACAAATCTCAAATTTGAGAAGAGCACAGAGTTGCTAGATAAAATGATAAGCCAACAAAGAAGCTCCATGGATAAGCATGGTCTTGGATATGAAGCTAAACAACCTTCATCTTCCAACTCTATAGAAGAAGAAGTTCATTGTTGAAGGATCGAAGCAAGAAAAGTTTGAAGTTGAATCTTCAAAAGGAAGAACATATCAAAGGAGATCTACAACAAAGCAACCACAACAAAAGAGGTTCTATCACTCTCACTCTATTCATAATAATACTTTTTATGGCTATTGTTTCAGATGCAACCAGTATGGTCACAAGGCAATTTATTGTGGATTGAATGATAAATCAAAGAGTTATGCTGGTAGAAATACATCTACGTTTCTGAGTGAACACTATGTACAATGTTTTCAATGTAATGGTCATGGGCACATAGCAAGGTTTTGTCCAAGCACTTATGTATCTAATCTAAGGCAAAACAGTAGATTTCATTAGACGCAAAGAACGCAACATAGACAGGGAATAAATCATGTACATAAAAGAAAGGAAAATAATCATTCATCAAGGATGCACAAGAGACAACCACACAAGAGAAATGTTTGAGTTCATGAAAAGGTGCAAAATAGGGATGTAGTTGAAAAATCCAAGCCCGAGTTCAAGAAAGTTTGGAGAAGGATAGAAGAAAGGAAATCGTGTCTCCTTGGACTGAAGGAGACTACTCCGCTATTGCACTAAGCAACTCCAGGTAACACATCCTCAGGGGGAGCAATATTGAAGTTTCATTTTAATGCTCCTATGTATTTGTTTGATTACCTCAGGATGAAAGGCAAGCAATTAGGGAAGTTGTCGTATAGTTGTCGAAGCGTGTTTTCAGTTCATGTAGTTGTTTGTGGAAGTGTCGTGAAGGGTGGTGATTAAATTGAGAGTTGTCATTATTTGCAATATTGCTATATGTCATTGTTGTACTGTTGATGGTTCTTAATGCCACTGTCCAAAGTTAAGGATTACAAAAGGTCAGATAATTTGGTTAGTGAAAGAATGTTGCCTTAGCCGCATATATGTGTTTCGATAAAAGTAGTGTGCATTGGAACTACACATTGACGTAAATATTGTTAGATCTTTTATGACATTGTGGTGAAAAATATTGAAGTCTGATCTTTGACTCATGTTTAGCTCATCAAGATGAGCAACTTTGCTTTGTGAATCATACCTATTCGAGGTCCAGAAGTATGAGTAAGGTGCACTGTAGTTGGCCGTGAAGTTGAAAGTAAGGTGTGACCAGCGGTGACTATAGAAAATGGGATTTGGTTGTGTTATGGTACAGTGTTTGATGCTTGCACAGAGTTGGCAGTAAAATTGTAGTGTTGGTACAGTGTTGGACAAAATTCGGTACAAGTGTGAGTCACTTGTCAATTTGGTTGATAGATGTGAAATCAACGTTTTTGGTTGGGAAGCTTGAAGAAGAGGTTTATATTGAGTAGTCGGATGGTTTCCAGCTTGGTGATGATCCCAAATTTTTTTGTAAGTTGAAGATATATGGCTTGAAACAGGCACCCCGAGCATAATATGCAAGGCTAGACAACTATCTCACTCAACAAAGGCTTAAGGAAGGGTGCAAGTTGAGCAAGAATGACAAGTCTCCACCTATTGATCAAATCATGTACAGATCTATGATTGGAAGCTTACTGTACCTGACAGCTATCAGACCAAATATTTTGCAGGTAGTATGCATGGTAGCACTATTTCAGGCTAATCCCAAGGAGACTCATGTGACAGTATTATGGTGGTTGATTTCTGAAATATCATTGAAGGGAAAATGATGGGTTGCAGTTTCCTTTTTTGAAAGTGATTGGTTGAGTTTATTTGTTTGAGCCCAATCAAGTTATGTGTGAAGTGATTTCTAAAATTCTATGAAGTGGATTTGATTTGAGATCTCCATTCATTATTGAGTTCATTCTTGAGTACTACTTGAGCATGATTGATTGAGCCTGTGAGAAGGCCTTTTGGGAAATATTTAAGGACAATGCTGGGACAGATTTCTAAGCATATTTGGGCAAGTTCTTGGTGAGATTGCTAGAGAAGATTCGGACAAGTTCTGAGTGAGCTTGGTGGAGCAGACTTGGACAAAGTACAGAGGACAGAGTCTAAATGGATAGAAATTTAGCAGCCAACACTATCGAAGATAGATCTGAGTGAGGATTCTTCAAGTGAAGAAGAGGTCCACCAGTCAGTGCAGCAGAGAGACAAAGTCTTCTATAATATCACAAGGGTACTATGGAGTATGAGTTATGGTATCCTAAAGATGCAGATTGGGCAGGATGTGTAGATGACAGGAAGATTACCAGTGGAGGTGCATTCTATCTTGGAGACAGTTTGGTCGCATAGAACAGTAAGAAACAAGAGTCAATTTCCTTATCCACAGTAGAGGCAGAATATATTGCAACGACAACATGTTGTACATAGGAGAAAGTTGTAGAAAGTGAGGTTAAGTTGGATTTTCATTCCAACAATAGATTGTGGAGTGGTCATGTTTCCCAAGAATTGACTAGCTATAGGGATCACATTCTCAGGGGGAGCATTTAAGTATTTGTTTATCTTTTTGCTCATGTTCATGATTTTTGCTAAATGTAATAAATTTTGGCTGAGAATGTTGTGCATGGACTCAGGGGGAGTCTACAGTAACCCTTTGGTATTATTGTCAAAGGGGGAGAAGAATTATAGGAAAATTGCACATGTGTTGCCAACAATTCCAAAGGGGGAGATTGTTGAGCAAGGTGCAACAAAAATTATTGTCATTGTTGTCAACACAGTCAGACATATATGTTGATGAAGTGGACAGAAATTTCAAAAGCTATTTAGATGCAGAAAACAAGAGTTCAAAGGTTACTCAGAGTATGTACAGTGATTTCTCCAAGAAGACCGAAGTGGACCACTTGCAAAAGATCAAAGAAAAAGACAAGTAAGAAAAGTGTCGCAATATCGCGACATATACAGTAGGCAAGAAAAACTGTCGCGATTTCACGACATGTTAGAAGAGAGAGAAGAAGAAAGAAAAACTGTCATGATTTTGCGACATGTTGGAAGAGAGAGAAGAAGAAAGAAAAACTATCATGATTTCGTGACATGTTGGAAGAGAGAGAAGAAGAAAGAAAAATTGTCACGATTTCGTGACATGTTGGAAGAGAGAGAAGAAGAAAGAAAAACTGTCACGATTTCGCGACATGTTGGAAGAGAGAGAAGAAGAAAGAAAAAGTGTCACGATTTCGTGACATGTTGAAAGAAAAAGAGGCAAGTAGAAAAAGTGTCACGATTTCGTGACATATTGCAAGGAAGGTTGTACGGACGAAAAAGTGTCGCGATTTCGTGACATATTGCAAGGAAGGTTGTACGGATGAAAAAGTGTCACGATTTCACGACATATTGCAAGGAAGGTTGTACGGATGAAAAAGTGTCACGATTTCGCGACATGTTGCAGGAGAGAGAGTCCGAGAGAAAAAGTGTCATGATTTCATGACATGTTGTAGGAGAGAGAGTCCAAGAGAAAAAGTGTCACGATTTCGCGACATGTTGCAAGAGAGAGAGTCCAAAAGAAAAAGTGTCATGATTTCGTGACATAATGCAGGAGAGAGAGTCCAAAAGAAAAAGTGTCACGATTTTGTGACATGTTGTAGGAGAGATAGTTCGAGAGAAAAAGTGTCACGATTTCGCAACATGTTGTAGGAAAGAGATTCCGAGAGAAAAAGTGTCGCGATATCGTGACATGTCGGGTTTTCGCGACCCGAAGGCAAGAAAAAGCGCTAAGGAGAAAAAGTGTCACGATATCGTGACATGTCGCATTTTCGCGACCCAAAGGCAAGTTAAAGCGCTAAGGAGAAAAAGTGTCACGATATCGTGACATGTGTTTTCGCTGGTTGAAGCCGAGAAGAGTAGCAAGGAGGCAAAAGTGTCGCGATATCGTGACATGTTATGTTTTCGTGAGGCCAAAGCTAAGAAACAGAGCAAAGAGAAAAAGTGTCGCGATATCACGACATGTTGTATTTTCATGGGCCAAAGCTAAGAGAAAGCGTACAAAAGAAAAAGTGTAGCGATATCGCTACATGTATTCTAACGAGCCAAAGCTAAGAGAAAGCATGTGGAGGAAAAACTGTAGCGATATCGCTACATGTTGTATTCTATTGCTACATGTTGTATTCTCGCGGGCCAAAGTTAAGAGAAAGCGTACGGAGGAAAAAGTGTAGCGATATCGCTACATGTTGTATTCTCACGGGCCAAAGCTAAGAGAAAGCATACGGAGGTGAAAGTGTCACGATATCGTGACATGTGTTTTCATGGCAACAACAACAGAAGAGTTACAGGGGCAGTTGAAGCCGACGAAGATCGATGTTAGCCAACGAAGATTAGGGTTTGCAATCGATGAAGATTAGGGTTTGCAATCGACGAAGATTAGGGTTTTCAATCGACTAAGATTAGGGTTTTCATCACCAGAATTCTTTTATAAAAGGAGGGCTATTTGGAGATTTGAAGTGTTGTCGAATACATTGTTGAATAAGCGTCGAAGCATGAAATGTGTTCATAAGAGTGCAGTAAGCGCAGAAGTAGTGAGATGATGGTGAAGTGTGCAAAGTGAGAAAAAAAGTTGAATCATGCTAAGTGTGAAATTCACAAAGGAAGCAGAGTGTGCAAAAGGGAGAAGACGATCATGAAGCTTGATAGTGAAGCAGCAGATTGTGCGAAGTGATTGCATAGAGAGAGCAGAGTGCGTAGAGAACGCAAAGGTGAAGCAGACCAGTTAGGGTCTTGTAAAAGCAAAGGTATTTTATCATCAATCTTATAGATTCAAAATTGAAGTCCAGGTTGTAGTCTGGCATCAGGGGTTGGTGCTCCTTCCAATAGGTGCTGGTAAATCAGGGGTTTTTGCTCCTTGCTATTGGTACAGATAAATTAGGGGTTGGTGCTCCTTCCAGGTGGAAGTCTGTAAACCTGTTTGTAAAGTTGGTACTTTGCAAAGGCTGGATTTGGATGGTAGTCCAAGCAGTCATTCTTGAGGAGTAGCCAAATTGGTGAACCTCATTAAAATCTTGTGTTGTGTGATGTTCTCTTGCTGTACTTGTTGTATCTGTTTATAAGTTTTAATTACTACTATTTTAAGAGCTATAAATTCATGATTAAAGTACCACACTGATTCACCCCCCCTCTTAGTGCCATTGTAAGACTAACATTGTTGTGTATAAATATGAAATCTTGCCAAATTCAAGAAAAGTCAGTTTGAATATGGGAAGGTGAAGTGTCGAGGATTTTCAAGATCAAAATATTTTAAAGAATTATGAATAGACCAGATATAGTTTCCAATGGTCTAAAATCCAACTACCATCAATGAACCAATAAGTTACAAAGTTGAGCAGCCATTATGGATCACTCACAATGGATTTCTAGGACTTCACTGTCTAATGAGATAGTGCCAAAAAATATCCCTATTGAGCTATAAAATTGTAATCTTTGTAATTTATCCTTAATATATTTCATTTTGTAAAACTATAAATAGAGGCTAAACCCTCATTTTTAAGGGTTGGCTCTAATGCATTTTTTGGCCCTACAATAAATATTATTTGCAAACTAATGGAAGGAGCATTACTTTGATTTTTTGACTCGAGAACATGTTATCTTTGCTATCATTCATGCAAGATGTTCAAAACTATGAATTGCATTTATGTTGATGCTTTAACGATTAGTTCATTCCAACCTATTGGATTACTAGTTATGAGAGTAGTTGAAATCTGTTCATAGTTATATCTGTGTTGTTAGGAATTTTATTTATGTTAAATTTTATTATTGGTCTATCCTACTAAATTGGATAATCAGTGTATTAGATATTGGAATTTCTTTCTATAACATATCTCCATTTTATGCTAAAATGTATGAATATTTCATGGTTTTTGGTGCTGCTAATTGTGAGTGATGGGACACTAGAAATAGTTTGTGGGAGCCTTTTCCTGTAGTTTTCTATGTTATTAGCCTATTTGGCCACTATTTTTTATAAGATCTCTAACCCTAAATATTTTCTAACCATTTTCTTAAAACCCTAAGTGAGCTTTAATTGTGTCAACACCCTACTAAGTTGACAAGGAACCAACCTACACTGGAGGTTGGGCTGAATTAACATTTGGTCCATCTAATGCTGAGTATTGAGTTGTGGCTATCGGGTGCATACCTGGATAGAAAATTGGAAGATAGACAGTCATAGTTTCAATTAAAACTTAATGTCAATTCGATGCCCAATAATTTTTGGCACACTCAGTGGGACCAGTTTACAAGAAACATGAAAACCCATCATATGATTTATTATTTTATATTTACCCAAAGGAATCAAGATTCGGTAAATTATCTTGACCTTGCTAAGTGGAGAATAGTAAATTTACCTGGTGACTCCCTAGTCTTTGAACCCAAAAAAAATGTTATCCTTGTAGACCATAGTTTTTCATGTATACCAGGTCATTCAAGAGGAATAACCCAGACTCCTTCCATTATGAATTGCCTTATAGAGGGTCTACTATTATAAGGAATTTAGACCAATATTTTCATTCAGAAGAAAATATTCCCAAGGAAAATCCTACCACTAATCCTGCAGTTAATCCAATAGCACCTCCAATAGTAGCTACACCTAGAAACATGGCATAAAATATAGTCCCAAAGCAGCCCTTGCAAAAGTACCCCAGCTAGAACACAGTTGGCTCCCTCAGACTAGCCCATATGTAGACATCCCTCAAACTATGTCTAAGGCTATTCACACTTATGATGGATCTGGAAATACTGCAAATGAATACTACCAAGATATTTTAAATCTAGCAACAATCCACAATATAAAGAATGAAGATGTTATTATCAGGATTCTAGTCCTTTAGAGGAAAGATTTTGCATTAGTATAGGAATCTTGAGGACAATACCATAACCTCATGGGAAGAATTGGTTGATCCCTTTGTGAAGGAATTTAATGAATCTACAGATCCTTTCTCCCTCCTCAATCAGTTCATGTCTATGCAGAAACATCAGCAAGAAATGATTTCAAATTTTAGTTTGAGGTTCAGCAGAACCTGGAAGAGAATTCCCCCTACATCTAGACTAGCTGCAAGCCTTGCTTACATATATTATATCAAATATTTGGGATCAAATCTAGGCCTATAAACCCAACAATATAGGGTGGAAACTTTTCCACAAGTGTATAATGTAGTTGTTCATGCAGAAAATGTTCTTATTAATGTTGGGAGATTACCTCCAAAAGTTGTGCTACCTTACAATTTGGAAACCACTAATGTCCAAATCCAAGCTACTACTTCATCTTATGTAAACCCCCTCCATTCTCATCCCCATTCCCACAAATGACCCTCATTCCTCAATAAAAAGCACCATATAATATAGCTCATTTCCCTCCACTTCCTTTCAGACTCCTTGGGAATTTTGTATCATCCTTTATATACATAATACTTTGAGAACTCTGAGTAACAAGATGAATTCTATGGAGAAAATAGAAATGGAAAGGTCTCAACAAAGAATATTTCCATATGTGAATAAAGATCAAAGACCTGGTCCTAGCAATAGTACTAGGGTTAGAGTGAATGCAACATATGAAGAGCTTGAGTGTTCTTCAAAAATAAGTTTGGTGAATATCTGGTGTTTGGTGTGTAATGATCCACATGATTCACAATCTTGTGTTATGTACCAACACCATGTACAATAGGCTATGGAGATAGCAGAAAGGAATCAGAAAGGTAGAGTGAATATGCTCTAGCAATTTGACCAGATCATGGTTGGAAAATATTCTGATGAAGATGGGTCTATTGTTGTCGTGAAAAGGTCAGGCAAGAAAATATTGCAAGTAGATACACTAAATATGGGTCAATTTCAGGTCCCCTCTTAGAAGAAGAGTGATCCACCTCCTCAAAAAATAACACTTTCCCTATTCCCAAGGACAAGAAAAAAGATAATAGTCTTCCCAAGAGATTTGAGAAAGAAACTAAGGGAGACAAAATGAGGTCTAAGGATGAAGCCCAAGATAGGATTAGATTCCCCTACATTACTAATATTCATAGAATTAAGGCCACTCAACAGTACAAAAGAAAATATGGAGAGCCATAGAGAAGGTATGAGAGACCTACTTCTGCCAAATATGAATACAACATTGTGCAAAAAATTAAGAGAATACCATCCAAAGCTAGCCTATATGATACCCTCTTCATTCCTGGCCAAATAGACCTACTAAAGGCTTCCTTGAACAAGTATCCATAGGATAAGTAGGCCACCATAATTATTAGTATACCCTCTAAAAAGAAAGAAATTTTCCCTACTGTTTTAAAGAATAAACCTCCCCCTTTTACATTTATTTAAGGATGGAAGGTTGGGTTGTCCAAAATTTTATGATTGACTTAGGGGCATCTACTATAGTTATACCTAAAGCAGTTTTTGAGAAGATGGGTATGGAATACACCATATCCTACCCCAGATTTTTGTAATTAGATAGTACACCTATGAAGACATTGGGATTAATAAAGTATGTCTTAATGAGGATGCATAGAGCACGTGAGGTAAATATAGTACAAGAAATAGTAGTGGTGGATCTAGAACCTTATTTTGGCTTATGTCTTTCAAGAGAGTTAACTAAAAATTTGGGTGGATGTATGTATATGGACAATTCCAGTGTGGTTATTCCTTTCAAAGGAAAGAGGATAAGAATAACACCTGAGAAGCCAGTGTCTTACCACATTGAAAAAATTGAAGGAGACATGTGAAATCTCACTCCTCTTGAGGAATTTTAATTAGTGGATAACTTTGAGGAGTTGGAAATCAAAGATGAACTATATTTTAGAGAGGATTACAACTAGTTTGAGATAGGTATGGGCACATACATTATTTCTACAGAGATAGAAAAAAGGTTACTATTATATCTAATCAGTATCTAAGAGAAACAGAAACATGGACCATGCACTTTGATGGTTCCAAATGTAGAAATGGTGCTGGTGCTAGTGTGGTATTATAGTCCCAATCAGAAGGGACAAATTGTTTTTCTTATAGGCTAACATGGTCATGCACTAATAATACTATAGAATATGAGGCTCTATGCCTTGGAATGATGCAAGAAAAAAATATGGGCATTAAGATCTTGACCATATGTGGCAACTCTGAATTGATAGTAAATCAGTAAGAGAAAGGTGCAGTAGTAAGCACCATTACCTGAAAGCATATAGAAATAGTGTATGGGATTTGATGGAATCCTTTCATGACCTAAACATAAATTTTGTTACCAGAGAAAAGAATACTTTGGCAGATTCCTTAGAAGTAAGGGGATCTAACTTCAACCATTTTGCAGACATAGGAGTTAAGAAGGACAAAGTGATCAAAATGATTTTCAGACCTACAGTGCCAGATAAATAAATTTTATGGTAGGTATTTGAAAACGATGAAAAAATAATTTATTTACTAGTGAGAGAAGTTTGTCTATCCAATATTCAAGAGGAAAATCTGGAAGATATTGATCAACAGGATTTCATTCAACTTAAGAACAATCACATACCTAGAGGTTTTGTTACTATAGAGAGCCTGTTTGACAATGAAAATAGGAAAAGAGTCAGATCCATGGAAGTCAATGAGAAAATCTATAAAGAAGTTGAAATAGAAAAAGGAAAGAATCTCAAGGTTGGAATCTGATCTTCTACAGAGGAATATGAGGATATCAAAGCTTTATGTATGAAATACCAAGACATTGTAGCTTGGTCATATGAGGACCTCAAAGTATATGATAAAAAGGTTATCCAACACACCATTGAGCTAGATCCTAATGCAAAACCATTCAGGAAAAAATAGAGGTTTGTAAATCCTAGGATCAAAGCCATAATGAGAGAAGAAATTTTGAAGTTGCTAAAGGCTAAGATCATCTATCCAATAAAATACTCAACCTAGGTAGCCAACTTGGTACCTATCAGGAAGAAGAATGGTGACATCCATCTGTGTGTAGATTTTAGAAATATTAATCAAGAATCACTTAAGGACCACTACCCCCTCCCACAAATTGATCAAATCTTGTAGATTGTAGCAGGGGCAAAAAGGTTCTCATTGCTAGATGGTTTATCTGGATACAACCAAATTTGGTTGAAAAATGAATATTAGTTCAAGATAGCATTCACCACAAAATGGGGAACCTTTGCATATCAAAGAATACCTTTTGGTCTATCTAATGCAGCGACTATATTCTAGAGAGCAATGGACTATGCTTTTGGGGAATTTATTAACAAGGTCATTCTAATCTATTTATATGACATGATTATGTTTTCCCACAACAAGCAAGACCACTTGGCACACCTAGATTAATTTTTCCATAAACACAAAGAATTTTGCATCTCCCTCAATCCTAAGAAGTCATTCTTTGCAGTCCATGAGGAAAAGTTGCTAGGTCATGTGGTCTCAAAGGAAGTTATGGCCATTTATATGGATAGAATAAAATCCATTCTTGTCCGAACAATAAATCCTTGTAGTCCTTATTTTTTTAGATAAACTTTGTCTAGAAATTCATCTCTTACTTTACTCATAAGGTGAGGCCTATATCAGAATTGCTGAAGAAAGATGCAGATTTCAAATGGACTGAGGTGAGGAAGTAAGCCTTTGAAATAATCAAGTAGTCCATTGCTACAACTCCAGTGCTAATCAATCTATATTTCAGTAAATATTTCATTCTTTATGCTTATGGAGCTGAGGAAAGCTATGCATTAGTGCTCACCCATAAAATGATTAGGGAGAGGAGCACCCTATATTATTTTGTATCCAAAATCTCCATGAATACAATGTTAAGCATAATTTAATTGAGAAATAAGTATTTGTTGTAATGAAATCATTGAAGAAATTTAGGTAGTACTTGGTTCAAAGCAAGACCCTGGTTTATATTGTTCATCTAGATTTAAGAACTTATGTTCTACAAGGAGAACTAGGGGATAAGAGAGCTAGTTGGATTACTAAAATCCAATAATATGATATGGAAATAAATCCTACCAAGCTGGTAAGAGGAATAGCCCTATGCCAAGGTCTGATAGAAGTAGCAGTATCAATAGAAATGATAGCTTTTTAGGCAATAGAAGATGATCAGACTGAAGAATTATAGTCAAGTGAGTCAAACTAGGTAGATCAGATGACTAAGTACTTTCAAACTAGAGTATGCCCTCCTAATATTAATGCATCATAGAGAAGAAGATATAGACTATAAGCTTTGAAGTATGTCTTAATTCTAGAGGGTCTGTACAAAATAAACCTTAATGGAGTTCTCCTTAGGTGCTTGAATGATGATCAAAAACAAAAGGTCATAGAGGAATTCCATGGAGGACTATTTGGAGGACACTTCTCAATAAGAGTAACAACTTTGAAAATTATCAGAGTAGACTATTACTGGCCTACCATATTTGCAGACACCTTCAAGGTCACTAGAGCCTGTGATAAATGCCAGCAGTATGTGGTAAGGAAAATGAATGCATCATTCCCATTTAATACAATTCAAGTAGAAGAACCCTTTCAACAATGGGGTTTGTACTTCATATGAATTATCAATCCACATCCCTCAACTGTTCACAAGTACATTTTGACTGCTACAGACTACCTCACTAGATGGGTAGAAGTTATTCCTATAAAGAAATCATACCAAGAAGTGGTGATTAATTTTATGTAAATCTTGTAAAACAACCAAAAGTTTGCATTTGATCTAATAACACATTAAAGACACATGCTATTCAAGAAAATATATTTTATTCATGATAATATTTGCGTAGGTTACAAATGGGAGAATTCCCCTTTTTCCTCTCTTTTCATAAATGTTACAATAGGCCTTATGCCTTCTTTTCACATTCCTCAGTGTATATGGGCTTGTGTACCACTGTGGGGTTGTAGTTGTTGTTTCCCTCCTTGGTTCTATGACAAACCTGCAAAAAGGGGTTAGTGGGTTAAGGGGCTTGCTTTAGTCAGGACCCATAGTAAGAAAGAAAAATAAACTCATAGAACATGATAAAAACTAAAATATATGATGTAGAACCTCATAAAAACACCAAATTAATCTTACCTCCAAGATTTGGGTTGATTTGGGACCTGTAGAACCAATTCACCACCTAGGGGACGAATTGGTGCCGGATTCATAAGATGAGGGGAAAATTCGACTGTGAATGTTGTTCTTCAAAAATCCTTTAGTGGAGGGGTTCCTTTTCTATTGTACTACTAATGTGCAGGTTCAGATTAGTGTTTCTATGCTTTTTTATGTATTTTGGCAGAGTTTCTATGCTTAGGACATAAAATGGAGAGAGATAAATGAAGATTTGGGCCCAATGTTTATAAGAAAACCCAAGGTATAGGGGGGTAGTTAAGAGAACTAAGCCCTAGGGTGAGATCCCATGAAGGTTAAGTTAGGGTTTATGGGGTGGCATCCTCACATTCCCTTGAGGAAATATCTCATCCTCACACATGTGTGAGGAGATATTAGGGTTAACTAGGATTAGTCAACTCCAGGTTAGATCTAGGGTTAGGTTAGGGTTTCCTAAGAAATATCCTAACTAACCTAGTGCACACACATGTGGAAGGGAGCAATTAGGGATTAAGGACATAATTAAACTTTTTAGCCCTAAAAGTGAACTTAAGTAAAGTCACTTTAAAATTAGATTTAACAATTGACTCAATTAATACTTTTGCCAATTAATAGCCCCGTGGGGGCCTCAATTAAGCATAAATGAGTTTTGTGTTGCCTTAGGAGGTTGGTGGATGGTTTTATGATACATGGAAGGTGTTCATGATGTGATTTAAGTAGTTTATTAGGGTTTTGGAAATAAAAATTAGTGAAGTGGTGTGTGGAAGTCTACGTAATGCTACGATAATATAGAGTGATCTACGGTAGTCTACACATGTCTACGGTAGTCTATGCATGTATACACATATCTACAGTAATCTACGTAGGTCTATAAGTATCTAGAATAGTCTACACTAGTTTTTGATAGCCTAAGGGTATCTAGGATCTCCTATGTAAACCTACAAGTGTCCAAAAGGATCTACAAGTATGTAGGTATAGCAATGTGTAACTTTTAGGTGTCTACATTTTGCCCCTTTTTGTACTATACTGTGTGAAATACAATTTAATACAAAAATATGAAGGGTTTGTGTAGAGAAAAAGGGATAGAAGGAGAATGGAATCCAATCAAAGGTATGTAGTTGCTCAAAGAGTGACCATACAACATTTAGTGGGAATCCAGAGGAGAAGGGAAAAGAATGGGATCTAATCAACGATATGTAGCCACTTGAAGTGTGACCATACAAAATTTATCGATAGCCAAGGAGAAGGAGTAAAAGAATGGGATCCAATAAAAGGTATGTATTCACTTGAAGCATGACCATACAACATTGATCTATAGCTACGAATGAGGGAAGGAGAATGAGAGAAGAAGAAAGAAATAAAATAAAATGGAAACAATGTCGATAAATGGAGATGGATGATTGTGGATGCAATACAGTAGTTTTGCTGATCCTGTATGACATTTTTAATGTCATACTAGTTGGTTGGGGGAGGTAATTGTTGACTACTTTGCTTTTACGACCAGTTCAACATGGTCCAAAAGTGTGAATAGAACAAATGCCTATTCAAATATTTGATGTCGATTAATTGATGAGCACATGGCGACAAGTGTCAAACCATTTGAGCTAAAAGGACATTTGGATTATTCACACGTGTCATTAACTATACATCATGAATGCAAAAAATCCTTTTCTAAATGTTACGCTAGGATTACATCAAACATATCATTCATTCTGTATTTGACATACATGAATGCTAGATTGACTTCTCCATAGAAACGCATAGCTCTCATGATATAAAAAATATCTGGTTGGGGTTGATATTATTTCATAAGATAATCTTCAGCAAAAATTTCATAGATGTTGGACATTTTGAGTTCCTAAGCTAAGAGTTGTCATTGATTTCAAAAGGATCTATGTAAGCTAACACTATGTTTGTGTAGAAGCAAAGGTTTTTGATCAAAGGTTCAAGAAGGGATGCATGGCATTTGGTTCCAAAAAGGAGCTTCAAGGGAATCTTAGAAAAATGTTTTATTTAAAACCATGGATGGCAGATTTGAAATGGGTTTTTCTTAAAACCCAAGTTGGCTTTTCGTTTCATCGAAAAAGGAGTCCCGGTGACAAAGTTATTCAACTTTGAAGTTTAAGTTTTAAATTTTAATATTTTAAAATTTAAATTTAAATTTCCAAAGTGGAAATTCCCATTGACGTCATCAAATTCGATTAAGGGCCAACATATGAAAATTCAAGGCAATATGTATAAATACCATTGCCAAAAATTCATTTGGCAATAGTTTGAATGTGTGTGAGTTTCGTTCGAACGAAGAGAAAAGATATTTTAGCGCAATCGAAACCTGTGAAGAAAGGGAGAAATAGAAGGAAGGGAGGACCCTTCCCATACATCGTAGGTGCTTGTGGCCTAGTGGAAAGAAGGAGGTAGTCAAGTTTTTGAGCGCCAGGAGATCCGAAGTTTGAATCCCATCGCTAGCGCTGGTTTTTACGAAGTGGAAAGGAAGTACACCTTTTGGCGCATGTGTCTTCTAGGGCACGTTTGGAGGAAGGAAAGCATAGTGGTTGTGCTCACCATTTCATGTGAGCGGTTGGCTCACGTGGTTAGTGGGCTGTGGTTAGAGTGGTGCTTGGACAGTGATAGGGTATCGAATCCCTCTAAGAAGAAAAAGGTAAGTTAAATTTTTATTTTAATATTTGTAAGAAAAGCTTTGAGGAGAAATAAGGCTTATGAGTTGTTTTAGAAAATTCTGAAATTACTATTCCTTTTAATTTTGGAAGGGTAGCATATTATATATCGTTGGAAAGAAATTTTCAAGAGCTATTTAATTAACTTACTTAGAAGGAGAAATAAGGGTTGTGTAAGAAGATATTTCAAGTTTTGTCAAGGAGTTTCCAAAAGTAAGTTTGATCCATTCTATTGAGGGTTTATTTCTTGCATAAAAGAACTTTGGTGGATGTTAAAATAAAGTAGGAGTAATAAGGTGTTACTTGGATATTTTTGTTGTGTTATTACTCTAACCCTTGTTGAGAGTTGAAAAAGAAAGTGTGTTGAGTGAGACAGATTTTGTGGACAACAAATAAGGCATCAAAAAGGTATGAGCAATATTCTCCATTGATTTTATTTGGGTGGTTTATTTTTGAAATATCATTGGAGTGAAAAGGATTGATTGTGGTTTCCTTTTCAAAAGTGGTTGAGTTAATGCTTCAAGGTTTTCTAGCTTGAGTGTTGTGATTAAACCTTGTTTTATAAGCATTGTTGTTGAAGCCATTGGTTGTACAAAGAACTTGAACTTGAGTTAGAAAAGAACATGAGTATCATTGTTATGTGAGATTTGTTGTTGAGCATTGTTGGGAACATTTTGATTTGATTGATACATGCTTGGACTAAGGGTTTGTAAGAAAGAGTTGTTCCTTGTGGTGAATGGTTGAGTTGAGTTGATTGAGCCTAGTCAAGTGGATGCAAGTGGTTGTTCAAGTTCCAAGAAACAAACTATTCTTTATTCTGATTTGAGTTGAGATTGAGATTTGAGAATAGAATATATTGAGTCTCTAACAATTCTCTTTATGCTTCTATGAGATTGATTTGAGTTGAGATTGGGATTTGAGTATAGAACATATTGAGTCTCTAACAATTCTCTTTATACTTCTATGAGATTGATTTGAGTTGAGATTGGGGATTAAGTATAGAATATATTGAGTCTCTAAAAATTCTCTTTATGCTTCTATGAGATTGAGTTGAGAAAGTGGTTGAGCATTGAGTGTAGAACATATTGAGTCTCTAAAAATTCTCTTTATGTTTCTGTGATATTGGACAAGTTCTGTGTGGACTTGTTAAGCATATTTGAGCAAGTCTTTGAGAAGGCTTGTGGACTGATTTTGTGTAAGCTTTTGTGAAATCTTGCTATGCAGATTTGAGCAAGTCCTAGAGAGGACTTATTGAGCATATTTGGACAAGTTTTGAGTGAGCTTGTTGAGAATATTTGAGCATATTTGAGTAGGTTCTAAATGAACCTATTGAGAAGGTTCGAAGTGAACCTATTGAGCAGATTTGAGTAGGTTCTAAATGAGCTTATTGAGAAGATTTGAGCAAGTTCTGAGTGATCCTATTGAGTAGATTTGAGCAGGTTCTGAGTGAACCTATTGAGCATATTTGAGCAAATTCTGAGTGAGCCTATTGAGCAGATTTGAGCAGGTTCTAAGTGAACCTATTGAGCATATTTGAGCAAGTTCTGAGTGAACCTATTGAGCATATTTGAAGAGGTTCCAAGTGAACCTATTGACAGAGCTTTGGAGGTGATAGAGTACAGAGGATATAATATCAGTGGATAGATATCCAATAGCCAGGACAATTGAATACAAATATGAGTGAGGAGTCTTCAAGTGGAGAGAGATCCACAAGTCAGTGCAACAGAGAGACAAAGAATTCTAGAAGATCACTAGCCAGAGCAGAAGGGGAAAGAGTTCTCCTGTGGAAGAGATCCATGAACTTGAGATTTAGGGGATCATCATCTCCTTTGGACAGAGGTCCATAAAAATTGTAATTGGGAAGGATTCCCAAGAGATTGATTGAGAAAATTTTAGCAAAATATTTTCTCCGTGGAGTAGCCCGCATTGGGTGAACCACATAAATTGTTGTGTCACTTTTGTGGATGGTGTTTTGTGCATTGCTTTGATTACTGCTATTGATATTGCTATCTATACACTGCATAATATTGAATTGAAAAGAAAAGTAAAAAGTGGTCTTATACTGTTCACCCCCCTCTCAGTATAAGCTTGTGTTATTTAGTAGATAGATGCGATATCTGTGCTTTTGGATGTTCGGTTGGTTGGCTGCATGCAAAGCTGACTTTGGATATGAATACCCCCTTAAATTAGGAATCAACAATGAGGTAAATGGAATGTGGTGATTTGGTGATGCAATGATTGATAGAATACCAATGCATGATGAAAATGATAAAAAAGCAAATTAGAGGATAGTTTGGGAGATTTCCTAGGGTTTTGGAAGAAGTTTGATTGATTTTGAAGGTCATAAGCTCAATTCACGGGGCGAGGGGTGAATTAAATCCTAATTCATGGGGTGGGGGGTGAATTGGACCTAAATCATGGGGTGGGGGGAAAATTGGACTTAAATCATGGGGCGGGAAGCGAATTAGGGTTTTAGGTGTATTTAAGCCAATTTTTGATTTGAAATGGCTCATTTTGATGGTGGGAAAGTTGGAGAGTGAGTGGGAGAAGCATTTGGTGATGCATGGATATTGTGGTTGGCAATTTCGAGCAAGATGTTGATGAGAGGATGGATTGGAGCTAGTAGCAGGCATGGGGATCCACCGATAAGTGCTTTTATTTGCCTCATTTTTTGTTTTCGAGAGAAACATGAATTAGGGGGGAGGTTTTCATTTTATTTTTAAAAAATTGCAAATTTTTTAAAAAATTGGAATATAAAGTGTAAAATCAGCCAAATGGTTACCCAAAAATGTAGTTTATTTTTAGGTTTGACTTGTTTTCTCATCAGTTTGACCGAGTGATGGGTAGAGTAGTCTTACAGTTTGACCATCCATTTTTGGAGCGATGGTGTACTATTTTTGCAATGTGGTTGAATTTCGTCCATAAAAGTGGGAAATGGGTATCCACTTTTGTGACTGTTATTTTTTTATGCCTTTGTTTGGCATGTTTTCTGAATGTATGGTTTTAGGGTGTAACTTGGAAAACTTTGACTATTAAATTTTCCACCGTAGAGATAGTATTTTTAGAAATTGATGATACTTTCACTATAAAAGGGTGAAATGGGTATCCAAAAATATTACTTGTTTTGGTAGATGATTGCATTTGGTGTGTATTTGATTTATGTGCCAAGATGTGGGTAGTGTTGAATTTTGAAATGTGTTTTTGGGAGCCCGATTTGCACTGTTTTCAATATCTGTTTGAACTTTCACCGTGAAGTGGATAAATGGGTGTTCAAAAATGTGACTGTGTTTTTGATCTTATGTTTTAGTGTATGTTCCATTTGGATGTATTTGTGGTAACATTGACCTCGAACTTCATGCTAATTTGTATATTGTTTTTGAATTTTTTTGACATTTTGACTGCAAAGTAGGCAAATGGGTATTCAAAAATATACTTTTTTTTTGTAAGTTTGATATATTGACTTGGTTTTGAATTTCGTTGCATAGTGGGTATGTGGGTAATTTTGTATTTGACTCTTGGAAGCCAGATATGTATAGTTTTTTGCATATGTTTGAATTTTTACCATGAAATGGCAAAATGGGTATCCAAATATGTGACTATGTTTTTGATATGTTTTGATATGTGAATTGTGCACTTGTTTTATGTCTCAAAGTGCATGTCAAATTAAATAGTTTAATTTATATGTTGGATTCATGTGATGATTGAGTTTTATTGGATTGCATCTTTGTGTTGATGGCTAATGTATATTCTGTTGTGCTTGTTTGTGGATGAATAGGTGAAGATGCTCGAGCCTCATCATCGTGTATGCAAGATGAAGCATGATTTTGACAAGCTTATGCAAAATGAGGATGATGAGGCATGGTTGGATGTCATGTGGTTGAGAGGTGTTTGGGAATGCAAAAGCATTCATGCAAATAGAGCATACATATCTGCATTATGTGAGCGATGGGATGTAGATCATAATACTTTTCATTTTCCCATAGGGGAAATGATGATTACGCTAGAGGATGTATACAGGATCTATAAGTTACCTATTGAGGGTGTTCCGGTTAGAGCAACATCGGATGATTCTAAGGAGGCTATACTGGAGTGTTTCTTTAGTGAGGGGTGGGAGAAGATAGATGTTGGGAAGATGGATTATGAGTGGTTATGGCTTAATAAGAAGATATCTAATCACCAATGCATAGTGATGATGATGATTTCTACCTATGCTTTACCTGACACTTCTGGGGTACTATTTATATGGAACATGTTGGATGTGGTGAGTGACATGGTAGAGAAGAGCATTGTATTTGCATGGGTGTCTGCACTGCTAGCCTAGGTATACAGAGAGTTGCATGATGTTGTGCATGCTGGACATAAGGGTTTGAGCTAGACTTCCCTACTGTAGGTTGTAGACATGAAAAATGACTCATTTTCCTTAGTTTTCCTCCTAGAAAAGTAAGGTCATCTTCAATATAATTTTTACCCTATTTGTAACCACCAAAAAGGCTCTTGATATCTAATCTATCTATTGTAATTCACGAAATAAAAACAAATGGGAAAACATAAGTTGACAACAAGAAACGAAATAAGTATAAAGAATCCATTTATTAATTTCAATGAAGCCAAGTTACATATTCATTCCTCTTAGGGATACCCATTTGATACATCAATTACAATAGAGTTTCAAATACCTCTCAAGGGTAGATGTAATCAAAATGCCTTCCAAGGTGACACAAACTAATCTAGGGTGTCGATGCCCCTCTTCTCCATGATTAGAGGCATTTTTTGCCTTGCATACCAAAACCCTGTTAGTCCTGCATGCAATAAAAAACAAGAAAAATTAAAAATAAAGGAGGCCTCTCTTGATGAGGATTTAAAAGGATATTTGCACAAAAGATAACATGATAATCAAGAACTCAAGAAAGTGATTTAGTGCATGTAAATTAATCTAAAACATGATAATTTGCCATTAGAAACTTGAAAGAACCTAAGATAAATCTATTTTAGCTCCTAATTAGCCAATTGAAGACGTGAAAGCATGAAAAAGATTCATTATGCCTACACTACTATAATGAAGGAAAATTGCAATTATATCCCAATTTCTCGGTCAAATGTCTCTAGAATACTAAATTAAACCTACAACATGATTAATCTAACCTAGTTAAACAAACTACAAAATAGAGAACAAGGAAATTTGGGATTACCCTCTAACTACGGGTCTTTAAAATGGTGGACACTGTTCACTGTGGCTGCTAGCCGCGGTGGAGACTAAAGTAAGTTTGCCCTCCAAATCAAGGCCAATTTTCTGATTCTCCTTGCTAAATTGATGGTCAAGGGTCGCCTCTATGTTCTTTGATATATTTGGCAGTTGAATTACTCATTGAGTGCACGGATTGCATGAATTAGAATTTCTTGTCTCTCCTATCCTCTTAGGACCTCCATGGCAATGTGATCTCCAATTGGGTAGAAAAAGTATTCCTCTCAATGCATGTGAGTGGTTATGGAATTTGATAGGGCTTCGCTACTCAATTAATTATATTTCTCTCTTTATTTTCCCCAATTCAGAGGGGTATTATATAGCCATTGCCAAAGGCTAGGGGTAGCTTCATGAGGAAGCTAAGATCAAGATTGGGTGGTTGAGCTTGTTGGATGGAAGGATCCAGAACCTTCCTCATTCAAATCGCTCCATTATGCAAACAATTGGTTTTTGCAACCGATTTTGGGTCATATGAATGCCAACTAACTTTGAGTGCTGATCACGGATGACAGGTGTGGTGAGCACTGCTAACCACTGGTGTCAGCAGTGGCTAGCACTGACTAGGTAAAGGTGCCCAAATTGAGTGGTAAAAACCACTACTATACCTTGGAATCTATCCAAAGTCTTCCATATGGTCTTCTAGCATGTCCCATATGAGTAGTCACCTTGACATGACATGTTTTAGGTGTATACAGATACCCATTTTGAGATGCGTTGTGAGATCGAACAACGCTGAGAAAAAATAGACCTAAAATGATGTTGTAGGTTGCATGATGATGATTAGTCTGATCAACATTAGATGCCTAATTCCTACAAAAAGGACACACATCCTAGAATCATTGCTTCCAACTCAGTGAAAGGCTTAATTTGAAATGGTTTGCACTCATCATCAGGCATTCGGGTAGCTTTGGTGCTACAATAGGAGTTAGGCCTATATAACCAAAAGGAGGAGAGCTATAAACAAACTGTCATATATGCTATTTGCCCCAATAGAAGGGTAATCTTATGATAGTCTTTGGCAATGATTCATAAGACGAATGCAATTTTGACAAGATCAAGGGATCTTCTATTGACTTTGATTATGATTTGATATTATGACTACCCCCTCAAGCGATGAGTCGATGAGGGTAATGACAATAAATGAAGCGATGAGGTTGCTTGACCACTATGAATGATCTTGAACAAATTAATATTTAGCATTTGAATACTTGGCAAGGCCTAATAAACTATGATTGCAAATGTTAATAGTAATTACCTATTTCTATCCCATGGAGCAGTCCAACCACAAAGGCTTTCTTAGGGAATCAAAATGAAGGAAATCTCGATTAGGCATGTGATGAATCATATTTTGATGATATGCTAAAAATATCATAGGAGAATTACGATGAATATCTCATTCCCCTGGAGCAGTCTAGTCGTCAAGGCCTTCTTAGGGATTGAAATGAAGCATAGTAATTCCATGATGATGAATTTACCCCAAATTTCCTTATGGTAATTTACTCATATTTTTGAATTGCATGGATTGCAAGTCGCTGCAATCGCAAAGTGTATAGGGTAAATAATTGAATACGAGGCACATTTAACTTTTGATTTATTTGATTTTTTTGTTAATTTTGAATTTTTTGTTTTATTGGCTGAGAGGTGCGATGCTCCAAGAAAGTATTTCCATAGTGATAACCTCAGTTGAATGTACTTCGTAATCTCATCCAGTTATTCTATTTTGTCTTATGATGACATCTTCTAATGTTGTTGTGTTTTGTTTGACTCATTTAGATTATTTGATATTTTTTGGAGTAATTATGGTCTGATGAACAATTTTATTTTGACCCTTTAATGCTCTCCATGGTGGGAATTGAGAGCATTTATTGTAGCTCATTGACCACACCTATTAACTACGGACAGTTTCCTTGACCATGGCTTGAAGCCGTGATCATAAAACCCTAATTCAGGGACCACAGTTGTTAGTCATGGGCTGACCCAAATTTGAAAAGTATATATAAGGCTTTGCTTTTGAAAAAAACATTATTTACCTAACATTGACAATAAATTTGAGATCTCTGAGAGGTAAAAATTAAAATTGAACTTGGGATGCTACCAAAAACTCGACCCACTTTCGCATATTCCACACCCATGGCCGACCAACTAGAGGCTTCGACCAGTGGAGGAGCTGGTGCCTCTAAGGTAACTCAAAAATCGAGACCACGCTTGTAAATTACTGGATTAAAAATTAACCACACTAAGTAAATGGTAAATGAACATCATTAAACTATTGATAATGAACCTCACCCTAGCTAGGTTTAGCATAGGTTAGTTTAGGGGTGGGTTCTAATTTTTTTAGGGTTTATTTTGGGAGGACGGGGCCTGAAAAGGGTCTCACTCCTTAGTCGCGGTTCCCAATTGGAAAATTGGGGGTCACAGATATCAGTTACAATGGGATTTAAATCTCAACGGTCATATTTTTTATCATTGCATCGATTGCGTTTAGGATCCATGATGCACAAACTGTAGGAATTGTTTTTTCAAATTTGTTAATTAATTAATTTTTTGGATTTTAAGGGAAATTAATGCCATTTAATATGTTTTTGAAGTGCTCTTTTGATTTTGTTTGAAAACATTGATCATATTTTTGCATGTTTTTCCGTTTTGATGAGATTTTATGATTTTTTATCATTTTTTTTTGTTTTTAATTGTTTTTCATTTTTACTTTATTGTTGTCACTCAGGCCTTGACTAACAGAGCGAGGGAGACCAATCTCCTTCATAACCTACACCACAATATTACTGTCATGGAGCGAGGTATGTTTACTATGGTGGGGTTTGGTTATGTCTTGGACCTCCCCATAATTAGAGTTTACTAGTCCTACCTGACTACTTTGGCCCGTCATTGGGATGCGTGGACTAATACATTTCACCTATCGACAAGTGAAATGACCATGAATTTGGAGGATGTCTACCATATCTTTCACCTACCTATCGATGGCAAGGCCATCACCTCCTCTCCTACCATAATGTTGAAGGTTATTTTTGATGCTATCTTTGGCCAGCAGAACCACGACAGGCAAGGTCATATCGACCATGGAGGCATCCATGTCTAGGAGTGGTTTAAGGCCAGTTTCTTCTTACAGTGGGAGGCTATGTTTATGCACCTGATCATTCATATAGTCCTATCGAAATATTCAGGTGTGAGGTTCCCCTAGAACCTCTTAAATAGCACCAGAGAGGTGATGGTGAGTTTGACTGAACGATCTCTCATTCTGGCATGGGGGAGCGCTTTGCTAGCATAGATCTACCATGAGCTATTTTATATCATGCACTGTAGTAGGATGGGCATTTCCTATAGCATCCTTCTTCAAATTTGGTGCTGTTAGCACATTTTGATAGAGTGCCTTGTTGAATTACTCTTGGAGATCACTGCCATTCCTATCGAGCAGTAGTGTTACATAGTCTGCTGGTCCTAGGATCAGGAGGGCTTTAGGAGTAGGTCTCATGTAGGAGACCTAGATTACTATATTGGTTGCTTTGCACTACTTCACCCCAAGCAGATATGGTGGCGACCCTACATGAACTACCCACCCTAGATAGGGGTAGATAGATACCTGCATCGAGCATGCAGGGATAGGTGGATCATAAGTCAAAAGGCTGATATACATGAGTACCAATTCTAATATCACATATTAAGGTAGTTTGGGATTCATCAGGATGTCCCTGATATGCCTACCATATATAGACACTTTGTCCTAGAGAGGGACCTAACCTGGTCCTAGGTTACTCCACTCAGGGGATGTTGATGATGATTTTTAGGAGTCGAGCCTGGTAGATGTAAGCACTACTGTAGACTACGATGGCTAGTGGTAAGACTTCCAGTGGCACAAAGAGGGTCCACTAGGACAACCAGTTGATGAGATTGTAGTAGAGGGTGCAGAGGTGGATCCTCATGGACACAAAAACCACCAATGGATAGAGGGCACATGGAGCACAAAGGTCGTAGTAGAGGATGGCCCATAGGTAGAGGTATAGGAGGAGGTATTTGAGGAGGTTGAGGTAGCTCCAAATAGTGAGGTAGGGAAGTTGAGAGCACAAGTTACTGACCTCTAGAGCTAGGTGGGCAGACTCCACACCTAGATCTTACACATGGATACTTCTATCACCACTCTAGAGGTGAAGCTAGATCATGGGCAGAGGTAGTGGCATGGATACAAGGAGGATATGGCATCTCTCCAAGCATGGGTGACCACAATAGGCACTCAAATTATGTAGCTCATTGGAAAGCATGATATATCATAGGTATAGCTAAGTAAAGTGACCCTAGAGCAAGATATACTCAGGGTAGCGAGGGGAGATCTCTCATACTCATAGGCTATCATGGCACCTCCTACAACACCATCTACTTTAGTATCGATAGGTTTTGATCCTATGGTAGAGATTAGGAGGCTACATACCCTCGTGGAGGATGGTAATGATCTGCACACAGTGGTTGTAGCCCGTAATGCCCAGTTGGAGGATGTCATCAGGTTTCTTAGTGAATAGGTGCTAGAGAGAACCACTACCACATGGTCACACCAGACTAGGACTAGGGAGACAGAGTAGTCGTCAGCTAGATCTAGTCATAGGACTCACAGGTCTAACAAGACTCATGGGACCAGCTCACTGAGGAGCCACAGGGATTATGGAGGTGATGGTAGTGCCTCACAGACTAGGGGTACAAGCCCTATCTAGTACATATGTTAGAAATGCTATTGTACCATTTTTGAGTGTAAGTTCGAGTACCTACACATATGTAGGTTGCGAGCATTTTAATTATACCCCACTATGATGTACATTTTACACACACACACACATATGTATATGATATGATAGTTCATATCATTCCATGTGTACTTTATTTTTGGTATTTTATATTTTATATTATGCATATGGATGCAATATGTATATTGATTAGATGCTATATGATGTGATGTATGGATGAGATGCACTATATAGCTATTTTAAATATGCTTAGATGTTATGAGTTATGTATGCAGATGTATTACTTATGACGGATACATTATGAATGCCATATTTTGATGTTACATGCATGTATACTTTGCTTCACTTGTATGCATTTAGTTTATACTACTATGACATAATTTATGCCATGTATGTACTACATGTATTTCTTTGTTTGAATTCTATGTAAATGAACATGTTACTCCAAAGCATGTATTTATATTTAAATGTGTGTTTTGTAGCATGTGGCAATCCTTGAGGAATTACACCAAGTATAAGGAAGTCATGTATTTGTGATGTCCAATTATGATAAGCTTCGACTTCAACTGTTAAGATAACATGTTCCCCCTATGGTTCTACACTTGCAAATGCAAACTGGGAAACAACCTTGTGGTGAATGGTAATGCCACTCCCCATCGGATCCTACAAGATCAAAGACCCCTAGGATTCTCTCTTGAAAAATTCTCTAGCTCTGTAGAACCATTCATGATTTGGTTCTACATGAATCATATTGATTGAATATTTGTTATCCAATGCTTCACACTACACAATAGAGTGTGACAATGTTTTTACATGGATGGTAGTGAAATTGGAAAATAGATTCTGAGGGATTAGATATCCAAAAGATGCCATTGTGTCTAAAAATCTATTGGATGAGTGATGGATTGCCTCAATGTCATATCATTCCAATCGAAATAGATAAATATAAAAAATATCCTTGTAAGCTTTCAATACTAGACATCAATTTTGAAATAATACCTTAACTTGGTTAATAATGAGAATGGAATTGCCAAAGATATTTAGCCTTTTTATCTTCATGGTGATAGCTATTTGGAGATCCAAAATTAGGGCTTCGTATTCAACATTGTTGTTAGTGCAAGGAAAGTTCAACTTGAATGACAAGGGCATTGGAGCTCCTTGTGGTGTGAACAACACTATTTTTGCACCACCCCCTTGATCACATTTCAAACCATTGAAGAATAGGGTCATATCGGCTTTGTTATATGGTTCTTTGGGTTTGGGTGCTTCTAATAAGGCAAAGAATGCATCATCAGGAAGCTCTATGGTGAAGGGCCTACTATTTTTAAGAGGTGCCTCAACTAGTTGATATGCTATGGCTTGTCCCTTAATGGACTTTTGGCTTATGAGTTCTAGATAAAATTTTATTAGTAGCATGATCCACTTTGAATTACGTGTATTATGATATGTATTTCTCATCATATGTTGTAAAATATTTTGTTTGGATATGATATATGTCGTAAGACTCAACATATAGTATCACAATTTCTTTGTAGCAAACACTACTGCTAAACATAGTTTTTCAACATATGCATATCTGAGCTCATAACTCACCAAGGCTTGGCTAATATAATATATGGCCTATTCTTTGTCTTGCACATTCTTTTGGGATAACATGGTTCCCAGTGCAAAGTCAGTTACCGATATATAGCAAAAATGACACATATGGCCTTGGTGGAGCTAGCACTGGTGACATCTCCAGGTATTTCTTAATCTTAGCAAAGGCTACTCGACAGTCCTCATCCCAATTGAATGGGACCCCATTTTGTAGCAGTCAATTCATGGGTCGATATTTATCTAATAATTGTGTGATAAATCACTTTATGGATACTACTTTGTGGTATAGGCTTCTTAATTCTTTGATGTTCATGGGGGGACACATTTTTAAGATAGTCTTGATCTTTGTTGGGTCAACTTTGATGCCTCATTTTGAAATAATAAATCCTAAGAGATTTCTTGAAGTTATGCCAAATACACACTTCTTAGGATTCAACTTGACATTATGCTATATTAGGTGATCGAAGACCTTCCTCAAGAAATTCGTATGCTTAGAACACAATAATGACTTTGCAAACAAGTCATAAATGTAATCCTCTAGGATCTTATATATATAGTAATAAAATATATATGTCATAGCCCACTGATATGTGGCACCAACATTTTTAAGGCTGAATGGCATAACTTTATAGTAAAATGTCCCCCATGGTGTTATAAACATATTTTTATGCTAGTCTTTAGGATTAATATAAATTTGATTGTAAGTACAAATGAGAGCATCTCATGACCTATAGTTGCATCTACAAGAGCATCAATATTCGGAAATGGAAATGAATCCTTTGGTGTTGCCTTATTTAGGTCTATGAAATCTATACAGATACAGATCCTTCCATCAGGTTTTCCTACAGGCACCATATTGGATACCCATTTTGGATAGTCTATGGAGATTACAAACACTACGTCCAACAAATTTTACAACTTGTCCTTAACCATTATGGCTACTATTAGATGCATCTTCCTAAGTTTCTACTTTATTGGCTTCTTTGATAGATCTAGCAAAGGGTTATGAGTAACCAATTTCGAGTCTAGACCCGAAATATCTTTGTAAGTCCAAGCAAGGAGATCAGGTCTCTCTCTCAGTAGAGGGATGAGGTTGGCACGCTCATCAGGAGTTAAAGTATCCCCAAATTTAAATTTCCTTAGATTGGTGGGATGATTATTGATATCCACTTTAAAGGTTTCCTCTACTGATATATGGGATCCCTCCTAAAGCTAATGAGGCATAGGGATCAAGTGGATGTCATCTGCTGGGTTTACAGGTTCCTTATTGGAAGCATCCTCAGCATGATAGACATCATGTGCATAGCCTGGCACAAAATAGAAAGGTTGTAGCATTTCTTCATTACGGAAGAAATATTTAGGCTCTAGTGGTGAATTAGTGAAATCCCGATCAATAGAATATACATTTAGAGGCAATTATTTGGATGGATTGGCTAGATTATGGAGTGGAGTGGTCAAATCAATGGAGATCATGTTGATGGAATGAATCATATCTCCAAGACCACATACAAGTGACTCAACATTAGCAAAAATTCCATCCTTGAGATGTGGTTCTAGGGGTATGGGGATATCCGGATCCTATCCATGACCATACTGTCGGATGGGATCATTGGGCTCAAGGAGATCCATGTACATTGGTGGATCGGGAAACAACATGTGATAAATCACATTAAGACTCAGCGGTCTCCCTCTAAGGCGACGATGGATATTGATCTCTCTATGAAAATCCTCTGTAGTGTAAGGTGCATTATGATAGTGTAATTATGGAGGTCCTAAATAGGCTCTCTCCATATTATCCCCATAATCACTATCATAATAGAGACCTTCATTGCTACCAATTGGAATCAAGAGATTAGGAATATGAGGTCCCATGTATGCCCACACCCGATAACTACTATCGCTCATGAAGGATTGATCATCTTTGATGACTATTTCCTTCGATAATAGATGACATAAATTATGAGGGCCTAGATAGGCCACCTTAGTATCATCCTAAGATAACTCCCTATTTGAGAACTCATGGTCATCATCACTCTCATGTATGCAACTTGGTCCACCTATCTCATAGATGGACTTTACTGTATCCTCATCAGAATGATCTTCTAACTCATAGTTTATCACTAAATTATCATTATGATCCTGCATGCCTATATCATCGAATGCCTCATAGATTTTTTGAACCAAGTCTTCTCTTGGTATATGTTCTAGACTGGTCCCCACCAAGATATCCTTGTGATATATCTTGGGTGGTTCTATAGTGACATGCAACACTATCTGGTTATCCCTATGAAATGTAGAAGGATTAGGGTGATAAGGATTGAAGTTAACTTCACCCCCTAGACTAAGGTAGAGGTGTTCCAAAGATACCATGAGGATTTCATCCTATCCTCCACTGTAAAATCCCAACCTGAATCTATTAATGGGTAACTGACACTATGGTTATAGAGGCTTCTTATGCCCCTGCTCGAATAGTTCAAGATCGTAACCATGCCAATGGTAATTCTTGAAGTATCATATGGCATAGTTTGGGTTAGAAATATAATGAACATTCATAGTGAATGGTTCATTATCATCCTCATCCATGGGCACGGGAGATGCAATCTGGTCTAGCCCTCCATAGATGAAGTTGGTTTGGTTAGGTGGTACCCCCAATGGTTCCACCATCCCTATGGGAAGGCGATGGGCTCACGGTCAGTCCATGTCTTGTGTAGTCTCGATAATAGGTGTGAATATCACATTCTACATAATATATTCCTCTAATCTAGGATTAACCAAATGTATGGTCACCTATGGTGCATATGACCCTACTGAAGATGTAGTCGAAGTAGGTTGAGGTGCCTCTTCAACTCCTCCTTGAACTTCCTCTACTTCCATGGGAGTAGGGGCTTCAACAATGTCTGGATTGGAAGTTTGCTTTATCTTATTTTTTCCCACCTTTTATTTCAACTTCATATCATCCTGTTATATCGTAGATGCAGTCATTCTAATTGAAGTAGTTTTCATGTACTCTGATCATTGAGATATAGATGTTGCAGGTATAGAACACACTTATTTGATTTTACCTCATGGATATTTGATTGGCGATGTTGGTTGCACATCTAGGTGCATTGAGGGGAGCACAAATTCCCCTGGAAAATCTTCTAGATTCACATATTTAAAGGGTTCTTCATCCGAAGGCACCACATGAACCTATCCCTCATGAATGTATTTGATACACTGGTGTAGAATAGAAGGGATGCAATGCATTTATCTAATCCAAGGCCTCCCTAGAAATATATTATACTAAATAGAACATTTTATTCTATGACACATCACCGGGATGGTCTTTAGTCCTACCTAGATAGGTAAAACTATAGTACCGACCATCGAGCATAATGCATAATTAAAAGCTCTCAACGTGAAGGTATAAGGGATGATATGCATCTTGGATAACTTCAGGTGAGTTAATACCTTGGTAGTTATGATATTAATCGATGACCCCATGTCAATCAAAACCTGCTTGAATAGTTTGTGATTCACATATGCAATAATATGCAATGACGGGTCTGCTATAACAGTGGAAACCGTCTTGACTTTGTGGTCATGAAATTGAATAATTGGTTATTGACACTATTGCACGTGCCTTATGAAGTGTGTAAACACTTCAATATCCAGAGGTTGTACTTCTATGGACCTTAAAATATCCATGAGCATCTCCCTATGCTTAGGAGACTGTTGAATTAGCTCATAAATCAATAACTTTGCTAGAGTTATCTATAGGTTTTGAATCAACCTACTCCTGATGGTCACCACCAGTCTAGTTGGTGGACCAAGCACATACTGGACTGGCCTTGGAGGAGGCACAACTTGGACTCTAATAGGCATTGGAGGTTGATTCAATCATTCATACCTCATGTTTCTTATGACAACATTGACCATTCCGATGAACCCCTGGGTTGGTGGTTCAATGCACACTTGGTTGACTTGGCCAACATTATTCTTTGGTGCCTCATGATTTGGTAGAGGATTTTTGTAAATCCCCATATTATGATTATCAAGCGCTTGTGGGTTATCGACAAGAAGCGTACCTATATCAATCATATTTTGCACAAGATGTTTGAAAGACTAATATACCTCGATGTCGTGGCCTTTCAATCAATGAAAGATGCAATAATTATCATCTTTATAGCCTTTAGGCTTAGGTTGGTTAGGATCCATCATCTTGAATTTAGGGAAATTTATAGCCTTCACCTCACATAACTGATGAAAAATCGAAGCCAAAAATTCCAATAACTAAGTGAATACACAATGTGGGCGTTGCTCCTTATTTTTACCCTTGTAATTGTTGTTGTGCTGCTCATACTACACAAGTGAAGGTTGGGCATGATAATTTTGCTTTTGATACCCTTTTTCTCCTTTTTAAAGGTTCAACACCACTTGATTAACATGGTCCGGCTTGGCATGTTGTCTCTTAGTGATTTTCTTGTGCCTTTCCTTCTTATTCCTAAGCTTCAAGTTACTCTCTTGTAACTTGATATCCTCAATCACCTTGGCTTGCGCCACTGCCTCTTTGAATATCTAGTATTGCTACAACTGTAGCAATAAAAAAATGTGCTTGGCACAAATATTCATGAACATTCATGTTAATTCAGAGGACGTGATGGAGAATGGCAGATTTGCCATAATTTTCCTCCATTATTTTCCATAATCCATCACTAGCTCATCATCATGATGCGTTAGAGTGGCCAAGTCGGATAATTTTACCTTCTTCTTGACACCAAAGGAGAAGTGTTCAAGAAATGCATCAAATAGTTGTTTGAAACTGGTAATGATGTACCTCTTTAATTGGTTGAACCACTCTTGAGCTGGGCCTGAGAGGATCATTATGAAGGTGCGTAGGAGCAAAGCATCATTGCTATCAATATTAAAGCACATATCTAGAAAACTAGTCACGTGCTCCTGTGCGTCTTCCTCTCCTTGAAAATTTTCTAGCCTAGGCATATTGAAATGCTTAGGATAGGTTGGAATAGGAACTGATGTGCATAGAGGTTCATTGTAATTTTTTTTCAAGGTAGGCTTCTGATAAGCCCTTCCTTGCTTCTCTATGTCTTGAACCTTCTCTGCTAAGGTCTTGTAGGCTTGAAAGGAAAGAAACTCCTCTTCTCAAGATTACCTTGGAGGTGCCTTCAAAGGTAGATTCTTCCTCGATCGAGGTGGGGGACTAGGCTTTCCCTCCTCCTCGAATTGGAATATTTCTAGATATTCTTGTTCTAATTCCTCTCCCACTTCATTCTCATATTGCCTATGCTCATGTTTTTCAAACGTTGGACACCGATATCTATGTTGAGCTGCATGGTGAGTATGTGTGTCTATGTGCTCAAGGTGTAACTTGGGCTGTGAAGCCACTGATCTATTAACACACTCCCTGATCTCACAATGAGGAGGTAAACCGGTGCTAGCCAATCAAGGATGCGTTGTTCATGCATGTACTGTTCATACAATTTTTTCCTAATGAACCTTTTCCTCTGAGTATTCTTGTTTTCGAGGTGCTCTTTCTCTATGCGAACATCCTCCAATTGGTCTTGGAGAATCTACTATATCTACTCTGACATCAGTCTATGAGCTCTATCAACATGATCAGCCATATGAGGCCTCTGGGTAGTGTGCTTTGTTTGAGTGGCTTTATGGGTATGTCCTCCAATGGACTGATCTATCACACTCTTGCCTCGATCTATAAAGATGACATTCATGTCAGGCTACCTACTATACTCAGTACCTGCATGCGATGTAGGAGCATGCATGTCTCGAGAACACTTGGAGTCCTAATGGTGCTTGCACTACACTCACTTGTAGGTCAAGAGGGTGTAGACATAGGATTATATCCTAGATCCCTCGATGACATATTCTAGACTGTCCAAATGTTTGCTATGCCATGATTCATGAGGTGGTGTACCATTTGTTCCCACTTTTGATATATCTATGGTAAAATTGGTGGGCTCACCCCTATATGGAGTCTATGCAGGTCTATGCTCGAAAGTAGTCCTCTCAGTTTACCCTTGAATGGGTAGATTTAAAACATGTATAGATTCTTATGGTGGAGGTCATGAGCCTCCCTTATATGCAGGTTGGAGGGGTACCAGTCTAGATCCCTTGATGACATATTCTTCGACAGAACCTGTGAATCCATGCGAAATGCGATCATGGTAAATTCTACCATATGTGAAACTCCCATGCTCGGAGGTCCCATGATATGATTCGTGTCTAGAGGGATGTATAGTATTTCCTCTAATTGGGGCATTCTCAATAGAATCCCCTCATGTAGAATTATCCCCTCTAATACTCATTGAATGACGTCTAGGAGGATTAAGTGATTGAGGGTGTTCCACATCGTGTTGTGTGCTACGTAGAGCTTGGACTTCAATCTCGGGTCTATGCCTGGATCGACCTATCTGTGTTTGCACCATTATGTATCCTAAGTCTATATTTAAATTTTATTAGCATGCAAATAATATAATGATGATTATCTCCTTTTATAGTTTTTAAATGAGCCCTAAACTGTTTGATGTGTTTTCAATTTGTTGTATCAGTAAAGTAACTCTTGTTGTGTTTTGCAAAATGTTGATGATTTTCTCAATTGTTTAATGAATTTCACCTATATTCTTGTAGCTCGACCACCTGGCTATGAACTCCAGGTCACGTAATCCCCCAAAAGTGTGGCAATGAAAGTCCACACCCGGGAAGGGAGCACAGGTCCTCCCAGATCCTCACATGTTTTTACCTAGTCAGGATCATACCCCCTGAAGAGGAGTAAATGCAGATTTTTTGGGCTACAAAAGGTTCTTGGATCCGGTATTGGTCTAGAACATAGGGTACAAGGGAGTTGGTCCAACGGATGGAAATCACGTCCACCGTCGTTGAAATCCTACTAGTGGTTGGATGTGACTCCCAAATCACTAGTTTTTAAATGCGTCATGGTGTATTTGGGTTATTTTTAATTTATACAAAGGAAATATGCATAATAAAACATTAACATGATCATTTCCTATATGATATAAAACAAAGAACATTTGATATTTAGAGGTATATGCACACTATGCTACGTGATGTTCAAAGAATGCAACTAGTATGAGTAATTGGCCACTGATTGGGCCTCATGCAAGCAAACTCTAACATTCAGATGGCCTAGACCACTGGAGACTAGGGTAGGCTACACTCAAAGACCCGTTGTTCCTAGCAGATACTAGTAGAAGCATCAAATAAAAAACCCCAAGGACCTAATTCATTTTACTGTTCTTTTTATCCTTGTCTTAGCTAGGTTTCATTTTTGCTATTTTGGAAAAATACAAAGATAGAAAATAGACACAGAGGGTGTCATAAGGGCCTACCTTAGGTCCTCATATGATTTAGCTTTTTACTCCTACTCTATGGTTGGTCTATTTTTTACCGTGACTCTGATGCGTAGCTACAACTATTGCCCATGCCTGTCAACCATGGGCCAACTATTTTACCATGGCTATCAACCGTGGTGAGTACCTACCATAAAAACATAGACCAGAGTTAGTAAATCATGGCTAAAAATATGGGGTTCTATCGTGATCACCTTCTGTAACCACCAAAAAATCTCTTGCTATCTAATCTATCTATTGCAATTCATGAAATAAGCACAAATGGGAAAACATAAGTTGACAACAAGAAATGAAACAAGTATAAAGAATCCCTTTATTAATTTCAATGAAGCCAAGTTACATATTCATCCCTCTTAGGGATACCCATTTTATACATCAATTACAATAGAGTTTCAAATCCCTCTCAAGGGTAGATGCAATCAAAATGCCTTCCATGGTGACACGAACTGCTCTAGGATGTTGATGACCCTCTTCTCCATAATTAGAGGCATTTTTTGCCTTGAATGCCAAAACCCTATTAGTCCTACGTGTAATAAACAACAAGAAACATTAAAAATAAAGGAGGCCTCTCTTGATGAGTCTTTAAAAGGATATTTGCACAAAAGATAACATGATAATCAAGAAATCAAGAAAGAGATTTAGTGCATGTAAATTGATCTAAAACATGATAATTTTCCATTAGAAACATGAAAGAAACTAAGATAAATCTATATAAGCTCCTAATTATCCAATTGAATATGTGAAAGCATTAAAATATTCATTATGCCTACATTACTATAATGAAGAAAAATTACAATTAGCTCCCAATTTATCGGTAAAATATCTCTAGAATACTGAATTAAACCTAAAACATGATTAATCTAACCTAGTTAAACAAAATATAAAAAAAAAGAACAAGGAAATCTAGGATTACCCTCTAACCATGGATCATTCACGTGATGGGAACTGTTCACCATGGTTGATAGCCACAGTTGATACTGAAGTAAGTTTTTCCTCCAAATCAAGGCCAAATCTTCGATTCTCCTTGCAAAATTTATGGTCAAGGGTCACCTCTGTGTCCTCTGATATATTTGGCAATTGAATTGCTTAGTGAGTGCATGGATTTCATGGATTAGTGTTTCTTGGCTCTCCTATCCTCCTAGGACCTCCATGGCAATGTTATCTCCAATTGGGTAGCAAAAATATTCCTCTCAATGCATGTGAGTGGTTATGCAATTCGACAGGGCTTCGCTGCTCAATTGATTATATTTTTCTCTCTATTTTTTCCAATTTGGATGGGAATTATATAGCCATTTCTAAGGGATAAGGGTAGCTTCATGAGGAAGCTAAGATTAATATTGGGTGGTTGAGCTTGTTGTATGGAAGGATCTAGAACCTTCCTCACTCAAATCATTCCAATCTGCAACCAATTAGCCATTGCAATCAATTTTGGATCGGATGAAGGCCAAATGACTCTGAGTGCTGACCATGGATGATAGATGTGGTGAGCACTGCTAACCATGGGTGTCAGTAGCAGCTAGCACTAAATAGGCAAAGGTGCCCAAATTGAGTGGTAAAAACTATTGATATATCTTGGAATATGTCCAAGGTCTTCCATATGGTCTTCTAGCATGTCCCATATGAGTAGTCACCTTGACATGATGTATTTTAGGTGTCTACACTATAAAATCATATCAATTCTTCTCAAATTTTATACCATTGGATAGGACTTAAAAAGATATTTCCAACGGTATATTATATGTCCAATATTGACATTGTTTGACCCCTCAAACTACCAAAAAACTAAGTACATGTCTAACGAGATCGTAATACGATCATGTTTATGATATTGGTGATTGTAATATGATCTTGATGATCATAATACGATATTTCCTAGAAAAAAAATCAAACTTAAAAAAGCGATAAATCTAGTTTAACATATTTTATCTCTGTCTGTGTAACCGCACGAAAAATTCGAGATCGGATTCACTCGATCATGCTCAGCTTAGAAGAAATTACAAAAAAATTATTTACCTCCCTATTTTGGTTGTTCTACACATCCTATTTAACCAGACCCCCCTCCTTCAAATTTCTCCTAACACTTATAATGCATTGATGCAATTTCACATTTTTAGCTCTAGTTATTTTATTGTTGTTTGCAGGATCGGAGGATAGGATCGATGCGATATTACTTGTTTTGATATGATATTGTCTGTTTTGGTATAATATTGCCTATTTTGATACAATATCGTGATAGGATTAATATGATCTTGTTGTTTAGAATACGATATTATTGTTGTTGTTACGATCTTGACTATAGGTCGCTTAGGGGCAACCCAAGCTCTGGTTTGCATATTTCTAGTTCTTAATTTGCATTTTATCTTACATTTATCATTTGTTACTTCATTTAGATTAGTATTTGCACATCATCATCCTTGGAGTTCACCAAATTCATATCTAATTGCATAATTTGCATAGTTTCAGATCATATACATGTTAATTCCCACTAATACTCCATTCAATAAATATTATAGGAGCCAATATCTATTCAATAAAGTCTATAGCATGTTTTGTTTTCTATTTTCTGCCCTCTACCCATGAATCTGTAGGCTTATGTAAAAATTAAAACATTTGGTCTTTGATCGTAGTACGATATTGCAGATCGTAATACAATCCTACGAATTGTAGTACGATATCGACCTGTTGCATATGATCTGGATTGCACTCAAAAATAAGAAACTCCATCAAGCTTCCAGATACAGGTAAGGATTTGAAATCACTTTTAAAGAATTGCATTGTCTCCCTGAATTCTATTTTTTGCTACTTGTTGTCTGCATTTGAATCAAATTTACATATAGGTTAGTGTAGTTGCATATTGGCCAAAACTAGGTGTATGTGAGATTTGATAAAAGAAAAACATAAAAAAAAATCCCAAAACCTAGGCGTGGAAACTGCCAAAAAATATTTCCTAGTGAATCCTAAACCAATTCATAAAAAAATCACCATTTAGAAGGTACAGTTAAGTACCTCTCTTTTGAGGTGTAGAACATCCATTCTCCCATTCCCCTCTGAGGCATGGATCCATTAGCCTTGAGGAAAGGAGTGCGAGAATTTTTGGGCTACATTCTTTGGTGAACTCGACGTGAAAAACATTAGGCATATTTTTGATATATAAAACATAAAAAAATATAAAATTTATAAAAAACATAAAAACAAAACAAAAACAAAAAATGTCCCTAATTTAAATTTGCACATTTTCATTCCATAGATATTAAATTTCAACATAGGAAGAGCTCTAAGCATAGATGTTAAAACAAAATACCTATAATTTTGAGAAGTGGTAAGCAATTAGAATCTGATTACATGGAAGAAAAATATCAAGAAAAATTTAATGATAGAGTTCAAATAGAAGATGATAGAATTTCATGTTGGACATTTTGAGTCCTCTAAGTCAAAGTTGTCATTGATGTCACCTGATAGAGTTATCACTCATATCAAGGAATTCGACAAGAAATAAAGTCATCAAAGGTTGTCACTATCATCCAGGAAAAAGCTTCAACAGTGCAAAAGTTAAAGGCAAAAAGGCTCCATAATATTTTAATATTATTGGGAGCACAGGTTAAGTGATTGGTTCATAAAAACCCAAGAAGGGTTATTGCAAAGGTTAAAAAGGAGGTCCAATATTTATTTTATAAATTATTTAAATTCACAAGGAATTTAAATTTTATAAATAAATATTCGTTACAAGGTTGTGCAATAAGACAAGGCTCCAAGGTTTAATTAAGTTAAAGCCTAAGGTTGGTTTGATTTAATTTATAATATTTAAATTTAATTTTAATTAAATTTAAATACCTTATAACCTAATCAACCAAGCCGACGTCGAATTAAATCGATGCACCGACGTGATTGCATGGAAGACAAAGGGCACTATATATAATGCCTAAAAGACATTGATTAATTTATCCTTGCTCGAAATAAGAAAAGGCATACGAATTGGTGGTTGAGCTCATGAGAAACAACGAACAGATTTGAAGGACGATGATCGAAATAAAGGAAAGTGCATTGAAATCCTCAAGCCAGCTGGGAAGCATGGCGTAGTGGCAAGGAGACATTGGTTAAGTTTTTGTGGCAACGTTGAGCTGCGTTCGAATCCTGGCAAGACGCAATTCGGTTGGTGTTGGGAACACCAAAGCGCTGCACATGTTTTTGTTTTCATCGGTAGCATAAGGAACTTAGAGCACGTGGTGCTCTCAATGCTCCAAGCGAGCGCTTAGCTTGCGTGGCAATAGAGCCATGACTAAGGCGCAGGTCATGGGTAGAGTTAGGGGTTCGAATCCCCTCCAAGGCAGAGGTAATATTTTTGTTGAGCATTTGAATAATATTGCCTATGTTGATGATTAATTACTTTTAGCAAAGTGGGAGTTAAAAGGTTTTTATTATTTGGAAAATTGCTAGCTGAGAATTATTGATTGGAAATAAAGTTAGGAGGCATAAGGAGTTTAGGGTTTATTTTAATTAAAGTCTTAAATAATAAATTTTGGATATTTGAGAAGTAAGACTTTAATAGAGTTGATTTTATTGTGAAAGAGATATTTGCCAAGGAGATTATTTTTGGAAAGATATTGAGTATTATTTTATAGATGGAGTGATAAGGTGTATTTTGGTTGATATTATTTTTGTGTTGTGATTTATTGAGAAAATAAATATCCTCTAACCCTTATTGAGTTTGTCAAAGAAGTAATTGTGAGTGTGGCAGATTTGCAAAGACAACTACTCTTCAAGAAAAGGTATGGGCAAAATTCTTCTTTGTTGAGTTAGGTGATTGGCTTGATTGAAAATTAAGTTTGGAGTGAAAAGGAATTGATTAGGGTTTCCTTTTTGAAAGTGGTTGGTTTAATGCTTCAAGGTTTTCTGATTTGAGAGTTGTGATTAAAACCTTGTTTTATAAGCATTGTTGTTGAAACCATTGGTTGTATGAAAAACCTGAGTTAGGGTTTGAGAAAAACATGAGTATCATTGTTAGATGAAGAATGTTTTATTAGCATTGTTGTTGAAGCCAATTGGTTATGCAAAGAACTTGAACTTGAGTTAGAAAAGAACATGAGTATCATTGTTATGTGAGATTTGTGTTGAGCATTGTTGGAAATATTTTGAGTTGGATGATACATGCTTGGACTAGGGTTTGTGAGAAAGGGTTGTTCCTTGAAGTGATTGGTTGAGTAGAGTTGATTGAGCCTAGTCAAGTGATTGTGTGAAGTGGTTGTTCAAGTTCCATGAAACAAACTATTCTATATTCTGATTTGAGTTGAGATTGAGTTTTGAGAATAGAACATATTGAGTCTCTAACAATTCTCTTTATGCTTCTATGAGATTGATTTGAGTTGAGATTGAGTTTTGAGTATAGAACATATTGAGTCTCTAACAATTCTCTTTATGCTTCTATGAGATTGAGTTGAGAAAGTGATTGAGCATTGAGTATAGAACATATTGAGTCTCTAACAATTCTCTTTATGCTTCTATGAGATTGGACAAGTTTTGTGTGAACTTGTTAAGATGATTTGAGGTAAGTCTTTGAGAAGACTTTGGAATGTTTGAGTGAAAAATTTGAGAAGTCCTAGAGAGGCTTTTAAATTTGGACAAGTTCTGAGTGAGCTTGTTGAGCAGATTTAGACAAGTTCTGAGTGAGCTTGTTGAGTAGATTTGGACAAGTTCTGAGTGAGCTTGTTGAGCAGATTTGGACAAGTTTCGAGTGAGCTTGTTGAGCATATTTGGACAAGTTTTGAGTGAGCTTGTTGAGCATATTTGGAGCAAGTTCTAGTGGACCTTTTTGAGCATATTTGAGAGTTGAGTGGACTTATTGAGCATATTTGAGCAGGTTCTGAGTGGACCTATTGAGCAGATTTGAGCAAGTTTTGAGTGGACCTATTGAGCAGATTTGAGCAGGTTCTGAGTGGACCTATTGAGAAGATTTGAGCAGGTTCTGAGTGGACCTATTGAGCATATTTGAGAAGGTTCTGAGTGAACCTATTGAGAAGAGCTTTGGAGGTGACAGAGCAGAGAGGACAGAGTCTCTAGTGGATAGAGATCCATCAGCCAAGACATTGAGGATAGGTCTTCTGAGTGAGGACAAGAGTCTTCAAGTGGAGAGAGATCCATAGTTAGTGTAGTGGAGGTAGTGTCTTCTAGAGGATCACCAACCAGAGCAGAGGAGAAGGAGTTCTCCTATGGATAGAGATCCACAAACCAGATTTAGGGGATCAACATCTCCTTTGGACAAAGGTCCATAAACATTGTAATTGGGAAGGATTCCCAAAATATTATTTGAGAAATATTTAGAAGAAATATTTTCTCTATGGAGGTAGCCCACATTGGGTGAACCATGTTAAATCTGTGTCTCTATTGTGTATGGTGTTTTGTGCATTGCTTTGATTACTGCTATTGATACTGCTATCTATACACTACATAATATTGATTTGAAAAGAAAAGTAAAAAGTGGTCTTATACTATTCACCCCCCTCTCAGTATAAGCTTGTGTTCTTCAATTGGTATCAGAGTGGGTTCCTTCAGAAGAGTTTGATAGCTTGAAGGAAAAGTGGTCTAAGAACACAATGGATCAAAAGGATCAAAGGGATGGGTCCATCAATAATGCAATACCAGTATTTGATGGAAGTGACTTCTTGTATTGGTGTGTGCTGATGAGATTTCACCTGATGGCACTTGGAAATGAAGTTTGGGATGTAGTGGAACTTGGATATGATTCAGTAGCCAATCCTCCTATAGATAAGGAAGGTAAGCTTCTAATGCATGCAAATTCAAGAGCTATGAATGCAATTATAAAAGGGTTGCGTAGATCAGAATCTATGAAGGTTATGGAGTGTACAATGACAAAAGATATGTGGGAACTATTGCATACCATATATGAAGGAGATAAAAGTGTCAGGAAAGCTAAGATCAAAAATCTCAAAGGAGAATTTGAGAACCTAAGAATGCGGGATGATGAAAACATTCATGACTATCTCAACAAGGTTGATGAACTTATACATGAGATGAAAGGTCTTGGAATGAAGGTTGATGAATCCGATGCTTGTGATAAGATCTTGAGAACTCTTCCAAAAAGGTACAGTGAAAAGGTTTCTGCTATAGAAACATCAATTGATAGTGATTCTCTGACAAGGAATTCTTTGCTTGGCATGCTTACTACTTTTGAGATAAGAACAAAAGATCCTATTCCTCCGAAAGAAGCTGCATTCAAAGTGGACAAAAATAAAAAGGGTAAGAAGATAGAATCAAGCAGTGAGTCATCTAGTGATGAAGAAGCAAATTATGGTAGAAGAGATAAAGGTTCCAGAAGACCCATAGATCTAAGATCTGTTAAGTGTTTTAATTGTGGAAAGTATGGACATTATGCAACAGAGTGCAAAGAGCCAAAGAGCAACAATGATGAAGAAAAATAGGACCATAGGTACAGGGAATCAGAAAGATACAAGCACCAAAATAAAAGCAAGGATGGACAAAGTAGACAAGGAAAGAAGTTCTTCCAAAGGCAAAAGAGAAGCTACTATGCGGATAATGCAAGTAAGTACTCAAATGATAGTGATGCTAGTTTTTCAGACAATGATAGAGATGAAGTCCTATTTATGGTTGAAGAGAAAGATCCAATTAAGAAAAGGACTCCAGTTATTCTCAAGTGTTTTAGATGTGGTAAATTTGGACATCTTGAAGATGATTGTACAAGGGATGGTTATAGTTTCAGTGATGATGATTTTGAAGATGCACTTGAAAGACCAGATGAAAATCTTCTAATGGCATTAGAAGAAGAAGTGAGTGATCCTATAGAAGACAAGCCAAAAGAAAGAAATGATATGGACAAAGGTAAAAAAATAGAGGATTATTCAGAAGAGAATGGTTATGATCTCAAGGGAGAACTTATCTATGCCCTTGACATAATAAAGAAGGTAAGAAAGCAACACTCTAAGCTTGAAAGTCAGTTTCAAGAATGTGATGAAGAAATATTATTGCTCATAGAGGATTTAGAAAAGTCAAAGGCTAAGGCAAGCAAGTTCAAAGATAAGTTAGAAGCAAAGATCTTGGAATGTGAGAAGTTAACACAAGAAGTGGCCCTACTAAAGGAAGATTTAGAGGATTCCAAGAATAAGCTATACAAGTATGTAAATAGTGCAAAGAGTGTGGATAAAATAGTCAAGATACAAAGAAGAGCAACAAACAAGACAGGTCTTGGTTCTAAACAGGTTCAAAAGAAAAGGGAAGAAGAGTCTACTTCAAGTCTTGAAGAAGAAGAAACTTTAGAAGAAGATACATCAGAAGAAGACAGTGTAAGTGGGAGTGAGACATCAGAGGATGAGTTGGACAACAAAGAGTTCAAAAAAGATAGGAACAATGCACAGAGAAGATACAGATGGAACAACAATCAGAATAGGAGACCAATGAGGTCAAGACAAGGAAGCTTCAATGGAAGATGTTTTTCATGTCACAGGTTTGGGCACATGGCTTCACAGTGCAGGACACATGAAAGACAGGAATATGGAAAAGGACAACTTTTCCAAGGGTATTGCTACTCATGTAATGAGTTTGGTCACAAGGCAATGAATTGCAAGATTCATGATAGAAGAGGATATGGCTTCACTAGGAGAAATCCTAAGACAGTTGCACCTCCAAGGAATAATAACATTAAGTGTTATAAGTGCAATAATGATGGTCACACAACAAGATGGTGTAGAGAAAATATTCCAAAAATAGGCATGAACAGGAATAGGAACATGAACAAAAATAGAAATATGAACAGGAACAGGAACATGGATGAGAACAAAAATAGGAACAAGAAAAAAGAACATGGATGAGAACAAGAACAGGAACAAAAGTGATGACAGGAACAGGGATGATGACTTGGGAAAGAGGATTCAGAAAACTCAGAAAAGAAGAGAAAAAGATAAAGGTAAAGAATAGTGCTTTTGGGGAGTAGAAATACTCCCACCCTAGAATTAACCACCTCATGTGGAGGTGGGGGAGGGGCTAAGCTAAGAGGCTCATTCTTAGCCCTGAGCCCCAAAGGTGACCCTTTGCCATTGATGTCAAAGGGGGAGAGATTTGTGTATTGGGGAGAGATTTGATATTTGAGAAAGCATTGAGCTAGGGGGAGCAATGTCCCAGGGGAGCAGAATTATAGAAAGGTCAAGTTTTCAGTAAAAAAGGATTTGGGTTGCCATCAATGACAAAGGGGGAGATTGTTGGACATTTTGAGTCCTCTAAGTCAAAGTTGTCATTGATGTCACCTGATAGAGTTATCACTCATATCAAGGAATTCAACAAGAAATAAAGTCATCAAAGGTTGTCACTATCATCCAGGAAAAAGCTTCAACAATGCAAAAGTTAAAGGTAAAAAGGCTCCATAATATTTTAATATTATTGGGAGCACAAGTTAAGTGATTGGTTCATAAAAACCCAAGAAGGGTTATTGCAAAGGTTAAAAAGGAGGTCCAATATTTATTTTATAAATTATTTAAATTCACAAGGAATTTAAATTTTATAAATAAATATTCGTTACAAGGTTGTGCAATAAGACAAGGCTCCAAGGTTTAATTAAGTTAAAGCCTAAGGTTGGTTTGATTTAATTTATAATATTTAAATTTAATTTTAATTAAATTTAAATACCTTATAACCTAATCAACCAAGCCGACGTCGAATTAAATCGATGCGCCGACGTGATTGCATGGAAGACAAAGGGCACTATATATAATGCCTAAAAGACATTGATTAATTTATCCTTGCTCAAAATAAGAAAAGGCATACGAATTGGTGGTTGAGCTCATGAGAAACAACGAACAGATTTGAAGGACGATGATAGAAATAAACAAGAGTGCATTGAAACCCTCAAGCCAGTTGGGAAGCATGGCGTAGTGGCAAGGAGACATTGGTTAAGTTTTTGTGGCAACATTGAGCTGCGTTCGAATCCTGGCAAGATGCAATTCGGTTGGTGTTGGGAACACCAAAGCGCTGCGCACATTTTTGTTTTCATCGATAGCATAAGGAACTTAGAGCATGTGGTGCTCTCAATGCTCCAAGTGAGCACTTAGCTCACGTGGCAATAGAGCCATGACTAAGGCATAGGTCATGGGTAGAGTTAGGGGTTCGAATCCCCTCCAAGGCAGAGGTAATATTTTTGTTGAGCATTTGAATAATATTGCCTATGTTGATGATTAATTACTTTTAGCAAAGTGGGAGTTAAAAGGTTTTTATTATTTGGAAAATTGCTAGCTGAGAATTATTGATTGGAAATAAAGTTAGGAGGCATAAGGAGTTTAGGTATTATTTTAATTAAAGTCTTAAATAATAAATTTTGGATATTTGAGAAGTAAGACTTTAATAGAGTTGATATTATTGTGAAAGAGATATTTGCCAAGGAGATTATTTTTGGAAAGATATTGAGTATTAATTTATAGATGGAGTGATAAGGTGTATTTTGGTTGATATTATTTTTGTGTTGTGATTTATTGAGAAAATAAATATCCTCTAACCCTTATTGAGTTTGTCAAAGAAGTAATTGTGAGTGTGGCAGATTTGCAAAGACAACTACTCTTCAAGAAAAGGTATGGGTAAAATTCTTCTTTGTTGAGTTAGGTGATTGGCTTGATTGAAAATTAAGTTTGGAGTGAAAAGGAATTGATTAGGGTTTCCTTTTCAAAAGTGGTTGGTTTAATGCTTCAAGGTTTTCTGATTTGAGAGTTGTGATTAAAACCTTGTTTTATAAGTTTGTTAACCTTGTTGTAAAACGTGGGGGTTGAAAAGGTTTTTTGAAAATATTAGCATTGTTGTTGAAGCCAATTGGTTATGCAAAGAACTTGAACTTGAGTTAGAAAAGAACATGAGTATCATTGTTATGTGAGATTTGTGTTGGGCATTGTTGGAAACATTTTGAGTTGGATGATACATGCTTGGACTAGGGTTTGTGAGAAAGGGTTGTTCCTTGAAGTGATTGGTTGAGTAGAGTTGATTGAGCCTAGTCAAGTGATTGTGTGAAGTGGTTGTTCAAGTTCCATGAAACAAACTATTCTATATTCTGATTTGAGTTGAGATTGAGTTTTGAGAATAGAACATATTGAGTCTCTAACAATTCTCTTTATGCTTCTATGAGATTGATTTGAGTTGAGATTGAGTTTTGAGTATAGAACATATTGAGTCTCTAACAATTCTCTTTATGCTTCTATGATATTGAGTTGAGAAAGTGATTGAGCATTGAGTATAGAACATATTGAGTCTCTAACAATTCTCTTTATGCTTCTATGAGATTGGACAAGTTTTGTGTGAACTTGTTAAGCTGATTTGAGGTAAGTCTTTGAGAAGACTTGTGGACTGATTTTGTGTGAGCTTTTGTGGAAGCTTGCAATAGATTTGAGCAAGTCCTAGAGAGGACTTATTGAGCAGATTTGGACAAGTTGAGTGAGCTTGTTGAGCAGATTTGGACAAGTTTTTGAGTGAGCTTGTTGAGCAGATTTGGACAAGTTCTAAGTGAGCTTGTTGAGCAGATTTGGACAAGTTTTGAGTGAGCTTGTTGAGAATATTTGAACAAGTTCTGAGTGAGCTATTGAGCATATTTGAGCAGTTTTTGAGTGGACCTGTTGAGCAGATTTGAGCAGGTTCTAAGTGGACTTGTTGAGAATATTTGAGCAGGTTCTGAGTGGACCTATTAAGCATATTTGAGCAGGTTCTAAGTGGACCTATTGAGCAGATTTGAGCAGGTTTTGAGTGGACCTATTGAGCATATTTGAGAAGGTTTTGAGTGAACCTATTGAGCAGAGATTTGGAGGTGATAGAGCAGAGAGGACAGAGTCTCCAGTGGATAGAGATCCATCAGCTAGGACATTGAGGATAGGTCTTCTAAGTGAGGACAAGAGTCTTCAAGTGGAGAGAGATCCATAGTCAGTGCAGTGGAGGTAGTGTCTTCTAGAGGATCACCAGCCAGAGTAGAGGAGAAGGAGTTCTCCTATGGATAGAGATCCACAAACCAGATTTAGGGGATCAACATCTCCTTTGGACAGAGGTCCATAAACATTGTAATTGGGAAGGATTCCCAAAATATTATTTGAGAAATATTTAGAAGAAATATTTTCTCTGTGGAGGTAGCCCACATTGGGTGAACCACGTTAAATATGTGTCTCTATTGTGTATGGTGTTTTGTGCATTGCTTTGATTACTACTATTATAGCTATTATACACTGCATAATATTGATTTGAAAAGAAAAGTAAAAAGTGGTCTTATACTGTTCACCCCCTCTCAGTATAAGCTTGTGTTCTTCATTTTAGAACAAGGTGAAGAGAATAATAATGGAAGATAAAATAGAAGATCCTGATGAACCTACATTAGATGAAAAAGGAAATGTTAAATTTGAGTCTCTTAGCAAATTTACCCAATTTATAAAAAACCACATAGAAGAGTTTAATCAAGCAGTACAAATTGATAATTCAGGAGAAGGTGATATGGAATCAGCCTTAGTAGCTACATTTCAGATACATACAAATCCATTATCATACATGAACTCAACAGACCAAGATAATGATCAAGCAGGACCATCTAATCAAAACATGATACCTTTAAATCAAAATGCTCAAAAACCAATGGCACAATCATCCAAGATTGTTGCTAGTAACACCAAAACAAATCCTAAACAACAAAAACAACCATTCACATCCATGTTCACTCAAGCTCTTAATCAACAAATGTCAAATCAACAAAAAGCTAAACAAGTGCAAAATACCAATCATCAACAGAAAATCCAACAAAATCATAATTCCCAAAAACACTTTACACAATAGTGTTTCAGTTGGAAATCCTTACACAACAACACCAACTTATTATCAAAGACACAATAATATGGTGCAACAAAATCAGTTTGGTGGACAACAACAGGGACTTGAAGCCATGGTTAAATAGTTAGCTTCTCGTCTAGACCAGATAGATCCCTACCATCCCTCATATAGTTATCGAGAGATGTGTAGTCAACCTTTGGATCCTATCGTGGTTGCCCAACCTTACCCTAAACATTTCCCTATGCCTATCCTCCCGATATATAAAGGAACCGAAGATCCTATTGAGCATCTTCACATGTTTAGGATAACATGTCATGATGTTTCTCATGATGACTTGTTGTTACTAAATATGTTCCCTAAAAGTCTTGGAGGCATGGCTCTAGAGTGGTATTATCAGTTACCCACTAATTCTCTAAGGAATTTTGAGGAGACAGTGGAAATGTTTGTCCATCAATTTAGTGCCTACATAGAGAGGCATGTGACTATTAAGGATTTATACAACTTGAAACAAGGAAAAGATGAAAGTTTTGCTGAATTCTTAGCTAAGTGGAGATAAATTTTAGGCAAATTACACTTTGCATTACCTCATCATGAAATGTTGGACATATTCATAGGTAATTTGCAAGAGCAACTATCTTATGAACTTTCTACTACTACAGTAACATCCTTTGATCAAGCCATTGATTTAGCAAGGAGGGTAGAATATGCCCTTATTAGAAGAGGTCAATTTAAGAAGAAGGATGAAGACAAAACTTCTAAGAATCAATATAAGAATAAACAAGTAGTGGGTGATGGAGTTACTGATAGTAGAAACAACTCAAATGTTAATCTTGTTGAAGTTGTGAAGAAATTTGTATTAAAGGTTCCTGATAAACCACCAAGAGAATTTACAAGATTAAATCAGCCCTTAACTATGATTTTACCTCAATTATTGGAACAAGGCTTGATACGGTTGCTTGAGATAAGACAACCTGATACAATTGTAGCTGGATTTAGGGCTGATTTACATTGTAACTTCCATAGAGTTGATGGTCATTCAACAAACTCATGTAAAATATTGAAACACATGATACAAGATTTAATTGATAATGAAAAAATGGAAGTAGAGAATTTCCCTCCAAGAAATGCTCAAAATGATACACAAAAACCTCAAAATCAAAATGCAAATCAAAGTTTGGATATTTTTCAACACCCTTTACCAAAGCATGGTAAAGAAGTTGTAAATCAAGTGGAACATCATAACGTTCCTCATCCAACTCGATATGTGGGAACTATTAGCAGCTTTCTACCTCATCAAGATTTGCAAAAACCATGTGTAACTACTGAATCTCAAGTTACTATTAGACCTCTAAGAAGTTGTCAAATTACATATTTAGAAAGTGATGAAGAAAGTGAAATAGAGAGTGAGGTTGACATTACCTCAAATAATTCAAATAGTTCTGAAGATGAATCATATCCAATTCTTCCCATCACAGATTTAATGGTGCCTGAAGAACCATTCCCTAGAAGAGTGACTACTCGACCATCATATCAACAAGTGCTTTCAAATGAACAAGTAGTAAATGCTAGGCCACATTTTAGTTATTTGCATAATAATAATATTGTGGGTACTATTGGAACCATCACTAAACAACAAACTCAAAACCAAAACTCTCAAATTCAAACTCAAATAATGAATAAAAAATCACCACCATATTCTTCTCTACAAAATATTTATTCACCTCAACCTCTTCATAATAGTAGCATTATTCCCACTCCACATTCATTGAAAGCTATTCAATCCCCATGTAATTCTTCTTTATCATCATTGCAATCACAACTATTCCAACCTTCTTCTTTCAACACAACACATTCATCTCAACAAGGAAATACTTCTTCTAATCCTACCATGCAATCACATCATACTTCACAATCTGCTCATCATCATTCTATTCACAATCAAGAAGAAAGAGATAATGAACCAATTATTGATAAAATCCCAAGAGAACTAATCAAGCATCAACGACAGGAAACCAATCAAATATTACATCCTAATGTGTCCCATCACAATGATATCACTAATAATGTAACAAAAACTACAAGTGAGCAACCTCAAGCTCAATCAACTCAATTTGATAAACAAGAAATAAATTCTTCATCCAACCAACCTTCAAGACCTCTCTTAGTTTTGAAGAATAATCCAAAAGAGGATACAAGCATAGAAAACCCATATTTAGTGTTGAAGTCTCAACCTAAAGTCTCCCTCAACATTCAACAACAATGGGACAATCATTCACATAAGATATATCTTTTGGAACTTTTGCAAACCTCTCCTATTCATAAGGAATATTTGTTCTTTATTCTCTCTTTCTTTATCATCATTACAACAAGTTCTCTACTCTTTTCCTCTTTATCATCATTGCCACTTTTTGTCTGTCACCTTTTATCCTTCATTCTCTCTTTCATTATTGTTATCACATCAAGTTCTCTATTATTTTCCTCTTTATCATCATCATCTTTTGTCCATCACTTTTCTTCATCTACATCTACTTATCATTCTTCATCACAACAATCTCAACTATTAACCAATCAACTTCAATCACCTACACCACAACCAAATTGTTCTTCAAAACTTCCTTTGATTTTGAAGCCACCTTAGACATGCTATAATAAAAATCACCTTGTATAGTGTATATAGATCACCAATTCCATCATTAAAACATCAAAAACAACCAAAAAAAATTAAAAATAAAAAATATCAAAATTTCCAAAAATATTTCAAAATTATTGCACTTATTATTTGATTAGTGTTATCTTTTCAAAAATTTTGAGTTATATTTTACTTTATTTTGGATAAATTCAAAAGTTATCTTGAACCATGCACTTAATTTCACATATATACTGATTTTGATCTTGTCACTTTGATTATAAATCTCTCTTGTATCCAAAAGCACTATTACTTCATTAAATAATTTTGAGTTTTGAGAATGATCTTGCTACTTCTTGAACCAAGAACACACCTTCACATCTTAAAATGATTTGTTGCAAATTCGAAAAGTGATGCTACATAGTAAGTCTTAATACCTTAAGTGAAAAATTTCCCTTGCTATCCTATCATGTGCGTGGTCTAGAATACTGAGAAATTGGCAAAAGGACAAGCTCCTCCCTACCCGAATAAAATCCCTTGCTCTACGTCTAATCTGAGCAAGTATCCTGAAAAAGAAAAAGAAAAAGAAAAAAAGAAAAAGAAAAGAAAAGAAAAAGAAAAAAAGAAAAAGAAAAATCAAGAAAAATGTTCCATTACAAAGCAATAAAATCCCCTTGTTCAGAAATGGACAAGAAATCCCTATTCCAAAAATTTGAAGAAAAGAAGGGAGTATTGAACTTGAATCCCTGGAATTTCTCAGTTATTCGAAAGCCATGAGGTAAGCCCCATAACAGGTGATTTGTGCCCAACTTGCTTGGCCTTGGGTAATTCCTTTCACGTGGCGATATGTCTGTCACATTAGCGACCTTATTTTGTACAGACCAATGTCCGCTTATGGATTAGCTAGCTTTTGGTAATTTGATTTACATAGTAGTTCAGTACCAATGCATGCACAAAATCATGGTTAATGAACACCTCACTTGCACACACATTGGTTCATTCAAGTTTGCTTTATCATTATCTTACTTAAAATTGGTGAATTAACCTTACAAAGCACACACATTTGTTACTGGAGAGATTTTGTATCATTGTGTCAAATCAAGATGGATAATGAACTCACTTATCACACACTAGTTCTTGATAAATTTGACTTTGCCTTTGAAATAAGCTAAAATATTTCTTTGAAATTTGTCGGACAACATTAGTTTATCATTATTTTCATATTAACACATTACATAGATATTTCCAAAATTTCACAAATCTCAAAAACAACTTATTTAAAAAATAACATGTAGTTCAAAATCATTTATCATGCATAGCATTCATGACTTCGCGATGATGGTATAATTCCTAGGAATTATTCTTCTCAATTTTCACACTAGGAATTCTATGCCTAGCGCAAGTCATCTTTCCCAAGTTCTAGGTCTAAAATATTTCATATTGATCAACCTTCTTAAATATGTGATACAATGATTTGCTTCATATCAATTTATATTTTAAGAATAAATAATTTCATATTATCATGCATTGCATTTTTTGACTTCGCGATGATGGTATAATTCCTAGTAACTATTGTCCTCCAAATTTTCACACTAGGAATTCTATGCCTAGCGCAAGTCATCCTTCCCAAGTTTTCATGCTTAAATCACATTATCTTCACAAACAACAATCTTTATCAACCTATTTTCTCAAAATCAATTTCTTTTCATCTCCTTTCATCATCATAAGCCTCAAGGTCACTCTTGAGCCCACAATATTTTGGTATTAGCAATACAAAACTTCCTCACAACAGGATCCGCTTCATGACCTAGCGAGCATCGATCTCCACCAATGGTCATATAACAACACAACATCCTTTGAGGTTCATTGCTAATCTATCAAATCTATCATCATACAAAACATATTTTTCAAAACACACTTTACAAAATCATTTTCCTTTTATGTTAAGCATGATCAAAATGTTCAAAAATCAAAGCATGATTACAAGAAATTATGTAACACAACCATCATAAGAAAATGTAATAAATACCCAATAAATCACACAAAGTCACATAAAACAAAGAAGATCAATATATATATTTCAAAAATTTTGAGTTTTCCACCAAATATAGAATTTGGTGTAAAAACTCGAGGGGGCATCCTAGTCAATAAATTAGTAATTATTTTTCTAAAATATCAATTTCCCATGAACCATTCATTCTAAATCATCTACTCATTTTTACCCATGCCAATTATAATCACTTCTACTCAAGTGTCTACACTTTTCTTTGATGCATTTATTGTTCATAAATACGCCAAAGAGGGGGCAAAATGTAGACATGAAAAATTGACTCATTTCCCTTAGTTTTCCTCCTAGAAAAGTAAGGTCATATTTGAGATTAATTTTACCTAAAAAAATCCCTCTCAAATTTCCCAAAACCTACACCATTGGATAGGGCTCAAAAAGATCTTTCCAACGATATATTATATGTCCAATTTTGACACCATTTGACCCCTCAAATTGCCAAAAAACTAGGTACATGTCTAACGAGATCATAATACGATATTTGAGATCATATTACAATCGTGCGTACAATATTGGTGATCGTAATATGATATTGATGATCGTAATATGATCTTGCCTAGAAACAAAAAATAAAACTTAGAAAAGTGACAAATTTAGTTTAACATATTTTATCCCTGTCTGTGTAACCGCACAAAAAATTTGGGATCGGATTCACTCGATCATGCTTAGCGTAGAAGAAGTTACAACAAAATTATTTACCTCCCTATTCTGGTTGTTCTACCTAGCCTATTTAACCAGACCCCCCTCCTTTGAATTCCTCTTGGCACTTCTGATGCATTGATGCAATTTCACATTTTTAGCTCTGGTTATTTTACTATTGTTTGTAGGATCGGAGGATAGGATCAATACGATATTACTTGTTTTGATACGATATTACCTATTTTGATACGATATCATGATAGGATTAATATGATATTGTTGTTTAGCATACGATACTGCTTCTATTATTACAATCTTGACTGCAGGTCACTTGGGGGCAACCCCAAGCTCTGGTTTGCATCTTTCTAGTTCTCAATTTGTATTTTACCTTACATTTATCATTTGTTACTTCATTTAGATCAGTATTTGCACATCATCATCCTTGGAGTTCACCAAATTCATATCTAATTGCATAATTTGCATAGTTTTAGATCATATACATGTTAATTCCCATTAATACTGCATTCAATAAATATTATAGGAGCCAATATCTGATCAATAAAGTCTATAGAATGTTTTATTTTCTATTTTCTACCCTATACCCATGAATCTATAGGTTTTTGGAAAAACTAGAATATTTGGTCTCTGATCGTAGTACAATATTGTAGATCATAATACAATCCTACAAATCATAGTACGATATCGACCTATTGTGTACGATCTGGACTGCACTCAAAAATCAAAAACTTCATCAGAATTTCGGATACAAGTAAGGATTTGAAATCACTTTTTAAGCATTGCATTGTCTCTTTGAATTCTATTTTTTGCTACTTGCAATCTGCATTTGAATAAAATTTGCATAGAGGTTAGTGTAGTTGCATATTGGCCAAAACTAGGTGTATGCGATATTTGATAAAAGGAACACATCAAAACAAATCCCAAAACCTAGGCATGGAAACTACCACAAAATTTTTCCTAGTGAACCCTAAACCAATTTGTCGAAAAATCACCATTTAGAAGGTATGGTTAAGTACCTCTCTTTTGAGGTGTAGACCATCCATTCTACCATTCCCCTCTGAGGCATGGATCCATTAGCCTTGAGGAAAGGAGTGCAAGAATTTTTAGGCTACACATGTATGGGCATGGGAGCACATATCCATTGAGAGGCCATCACTATTGCCTCACCCTACCCATGTTGAGGGTAAGGAGTATTTACCCTATGCTTTGAGATGGAGGACAGATGCGGAGAAGGGCATTAAGAGGCCACATGAGGGTGATCCTTTGTTTTGGAGGGTCAAGTTTGGAGACTTGACACCCAATGATATTAAGTGGAGGTCTTGGTTGGGTGGGGTGACCTGGGAGAAGGACGATGAGCAGTTGTGGGCCATTCATCGAGGATGTTGGGTGGTTGGATGATATACTCGACAAGCTGAGTTCTTTCAATTTGATCGAGTGAGATGATAGTTCAGTTTATAATAGGATATTATAGGTGATAGGGGAGAGTGGCCTGTGGTCCTACCATGGGTTGGTGAGAGTGACCCACCTATGGTTATCCTAGATGTGGATAATGCAGGGATGACACCAAAGTTTTATGCTTAGTGGGCGATGTAGAGTTGGGAGCTCGGTAGGGGCGTGGTTGATCTATGGATACCACCTGGTGGTGGGGTGCCTCTGACAGAGGGGAGAGCAGGTAGAGGCACTCGAGCTAGGTTAGAGGAGAGAGCTAGTAGTGAGAGGGAGGTTCCTCTACAATGGTCTCAATGATGATTGGATGGTGCTTCAAGTTCATAGGGAGCAGGAGTGGGGGAGGTTCCTATGATCATTGAGATAGATCCTATGGAGGGGGGCATGGCCATGGGATAGGTAGTTGGGGTAGTAGAGGAGGTAGGTGGGCCCACTATGATGGGTGGTGTGGATGACACCATTGATGTTGGTTTTTTTGAGGATATGGAGGAGATTCCATTTGAGGTTTAGGAGAGGTAGGATGCAGATGAGGAGGCATGACTACTGCATGATAGGGTTCATCAGTTAGAGATTGAGCTTCATGAGAAGGAGGAGAGTCACAAGATAGAGGTGATAGATCTAGAGGAGTGGTTGATATCCATGGAGTGTGGGTGAGGCCTCTCTAAAGGCCATCAAGGCTAGATATGCCAAGGTGGTAATAGATATGGAGTAGATGAGAGCAGAGATGGAGTAGATGAGGGTAGAGATGGCTAGCCAGTAGTAGGTATGAGAGGAGGCTTCATAGGCCATTGAGAGGGTGACTGGGCTACTGGTTGTAGAGTCTACTAAGAGGTCACTATGTGAGGTTGCTCTGATGGTGCATGGGATCGCACTCCCTAATTATGACCGGGTGGTGTCCTAGTTTGGATCACGATCACATGTATGGGCACCTTCACAACATAGCCAGTGTAGTGCTACTTTGGTAGAGTGGATGGGCACCAGGACTGAGGTACGAGGTACATTATTAGGTGTAGATGTAGTCATTGGTTCGATGATGGTGATATCTCCTATCGAGGTTCAGGCTTCAAGGGCCAGGGTAGAGTCTAGAAGAGCTATAGAGGTTTGAGTGAGCTGTGAGGGGAGTGGGGAGACTCCTAGTGGTAGTTAGGGTTGCTCATGATTGTAGCCTATGAGCATTTTGGATGATGGATGATGGGCATGGTCTCGATTTGTAGCCTACAGGTATTTTTGATGGATGACATATATATACCTTTTGGTTTTGGTTATTATATATACATGTGTTGTTATTATGGTTTGAAATGTGTTCTCTTTATGTTTGCATAGATAGCATAACATAATTTGTAGGTATCTATAATGCATGGATATACATGTGTGGTATGGTGTAGATCTATGATCATACTATAGTATGAATATACTATAGAATAGTATGCATGATTGTATTTTGAATGCAATGTAATGTGATGTAATATGAAATGCAATTTGTAGTGAATGCATGTAATAGAAATGCGATGATGCAATGTGAGAGAGTGTATGTAGGATAAATGCATTGATGTAATGTTTGATGACTCTGGGTAACATAGATGCGTAGATGCATGTATGAGGGGACTAAAATGTGCCAAGGAAGCACTTGTATTGTTGCATGTACCTATGTGGATGTGATCCATTCCATGATCTCAGAGATGTAGGATGGTATAAGGCATATGTAATGGCTTTGACCAATGTAGTTTTGGTAATCAAATCTCGGACCCAAAATTGTGCAAGTTTATGTGGCAACTCATAACTAATCGGACTGGTTCAAAATCTGTCATGGACCTATGTGTGTAAATGAGTGAGGTTCATTTATCCATTTTGAGGGAGGTAGGATTAACCCATTGTAGACATGGCCGAACTAGCTAGCTTATCCATAAGCGAATAGTGATCTATACAAAAGCGGGTAGCTAATGTGGTAGATATATCACCACTTGTAAGACTATTCCACTGGTAGGCAGGCTCTTGGAGCCTATTGCTAGCGATGGAAATCATCCCATGGTGTTATGTTGAACCTAAGGACCAAAGGCGATGAAGCATAACACTGGTGATATCTGGAGGCTTTTCCTTTTGTTTTCTACCCCTCATCTATTATTTACCTATTTATTGTGGTGCTCTTTTTATTTTCTCTTTTTTTTCTTTTTCTTTTCTCTATTTTTTTTTTTTGTATGGGCGTTGGCTTTTGTTTTCTACCCCATTGTTTTACTTTTGCTTATGCTTATCCCTTTGTTTATCCCTAGGTCATATGTTGACCATGCAAGTGATAGGAAGGGAAACCATTTGCTAGATGGCAATATCTACTCAAGGTGTCATCTTCCCTAGACTCAAAATTCATTTAATGTGTAACCTATTGTGAATGGTTCAGTGAGAGAAGTTGAACCAACCTAAAGAACCATAAGGAGTATGTAAAACCTATCAGCTAGGGGTGACATTTGATTGACTAAACTAGTAAGTGGTCAAAGCTTAGCATGACACCTATGTATACCCTAATCCTGAAAAGGGGGAATGGACATCCAGGTGGTGATGCTAACAAGTGCATGTATTACTCCTATTGAAGGTGCATTTTGGGGGAGAATATACAGACTATAAAAGAAATTAAAATGAAAAACATATGGATATATGCAATGGAGGTAATGTAAATGATGCAAGTGGGGGAATGCAATATCTACAAGAGGAAGCTTATGAAGTGTAGAGGGAAAACTTATCTACAGATGAGTATGGTGTATCATAATGATAAAAAACATGATGCTATGATAATGGTTGCCCCAGTGTGTGGGGTGTGTGTGTAGTAGGTGAATAAACTATGAGCTATACAAATATATGTAATAATCACAAAAAGAAAGAGGATGTGAGAGTAGGATGTACATATGGAAGAAGTAAGAAGAAATAGGCTTTGGTAACCAATAAGATAAGGGGATTACCAAAAGCCAATGAATATAGAAGAGGGGAAGTGGATCAACGTAGGTATGTAGCCGCTCGAAGCATGACCATACAACTACGCAAGGAAGTAAGAAGTAGAAGAAGAAAGAAGGAAGAATATGGGAACTACTAATGGGTAAAGTGGCATGGGTCAGGTCGAGAACGGGATGGTGAAGTGATGGTATGGTTAGGACTTCGATGGTTGGTGTAGTTGGATATGTTGTGAATATAGTGAGTTGGTACTATCAAGGTTTCACATGGTGGTAAAGTTCTAGGGATGATGCAACATGGAGGACTCAAAAGTTGGCTAAATGGGATGGAGCATTCAGGTGATGGAGTTTGATCACCATGCAACATGTTGTGCACCAGGTTCTCGAATGATCGATATTCTTCAATGTCATGACCTGGTTGATGATGATAAATACAATATTGGCTCTCATGGTAATTACGTGGTTTAGGATGCGAGGGGTCTATGGGCTAAATTTTTGGTAAGTCAAGAAGGCCTTGATGCATGAGGTGATAGAACATTTCTGATAATGGAGTGAATGGAATAGGCATGGGGTAAATGTAAGGTTCCATTAGAGGTGAATGGGGGGTGGATGAAGGGAGGTCCAATGGTGGAGGTGCAGGTCGAGAGTCCGATGTGGGTCGAATTCGAGGTTGGAGAATGGATCTACATGGAGGTGAGGATGCACGGGTCATGGGGGACTAGCATGGATGAATGTGGCAATGGAAATGGCTCATCTATAGCTCAAGAGCCTTGAGATGGGAAAGGAGATGTTGTATATCATAGTGTGGAGGTGATAGTATCAGAGAAGGTGGTGATCAGGACCCCAATGTGTATGGAGTGGCCTGGTATGCATGAGAAGATGGATGAGGTCATGATGATGAGGAGGAGTGGAATGACCTTGGGGATTGTGAGGCTTGTTGAAAGGGTAAGCCTCATAGTGGTGAGGGTGGTGTCTAGAGGATAGGTGGCATAGGAGATGGCTCTGGATGGTGATGCATGTGGGATGGAGGCATGTGCATGTGGGTGGCTTGGGTAGCTTGAGCCACATGGGCTTGCAAGGCTTGGGCATAAGAAGACTCCCCATTAGGGAGTGGGATTGATAGGCATGAAGGATGGGTTGGATGAGGAGTGTATCCTCTGTTAGGAGGGTAGTAAGCTCCTAGAGGGTGGTGGGGGAATCAGTTGGTGAATAAGGGTTCTTGGTATCTTCAAGAGGATGAGAGGGAGACCCTTGTATTTGGGGATGGGATGTTTCCTCATTTTTATCAAAGGAGGATAGGGAGACCTGGTTATCTCTAGAATGGGGTGAGTAAGATGAACCTTGGTGGTGAGGGGAAAGGCATCGGGGTGGAGTGTAATGGTCTGAATGTGAGGAATGTGAAGACCGCCTAGTATGAAGGGTGACTAGTGGTCGAGCTAGGTCAGCCGATGTGATCGGTATAGGTGATGGTGGTGGAGGGTCCTGCATGATGATGTGTGTGGATGTTATCGTATCTCATTGCTGATGGTGTGGTTGTAGATGATGTAAATACTGCAAGAAAATATAGATACCAGTAGCATATAAATGGCAACAAAAAAGTAAAAGTGCATGTGTATTGTAACATTTAAAGTAAAAGAGATGCATGTATAGTGATGTGCCTAGTAGGTGATGTGTTTGTGCATAGCAGTGTATACTACTTGTGATAGTGAATGCTTGTGTGTGTTAGGCATTGAATGCATGAAGGTGTAGGATGTTGATAGGCTCAGGTTCATCAAGGCCTTCTAGATTAGCCAAGCGATAGGCACCTAAACCGAATTTGTGTGTGATAATGAAGGGGCCCAACCAGTTTAGGGTAAACTTGTCTCATTGTTGGTGAGGCTGACTTGTGATTTATTGGTTCTCCTTGAGAACTAAATCACCAATTTGGAATTCGTGTTGATGTACCTTACTATTGTAGGCACGACGAAGGTGATCTTGGTAGACACGTGTGTGCTCGATGGCATGGATGTGACGTTCATCGAGGAGTGTAAGCTGATCTAAATGGGCTTGGTGGGTAGTGTCATCATCAATGAATTCTTTCATGGATACCCTTAGGGAAGGTATCTCAAGCTCAAGGGGCATGATAGCTTCAGCCCCATAGACAAGTGAAAATGGGGTTGCCCTAGTGGGGGTATGGATGCTTGTATGGTATGCCCACAAGGCTAGGGGTATTTGGTTGTGCCAGTCATGATGTGATTCTACTACTATTTTGCGTAGGATGGAGCAAATCATTTTGTTTGTGGCCTCTACCTGGCCATTACCCTATGGGTAGTATGGGGTAGAGAAACTATGTTGAATGTTGAACTTGTTGCAAAGAGCATGGATGGTTTTGTTTTTGAAGGATTTCCCATTGTTAGAGATGATTTGGGAAGGGATTCCGAAGTGACATATGATATGGTCTATTATGAATACCGCTATCTTTGCTCCTATGGTTTGGACAAGTGGGATGGCTTCGACCCACTTTGTAAAGTATTTTATGGTAGTGATGATGAACTTATGATTACTTGAGGAGGTAGGTGTAATTTATCCAATAAGATCTAGGCCCCATTGGGAGAAAGGCCACATGGATTGGATAGGTTGGAGCGCTTGAGATGGAAGATGTGTGAGGTTTGTGTGTTGTTGGCACTTGATACAATGCCTCACATACTCACAATAGTCATGTTCCATTTTTGGCCAATAGTATCCCATGCGAAGGATGCATTTCATGATTGCCATGCCACTGAAGTGGCCACCACAAGTACCATCATGGGTTTCTTGTACAACCCATTAAGATTCATGAGGTTCTAAGCAATGCAAGAGTATGCCATCATAGCTACGGTGATAGAGGATGTCCCCCAACAATGTGTAGTGGATTGCTCTTTGTTTAAATGCTCGATATTGAGCATGTGGTAAGTCGCATGGTAGAAATCCTAATTTAATATAATATTTGATCTATGCAAACCATGGGTCATGTGGTTCGGTATCGACCACATGAATGCCACCATCATCTTTAGGAGATGTGGGTGATATGGCAGATTGAGTGAGTGTATGAATGGTCATGGATGTGGTTGTTGATGTTGGATTTTGTGGGATTAGTGATCCTAAGGAGGCCATTGTATCTACAAAATGGTTTGAGGATCATGGAGCGGCTTCAATGTCATACCATTCAAATCGGTAGAGGAGTTGTTGTGCAATGTGCTTGTATTATTGGAGAACTGGGCAATTGCATTGCCAGATCTCCTGCACTTGGTTTACTATTAAGAGGGAATCACCTATAATGTGCAGGCATTTGATATGCATGGAATGCACCTATTTCAATCTGAGGATTAGGGCTTCATATTCCATATTGTTGTTCATACAAGGGAAGTCCAACTTGAATGAAAAGGGGAGTGGTTCACCTTCAGGTGTGAAGAATACAATGCTTGCACCCCCAACATGCATGCATCGAGAGTCATCAAAGAATAGAGTCAAGTCGGCTATCATATCTGGTTCAACATATTCTTCATCTTCTATTACGTGGAAGATGGAGTCATCAAGGAGTTGAATGAGGAGAGGTTGGTCATCGAACAAGGGAGCTTCTACAAGTTGGTCTGCTATGACCTACCCTTTGATGGAATTTTGTGAAATGAATTCAAGGTCAAATTTGGTTAGAAGCATGATCCACTTAGCTGTGTGGGAATTGTGATAGCTTTTGTTCATCATGTAATGGAGGGGATTGTCTTGGGTGATGACAAAGGTTGTATGGTTGAGCATATAATGGCATAGTTTTTGGGTGGTGAATACTATAGCTAGGCATAGTTTCTCCATGTACCCATATCTAGCTTCGTAGCTAACTAGCGTGCGACTTATGTAGTAGATGGCTTGCTCTTTGTCAAGCGCATTCTTTTGGGCTAGAAGTGTACCTAGCATAAAATCTATAGTAAAAATGTATAGGATGAGCGGTAGTTATGGGTGTGGGGGTGACATAACTGGTGGTGAAGTAAGGTAGGTTTTGATGTCATCAAAATCTTATTGGTAGTTATGATCCCATTTGAAATTTACTCCCTTTTGTAAAAGGTGGTTGAATGGTTTGCACTTGTCTGACAGTTGTGCTATGAATCGATGGATAGAAGTGATTTTGCCCTGGAGGCTATGCAATTGTTTTAGGGTAGTGGGTGGGGGCATCTCGGTGATGGCTTTTACTTTACTAGGATCGACTTCAATGCCTCATTGGGAGACAATGAATCCTAAAATTTTTCCTGAAGTAACACCAAAGACACACTTCTTTGGGTTAAGGTGGACGTTGTGTTCTAACAAGCGGTCAAAGATCCGATGGAGATCTTCAAGGTGTTCTGAGCATTTCTTGGATTTAGCAATGAGGTCATCTACATAATCTTCCATGGTTTTGTGCATGTAATCATGGAAAATGTAGGTCATTGCATGCTGGTAGGTTGCCCCAATATTTTTAAGGCCAAATGGCATGACCTTGTAGTAGAAGGTCCCCTAGGGGGTTGTAAATGATATCTTGTGTTGATCGACAGGGTTGATCCTGATTTGGTTATAACCTAAGAATCCATCCATGAGGGATATCATCTCATGGCCCATGATAGAATCGATGAGTGAGTCAATGTTAGGTAGGGGAAAGTTATCTTTAGGACAAGCTTTGTTTAAGTCATGAAAGTCTGTGCAGATGCGAACTTCATCGGATGGCTTGGGTATGGGGACCATGTTAGAGACCCATTCAAGATAGTCTATGGGTACTATGAAGTCTACATCTAAGAGCTTTTGGAGCTCAATTTTTACTAGTAATGCAATGGTTGGGTGCATGCATCATAACTTTTGCCTTACTGGTTTGGCATTTTGATCGAGTGTGAGGTTGTGAACTACTAGGGTGGGATCGAGTCCTAGCATATCCTTGTATGACCATGCAAAGACTCGAATATACTTGCAAAGGAAATTTATGAATAAAATGCATTCCTCGGGTGAGAGGTTGGTAGCTAATTTAACTATGTGAGGGGTTTTGAGATCATCACCTATGTCAATATCAATGGTTTCCTCGATAAGCATGTGGGAACCATCATGCAATTGTTCTAGAATTGGAATAATATGGAGGTCATCGATGGCCTCGATAAATTCATATTCATCATCTAGGTAAATGTCTATGTGGTGCACCTACGGTATGTGAGGTGGTGCAGATGATGAAGGGGCATTCACAGCGTGCAAGACATGTGGTGAGAGTAGGAAATATCGGGGTGCTAGTATGGGTGAGATGTGCACGAGATCGATGAAGTTGGGGTTTGGTATATCATCTCATGTTGGGTGGTGTGTGTATCATAGTGGAGAGAAAAGATCCACCTTGACCATATTAACTGACATTGTGGGGGATGTGGGTGGTGAAGAGTCTGGTGATGATGACTCGACAACCTATGAGCATCCTAAAAGGCTTAAAGGAGGGCGCAGGATGACTGGTGGAGATCATGGTCGAGTGGCAGCTCATTGAAGTTGTCGATGTATAGGTAGGAACAGGGCTAAATATGTTGATGATGGTGGTGGGGATGTCACATCCTACCCTCGGGAATAAGCATTCAAGGATAGGGCTACAAATTGGCTCATCAATTCATCAACACAACATGAGGATGTGTTGTCGAAATCGGGGGATTCTTTGAAGAAGTCACATGGGATTGTAATGGTAGATTGGGGTGATGGAGTATCTTCTAGGATGTCCATGTCAATGTACTCTTCCAAAGTGTGCATTGGAAGAGGAGAAGGATGTAGGGAAAGATCCTGAAGTTCATCCTCTAACGTATGGATGATGGTTGGGCGATAACCTAAGCTAGATTTATCGGTAGGGGATTGGACATGAGGGTTAATGGGTGTATGCAACCCTTGCTCATAGTGGCCCTAGTCAACCAATAAAGTGGGAAAAGGGGGGGGGGGGGGGGGGGGGGGGAAGTGAATGAGGTGGCGAATCTGAATCAGATGATGAAGGTGAAGTCTAAGATTATCTAATGGTAGTAGCAGAAGGGTGTAGCAATTGGTCATCTAAGTGAGATGCTCATTGCTCCCACTCATGGCATTCAACTATGGTAGCTGGTATAGGATGATTGGCCTATGGGAATTACGAAGGAGGAGGAGTAGGTACTGGACTACATGGGGAAGTGAATGACCTAGGCCATGGATGAAAAGGAAGGGGAGGTGTGCATGATGTAGGGAGGATAGGTGCTTCCATAGGGGAGTATGATTGAGGTGGAGTGATAGGGTGCAATGTGGGTGGCGATGGTGGTTGTGGCACCGGAGGTGAGCTTGTAGAGGATGAAGGTTGGGATGGTCATGGTGGCCATAATATGGGAGGTGAGAATGGTATGGTAGTGGGGTTAGGCACTATAGATGATGGTGCTAATGGTACTGACACTAAGGTGTGTGTCCTTGATGAGAATGGGGGTAATGAGGTAGATGTAGGGGAGGATGTTGATGCCCCAACTGACTGGTGGGAAGAAATAGGGAACAATTGCATGGATGAGAAGGAAGGCGTAGGTGGAAGATCTACAATGTTGCAAAACTTAAAGGGATCTCTATCGATAAGGATGTAGTGGATAAGTCCATTATGGATGTACTTGAGACAATGGTGTAGCGTGGAAGGGACACATTGCATATCCCTGATCCATGGGTGACCAAGGAGGATGTTGTACTGCATCTCCCCTTGGATTATATGGAAGAGGATGGAAATAGTATGGACACCTACTCGGATGGGTAGGACTATGGATCCTACCATAGGTCTCATAGAGTCATCAAATGCACGTAAGTCAAGCAAAGGTATGGCAAAGTGGGCTGGCAGAATATGTAAATGGTGTAGAGCTGTCATAGATATGATACTAATGGATGAGCCCATATCAATGAGGACCCACTTGTAGGTGATGTCATTGATAGTGGCTTGTATATGGAGAGGGGGATCTACTCCTTCTCCTACAAGTTCTGTTATCTCATGGTCGTGGAAACTAATGGATGGTTGGAGGCATCATGGGATGTTCCCTACAAAGTTTACAAATGCATTTGTATCATGCATTTCTAAATCTATAGAACGTAAAATGTCATTCAATGCCTCACGATGGGGTTGAGATTGTTGTAAGAGGTCGAAAATGGATAATCATGCGGGGGCATTACATAATTGATGGGTGAGGCTACCATGGATCATGATCATATTTTGGGGTGGAGGTGGTATAGTGCTAGGAGTTTGGGAGACCTGTGGTGATGTGAATTGGGTAGGTGGGGAGATAATAGGTGTGGTCTGACATGATGGATATCATTGGTTTTGCATGGTAATATTTATCATGCCGACCACACCACACGATGGAGGGTCACGTTGGACACTATTCACTTGGTGAGGTGGTCCTGGAGGATTGGTTGGAGGTCTTTGGGGATTGGTTCCTCTATGGTCAGGTAGAGGATTCTGGAAGATCCCTAGGTTTTGGTTTTGTGGGGCCAAAGGGTTCGATACCTGAATGGTACCCCTATCGATTAGGTCCTACACTTGAGCATGGAAAGAGTGACATAACTCGATGTCATGGCCACACTATCTATGGTATGGATAATAGGATTGCTCATTGTATCCATGAGGCTTAGGTATGTTTGGATCTAATGGTCGAATCTCAGGTAGAAGGAGATGTCCACCCTCATGTAACCTATGGAAAAGGGTTGGTAAGGGTTCAAATAGTGGTGTAAGGTTACATTGTGGACCTTGTGGATGCATGCCATGAGACTGCTGAGGCCTAGGTGGGGAAGGCGCATTGGTTTGAAATACTTGTTGTTGTGGAATGTAAGGTGGTGGACTTGGTGCGGGTGCTAGGGTAGCAGCTGCCACTTGGTTGGTTTGTGGAGGCCGAGGATAAGGTTGGTTGGGTGTGTTTCTATTAAAATAAAAGTTTGAACTATAGTTAGGCTTTGATCTTAACTTAATTTTTCTAGATTGGACTTTAATATCTTTGATAACCTTTTCCTATGAAATGGCTTCCTCGAAGGTGCGGCTTTGGTGAAGCTGTAGAGAGGTAGAGATGTGTTTGTGGCAACTCTTGGAAAAGAGTGTCACTAGCTCCATGGTAGGGAGGCTATGGGTGAGATCATGGATGATCGCTCTCCATCTGGAGACAAACTCGGTGATAGGTTCATCATCAACCTGTCGTAAGGCATAGACATCTAAGAAGGTAGTTTTATTTTTTATATTAATGGAGAAGTGTTCTAAAAAGGTGTTTGCTAATTGCTCAAAGGTATAAATGCTATGTCATGGTAGCATGTTATACCAATCTAAAGCTTGTCCTGCAAGGGAGAGAGAGAAGGTACGCAACATAAGGGGATTGCTACTATGAAGTTGGTAGCAAGATGAGTGATAGTTACTGACATGCTCTCTGGGGTCTTCCTTACCTTTATACTTATCAAACTTTAGGATCTCAAAGTGGTAGGGGTAAGGTGGGATAGGGATGGATGGATGAACCGACTCATTGCAGAGTTCATCGTAGGATGGTTTTTGTGGCCCGTAGCTTACGGTGCACAGGTTTAACATCTTGACTTCATCTTGTAGGAGTTGAATTTTAGGTGTTAAAGGCATGGAGGATTGCGCTAGGGTTGGTTGAGCCTAGGAATGTGGTGGATAGTGAGGTTTTTGTTGTTCATTCTCATATTATGGAGGGAATTATTCTAGCTGGTCTTGGTATGATGGGTATTGAGTGGCATATGATGTAGGGGCTAGTGGGATACTAGGCTATGGAATAAATGTTTGTTGGGGGTAGTAATATTGTGATTGGGATGTGTGTTGTTGTGGCATGGGTTCCTACTAGGTAGGAACCTATTGTAATGGTTGGGTCATAGGAGGTGATGACCATGAAGGAGGAGGTGTGAAAAATGTAGCCCTGATAGGTGAGAGTGGGGGTATCGATGCTACTGGTGCTAGGGATGGTCGAGGTAAGGTGTCAAAATTTGAGACCTATCTCTATCCTAAAGGATGGGTGGTGGTGAAGCTAAACTATGTGGAATAGCCTAGGGAAGTGGGTGTATAAGCTATGGGTTTTGATCCATAGGTAGGGGGAATATTAGCGGTAGGCGCTTGGAAAGGAGGAGGAGGAGGTATCCTAAAGGTCAATGAAGGTGGGGGTATAGTAAAGGATTGGGCATTGTACACTCTAGGAACCTAAGATATAGGTGGGAATGCAACAGAAAAATAAGGATAAGCTTCCAAAGTAGGAGCTTGGGAAGAGGAGTGTATGCCCAAAATGACCACATGAGAAAATTTTGAAAATTTTGTCTAAGTCATGAAGTTCTCATTTTGCACACTTTGCAGTGTATTTTGGAGTGGATCCGCAACAAAGGCCATGAGTCCGCTCAACACTTGGTAAATTTTCACACTCGAAGCAATTTTGTAAGATTTATTTTGTTCTTGGCTTCGGACTGGTGATGCATCCTGAATCCACAAAAATTTTTGAAGAAGGATGACATTAGCAGAAAATAAGTGTGGATTGGTGACCACTTGAGATTTTGAATACCTTACGAGCGACTAAGTGTTGGAAGGCCCGATTTTAGAGAATGCACAGAATATTTTTGCTTGGAATGGTGATAGGGTGGAATGCTATGAACGTAGTAGATGCGGATCCATGACAAAGGATGTTTTTGACTAACTCCTTTTTAGAATGGTGACAAGAGGTGTTTTAATATGAAGGAAGTATGAAATGGATGAAGGGTCACTTTACATTATAACAGGTCCAGAATGATGGTCATACATCGATGCACTTGCTTAGTCGAAATGGAATCTAGAAAAGTTTTGAAGGAGAGATGAAATCATCCATATTTTTATGTGGATTGGCAAATGCTTTGTGGGTAATGAAGAAACATAAAGGACAAGAAGTGGATTTGATCCTGCTTAAATTTTAAAGCACTTAAGGCCAGATTGGCATTCCATAGTTTTTAAGTAGGAAGAATGACATCATCAATTTTTAAGAGCGAGATGGTGTTGAGTTCTCCCTTCCATTTTACCAAGATTATATCAAAATAGATCGTAGCCATACGATGAGGGATATCGATGGTGGAGATTGTGTTCAAGAATCTGTAGTATATAAAGGTATTTCTTCACCAGAGTTTTTATAGTCAGTTGGAGGAGGAAGCTAAAGCATCGAGGGTTTCAAGAAGATAGAACCAGAAAATGGTTATAGATCGATGATAGTAGAAGGCTTCCAAGAAGGATTGGTGATGTATACACAATGTCCAACGACTAGAACTCTAGTTAATATCAACGATCAGTAAGTTGCAAATGTTTCAAGATGTTATGGTGGTCCACTTGTAGTGGATTTCCTGGAGGATGTACCAGTAAGAGAATGCCAACAAGAACTCTCTTCTACACTGTCAAATTTTAATATTTGTAATGTTCCTTGTTATTTTTAATTTTACAAAACTATAAGTAGAGGTCAAACCCTCATTTTTAAAGGGTCGGCTCTAGTTTGTTTGCATGTGCTACTATAAATATTCCCTAGGACTAATGAAATGAGAATTACACTTATTTTTACCTCAAAGCTTGTGTCTTCATATTTGATATCAGAGGTTCAGATTCTTTAGTTGTATTTATGTGAATACTTAGATGGTTAGTTTATGCCAAATTAATAGATTACTAGCTATTAAGGTAATTGAAATCTGCTTTTGGATTTGATATTTATTGTTAGGGAGTACATTTTTGTAAATCCTAGATAGTGGTGAATTCTATTATTTGGATATTGAAATTTTTGTCTACAATATTTCTCTATTGTTTGTTAATGAATGAAACTACATTTAAATTGAGATAATTTTGATCTGATTATGTATCTTTAAGTCAAATTTTTGGAGCTTTTTGCTATAGTGCAATGATGTTAGCCTATCCATCCACTATTTTTCACATCTCTCTAACCCTAACAATTTATTACCCTAATCTCGAAACCCTAAGTGAGCATAATTGTGTCAACATCTTGTTTAAGTTGACAAGGAACCAGCCTACTCTGGAGGTTGGATCAAAAACTTTATTTTGGTCCATCCAATATTGAGTGTTGAGCTATAGTTATCAGGTGCAATATTGGCCAGAAATTAGAAAGATAGACAACCATGATATTGAGTAAAACTTGATGCAATTTAGTGCCCAATAGTTTTTGGCACGCTCGGTGGGACCAGTTCACAAGGAACATGAAAACCCATCATATGAGTTATTGTTTATCTCAACCTGAAGGAATCAAGATTTGGTGAATTGTCTTGACCTTATAAGCAGAGAAGAGAAATTTCACCTGGTGACTCCCTATTTCTTAAACCCAAAAAAAGAATTATCCTTGTAGACCAGTGTCCTTTCATGTATACTAGTTCCTTAAAAAGGAATAACCCTGACTCCTATTTTTATTATGAATTACCTTATAGAGGGTCTATGGTTATCAAAAGTTTGAATCATAAATTCCTCTCATAAGAAGAGTTTTTTGAAGAAAAACCTTTAGTTAACCCATTAGTCCCTCCGATAGGATCTGCATCTGGAAATATGGCATAAAATGTGCCCCCTAATCAACCATTAAAAAAATATCCCAGTTGGAATATAGTTGGTTCCTTAATATTAGCCCAAATGAATACCATCCCCCAGGCTATAGCTAAAGCTATCCCCACTTATGATGGATCTAGGAAGATAACTTATGAGCACTGTTAGGATATTTTGAATCTAGTAGCTATTCACAATATAAAATAGGAGGATATTATTGTAAGAATTCTAGCCCTATCCTTCAAAATAAAGATATTACATTAGTTTAGAACTCTTGAAGATAACAATATCACTTCATGGTAAGCACTAGCTGAACCCTTTATATAATAATTTAATGAATTTACTGATCCTTTCTCCCCGCTTAACTAGTTTACATCCATGCAAAAATCTCAGCAAGAAACTATCTCAGATTTTAATTTAAGATTCAGTAGAACATGGAAGAGAATACCTCCCACAACTAGAGCAACTACATGTTTGGCCTATATGTATTACATTAGAGCCCTTGGATCAGAGCTAGGTCTTCAGACACAATAATCTATAGTAGAAAACTTCCCCCAAATTTATAACGTAGTAGTTCATGCTAAAAATATCTTGATTAATGTGGGAAGACTACCCCCTAAAATCGTGTTGCCTTACAACTCAGAAACTACCAATAACCAAATTCAATCCATAAAACCCTCTTACATCGATCCTATTTCTTTATCATATCCATCTCCACAAATGAATGCACTCCCTCAGCCAAAGCCATTATCCTCTGCAACTCCTTTCCCTCCCCTCTCTTCTCAGCCATCTCAGGATTTTTACGCTATTCTTGATATGCAAAATTCTCTAAAAACTATGAGTAATATAATTAATTCTATGGAAAGGAGAGACCAAGAAATATCACAGCAAAGGAGGTTTCCATATGTGAATAAATATCAGATACGTAGCCCTAGTAATGGTACTAGGGTCAGAGTGAATGCAACATATGAGGAACCATAATGTTCTTCAGATACTACTCTTGAAAATATCTTGTGTTTAGTATGAAATGACCCCTATGAATCATAGTCTTGTGTTATGTACCAACACCATGTACAACAAGATGTGGATCAAGATGAAAGAAATAAAAAGACAATAGTAAACATGTTATGGTAGTATGATCAAATCATGGTTGGAAAATATATGGATGAAGAAAGCCCAATTGTTGTTATGACAAGGTCTAGAAAGAAAACTATACAAGTGGATCCCCAAAAAATGGGCCAATTCCAAGTCCCTTCTCAAAAAATAATTGATTCCCTTCCTCAGAGTAGTGATGCTTTCCCCATACCTCAAGCTAAATGTAATGAGAGGACAGACAGTCTCTTAAAGAGGTTGGGTAAGGAAACTGAAAGAGACCACATAAAATCTAAATATGAGGCTCAAGAAAGGCTCAGATTCCCCTCCATTACCAAAAGGCAAAGAATTGAAGCCACTCAGTAGTATAAAAGAAAATATGGTGAGCCAGAAAGAAGGTTTGATATACCTACCTTGACTAAATATGAGTATGATATTATTGAAGAGATGAAAACAATTCCATAAAAACCTGGATTATATGACACTCTATTCATTCTTGGTCAGATTAATCTTCTTAAGGCTTCCCTCAACAGGTATCCACAAGATAAGCAGTCTACTACAATCCTTAGTATGCCATCAGAAAAGAAAGAAATGTCACCTGCTATTTTAAATAATAAAATCCCTCCTTTCTATATATCCCTAAGGATGGAAGGTTGGGTGGTTCAAAATTGTATGATAGATTCATGAGCATCAATTACAGTTATGCCTAAAGCAGTCTGCAAAGAGATGGGTATGGAGTATACCCGATCTTGTCTTGGAGTATTACAATTATATGGGACCCCTATTAAGATAGTTGGAGTCATAAAGGATGTTTTAATGAGGCTACATAGATCCCCTGAGGTGACAATAGTACAATAAATAGTTGTGGTTGACCTAGAACCCTACTTTGGGTTATGTCTTTCAAGGGAGTTTACTACAAAATTAGGTGGATGCATGTACATGGATTATTATAGTATGGTAATTCCTTTCAAAGGAAAGAGAATAAGGATAACACCTAAAAAACTAGTAGCTTATCACATTGAAAATATTGAAGAAGACATGTACAATATTAATCCCCTAGAAGAATTTGAGCTGGTGGAAAACATTGAGGAATTGGATATTGAGGATGAGATTCCTTTTAGATATGATTACAGTCAATTTGGAACTGGTATGGGAACATATAGTATCTCAACTTAATTGGAGAAGAAAATCCCTGCTATATCCATCTAGTCTCTGAGAGAGAAATAAATATAGATCATGAAATTTGATGGTGCTAAATGCAAAAATGGTGCAGGAGCTGGTGTAGTTCTACAGTCCCGATCAGAAGGGACAAATAATTTTACCTACAGATTAACATGGTCATGTACTAATAATGTTGTAGAATATGAGGTCCTATGTCTTGGATTGATACAAGTAGAAAGCATGGGCATTAATATTTTGAATATATATGATGATTCTAAGTTAATAGTCCATTAGGTAAGAAACATGTGTAGCAATAAGCACCATTACCTAAAATCTTACAAAAATAGGGTATGGGATCTGATGGAATCCTTTGATACGCTAAATTTAAATTTTGTTCCTGGAGAAAAGAACACTTTGGCTAATTCCTTAACAACAAAGGGAGCTAACTTCAACCCTTTTGTAGATTATAGGATCAAGAAGGCCAAGGGAATCAAGATAATTTTTAGATCTACAGTACCAGACAAACATATTTTTTGGTAGGTTTTTGAAAGATCACTTATTACACCTAGAGCAAGTTTTTTAGAAGTGTAGAGAATTTGGAATTTCACTCAATCCTAAGAAGTCATTCTTCATGGTTCATGAAGGAAAGTTGCTCAGTCATGTGGTCTCAAAATAACATATAGCCATATATACATATAGAATAAGATCCCTTCTTCCCCTCCATTTTCCTACAAATAAGAAAACCTTACAATCTTTTCTAGGCCCAAATAATTTTATCAAGAAATTCATTTTTGATTTTGCATAGAAAGTAAGGCCTATATCTGAGCTACTGAAGAAGAATGCTGAGTTTAAGTGGACTAAAGTCAGAAGAAAATATTTTGATATTATAAAGTAGTCCATTGCAACCACCCCAATACTGATAAATCTAGATTTTAGTAAATATTTTATCCTATATGCATATGGAGTTGAAGAAAGTTATACCTTAGTGCTTAATCAAAGGGATAATCAAGGTGAAGAGCATCTTGTATTCTTTTGGATCCAAATGCTCCATGATTACCAGGTCAAATATAACTTCATTGAAATACAAGTGTTTAATATGATGAAATCACTGAAGAAGTTCAGACAATACTTGGTATAGAGTAAGACCCTGGTATATGTGGTTCATCCAGATGTAGAATTTTTATCATTCAAGGTGAACTAGGAGGTAAAAGGGCTAGTTGGATTACCAAAATCCAATAGTATGATGTAGAGATACATCCCACCAAGTTGGTAAGAGACATATACCTATGCCAAGGTCTAAAAGAGGCTACAACATTAGAAAAAATGATAGCTTACCAAATAACAGATGAAAATCAGGTGGAAGAGGCACAAACAATAGACTTCGATTGGATAGACCAGATGATTAGGTATTTCCAAATTGGAGCATGCCACCCTAATATAAATACTTCCCAAAGGAGGATATATAAAATTCATGCTTTAAAATATGTATTACAACTATAAGTCCTATACAAAAGAAATTTGGATGGAGTTCTTCTAAAGTGCTTAAATGATGATCAACAAAATAAGGTCATGGAAGAGTTCCATGAAGGACCAGCTGGTGAACATAGCTTAGGTAGAGTTACAGCTCTAAAAATCATAAGAGTAGGCTATTATTGTCCTACTATATTTATTGATGCTTTCAGGATCACCAGGGCCTGTGACAAATATCAGAGATATGTTGGAAGGACAAGGAATGCTTCATTCCCCCTCAAGCCCATATAAGTTGAAGAACCTTTCCAAAAATGGGGACTAGACTTCATTGGTATCATCAAACCTAATTCCTCATTATAAAATAAGTTTATCCTAACTACCACAAATTATCTTACTAGATGGGTAGAGGCTATTCCTACTAATAAATCAGATCAAGATGTTGTGATCAATTTTATGGAAAATTTGATTTCAAGATTTGGGGTTCCAAAAGCCTTGATAAGTGATCACGAGCCAGATTTCATAGGATCCAAGTATATTGAGTTTTCCATCAAATATGACATTACTATTAAGAATACCTCAAATTATTATCCATAGGGTAATGGACTTGCAAAATCTACCAATAAAAACCTATTAAGAATTTTAAGGAAATCACTTGAAGGAAATGAAAGAATTTGGCATCTATTATTGGACCAAGCTCAGTGGGTAGATACAATTACTATAAAAATTCCATTAAGACTTCTCATTATACCCTAGTATATTGCAAGGAGGCAGTGTTATCCAACCATTCGAAGATCCCAACACTTAAGCTTGTCAATACAAAGGAAGAGTCAGAGGAAGATCCGATAAAAACCAGGTTGATCCACTTGCTACAATTGGAAGAGAATAGAGCTTAGGCATATGACAATTTTCAAAAGTATTCCTCAAATATCAAGGCATGGTTCGATAAGAAGGCCAAATTCAAAAAATTCTAGGTTGGAGACTCAGTTCTCAGGTGGAATGTTGATAGAGCAAAGCCAGGCAAGCATGAAAAGTTTGATTTTTTTTGGGATGGTCCTTTAAAAATAGTAGAAGGCAAGGAGTCCAATGTGTTTTAGCGAGAAGACCTGGAGGGGAACATACAACCGATTCCAGTGAATGGTTTTCATCTCAAGCTCTACTATGTGTAAAATATGAGCTCATTGTAACATATGTATATACATTGTATTACTATTTCCCCTTATTTTTGCATTTTGTATTTTATTTTATTTCTACACTTTATAATCAGTATTCTTTAAAAAATATTGGAAAAAAAAACTTGCAAAAATGACTAAGTGTTGACAAAGTATCTAGCAATGCTCCATTCCACACTTGAATGTATGAAATTCTTTTGAAATGGCGAGTGTTTTGGAATCCATATCAAAATACATTGAGATTCCCACAAAATGGTATGAGTGTTCTCATATCGCATGATGAAGAGAGCTAAGTATAAAAAGAAACAAGGGTATCTCCAATCTGGTACCTTTCAAAGCTAAAGCATGACAGAGCAGAACTAAGGTGATAATTTGCGCATGGAATTTTCTAAGTGTCAGCAAAATCAAAAATTTATTCAACCCTCCAGGTTTCAAAAAACTAAGGGGAATATGAGCAGTAATTTCATGATCGTGCCATGTGGAGATACAAGAGAGATCCCTCAATCAATGCTAATAAAATCTCACTCAAACCAAAGATTAGTTGAAGAGGTGTAGTGAGGTGGTAGCATAGTTTGAATTTTTGGCCAATGAAAATTTAGAATGCCATCGTTGGGCCACCAAGAAAAATGAGTGGAAGTTGGAAAGTGTGCCAGTGGGCATATCGCACAGTAGCCGCATTGATGGTGGAATACACATGCTCTAGGAAATAAAATAACCAAAAAGCACACTCGAAGTCCATTTAGTAGCTAATTGCATCCTCAAAGCAGTAAAGGGTGAAACGAGACTCTAATTTTTTTTGTCGTAAATTACAGAGAACAAAGTCAAACTACAATAAAAATGGCTCCTAAGGAAGTACTCACGAAGGCATAGAATACGAGAGCAAATTTCTAGACTCATGTGCGTTAGACCAGACGAGTTATAGATACAGTGATGACGAGAGTAAGGAGGACCCTCCTAAGGACAAGTTTTGAATTCCCATATTTTGGAGGAAAGCCAATGCATTGACAAGGTACCATAGCTATAAAATATTTCTTGTTCTCCTATATCTGTGATTCTACACATCATTATCCTGAATTAATTTATGCTATGATCCAATTCTATGATTCTGAAAATAGAGTCATAAAAACCTCTGAGGGCACTCCCCTATTCTCAATTACCAAAGAATTTTACCATGAACTATTCATCGTAGGAGTAGGTCCTCCTTCAAATCCTAGACCATTTAACATAGCAGAGCTAGCAAGGGCTTATACTAAATTAGTGACATCAAAAAAGAAAATATCTATAGAAATATGGCTTCATCTTAACTTCATAAGGATAAGGGAAAAATATGAAATGCCTGAAGTTCCTATCCATATTGATGAATTTGCAAACCCTAAACTATTTTCTATGTTGGCCTGCATGGAGGGTTTAGACTCTGATAGAATGGTATATGGCTGGAAAATCACCGTGGCCTATTGTATTTCTAATTAAAGAATGTATGAGAAATATGCGGGAGAAAATGGAACTAGGGTGATTTATTTTGACTGGCCAACTTTTCTTGCATAGAGGATACATGAGTAGTTAGTAAGTATGAAAAGGGACTCTGATGCTCCTAGTTTTAGGTATTGCTCAAGTCTGGTGTGGATGTTTTATGTTGCCACTAAGGACATAATACCTTGGATTTTGGTCAAGGATAAAACCAATGATGGGGAACCCTTATTGGTTTATTACTGGATAAGTCACTTGAGAAGTAGTGACTCTTATTATAGATTCAACTTGGAATTTATTGGACCTACCTTGAAAATAATGTATGGAGAGTGCCCTAGGTTACCATCCCTGGCTAAGCAAATTGTGAGAGAAAAGGGTATTGAAGAAGGAGATTGGTATTTTTTGACCGAGGGAACAGTTATTAGATTGTATGGTTTCATGGGAAAATATTTTCTCCTGCCCCATTTTATTACAAAAAGGCTTTTTTCCCTAGAATATTTGAGGCAGGCAGAATATATTGATTTAAATTATGGTTCTTGGAGAAAGAGAAGATCTTTTTTTACATACCGCACTATGGAGGATGTTACCATCACTAAGAAGGGGCAGAGTCAACTAATCGACCAATACCTTGATAGGTTAGGTATATTTTATATCCCTCAAATATGGATTTATGACCCTCATGGCATCTTCACTACAATAAATGTAGCCGTAAATGGAGAAAAGACTTATAAATTTGAAAAGAGGTCTAGGGCTCATTTTGAACAAGGAAGAAATAATGATGAGACCGCTCTTTTGGAGTGGAATATTTTTAAAATGAGTCAATTACCTCCATGGTTGGATTTCTATGAGCAGATTTTTGATTATGACCTTGAAAAGAAGAAGAGACATCAGCTTACAAAAGCCACCATCAGTGACATGGAAGAAAAAGCTCAAAGAAAAAGGACCCTCAACCTGAGGAGGATACTGTTGAAAATTTTGAGGAAGAAGAATAGTGAAATGTAGTGAAGATATCAGATTGGGGGAGAATGAGGATTGATATTGAAAAACCTAAGTCCAGGTTTGGAATGAATATTGATAAGGATTTTTCAAAAATATATAATGAAAATATCAAAACCTGAAGGTAAAAGGACATCAGAGACATAGTATTGACAGTTCAAAAGTCCCAAACTGGTTTTGAATCTCTCTCTCCACCCATAAATCAAGGAGCTCTATTAGAAGAGTAGGAAACTCCTTTGATAGCAACTAAAGTTTCAAAAACTTTTCATCCTACCACTGAACAAGTGGAGAATTTTTGTAAGGGAGCTCAGTTGTTGAGCAAAATGTAATATTCCAACGAAAAAAACTATCAGTACTCCTGTTATTGAAGTAGTATCTAGGCCTAAACACTTAGCTCTATGGGGTTAAACTTTAGATACTGATATTGACTAGAAGAATATGGATGAGAGTTTCAAGTTTACCGCCCTTTCTTTTACCCCTGCAGTATCAGTTGAATTACATCCTATTTTTGAGCAAGCTCTACTTTCTAGAGTAGTGCAAGGAAATACATCAAAAGAAGACTCTGAGAGTGATATGGATTCCTTTCAATTAATCCATAGAAGAACTAAAAGAGCCCTGAAGATAAGGGAAAAGGAAATATCAAAGAAGCAAAAATTGGATATAGAAGAGAGTGCAAAAGTGGTAGCTATTTCTACTGCAGAAGAATTGAATCGCTAGGAGCAACAACAAGAAATAGAAGTAGATCAAGAGCACCCTACATTTGTAGGAAAAGGTATGATTTCTAATCCCTCTTCTCCTCTACATCATCCTAAATCACCAAATAAGTCTCCCTCCATTTTTGGTCAATAAAATGTGACAAGGGTACCTTATCCCTCTCACATTCCACCCCATGTTTCATTGGTTGCCACTGAAGAACAAGTTACTTATGTTCCCCCATAGTCACCCCAAATCCCACTTCCAACATTTGAGATTCCCACTTCATCATCTCCCATAATTTCATCTTCATCATTACCACCACCACCATCAATGGGACACAATGTTCCAAGTACCACCATTCATCCAATTGATAGTCTTGTGTCGATTTCTATGAGTTTACCAATAACAACAACAACAATAGTCACAGAGTCCACTGTTGTTATAGAGACTACTATGAGCACTCCCACACCTCCATTATCATAAATTTAGTCTACCCTATCATTTTTGGTATCTTCATATTCCCTGGATGTTAGTCTTTCAAGTCCTATCACCTTACCAAAAGAGCAGACAGCCACATAGAGAGCAAATGATTTTTGGGTAGAGAAGCTTTCTAAGCCTTCCAGCAGGATGGCTATCACAAGAAGAAGTATGTTTGTTGATCTAGTGGCTAGGCAAAGAGTATCTAGATCTATGACTCCACTTATAAATATGCTCAAAAATGAAATGAATGTCCAAGATTATAGAGTGGAGGAGGTCACAGAAGATATTGATAACCTTCCTGAAGAGGATGAACTGATTATGGCTAGATCCCATTTAGACACCTTCTATGTGAAAAATGATATATTCAGAGAGAAGGTGAGCAAGCTTGAGAAATGAATTGAAAAGCTTCAGAAGACTTTGAGAAATCAAAAGGAAGTTGAAAAGGCTCTGAAAAAAGAGATAAAGGGTTGGCAAGAAAAATTTCAAGAGGCCAACAAAATCAAGGATCAACTAGGAGAGCAAAAGAAGTTGAATGAAGAACAAGCAAAAGAGATTTAGAGTTTAAAGTAGCAGCTTCAAATAGAGAAGGCTAAGGCCTCTGGAGTTTCTAAAACTGAATTGAAAAGTATTAGAAAAGATATTCTCTATGAAGTCCAAGAGAAATTTCTAGGGCTTCAATACATGATTGATTTTCTTGATGAGGCCAGCCACCTAATTCCTAATGTTCAGAGAGACCTAAATCAAATCACTAGAGAGTTGTAGCCTATGGTTATTTTGGCAGAACAAATGTACAAGTTGGTTGATAGCATACTTAGTGATTCTGCTAAACCAATTCCTAATAAAGAATGGAATCTCACCAGAGTTGCTACAAGAATCATGGTTAAAAAGCACAAGGTACTTCAAAGAGCCTGGATGTTTTTTGACAAGATTGGATGTGTGATTAGAGATGTTGTTGATATAAATAAATAAATGATTCAAGTTGGCTTCAAAGGCCTATGGATGGAGGATCATAGCTTGTTATCCATGGAAGAGATCTAGAAAAGCATTGATGAATATTTGAAGAATGAATCTGGAATTGATTCTCTTGAAGAGCCACTACCCCAAGAGCAAGTTGTCCAATTAATTATTAATTTTACTAGATTAAGAGATCTCATGGAAGATATAGTGAACAGAGGGAATTTTTCTGACTATGAGGATATTGGAGAACTACAATATGTTTAAAAGCAGCTCAAAGAGATATCAAACCCCTCTAAACAAGCCTAGAAATAGGCTTTACAATCTCTAAAATTGATGATTCAGTCGTTTGGTGATTCTTCTAGAGGAAGGAATCAGAAACCTCCTTCTCCATAAGAAGAAGAAAAAGAGAATGAAGAAGAGGTCGAGGAAGAGGCCCATGAAGAAGAAGAGCAAGATGGAGGGGTTACAGGCCTGGAAGGGGCTCACACTTTATTTTTTTTTTTGTACATATGCATGAATTTTACATTTTTGTTTTTTGCTCTGACAATTGTCAGAAATAAAAAATAAAGACATGAAGCCTAGAGAGGTATAGAGAGTAGCATATTTTGTGTGAAGACATTTTGCAATAAGGCCTTATAAGAGGAGTAGAGTTATACTTGATTTTTGAATATAATGGTAACATACCTATATTTTTGGTATAGTCACATTATAAGTGGATGAGCCATGATGTTTTTGGCATGAATTCTATATGAACCTTTACCCTCTAACAAAATTATTGGATTTTAAGAAAGAGGGCAGTGTTTATATGGAAGTTATTCTTTAAAGCATATCTTTGAAGATGGGTATTTTTTGACTCCCAAGGTCAAATGGATAAGAATATGAGTTTGATGGCTTTGCAAGAAAATCCACCTAGGAGGTGCTAGAATGTATGCCCAAAATGGCCACATACTTGAGAAAAATTTGAAAATTTTGTCTAAGTCATGAAGTTCTCATTTCACACACTTTACAGTGTATTTTGGAGCAGATCCGCAATAAAGGCCATGAGTCCGCTCAACAATTGGTAAATTTTCACACTCATAACAATTTCGTAATATTCTTTTGTTCTTGGCTCCAGACTGGAGACACATCCTGAATCTATAAAAATTTATGAAGAAGGATGACGTCAGTAGAAAATAAGTACGGATTGGTGAGCGCTTTAGATTTTGAATAACTTACGAGTGACTAAGTGTTGGAAGGCCCAATTTCAAAGAATAAATAGAACATTTTTTCTTGAAATGGTGATAAGGCAGAATTCTATGAATGTTATAGATACGTATCCATGAAAAAGGATGTTTTTGACTTACTCCTTTCTGTAATGGTGACAAGTAGTGTTTTACTCTAAAGGCAACACAGAATGGATGAAGAGTCACTTTACATTGTAACAGGTCCAAAATGATGGTCATACACCGATGCATTTGCTTAGCCCAGAATGGAATCCATAAAATTTATGAAGGATAGATGACATCATCCACATTTTTGTGCAGATTGGTGAATACTTTACGGGAAATGAAGAAACATAAAGGACAAGAAGCAGATTCGATCCTACTTAACTTCCAAAGCACATATGGCCAAATTTGTATTCCATAATTTCTAAAGTAGGAAGGATGATATCATAATTTTTTAAGAGTGGAATGGTGCTGAGTTCTCCCAACCATTTTACCAAGCTTATATCAGAATAGAATGTAGCCATACGATGAGGGAGATCAACGGTGGAGATAGTTTTTAAGAATCTATAGTATATAAAGGTATTATTTGCCAGAGTTTTTACAGTCATTTGGAGGAGAAATATGAAGCGTCGAGGGTTTCAAGAAGATAGAAATAGAAAATGGTTATATATCGACAATAATAGAAGGTTTCCAATAAGGATCGACAATGTATATGCAATATCCAATGGCCAAAACTCCAGTTAGCATCAATGATCAGCAAGTTGTAGAGGTTCCAAGCTGCCATGGTGGTCCACTTGCAATGGGTTTCTCAAAGGATGTACCAGTAAGAGAATTCCAACAAGAACTCTCTACTGTGCTTTCAAATTTTAATCTTTGTAAATTTTCTTGTTATTTTTAATTTTACAAAACTATAAGTAGAGGTTGAACGCTCATTTTTAACGGGTCAACTCTAGTGTGTTTGCCTATGCTACTATAAAATATTCCCAAGGACTAATGAAATGAGTATTACACTAATTTTCACCTCAAATATTGTGTCTTAATATTTGATATTAGAGGTTTGGATTCTTTAGTTGCATTTATATGAATACTTATATGGTTAGTTTGTGCCAAATTAATGGATTACTATCTATTAAGGTAATTGAAATCTACTCCTAGATTTGATCTTTATTGTTAGGGAGTATATTTCTGTAAAATCTAGATAGTGGTGAATTCTGTTATTTGGATTATGATTGTTTGGATATTGAAATTGTTGTCTGCAATATTTCTCTACTATTCGTTAATGAATGAAACTACATTTAACTTGAGATAATGTTGATATGAGTATGTGTCTTTAAGTTGGTTTTTTGGAGATTTTTGTTGTAGTGTAATGTTGTTAGCCTATCCTTCCATTATTTTTCACATCTCTCTAATCCTAACCTTTTTTTACCCTAATATCCAAACCCTAAGTGAGCATAATTGTGTCAACATATTTTTTAAGTTGATAAGAAACTAGCCTACTTTGGAGGTTGGATCAAAAACTTTGTTTTGGACCATCCAATGTTGAGTGTTGAGCTATAGCTATCGAGTGCAAGCCTGGCTAGAAAGTAGGAAGATAAACAACTACAATATTGAGTATAACTTGATGTAATTCAATTCCCAACAAGGAGGTGGTGCCTGTGTCCATTATCGAATGAATTTAGATTATTGGTTGTTGTTGTTGACATTGGGTGACTTGGGTTTGGAGAGGTTTCTGTGATAAGTCCTCAAACATTGTGAAAAATGGCTACTAATATGATGATGGTTGGGACTCTTGATAAGAGTATGGGTATGATGTTTGAGGGGGTGTTTGTTATTCCTATAAAGGAGGTTGTTTTTGCACAGTTTGGAATGCTGGTCTCTGGGTACCCATGATAGAAGAGGAAGGATCAAAAATAATTCCTACTATAGGGGTGAATGATGTGACCTCTAGGTGAATGTAGTTCAAGAGGGATGAGTCATTCTCAAAAAGGAATTGAGATAGACTCTGGAAAAAGGGGTGTGCAAAGGTAGGGAAAGTAGGTGTGACTTCCTCGTCTATGGTGAAGAATGTATGAGGTTGTCCTCACACTGTGTAGATTACATGGTTGCAGAACATGGTTGGTGGATTAGGTGAGGATGGGGATGAAAGGAGTGGGTAGTCTTATACAAGTGAAGTGATGAGGGCTTCACTCAGAGTGTACGTCTCATCCTGAGGTGTCGTGTGTGTATACTGTACATTAAACCTTGTGAGTAAATAAGATGTGTGTATGACCTTCCCCTTAATGATCGAAAAGGTAGGAGATGACTGACTAGAAGAGGTTGTAGGTGCTTCCTCTATAAGGTATGCTTGCTTGTGTGCTCTAATATAGGTGACAATAGGTATGGCATCATGTATCGTGTCATGAAATTTTAGGACTATGTAGGAATTCAAGCTTGTAATTCTATGTGTGCAGTGTGAAGGGGTTTAGGAATAACCCTATACAGTATGGAATCAAATGTAGCTAATATAAAATTAAAGCAATGATGTACTACATGTAGCCCAAATAATAGAGTGACAAGTGGTTTACTGTGCTAAAACCAGCTTGTGATCATGCAAACAATGATAAACAAGAATCAGTTTTAAATACCAAAAATAAAAGTGTTTTGTTCGTTTATGTGTGTTTTAATGTTGATACTTCCTAATTAGAATCACGGGTAGTGAGGTGAATACTCTAGAAGATTAGGAATTTTGTCGGTATCAAACCTCCTGTAACACCTAAAAATGCACAAAACAGAACAATATCACAACGTGCAAAAGGTGACTTGTATGGAAAGCACAGTAAAATGATATCCTAAAAGGGGGGGAACTCACTATGCTAAAGTGAATTTGCTAAATCATCTCATGATAAGAGGTGGTACTATCTAAGACCTTTTACCGACATACCCATACTTTCGCTTCACCCTCGGGTGGGCTTAGTTAATAATGACAGTTACCATGTTCACTAATTATGTAAGGATTATGATCAAAGGTATCTAATCCTCTCCCACTCTGAAGGTAACTTATGGTGATGAAATATAGAAGCCCAGTCTCAAAAGTGGGGGTTTTTCGATGATGAGGCCCAAAAAACTACTCCTATGGGGATACTAGGTGTCTAGGGAGGTGAGATGGTGGAGGGTACTACTCTTGCCACACCAATCCCAAGTGATGGATTGGGGATGAAATCTAATCTCACCACTTGTTTTAATACCATGTGCATGTGTGTGGATTTTTTTAATGCTAACGATGTCATGTAAAATAGGAAATCTAACTAATTATATTTTCAAATTAAAAGGTAGGCTTATATGCATCTTTCGAAAGCAAAATACTAGAATGAAATACAATTTTGTAAACAAAGAATCCTAGATGCTTTTAGGAAAATAAATTGACTCTATTTTTCAAAGTGTAGAAACATGCAATACGAGGGTGTGAAGAAATGGGTTTATGTGACCCTAAATATGTGTAACAACATGGAGTAATTTGCAAGAAATATTTATGCAAGTATAGATAGGCAATCACATACCATGCATGTAAACAAGAATACAACAAAATGATCTACCCTGAGGATTTACAGAAGCAATGTGGAATTAATACACAAAAAGTAAATCTAACATTTACACATGCAAAGAAGAATATGCATTTTTCTTTTAAGGAATATAAGAAAAATGGGATTAAGGAACCCTAACTCTCAAAATGAAATACAAAATTTCTTTGAAACAAATGCTATGGAGCAAGAGGACGATTTAAAACTTATTAAAATTTACATGAAATTTTGAAATTTAAAGTTTTTGGAAATTTTGCAGGTTCTGTGATTACAACAACATTTTAAAGTAAATGGAGATGTGAAGGAGGGGAGAATTTGCTACTAGCTATGGCGCTTTGACTAGTAAGAATTTTTACCAACACAAATGATAAAATAGAGACTAGTAAGCATTTTTACCAACACAAATGACAAAATAGAGAATATGAAGTAAAATACTTGGTCTTTGATGTTGTGGGTGGTTTGGTTGACCCTTTTTTTTCTCACCCCTACAATTTTGGGGGTTTCTGAGGTTTCCAAGTTGGATTTGCCACTCAAGGGGAGAATTGAGATCTAGTTTGCAGGGTGGAGGTCGAATCAGGTTTGGAGACCTCAGATCTCTATTTTGAAGGCTTGAGGTGGTTCCCAGGGCTTTGGAGGTCTCTGTATCAGTTATATTTGGCACATGTAAAACATAGAAATAGAGGATAATATCATATTTGTAAAATAGTCATTCCAACACTATCCATTGTGGGGGTCCCACCGGGCATGCCAGAATGAAATAACCAAAAGTTTACATTTGATCTAATAACACATTAAAGACACATGTTATTAAAGAAAATGTATTTTATTCATGATAAGATTTGTGTAGGTTACAAATGGGGGAATTTTGCTTTTTCCTTTATTTTCAAAAATGTTACAATATGATTGATGCCTTCTTTTCACATTCCTTAGTGTATATGGGCTTGTGTACCACTGCAGGGTTGTAGTTGTTGTTATTTCCCTCCTTGGTTCTATGAAAAACCTGCAAAAAGGGGTTAGTGGGTTAGGGGGCTTGCCTCAGTCAGGCCCCATAGTAAGAAAGACAAATTGACTCATAAAACATGATAAAAACTGAATAAATGATTCAAAACCTCATAAAAACACCAAATGAAGCTTACCTCCAAGATTTGGGTTTATTTGGGACTTGTAGACCCAATTCACCACCCAAGAGGTGAATTGGTGTTAGATTTACAAGGTGGGGGGTGAATTCGACTGTGAATTTTGTTCTTCAAAAATCCTTTGATGGAGGGGTTCCTTTGCTATTGTACTGTTGAAGTGCAGGTTTAGATTAGTGTTTCTATGCTTTTGTAGGTATTTTGGCAGAGTTTATATGCTTTGGACATAAAATGAAGAGAGAGATAAATGAAGGTTTGGGACCATTATTTATAGGAAAACCCAAGGTGTAGGGGGTAGTTAAGAGAACTAAGCCCTAGGGTGAGATCCCATGAAGGTTAAGTTAGGGTTTGTAGGGTGGCATCCTTGCATTCCCTTGAGGAAATATCTCATCCTCACACATGTGTGAGGAGATATTAGGGTTAACTAGGATTAGTCAACTCTAGGTTAGATATGGGGTTAGGTTAGGGTTTCCTAAGAAATATCCTAACTAACCTAGTGCACACACATGTGGGAGGGAGCAATTAGGGATAATTAGGGATTAAGGACCTAATTAACCTTTTTATCCCTAAAAGTGAACTTAAGTAAAGTCACTTTAAAATTAGATTTAACAATTGACTCAATTAATACTTTTGCAAATTATTAGCCATGTGGGGGCCTCAATTAAGCATAAAGTAGTTTTGTGTTGCCTTAGGAGTCTAATGGATGGTTTTTAGATGCATGAAAGGTGTTCATGATGTTATTTAAGTAGTTTATTATGGTTTTTGACCTAAAAACTAGTGAAGTGGTGTGTGGAAGTCTATGCAAAGCTACAATAATCTAGAGTGATCTACGCTAGTCTACGCATATCTACAATAGTCTACGCATGTCTATGCATATCTACAGTAGTCTACGTAGGTCTAGAAGGATATAGAATAGTCTAAGTTGGTTTATGATAGCCTAGGGGTATCTAGGATCACCTATGTAAACCTACAAGTATCCAAAAGGATCTACAAGTGCATAGGTATAGCAATGTGTGACTTTTAGGTGTCTACAACTTGATTTCAAGGTTTGGTGTTCTAGAAGCCTTGGTGAGTTATAATGGCCCAGCTTTCATAGGATCCAAATATATTGAGTTTGCTAGTAAGTACAACATTACCATAAAGAATACTTCAAACTACTACCACCATGAAATGGACTTGTAGAATCAACTAACAAAAAAAATTTGAGGATTTTGAGGAGATAATTGAAGGGTAATAAAATAAGTTGGCACCTATTTATGGATCAAGCTCTTTGGGTAGACATAATTAATATTAAAAATTCCATTAAAACCTCCCCTTATACCTTAGTTTATGGAAAGGAGGCATTATTACTTATCCATTTGGAGATTCCAGCACTCAAACTAATAAACACATAAGATAAATCTAAATAAAATTTAGTGGAAATGAGACTGACACACCTACTACAGTTAGAAGAAAAGAGGATGCAGGTATATAAGTATTTCCAAAAGCATTCATTTGACATAAAGGCATGGTTTGACAAGAAGGCAAGGTTCAGGAAATTCCAGGTTGGAGACTCTATACTCAGGTGTAATGTTGAAAGATATAAACTAGGAAATCATCAGAAGTTTGACTCCTTCTAGGATGGACCTTTCAAGATAGCAGAGGTTAAAGAAACCAATTATTTATAGCTTGAATATCTGGAGGAAACATGTAGACAATTTTGATAAATGGTTTCCATATTAAATATTTTTTAACTGAGTTATAGGTCATTGTTATATATGTACATACTTTGTATCATATCCTTCATTTTGTATTTCAAGTTTTGTTTTGATGAAATTTTGTATAAAAAAAAGAGAAATAAAAGGAAAAGTTGCAAATAAAGCTAAGTGTCAAATCAGATAGAAGCAAGTTGCCATTTTGCACTCAAATCTACTAAGTAAGTAGCAAAATCAGGAGTGAACCCCAATCCACACTCAATTGAACTGAAAAGATAGTGGAATATCGCATGCACCCATTCTACACTTAAAGAGACTAAGATGGTAGTGGAATAATGATAGTATTTTATCTGATGGAGTCACAACTATTTTTTAGTGGAATAAGGAATGTTCTAATCCACCAAGGTGCAAGACCTTTTTTTTAGCAAAAAACTATTTCCCACATCATTTCAAAGGAAAATAAAAATTATGCCATGAGGGAATGAAATGTGTTTGAATTTTATCCAATCAGAAAGTAGTATGGTATCCTCCAAGCCACCAGAAGAAATGAGTATGATCTAAAAAGTGTGCCAATGGGAAGTTCACATAGTGGTTGCATTAATTATGGAGGGTGTGCATGCATGAGAAATTAAAATTGTTTATGTTCATTTGACAAAGAGTAGAATTCACTAGGAAGAGAAAATAGAGTGAAAGCTAAGCATCGTCTTCAAATTCTAGTGAATGTTCTAAAAATTATTTGCAAAAATGACTCCAAATAAAGTGCTAAAATTAGTACAAAAAATGGGAGCAGAGCTAGAAGACCATGTGAACCAGACTAGGTGGTTGGCGGATACAGTAATGACTCAAATAAGGAGGACCTTCTTGAGAAATTTTTTGAATTCAGGTGCTTCGAAGGAAGACCAATTCGACTGCAAGGTATCATTTTTGTAAAAATCTTCTTATTTTATTACATTTGTGATTATGTTCAGCATTACCCTGAGTTAGTTTCTGCAATGATTAAATATTATGACCCTAAGAAAAGGACAATGAAAACTCCTAATGGCACACCATAATTCACCATTACCAAAGATCTTTACCTTGATTTGTTTACCGTAGGAGTGAGACCACCCTTAGAATCTAAACAATTTGATATAGCAAAACAATCTAGGGTTTATGCTTCATTAATGGATTCAAAAGAAAATAAAGTCATAGAAAGATGGCTTCATTTCTAGTTTAGAAGGATAATAGAGAAAGATGAAATACCTAAAGTTCCAATACCCATTGATGAATTTGCTAACCTAGAGCTCTATTAAATGTTAGCTTGAATGGAGGGTTTGGATTCAGACTGAATGGTGATAGATTGGTAAATTTCTATTGCATACTGCATTTCAAATGAGATAATGTATGAGTAAGATGTAGAAAATAAGGGCATTAGGTTTATCTTCTTTTACTGGCCATCATTTCTTGCTCAGATAATACATGAGCAATTAGTGAGAATGAAAAGGATTTCTGACACACCCTATTTTCAACATTATTCAAGTCTAGTTTGGATGTTCTTTGTTGTTGTAAAGGATATGATGCACTGGATTCCAGTTAAGGTAAAGAATTATTAGGGAGACCCCATTCATGTTTACTATTGTGCTTCTCATATGAGGAGCATGGAGTATTTCTATATATTTAACTTGGAATTTTTGGGGCTAGCATTGAAGATAATGTATGAGGATACCCTAGGTTACCTCCATTGGCCAAGAAAATATTAAGAATAGAAGGTACCGAAGAAGGAGATTGGTACCTCTTAACATAAGGCACAGTCATTAGACTATATGGTTTCACTGACAAGCCTTTTATGCTGCATCATTTTATCATAGATAGACTATTCACCTTGGAATATTTGAGGCAAGAAGAGTTCATTCTAATGAACTATGGACTTGGAAGGAAGAGAAGGTGTTCATTAACATACCATAGTGTTGATGATATAACCATTACTAATAAGTGGTAGGGTGAACATATTGACCAATATATTGATAGGTTGGGCATGTTTTACATTCCTCAGAGATGGAGTTATGACCCAGATGATATATTCTACAAGAGGAATATAGCTCTAAATGGAGAAAAGGCCTACAAATTTGAAAAAAAATCTAGGCCTCATTTTGAACAAGGCAAAAATAATAAGGAGAATGTTCTTTTGGAGTGGGATGCTACCAATATGGGCTAATTTCCTTGATGGTTAGACTTCTATGAGCAGATTGTTGATTTTGATCCAGACAATAATGAGAAACATCGCCTAAAAAATTCTACTATCAAATATGTTAAGAGAAAAATATATAAGAAAGAGGAAAATTAGTTGCAAGAGTCTACCATTGGAGGTATTGAAAGTAAAAAGAAATGGAATGAAGGCAAGATAGTAGACTTGTGGAGGATGAGAGTTGAAATTGGTAAAGAGAAATCCAATTTTGGATTGAAATTTGATGATCAAATTTCTGATAGATATAACCAGAATATCACAACTTGAAAGGCAAATGACCCAATGAATATAGTGCTAATCTATAATAAATCTTAAATAGGGTCATATTAACCATCCTCAACTTCACAAGAAGAAGCTCAAGAAGAAGGATTTGATACCCCATTAACTGTTGTTGAAGTTCTGAAGACTTTCAGCCTTCAACTGAACAAATTGAGAAATATCCAAAAGGGGCACAGTTAATGAGTAAGATGTACTATTTGGACGGGAGGGCCAGTAGTAAACTAGTCATTCAGATAGTAAGTAGGCCCAAGAACCTAGCATTGGGTGGACAACCCCCAGATACGTAGATAGATTGGAATAAGAAGGATAATGAATTTGTGTTCACTCCAATTAATTTTACCACTACAACCATAGTAGAATTAAATCCTATTACTGAAGAAACACTTCAAGAAGAACCAGTACAGGAAGGGTTGTCTGGAGAAGACAAATAAAGTAATAAATAAATTACGTTCCAAGTATTTAAGATAAAATCTAAAAGAGCACTAGAAAGAGCTAAGAATGAGATTTCTAAAAAGTAAAAGTTGTATAAGGAGAAAATTGTTAAGGAAATACTTGTTTCAGCTGTAGAAAAGGTAAAATAAGTTCAAAAAAAGAGCATATAGGCAATTGTAGAACACCCTACATTAGTAGGTTAAGGTATGGTCTCTACTCCCTTTTCTCCTCCCCCTCCTTCAAAATCCCCAAGGAAATATCCCTCCCTTTCTAAGAAATAAATCTTAACAAATGTGCCTTATCCCCCTCATAGTTCATCTCCTATTTCATAAATCAATACTAAGGGGTAAACCAACCCATATCCTCCAAGTTCACATCATATTACCTCTTCATCATCTCCCATAATTCCATATTTTCCATTGCAACTACCTCCATTATCTTAGAAACAAATTGTTTTAAGGACACCCACTTACCCTTCTATAAGTTTTGCTTTAGTTCCCATGAGCCTACCAGTTGCAACAATAGTAGTGGTCACAAATACCACTGTAGTCACTTCTACCAAGCCACTATCAATTGTTGATTTTGTTTTCTCATACATTATAACCTCTCCTCCTCCTCCTGCTAGTTATCCTTCCGAAGAAATTTTACAAAAGTTACACTAAAAATCCAAGGTTTTTGGGTAGAGAAGCTATCCAAACCTTCCAAGAGGGTGGCAACAAAGATGAGGAGCATGCTTGTTGATCTAGTTTCAAGGCAATAGATCCATGATTCCTCTTGTGAGTAATATTGAAACTGATATGACTGCTCAATACTATCATATAGAGGAACATAGAGAGTATATTGAGAAGCTACTAGCAGAAGATGAATTGTTCATAGCAAAATATCACTTGGACACTTTTTATGTAAAAATTGATATATACAAGAAAATGTGGACAAGTTGGAGGTAAAAATAGAAAAGCTTCAAAAGGCCATTGATAATCAGAAACAAGTTGAGAAAGCCCTTGGAAAGGAATCAAAGAACTGGTAAGACAAATTTCAAGAGGCTAATAATCTCAAGAAGCAAGTGGAGGAACAAAAGAAGAAAAATGAAAAATGAGCTAAGGAGATACAGAGCTTAAAGTAGCAGTTTAAAATAAAAAATGCTCAGTATTCTGGTTTTTCTAAAGTTGGACTAAATAAAGTGAGAAAATAATTGCTCTCTGAAAATTTGGAAAAATGCTCAGAGCTACAACCTATTATTGATTATATGGATGATGTTAGTTGTTTACTTTAGAATATTCAGGAAGACCTGGATAGCTTTACTAGAGAGATTTAGCCTATGGTAGTCCTAGTTGAGAAGATTTATAGGCTGGTAGATAGCTAAATAACATAATATTATACTAATAAGGGGGTGAACAGTATAAGACCACTTTTTGCTTTTCTTTTCAAATCAATATTATGCAGTGTATAGATAGTAGTATCGATAGCAATAATCAAAGCAATGCACAAAACACCATACACAATAGTGACAAAAATTTTAATGTGGTTCACCCAATGTGGGCTACCTCCACAGAGAAAATATTTCTTCTAAATATTTCTCAAATAATCTCTTGGGAATCCTTACCAATTACAATATTTATGGACCTCTGTCCAAAGGAGATGTTGATCCCCTAAATCTAGTTTGTGGATCTCTATCCATAGGAGAACTCCTCTCCTATGCTCTGGTTGGTGATCCTCTAGAAGACTTTGCCTCCACTACACTGATTATGGATATCTCTCCACTTGAAGAATTTTTGTCCTCACTTAGAAGACCTATCCTCAATATCCTGGATGATGGATCTCTATCCACTAGAGACTTTGTCCTCTCTACTCTATCACCTCCAAAGCTCTGTCTCAATACTGTACTAAACATAGTCCAATCGGTCTAGCATAGTTCTACTCAATATATTACACTAAACATAGTACATTCGGTCTAGAACAAATATTATCATTTCTTACATTAAACACAGTCCAGTCGGTCTAGAACAAGTCCACTCAAATCTACACTAAACATAGTTCATTCGGTCTAGCATAAATCTACTCAGTAGGTTCACTCAGAACCTTCTAAAATATTCTCAATAGGTCCACTCAGAACCTTCTTAAATATGCTCAATAGGTTCACTCAGAACCTTCTAAAATATTCTAAAATATGCTCAATAGGTCCACTCAGAACCTTCTTAAATATGCTCAATAGGTCCACACAGAACCTGCTCAAATATGCTCAACAAGTCCACTCATAACCTGCTCAAATTTGCTCAACAGGTTCACATAGAACCTGTTCAAATCTGCTCAATAGGTCCACTCAAAACATGTCCAAATATGCTCAATAGGTCCACTCATAACTTGCACAACTCTGCTCAAAATGTCCACATAGAACCTATCCAAATATGCTCAATAGGTCCACTCAGAACCTGCACAACTTTTCTTAATAGATCCACACAGAACCTATCCAAATATTCTCAACAAGTCCTCTCTAGGACTTGCTCAAATCTTTAGTGCAAGCTTCCACAAAAGCTCACACAAAATTAGTCCACAAGTATTCTCAAATACTTACCTCAAATCTGCTTAAAAAATCCACAAAACTTGTCCAATCTCATAGAAAAATAAAGAGAATTTTTAGAGACTCAATATGTTCTATACTCAATACTCAATCACTTTCTCAACTCAATCTCATAGAAGCATAAAGAGAATTGTTAGAGACTCAATATGTTCTATTCTCAAAACTCAATCTCAACTCAAATCATAATATAGAATAGTTTATTTTATGGAACTTGAACAACCACTACATGCATCCACTTGACTAGGCTCAATCAACTCTACTCAACCAATCACTTCAAAGAACAACCCTTTCTCACAAACCCTAGTCCAAGCATGTATCAACCAACTCAAAATATTTCCAACAATGCTCAACAACAAATCTCACATAACAATGATACTCATGATCTTTCCAAACCCTAACTCAGGTTTTTCACACAACCAATGGCTTCAACAACAATGCTTATAAAACAAGGTTTTAATCACAACTCACAATCCAAAAAACCTTGAAGCATTAATTCAAACACTTTCGAAAAGGAAACCCTAATCAATTCCTTTTCACTCCAAACTTAATTTTCAATCAAGCCAATCACCTAACTCAACAAAGAAGAATTTTGCCCATACCTTTTCTTGAAGAGTAGTTGTCCTTACAAATATGCCACACTCACAATTACCTCTTTGCCAAACTCAACAAGGGTTAGAGGATAATTTTATTCAACAAAATATATCACAAAAATAATATCAAAATTACACCTTATCACTCCAACTTTAATAATAATAAATATCCTCACAATAGTCACAAAAACCCTTTATTCAACATAACATACAACCCACAAAGTCTTAACCTTTCAATATTCCACAATAGCAAATTTTAAGACTTTAGAAATAAAACCAAAATTCTCCTTATAACTCCTAAAGGTATTTCTCAACTACCAACCTATATCACAAAGCAACCCTTTCAAACTTCAACCACCAAATACCTTATACCTCCAACTTAGGCATTCAATAAAATAAAATATAAAAATGTTACCTTTGCCTTTGGAGAGTTTCGAACTCTCAATGCAGCCCACACAAATGTCTTTACCCATGGTGCACACCACCACATGAGCTATATGCTCATTGGGAAGGAAGAAGCACCATGTGCTTCAACACCCTATCCTTCCTTGCTTCGCAAAAAGGATGTGCCTAATGTTTGGCACCTTCAACACGTCCACCAAAAATACTTCCATTGGGATTCAAACACTATCCACCTTGCACCCAAAACGTAAGCTTGCAGCCCACTTGCCACTAGGCCAAGGTGCCTTGTTGGCTTTCAACTAATCAAAACTTTTGGTTTTGTTTCCTTTCATCGTCAACACAAACACGAAATTCGCAAATTCATCTCACGAGCTCTGCATTTAATTCGTATGCTATTCTCTTTTCAAATCGAGCAAGGATAAATTTTATGTCCTTTGGCATAGGTTTAAATAATGATTTTTCCTCCTTTTCTTGGAACGTCGGTGCTTCAAAACGTAATTAACCCTCATGACGTCGATGAGGATTTATCAAGGCCTTTGGTCTTAAACCCAACCTTTGGGTTTATTAAAATAATTTTTAACTTTATAAAACCCTCTTTTGCCTTTTAAAACATTATAATAAAAATTATAAATGTTTTATTTGGGTTTTCTCCATGGTACATTTTAATATTATAATAACCACTATTATAATATTAACCTTCGATAATGTACCTTTAATATTTATTTATAAAATTTAAATTCATCCTCAATTTAAATAATTTATAAAATAAATATTATAACTCCTTTTTAACTTCTGTCTTTTGCATTGTTTTACTTGAACTTTGGCCTTCTCCCTGGATATCAAATAACCATATTTGTCCCCTTTATTTCCTACTAAAATATTTGGTATTAAATGATGACTTCATCTGGTGACATCAATGGTGACATCAATGACAACTTTGACTTAGGGAATCAAAATGTCCAACAATCTCCCCCTTTGTCATTGATGGCAACCCATATCCTTTTACTGAAACCTAACCTTTCTTTTTCTTCTACTCCCCTTAGGACATTGCTCCCCCTAGCTCAATGCTCTCTCAAATATCAAATCTCTCCCCAATACACAAATCACACAAATATCTCCCCCTTTGACATCAATGGAAAAGGGTCACCTTTGGGGCTCGGGGCTAAGAATGAGCCTCTTAGCTTAGCCCCTCCCCCACCTCCACATGAGGTGGTTAATTTTGGGGTGGGAGTATTTCTACTCCCAAAAAGCACTGTTCTTTACCTTTATCTTTTTCCCTTATTTTATGAGTTTTCTGAATCCTCTAACTATTTCTTTCCAAGTCATCATCCCTATTCTTGTCATCATTCATGTTCCTGTTCTTGTTCTCATCCATGTTCCTATTCCTGTTCTTGTTCCTATTCTCATCCATGTTTTGATTCCTATTCTTGTTCATATTCCTATTGTTGTTCACATTCCTGTTCTTGTTCATGCCTATTTCTGGAATATTTATCTACACCATATTTTTGTGTGACCATAATTATTGCACTTATAACACTTAATATTATTATTCCTTTGAGGTGCAAATGTCTTAGGATTTATCCTAGTGAAGCCATATCTTCTTCTGTCATGAACCCTGCAATCCATTGCCTTGTGACCAAACTCATTACATGAGTAGCAATATCCATGGAAAAGTTATCCTTTCCCATATTCTTGTCTTTCATGTGTCCTACACTGTGAAGCCATGTGCCCAAACCTGTGACATGAAAAACATCTTCCATTGAAGCTTCCTTGTCTTGACCTCATTGGTCTCCTGTTCTGATTGTTGTTCCATATGTACCTTCTTTGTGCATTGTTCCTATCTTTGTTGAACTCTTTGTTGTCCAATTCATCCTCTGATGTCACACTCCCACTTACACTATATTATTTTGATGTATCTTCATCTGAAGTTTCTTCTTCTTCAAGACTTGAAGTAGACTCTTCTTCCCTTTTCTTTTGAACCTATTTTGAACCAAGACCTAACTTGTTTGTTGCTCCTCTTTGTATCTTGACTATTTTATCCATACTCTTTGCATTGTTTACCTACTTGTATAGTTTATTCTTGGAGTCTTCTACATCTTCCTTTAGTAGTGCCACTTCTTGTGCTAACTTCTCACATTCCAAGATCTTTGCTTCTAGCTTATCTTTGAACTTGCTTGCCTTAGCCTTTGATTTTTCTAAATCCTCTATGAGCAATAATATCTCTTCATCACATTCTTGAAACTGAATTTCAATCTTAGAGTGTTGCTTTCTTACCTTATTTACCATGTCAAGGGCATAGATAAGTTCTCCCTTGAGATCATAACCATTTTCTACTGAATAATCCTCTATTTGTTTGCCTTTGTTCACATCATTACTTTCTTTTGACTTGTCTTCTATAGGATCACTCACTTCTTCTTCTAATGCCATTAGAATATTTTCATCTAGTCTTTCAAGTGCATCTTCAAAATCATCATCACTGAAACTATAACCATCCCTTGTGCAATCATATTCAAGATGTCCAAATTTACCACATCTAAAACACTTGAGAATAACTAGAGTCCTTTTCTTAACTGGTTCTTTTTCTTCAATCATAAATAGGACTTCATCTCTATCATTATCTGAAAAACTAGCATCACTATCATTTGAGTATTTACTTGCATTATCCACATAGTAGCTTCTCTTTTACCTTTGGAAGAACTTCTTTCCTTGTATATTTTGTCCATCCTTGCTTTTCTTTTGGTACTTGTATCTTTCATATTCCCTGTACCTGTGATCCTATTTTTCTTCATCATTGTTGTTCTTTGGATCTTTACAATCTATTGCAAAATGTCCATACTTTCCACAATTGAAACACTTAACAGATCTTAGGTCTATGGGTCTTCTGGAACCTTTATCTCTTCTACCATAGTTTACTTCTTCATCACTAGATGACTCACTACTTGATTTTGTCTTCTTACCCTTTTTATTTTTGTTCACTTTAAATGCAACTTCTTTGGGAGGAATAAGATATTTTGTTCTTATCTCAAAAGTCATAAGCATGCCAAGTAAAGAATTTCTTGTTATAGAATCACTATCAATTGATGTTTCTATAGCAGAAACCTTTTCACTATACCTTTTTGGAAGAGTTATCAAGATCTTATCACAAGCATCAGATTCATCAACCTTCATTCCAAGACCTCTCATCTCATGTACAAGTTCATCAATCTTACTGAGATAGTCACAAATTTTTTCATCATCCCGCATTATTAAGTTCTCAAATTCTCCTTTGAGATTTTTGATCTTAGCTTTCCTGACACCTTTATCTCCCTCATATATGGTATGCAATAATTCCCACATATCTTTTGTTATTTTACAATCCATAACCTTCATATATTCTGATCTACCCAATCCTTTTATAATTGCATTCATAGCCCTTGAATTTGCATGCATTAGAAGCTTACCTTCCTTATCTATAGGAGGATTGACTACTGAATCATATCCAAGTTCCACTACATCCCAAAATTCATTGCCAAGTGCCATCAAGTGAAACCTCATCAACATACACCAATACAAGAAGTCACTTCCATCAAAGACTCATACTATATTATTTATGGATCCATCCCTTTGATCCTTTTGATCCATTGTGTTCTTGATCGCTTTTCCTTCAAGCCATAAAAATCTTCTGAAGGAACCCGCTCTGATACCAATTGAAGAACACAAGCTTACACTAAGAGGGGGGTGAAAAATATAAGACCACTTTTTACTTTTCTTTTCAAATCAATATTATGCAATGTATAGATAGCATATAAATAGCAGTAATCAAAGCAATGCACAAAACACCATACATAATAGAGACACAAATTTTAATGTGGTTCACCCAATGTGGGCTACCTCCATAGAGAAAATATTTCTTCTAAATATTTCTCAAATAATCTCTTGGGAATCCTTCCCAATTACAATATTTATGGACCTCTGTCCAAAGGAGATATTGATCCCATAAATCTGGTTTGTGGATCTCTATCCACAGGAGAACTCCTCCTATGCTCTGGCTAGTTATCCTCTAGAAGACTTTGCCTCCACTGCATTGAATGTGGATCTCTATCCACTTGAATAATATTTATCCTCACTTAGAAGACCTATCCTTAATATCCTAGCTGATGGATTTCTATCCACTGGAGACTTTATCCTCTCTACTATGTCACCTCCAAAGCTCTATCTCAATACTAAAGTAAACACAGTCCAGTCATTCTAACATAGTTCTACTCAATATATTGCACTAAACATAGTACATTTGGTCTAGCACAAATATTCTCAACTCTTGCACTAAACACATTCCAGTCGGTCTAGCACAAGTCCACTCAAATCTGCACTAAACATAGTTTATTCGGTCTAGCACAAATCTGCTCAATAGGTTCACTCAAAACCTTCTCAAATATTCTCAATAGGTTCACTCAGAACCTTCTCAAATATTCTCAATAGGATCACTAAGAACCTTCTCAAATATAGTTAACAGGTCCACTTAGAACCTATCCAAAACTGCTCAATAGGTCCACATAGAACCTGCTCAAATATGCTCAACAGGTCCACTCAGAACCTGCTCAAATTTGCTCAACAGGTTCACATAGAACCTATCCAAATCTGCTCAATAGGTCCACTCAGAACCTATCCAAATCTGCTCAACATGTTCACTGAGAACCTGCATAAATCTACTCAACAGGTCCACATAGAACCTGTCCAAATTTTCTCAACAGATCCACTCATAACTTGCACAACTCTACTCAACAGGTCCACACAAAACTTCTCCAAATCTGCTCAATAAGTCCTCTCTAGGACTTGCTCAAATCTGTATTGCAAGCTTCCACAAAAGCTCACACAAAATTATTCCACAAGTCTTCTCAAAGACTTACCTCAAATCTACTTAACAAGTCCACACATAACTTGTCCAATATCATAGAAACATAAAGAGAATTTTTAGAGACTCAATATGTTCTATACTCAATACTCAATCACTTTCTCAACTTAATCTCATAGAAGCATAAAGAGAATTGTTAGAGACTCAATATGTTCTATTCTCAAAACTCAATCTCAACTCAAATTAGAATATAGAATAGTTTGTTTTATGGAACTTGAACAACCACTACATGCATCCACTTGACTAGGCTCAATCAACTCTACTCAACCAATCACTTCAAGGAACAACCCTTTCTCACAAACCCTAGTCCAAGCATGTATCAACCAACTCAAAATATTTCCAACAATGCTCAACAACAAATATCACATAACAATGATACTCATGATATTTCCAAACCCTAACTCAGGTTTTTCACACAACCAATGGCTTCAAAAACAATGCTTATAAAATAAGATTTTAATCACAACTCACAATCCAAAAAACCTTGAAGCGTTAATTCAAACAATTTTGAAAAGGAACAATATACTGCACATGCATGATGTGCCTCTGCATCAGCTGAATGTAATGAACACATGTGCCAGCCTGAGCCTCAAGTCAATGCAATGAACCTCGAGAGAAGCAAGCACCCTATGGAGAACACAGAGTAGCTTGGACAAGGTTGACCCTAGGGTGAGACTCCTAGACCTCCTAGGCCTCGCATTGTGGATCAAATTAGGTAAGTGGTTGTGAGATACATAGAACACCAAGCTCAGTTCAAGCAACTTCAGTGGGATAAAGAGCAACTAGATCACTTGCACCAACTTTAGAAAGAAATAATTGAACAACAGACCAACGTGTTGTTCCAAAAAAATTTGAGAGAGAGCGTCCCTACCCCTAAGTCACATAGGTAGGAGGTCCATCTAAGGTAAGCCATGCTCGTTCGAGAGAGGTCCTCAAAACATTATCAAATTTTGCTTCCATGACCTCCTAGGCCATATCAGGAGAAGCCTCCCAGGCCAAACATAGGGTGCCCACCATGGGTAGATACCCCCATTCATAGGCCAACTCAAGAGATGCCTTACGGGGCTTATACTAAGCACACACCAAAAATATAATATGTTGAGACACCTTATCGAGGAAGGGGGCAAATTACCACTACCTCATATTAGGTTGGAGGAGGCTAGACCTCCACCACAAGATGTGAAAAAATATGAGGAGATCAAGTCCTCAGGTCCTTACAAAGCATTGTTAGAACACTTGGAGTTAGTAGAGAACAAGACCTCTAGGTCAAGATCTCAAAAGCCTACTATGCATCAATTGCATAGTCAACCTATCCATTCGTCAGTACCTATGCCTCCCTATCTAGAATAATTTAAGTTGCCTCAATTGGCTACCTTTAAGGGAGAAGAGGATGTGCAAGAACATGTCACTAGGTTCTTAGGCCAATGCTTTGGCATTCATGATGATGATGCTTTGCTTCCGAGGACATTTGTGACTACCCTTGCCAACCCTACCTCTGAGTGGTTTTACCAAATCCCTAAGCATAGCATCCATAATTTGGACCAACTTATGGATGCATTCCTGGAGTGCTTTACCTTCAATACCAAGAGTAAGGCAACACTGCCCAATGTAGCTGGGTTAAAACAATATGATGATGAGTCAATAACAAATGTTGGAAATAGATGGTAAACCTTGCTCACAAAGCTGCCTTATCTTCTCCCCATGTTAGATTTGACTTAGATGTTCTCCAAAAGTTGCTTAAATCCAATCTCATTGTTGCTACAGTTGCAACAATACCCCACTCTTGAAGATGCCTTAGCACAGGCTAGGATCATCGAAGAAATCAAGATTCAAGATGGTGAGATTGTGAAGCCTCGCATGAAGGAGTGGAGCAAGAACACTAAGAACACCCCAGCGTAACCTAAGTCAACAGTGGTAAATCAGGTTGCCATTAGTGTCTCGGGGCCAATGCTAGCTGCACCACCCCAAAATCCTAACTATCAGGCCACCCCCAGGAACTATGCCAAGGAGAACTAGAATGGTCAAGGGCAAAATCAACAATGTCACCCCAAGTGACAATTTACGCCCATTGTAGAGTCTATGGATTCAGTGTTTGATTACCTCTTGGCAGCTAATGCGATCCATCTACCTGATAGTTGACCTATCGACCCTAATGCACCTAAGCCCAAAGGATACAGAGAAGACCTATACTACAAATTTCATAGGCAAAATAGGTATGATGTGCAAATATGCTATAAATTCAAACATCTAGTGCAAGACCTGATTGATAGGAATGCCCTCCAGGTAGATAATCCTATCGCACTGAACAACCAACAAATGGGGGTCTTTAAGGACCCCTTGCTTGCCCACACAGAGCAGGCCAAACCAGTGCCCCAAGTGAACGAGGTTCACCATGCCCCTCCTAAGCAAGGATATGTTGGTATGGTAAGTATTGTGATAACAAACATGCGATATCCAAGTCTAGCCACACCACTTGTGGCTTAGAGTGATGTCCCTTCGACATCACAACCTATACCACCTCCTGGACCGAGCCTCCCACCTAGGCTTGTAGTCACCATCAAGAGCAAGCTTACTCAAATCTTAAGAACAACATCTACTCAGATCTCCATCTATGAGCTCATCCAACAATCACAACCTCATAGAGAAGCCTTAATGGAGATCCTTAAGGCAATTGAACTTCAGCCCTAGGAGTCTAACTCCTTCAACAACTTTGTGGGGCATGTGCAACAATGCACAGAACCGATAATTACTTTCTAAGAAGATGAACTTAAACTAGTTCCACATGATATGGTGGATCCCCCTTTACACATTGTTGCACGTGTGAATGAAACACAATACAAAAGAGTCTTTATAGATACTGGGTCTTCGAGCAACATTATAACTACAATAGCTATAAAGCACCTAAAGCTTCCAACATCTCATATTGTCATATCTAGCTACACCCTCCGAGAATTCAATGATGCCATATACTCAACGATTGGTACAATCATCTTACCTATTCAAGTAGGAGAAAAGATCATCTCAACGATGTGCCACATCATGGAGGGTGAGATGGCATACAAATTTTTTTTAGGAAGACCATGGATTAGGGACATGAATTGCATCCCTTCCATTACTTACTAGTGCCTCAAGTATACTCACGAAGGGCAAGTTCATGTCGTCCCTGCAGACCTAGAGCCCTTCAAGTACTGCAACATGGTGTAGTAGCTACCTGAGTCGACCTTACCATAAATACATATGGATTTTCAATCGAATAAATATATTCGAGGTTTGGCCCTATTGCTACATCATACCATGCTCTCCTCATCATCGACCCTACCCCATATGCCTAACACATCAAAGGATCCTTTGCCTAGGAACATAGAGAAGTGGCCCATTGAGGAGGAATAACCAATCATATCCACCATCTCTACAGAGGAGATACTTAGCCTAGATTATGAAGAGACACCACATGAGGTAAACAATGAGCCTAATCAAGTCTCACTCTCATCCCTCTTCTATCCATAGCTCTAGGTTACAGTACATCTAGATTCTACTAGATTGGGAGAGTACATGGTTAGGAATGTTACCACTACTACTTTAGAGTCGATGCAAGACATGAGTAGGCCCTATCTTCCCATAGGCATTATCGTACCTCTTTGTATTCCCCCTAATCAAACAAAATTTATCTATGGGGGCATTGAATATGGCATCGAACCTTACCAACAATAGGAGGAAGATGAGGAACCTTTTAGAGAAGATATCAACTACTTGTCTAACCCTGACTTTGCCTTGAAGTACCTTGACCTATGCAACTGGTATAGTTATGGGTTAGGCTTGTATGATAAGGGCACCAAAATCCCTTGTCAACCACAATATCAAATGCCCTATGACAAGTCGGGAGTGGGACGCAACAATCCATTGCCTCTAGATGTCCTCTTAGATAGCCTAAATTGCTTGAATATAGGCTACAAGGGTGGGTTGGCCCAAGACCCTTATGCCAATCCCAATATAGTATACTACCTAGAGGATTACTTTCCATGGCTATATGGGAACCCCGTGATCCCCAGTGACATTCCCCCATATTTTGAGAGAGGGGAGGGTCATAGAGTTGTCCCCATGTCTATGATGAATCAAATATAGGCACCTCATATGAGTGGACCTCAGAGGATGAGTCGGGTTATGAGTTAGCGCCATATGACCCTTTTGAGTCAGACAGTGATCATTCATAAATTATCCCTATTAATGACCAACATCAAAGCCTCATACATTTGTTTCCTTTACTTGATCCTATTTGGTAGTAGCTTCCTCCTCCTGAAGAGCCAGTTCACCCGCAGGAAAATAGACCTCTCGAGAGAGGAGTAGTCAATTTACTTGAGCAATTGGGCCCTCAACAGCTTGAGGCACTACAAGATGAGAATGAAGGAGTCCTCATACATGAGGATGATTATGAGGAATTAGCATATATGGGACCACACCTACCTAATCACCTAATCCCAAGGGGCAACAATGAGGTTTCCATATATGACAGTGACTATGAGGATGAGACAAAGAGGGCATACCTAGGTCCTCATTATTTGTGACATCATCACAAGAATATTGACATAGATGAAGTCTATTGTCAGTTACATGTTAGTCCATGGTTGAGGTCCAGGACTATCAATCTAGTCTAGATTCATCATGAGGTATTCCCTAACCCACCCACACACATGGAGCTCCTTGAGCCTAACAATCCTATCCTACAGTATTTTCCCAGATAGGATCCAAAGATCCCAATCCCCCTAGAACCACATATGGGGGTGAGATATAACACCAATACACAGTCACATGCACATGGTCCTAGAGAGCAAACACATTTCATCAATATGATCTCCATTGATTTGACCACACCACTCCAAAACCCAATCGATCCTTCCAAACCACTCCATCTAGACTTAGATGTGATTGATCGGGATCGCATTGATTCAAACCCATCACGCCATGAGTATTGGGCTTGTGGTGGATTGTTTCACTTCTCTGTAGGACCAACTCATGATGTCTTCCATGTTGAGGAGGAACCTGAGGTTCCCATTGAATATTTAAATCTAGCTAATGACATCCATTTGATACCTACTCCCCATCAGTTGGAGGATGGGTATCATATTTCAATCGAGCCTACAGTTTATAGAGATATCGGCTCAGATCCTAAAAACCCATAATATATCAAGATAGGGGAAATCCTATCACCCAGAGAGCAAGCCGATTATATAGCCCTTCTCACAAAAAAGAAAGCAACTTTTGCATGGTATTACAAAGACATGTCGGTACTAGATCCAAATCTGGTCACCCATAATCTCACGCTTGACCCCACAGTCAAACCTATCAAGCAAAAGCTAAGAAAGATGCACCCAACAGTGGCCTTGATGGTCAAATATGAGCTATAGAAATTGTTGGATGCCCAGTTTGTCATTTCTATAGACTATCCACCATGGTTGTCCAACATGGTTCCTATCAAGAAGCTTTATGGGAGGATTCACATTTGCACCGACTTTCAAGACCTAAACAAAGCGAGTCCTAAGGATTATTTTCCTTTGCCAAGCATAGATGCCTTGGTAGATGCCACTATAGGACATGAAATGCTCTCCCTTATGGATGGATTCTCTGGGTATAATCATATTCGTATCAACCCGAAAGACTAGCTCAAAATGGTGTTCACAACGCCTTGGGGGACATTTTGTTACAAGGTCATGCCATTTGGCCTTAAGAATGCCAGTGCCACCTACCAGCGTGCCATGAAATATATCTTCCATGAGTACATGCATAAAATTTTTGAAGATTACATGGATGACTTATTGGCAAAATATTTATTATGTCATGAGCACCTAGATGTCTTGCACAAAGTCCTCGATCACCTAATTGAACATAATGTGAGACTGAATCCCAAGAAGTGCATCTTTGGCGTCACATCTAGAAAGCTCTTGGGATTTATAGTTTCCAAATGAGGCATCAAAGTGGACCCTAAAAAATTCAAGGCAATCCTTGAAATGCCTCCCTCGACTACCATCAAGCAGCTTTGTAGCTTGTAGGGGAGGATTGCATCCATCAAATGCTTTATAGCACAACTATCGAACAAGTATAGACCCATGAACAAACGTTTACACAAGTGGGTCACATTCCACTAGGACAATGAATGTCAAGATTTCTTTGACACAATTAAACAATACCTGGCTTCACCACTAGTGTTAGCTCCACCCATACCAGGGGTGTCATTCTGATTATATATCTCAGCTACTGATGTCGAATTGGGTGTCATGTTAGCCCAAAACAATGAATTTCATAAATAACATGCCACATATTATCTTAGTGGCACCCTGGTGAGCTATGATATTAAGTACGCATACATAGAAAAGTTATGTCTAGTGGTGGTTTTTGCTACCAAGAAGCTATGACACTATATGCTCAGTCACACTATGTATGTTGTATCCAAAGAGAATCCATTGCGATACATGATGAGTCATACTTATCATAGTAGTCGCATGACAAAATGAATTATGTTGTTGAAAAAATTTTACCTAGAGTTCATAGGACATAAGTCAATCAAATGAAAGGTCATTGTTTATCAACTTGAAGAGGCTCCTCTCCAGGAGGACCAGCCTCTTAGCATAGAGCTTCCTGATGATGGAGTCTTCCAAATATCAAAATTGCCTGATTTTGATGAGCCTGAGTCACAGGCGGATATGACTCTCTTCTTTTATGGATCCAAATTCAAGCAAGGGGGTGGCACAAAAATCATGTTTTTCACAACGCATGGGGCTCCCATACCCCTATCATTTAAACTTGATTTCCCCTACACCAACAATAATGCTGAGTATGAAGCCTTACTCATAGGGCTTAAAATGGATAGCACCATGAAAATCACCAAGCTCAATATTTTTGGCGACTCCTTGCTCATTGTCAACCAAATCAAGGGAATATTCTAGTGCATGTGCCCAGTTTTGCAAGCCTACAAAGCCCTTGTGGACAAATACCTTGCAAATTTTGAATGGTATGACATCGAGGCACTCCCTCGATCATCTAATCATTTTGTGGATATAAAGGCCTCTTTAGGATCCTTGATTCCACAAGACCCGATAGGGGAGATGACAACCATTCAAGTCAAGATGCTATCATAATAAATGGTTGAGCATGAGAGCACTCAAGCCATGCCAAAAGTTCACATGATTCAAATAGAACCTCATCAAGAGAGATTCTCACACATTCACAAGCACTTGATGAAGAACACAAGCTTATACTGAGAGGGGGGGTGAATAGTATAAGACCGATTTCTACTTTTTCCTTCAATTCAAATTTCAATTCAAAATTATGCAGTGTATAGATAGTAGTATCAAAAGCTATAATCAAAGTAATGCACAAAATACCATCCACAAAGAGACACAACAATTTGTGTGGTTCACCCAAAGTGGGCTACTCCACGGATAAAATTTTTCACTAAATTTTATCAAATCAAATTTTGGGAATACCTTTCTCGATTACAATGTTTATGGGCACCAACCCAAAGGAGACACCAATCCCCTAGCTCTGTTCTAGCTGGTGATCCTCTAGAGGACCTCTGCCTCTGCTGCCCTTAGCAAATGGAACTCTGTCCACAGAAGACACCTGTCCTCCCTGCTCTGGCTGGAGACCTCTGTCCTCAACTCTATCACCTCCAAAATTGGTCCTCGAATTTGCACTAAACACAGTCCTTCGGTTTAGAACAAATGTCCTCATTCTCTTTCTCTGATCTGCACCAATATCTGTCCTCAACTGGTCCTCAAATCTGGTTCACAGAATTTGTTCACAAGCTTTCACTAAATCTTGCTTGATCTTCACCCAAGTCTTCACCAAGACTTGTCTCAGATTTGCTTTACAAGTTCTCACTAGAACCTGCCCAAACTGCTCCACAAGCTCAATAAAAACTTGATCAAATTTGTCCAACAATCCCTCTCAATGATTTGTCCAAAACCATCATGGCCTGTGCACTATCTTCGAACATCATAGAAACGATGCATCCCACAACTTTGTGCTTTTCTACTCTCTGTGCGCAAACTTAGCAGCATCATCTTCACACACTCTGATTCCTTGTGATTTATCTCACTTAGACGATTCGACAAAATGCACTCTGCTCTCAACGATAAAACTTCTCCCCTGCACTCTATCTATGAATGTCACAATTCGAACGCACACACAAAAATCAATTCTTTTCACTCTTCAAATAGCCCTCCTTTTATACTAATACTTTCAAGATCAAAACCTTGATCTTAGTCGACTGCACAACCCTAAACTACGTCGACTACAACCCTAAACTATGTCAGCTGCAAACCCTAATTTTTGTCAGCCCAAATTCAACTTTGTCGGCTTCACTGCCTCTACAACTCTTCTGTAGCTTTTGCTACAAAACTACAACATGTCGCGATATCATGACACCTTTGTAATCATGCACTTCCTTGTGGCTTTTGTCGCGATATCGCGACACAACTGTCTTTGTTGACTTCAACTACATTCTTGTCGTGATATCACGATACTTCTGTCTTTGTCAGCATCAACTTTTCTTTTGTCGTGATATCGTGACACTTCTCCCTTTGTCGACCTCCTTTCTGCTTTTGTCACGAAATCATGACACTTCTGCCTCTGTAGACTTCGTCTTCACTTCTGTCATGAAATCGTGACACTTTTGTCTTCATAGCCTTCCTTTCTACTTTTGTCATGAAATCATGAAACTTTTCCTATAGAAGGCTTGCATTCTATTTCTGTCTTGAAATCGTGACATTTTCTCCAACCAAACGCTGCTATCTCAATCTATCATGAAATCGTGACACTTTCTCTTCCTTGCACTCTTGACTGCTTGCACTAGAGAAAATGGAACATGTCGCAAAATCATGACGCTTTCACCTTTGAGCTCTTCCTCCTTGAACTTTTCATGAAATCATGACACTTCTAGCTTCCGTATGTTTTCTTTGTAGCCTGTTGCGAAATCGTGACGCTTTCAGCTTCCATACGACTTCTCTGCAACCGGTCGCGAAATCATGACAATTCTCACTTGGAACACTTTCCTTTGCTACATTTCATGAAATCATGATAATTCCCATTCCAAAATCTGCAACATGTCACAAAATCGTGACACTTTTCATTTTGCTTTCTCTCTCTTCGAACTCATCACGAAATCGCGACACTTTACCTTGCTTTCACTTTGTCTTCTGACTTGTCACGAAATCGCAACACTTTTTCTTCTTAGCGCTTTTCTTTTCTTCGGGTCACGAAAACTCGACATGTCATGATATCACAACACTTTTTCTCTTGGACTCTCTCTCCTGCATTATGTCACGAAATCGTGACATTTTTTCTTTCGGACTCTCTCTCCTATAACATGTCACGAAATCACGACATTTTTCTGTCCGTTCAACCTTCCTTGCAATATGTCATGAAATCGTGACATTTTTGACTTCAAAAATTCTCTCTCCTATTTGAGTCACGAAACTACGACATGTTGCGATATCACGACACTTTTCTAAAAAAAATTCTCTCGCCTGTGTAAGTCGTGAAAATGCGACATGTCATGATATCGCGACAGTTTTCAAACCTACTTTCTTTCGAACCTGTCATGTCGAACCTTCATAAAAACAAATTATTTTAAATCAAATCAAATTCCTTCAAAAGCTTCTTGACATCAATGACAACTTATTCACTTGAGCAAAAGCAATGTACCCAAGGTACCCAAAATTGCCAACAATCTCCCCCTTTGTCATTGATGGCAAACCTTTACTAAAAACACTTCTCATGAGCAAAAACTGAACCCAACTATGCTAACAACTGACAACTGATCCCGCCACTGAGAATCTTCCTTTGAATTTTTGCTCCCCCTGACTTGAAGCTTTCCTCTTATCTTTGAAATTCTCCCCCTTACTCATATCTCTCCCCCTTTGTCATCAATGGCAAAGGGTCACCTTTGGGGATCGGGACTAAGAATGATCCTCTTAGCTTAGTACCTCCCCCAACTCCTAATGAGATGATTAATTTTGGGGTCGGAGTAAAACTCCCATTAGGCACTGATCATCATCAGTGTCTATAACTTCCTTGTCGGGCCTTCTCTTGACCTCTTTGTCCATATTCCTGTTCCTGTCACTATTTTTGTTCTTGTTCTCATCCCTATTTTTGTTCATGCCTTGATCCTTGGACCTGTTTATACCACTGTTCCTGTTCCTATACCTTGAAAGTTCAGCTCTACACTATCTAGTTGTGTGACCTTCATTGTTGCACTTATAACAAGTAACAATGTTATTTCTTTTAGGCATACCTGTTCTTTGAATCTGCCAGTTCTACCTAAACCTATTCTGATCAAACTTGTTCCTATTATTTACCTCGCAATAGACTACCTTGTGCCCAAAATTTTGACAAGAGTAGCAATACCCTCAAAAGAAACTAGCACTTCTAAAATTTTCCGTTCACCTTCTTCACTTGAGCCATGTAGTGTGCAGCCATGTGACCAAACCTGTAACACGCAAAACATCTATTGTGAAATTTACTTTTATTTGACCTCTTGGGTCCTGAAAACTTCTTCTCATTTTGAACTTCATTTTCTATTTCTGCGCATCTATCATCCAAGGACTCATAATCTGAAATACTTTCCTCATCAGAACTCTCTTCCTTTTGGAGTCTCTTACTAGACTCTCCAGCTTGTTCCTTGACAAAACCAAAGCCTGTTTTGTCCGTTGTCTTTCTTTGACCTTTGATGAGTGACTTAACCTTTTTGGAGCTATCTTGAAACCTGTAAAGCTTATCCTTGTACTCTTTAGTTTCCTCTTTCAAAGAAGCCATTTTCTGTTCTAACTCACTATACTCAAGAACCTTAGACTCTAACTCATCCTTGAGTTCTTGTGTCTTAGCCATAGAGACGTTGAGACTTTCTATAAGATCATCTCTCTCCATACAACATTCATCTAACTTATCCTTGAGTCTAGCATTCTTCTTTCTTTCCTTTTTCAAAACACTAAGAGCGTTAGTAAGTTCATTTTCTAGATCCTTTATTTGTTTGATTTCTGAATCATCAAACCCTTTTTCAGATTTCCTATCACTAGAGGTGCTACCTTTTTCAAAAACCATACATGCATCTTCCTTATAGTTTTCTAAAGCATCCTCTTACATACTAGAAACCAAATCATTATTTGTGTAATCATCCTCAAGGTGACCAAAATTTCCACATCTAAGACATTTCATGATAATGAATCTATGTTTCGGTTCTTCCTCTTTTTCTGATATGAACAACATCTCATTTTCAGTATCACTTGAAGAACTTTCACTATCACTACTAGAACACTTACTTTATTTTTCTAGGTATAAAATCTTCTTGTGCTTGTGAGAATACCTCTTTCCTTGATTGCTGCACTCATCTTTGTTTTTCCTGTGATGCTTGTGCTTTTCAGAATCCTTGCTTTTAGAATCTTGTATATCTTCATCACTTTCATTCTTGGGAACAATACAGTCAATAGCATAATGACCAAACTTTCCACAATTGAAACATCTTATATTTTTCATGCTTTTGTGCTTTCTAGAGAACTTGCTTTTCTTGCTGTAATATGCCTCTTCATCACTGGAAGACTCATCACTCTCTTGAAGTTGTTTACCCTTGGATTTCTTGGTAGCCTTGAAAGCTACCTATTTCTTGACATCAACCTTCACTTGAGTTCTCAACTCAAATGCTGCAAGTATACTATGGAGCTCATCCTTTTTCAACTTATCCAAGTCTTTAGCTTCCTCAATAGCAGAAATCTTTTCACTAAATCTATTAGGAAGAGATCTTAAAATCTTATCACAAACATCATTTTCAGCAAGCTCAAGACCTAAGTCTTTCATGGAGTTAACAACCTCATCCATACGAAGCATGTAGTCACTAATATTTTCATCATCATTCATCTTGAGTTGTTCAAACATACCTTTGAAGTGTCTGAACTTAGCCTTTCAAAAATTTACATCACCTGTGTGAACCACTCCGCAATCGTTTCCACATTTCACTAGCTGTCTTGCAGTGAATCACCTTGGTAAGATTTGCCTTCTATAAACCTTTCAGGATTGCATTCATTGCTTTTGAATTGCTGTGATGTAGGAGCCTGTCTTCTTTAGTATAAGGACCATGTTCAAGAATAGTGTACCCATCTTCAATCACTTCCCAAACCTCATTCCCAAGTGCCATTAGATGAACCTTCATCCTTGCACTCCAAAGACCAAAATCTGATCCATCAAGAATAGGTGTTGCATTCCCACTTGAATGATCCATTGTGTTCTTTACTGGCTTTTCCTTCAAGCTGTTAAACTTTTCGAAGGCACTCGCTCTAATACCAATTGAAGAACACAAGCTTATACTGAGAGGGGGGGTGAACAGTATAAGACCGCTTTCTACTTTTTCCTTCAATTCAACTTTCAATTCAAAATTATGTAGTGTATATATAGTAGTATCAAAAGCCGTAATCAAAGAAATGCACAAAATACCATCCACAAAGAGATACAACAATTTGTGTGGTTCACCCAAAGTGGGCTACTCCACGGATAAAATTTTTCACTAAATTTTATAAAATCAAATTCTGGGAATACCTTTCCCGATTACAATGTTTATGGGCACCAACCCAAAGGAGACACCAATCCCCTAGCTCTGTTATGGCTGGTGATCCTCTAGAGGACCTCTACCTCCGCTGCCATTAGCAAATGGAACTCTATCCATAGAAGACACCTGTCCTCCCTACTCTAGTTGGAGACCTTTGTCCTCAAATCTATCACCTCCAAAACTGGTCCTCGAATTTGCACTAAACATAGTCCTTCAATTTAGCACAAATGTCCTCATTCTCTTTCTCTGATCTGCACCAATCTCTGTCCTCAACTAGTCCTCAAATCTGGTTCATAGAATTTGTTCACAAGCTTCCACTAAAGCTTGCTTGATCTTCACCCAAGTCTTCACCAAGACTTGTCTCAGATCTACTTTACAAGTTCTCATTAGAACCTACCCAAACTGCTCCACAAGCTCAACAAAAGCTTGATCAAATTTGTCCAACAATCCCTCTCAATGATTTGTCCAAAACCATCAAGGCCTACACACTATCTCCAAACATCACATAAATGATGCATCCCACAGCTTTGTGCTTTTTTGCTCTCTGTGCACAAACTCAGTAGCACCGTCTTTGTGCACTCTGATTCCTTGTGATCTCTCTAACTTAGACGATTCGACAAAATGCACTCTGCTCTTAGCGATCGAAATTCTCCCCTGCACTCTATCTATGAATGTCGCACTTTGAACGCACACAAAAAAATCAATTCTTTTCACTCTTCAAACAACACTCCTTTTATACTAATACTTTTAAGATTAAAACCTTGATCTTAGTCGGCTACACAACCCTAAACTATGTTGACTACAAACCCTAATTTTTGTCGACCCAAATTCAACTTTGTCGGCTTCACTGCCTTTGCAACTCTTCTGTAGCTTCTGCCGTGAAACTACATGTCACAATATCGCGAAACCTTTGCAACCATGCACTTCCTTGTGGCTTTTGTCGTGATATCACAACACAACTACCTTCGTCGACTTCAACTACGTTCTTGTCATGATATCATGACACTTCTATCTTTGTCAGCATCAACTTTGCTTTTGTCATGATATCGCGACACTTCTCCCTTCGTCGACCTCCTTTCTACTTTTGTCGTGAAATCATGACACTTCTGCCTCTATAGACTTCATCTTCACTTTTGTCATGAAACCATGACACTTTTGTCTTCATAGCCTTCCTTTCTGCTTTTGTCATGAAATCGCGACACTTTTCCTATAGAAGGCTTGCATTCTGTTTTTGTCATGAAATCGTGACATTTTATCCAACCAAACGTTGCTATCTCAATCTGTCGTGAAATCACGACACTTTCTCTTCCTTGCACTCTTGACTGCTTGCACTAGCAAAAATGGAACATGTCATGAAATCACGATGCTTTCGACCTTGAGCTCTTCCTCCTTGAACTTGTCATGAAATCATGACACTTCTAGCTTCCGCACATTTTCTTTGTAGCCTGTCACAAAATCGCGACGCTTTCAGCTTCCGTATGACTTCTCTGCAACCGATCATGAAATTACAATAATTCTCACTTGGAACACTTTACTTTGCTGCATGTCGTGAAATCATGATAGTTCCCATTCCAAACTCTGCAGCATGTCATGAAATCATGACACTTTTCATTTTTCTTTCTCTCTCTTCGATCGCGACACTTTACCTTGCTTTCACTTTGTCTTCTGACTTGTTTCAAAATCGTGACACTTTTTCTTCTTAGCGCTTTTCTTTTCTTCGGGTCACAAAAACTTGAAATGTCGTGATATCACAACACTTTTTCTCCCATACTCTCTCTCTTGCATTATGTCGTGAAATCGTGACATTTTTTCTTTCGGACTCTCTCTCCTGCAACATGTCGTGAAATCGTGACACTTTTCCGTCCGTTCAACCTTCCTTGCAATATGTCATGAAATCATGACATTTCTGACTTCAAAAATTCTCTCTCCTCTTTGAGTCATGAAACTACGACATGTCGTGATATCGTGACACTTTTCTAAAAAAATTTCTCTCGCCTACGTAAATCGTGAAAATGCGACATGTCGCGATATCGCGACAGTTTTCAAACTTACTTTCTTTCGAACCTGTCATGCCGAACCTTCATAAAAACAAATTATTTTACATCAAATCAAATTCCTTCAAAATCTTCTTAACATCAATGACAACTTATTCACTTGAGCAAAAGCAATGTACCCAAGGTACCCAAAATTTCCAACAATCTCCCCCTTTGTCATTGATGGCAAACCTTTACTAAAAACACTTCTCACGAGCCAAAACTTAACCCAACTGTGCTAACAACTGACAGCTGAGCCTGCCACTAAGAATCTTCCTTTGAATTTTTGCTCCCCCTGACTTGAAGCTTTCCTCTTCTCTCTAAAATTCTCCCCCTTACTCATATCTCTCCCCCTTTGTCATGAATGGCAAAGGGTCACCTTTGGGGCTTGGGACTAAGAATGAGCCTCTTAGCTTAGTCCCTACCCAACCTCCTGATGAGATGATTAATTTTGGGGTGGGAGTAAAACTCCCATTAGGCACTGATCATCATCAGCGTCTATAACTTCCTTGTCGGGCCTTCTCTTGACCTCTTTGTCCATATTCCTGTTCCTGTCACTGTTTTTGTTCTTGTTCTTATCCCTATTTTTGTTCATGCCTTGATCCTTGGACTTGTTTATACCATTGTTCCTGTTCTTGTACCTTGAAATTTTAGCTCTACACTGTCTAGCTGTGTGACCTTCATTTTTGCACTTATAAAAAGTAACAATGTTATTTCTTTTAGGCATACCTATTCTTTGAATCTGCCAGTTCTACCTAAACCTGTTCTGATCAAACCTGTTCCTGTTATTTACCTCACAATAGACTACCTTGTGTCTTAGATGTTGAAAAGAGTAGCAATACCCTCGAAAGAAAATAGCACTTTTGAAATTGTCATTCACCTTCTTCACTTGAGCCATGCAATGTGCAGCCATGTGACCAAACCTGTAACACACAAAACATCTATCGTGAAATTTACTTTTATTCGACCTCTTGGGTCTTGAAAACTTCTTCTTCTCATTCTGAACTTCGTTTTCTATTTTTGTGCATCTATCATCCAAGGACTGATAATATGAAATACTTTCCTCATCAGAACTCTCTTCCTTTGGAGTCTCTTACTAGACTCTCCAGCTTGTTCCTTGACAAAACCAAGACCTGTTTTATCCGTTGTCTTTCTTTGACCTTTGATGAGCGACTTAACCTTTTTGGAGCTATCTTGAAACATGTAAAGCTTATCCTTGTACTCTTTAGTTTCCTCTTTTAAAGAAGCCATTTTTTGTTCTAACTCACTATACTCAAGAACCTTAGACTCTAACTCATCAAAGGCTCCTAGCGGGTTCTCACCATATAGGTCAAGTCAAAATGCTCCTAGATTATCTAGGATCATCTAGGTCAACCCTAAAATCTCCAAAGGCATCCATAAGCCCTTTGGTCATATCCAAATGCCCCTAGGCAGTCGTAGACACTTTTTAAGTGTCACTACATGTCTAGGTCACCAAAAGGCTCCTAGTGGGTTCTCACCTTCTAGGTCAAGTAAAGTGCTCCTAGACTATCTATGACCATCTAGGTCAACCCTAAAATCCCCAAAGGCATCCATAAGCCCTTTGGTCATAACCAAATACCCCTAAGTAGTCATAGACACTTTTTAAGTGCCGCTGCATGTCTATGTCACCCAAAAGGCTCCTAGCAGGTTCTCATCGTCTAGGTCAAGTAAAAATGCTCCTAGACTATCTATGATAATCTAGGTCAACCCTAAAAGCCCCAGAGGCATCCATAATCCCTTTTGTCATAGCCAAATTCCCCTAGGAAGTCGTAGACACTTTTTAAGTGTCGTTGTGCATCTAGGTCACCTAAAAGGCTCCTAGTGGACTATCACTGTCTAGGTCAAGTAAAAATGCTCTTGGACTATCTACGATCATCTAGGTCAACCCTAAAAGCCCCAAAGGCATCCATAAGCCCTTTGGTCATAGCCAAATTCCCCTAGGCAATCGTAGACAATTTTTAAGTGCCGCTACACGTCTAGGTCACCCAAAAGACTCCTAATGGATTCTCACCGTCTAGGTTAAATAAAAATGCTCCTAGACTATCTACGATCGTCTATGTCAGACCTAAAAGCACCAAAGGCATCCATAAGCCCTTTGGTCCCACCAAATGCCCCAATGGCTCCCAAATAAGCCCATTGGTCATATGTGGATACATATCAACCAAAAATTCAAAAAAAATCATCAAAACATCAAAATACAAAAATATTTGCATCGCATTGCATTTTCATACATACATATCCATAAAAGTTTCAAAAATTCAAAAATATAGCATCACACCACATTGTATTTTATCATCACTTGCATCTAGGCATATTCATCATTAGCACTTTACATTTTAGAGTTGCACATACATGTCTAGCACCATGATGGTACATTACTTACCACTCAAAATCAATGTCATGAAAGTACTCATAGTTCAAATACCGCAATTAGCATTTTTCCACCCACATTTTTCACATTTCCATAATCGTGTCCATTCCCTTAACTTAGCCATTTGTTTTAAATAATGTCAATAGGTTTTTCGGTCACTCAGCCATATCTAGTCTTTACTCAGATTTTGTAGCAGGCTATCTTTATTTTTAGGAGGTAGAGTCTTGCATTGATTATGCCTTGCGTACATCATATCCCAAACATAATTAATCATTAACAATCTAAGTTTTGCATAAAGACAAATGAAATCCATGAAGTTTTGTAGGTTTCCTTAAGTGAAATGGTCATCCTGCTCATACCCTTGTGTGAATGGTTCAAGAATGTTTAGAGTTGGCAAAAGTACAAGCCCTTACCCACCCAATTCCTCAAAATAAACAGTGGTTTTCACCACTATCAAAATTTCAAAACACCCTTGATCCCTAAAGTCATAAGGATTCGTACTAAACGTCCCCATGAAGGATGGGTAGTCATCCCCAAGGCCTAAAATATCAACACCATTTCAAAGAAAAATCCCAAAAGTTTCCCATCACCATTTCCACATACCTTTGATCTCGAAAGTCATAAGGATTCATACTACATGTCCCCATGAAGGATGGGTAGTCATCCCCAAGGCCTAAAGGATCAATGCCATTCACAAGCCTAACATCCCACAAGTTAAACTTTGAAATCAAAATCCTCAAAAAGCAATAATCACAAATAACAGTGGTTATCACCACTACTCAAACCCCTTGCTCAAGAGAATAAAGAAAAAACTCAAAATAAATAGTGATTATAGTCACTAAGAAGAGAAAATATATAGTGATTTTCATCACTATATATGAGAGCAAGTAATCCCAATCAAAGTGAATAACCAAAAAACACATGAGCTTGAATCCCTGGAATTCTCAGCATTTGGAAAACCATCAGGTGATCCTCATTATGGGTTTTGTGGATAGCCTATCCATCAATAGTAGTAGTTTCACGTATGATGATATGTCTATCACATTAGCTTTCGGGCATATGTGTAGACCAATGTTTGCATGTGGATGAGCTAGCTTTGGTAACCTAGATTGCCTAGTGGTCTAGTCATACTTAGTACAAAACCTATGATGGTGGCATTCATTTGGTGATCCTCAGTACAGGTTTGGTTGAGAGCCTACTTGGCACTTGCGGTATCCTTATGCATCTCATAGGAATGAACTCACTTGCACACATAGAGATATGAAATACCTTGGTAATCCTAATAGATTCATACCTTGTCAAAAAGTCTTGCATGGTTAGTATACAACTTTTGATAAGTTGACTAGAGTGTTTTAGTCTCATGAAAACCTAATGAACATTTCCTAAATAGCACATCATTCATATTACTTCACCTCATTCATTTTAATTACATTATTCACAAATCCATTATACAAAGTCTCATGACAACATTACATATGATTTTGTGCAAAATACATCATTTATAGTGCTAGCATAATACAACATGTAGTCTACACATTGCATCCTCTAGATCAATAAATCATCCATCTCAATATATATCTATGCATGTACACAATAAAATCAAATCACATTACAAAATATGCATACATAGGAATTCATCATCATTACATAAATCAAATTGCATACATTTGCATACATCTCATAAAACAATAAGCACATGATGATAAACCACATAAAAAGGCTCATATATATATATATGTGTGTGTGTGTGTGTGTGTTTATGGAACAAAAAAGATACATCATGTTGCCCATCAGCTATAATAAAGTGAGTCCTCAGACTTCACACTGCTAAAACATCCAAAAACATAAAAAGAGTCACACGAGCCACTACCATGATCACGCAAGATCAGTACTATGACTCACACTCTCACCTGTAGTAGGATTCCTCTGTGAACTCCCATATCTGCTACCACCTGCCCTATCAGCTCTCCACATAGACCCTAGTGCCTCAATCCTATAGGAGAACTACCTTGTACTATTATGGTGACTCTGGTATGACCCATTGGCATATCCATCATCTCGTATACACCCACCAAGGCATACTACCTCAGTATTTAGCTCATCCGCATAAGCCTACCCCCGTCGGCACCATTCCTGTTAAGTCTCCACCATAGAATGAAGTCGTGTCACCTCTACCTACAGCCTATTCACCTCCACACTACTAGAATCCTCCTATGCAGGGCTTCGAGATTGTAACTATGCCTAAAGAGATGCTATCTCGACCTGAGCCACCTATACCTCGACTCGCTTGATTGCTAGCTCTACCTGTGCATCATGCACCTATTTCCATAGGATATATATCTCATCATCCCCTATGTATCCCTTGATTCTAGTGGTGGTGCCTGCACCTCCTCATCCCCAACATCATCATACCCCAAGTCACCTCGATCTCCTGAGTTTAGGAGATCCACATGCTCCCCTACTTTATGTCCTTGCCAATCACTTGCCTCACCCTGGTCCTCACTAGAAACATCCTCATGTACCTCCCTGGCTGCATCCCTCCTTAGTGGCCCCTTTCCATGCCCTTGGCTTGTCACCCACCAAGCGTCATACTCCATAATAGTCTCGACATCATCCACATCTAGAATTTACACTATAGGATCTATATCCCATGCCAAAATCCTACCAGCATACCATCCTTCAAGCAGTCTAGCTCTACCATCTCTAGATCATAATTGAAGTACCGCTCAAGCACTACCTACATTTGGTCTCATGGTGTCATGTGGATCAGCCACCCTTCTATCAGAATTTGAAGAATCTAATAGACATCCTCTAGCATCACTGTCATCTCTCTAGTGGGTAGGTGGAAGGTATTGGTGCACGGATCCCACAGATCAATCAGGGCAGTCAGATATGCACGGTCTCCTACGATAGTCTCTAATCGGGTCACTTGCTTGAGGCCGAGGGCATCCAACCACTCCTATTCCTCTATGTTCAAGGTATCCCTTGTGGAATAAAATAAATTAGGTACTCGATACTGACTCCTCACCTAACAGGGATAAAATCAACTCAATAATATAACACCAAAATGGCCTCGCATGGCCCCAAAAACATTCAAAAGAAAAGACTCAAAATGACCCCTCTTTGAGGCCATTTTGTGGCCATTCCTCCTAGGAATGGACCCCAACCCTATGGCCAACCCATAAAGGGATGGCCTATGATCAACCCACACTAGCCATCCCACCTAGGGATGACTCCAAAAAATTGGGCTCAAAAAGGCCTTTCAGGCCATCAAAAATAGCAAAAACAATGCAAAATTGATCTACAAAATGCAATCTAATTGCACAAAAACATGGGTAAAACACAAAATTTGGTACATATCTCATAAATTAGGTTTAATTACCTATAATATAGTGTGATATGATTCCAATTCAAAAACATACCATAAAAGCAAGAAAATCAACTCCTAACACTAGGAAAATGCAATAAGAGAGACTTGGCACACCTGTCTCGCACAAGCTCCTCTACTAGCTGAGTCTACCTACTAACTCATGGTGACTGTGGGATTAATTTTATAGCACTCCACAACTCATAATCACTCTCCTACTCCTCGCCTCTCAAACTGCCAAAGAAAGCATGCAAAAATGAGCCTAACCTTCATATTTTGGGTTTATATAAAGATGCAGGGGTCACCATAGTCATAGGGTGGTAAAATCACACATTTGGTTGACTTTTAAACCCTAGGGTGGTGGTATAACATGCCCTCATCCCACCTTGGGATGGTGGTAGCAAAAATAGGCAAAAACAACCCAAAATGACCCAAAACAAGTCCAAAACTGCACCAAAACAACTCAAATTGGGCCCAAACATCACATAGATCAAAATGCAACCCTAATGATCCTGGGATGGATTGAAAAGTTGTTAATTCATGCTCTAAGAAGGCCATTGTGGCAATAATTATCCTATACATGCAGTTTTCAGCTCCTTTCCTCCAGGAAAACTCACCAAAGTCACCAAAATCCTCTCCAAATTGCCCTATTTTTCAAGGGACAAAGCTGAAGGTAAGCATAACACAAGTCAATTGGGTCAAGTGACTCATCAATTTTCTCACTAGTCATTCCCTCATCAACTCGTTGCTTGAGGGGGTAGTCATACTCAGTCCAAATCAGCAAGCACACACTCAATTATGTGAATTGTGTTCGTTCAACGAATCTTCGATAAAGACAATCACGCTCCTGCTTGGGGCAGCAAACAAGCACACAAAATCACATTATAATGCTTGAAATTACTGGCATCATGAATTCATAGGCCCTAACCCTTCATTATAGACAATTTTCAAGCATAAGCACGCTCATTCAATGAGTCAGAAGCAAATATTCAAGAACACACGCCCTTTTCATGATTGGGGCATCTAAAGTTGGTTAGGTTATCAAGTAACCTTAATCATTCTACATTTTGGTCATCTATTTTTGCTTAGTGCTATGATGCACATAATGCATCTAAAAAATGGGCATATTTAGACACTAAAATATGGTAAACCCTATTAAGCATCCACAAGCAGTGATCAAATTGACATCATATGGCCCCTTGGGCAGCCCTCAGGTGGCTCACAATGGTTCTAGCCACTCCGAAAAGGGTTTTGGAGGCTACCGGCCCAATTTTGGGAGGTTTTACCCCAAAATTCACCACCATACGACCTTGGTATGATCTTAGATGTTCCTCATCCCACCCTGGTATAGTGGTGAGCCCTCGTCCTAGGGTGGGATGGTGGTGAAGTTTGACCCAAAAAAGTCAAAATTCGGCCAAATGGCACCCAAAAACTACCATTTGACCACCCAAACAGAGCATGCGATGTAGAAGACAGGGAATCCTTATGAAATCCATCTTTATAATAGCCAAATTGGGAGATCCTCTTCCACACCTTGTGCATGCCTCCCATTTGACAAGTGGCACCTCCTGCCATGCATGCCCTTGCATGTCTTTTTACACATGAGCCCCTTTGGGCTATAAAATGGGTTCCATATCCACAAAAATAGAGTATAGGAGTTCTATGATAATCAATGGAGTGCTTCTGATATTTCCCCTTGCCCTATCACACCTTTTTCCCCTCAAGATCTATCTTTTGCCAAGGAGGTTACCAAGTGACTTCAAGAAGGTAATCCGAGCGTAAATTTTCCATTCGGATGAATTTCATCACAAAATTTTATGAAAACACACCTTAGGTAGTTTAGGAACATATTACAGTGGTTTGGTAACAAAAAATTATTGGATTTGGTGGGTATCCCCTCCTAGGTGGCCCCCCAAATAGTTGCAGTCACCATCGCCACCCCTAGTATGAGGGTAAATTATTAAGTAATTTATTTACTTTTTTTAATTTTTTATTTTCTAAATTATTCCATGATGATACAGTCCAAATTTCAGGTAATTTGGAGTTAAAATGAATTATTTATGCTATTTTTAAGTTTTTGCAGGCTCGTAGGGCCCATCCGGGAACCCCAGTTTGATGCAGGTGGATCCGGGCTCCAATTGGAAAATATGACCATATGGGTTGTCTTGAAATGCCAATTTATGCATACATACAAAATTTCATGAGTTTTGGATGAGTGCAGGTTTGATATTTTGTTGTCCTCCTTTTCATAGGTTGCAGGCGGGCGATGCTTAATCGAGGGGTCTACGGGTGCAATTTCTGATCTGTTTTTGGTGATATATTACCAAAACCTTATCTTTAACATATATTCAAATTTTCAATTCATTTGGATATTTTTTTATGCACTTTTAATTCATATGTCATTTTGCCCCTGTGGGGATTGCATGTTTTCACCATACACCCTTGCTATTTGACCGTTTTGCTTCCTTGTGTGCAGTTGAAGGTAATAATAAGGCTTTGGGAAGAAATATAAGACATAATATAACCTAGATACAAGCATCAGTGGCATTTTATTTCCCACATCGATTGTGGGTACGCAGAGAAACATTGGATGTGCTGTTGTATTCCATGAAAGACTTGGTCTTTGGGCACCCAATATTGTAAAAATTGTATCACCATTTTGATACCTCAAGGGTACCACTGTAATCTTGGATTGGATCCAATAAATTAATGAGAAAATACTTGCTTTGATTCAAGTCCTTTTGTTTGTTATTATTTTCCTTTTGCATGCATGCTTCCTTTTTGAAGCTCATTAGTGAGATGTGGTAGATACTCTTATTTTTCCACATAATTTGGTGCACCATTTTTACCTACTTCATCATGATATTTCCAAACCCTAACTCAGGTTTTTCACACAACCAATGGCTTCAACAACAATGCTTATAAAACAAGGTTTTAATCACAACTCACAATCCAAAAAACCTTGAATAATTAATTCAAACACTTTTGAAAAGGAAACACTAATCAATTAATTTTCACTCCAAACTTAATTTTCAATAAATTCAATCACCTAACTCAAAAAAGAAGAATTTTTCCCATACCTTTTCTTGAATAGTAGTTGTCCTTACAAATATGCCACACTCACAATAACCTCTTTGCCAAACTCAACAAGGGTTAGAGGATAATTTTCTTCAACAAAATATATCACAAAAATAATATCTAAATTACACTTTATCACTCCAACTTTAATAATAATAAATATCCTCACAATAGTCACAAAAACCCTTTATTCAACATAACATACAACCCACAAAGTCTTAACCTTTCAATATTCCACAATAGCAAATTTTAAGACTTAAAATAAAAACAGAATTCTCCTTATAACTCCTAAAGGTATTTCTCAACTACCAACCTATATCACAAAGCAACCCTTTCAAAATTCAACCACCAAATACCTTATACCTCCAACTTAGGCATTCAATAAAATAAAATATAAAAATGTTACCTTTGCCTTTGGAGAGTTTCAAACTCTCAATGCAGCCCACACAAACGTCTTTATCCATGGTGCACACCACCACATGAGCTATACACTTATTGGGAAGGAAGAAGCACCATGTGCTTCAACACCCTATCCTTCCTTGCTTCACAAAAAGGATGCACCTAATGTTTGGCGCCTTCAACATGTCCACCAAAAATACTTTCGTCAGGATTCGAGCACTATCCACCTTGCACCCAAAACATAAGCTTGCAGCCCACTTGCCACTAGGCCAAGGTGCCTTGTTGGCTTCCAACTAATCAACGCTTTTGGTTTTGTTTCCTTTTGCCATCAACACAAACACAAAATTCACAAATTTGTCTCATGAAATTTGCATTTAATTCGTATGCTATTCTCTTTTCAAATCGAGCAAGGATAAATTTTGTCTATTGGCATAGGTTTAAATAATGATTTTTCCTCCTTTTCTTGGAATGTCGGTGCTTCAAAACTTAGTTAACCCTCATGATGTCAACGAGGATTTATCAAGGCCTTTGGTCTTAAACCCAACCTTTGGGTTTATTAAAATAATTTTTAACTTTATAAAACCCTCTTTTGCCTTTTAAAACATTATAATAAAAATTATAAATGTGTTGTTTGGATTTTCTCCATGGCACATTTTAATATTATAATAACCACTAGTATAATATTAACCTTCAGTAATGTACCTTTAATATTTATTTATAAACTTTAAATTCATCTTGAATTTAAATAATTTATAAAATAAATGTTATAACTCCTTTTTAACTTCTATATTTTCCATTGTTTTACTTGAACTTTTGCCTTCTCCCTAGATATCAAATAACCATATTTGTCCCCTTTATTTCCTGCTGAAATATTTGGTATTAAATGATGACTTCATATGGTGACATCAATGGTGACATCAATAACAACTTTGACTTAGAGAATCAATATGTCCAACAATAGCAGGCTCCATCATACTGCTAAGCCTATTCCTAAAAATGAGTGGAATATTGCTATAATTGCTACCATAGTTGTGGTGAAGAAATACAGAGCCCACAAAAAGGCTTGGATTTTATTTGAAAATTTTGAGAATATGATCAGGGATGTAGTAGATATAAATAAGGAAATGATTCAAAATGGTTTCAGAGGTCTATGGATGGAAGATAACTCTTTGTTATCAGTAGAAGAAATTAAGAAGAGTACTAATGAGAGCTTGCAATATGAGTCTGATATTGATGCTCTGGAAGAGCCAATTGACCAGGAGCAGGCTTCATAGATAATTATTGATTTTACAAAGCTCAGAGATCTAATGGAAGACTTGGTAAACAAAGGAAGTGCTACAAACTATGAGGACATTGGTGAACTAGAGTACATTCATAAGAAGCTAAAGGAAACTTCCAACCCCTCTGACACTATTTGGAAATAGGCCCTATAAACCCTAAAGCTAATGGTGTAGTTGTTTGGTAATAATATAGAGGAGGAAAATAAAGAGCAAACTTCACCTGAGGAAGAAGTTGAGCAAGAGTAAGAAGATAATGTTGAATAAGAGGCTCAACAAGAAGAGGAAGAACCAAACAAATCTGCCACAGATCAAGAAGAGACACAAGCTTAGCATTTTTTGTTGTATACATTTTGTAGTCAGGTAGAATTTTTGTATTTGTTTGATTCATTTTTAGTCTAACATTGTTAGAAGGAAATATTAAAAGCATGAGTTTAGAGAAGTGATAAAAGCAGTAATTTTTGTGTGAGGGCATATATATCATTTGTTTTGAATAGGCCTATAAAGAGAGCATTGCTTTATTTTTGTTTAAGCATTGGTGCAATTTTGAAAGGAGTGATAGATATATATTTGTTTCCAGTATGTTTTTGATATGAATGTTTATCCTCTAGGCTGTTCATAAAGTTTTCAAAGGGTAGTGTTCATATGCAAATTATTATTTGAAGCATTCTTTTGGAGATAAGCATTTTTTGACTCTTGATGCCCAATGGATAAAACTCTGAGTTTGATGGCTTTGCGAGAAAATCCACTCGGGAGGCACCCGAATGTAGGACCAAAATAGCCACATCCTTAGAAAACATTGAAAATTTTATTCTAAGGCATAAAATCTCTATTCCACTAAGGACAAAGTATTTTGGAGTGGATCTACAGTAAGAATTCTCCAATCTGCTCAACAGTTAGTATTTTTGAAGCAAAGTTTCATTTCGCTTTGTGCATAGTGTATTTGGAATTGGATTCTAGGTGAGACTCGATTCCACAAAAATTTTGAGCAAATATGATGTCAGCACGATAAAAAGTGTAGGATGGTGATCGTTGTTTTTTTTTTGCATTCTCCAGTGACTAAGTGATGATAAGCTTGATTCCGTTGAGTTCCAAGAGTATTCTGGTGTGGAATGGCGACATGAAGGCTAAAAATATTGTAAAGGCTGTGGAATGGAGACAAAGGCTATTTACACTACTTCCAGTGCAGATTGGTGATTTTGTAGTCCAACTAAGTCAAAAGATGATGTCAACATATTTTTGTGCAGATGCGATTTATTTTATGTCATAGAAGAGATAAAGAAGGCAAAGTGGTGGATTGAAAACAAACTTCATCATGCTTGCACCTCAGTGATTTTCACACCGAAATCTAGTTATGCATAACCAAAGCTACTAAAGATGACATCAATATGTAAAAAGTGTGGAATGACGTCTTGTTATTTCCCCACCATTTATAGAGCATTTCTAAAGGTTTAATCGTAGTCATCTACGAAGAAGATCAATGGCATAGATTTTACTGATATTGTTGCTATGTATAAAGGTAAAATATTGTTGGATTTAAGAATAGTCTATTTGAAAGCGAGAAGGTGAAGTATCAAGGGTTTTCAAGATCAAGAACTAGAGCGATTACAGATCTATGGTGGAGAAATATTTTAAAGAATTATGAATGAACCAGATGCAGTTTCCAATGGTCTAAACTCCAACTGCCATCAATGAACTAGTAAGTTGTAGAGTCGAGTTGCCATGGCAGATCACTCACAGTGGATTTATAGGACTTCACAGACCATTGAGATAGTTTTGTAGACACCTAAAATGCGTCATGTCGAGGGCGACTACTCATATGGACATGCTACAAGACCATATGGAGGATCTTGGACAGACTCCAAGATAGAGCAATGGTTCTAACCACTCAATTTAGGCATTTTGGCCTAAGTAGTCTGAACCACAGCCTAGACCTACGGTCTCTAGTCTAAACCATGGTTGACACCTACGGTCTATAGTCTAGACCACAACTGTGACCTACGATCTTAACTAAAGTTCAGTTAGGCCTTCCATCCAAGCCAAATCGGTTGGAACGACCAAAAGATCTAGAAGGAGGCAGTTGAAGGACGAAATATTCTAGAGGCTTCCATCCCAACTGTCCTAACCAACCTTCTTGGTCTTGGCTTCTCCATGAAGCCACCCCTAGCCCTAGGGGCATGCTATAAATACCCCCTCCAAATGGGGAGAAAAGAGAGAGCAAGCATTGGAGATTTGAGTAGTGAAGCCCTAGCGAATTGTACACTCAAACTGAGTATACTAAGAGATAGAGCTATTGCACTTAATCCCCAACCCTTTTGCCACCATTCATGATGAATTACATTATGGATGCCCTAGGTGCTTAGGAGGATCAAGAAATACAAATTCGGGCAAACTAAGGCCCTTCACATCGAATTGACCACCAAATCAGTCTAAGGACAATGAAGGCGACCCTTGAGCATCAATTTGGACAAGGAGATTGAGCCCACTGCCCTTGATTTTGAGGGTAAACTCATCAGAGGTCAAACCGCGGTTGTCAGCCATGGTTCATAGTGCAGACCGCTCACCAGAGCTACGGTTTGCAATAGGTGATAGATCACCTTACTCTTTTCTTTTCTGTCCAGCTAGTTAGGTTAGATTAGCTATTTTGTTGATTTAATAGCATTTTAGAAGACTTTTGACCATAGAACTAGGCTAGATTCACATTTTATGCTTATGTTTCAATTAGGGCTAAAATGCTTTCTTTATGCATGTTTATGCTTCATTTTCTATATTTGATCCATGCATAGTGTAGATGCTATTTTACTTTATGCTATTACATGAATCTTGATTCACTTTGCATAGTTTAGCAGCTTTCTTTATGCTTTCTTGATTATGCATGTTAATGGTGTCATTATACATTTTACCTAAAAGGGCCTCATCATGAGAGGTTGCCTATATTTTTGACATTCTTGTTGTTTCTTGACCGTAGGGAATAGTTCCAAAGGAGAGATAAAGCATCCAATCCCTTCCCCATTGCGAAGAAGAGGGTCATCGACACCCTAGAGCAGTTCATGTCACCCTGAGGGGCATTTTGATCACACCTACCCTTGATAGGGATTAAACACTATTGTAATTAATGTATCAAATGGGTATCCCTAAGAGGGACGAATCTGTAATTTGACTTCATTGAAATTAATAAAGGATTCCTTGTATTCATGTTATTTCTTGTTATCAAATTATGCATGCCTATTTGTGTATTTCTCTTCGATTGCGATAGTTAGATAGGGTGTGAGCCTCTTTGGTGGTTACAGATGGCGATCACGATGGAACTCCGCATTTCTAGCCCCTGAGTGCTGACATTTTTATTTGTTTCATCTCAGGTGCTAATCATAGCTAACAACTACGGTTATTTTTTGGCCCATGGCTATCACCTACGGTTTACACTGTAGCCCACAGACCAGAGCTATGGTTTATAGTAGAAGTAGCAGACAACAGAGAAACCACTTGGTAGCAGATCAAGAGTTGAGGTAGGTTCTATTTCCATCCTCTGTTCTGCATTTTCTCCTCTATATTTTTACAGTAAGTGGTAAATCGATGGCAAATTAGGAACATTAAAGGAAAAGGATCAATGAATAAGTCCTAATTTTCTTTCACATTCTTTCCATTAGAAAGGCGTTGCTAGGAACAACGGACCTCTGATTGCAGTCCGCCCTAGAATACAGGTGACCTTGATAAAATTGGGGGGGGGTTCCAAGCGTGAGGCCCAATTAGAGGCCATGTCATCATAATTGCATTGTCATAATGTCATGTAGGGCATAGCATGCATACCTTTGTGAATTTGAAACATTCCTTCTTATGCATATCATGTAGGAATGATCATATGAATGCTCTTTTATGCATTTGTCTTTATGCAAAGTAAAACGAACCACACACACCATGTTTCATTGTAAACATTAGTGGCATTGGGCTCTCACATCCAACCCATTTTATTGAGACCAATAGTGGATGTCATTACCGCTTGGTTGGCTCATTTGAAATTGTATTATCGGGACCCGCTCGTTGCCAAGGCCGACCCAAGAACTGTCCTATCCATGCAAAATAGCATGCACTCATCTTTAGAAGGGTGTATCACTATGCACAGTGTGCTAGGTGAGGGTTGGTAGTACCTATGCTACTTCATTGAGTATGGACTTCATTACCATATTTGGATTGTGCAAGTATATAGGTGAAATCCAATTAAACTAAGAATAAAATCCAATGATTTTGCAAAACACGCGAGAGTTTCTCATACTGATACAACACATCTTGTAACAACATCAAACAGTTTAGGGCACATTTTAAAATTTAAAAATAAGATAAGCATCATTGTATACCTTGTTTGATAATAAAAGATACATCTAGACGTTAGGTACACTATGGTGGATACACGGGGTGGTCGACAAAGGTGTAAGCCTGAGGCCAATGACCAAGCCCCAATCGATTCACAATTACACGTGTCTAGTCCTCAACCACATGAGCAAACCGAATGATGTTCGGAGAGCATTAGAGGAGACAACTCGACATGAGGGGATCCCATTGAGCGTACCCCCGATAGACTAGCATCGGTGCATACTATTAGACATAGATTAGAGCATGGGGCTTCTCAGCCTGAGGGTGCTCCACTTGAAAGCCATTATCGAGACCGTAGTGCACATGCATCCACGGGATCGATCGAAGAGTATGTCATGTAGGGGACTAGATTGGTACCCATCCACACTAAGTCTATAGGGTGTACTATACCCCCACCTTCTGAGTATAGAAGGAATAGAGGTCCACCCATTCAGGGGCAAGTAGATGGGCTCCATGTTGAGCACAAGTCTACCCATACTCCCATGCATACTATAGCATGCAAGATCACCATCGATATGTCGAAGGTGGGAGCTAATGGAACACCACCCCATGAGAGGTGGAGGTCTAGACAGCTAGATGGTCTAGGTAGTGTGCTAGAGCAGCTAGGCTGCAAGCCTTCGGCTCCGCCCACTCATGCTCCGAGTGAGCATAGCAGGAGCACCATTAGAACTACTAGAGAGCATGGAGAGGCTTCTAAGCACCCTCATGTCTCATGTCCACCATCCATGCATGGTGGCACAGTATCATAGGACACAACATGATGTCAATGCCATCTTCATAGATAGAGGCAAAAGCACAACACATCAGTACGATGGGTACAAAACCCACAAGGTCGCTCGTACAAAGCAAGCATATCAAAGGCCTCCGATGGCTGACCAGGTCGAAAGATCATATCGACTGGCCTCTGAGAAAAAATGCCAACTCCTCCAAGATCAATTGGAGGATGCTCACCTAGAGAGGTAGTGCATCGAATATGAAGATCTTCAGGTGCATAGGCTTACTAGACAAAGGTTGTATGAGCAACACTTGTGCAAGGAGCACATCCTTGTCCAGAAGGAGCATGTAGAGTAGGAAGATAGGTTGGCTAGGGCCGGCCTATACTCTCAAGATGAGCATAGAGAGCAGGTGCATAGGAAGGATTTTTTGCAAGCCGACATGCACCATGAGAATGCAAGCGTTCACACTCATATCACTGCCCATCACAGAGAGCGACCACCCTCGATTGACAATCAGAGGCAAAAACATTATGAGGAACAAGAGGGAAACATATGCAACCAAGAATATCCCGAGAGTTCTTGAGCTGAGGAGGAGGAAGAGCAATGCCCTCCACCTTGACAGAAGAGGAATGTACCTCCCAGACCGCCTCCATGCCGACTTAGGGAGGAGGACTTTCTATCTTCTGAGGCTTACAAAGCTTTGGCTGAGAAGGTCAAGGCAATTGAGAGACAAGGCGCGACTATCCAAAAGCTGACACTGAGGAAAATTCACAATGAACCTTTAGATCCCTTGGTACCTATGCCCCCATACCTAGAGCATTTTGAGATGCCCAGGTTGGACAAATTCAAGGGTGATGAAGAGGTGCAAGAACATGTCATGAGCTTTCTAGATGCTTGCTTCCAGATAGAGAACAATGATGCACTGTTGTTGCATACGTTTGTCACGACACTCTATGGGCTGGCCCGAGAGTGGTTTAATCAGCTAAAGAAGCACAACATAACAAATTTTGAGCAATTAGCTGATGCCTTTCTTGAATGCTATTCCTTCAACGTCAAGAAATAGGCCAACCTTTTTGATTTGGCTACGCTAGCTCAGCATGACGACGAGCCAATAGAACAGTATGGGAAGAGGTGGAGGAGATTAATGGCAAAGTTGCCATTCCCGATCCCTACCATATAATTAACCCGAATGTTTACAAAGAGTTGTGCCAAGCACATCTCACTATTATTGCAGCTACAAAAGTACACCACATTCGAAGAAGCTTGGGTGCAAGCCAAGGTAATTGAGGATATCAAGTTGTAGGAAGGCAACTTGAAGCTAAAAACTAGGAAAGAGGGATATAAGAAGAGTACCTCAAAGCAACAGGGCAAGCAGACCCATGTGAATCAAGTGGTACTGAATCTCCAAAATGAGGATAAGGGGCAAAAGAAATAGAATTATCAAGCCCATCCTCCTCATGTGCAATACGACCAACGCAAAAATAACTACAAGGGCAAGAACAAAGAGCAACGCCCACCTCGCATATTTACGCCATTGACGGAATCAATGACATCGATCTTTCATCAGCTCTATGAGGCCAAGGCAATAAGATTACCCGAAGTCAAGATGGTTGATCCAAATCAGCCCAAGCCCAAAGACTATCAGGAAGAGTTGTTTTGCATATTTCATAGAGCAAAAGGCCATGACATCGAGGTGTGTTGGTCCTTCAAACACATTGTGCAAAATATGATAGACAAGGGAGAGCTTGTAGTACCAAGAAATCCCCAGGCACCAGACAACCAAAACATGGGGATTTTTAAAAATCCATTACCAAACCATGAGGCACCCCGTAACCACGTTGGCCACGTCAATCAAGTATGAGTCGAACCACCTACCCAGGGGTTCATCGACATGGTCAATGTTGTTACCAGACATGGGAGGTACGAATGACTGAATCAACCTCGTGCTCCCATTCAAATACAAGCCATGCCCCAGCAGTAGTAGGCACAAAATATTCTAGGCCCACCAATGAGATCGATGGTGACCATTAGGAGCAGGTTGGTTCAAAACCTGCAGACGACTCCTACAAAGTTGTTGATATATGAGCTTATACAATAGTCCCCTAGGAACAGGGAGACTCTTATGGACATTCTAAGGTCCATTGAGGTATAGTCCCAAGATGCACAGGTGTTCATAAACTTCATGGGGCATGTACAATAGTTCTAGGAACCAATGATCCAATTCTACGATCATGAAGTGAAAATGGTTTCTACAAGCATGGCTGACCCACCACTACATATCATTGCATGTGTTAACCATGTGCCATTCAAAAGGGTCTTGATTGACATTGGTTCATTGATCAATATAATCATGACTAAGGCACTGCACCATTTGAAATTGCCTAAATCACTCGTCGTACCAACCACCTTTACATTGAGAGCATTTAACGATGCACTATGCTCTACGGTTGGCATGATTGTCCTACCTATTCAGGTGGGACTAAAGACCATTCCCATAATGTGTCACATGATAGAGGGTGCCTTGCAGTATAACATCCTACTGGGGAGGCCTTGGATTCATGAAATGCATTGTGTTCCCTTGATATTGCATCAGTGTGTCAAGTATATACACGAGGGACAAGTTCATGTGGTTTCATCATATGAAGAACCATTCAAGTTCATGAACTTAGCAAATTTTCCAGGGGGTTTCATGATCCCATCAATGCACTTGGACATACGACCCATGTCATCGATGAGGGTTCCAAGAGGCAAACAGGTGGTGCATGTTCAACCATTGGTATCTGTATCAAACAGATCTGAACATACCACTACAACTTCTATGAGACCGAGTGCATCAATAATGCATCAAAACGACAAGAAATTAAAGGTGAAATTGGGTAGGAAAGAAGCAAAGAATGCACCCAAACCAATTGCCACTCCCATGGAGGTGGAGGAAGCCCAGGATCAAGTCAAGGAGGCACCTCATCCTACCTCACCTGCATCATCAGCAGGATCATCCGCATCCCAGGTGATTGTTCACCTAGCTATACAAAATCATCCAATTCATCTAAACATGGATGATATCGATTCGGATCATATTGATTCACTAGTAGAGCACTGAGATATTTCTTCTCGAATGAAGAGATGTTGCAACTATTTCATTTTGGATCTAGGCTACCTTATGATGTCTATCACACTAAAAATGCTTCCAATAAGAACATATAAATCTAGTGATGACATCCATTTAATCCCTATGCCTCATCAACTTGAGGAGGAATCCCATATGTCGAGAGGAAACCATTGAAGTGGATATCGATAACAACCCCACCAATCCAAAGAAGGTTAAATTTGGAATGAGTCTCAATCCTAGATTAGTGCCTAGCATCATCTCTAAAAAACCTTTTTGCTTGGAAATACAAAGATATGCCTAGTCTAGACCTAAATTTGGTTACTCATAACCTTTCGATAGACCCATCCAAGAAGCCCATCAAGTAGAAGCTCATAAAGATGCATCCAACAATAGCCTTAATGGTGAAAGACAAATTGTAGAAATTATTGGATGTAGAATTTGTCATTTCCATCGACTATCCATAATGGGTATCCAATATGGTGCCTATAGGAAAACCAGATGGAAGGATCCGTATTTGTATGGATTTTAGAGATCTCAACAAGGCAACACCCAAAGATTCATTTTTTTTGCCCAATATCGATGCTCTAGTAGACTCTACTGTCGATCACGAAATGCTCTCCTTAATGGATGATTTTTCTAGTTACAATCAAATTTGGATTAAGCTCAAAGACCAGCACAAAATCATGTTTATAACGCCATGGAGAACATTTTGCTACAAAGTTATACCATTTGGTCTCAAAAATGCTGGTGCTACATACCAGTGGGCCATGACATACATTTTTCATGACTATATGCACAAAATTATGGAAGATTATATCGATGATTTTCTAGCCAAGTCATTGCTACGAGAAGAGCATGCAGAGGTCTTAAGAAAAGTCTTTGATCGCCTGATAGAGCACAACGTCAGGATGAATCCTAAGAAGTGTGTATTTGGTGTAACTTCTAGAAAATTTTTAGGGTTCATTGTCTCCAAGAGAGGCATCAAAGTAGACCCAGCGAAGGTCAAGGCCATTTTGGAAATGCGTCCTCCCACAAATATTAAGGAATTAAGGAGCCTCCAAGGCAAGGTAGCTTCGATAAAGTGATTTATCGCCCAACTATCAGATAAATGTTGACCCATGAATCGACTGCTACATAAGGGTGTCCCATTCAACTGGGATGAGGATTGCAAGGTAGCCTTCATTGAGATAAAGCAATACCTGGCAACACCGCTAGTGTTAGCTCCACCAAGGCCAGAAGAGCCTTTTTTGCTATATATATCGGCAACAGACTTTGCGTTAGGGACCATGTTGGCCCAAAAGAATGTACAAGGCAAAGAGCAAGCCATATATTACATTAGCCAAACCTTGGTGAGTTATGAGCTAGGATATGCATATGTGGAAAAGCTATGTTTAGCAGTAGTGTTCACTACCAAGAAATTGTGGCACTACATGTTAAGTCACACGACATATGTGATATCAAAACAAAATCCTTTGTAGTATATGATGAGCAAGACATATCATAATACATGTACTGCAAAGTGGATCATGCTATTGATAGAATTCGATCTAGAATTTATAAGCCAGAAGTCCATTAAGGGATAGGTCATAGCAGATTAGTTAGCTGAGGTGCCACTATCCAACAGTAGGCCTCTGACAATCGAGCTTCTGGATGATGCAGTTTTTGTAGTATCCGAAGCTCCCAAACCCGAAGAACTAGAGAACAATGCTGATATGACTCTGTTCTTTGATGGTTCAAAGTGTGAGCAAGGAGCTGGCATAGGGATAGTGTTTTTCACGCCGCAAGGAGCTCCAATGCCCTTGTCATTCAAACTAGACTTCCCATGCACCAACAATAATGCTGAATATGAAGCCCTACTTTTGGGCCTTCATACAACCATCACCATGAATATCAAGAGATTAAACATCTTTGGTGATTCCTTGCTCATAATTAACCAAGTGAAGGGACTATTTCAATGTCGATGTTTGGTACTGAAAGCCTATAAAGATCTTGTTGCCACATATCTAGCTAAACTGGAATGGTACGACATCGAGGCAATCCCTCATTCATCAAATAGATTTGTAGACACCATGGCTTCTTTGGGATCCTTAATCCCTCAAAATATATCTACCGACTTCACTACCATCCATGTCAAGATGCTCTCGCATCCTGTAGTAGAGCGTGCAGCCTTTGATAACAAAGAATCAGTCAACATGATTAGTGTGGAACCAAAAGCTGATTGGTTCTGCAAAGTTGAAGACTTTCTCAAGAAAGCACCCTAGGGGTCTTTAACCTCCCAGAGTCCTATGGGGAGTGGCACCACCATTCACCACAAGGTTGTCTCCCAGTCTGCATTTGCAAAAGTAAATACGTAGGGGGTACAGGTTGTCTTAGCGGTCGAAGCTGAGGCTCATCAGAATTGGATGTCATAGATTCAAGACTTCCTAAGACTTGGTTTTGTCCCGGAGGGACTGTCGCATGCCGCAAGATGCACATTTAAATAGAAAGTGACTAAATTTGTCTTGATAGGAGACATTTTGTACCACCAAAGTTACGATGGAGTTCTCCTTCATTGTCTTGAGCCCCAAGAGTCATCTTGGGCAATTTTAGAAGCTCATGATGGTACGTGCGATGGCCATTTCAGTGGCATGGCCATCATCAAGTGCATCCTTCGAATGGGTTATTATTGGCCCACTATGGAGAAGGATTGCAATGTGTATGTCAAGAAATGCATCAAATGTCAGCATCATGCTAATCTTACGCACCTACCATCATAGGCCTTACAGCCCATCCAAGCGGCTTGGCCATTTTCTCAGTGGGGGTTTGATCTAATTGGCAAGATCTCTCCTCCATCATCAAGCCGACATACATTCATCATTATGGCTACTGAGTATTTTACAAAGTGGGTGGAAGCCATTCCCTTAACAATGACCATGGGAGCTCGCATAGCAGAGTTCATAATGGAGCATATCATAAGTCATTTTGGGGTACCATCCAAAATAGTTTCGGATAATGGAACTTCTTTTAAGAACAAAACTATGTGAGCTTTAACCTCTAAGTACCGCATCAAACATAGTTTTGCATCTCCATATTATCCATAGGCAAATGGGCAAGCTGAGGCCTCAAACAAGACTGTGGTAGCCATCTTGAAAAAGATAGTGCAAGAACACCACAAGGATTGGCATACACAACTACCCCTTGCATTATGGGCTTATAGAACTAGCATTCGGACTCCCACTGGGGCAACTCCATTTTCACTAGTATATGGCGTTGAGGCCATTATGCCCTTAGAGTTGGAAATTCCAATGCTGCGCATCGCATTGAAAGAGTTCATCGATGATGACACCGCACGACAAGCTCACCTAGATCAACTGACGCTGCTCGATGAACGTCGCATGAATGCCCTTGAGCATCTCCGTGTTTATCAGGAGTGACTCAAATGAGCTTACAATATCAAAGTCCACCAGAGAGATTTTGAAGTTGGGGATCTTGTGCTAAAATAAAACCAACAAAACTCGAATTTACCACTCGATATGCGAGACAAATTTATGGCTAATTGGCTAGGACCCTATATCATATCTAAAAATATTGGTCCAGGTACCTATCACTTGACGTCACTAGGGGGTGTTGAAGAGCCTGAACCTCTCAACATCATCCATATTAAGGCATTCTATGCTTAGAGAGTGTAGCAGAAAAATCTCCAAAGGCATCTATAAGCCCTTTGGTCAGTCAAAAGGCACCAAGGATTTCTAAAAATTGCTTGGTCAACCCAAAGGCTCCAAGGGTTGCTTAAAGCCACTCGGTCATCCCAAAAAGGCACCAAGGATTTCTAAAAATTGCTTGGTCAACCCAAAGGCTTCGAGGGTTGCTTAAAGCCACTCGATCATCCCAAAAAGGCACCAAGGATTTCTAAAAATCGCTTGGTCAACCCAAAGGCTCTGAGAGTTCCTGTAGCTTCTCGGTCATCCTAAAAGGCTCCACGCCCTCTTGCTGAGAGTTTGGTCAACTAAAAGGTTCCAAAGGCATCTGTAAGACCTTTGGTCAATTCAAAAAGCTCCAAGGATTTCTAAAAATTGCTTGGTCAACCCTAAAAAGCTCCAAAGGCATATATACTCATCGTTTGGTCAAATATGAAAGCTCAAAAATGTATAAAAATTTGAAAATATATAAAATTCCAAAAAAAATTGGTAAAGCATAAAATCCAAAAACATTTGCTTTTGTAGTTTGCATTTTCATATATGCATTCACATCATCATATTGCATTTAGGCATTTGTCATCCGTTGCATTCCACAGTAGAGTGTAATGTGTCTATCAAAATCTTACAAATGATCGCACGTTTGTGTTTCAATCATGCACCCTTGCATTTATCATAATTCATTGCATTCATACACGATACCTATTGCGGAGAAATATGTATGTATATTAAGTTTTCCAGTCACTCAACCATACCTAGTGGGTTCTTCAGATATTGTAGAAAGCTTGCTTTGTTGTTATAGACAAGGTCATTAGTTGGGATAGTGCTTCAACATATCAGAATCCCATCACTAAGCAAAACAATATAAAATCCTGCTAAGACAAGAGATGATGAAAGCTGTGAAAGCAATCTTAGGTATCTAGAGAGATGGGTTTCATGACCTGCTTATCTTGCAAATAGTCGGTTTAGAAAGGTGTACTTTGGCAAAAGGACAAGAATTTCCCCTATAAATCCCAAAGTCACAAAGTTTAAATCCCAAGTTACAAAGTGCATCAAAGTACAAATTTCAAGTTCAAAATGTAAAGTGACATAGTGAATCAAAAGCACTATAAAAATCCCTTGCTCAAAGAAAATGGTAACACGTGGACTAACAATGATTTTTATCACTACATATGAGCAAGTAAGAAGGGTGAGAACTTGAATCCCTGGATTGTCCACCTTTTGAAAGCCATAGAGTGATCCCTGATCGCAACAATGGGTTGGAAGAGTCCCACCTGCAATCGGAGGGGTAGTTCTATTGGGTGATCCCCAAATGTAGCAATGGGTTGAAAGAGTCCCGCCTACATTTGGAGGGGTAGCCCTGATCAATTTGCAAGATGAGCTAGCTCTAGGTACCTAGGATTGTCTAGTTGTATAAGTCTAATCAAAGCTGAAACAAGGATGGTATGATCGTATGAGGAACCCTATCTCACATATGGGTTGAAAGAGTCCCGACTGACATACGGGGTATGCTTATGATCTATCTAAAAATACTCACATGCACACACAGGGATAATGAATAGTTGGGTCTGTCATGGCAAAAGCCTTGTCCAATAAAAGCCTTGTACAGTTAGTATGTGATTTTTGGAGAAGTCTACTAGGGTGTTTGAGTTTCAAGGAAAACCCCAAAAAAGTTCTCTAATAGCAACAAGATACCAAATATCATTAAACATCAAAAATACGAGTCATTCATTCATCAGAATGCATTTTACAAAGCACAATCAAACATATAGGATAGATACCGCATGAATATCAAAAATGATGTTTAGACGACCACTGACTATATAGTGCAGCAAAGAAAAAATATACAGAATGACATATTCATTCATTAGCATTATACCAATCCATTTCACTGCATTTCATATATGGGTGATTAATTGATTAAGTTCTTGTAATGAGAATTATCAATTATTTTGCATGATTGTCATACATTCTGTGGTGTCGCATTTTAAAATTGATATACACTGTTTACATTCATTCTTTATGTTTTAAGTGATTAAAGCATACAGGTTCATTCCCATTAGATTACGATTATGTACATAATGCATTACCATACATTGCATAGCATACCATAACTTCATAAAAATAAATGCATGCCCACAAAGCAAAAATAAATATGCATTCAAAATAAATACTACATCCATTTGCATCCATTATATATGGCACATCTAATCATATAGATCATTGCATAACATCATCATCATAAAAAAGATAGCTATCTAGTGCATGTCATCCATACATTGCATCATATAAACATTGCATCATATCAACATAGCATCACATAAGCATTGCATCCATGTGCATCAAATAAACATAAAATCAAAAATTAAACATCAGATACACATAATGAGCCAAAAATACCAAGTCATATATATATATATATATATATATATATATATATATATATGTGCAAAAAGAGTACATATGAGGAGTATCAAAATGCCCATAGGCTACAAAGCATGTAGGTCCTCGACCTTACACTCAAAATGAGTACAACATAGCAAAAGTATAGTCTACATCTAGCAGAGCCCAGGTCTAGTCTGCTCCCCTGTACCGGAGCTCTCGTCGCCTCCCTCAGCACTGTGCTCTGGAGCCTGCTCTCCTATCTATGCTGGCACCTATGGTGGGTCCTGCTATGGGTCCTACCTGCCTCCAAATCCTAAGGCACCCAACACATAAGAAACTGGTAACTACAATAGGCTAGTCCCCTGACTAGCGGCCCCTAAAGTCTGCCCTACATCTCTAGGCCTGGCACATGATGTCACCCCATGTGTGCTAGAGGACCTATGCATCCTCTCAATCCTATGAGTCCTATGACCTGAGCTCACCATAGACTACCCTGAGGTCCTAGACCTGGTACGCTGAGACTCTAAGGAGAAAGGATCCTCAAGAACCTATAGCCCATGCATCTCAATATAACCGACTAGTTGATCAATGCGAGCAAGCCGGGCTACGTGCATCTCATTGGTCCTCATGACCATACTATGCAGTCACTCTACCTCGGTCATCGGATCTTGTGTAGCTATTGGTGCTATCATTGGTGCTTCCAGAGGCCCCATAGTAGCCTGAGGAGGTGGCATAGCCCCCCTCGATACCCGAAGGAGATCCCTCTCCACCTCTACTATAGTCCATTATGCCTACGCTAACTCTAGAGTAGTCTACAATCTCTGAGCCTAGGCCTCTGCATCTGTGGCCCATATAGTCAGATCCTGTATCTAATATTGTGCACCTCAGTAAGGTGCCTATCCCTATCAGCTACTCTCACCTCCAGAGTGGCGATAGTAGTGTCTCGCTCTAGCTGCTATGTGTGGAATCACCCTAGATGACTCTACAAGTCAGCCACCTAAGCTAAGAGTTGACCCTCTACACTGTCGAGAGGGACCTCACCCTCCTCTAGAGCCTCCTCATCAGGGTCAACCTTAGGAGCCTCCTCGGTGGTGGCCGCTATGCCCTAGCCACCCTCTGTCCACTGGCACACCCTACGCCCATCAGGATCCGCCTCTGCCTCTGCCTGGTCTAGCTCCCGACCTAGAGGCCCTATGCCATACCATATGAACATGGACCACCACCCATCATACTCTAGAGTGGTCCCAGCAGTCTCGACTCTAGTCTCCTAGTAGTCATCAATAGCATCTCCTAGAGGCTCCAGAATGATCCACTATAGATCGTGCTCTACGACCAAGCATCGATACCTAAGGGGGATATCTAGAATATCCTACATGAGCCCAAACTACCATAGGACCCAAGAGTAGAACTGGTACTCTCAAATCTTGGCCTTACGACCGATCAACCATCTATCATGGTGTGCCTATCTCAACCACTGGCCCTCCTCTGGCCATGTTGGGCAATCCATATAGGGCCACCACTGAACATCATTCGGGCCAAGTGCCATGAACTGAGTGATATAGTGTTGGATGTCACCAACATGGATCCTACTATGGGTACCCTCCTCCTCATGAGGCCAGTAGGTGGCATAACACTGACGATCATTAGCAATAGTAGTAATCCATAGTGGTAGATCTATAGGATGCTCGATCCGAATGTGCTGCCACCCCCAGATCTGTAACAGAAGACTACAACTAAGGCCCTTATGACTATGCTCCGTAATCTGGTATAGCTCCTTGTAGAGCTGACATAGTAGGGTGCTCCCCCAAGCTAGAAGTAGAGGCACCTCTGTAGAGCTCTACAGCACCCTCCAGGCGGTGGATAGGAGGTTCCAGGGAATCCTCGCACCCGAGGAGTCTGGAAGCACAATTTGTACTATGAGGTGCATAAAGAGGGCTTCCCATGTAGAGAAGACATCCTCGTGGTACCACTCACCAATGTGTACCCCTCCATGGTCAATCGCGTCCTGAGCATCCTCGCTCTGGTCACCGAAGATAGTGTCAAAAATAGCCTCCTTTACCCTGGAGGTAGAGGAGACGATGGCCTCACCATCAATGGGGATCCTGAAGATCCTATAGACGTCCTCTAGAGTAATAGTCATTTCACCTATAGGTAGGTGAAATGTGTTGGTCCATGCATTCCAACGTCGGGCCAACGTAGTCAGGTAGGATTGATCTACCCTAATAGTGGGTAGATCCATGACGTATCCAAACTCGACAACTCAGAACCAATCCCGATCATCATCGGATAAAGCCTCATGGAGAGTCTTCAGAATATCCGGCTCCCGAGCTCTAGAAGTCAATCTCTGGAATAACAAGCATAATTTAAGACAAAATCTAGCTAACTAGAGCTTAAAAAAAAGTAGCAACAACAAACCGTAGCTGAAACCTGCGGTCCCCAATTTGCAAATTGGGAACCAACTAAACTGTAATTGCAACTAAAACCTACGGTCCCCAATTTGCCAACTGGGAACCACAGCTACCAACTATGGTTTAGGAGTGGCACCCATTTTGGGTACCCTCCTAGACCACTAAAGCATAAAATTAAATTCCTAAAGCTAGCCTAAACTAGTGGGGTTCATTACCAACAGTTTAGTGAGGTTCATTATCTGCATTACTTAATGTAGTTCATTTTACTGGTATTGAGTGCGTGGTCTCGGTTTTGAGTTACCTTGCCCGCACCCTGGCCTCGACTAGTAGATGGCTGATCAGGATCCACCATCGAGGTCGAGGAGTGTAATCATGGTAGAGTGTGGTAGCATTTTAGATCAGGAAGGGTCTTCTCACTCTCAGAGCTCTCAGATTGCTAATGTTTTCCAAGAAATAATGAAAAATTTCAAATGGGAATTCAATTTATAGGTTTTCCTAGTCTCGGCGAACCGAGCTGACACCTACGGTTCTGAAACTAGGGTTTTCCACCCGTAGGTCTGACCCACGGTTCCCAAAATTTGGAAATGTAAACCATAGACCGTACCTATGGTCCGCAACTAGCATTAAATGCACTCAAAACCCACCGTGGGAAGGTCTAAAAGAGCAAATTAATGACTTCCACCGGATAAAAATTCAAAATCAATGATTAAAATTGCAAATTTGGTGATGTTAAAAGCACCAGGACCGATCAAATACATGCAAAATTAAAACAACAAAACAAAAAAACAAATAATTAAAAACCAAATGCGCCTCGTATTCAGTGATTTATCCTATACACTTGGCGGTTGCAGCGAGTTGCGATCCATGCAATCCGACAAGATGAGTAAATCACCATAAGGACATTTGGGGTAAAATTGTCATTTCTTTTATGACATCTTTCAGCAAATCATCGACAAATATGATTCAACACAAGTCTAATTGCATTTGTATCATTTTGATTCCTTAAGATGACTATTGTAGCCTAACTGCTCCAGGGGATAGAAATGTGCCAATACTACTAAGAGTTGCAATCATAAGCTGAACTAGGCCTAGCCAAGGCATTAAAAGGCTCGAATCTTAATTTGTTTAGGATCATTCATTATGGTCAAGCGATTTCGTCGCTTCATACATTGTCATTACCCTCATCGACTCATCACTTGAGGGGGTAGTCATAATTTCATAATCATAATCAAAGTCAGCAGAAGATCCCTGAGATCGTAGATCCCTTGATCTTGTCAAAATTGTGTTCGTTCTTGTGAATCATTGTCAACAACTATCATAAGCTTCCCCCTTTGCTTGGGGTAAACAACAAATATGATAATTGGTTTGTAACTCTCATCCTTCGGATTTATGGGTCAGAAGATACCCATACTTGGCATTGGTGCTATCTGAACGTCTGATGACGAGGGCAGACTTGTCAAAATGTAAGCCTTTCACAAGCTGGAAGCAATGATTCCAAGATGCGCGTCCTTTTGTTGGACCTGGGGCATCTAATGTTGATCTGACTAATGATCATCATAGAACCTTAGACATCATTTTAGGATGTATATTTTTGCTCAGCGTTGTTCAATCTCACAACGCATCTCAAAAGGGGCATCTATAGACACCTAAAACGCGTCATGTCGAGGGCGACTACTCATATGGACATGCTACAAGACCATATGGAGGATCTTGGATAGACTCCAAGATAGAGCAGTGGTTCTAACCACTCAATTTAGGTATTTTGGCCTAAGCAGTCTGAACCATAGCCCAGACCTATGGTCTCTAGTCTAAACCATGGTTGACACCTGCGGTCTGTAGTCTGGACCGCAACTATGACCTGCGGTCTTAACTGAAGTTCAGTTAGGCCTTCCATCCGAGCCAAATCGGTTGGAATGACCAAAATATCTAGAAGGAGGCAGTTGAAGGATGAAATATTCTAGAGGCTTCCATCCCAACTGTCCTAACCAACCTTCTTGGTCTTGGCTTCTCCATGAAGCCACCCCTAGCCCTAGGGGCATGCTATAAATACCCCCTCCAAATGGGGAGAAAGAGAGAGCAAGCATTGGAGATTTGAGCAGCGAAGCCCTAGTGAATTGTACACTCAAACTGAGTATACTAAGAGATAGAGCTATTGCACTTAATCCCCGACCCTTTTGCCACCATTCATGATGAATTGCATTATGGATGCCCTAGGTGCTTAGGAGGATCAAGAAATGCAAATTCGGGTAAACGAAGGCCCTTCACATCGAATTGATCACCAAATCAGTCTGAGGACAATGAAGGCAACCCTTGAACATCAATTTGGACAAGGAGATTGAGCCCACTACCCCTGATTTTGAGGGTAAACTCATCAGAGGTCAAACCATGGCTGTCAGCCATGGTTCACAGTGCAGACCGCTCACCAGAGCTGCGATTTGCAACAGGTGACAGATCACCTTACTCTTTTATTTTTTGTCTAGCTAGTTAGGTTAGATTAGCCATTTTTTTGATTTAATAGCATTTTAGAAGACTTCTGACCGTAGAACTAGGCTAGATTCACATTTTATGCTTATGTTTCAATTAGGACTAAAATGCTTTCTTTATGCATGTTTATGCTTCATTTTCTATATTTGATCCATGCATAGTGTAGATGCTATTTTACTTTATGCTATTACATGAATCTTGATTCACTTTGCATAGTTTAGCAGATTTCTTTATGCTTTCTTGATTATGCATGTTAATGGTGTCATTATACATTTTACCTAAAAGGGCCTCATCATGAGAGGCTGCCTATATTTTTGACATTCTTGTTGTTTCTTGACCATAGGGAACAGTTCCAAAGGAGAGATAAAGCATCCAATCCCTTCCCCATTGCGAAGAAGAGGGTCATCGACACCCTAGAGCAGTTCGTGTCACCCTGAGGGGCATTTTGATCACACCTACCCTTGATAGGGATTAAACACTATTGTAATTAATGTATCAAATGGGTATCCCTAAGAGGGACGAATCTATAATTTGACTTCATTGAAATTAATAAAGGATTCCTTGTATTCACGTTATTTCTTGTTATCAAATTATGCATGCCTATTTGTGTATTTTTCTTCGATTGCGATAGTTAGATCGGGTGTGAGCCTCTTTGGTGGTTACAAGTTCCAACAAAGCTCTCTTCTGAGCTAGAAAATTGTAATATTTGTAGTATCTCCTTAATATATTTCATTTTGCAAAACTATAAATAGAGGTTGAAACCTCATTTTTAAGGGTCAACTCTGGTGTGTTTTCTTGCCCTACTGTAAATATTCTTTACAAACTAATGGAAAGAGTATTACTCTAATTTTTTGACTCGAGAACATGTTATCTTTGTTATCATTCATGCAAGAGGTTCAAAATAATGAATTGCATTTTTGTTGATGATTTAACAATTAGTTCATTCTAGCCTATTGGATAACTAGTTGTGAGAGTAGTTGAAATTTGTTCATAGTTAGATTTGTGTTGTTAGAAAGTTTATTTCTACTAAATATGATTACTGGTCTATTCTACTAAATCATATTATCAATGTATTAGATATTGGAATTAATTTCTACAATATATCTCCATTTTATCCTAAAATGTATGAAGATTTCATGATTTTTGGTGTTACTAATTGTGAGTGATGGGACACTGGAAATAGTTTGTGGGAGCCTTTTACTATATTTTCCTATGTTGTTAGCCTATCTGGCCACTATTTTGTATAAGCTCTCTAACCCCAAACATTTTCTAAACTCTTTCTTCAAATCCTAAGTGAGCTTTAATTGTGTCAACACCCTTCTAAGTTGACAAGGAACCAGCCTACATTGTAGGTTAGGCTGAATTAACATTTGATCCATCTAATGGTGAGTTTCGAGTTGTGACTATCGAGTGCATGCATGGACACAAATTGGAATATATACAGTCACAGTTTCAAGTAAAACATGATGTCAATTAGGTGCCCAATGAAATATAACAAAGAAATTTACATCCATTCTATGTCACTACTTTTACCACCCCGAACTCCTAACCAAAGTCCACCAACTCAACCGGTGTTCATAATAAAAAGTAGGCCAACAAAAAATCCACATATGCCATTAGCCAACATGACCATGAGCAAATTAATCCAACAATCCTCCAAGCATCGAGAAACTCATGGATATTTTGAGTTCGATCAAGTTACAACCCCATGACCTGGATGCCTTCACCAACTTTGTGAGACATATACAAGTGTACAAAGATCCTGTTATAACCTTTCAAGATAATGATATCAAACCCATGCTCATAAATATACCTAAACCTCATTTGCACATCATAGTGTGCATCAATAGGATCCCTATAAGTGGGTATTAATCAACATGGGCTCCATGATAAACATTATTACCACAACTGCATTGAAGCATCTCAACATCCCACCTTCACACATTGTAGTGTCCACATTCATCCTACAAACATTTAACGACGCTTCATCTCCCATGGTTGGCATGATAGTCCTCCCTATTTATGTTGGGAAAAATACCATACCTACATTGTGCTACATCTTGGAGGGCACTAGATAGTACAACATACTACTTGGAAGACCATGGATGAGAGCCATGGAGTGCATTCCATCCATAGTTCATCAATACCTCAAATACATACATGAAGGTAAGGTCCATGTGGTTCATGATAACCCAGACCCTTTCAAGTATTATAATAAGGTGGATTATCCATAGGAACATACTCTATCACCCATGTAACCTGGACACTAAACTCAATGATCTTATCTAGAGTTTAGATTCAACCCCATGATTAATCATGGAACTACCTCCACCACTACCATTACCATTGGTTTCTCTTGCTACTCCTCCTTCATCCTCGATTTCTCCAAGTAAGGATAAGTTAATAAAGCCAACCATGGAGATTTCCATATCAATCTCAAACATATCAACAGAGGTACTTACCCACTCCTACTTACAAGGAAGAACCCATTGATGTTACGGATGAATCAGATCATATCATACCATCTCCACCCACCAACATCATAGGTCATAGTTTTTCTAACCAATCCTACACTTAGTGAACACAACATAAAATTTTACGTTCACACCTATCATCGAGTCAATCAAGGATCTAGGTAGACCTCCTATCAAGTCGCCACCCATATATTCCATCTGTTATTCTTTACCTAAACATGAGGGATGCGTATATTACCATAGACAAGTTGATGAGGCATCCATAACTTGTCCAAATGCCAATACATCTTCCCATGAGTTTGTGGTAATGATAAAAATTATGATAGGTAACCAGGGTTCCCTAAATCAATCCATACAACCGGAAGCTCCCTCTAACATTCCCTCTACATCAAAAGTACTACCACCATCGAAACTAGTCACACCTAGCTCATTTCACCAAACATCTTCACAAGAGCAAGAACAAGTGTATTTACTACACCAAAATGGGGGAAATCAAGTTGTCATGGTTTAGCACTCTAAGGTGGAACAAGAACATGAGATAAGTCAAAAAAAATAGCATGTGGACATACCCATTAAACAGGATCATTACAATACATCCATATCTCCTCATATAACAAAGACCTGTGATTCACATCTATCTGGATATTGCATGGTAATTCCATCAACAACTATTCAATTATCATCCCCATTAGTATTTCAACACATTATGGATCATCTAGCCAAATTTGAGACACAAATGGGACATCAAAACAATGATTTACAACAAATCATGCATTAGCTTACGAACATGGAGCTCCAACAGCAAACACACCCATAACTAAACTGCCTCATCCAAAAAAGTGACAACACCTTCCACCTCGCATGTACACGCCATTGTTTGAATATTTAGCATCAATTTTCAATCAATTATGTGAGACAAAGACCATTACCTTACCTGATATTTGCTCCTCATATTCAAATATCTTGAAACCCAAGGGGTATAAAGAGGATTTATACTAGTTATATCATAGATAAAATGGTCATGATATTCAAATATTTTACGCTTTCAAATATGTAGCACAAGACATGCTTGAGAAGAATCAACTTCAAATAGACAATTCCCTCACTATCAAGAATCAACAAGTAGGCATAGTTAATGGTCCATTACCTATTCCAATAAATCAAGATGAGCAACGTAAGCAGATGATAAACATACATACAACCCAATTACCTCATCAAAATGATTTACCCCATCCACCTTGCACTTACACACACCATTGTACAAATATTTGGTATCTATCTTCAATAGATTATGTGAGGCATAATAAATTACTCTTCTTAAGATCTATCCATTGAAACCTAACAAGCATAGATAAAAGGAGTATAGAAAAAATTTATACTATGCTTATCATCGACAAGAAGGTCATGACATCCAGACATGTTACCCCTTTAGATATTTAGTACAGGATATGATCGAGAGGCAAGAGCTTTAGATTGGTAATCCTATTTCCCTAAGTGAACAACCAATAGAAGTCTTGCAAGACCCCTTACCCAAGTATGAGGCACACACAACTCCTATCGATCAAGAAAAGAAAATTAAGTAGGTGACTAAGATATACAAAGTCCAACCACCTCATCAAATTGATTTACTATGTCCACCTCATTTAAAATGCTAGATTTGTACCTGGACTCCATTATCTAAGCCCATGTTAAGCTTTTTTCAAAAACTATAAGATGCAAAGGCCATCATCTTACTAGACGTACACCCTTTAGACCCAAATAGGACCAAGCCTAAGGGTTATAAGGAAGATCACTTCTACCTTTACCATCGAATAGAGGGCCATGAAATTAATAGTTGTTATGCTTTTAAAAATATGGTCCAAGACCTTATTTATAAGGAGGATTCTCCCATAGACGGTTAAATTTCTTCACCTTAGCCTACCACAATTCAGGCCACATCATCTCGTCTACAACCCCAAGGTCAACCACAACCTCATAAGCCTAACAAGATACCTCACCAGTATGTTAGATTTTCAATGACTACTTCAACTCTATTTCAAAAATTATACGAGGCACATGCAATCACATTACCAGAGATTAAACTAAGAAAACCTAAACCTAGATCAAACAATGAAAGCCTCTATTATACCTATCATTGTATGAATGGGCATGACATCCAAAATTTCTACTCATTCAAGAATCTAGTTTAAGAGGTTATAGAATGAAATGAGCTCTACACCGATAGTTCGCTCATATTGCCTCATTGAGACATTGGCATTTCATATAATTCCATGCCACAATAGGGAGGGTCAGTTTCTATCACTCCTAGCCAAACCAATCACATCACATAAGAAAAATTACACACTAAGGGTCTTCAAGGTGTCACACCTTCCCCACCATCCACATCATAAGAGATGAAGCAAATTGGGGATTCTAAAGGTATCACACCTTCCCCACTTTCATCAATCACCACACATGCTGGGGGTGCATAAGGTATCACACCTTTCCCCTAAAATCATAAAATAATCAAAATTACAAAAACAACAAAAATTATCAAAAATACCAAACAAATTAGAAAGCACAAAATCACAAAAAGAAAATACAAAACATAAAAACACAAAAATATTTACATTATGTTATCATGCATTTCATTGCATGCACTGATTAGTTGCATTGCATTAGGTATACTCATATGTTGCACTTGCACTAGGATAAGTCGTGTTTACATTCTTATGAATGACACCATGTTTGTATGCCAATCATGAGCATCAAATCAACCTTATCAATCATCAACATTCACAATTTTCTTTATGAGATTTTTCTTATTAAGAGGTCCTCATAAAATAGGATAGATACTGGATGAATATCAGTAATGATATTTACATGGACACTGACTATTTTATGAACATATTTTAGTTTGTAAAAACTTGTAGGGAAAACCCTTACATCCCACATATCATTATCATGCACATTTCCCTTGTGAGTAACTATGTTTTTCAACACAACTAATGAGTTGCTATAGGGTGTATACTAGGGTTTTTGGTCATTCAGCCATCCCTAGTTATCTTTTCAGATTTTGTAGAAAGTTATCTTGGATTTTAGAAGGTAAGGTCTCTTCTTTGATAGTACCTTTCATATATCAAAATCCCAACCTAATTTTACACATTAACAATCCGATTCTAAACAAGGAAAGATGACACTACAAAGTAGTCCTTTTCACCTTAAGTGAAAGGTTTTCCTTGCTTCTTCTATTATGTGCATGGTCTAGAATGTTGAGAATTGGCAAAAGGAAAAGCTCCCCCTACCTAAAAAACCCCTTTGCTCTTCCACAAAATGAGCAAAATTCCCAAAACAAGAACAAAAGAAACAATGATTTTCATCACTAAGCAAATCCCTTGCTAAAAAAAAATAGTGGTTTTCACCACTAAGCATGAGCAAGTATCCCAAGTAATAAAAATAAAAGAAGGGGGTAACGAGCTTGAATCCCTAGAATATTCAATATTAAAAATCCATGGGGTTATCTCCATTACAATAATGGGTTGAATGAAAATCACGTGGCAATGGAGTAGCCTTACACATGATGATATGTTTATCACATTAGTGATATTATTTTGTATAGACCAATGTTAGCTTATGGTTGAGCTAGCTTTGGGTAGCTTGTATTGCCTAGTAGTCTAGTCTAACTACATCCAAAATCAATATTACGATGACCATACGGTGATCCTCATTACAACAATGGGTTGCATGAAACCCGCATAAAAAAAAGGTAGTCTTATGCCTCATCTAATACATTCACTTTGCACACACAAAAGTATTGAATATCTGGGTCTTCTTAATAGACTTGTATCTTTTAGGATTATTGCATAGTCAATATACAAATTTTAATCAATCAACTAGGATGTTTGAATCTCATGGACAACCTCAAAAATCCCTCATAGCATCTAATCATATCATCAACAATCACAATTTTCCTTATAATTTTTTGCTTATTAAGAGGTCCTCATAAAATAGGATAGATACCATATGAATATCAGCAATGATATTTAGATGGCCACTGACTATTTTATGCACACATTTTAGTTTACAAAATCTTATGGGGAAAACCCCTACATCTCACATATTTCATCTCACATATTCATATACAAATGTATAACTCTTGTGATAAGGTTAATATTTTAATTCATTACTTTTATACATTTTGTGGTGTCTTCCATTAGTTTATTAAACACATTATATTCATTCATTATGTTTTAAATAATTAAATCATACACGTACAAATTGCATTAGCAATGCATTACATAATAACAAGAATTAAATGCATAATCAATTAAATAAATTTAGAAATATGTGTTTAACATTAAACATTGCATCCATATACACATACATAATAGGTATCCATACATATAAACTACAAAATATAGTCATACATCCATCACCTAATCATTGCATGTCATTAGTACATCACATGTATAAATCAATACATCATATAATCATCACATCCATCACTGCATCCATAACATAATATAAAACCATAACATTACACAAGATGAGCCATAAAATGAGAGACATGATCTCATATATATATATATATATATATATCAAAAATATGTTAAACTACATCATGATACAAAATTCCCACAAGCTATAATCATGTAGGTCCTCAAACCTTACACCCAAAAAGAATAAATCCAAAGATATATCATGTAGGGCCCACACACCTAGAGTCACCTCCACCCTCAACCTCATTCCCATGATGTTGCCTAAATACACTACCCACTAATATCTCTAGCATAACTGATGTCCTGTAACTGGACCTAGCTGATGATATTTGACTCAGTCTAGCCAATGAATTCCATGACTCTATGCATCAGCTCCTTTGAGACCTTCCTGCTATTGATTGTGTAGGTAAATCACCACCTAGTATCTAGATTCAACCCTCCAAACTTATTATGCACTCTATGTTAGACTGAAACTAGGCTATAAACTCCTTTAGTAGGCCTTGTAACCTACTAATCTCAGTCTCTCCACTTGTACCTATCTACCCCTAATTTGTGGTCAAGGTCCCCACCTAAGTCTGTAGAGTGTCTCACTCTATGATTCTGGTAGCTATTTGTGCCTACAAAGTGTCCCGCTCTACTATCATTATGTCCCTCTTAGTTGTAACCTACTCTATATTTGCTTGTGTTGTGTCTACATGGGCCTTTAGGATATCTCTTTTCTTAGAGAATCCCCTCCATAGCTACTACCCACTACTAAGCTAGCTCTATACTATATATAGGGTAGTGTCCTGCTCCACCAGATACTCCTATAGGGTCTTAACCTATGCTATCAACTAAGCCATCTCATTAGGTAGGTCATCCTCATCACCCTCACCCTCATACAAAAGCTCCTCTACCTCCTCTATGATTTTATCCCACTCCTCTATCTGGTGGTGCACTCATCATCCAACCTCATCTACACCCTCCTTCATTGTTGCCTCAGCAAACCTGCATATCAATCCACATCCCTACCATAATCAAGTCACCCACTAGGTGTCATAATCTATGCTAGTACTTAGATTAGCCAATCATATCTTAGCTACTGTAGGATCCTCCTCGTTCTCTAAAACCTCTACTCGAGGCCACACCAGCTATATCTCATCTCTTCGATGGTAATAGATGATGGGATCCTCTAGAACATCCCGGTAGCTATCAAACTATCATATAATGTGAGAGTACTGAAAGTACTCTTGCTCAATGTCGTGATGCCCAATAAGCCATTGTTCATGCTTCATGCACCCTAGGTATGTCGTTGTCTTTTCCCAATGAGGGTAATCCAAGTAGGGCCTCCAAACCACTTGGTCTAGTTGTAAAACTTCCAAATATCTTACATAATGAGATAGTCTACCAACTTTGACCCCTCTCTCAATTTTATCTCCATTGATCTACATACCCAATATTTGTGTCATCCATCCTGGCTCATGGTAATGGTAATACCACTTTTTGATCTACTCAAATATGCTCTCATCCCCAAATATATAGGAGTAGACTGAAGCCCAATCCTTATTGAATTTTATGTTATATCTCATACAACTCATCATACAAGTGTGCCAATAGAGTGCTTCCCCATGCTATGATGATCGGCTACTGAGGGTCACACTCGATCAGATCTTTAACCATATCAAGGAGGTTCCATGCGAACCTTACTCCTAAAGAATTTGATAGTAGGATGTTCAAGATGACGTATATCACTACTACATATCTCTAAGTAAATACTCAAGCATTAAACCATGATCTAATCAAGACCCTACCATGGTCCATCCATTGCATTGCAACCCCTACCTAAGCTCTAAATATCCTTTGGAGTACTCTATCCCACTGCACAAAGGGCATGGAGGTGATGGGGCATCCCTCAATCAGAATGCAAAATATCTAATACAAATCCTCCAGTATCACAATCATCTCACCAATAGGGAGATGAAATGTGTTCATCTAGCTATCATAACTATTAGTTAATACCATCAAATAGATCTGATCTAGCATTACCACAGATATTTGAACAACCTATTTGAGGCCAATCACCTCAAACCATGCCCAATCCTCATATTTGAGTTAACCATACAACTCCTCGAATAAGGTGGGTACTCTATATCAGGTTATCAATATCTAAAGCCTAGCAAACATAAAACTCAACAAAAATCTAAAAAATATAAAAATATTCAAAAAAACTTAGTAGTTTTGCATGTAAAATGCAGTTGACTTAGCCTAAGACGATTTGTACGTGAGGATACCCTACCTTGGGATGGTCACTCCAACAGTTAAAAACCTGATCATTGTGTTTTTAATGAGGTCATCCCACCCCAAAACATCCCCTAATATACCAAAGGAGAGTCGTACCTACCTAGGACGATCCTTCAGTGGCATCCAAAAAAATGCTCACAAGCCAAAAATTTCACAAAAAATTAAATTCTAAACCTATACTAACCTAATCTAGATTGCCTAATCTAGTTTGACGTTCATTGCACATAAGTTTGATCCCATGAGAAGAACAAAACTCATTGAAATCATTGCTAGTGTACTCCCCTCCATTGTTACTTCTAATCATTTTGATCTTTGCTCCCTTTTGATTTTCTACCAAAGCTTTGAACTCCTTGAATGTCTCAAAACAATCTGATTTATTTTTAAGTAGATACCCAATGATCATTCTTGAATAATCATCTATAAAGGTGAGAATATAGGATGCACCACCAAGTGATCTAACATGTAATAGACCCATAATATCTGTATGAATGAGTTGAAGAATTTGTGTGGCCCTTGTTGACTTGTCCTTTGCAAACTTTTGTTTTCTCATCTTGCCTAAGATGCATGTTTCACACAAACCATGAATAGATGAAATGTTAGGCAAGCCTTCAACCAAATTTTTGGACTTCATCATTTGAATATTTTGATAGTTTGTATGGCCTAACCTTAAGTGCCAAAGCTTGCTACTAGGAGAAACATTAGTTGCTAAACACATTTTAGGAGGAGCATCACCCAACACATAAATATTATTCTTCACATAACATGTAATTATTGGTAGCATGCCTTTCCTAATGCTCCATGAAGTTGCATTGAACTCAATAGTGTGACCACTTCTAGCAACTTGCAAAACTGAAATTAAATTTCTCCTAAGGTTAGGCACATATAGGTCATTGTCAAGTAATTTCCCTTCAATTACAACATTGCCAACACCTTCTACTTGAATTCTAGTATTATAACCAATGACAACTGAATCTGAAGAGTACTTATGAAATTCCATAAACTTATCCTTTTTAAAACACATATGGTTAGTGCATCCAGAATCTAACACTCATTCATTAGAAGTAGACGAGTCAATGGAGTAGAGGGCACAAACTAAGGCATTTTTATTAGAATTTTGCTTTACATTGTTGTTCTTTTTCTTTCCCTTTCCAAACCATTTCGTAGGTCCTTGTCCCTTAGCCTTTTCTTGCTCTTCCTTTTCTGCAATATTCTTCTTATTGAAACAATTTTGTTCCTTGTGGCCTTTCTTGCCACAAAAGTTTCAAGTTAAATCAACTCTAGGCTTTTTGGGTTGGAAATTTTGATTTTTCCTTCCCTTGTATTTCTTCTTGAAGGAAGACTTAGTGGCACTCAAGGCAACATTCTTCTCCTTGACAACTTGACCATTCACTTTGTCTCTATTAAGAGACTCTTCATGTTGAATCAATAATTATGAAAGAGTGTTGAGAGGAATGCCATCCTCTTCTTGCTCTAGCCTAGTCTCAATAATGGTGACACAATTCTTTAACTTGCTTTACAAGTTCCTCAAAATGATAAAGCTTAAGAGCTTCTCACTTATCCAATCATAATTACAAGCAAATAGTTGAGTTCTCATGTCTTTCATCTTTGAGAGGAAGATCAAGGCACTTTATTCTTCACCTTGCATAGTGCTAAGAATTTTGGACAATAAAGTGAATTTCCTTGATGTGTTGGACCCTAGATGGAATTGTTTTAGCAAATCCCATGCATCTTTAGCATGCTCACAATGGCTTATAGTGAGCAATATCTCATCACTCACACTATTTATAATAATGGAAAGTGCAAGGTGACTCTAGTTGTTGTATGTATCAAGTGTCATTTCCTGGATTGGGATTGCTTCATCTCCATTCACAATGGGCCATAACTTTCTTGCTTGAAATTCAGCCCTCATCCTTAGTTCCCATATTCCAAAATTTAATCGATCAAGGATGTGCTTAGGTGTGAAGGATATTCCATGATCGGTCATTCTAGAAAGTGAACATAATTAAAACATAAGATGCATTGACAAAGAAAATAAATGATGCAATAATAAAGTAGATAAACTTACTTGCATATATATATATATATATATATATATATATATATATAAACATAAATTTCAAGTAATATACTTTTCAATCATCAAAGATAATCATCATGAAAGGTAAACATCATGAAATATAATAAAAATTAAGCATCATCAAGAGAGATAAGCATCATCATGAAAGATAATCAACATCATCATGAACTACTATAACCATCTTGTAATAAACAACTATAACCATATTGCAATTGAATAAAGAAAATAAACCAAGATCAACTTGCAATAAGAAGATAACTAACCATAACAATCATCTTACAACAAAATAAACTAACTTGAATTGAACCATAAAACATTTGTTAAATGTTATATAGTCAATAAGTTAGTAAGTTAGTGTTCATTTTAAGGTTTTTCTATAGTCTAATGAATTGCCAATTCATATCACCCAAGGTCAACCAAGCTACCCAAAAGGGTACGGGTACAAGGACCCAAAAATAACTTGATATTGATAGAGCAGATTCTTTTGGATTCAATAGGTGTTTAGCAAATATAAACTGTATTGCAAGATTAAGTAAATTTTAATCAAATACTAAATTGTGGTTAGTAAGTTGATTCATTTTTAACCTTCTTGATTAATATGAAAATTAGTAAATTGCAAGTTAGTTGGTTAGTAGCAAGTTAGTAAGTTAGTAGTTAGTTTAATTGAGATGCAAAATAGGCAAAACACAAATACACACACACTCTCTCTCTTTCTCTCTCTCACTTTCATTCTCTTTTAATTTTATTATGAGAGATACAAGTTACATTTTTACATTATGCTTCAAGCAAATGCTTGAGAGAGATTAGAAGAAATTAATAAAAATCGGGGAATGAGAGTGAAAAAGTTGATCTGAAATTGCCTTGTATACTCCAAAACATACTTGGATAACCTTGCAAAATAAACAAACTCACAAACAACCATTGTTAATGTGAGAAAAAAAATGACTATAAGCTCTAAATTATTTGACAAATTGACTAAAAATTTGCCAAAAATTGCATAAAAGGATTCTAGTTGCATTATACAATAATAAAAAATGCATTTCAATTTATTCAAAAAAAAAACTATTAGGTCTTAAAATAAAATAAATGATTGTTTTTTTATTAAAAAAAAATAGAATAATAAATGACTATTATATTAAAAAATAGAATAATAAAAAATGACTGTTTTTTTAATTAAATGACTATTTTTTTTTATTAAAAAATAGAATAATAAAAAAATGATTGTTTTTTATTAAATGACTATTTTTTTATTAAAAAAAATAGAATAATAAAAGAATGACTGTTTTTTTTATTAAATGACTTTTTTTTTTTTAAACAAAATAATAAAAAATGACTGTTTTTTAATTAAAAAATAGAATAATATAAAAAATTCAGACTGTACAACAAAATGGGTGGATAAAAAAATTTGCCTCAGATTTATTTTTCACCAAAAAAGGGCAAATAACATATGGAAATAGGGTTTTTGGGCCTTCCGGACGTAACCACGGGGTATTTTTGGATCCAAAACCCCTCCAGCAAAAGCTCAATGCCAAAAAATTATAGATTTAAAATGAAAACACCATTTGAAAAATATCTAACAACTAGATAAAAATAATAATAAATGTATAAACCCTAATGGCAGATTTGCAAAATAAGTTTACCCAAATATCAAATGCATAAAATACCCAAATATCAAATGCATTCATTAAAAATATATATATATATATATATATATATATATATATATATATATATATATATATATATATATATATATATATATACCTACCTTAATGGGTTTTTCACCTAAAAATATTGAAGACACTTGATGGAGATCCCAACCGCTCTGATACCAAATGTAGGACAAGCAAAGTCTCCCCAAGATCGAAGAATGCTCCACAAGATCAATCACACAGAAAAAAGGAAAACCCACAACACCAATATTAAGTGGTAAAACCATACTTCAAATGAAGAAGGGAAACATCCACTATGAAGCTCACTATATTACTCAATGATTCAACAATACAATAATGCTTCAATGTTATGCAACAATATGCATCAACATGATATATATATATATATATATATATATATATATAGACAACACCCCTATTTAAAGAGAAGCTTTTCTACTACAACCCTAAAATCGCCCTAGTCTTATCACAATCTTCTCTTTAGATGTGTGACAAGTGGCATATACCAAATATTAAAAAGTGATTGGTTACTTTTTAATATTTGCTAGAAAAGGGGAAATAAATTTTTTCCACAAATTAAATATTCCTAGAACCCTTATTTTATTTATTAATTGGGTGGGAATATTTTTACATAAAATATAATTATTTTCTAATTCAAATATTATTCTTTAGACTTTATATTTTAGTCTAAGGATAATTTACACAATGATGCATTACATATTCCAACAGTCCCTACCTAGGATGGTCCTACAGTGGCATCCAAAAAAATGCTAACAAGCCAAAAATTTCACAAAAAAATTAAATTCTAAACCTATACTAACCTAATCTAGATTTCTTAATCTAGTTTGAGATTCATTGCCAACAAGTTTAGTGAGGTTCATTTTCCAATTACTTAGTGAGGTTCATTTTAATTTGCAAAATCACAAGTAGGAATGAGATTTCTACCTTCCTAACATTGACTCCTCCACTCGTAAATGCCACTAGCTGATCCATTGCGAAAGTACGTCAGGTTTCCAACAATGTACCATGTCAAAAAACCCTCTTTTCCACATCATATCTCCTTTTATCTCACTACCAACTGTGCAAATGACATCAAAAATTTGCAAAATTTGATTTTATATTTTTCAAATTTTGATACCGCTCTTGGGTGTGGTGGTTGCATTTTGGTGTGATCGTCTTACCTCAATACTGTCCTAGGATTTACAAAGTGCAACAATCCTACCCTAGGATGGCCCCAAAATGACAAAAGTTACAAATATTTTGTAAGCATCATTAACATCATTTTGGGCATTTAACCACATATAACGGTCCAAAAATACATAATTACAAATTACACAAACATTTTCAAACATCAACTAGGGCATGATGATGATAATATTTTCAAAGGATTTGTTAATAATATTTTTGAGACATTTTTCATAGGACTTCCCAAAATGTCGAACTCATTTCGGCCATATCTCACTCATCTAGAATCATATTGAGCTAAAATTTTGAGGGCAGATGCCTGAAAAACCCTAGAACATCTCCACCAATTTTCATATCATTTGGAGCAACACAGATCCTAGTGAATCCCTATGTGTGAACAAGATATTTGGCAAGCAGCTATGCGAGGGTTTCATCTGGGTTGAGTGCAAGCAGCTCCAGAGGTTGGTTTTTAGGGCCTTCAAGCCCTAGCGAAAAATATTTTTGTGTTTTATGCTCAATATTTTAGCAAGAAATGTTGCAGGGGATCCAAGATGGGTTAGAAATTTATCTTTCAATAGATCATACTATGAACTTGAGTGACAACGGCTTCCAATTTGCTACACAAAATAAAAGTGAAAACCATACCTTTCCATGAAATCTAGGGCAAGGATTAAAGAGATCATGAAACAAGTTTCAAGTAGTTGATCAAAAAATGGCTCATATCTCAAGTGAATCTGGTGCTAAGGTGCACCCACAAAATAATTCTACTGTGAAAGCCCCTATAAAGGGTAAGAATTTTGAAGACTCAGTCCCAAAAATGAATTTTAGGGATGCCCTTCATGGTGGATAGCCTCAGACCAATGCTAATATCAATCTTAGGGCTTCCCATAAACCTCTAAGAATGCCTAAGATTGATCCCATGAAAACGGAGTCAGGATGTCTTAAAGAAGCTGATGGAACTCCTATTGTTAAGCTTGATATGGGTAACATTCAGACTGGCATTGAAGATTTGGAAAAAAGATGACTAATTTGTCGGTTCGTGGGTTTTCATCTAAGTCTATCTACTTTCAAAGTCTGGATTGCAAAAATCTAGAAAACTAAAGGTGATTTACAGATCTCTATTTATCCAAATGGTTATTTTCTTGTTTTATTTGCTAATAATGAAGATAGAGAGAAAAATTTTCAAGGGGGTCCTTGGTTTTTTGGAAGGGCGGGGCTTTTCTTGAAGCCCTGGCATACTAAATTTAAAGCCGAAGAAGAGATGCCTTCTATAGCTCCCGTGTGGGTTAGACTCTTTGGCCTCCCAATTGAATTTTGGAATCCTACTATTTTTTCTTCAATTGGAAACTCTTTAGGAACTTTTATGATGACTAATGATTGTACTCAGATGCATATGTAAAACATAAATTATTTTTGGTTATGGATGTGATGGAGTATATTTGAAATGCTTTGGCTACTGGAATTCAAAATTGGATCTTGGAGGGAGGATTAGACGTTTTTCGCAGGACTGCCCAAACTACCGAACTCGTTTCGGCCATATCTCACTCATCCGAACTCGGATTGAGCTGAAATTTTGAGGGTAGATGCCTAAAAAACCCTAGAACGTCTCCACCAATTTTCATATCATTTGGAGCAACACAGATCCTAGCACATCCCTATGTGTGAACGATATATTTGGCAAGCGGCTATGCGAGGGTTTCATCTGGGTTGAGTGCAAGCAGCTCCAGAGGTTGGTTTTTAGGGCCTTCGGGCCCTAGCGGCCAATATTTTTGTGGTTTATGCTCAATATTTTAGCAGGAAATGTTGCAGGGGATACAATATGGGTTAGAAATTTGTCTTTCAATAGATCATACTATGAACTTGAGTGACAACGGCTTCCAATTTGCTGCACAAAAGAAAAGTGAAAACCATACCTTTCCACGACGTCTAGGGCAAGGATTAAAGAGACCACGAAATAAGTTTCAAGCAGTTGATCAAAAAATGGCTCATATCTCAAGTGAATCTGGTGCTAAGGTGCACCCACAAAATAATTCTACTGTGAAAACCCCTATCAAGGGTAAGAATTTTGAAGACTCAGTCCCAAAAATGAATTTTAGGGATGCCCTTCATGGTGGACAGCCTCAGCCCAATGCTAATATCAATATTAGGGCTTCTCATAAACCTCTAAGAATGCCTAAGATTGATCCCAGGAAAACGGAGTCAGGATGTCTTAAAGCAGCTGATGGAACTCCTATTGTTAAGCTTGATATGGGTAACATTCAGACTGGCATTGAAGATTTGGAAAAAAGAGGACTAATTTGTCGGTTCGTGGGTTTTCGTCCGAGTCTATCTGCTTTCAAAGTCCGGGCTGCAAAAAGCTAGAAAACTAAAGGTGAGTTACAAATCTCTATTTATCCAAATGGTTATTTTCTTGTTTTATTTGCTAATAATGAAGATAGAGAGAAAACTTTTCAAGGGGGTCCTTGGTTTTTTGGAAGGGCAGGGCTTTTCATGAAGCCCTGGCATACTAAATTTAAAGCCGAAGAAGAGATGCCTTCTATAGCTCCCGTGTGGGTTAGACTCTTTGGCCTCCCTATTGAATTTTGGAATCCTACTATTTTTTCTTCAATTGGAAACTCTTTAGGAACTTTTATGATGATTGCTGATTGTACTCAAAATTTTGAACATATTATTTATGCTCGAATTTGTGTTTTAATGGATTTTGACAAACCCCTACCTAAAAATATCACATTACAATTTGGGGAAGACACTTGGGAGCAAGTAGTGGACTATGAGAACATTCCTTTTCATTGTAGAATTTGCCATGAATATGGTCATTTGGCCAGTGCTTGCCCAAATAAAATTCCTGATCAAAAGAAAGAAGATATAAACTCAACAGGTTTCCAAATACCTAAGAAGAAGAACACTCAGAAAAAACCAAGTAATGAAGGATCAATCAAAGTCATTTGCTAATATGTTTGAAATCCTTTCCACAAATGATGTCCCAAGTGAGGAAGAGGAAATAATGGAAACTGAAATCTTAGAAACACAATTTAAATATGAAGGAAAGAACTCAGAGACAAACCAACAAATCAAAGGTTTTCAACAGAAAAAAAGGAGAAAATTTACACAAGAAAAACAATATTTCAAATGTCAAAACTTCAAATAATGCAGGTCCCAATATAGACTCCATTGAACCATCTAGTAAAATTTTGGCTGTGTATGAGCATTCTTCAAGGTTAGAAGCCATCTCAGATTCAATTGGAATAAGTCAAGAAACAGGGAAAAAAAAATTGAAGATGGATTCTAATCAAAAAGTAGGTCGCAAGACCAATCAATATCATATGGTAAAAGAAGGTGAAAAGCTTGTAGAGGAAGGTAAGATTAATGCCCTTCCCAACATTTTTAGCCCTGGTATTAATGAAGATCATCACTTGGAATATTAGAGGACTCAAAGGGAGTCTTTCAAAACAAAATGAAATTAGAAGAATGATTCGGATAAATCATCCACATCTTGTTTTCCTTCAAGAAACAAAGATGTCAATGGAGGATATGGACTTAATTGCCAGTAAAATTTGGCCAGCTGGAAAAGTGGTTTCCCTCAGTTCCCAAGGGACTTCGGGTGGCATTGCTTGTCTTTGGGACCCAAAAGAGGTAGTTATTCACCATATGGTTGGCAGTTGGGGTTTGTTGGCTATAGCTATTCAAAGTAGACATTCCAACCAGATTATGCTCTGCATTACTGTTTATGCCTCGACTTCTTTGGAGGAAAAAAGAAGACAGTGGAAGGATATTACTCATATTATCTCTCATTTTCCTAAAGCTTGGATCTTGATCGGAGGAGATTTCAATACCATCCTCTCTCTGGATGAGAAAAGGGGGGAAATAGAAATTTGGACAAAAGTACCGACCTCATGAGCGAATATATTGCAAACCTCCATCTTGTGGATATCCAACCGAGATAATGGCCTTATGACTTGGTCTAACAGAAGGCAAGGCTTAGCTTGTATAATGGAGAGATTGGATAGGTTTTTGCTCTCTGAAAATTTCTTAATCCATGGTCACATTCCTAAAGTGAAGACTCTTAATAATGTTGGTTCGGATCATTGGCCAGTCATGGTGGAAATGTGGAAAACCAATGTGAGTTTCTCTCCTTTTCGTTTTCAATTAATGTGGCTTAGAGACATTTCCTTCAGACCTCATGTGCAACAATGGTGGAAGGAAGGTAAACCTAGGCATGGGACTAAGATGTTCTATTTTGCCAAAATACTGCAATACATTAAATCCAAAATCAAGACTTGGAACTGGAAAGAGTTTGGGGATGTTCATAAAAAAAAACATGAAGTTATTGCTCATCTTGAAAATTTGAATAAGAAAATCCATTTAGATGGCCTCACGAGAGAAGAGAAGTGCAGATGAAATTAAACTCACAACTCGATTAGAGGAATGGGAAAAAAGAGAAGAAATCTTATGGAAGCAAAAATCTAGAATTCAATGGCTCAAAGAAGGAGATCGAAACACAAATTTCTTCCACAAATCTCTTCTAGCTCGAAGATCTCACAACTTTATTTCTTCCTTAAAATCAGATTCTGGAGATGTTGTTTATACTTGGGATGGCATGAACTCTATTGTTGTTGATTACTTTTCCAATATTTTTGCTGCTACTCCTCTTGACTCGACTTCACAACAAAATGTTCTTCAAGCAATCCCTTCTCTTATCACTTCTGAGGAGAACTCTATTTTGACTGCTCTCGTTACTATCAATGAGCTTCAACAAGTAGTTTTTAAAATGCAAAAAGGGAAAACCCCAAGTCCTGATGGTTTTCCTATTGAGTTCTACCAAGAGTTCTGGGATATCCTTCATGTTGATTTATTAGAGGTGGTGGAAGAAGCCAGGAAATCCAAAGAAATTTTGAAGGTTATCAATAAAACTTATATTACTCTTGTTCCAAAAGCTCAAGAGGTTGATCATATCTCAGCTTTTAGACCTATTGCTTTATGTAATGTTCTTCTCAAAATTATTACTAAAATCATGGCAGAAAGGTTGAAGCCTCTTTTGCATAAGATTATTTCCCCAGAGCAAGGGGGATATGTGGAAGGACGTCAAATAGTAGATGAGATAGTTCTTGCTCAGGAAGCCATCCATTCCATGGATATGCAAAATTCTCCTTCTATGTTCATCCGGTTAGACTTATCCAAAGCTTATGACAGAGTGGATTGGCACTTCCTTATCAAAGTTTTGAGGCAATTTGGTTTCTCTAAGGATTGGATGGATTGGATTATGGGATGTATCTCTTCAGTTTCCTACTTAGTTCTTATCAATGGCAGGCCTTCTCAGTCTTTCCCAGCTTCCAGAGGTATTAGGCAAGGTGACCCGCTATCCCCTTATTTATTCATCATTCTTGCTGAATGCTTGGGTAGGACTATAACCAAAAAGAGGGAAAACAAAACCCTTGAGGGAGTTACCATTGCTCATGGAGCTAGACCTATCTCTCATCTTCAATTTGTGGATGACTCTACCCTTTTAGGTAAAGCTACGAGTTAAGGAAGCTTCTAATATTAAGCAAATCATTAGCTATTTTTCTAAGGCTACTGGGCAGTTGATCAATGAAGACAAATCTAAAGTTATTTTCTTTCACTGCTCTGCTAGACAGGAATCCATGGTCTTGGATAAATTAAGATATAAGAAGACCTCTCTTCCAATCACTTATTTAGGTATTCCCATAAATATTCAAAGGCAGAAAAATAAAGATTGGAATTGGTTGTTGGACAAAGTCAAGAAGAAAATTGGAAAGTGGACCAACAAGTGGCTTTCTTCTGGGGGTAGAATCACCTTGGTAAAATCAGTCCTTCAAGCTATTCCTATTTATGTTTCTTCCATTTTGAATATCCCAAAGGTTGTTCTTCGAGAATTGGATCAAATCAGTCATCGTTTCCTTTGGAGTGGTACTAAGGAGAAAAGAAAATGGGCCTTGGTGAAATGGGATACTTTATGTCTTCCTAAGAGTGAAGGGGGGTTAGGATTCCGGTCTTCAATTAATAACAACAAAGCTTTAGCTGCTAAATTATATTGGAGGATGTTGCATAACCCCAATGCTCTTTGGGCCAATAATCTCCATGCTAAATATGCTCGAGAACAAAAGTCCTGAAGACCTTGTTCGCTATCAACTTCCTACCAAAGGTTCTCCCATTTTAGCAGTTCTTAAGACTGGTGAGGATTTGATAAAGAAAAAATTATTTTGGATCATTCATAATGGTCAACATGCAAATTTTTGGATAGATTCTTGGGATGGTCACAAGCCTTTGATAACTCGGTTTCCCGATTGGAGGCCTTGGATGGAGGAGCTTCACCGAGCTAATTGGATAAAGGTGGCTAATTACTATCGGTACCATACTTGGTAATTCAAAGGTTGGTAGATATTGGATCCCTATTGAGGACTGGCCTATTCAAATCCCAGAAAGGCAAAGACAAGATATCCAAGGCATCCTTCATATGAGATCCCTCTCTTGGTCCCATGAAAAAGATTGTTTTGGATGGAACAACACTACTAAGGGTGAGTATTCAGTTGCTCAAGGTTATTTGACCTTATGCCATAATAATCCCAACCATTCTTCTGACATATTTTCTCAATTGTGGGCTCAAAAGCTCTGGCCTAAGGTGAGGTTCTTTAATTGGCTTTTATTGCATCGTAGGGTGCTTACTCGGTGAGCAACTTATGAAGCGTGGTTTTCATGGCCCTTTTAGATGTGAAATGTGTGAAGAGAATGTAGAAAATATCAACCATATTTTTATTGAGTGTACTTTAGCCTCTGAGCTATGGAGGAGAATGGCAACTTTACTTGGCTTACAGTGGTCCAATTTTTTCACTTTTGAACAACTTTGGAGGGATTGGCCTAATCAAGAGGGTGTTGATCATTTTATTAGGCAGTTAGTTTGGATGGGTTCTACCATTCTTCTTTGGAATATTTGGAATGAAAGGAACAACCAAATTTTTAATCAAGATAGGAAGGATATTCACTATATTTGGCAAAATACCATAGCCAACTTAGTTGAATCAGTCCATCAACTCCTTAATCACCCCCAAAACTCCCACCAAAGATGGGATCAAGTGATGCAAAGATTGAAGATTAAACCTTCTAAGGGCAACCAACTTAAAGGGAATGTGAGTATTAGTAAGATGGATAGGACTAGAAATTGGCAACCTCCTCCTAAGGATTTTGGAAAAGTCAATACTGATGGAGCCTCTAGAGGGAACCCTGGAAAAGCGAGTGTGGGAGGAATTGGTAGACTTTCAGATGGCTCCCTGGTTTTTACTTTTGCTGAGAATTTGGGTATTCTTTCCAATAACCTTGCTGAGGGGTATGGTATCCTTAGAGGCCTTCAGGAGGCTACTAAGGTTGGATGGGAAAAGGTGTTAGTTGAGTCTGACTCTCAACTTATGATTAATCTCTTGAAGACTCCTTCTAAGAATCATAAGGTGGATTGGAGAATAAAAAGAATTATTGAGAAGATTCAGTTAATCCAGATGGGATTTTTGAAAGTTGATTACAATCATGTGGTCAGAGATCAAAACAAGAGTGCTGATGCTTTAGCTAATTGGGCTTTGGACAAAGGTGATCTTACTTGTTATGGCCACCCTCCTATATGGTGGGCTTCTCAAATTAGGGAAGCTCTTCTTTCTATCATTTCTTTGGATGGCTCCAGTTCGAAGGTACCTAGTTTCTTCTTGTTTTTTTTTTTGTTTCTCTTTGGTTCATTCAGTTTTTTTAGTTCCCTAGCTCATTCTATTCTTTATTTTGTTTCCTCTGTTGATTCTTGCATTAATAGTCTTCTGGTCTAGATAGGTCATTGTTTTGTTCATTTTTTTTTCTTTTGTCTTCTTTGTTTTTTTGTTTAGTTTTTTAAGGTGGGTGGGTTCTTTTGTTTTGTTTTGTTTTTGTGTTCTTTGTGTTGTTTTTTGTTGTTCTTGTGTTTTTGTTGTTTTGTTTTTTTTTTTATGTTTTTTGTTATTGTTCTTGTGTTTTTTTCGTTCTTGTTCTTGGGTTTCTCTTTGTTTGTGTTATTTCATTTTTTTATGTGTGAGTGTTTTCTATGTTTTTTGTTTTTGTTTATTGTCTGTTGTTGGTTGTTTTTATTTTTATTTTATTTATTTTATTTTTTAGGTTTTGGTTGTGTTTATTTTTCATGTTTTTTTGGGTTATGTCTTTGTAGTGTTCTGTTGTTTTTGTCTTGTTTGTGTTTTGTTATGTGGTTCTTGTGTTTTTCTATGTGGTTTGTGTTGTGGTTTCTTTTATCTTATTGTGCGTGTTTGGTTGTGCTTTTGGTTTTGACACACTCAAGGAGCATGTTTTTTATTTTATTTTATTATTTTTGTTGTTATTTACTTTTTTTAATTTGGTTTTGTGTGTTTGTTTGCTCCTTGAGTATGTCAAAGGTGGTAGGCCAGGTCCGAGTCCTGGGCATTTTTGGCGGAATGGATACCCCTGCCTCCTTGGGTCTTACCCGAAAGTGGCATCCCTTTTGGGATGTTTTCCACAAATAAAAAAAAAAAATAACATATTATACGTTGGTTTAATGGATTGACAAACTAAAAAAACAACAAGGAACACGGGAGCAAGAGGAAGAGAACAATGAGATATGCGATCTGGCTCCAAAAAAACAGTCAAAAAAAGAAGATAAAACTTAAGGTTTCCAAATACCTAAGAAGAAGAACACTCAGAAAAAACCAATTATGAAGGATCAATCAAAGTCATCTACTAATATGTTTGAAATCCTTTCCACAAATGATGTCCCAAGTGAGGAAGAGGAAATAATGGAAACTAAAATCTTAGAAACACAATTTAAATATGAAGGGAAGAACTCAGAGACAAACCAACAAATCAAAGGTTTTCAACAAAAAAAAAAAGGAGAAAATTTACACAAGAAAAACAATCTTTCAAATGTCAAAACTTCAAATAATGCAGGTCCCAATATAGACTCCGTTGAACCATCTAGTAAAATTTTGGTTGTGTACGAGCATTCTTCAAGGTTAGAAGCCATCTCAGATTCAATTGGAATAAGTCAAGAAACAGGGAAAAAAAATTGAAGATGGATTCTAATCAAAAAGCGGGTCGCAAGACCAATCAATATCATATGGTAAAAGAAGGTGAAAATCTTGTAGAGGAAGGTAATATTAATGCCCTTCCCAAACTTTTTTAGCCCTGGTATTAATGAAGATCATCACTTGGAATATTAGAGGACTCAAAGGGAGTCTTTCAAAACAAAATGAAATTAGAAGAATGATTCGGATAAATCATCCACATCTTGTTTTCCTTCAAGAAACAAAGATGTCAATGGAGGATATGGACTCAATTGCCAGTAAAATTTGGCCAACTAGAAAAGTGGTTTCCCTCGGTTCCCAAGGGACTTCGGGTGGCATTGCTTGTCTTTGGGACCCAAAAGAGGTAGTTATTCACCATATGGTTGGCAGTTGGGGTTTGTTGGCTATAGCTATTCAAAGTAGACATTCCAACCAGATTATGCTCTGCATTACTATTTATGCTCCGACTTCTTTGGAGGAAAAAAGAAGACAGTGGAAGGATATTACTCATATTATCTCTCATTTTCCTAAAGCTTGGATCTTGATCGGAGGATATTTCAATACCATCCTCTCTCTGGATGAGAAAAGGGGGGAAATAGAAATTTGGACAAAAGCACTGACCTCATGAGCGAATATATTGCAAACCTCCATCTTGTGGATATCCAACTAGATAATGGCCTTATGACTTGGTCTAACAGAAGGCAAGGCTTAGCTTGTATAATGGAGAGATTGGATAGGTTTTTGCTCTCTAAAAATTTCTTAATCCATGGTCACATTCCTAAAGTGAAGACTCTTAATAATGTTGGTTCGGATCATTGGCCAATCATGGTGGAAATGTGGAAAACCAATGTGAGTTTCTCTCCTTTTCGTTTTCAATTAATGTGGCTTAGAGACATTTCCTTCAGACCTCATGTGCAACAATGGTGGAAGGAAGGTAAACCTAGGCATGGGACTAAGATGTTCTATTTTTCCAAAAGACTGCAATACATTAAATCCAAAATCAAGACTTGGAACTGGAAAGAGTTTGGGGATGTTCATAAAAAAAAACATGAAGTTATTGCTCATATTGAAAATTTGAATAAGAAAATCCATTTAGATGGCCTCACAGAGAAGAGAAGTGCAGATGAAATTAAACTCACAACTCGGTTAGAGGAATGGGAAAAAAGAGAAGAAATCTTATGGAAGCAAAAATCTAGAATTCAATGGCTCAAAGAAGGAGATCGAAACACAAATTTCTTCCACAAATCTCTTCTAGCTCGAAGATCTCACAACTTTATTTCTTCCTTAAAATCATATTCTGGAGATGTTGTTTATACTTGGGATGGCATGAACTCTATTGTTGTTGATTACTTTTCCAATATTTTTGTTGCTACTCCTCTTGACTCAACTTCTCAACAAAATGTTCTTCAAGCAATCCCTTCTCTTATCACTTCGAGGAGAACTCTATTTTGACTACTCCTGTTACTATCAATGAGCTTCAACAAGTAGTTTTTAAAATGCAAAAAGGGAAAACCCCAGGTCCTGATGGTTTTCCCATTGAGTTCTACCAAGAGTTCTGGGATATCCTTCATGTTGATTTATTAGAGGTGGTGGAAGAAGCCGGGAAAGCCAAAGAAATTTTGAAGGTTATCAATAAAACTTATATTACTCTTGTTCCAAAAGCTCAAGAGGTTGATCATATCTCAGCTTTTAGACCTATTGCTTTATGTAATGTTCTTCTCAAAATCATTACTAAAATCATGGTAGAAAGGTTGAAGCCTCTTTTGCATAAGATTATTTCCCCAGAGCAAGGGGGTTATGTGGAAGGATGTCAAATAGTAGATGAGATAGTTCTTGCTCAGGAAGCCATCCATTCCATGGATATGCAAAAATCTCCTTCCATGTTCATTCGGTTAGACTTATCCAAAGCTTATGACAGAGTGGATTGGCACTTCCTTATCAAAGTTTTGAGGCAATTTGGTTTCTCTAAGGATTGGATGGATTGGATTATGGGATGTATCTCTTTAGTTTCCTACTTAGTTCTTATCAATGGCAGGCCTTCTCAATCATTCCCAGCTTCCAGAGGTATTAGGCAAGGTGACCCGCTATCCCCTTATTTATTCATCATTCTTGTTGAATGCTTGGGTAGGACTATAACCAAAAAGAGGGAAAACAAAACCCTTGAGGGAGTTACCATTGCTCATGGAGCTAGACCTATCTCTCATATTCAATTTGTGGATGACTCTACTCTTTTAGGTAAAGCTACAGTTAAGGAAGCTTCTAATATTAAGCAAATCATTAGCTATTTTTCTAAGGCTACTGGGCAGTTGATCAATGAAGACAAATCTAAAGTTATTTTCTTTCACTGCTCTGCTAGACAGGAATCCATGGTCTTGGATAAATTAAGATATAAGAAGACCTCCCTTCCAATCACTTATTTAGGTATTCCCATAAATATTCAAAGGCAGAAAAATAAATATTGGAATTGGTTGTTGGACAAAGTCAAGAAGAAAATTGGAAAGTGGACCAACAAGTGGCTTTCTTCGGGGGTAGAATCACCTTGGTAAAATTAGTCCTTCAAGCTATTCCTATTTATGTTTCTTCCATTTTGAATATCCCAAAGGTTGTTCTTCGAGAATTGGATCAAATCAGTCATCGTTTCCTTTGGAGTGGTACTAAGGAGAAAAGAAAATGGGCCTTGGTGAAATGGGATACTTTATGTCTTCCTAAGAGTGAAGGGGGGTTAGGATTCCGGTCTTCTATTAATAACAACAAAGCTTTAGTTGCTAAATTATATTGGAGGATGTTGCATAACCCCAATGCTCTTTGGGCCAATAATCTCCGTGCTAAATATGCTGAGAACAAAAGTCCCGAAGACCTTGTTCGCTATCAACTTCCTACCAAAGGTTCTCCCATTTTAGCGGTTCTTAAGACTGGTGAGGATTTGATAAAGAAAAAATTATTTTGGATCATTCATAATGGTCAACAGGCAAATTTTTGGACAGATTCTTGGGATGGTCACAAGCCTTTGATAACTCAGTTTCCCGATTGGAGGCCTTGGATGGAGGAGCTTCACCAAGCTAATTGGATAAAGGTGGCTAATTACTGTCGGTACCATACTGGTAATTCAAAGGTTGGTAGATATTGGATCCCTATTGAGGACTGGCCTATTCAAATCCTAGAAAGGCAAAGACAAGATATCCAAGGCATCCTTCATATGAGATCCCTCTCTTGGTCCCATGAAAAAGATTGTTTTGGATGGAACAACACTACTAAGGGTGAGTATTCAGTTGCTCAAGGTTATTTGACCTTATGCCATAATAATCCCAACCATTCTTCTGACATATTTTCTTGATTGTGGGCTCAAAATCTCTGGCCTAAGGTGAGGTTCTTTAATTGGCTTTTATTGCATCGTAGGGTGCTTACTGGTGAGCAACTTATGAAGCGTGGTTTTCATGGCCCTTTTAGATGTGAAATGTGTGAAGAGAATGTAGAAAATCTCAACCATATTTTTATTGAGTGTACTTTAGCCTCTGAGCTATGGAGGAGAATGGCCACTTTACTTGGCTTACAGTGGTCCAATTTTTTTACTTTTGAACAGCTTTGGAGGGATTGGCCTAATCAAGAGGGTGTTGATCATTTTATTAGGCAGTTAGTTTGGATGGGTTCTACCATTCTTCTTTGGAATATTTGGAATGAAAGGAACAACCAAATTTTTAATCAAGATAGGAAGGATATTCACTATATTTGGCAAAAGACCATAGCCAACTTAGTTGAATCAGTCCATCAACTCCTTAATCACCCCCAAAACTCCCACCAAATATGGGATCAAGTGATGCAAATATTGAAGATTAAATCTTCTAAGGGCAACCAACTTAAAGGGAATGTGAGTATTAGTAAGATGGATAGGACTAGAAATTGGCAACCTCCTCCTAAGGATTTTGGAAAACTCAATACTGATGGAGCCTCTAGAGGGAACCCTGGAAAAGCCGATGTGGGAGGAATTGGTAGACTTTCAGATGGCTCCCTGGTTTTTACTTTTGCTGAGAATTTGGGTATTCTTTCCAATAACCTTGCTGAGGGGTATGGTATCCTCAGAGGCCTTCAGGAGGCTACTAAGGTTGGATGGGAAAATGTGTTAGTTGAGTCTGACTCTCAACTTATGATTAATCTCTTGAAGACTCCTTCTAAGAATCATAAGGTGGATTGGAGAATAAAAAGAATTATTGAGAAGATTCAATTAATCCAGATGGGATTTTTGAAAGTTGATTACAATCATGTGGTCAAAGATCAAAACAAGAGTGTTGATGCTTTAGCTAATTGGGCTTTGGACAAAGGTGATCTTACTTGTTATGGCCACCCTCCTATATGGTGGGCTTCTCAAATTAGGGAAGCTCTTCTTTCTATCATTTCTTTGGATGGCTCCAGTTCTAAAGGTACCTAGTTTCTTCTTGCTTTTTTTTTGCTTCTCTTTGGTTCATTCAGTTTTTTTTAGTTCCCTAGCTCATTCTATTCTTTATTTTGTTTCCTCTGTTGATTCTTGCCTTAATAGTCTTCTGGTCTAGATAGGTCATTGTTATGTTCAATTTTTTTTTCTTTTTTCTTTTTCTTTTTTGTTTAGTTTTTTAAGGTGGGTGGGTTCTTTTGTTTTGTTTTGTTTTTGTGTTCTTTGTGTTGTTTTTTGTTGTTCATGTGTTTTTGTTGTTTTGTGTTTTTTTTATGTTTTTTTGTTATTGTTCTTGTGTTTTTTTCGTTCTTGTTCTTGGGTTTCTCTTTGTTTGTGTTAATTCGTGTTTTTATGTGTGAGTGTTTTCTATGTTTTTTGTTTTTGTTTATTGTCTATTGTTGGTTGTTTTTTATTTTTATTTTTATTTTATTTTTTAATTTTTTAGGTTTTGGTTGTGTTTATTTTTCATGTTTTTTTTTTGGGTTATGTCTTTGTAGTGTTCTGTTGTTTTTGTCTTGTTTGTGTTTTGTTATGTGGTTCTTGTGTTTTTCTATGTGGTTTGTGTTGTGGTTTCTTTTATCTTATTGTGCGTGTTTGGTTGTGCTTTTGTTTTTGACACACTCAAGGAGCATGTTTTTTATTTTATTTTATTATTTTTGTTGTTATTTACTTATTTTTAAATTGGTTTTGTGTGTTTGTTTGCTCCTTGAGTATGTCAAAGGTGGTAGGCCAGGTCCGAGTCCTGGGTATTTTTGGTGGAATGGATACCCCTGCCTCCTTGGGTCTTACCCGAAAGTGGCATCCCTTTTGGGATGTTTTCCACAAATAAAATAAAATAAAAAATAGGGCATTATCAATATCATATTTCCACCAATGAGAAAAAAATCAAGCAACATGGGGTAAATCTATGTAACACACCTTCTTGATCAAAGGTCTAATTCAAACCAATAAGTTAATCAATTTCCAGGTTATAAAAGGTTGCACCCTTTACCTCACTTCAATCAATGAAAATATTTCAATTGCTAGGATTAAAATGTTGTGTCCTTTACCTCACATTTAATCATTTAACAAATCAACTGCCAAGATTAGAAGGTTGCACTCTTTACCTTGCTATCTCAATCTCAAAAGGCCCCAAAGATGCCTATTTTCTTTGGTTAATTTCTAAAGGACCCAAAGATGCCTATTTCCTTTGGTCAAATTGCAAAAAGTCCCAAAGATGCCCAAGTCCTTTGGTCAATTTCAAAAAGCTCCAAAGAAGCCTATACCTTTGGTCAAATCAATCAAGTCATCTTGGTCAAGTGAATCATCACTTTCATCAATTTCCATATCCTCATCGACTCATCGCTTTAGGGGGTAGTCATAATCACAATATTCATAATAAAATTCAATAATCAAACACTCAAGTAATGTTAATTACATTCATTCGTTAATCATTGCCAAAGACAATCATGTCTTTTTTGCTTGGGGTAGATAACAAGAAAAAATTTAAACTAAATAGATATCTTGTTATTATAACATTAGAATAGTGTACCAAGATCAAATATACCTCATTGAAATATTTACTTGAATTAAGCACTTTAATTTTTTTAGAAGCAATGACTCAAAGATGCATACCCTTTCATGAGTGGGGTATTTAACATTGACTAAATCAATGATCACCATCAACCTTCAATTTGGTTTTAGGTCATCTATTTTTGCTTCATGTTGTGTTGTCACACAAAGCATCCCAAAAAGGGGCATCTGTAGACACCTAAAACACATCCTTTTTAAAAAAACTACTTATATGAACACCTTTTTAGGCCATATGACCCACCTGGGGTAACCTCAGAGCTTAAAAATAATTTTTATCAATCAACAAGAAGTATTACTCCTTTACAACGTGGAACATCATACCTAGGGATGGTCTCCAAAGGTTGCCCTACCCTGGGATGGCCAATAGTCATATTCACTCTACCCTATGATAGTTGTACCTAAAACAAATTCAAAACCATTACCATGGGCAAAATGATTTCAACGGTCAAACAACCCCAATAGCATTTGCAATCAATTGTAGGAAGCTTCTATAATGGTTTGTTGAACTTATTTATCCTAACAATTTCTTGGCTTATGAAGAAAGCCAAGATATTCATTGAGGAAATCTATAAGACACCAAGCCTTCATGAAAACCTCTCTCAATATCATGCAATGAAGTCCTACCAAATTGTTTCTAATAGATATTGCTTATTATTCACAATGAAGTGCTTCTATATTTTAGTCATTGAGCTTGCAAATGCAACAATGGAGTCTCTTGGATTTTGAAGATCAAGTTCAACACTCTTTCACCATCAACATCCTAATTTTGTACTAGTTTCTATGATTTAACTCTGATTCAAAGAGCACAACCATTGAACATCAATTTGATAGACTAATCCAGATGTCACCCCACATTATTTTTGAAGAAAGTCAGTTATTCAACTACCACTTCACTCTGAAGTGGCATGTAGGTGCTACTGCCCTACCCTGGGATGGTCAGCAAGCCAAACTACTCTACCCCATGATGGCATCTTGGTGACATCTATTTTTACTATTTTTTTAATTACAGTAGATTTAGTAGCTGTCCATTTGTCTTTTGACATAGTTTAATTCAGTTTTCATGCATCTTTTTATCGTTCTCAGTTTTTATTTTCATTTGCTTACCATGGATATGGACGTCATCATGAGAGGTTCCTCATTTTATTCTAATTTCTTGTGAGTATTCTTGTGTGCAAATTCTAGATATTAGTAGGATCTATCAACATGAAGACTCATCAATATTTATCTCACATTGTGAAGGTCACAAGAAACTCCTCCACAAGTCAGTTTTGAGGGTGCAAAGATTCTACGAGATACACCTACCATTGGTTCTGTATTGTAAATTATGTTAAATTGGTATAAAATCCCTTACAGGGATATCATTGTAACCTCATTTTCAAGGATATGATTCAATATTAATGAGAAGGACATTGTTTCTTTTTTTCTTGTCTTTATCTTGATGGTTACATAATTTGTTATTCAATTTGATTTCATATAATTACTTAGGTGTACAAGTTTTGCATACTACACTTGCCCTTAGCATAAACCCCTATTTTAGTTTATAAAAATTCTAAGGAGATCATCTTATCCAAATTTTGAATTAAGAGAAGTCTCATTCATCCATTAAATATTGGTTGAAGTCTAGGGCACATTCAAAATTTGTAGACTAGGTAGATTTTATGCCAGCAGTTTAATTTTTGGCACGCTCAATAGGATGAATTGTGACAATTCACTCACCTATCTAATTTAAGTGGAATATTGGTGAAATACTATTGTAGACACCAAAATATAGTCACTTGTCATCCATCCAAGTTTTCCTACCATTTTTACCCATTAATTACATATATTTATGTAAATTTGTTTAGTATATATTTAAATATTAATATTTTATATTATATTTTTATATATTTAATAAATGAGTATATATAGTTTTCGAGCTCTGGCGATTTGGCGGGAAACCTTATGTGCAGGCACCGGGCGAAGCTCCAGGGTTTCTGGTGGGAAGATTCTTCCAGGACCTCCAGTGGATTGAATCTACACTACTTTGAAGGATCGTTCGTTGCCTTGGGAGGGCCCAATGGGGTCTCCTCCAGGATCTATCGATGGGAAGAAAAGCTCATATGCTGATATATTAAAAGAAAACCCTGCATCTTCCTTCGATGAATCTCGCTGAAGTGCTTATCAAATGCTATTTAAGAATGCTGGAAAGGGTTTACCTGCAAACAAAGTTAACGGCTGCCTTCCACAATCTGCTTCCAGGCCTAAGATTGTCATAGAACCAAAACTGGTTGAGGATATGATTATATACTGTGCTACCCATGATTTGATCTACAAATTCATGGGTATCCGGCCCACTCTGAACTTTTTACACACCTGGGTGAGACAGAACTGGGAGCCCATTGGTGAGTACTCTCTATGGCCTATAAGCAATGGGTATTTTATTATTAGTTTCTCTTCTTTAGAAGATAGAAACAAAGCATTTGAATCAGAGAAGAGGAGCCACGGACCGGCAGGATTATTTGTCCAACCGTGGAGAGTGGGTTTTGATCCTCGCATTGAGCCCATGGCTGTCCCGATTTGGATTCGGCTGTACGCTCTCCCGATGGAGTTTTGGGGTGAGCAGATTCTTGAGTTGATTGGTAATTCTCTAGGTAGATATTTGGGAGTTTCCAAAGATACCATTGAGGGAAATACTGTTGTCTTTGCTAGAATATGCATAGAAATGGATATTAGCCAGCCACTTCCAGCCGAGGTGGAATTGGAGTTGGCAGGACTAACCTGGATACAGCAGTAGACTATGAAGCCTTACCTTTTAGATGCAGATTCTGCCATAAGCATGGACATTTGGCTAGGTTCTGCCCAAATATCCTGACCACAAAAGCGGAAGCTCCGTCGGGAGCGCCAAATCGCTCCAGAGAGGGTAAGTTCACTCCGATCAAAGAACCCCTCAATATCCCCCAAGGTTCTGATGCCTAGAAAGATGGATTTGAACAACAGAAGCGGAGGAAAAACAAAAAGAGAAATGGCAAAGAGCAGGCTCAAACCAAGCCAACCAATCGATATGAAATCTTCAAATCCCTTGTAGACCAAGAAGACCAAGTCATGGAAGGAGTGGATGGGAATGCTGAGGATAATAACACCCACTCTCATGCTCCTCTATCATCTACTCCTATCTTAGAACAGGTGATTGAAACCCCTGAGACTTTGCAGCCAGAGAACCTAGGGGCTATGGTAATCCATTCCCCTGCACAACCAGTTATTAAGGATGTCAACATGGGAAGTGCAGAAAAGAACAGAGAAAGACCAGCGTTGGGGATTACCCAGGTGGAAAAGAGGTCTAAGAATAGTAATTCCCAAGGAGCTGGTAGAAAATCCAATAAGTATCTACTAGTAGCGCAAGGGGACAAGCTGATCAATGGAGGATCGATGAGAACAATTGACTCTTATTGCTCCCAAGGTTTCCAATTATTATACAATCCTGGAATGTAAGGGGTTTAAACAATAGAACCCATCAATATGCTATTCAAAGACTTTTAGGAAGACACAAAACAGACTTTTTGCTCCTTCAGGAAACAAAAATGTCTTTAGATCTTATGTGTAAAACTGTTAGTAGAATATGGAGGGGCGCTGGATATATGGATGTGGCGGCCGAAGGAGATTCGGGGGGGATTGTTACTCTTTGGAACCCTCTGGTGTGGATAGCAATAGAACATACAGACTTGGAGGGGTGTTCTCACATCTCTCTTTAAGAACATTGTTACAACTGAACAGGTTTTAATCACAAACTTCTATGGGGCTCAAAGCATTGATGGCCAACGGCTTCAATGGAATGCTGTTCATTCAATGAGATCCTCCCGGGAAGATTGCGATTGGATTATTGCTGGGGATTTTAATGCCAAATTATCTGCCAGGGATCAGGAAGGTGGTATCCCAGTTTTGGATCCAGGGGATAGGCTTCTGATTGCTCAAGTCCAGGCCTTTCACCTTGTTGATATCAAAGGTCCTGGAACTTATTTTACGTGGACTAATAAGAGAAGAGAGCCACACAGTAGGAAGGTAAAACTAGACCGGTTTTTGGTCTCGGAGGAAGCATTTGTGAAATGGAATATTAAATTTCAGATTTTGGAAGGCCCAGCTTCAGACCACTTTCCCATTTTTCTGGAGGGAGGGGCTATGACAGGGCAGTACCATAAACCATTTAAATTTGAAAATTTTTGGTTGCAAAAAGAAGATCTTCGAAGAAAAATTCCTCAGTGGTGGGAAGATGGCCACCCACATTTTGGGACTGCAATGTTCAAATTTCACAAACAGCTTCAATTTGTCAAGTGTAAACCGAAACAAGTGGAGGCAAACTAACAAATCAGACTTTCAGCACCAACGGGCCCCCTTGTTGGCCAGATGGGATGAGGTGCAAAAACATTACAGGGAAGGAAACATTTCCTAGCACCTTAAATCTGAGGATGATGCTTTGCGCAAAGCGATTGAGGATATTGATAATCAAGAAGAGATTTACTGGAAACAAAGAGCAAGAAATACTTGGTTATTAGAAGGAGACAGAAATAAAAAAAAAATTCAGCGCTCTGCCTGTGCTAGGAGACAAGCGAATAATATGGAATTCCTTCAAGATGAGAATGGATACTCTTTTGACACTCTTCCAGGTATGCACTCCCACTCAATGGAGTATTTCTCAAAACTCTTTAAGGAAAGTATGGAGCAAGATGGGGAAGCCCAAGATGAAGTTATTGTTGTCATTCCTTCTATAATCTCTCCCGAAGAGAACCAGGCCCTAATTAGACCCATAGATAGAGATGAACTTAATAAGGTGGTCTTTGGGATGAGTACTGGCAAATCGCCCGGTCCTGATGGCTTCCCTATTGAGTTCTTCCAGGCCTTTTGGGATACCCTGGAGGAAGATGTTCTGGCTGTCACTGAGGATTCCAGAACCAATAAAAGAATGCTCAAGGCTCTAAATCATACCTTCATTACTTTAATTCCAAAAGGAGCAGGGGGGGTTCATTTATATGATTTTAGACCTATTGCCTTATGCAATGTGATCTATAAAATAATCACTAAGATTATGGCTGAAAGGTTAAAACCTATCCTGCATAATATAATTTCCCCAGAGCAAGGGGGTTTTGTTGAAGGGAGGCAAATATTGGATGGAGTGATTCTAGCACATGAGGCTATCCATACAATGCACCAATCTGGGAACAAAGGAATGTTCATTAAACTGGATATGTCCAAGGCTTATGACAGGGTGGAGTGGGGCTTCTTGGCAAAGATGTTGACAGCCTTTGGTTTCTCTCAGGACTGGACAGACTAGGTCATGAGATGTATTTCTACGCCTTCATACTCTGTTCTTATCAAGGGACTTCCCTCGCCTCCTTTTGGTGCCTCTCGTGGCATTCGGCAAGGAGACACTTGCTCTCCTTATCTCTTCCTCATCTTGGCTGAAGGATTGGGTAGACTCTTTCTGAGAAGAAGACTTCAAGGTCAGATAATAGGTATTAAGGTCGGGGTTGAAGTTTTGACTCATTTACAGTTTGTAGATGATACTGGATTGGTGGGAGTGGCCAGCCTTAGGGAAGCAAGAAGAATCAGAGATACTCTAAATGTCTACCTCCGGGCCTCTAATCAAGTCATCAATGATAATAAATCCAAAGTGATCTTCAATATTGATCAATGGTTACAAGACAGAGTTATTGAGATTTTAGGTTTCACTCGGACCTCTCTCCCAGTAGTTTACCTGGGGGTCCCTCTCCATTTCAAAAAACTAAAAATAGATGTTTGGAAGGACCTATTGGATGGCATCAAAGATAGAATGAACCATTGGTCTCATAGATGGTTAAGTTATGGGGGTCGTCTAACTTTTCTGCGAGTCGATTATTCGAGCCATGCCAATTTATAAATTCTCCATCCTCGGTCGCTCCCCGTCTATTTGGAAAGAGTTGGATAAAATGGCTAGAAGATTTCTATGGGAAGGTGCCAAGGGAGAGAGGAAATGGGCCTTGGTTGGTTGGGACAAGGTTACCCAACCCAAGGAAAAAGGAGGGTTGGGACTAAGAAGCTCCAAGTTTAACAACAAGGCTTTGGCTGGAAAACTGTACTGGAGGTGGATTTCTCAGCCAACATCCCTCTTCAGAAAAATCCTCTCTAGCAAATACTTTGGTTCTGTCCATCCTAATGATGTGGGTTGCTTTCCTCTGGAAGGTTTTGGATCATCAGTGTGGCAGGCGCTCAAGCTTGGAGCTCAACTCATCAAAGATCAACTATTCTGGAAAGTGGGGAGAGGGGATAAGGCTCGATTCTGGACTGATTCCTGGGACCAGAATCCTCCCATTATTGTCGTGTTTCCTGAATTGCTACTGATAAAATCTTCTATAGAAGATAAGGGATGGATCCAAATTGAGAGCTCCTTTAACACTAGTCAATTGGGGGACTACAAGATCATAAAGTTTAAGCGGCTGGATGAGTGGCCAATACCAATCCCTCCGGAGTTGGTACCTACTTTGGGAAAAATCTTGGCAGAACGATTTCTTACTGGGAGATATGAGGAGGATGAACTGTCCTGGGGCTATGGGAGCCTTGGGGTTTATACTGTGAAAGAGGGATATGATGAGATCCTTCCAGAGCCCCCCCCACACTTTTTTTTGGTTCATGATTGGAGAAAGATATGGCATCCCTAGGGCTGGCCGAAAGTGAACTTCTTCGCACGGCGCTTTTGCATAATGGAATTCTCACCTATGACAATCTCAGACTCAGAGGCATCATTGGCCCTTCTCAATGTGTGTTATGCCACAAGCAGGAGGAAACTGTGGATCATCTAATGTTTGAATGTTCTTTCACAAGACAGATTTGGAAACGTTGGTTCTCCCACTTTAAACTTCAGGCTAATGGGGTCTTGTCTCAAAAAAATATATGGGAAAGCTGGAAGAAAGGTAGATTTAAATCCAAAGCTCTTCGAATTGGCTGGGAGCTTGGTTTATTTTTTATCTGGTGGAAGGTGTGGTTGGAGAGAAATGCCCGTATTTTCCATGAAACCTTCTCCTCTCTAGAAGGAATATGGCAAGTCATTTGGAGCAAAGTTGCGGAAATGGTTGCCATTCATGCCGAGGGGAAAATTCAGTCTGCTTCTGAGCCTTTGGAAGAGGGAGCTGTTATTCAACAAAGGCAGGTGAGTGGTAGTTGGAAACCTCCTCCTGAAGGATGGATCAAAATCAATACTGATGGAGCTGCTAAAGGCAATCCGAGAAGTGCTGGAATTGGAGTAGTGTGCCATGATCATGCTGGGTCTTTGCTCTATTGGGAACTGCAGGGTCTGGTATGTGCCACAAATAATGAAGCCGAGGCCTTTGCCATTAAATCTGCCTCCTTCCGGGCTCGTCAAACAGGGACACAGGAAGATTATTATTGAGTCTGACTCCCAAATCTTGGTGGGTGCTCTTGACTGTATGAGAAAATTTGTCTCGAAAGCTTGGAGGTTGCGGATCTTAGTCTCCAAAATTAAAGAGCTTTGGAGGGAATTAGATGATGTGATACCTGTCTATGTGAATCGAGATCTCAATAAGGCAGCCGATTTCCTTGCTAAGATGGGTGCTGAAAGGGAGGTTGGGATGCAGTTGCACAGTGACATGCCTGTGGAGGATGCAGAGATTCGACAATGCCTTGAAATATTTTTGAAATGATGTGCAGTGTTTTTTATGCTAAGGAAGATTTATGTCACGATATCGTGACCTGTAGCGCCGTCGCAGCTTCAAGTTGGAAGTTGTCGCGATATCGCGATAGGTTGCGCCCTCACGGCCTTTGGCGGGTTTTTGTCGTGATATCGTGACATGTCGCGCCATCGCGGCCCTCGGGGAAGGCACATGGTAAAATTGTCATGATATCGTGACAGTTTTGGCAATTTGGGGCTAACTAGAAAACTTGTTGCGATATCGTGACACTTTTGCAGATGGAGAGCAAAGTGGAAAATTCGTCGCGATATCGTGACAGTTTTGAGAACTGGGCGTCGAAAGGAAAAACCGTCACGATATCGTGACACTTTTGGTGATCTGGTGTCATAAGGAAAACCCGTCGTGAAATTGCGACCATTTTGCTGATGTGGTGCAAAGTGGATAATTTGTCGCGATATCGCGACACTTTTTGGCGATGGCTGCTACAAGAAAATCTCATCACGATTTCGTGACAATTTTGGCATACCAGCGGAATGGAGAAAACTGTCACGATATCACAATGCTTTTGCGATATGGATGCCATAAGGATAATTTGTCATGATTTCATGACACTTTTGATGGTTGGATGATTCGGAGGCACTCTGTCGTGATTTTGTGACCTTTTTGGCGTTATGGAGCAAGTTGGTCTTCTAGTCGCGATTTCGCGATAATTTTGGTGAAGGGTCGCTGGAGGGAGATGTCGTCATGATTTCATGATATTTTTGGCGATCGAGTGCTGAGGGCTCTGGCTGTCGCGATATCGCGACATGTCATGATTTCGTGACATGTCACGATTTCGCAACATGTCGCATTTTCGTGACTGTTGGCACCGCTGCGGAGGAGACGGGGTTGACTGTCGCGATCTCGCGACATGTCACGATTTCGCGACATGTCGCTTTTTCGTGCCCAGTTGACTTCTTTGCTTTGTGTTGAGCTGGGTTGACTTTGTGCTCTACTCTTGTAGTGTTGTTTGTTGTTCTTGGTTGGGATGTGTTCTCTCCCGCTTGTAATTGCTCTTTGTATTAATACAAGTTTTTCATTTTTTCAAAAATAAAATAAAATAAATAGTATATATATGTGTAAATTAATCCCAACCATCCATCTTGTTATAATCCTAGCCATTCATCTACCTTAATCCATGCCACCTACCTAGATTTAATCTCCACCCTTCATCATGTTTTAATATTGATCACACAAATTGTGTCGTTGAAACCCTAACGTGCCCTAGGAAAGATTATAAATAGGAGTCATTTTGACAGATCAACCCCTAAATTTTTAAAGTTGAAGCCTAAGTAATTTGTGCCCTAAAATTTTCTTATTTTTTTGAAGTCATCAAGCCTCCGAGCATTTTCATCTCCCCTCGCTCTTCATAGCCTCCTCATTTATTGTTGCCTATTTTATTGCACCAGATCTTCTTCAGCGAATTTTTTATCTCAGTTCTTGAGCATATTCAGGAATTCCTTGTCATATTTGAGCACCTTTGGGTGCTTCCATCAATCACTGAGCACCTATGGGTGCCTTCCCTCCATCACCAAGCTCCCCTGGGTGCTTCCTGCTACTATCGAACACCGACAGGCATCTCAAACCCCATTTTTGCTGACTAGTGAACCCTCGGGTGTCACTAGTGCATCTGCGCACCTATTTCCTACAATTATGAAAATGAAAAAATAGAAAGCGACAATTTCACAAGGTAAATATTCCATTATTGTATTCATTTTTATTATTTTCAGATTTGCATGTAGTTTATCATTTGACATGTAGGGTTTTTATTGATTTCTGAGGGTCTCACATAGTGGAGCCCTCGTAGTTACTACTAATCCTCTTTTTTTTTTCTTTTTTTTTATGTGCATATATGGAGATAGATAGGCATTGATTATATGTTTAAGATAGAGTGATCTAGTTAATGGATATATGAATCCCACTCACTTCTATAGGTATCTATCAAGCGTGAAGACACCACCATAATTTGTTGGCTAGCATTTTGAATAATCCTAGCATATTGAGATTATTGTATTGAGAAATAAAGCTTTGTAAAAATTCCAATCTAGGGCATATTTGGTTGTAATATCAGAAATCAACTCGATAATAAAAATTAAATTTATTTTTGTACAATCACGTGTTTGTTTTGCTCTAATTATTCATTTATTTAAGTTTAGTTATTTGGTGTTGTTCAATTTTGTATCTACAAATGGTGATCACGGTGGGACCCCCTAAGGGTTTCTTACTTTGATTTATCTTGTGATTTAAATTGTTGTTTTTTGTTTTATCTTGTAGGTTTTCAGAATCATAGATCACACGATTTTTGTAGAATTTGGATTTTGGAACAACATAGAAGTTGTAGAAGGTGCATAGAATCCCTGTGACATTTATGGAACATTCAGGAAACACCTAGGTTCATATCATAGGCATCATAGGCACCTAGGTGCGTTTCATAGAGAAGAGAAAAATATACGTAGGCTTCTCTGTAAGGTTACCTTGAAACCCTAACATCTTTTTACACATTTTTATATTTTACATTTCTCTGTTTTCTTTCAGATATTGGATTAAAATAACATAGTAATATATTTGTTAGAAATAGTCATTCTAGTGTGCATTTAGACATCAAAGTAGTTTTTGCATATAGTTGCATTTACACATAACACATTTCCATTTAAAAAAAAAATCATGATTTCTAGTGTGTTGCATCTTTTATCTACATATAAAACATTAAAAGCATAAAGTAGTGTGCATTCTAGGGTTATAAATTTATGTTTTTATTAATCTAAGTAGGAATAGTGTTTAAAATGCCAAAATTACCCCTGTAATTGGTGATTCAAGGTGGAGTAGACAAACCCTCCTCTGTTTAGAGAGCGGTCTTAAGTAGTGTACTCTACTTCCTTTGGGAAAATTGGTATTTTAATGTTGGATTCTGATTTAGATTGATGAAAACCAGTTATTTTTTGATATTGTATGAGCACAATAGAAAACTAAATTTTTTAAAAGGAACTACACACACTACATGTGGCACTTTTAACAATAATGGTTTGATTTCATCACCAATCATTGCTTGAGATCTAGTGACGATGGGTTTCATCTCCATCCACCAATATCTACCCCTAGACACCAAAGGTTACCCCCAAGAAAACTTGTTGGATTTCATCACCAGTAAGAATCTCATTGCCCATTCCTAGCCATAGTATTCACCCATTTTAATTTCAGATTAGTGCATTCAAACACACAAAATCAAAATAAAATAAAAATTGAAAAAAATATTAAAAGGAGATAATTAATGAATGAGGTAAGACATAGGTGTTTTATAAACATAGCATTGATTGTATTCATTTGAATTCTATGAATTTCCATTTTTGTATTTCCTTTACAACACATTTTACATTTGGTTTGGCAGCTTATGGTATTAATAAGAAATTAGAAAAAATATTTAAACCAAAACAACATATCTATGGACTGTTCATCTTCATTTACTACCACTTCTATGGTAAATCTTGTCAATGTGGTTCAGACAGATTGCATAGATTTGTTTGTGGACCCATCACACACTATGCAGGATAAAGATGTCCTACATAGATACACCTCCACATCTCTTATGCAAACTAAACCATCTTCACCCACAATTGTCCACAATATTACCTACACAAACATGGCCCAAGTAGAGGCTTTATATAAATTAGCTAATTATGTCTTGCAACCTATCCATAATATCCTGGATAAATATCCTTCTTTACAAAAGGAACTTATTTCTTGCCATCCATACAACTTCAACCAGGTGTACACTAACCCTTTTTTTGATGCATTGGTTGCACCTTCATCCCATGTATCTATTCCCAAACTATCATGTGCTCCTAGCACTTCATATGTATCCACCTATACCAACCCCTTGTATGAAGCACAAGTCAATGTTGCTTTACAAGTGCACATTTCATCCAATCAAGTTGCAATTCCCATTGCCACTTGTCCCCCATCTAGATCATCTATTTTATATTCATCCATATCTTCCAATGATGATATGTAAATTAGTGAAGCATGGGAACATTTGAAAAAATTGCTTAAGAAGCAGTAGAATTCTCAATAGAAAGTTCAAGTGAACCCAAGGCCTCAACCAAATTCCACTCAACCCACCTTCATCACACAAATTCAATCATGGGAACCATAATATTTGGTGGTTTCCATCCCTATACCTCCATACACCCATACCCATTCCATTACCATAGGCCAACCCAACCACAGTCCTCATGCATTATCCCCATTTCAAAAATCATCGTAATTTCTCAATCAATCTCATCATCATAAATTTCGATCCACTTTGCCTATTCATCATCATCTTGTCACTCCACAACATTTTTCCACACCTTCATAGAATCATCAAGTGATTCACGACTTTCACATTCCTAGGGAAGACCCTAGAATCAAAGCTATGCAACAACAAATTGATAATTCCATATAACATAATCTTGTTTACAATAACCAGAAGCCAACCTTACATCAATTAATAAATCAAACAATTCACTCTTCAGTACCATTATTTCCATATCTGGTAGACTTCATGGTACCAAGGTTTGACAATTTCAAAGGGACTAAGGGCCCTAAAGAGCACGTGAGCACATTCGTGCACTCATGTTTCAGAATTCAAAATGATAATGCTCTCATGTTGTACATAATTTCTTAAACATTAGGGGGATATGCCATAGAGTGGTATAACCAATTTCCCAATCATAGTATTTATACTTTTGAATAGTTGGTTAACCAATTATTTGAACGATTTACCCTTAATGTAAGAAATAAAGTCTCATTGTCCAATATATATGGTTTAAGATAACATGATGCCGAGTCTAGCTATGATTTTGGCAACCATTGGAGGGTTATTGTAACCAAAATTCCATTCACCCTACCAATGGAATAACTTATTAAGCTATTCACTAAGAGCTGCCTCAAACCCATTTCTTGGATGCTTCAATTGCAAACATATCACTCATTTGAGGAATCTCTTGCCCAAGCTAGTGTCATCGAGGAGATAAAAATCCAAGAGGGCATACTTAAGCCAAGAAAAAATAAATGGTAAAACAATGGCCAATATAAAAGCAATTATTCTGGCCAAACTAAATCAACACATGCTAATCCGACCAATCAAGCCAATCACATCAATCAAGTGGTCATGATCTAGTCGACAATGGCTCAAAAACAACCAATGCAATAACCACCACAAAAACTTGCCTATCATGTGGTACCCTTAGTAACCCAATATATGCAAAGAATAGTGCCAACTATGGATAATCGCCAACATAGACAATTTGTTCGGCAAAATCGTCAATACACCCCTCTATCTAAATCTTATACTTCCATCTTCCAAAGGTTGTATGACACCAATAGACTTGCTTTACCTGAGGTCAAACTAGATGATCCCACTAGACATGGTAAAAACTACAGGGAACATTTATTTTACCCTTATTATAGAAAAAATGGCATGATATAAATAATTGCCATGTTTTTAAGGATATAGTACAATACCTCATTGATTTGGGGTCATCAAGCTTGAAAACACCCTAGCTCAACAAAACCAAAATCTTAGTATCTTCCAAACACCACATCCTGATCATGAGGAGGTGCAATCCATAGTGGGAGGGTCTAACATCAAAACCCCTCCCAATAAAGTTAACCATGTTTAATAGTACCAAGGTTTTGTGGTTGTCATTCATGTGGTAACTCGAGGTCAACAATAACAAAATACATGGTAGCAAACTACTCAACATACCATGAATTCACAAGCAATGGAGTCTCAACCTGTTCCATCACCACCCATCCAAATTTCTCCAAATATTTCTCCACCAATCCATATTACCAACCATTCTAATCCACAAATTCATCCCATAAACCACCCCCAAAGTCCAATCATTTCTCTAAGTAGCCAGTTAACCATAAGTTTAAAAATGGCTTCATCAAACTGTCTATTTATGAACTAATTCAACAATCTCTCCAAAATCCATAAAAATTCAATCTCAAATTTATAATGCCTTTTGAAGTAGGGAAAAATGGTGCACCTAATTATGAGCAACAATATATGTATCTATCCTATCTCGCTTATGAGCATCAAACGGAAGCATGCATGTGAAAATGAAGCAATACCAAACAATAAGGAATGAAATGAAACAAGTCTCTTTCTTATTAATTTGGTGGATCAAATCCAAGGTTACACAGAAATTCCCTTGAGGGCTCAAAGGTGATACAATTGTTACAAATTTTGGGTGCCCAAGGATCAAATCCTCCAAGAAATCCGGGTGCACATCCAGTGCCTTTCCTCGTACCCACAATCGAGGTGGGCGGGCCAATGCCGCCGCTGCTTGTATCTTTAATCTCTGATGTCTGATATTCCTTCCCAATGCCTTCTAGGAACCTGCACCTGCACACAAGGAAGCAAAAAGGGTCAAATAGCAAGGGCGTGTGAAGGAAAACATGCAATCCCCATAGGCACAAAATGGCATATATATTAAAAATATATCAAATCAACTCAGAATGACTTGAAAATTTATGGGGATGTTAAATAAGAGGTTTTGAGGGGATATCACCAAAAACAGATCTGAAATTGCATCCGTAGACCCCTCGATTTTGTGTCGCCCGCCTGCAACCTACGAAGACCAAGACAAGCAATTCCCGCACCTAAACATGTCCAAAACACATGAAATTTGGACAGAATGCATAAATAAACATTTTAAGACAACCCATATGGTTATATTTTCAAAATGAGGTGCAGATCCACCTGCATGCAACTGGGGTGCCCGGATGGGCCCTACGAACCTGCAAAACCTTAAAAATGCAATATCTCGGCCAATTTAACTCCAAATTGCATGAAATTTGAACTGCAGCATCATATGATAGTCTAGAATAATATAATTAAAAAATAGTAATAAAATTGTGCAAGGATTTGTCCTCATCCCGGGGGACGGTGGTGACTGCAACTAATTGGAGGGCACCCTGGGAGGGGATACCCACCAATTCTGCACACTTTTTGCTACCAATCCCACTGGGGAATGATCCTAAATAGTCTAAGGGGTGTTGTCATCGAATTTGGTGAAGAAATTCACCCGGATGGAAAAGTTATGCTCAAAGGACCCTCTTGAAGTCACCCGGTAACCTCCTTCGCTAAGGAGAGATTTCGAGGGCAAGAGAGCACAATAAAGTGAGGGGAAATCTCGGAAGCACTCCATTGCATATCCTAGAACTCCTCTCTATATATGTGTTTTTTTGTGGACATTGTATCCATTTTATAGCCCAAAGGGGCTCATGTGCAAAAAGGCATGCAAGGGCATGCATGGCAGGAGGTGCCATTTGTCAAAAAGGAGGCATGCATTGGGTGTGGAAGAGAATCTCCATTTTGGGCCTCCATTATGAAGTATGTCATAAGGATTCAGTGCCCTCTGACCCGCATGCTTCAATTGGTGGGGTAAATGGTAGTTTTTGGGTGCCATTTGTCCCAGATTTGACTTTTTTGGGTCAAACTTGCTCACCGTCCCACCCTGGGACGATGGCTCACCACCATCCCAGGGTGGGATGGTGGGAATATGCCACCATCCCAGGGTGGGACGGTGGTGAATTTTGGGCCAAAACCTCCAAAAATTAGGCCAAAAGCCTCCAAAACCTCTTTCGGAGTGGCTAGAACCACTGTGAGCCTTCTAAGGGCTGCCCAAGGGGCCATATGATGTCAATTTGATCATTGTTTGTGGATGCTTAATCGGGTTTACCATATTTTAGTGTCTACAGATGCCCCTTTTTGAGATGCGTTGTGTGCAGCATAGCGCTGAGCAAAAATAGATGACTAAAATGTTGAATGATTAAGGTTACTTGATAACCTAACCAACTTTAGATGCCCCAATCATGGAAAGGGTGTGTGTTCTTGAATCCTTGTTTTTGACTCGTTAAATGAGCGTGCCTAAGCTTAAACATTGTTCGTCATGAAGGGACAGGGCCCATGACTTCATGATGCCAATAATGTCAAGCATTATGATGTGATATTGTGTGCTTGTTTGCTGCCCCAAGCAGGGGCATGATTGTCTTTCTCAAAGATTCGTTGAACGAACGCAATTTGCATAATTGAGTGTTTAATTTTTTATTTTGATTATGAATTTGTTAAGTATGACTACCCCCTCAAGTGATGAGTTGTTGAGGGAATGACCTAGTGAGAAAAGTGACGAGTCGCTTGACCCAGATTTGACTTAATTTTGTTGGGTTTTGGATCTTTTCTTTAGCTTTTTGTGTTGTTTTTGTTGTGTTTTAATTGTTTTTGAATTTTTGAGTTTTGATGAGATTTCATAGAAGAATACCTCATCAACATTGGATGCCCCAACCATGGAAAGGGTATGCCTCTCAAAATTAATGCCTTCGACAAGTTAAGGAACTTGATTTTGGTGTTCTTTGGCATATTGGCAAACAAGCTTAAGTCTAATCCTAGCCTTGGTGGCAGTTGGAAGACGAGCTCAAGTCTACGCTTTAGCCTAGCCTTGATGGCAATTAGGAGATAAGCTTAAATCAAATCCTAGCCTTGATGGTGATTTGGAGATAAGCTTAAATCAAATCCTAGCCTTGATGGCAATAGGAGATAAGCTTAAATCAAATCCTAGCCTTGATGGCAATAGGAGATAAGCTTAAATCAAATCCTAGCCTTGATGGCAATAGGAGATAAGCTTACTAGTTTGCTTGAATTTGCTTTTGATATTTTGCTTATTTGCCCCAAGCAAAGGGGGTGCATGACTGTCTTTGGCAATGATTCGCAAGATGAACACGATTAACTTGATTAAGTTATCCATTGTTGATTTGGATTAAACATGTTGTTATTATGACCAATGGACTTAGTGGATGCCATTGGGGCATTTGGGGTGACCAAAGGGTTTATGGATACCTTTGGAGATTTTGGGTGACCAAAGGGTTTATGGATACCTTTGGGGATTTTTGAGGTTGATTGCTTAACTGTTTGATTGCTGATTAGGGGAGGTATGATACCAATAATGCCCTAGTTGATGTTACAAAAATGTTTGCTTGATTTGCAATTATGATAATTTGGAGTGTTAGATGCATTATGTGTTATGATCTATGGATGCATTGATGGATGCATGTGTTGTACTATGATGTTATTTGATGATATGCAATGTGTGTATGCATAATGAAATGGATGATCTATTGATGTGTATTGATGGAATATGAACACTATATGACATACTATGTTAGCACCATAGACTGTATAGAATTCATCAATTCATGTGGAATATTGTCATGAGACTATGTAATGGATTTGTGCAAATGGAAACTGACATACATGTGATAAAATGGAATGAATAAAATGAATGTTCTAGAAGGCCTATGAGGTTTTCATGAGACTCAAACAATCTAGTCAACTGATCAAAAGTTGTATACTAACCATGCAGGACTTTTTGACAAGGTATGAATCTGCTAGGATGACCAAGGTACTTCATATCCCTGTGTGTGCAAGTGAGTTCATTCCTATGAGATGCATAAGGATACCGCCAGTGCCAAGTAGGCTCTCAACCAAACCTGTAATGAGGATCACTCTATGAATGCCACCATCCTAGGTTTTGTACTAAGTATGACTAGACCACTAGGCAATCTAGGTTACCAAAGCTAGCTCATCCACATGCAAACATTGGTCTACACATATGCCCAAAAGCTAATGTGGTAGACATATCGTCATGCGGGAGGCTACCACCATTGACGGATAGGCTATCCACCAAACCCGTAATGAGGATCACCTAATGGTTTTCCAAATGTTGAGAGTTCCAAGGATTCAAGTTCGACTCCCTACTTTCTTCAATTTTATTGGGATACTTGCTCTCATATAAAGTGATAAGAATCATTGTTTATTTTGAGTTTTTTCTTTTTCTCTTGAGCAAGGGATTTGAATTTTGAGTGATGGGGATCACTATTTCTTGTGCTTTTTGATGTGTGCACTTTTTGATTTTTGTATTTTTGTACTTTGAATTTTTGCTTTGTGGGGGTTTGCAAATTTAGACTGTTGCAAACATGTGACAATGTGGGATTTTGATGACAAAAAAGGGGAAAACCACTTATTGTTGTGGGGGAATTGGGTAGGGGAGAACTTGTCCTTTTGCCAACTCTCAGCATTCTTGAACCATTCGCATAGGGGGATGAGTAGGATGACCTTTTCGCGTAAGGTAACCTAGACCACTTCATGGATTTCATATATCTTTGTGCAAAACTTGGATTATTAATGATTAAATGTGTTTGGGATATGATGTACACAAGGCATAATCTAAGCAAGATTCTACCTCCTAAAAATCATGCTAGCCTTCTACAAAATCTGAGTAGAGACTGGATATGGTTGAGTGACCGAAAACCCTACTGACATTCTAAAACAAATGGCTAAGTGAAGGGAATAGACATGACTATGGAAATGTATGAAATGTAGATGGAAATGATAAGTAACTATGGAATGAGGTGAATGATGACCTTGACAACATTGATTGTGAATTATGACTAGTGTACCATCTTAGTGCTAGACATGTATGAGCAACTCTAAAATGTAAAGTGCTAATGATGAATATGCCTAAATGCAAGTGATGATAAAATGCAATGGGATGCAATGTGATGAGATGCAATATTTTTGAATTTTTAAAATTTTAATAATGTTTTTTAATTTTTGATTGATATATATATATATACCTATGACCAACGAGCTTATTTGGGGCCATTGGCATTTTGGGAAAGGGCTTATGATGCTTTGGATTTTTTGACCTAGATGATTGTAGATTCTATAAGGGAGATTTTGATTTAGGGAGGTTTAGAGGGGTTGAATTGGACCAAAGGGCTTATGGATGCCTTTGGGGCTTTTAGGTTGACCTAGACGATCTAGATACTCTAGGAGCATTTTTACTTGACCTAGATGGTGAAACCTAGAGGGGACCAACACCTAAAAAGTGTCTACCTACCTAGGGGTATTTTGGCTATGACCAAAGGGCTTATGGATGCCTTTGGGGATTTTAGGGTTGACCTAGATGATCGTAGATAGTCTAGGAGCATTTTTATTTGACCTAGATGATGAAAACTCGCTAGGAGCCTTTTGGGTGACCTAGACGGTTCAACGACACTTAAAAAGTGTCTACGACTACCTAGGGGTATTTGGTTGTGACCAAAGGGCTTATGGATGCCTTTGGGGCTTTTAGGGTTGACCTAGATGATCGTAGATAGTCTAGGAGCATTTTTATTTGACCTAGATGGTGAAAACCCGCTAGGAGCCTTTTGGGTGACCTAGACGGTCAACGACACTTAAAAAGTGTCTACGACTACCTAGGGGTATTTGGTTGTGACCAAAGGGCTTATGGATGCCTTTGGGGCTTTTAGGGTTGACCTAGATGATCGTAGATAGTCTAGGAGCATTTTTATTTGACCTAGATGATGAAAACCTGCTAGGAGCCTTTTGGGTGACCTAGATGGCAGCAACACTTAAAAAGTGTCTACGACTACCTAGGGGCATTTGGTTGTGACCAAAGGGCTTATGGATGCCTTTGGGGATTTTAGGGTTGACCTAGATGATCGTAGATAGTCTAGGAGCATTTTTATTTGACCTAGATGGTGAAAACCCGCTAGGAGCCTTTTGGGTGACCTAGACGGTCAACGACACTTAAAAAGTGTCTACGACTACCTAGGGGTATTTGGTTGTGACCAAAGGGCTTATGGATGCCTTTGGGGCTTTTAGGGTTGACCTAGATGATCGTAGATAGTCTAGGAGCATTTTTATTTGACCTAGATGGTGAAAACCTGCCAGGAGCCTTTTGGGTGACCTAGACGGTCAGCAAAAGGTTGCCTAGGGGCATTTGGTTGTGACCAAAGGGCTTATGGATACCTTTGGGGATTTTAGGGTTGACCTAGATGATCATAGATAGTCTAGGAGTGTTTTAGGTTGACCAAGCGATATGTAGATACCCTTGGAGCCTTTTTGTAACTTTGCTTACTTTGTGTTCTTAGGAGGAAGGTGCAATACCTTATATACCCCTAGCATTTACTGTGATTGATGCGATGTTAAACAGGACCTATCCTAATGCAAGTATAATGGCTGAAAAATACCTAATGCAATGCAATTAAAGTATGCAAGGGTACATGCCAAATGTTTTTGTGTTTTAATGTTTTGCAATATTTTTGAAATTTTGATTATTTTGAATGTTTGTGGATTTTGACATTTTATGATTTGTTTGGATTTTTGGTGTTTTAAATTGTTTTTGAATTTTGAGTGTTTTGTGAGGGGAAGGCATGATACCTTAGGCACCCCTAGTGTGTGTGCTACTCAATGAAGGTGAGAAAGGTGTGATATCATTAGAGTTCTCACTATGATTCATTGGTTGTGATGTGGATGGTGGGGAAGGTATGCTACCTTTGGGTTGCTCAAAGTGGTTGGTAGATGTTGTGTTTGCTTCGTGTATGGGCCAGAGGTCTTGGAAGTCTCCTATCGGTTGGTTGTTAGGAGCAAGAGGATTGCCCACCGAAAGCTCTTGCCTCTCGATCATATCCTGAACTAAATCTCTAAAGGGATAACATGTCTGGATGTCATGACCTCTTTGTCTATGGTAAACACAGTATAGATCTTTCCTGTGTGCCTTTGATCTACGTTTGTTAGGTTTCAATGGATGGATCTCGGGAAGCGTGATTGCTCGTGCCTCATACAATCGATTGAATATTGATGCTAAGGGCTCTGAAAAATGAGTATATTGTCTTTGCTTTTGTTGTAGATGGTTTTTGGCCAATGGAGGTTGAGCTTGGTAATTAGGTTGCACTGGTAATTGTGGTGGGGGAGCTTGGTTTAAGGGTTCAGGGATGCTTAGAACCACTTGATTGATTGGGGCTACATTTTGTTGCGTGTTACCACCTTTAATGTTCTTGTTTGGCTATTCCCCTTTGTGGAGTCGTACATCACCCTCCTGGACCTTGATGTCCTCAATGATTTGGGCTTGTGCTAAGGCCTCCTCGAATGTTTGATATCGTTGTAATTGTAAAAGAAGTGAAATATGCTTTGAATAACTTCTAGTAAACATTCGGATGAGTTCCATTGTGGGTAGGGTGAAAGGTAGTTTTAACATCACCTTTCTCCATCTATTACCATACTCCATGACTGGCTCATCATCAAGTTGATGAAGGCTAGACAAGTCAGTCAAGTTTATCCTTTTCTTAGCGCTAGAGGCAAAACATCCCAAAAATGCATCGGCCAATTGCTCAAAGGTGTTTATGCTATGACGTGGTAGATGATTATACCATTCTAAAGCATCTCCAGATAATGTTGTAATGAAGATTCTCAACATCAAAGGGTCATAATCTTGAAGATGAGAGCACTTAAGAATGAAGCTTGTCACGTGCTCTTCTGCATCTTCATCATCTTTGAAATCTTCAAGTTTGGGCATCTAGAAATTCGATGGGTATGTCAGTGATGACACTGATGGATGTACGAGGCTGATTACTAAGCTGCTTTAGTGTGGGTTTTTGATAACCCAAAATTTGATCTGGCTTTTCTAATGCCTTCAACCGATCAACTAGCACTTTGTATGGCCCTGATGACATAATATGATCATCCTGTTGTCGCCCTTGATTAGATGAAGGAGGTCACTTTTGATGTTGAGGTGGATGATAAGTATGATCATTAGGTACCTCATCATAACTGGGTTCAGGGTAGGCATCTATTTGATCCTGATGTTCCCATTGGGACTCTTCATATGATTCCTCCTCGTATTGATCTTGGTACTGTTGAGGAGTATGAGGCTTTTGATGATAACTAGATAATGGCCTTTGATGTTGAATGCGAGTTTGGCATGGCCGAGGGGGAAGATTTTGAGATTGTATTGGGCGTCTTGCCCATTGTTGCATCCTATAGGTGCTAGGTGTAAGCACAACTTTAGGTACTGCATTATGTAATTGCTCTTGTTGTATCTTTTGTTGTTCTTGTATCTTTCATTGATACAACTCTTGTAGGTGTGCTCGTTGTGAGTCCACCCATTGTTGATGTACTTGTTGTTGAGCCAACTGGAGTTGATCCGTATGTTGTTGCCTATTAATATTTGGCCTAATTGCCTGATGAGTATGATCTGGTTGCTCCATTGCATGGGGTTTGTGTATCCTCATATTTGAAATATGGATGGGTTTATCATGTCTTTCCCCCTAGTAGGGTCTAATGCTTGTTTTCCATGCTCCCTAAGGATCACATTACCTTGAGACTCTGATTTATGAATTGGCTCTGTATAGTCCGATGATGTAGAGCCATCATATGGTTGCACCAAGTACTCTTCACGAGGAGTAGGTAGATGGTTGGGATCTTCTCCCTCATCTATTAGGAAAGCCTCATATTCAGTTTTGGATGTAAGCTCTATATATTCAAGTTGCACAGAAGCACGATGTGTGGATGTTGAGTGCTCTCTGTGAGGAGTATGAGGGCGACTTGCTCGATCAAATGGGGTGGTTTGCTCATCCAGGCTAGGCCATGGTGTACTCTCATGTTCATATTCTGATTGATGTATAGAGTAAGTTGGGGTGTGAACCCATGATATTGATCTATTAGACCCCTCAGTGGGCAGATTATTTTCTATATAGAATTCTATCAAGGTATCCCAATCAGGGAGTTTTCCTAGAGGACCTATGGGTGCTTCCCTAGTAGGGGTATCTCGAAGGTTTGCCCCCTAGGGATGATATTGTTGTTATGATAGGACCTAGGATGCCATTCAGGTATGGGCATGTCCTCTAGAATTATTTGGAGATATTCACTAGCTATGGAGCTTGAATCTCTCACTAAATTGGAGGTCTTGTTTTCAACCGCCTTTGGACCAAATTGGTAAAACAGGGGTCCATCGGCCATTTTAGAAAATTTTGACTTTCCCAAAAAGGTTATAAGTGTTATATATCAAAATTATCAGTGCGACGAGCTGATCATAATGGGCTAGGTCTCCAAAATTTTATTTTTGGATCAAAAATTTGTATTTTTGGAATATTTGGCCAACCGGGGCCCATGGGGAAATGCCCACTTTTAGGATTTTTTGGGAAATTTTGAACCGTGAAGAGTTAGGACTCAAAATTTCTAGGAGAGGTGTAGAGGGCTAACTAAGACAAAAAAACAAATTTGGCAAGTTTTGGAGTTGTCTAGACCATTCTATGACCATTTTAGTGCAGTTTTTCTCTATTTTTGGCCTCGAAAATAGAGTAATCATAAAACCAAAATAACTTTTTCGTTATAGCTCCGTTTTGCACGATTCTTGAAGCGTTGGATGCAGAATCAAAAAGTAGATTTTTTTGAAACCCTATTTTTTGAAAAATTAGGGTTAGGGTTTTGTCCCAAATAACAAAGAAACACACAAAGTAGATAATATGATTATCTTTTTAATGATTAAATGTGTGTCCTAAACTGGTTTCAGTGTGTTTAGATTTGTTGTTGTTCTTTGCTCTTGTTGTGAAATTAGAATGAGGGAACTCAACCAAAGTGGTGACTAGGGACACTAGTGCCAAACATGATTTCTCAAAAGAGTCTAGGGTACACCGCTTAAATCCCAGTGGGGGGTTCGCCTAGCTCTTCCACTCTGAAACAATGTTTCCAACAGTGGGAGGTAGTTTGAACATTAGTGACCTATTCCATCTTGAGAGAGTGCCCTATTATATCTAAGGAATATATAGGGCAAGCTGGTGGAAGGAGGTGAAATCCAACGTCACCAGTCTGAATTGGGGGTTGGTGATGAAATCCAACCTTACCAATGTTATAGTGGAACGTGCAAGTGTGTGTGGTTCCTTTTAATCCAAAGAAAGTAAGCAAAGAAGCATTCAATGATCATTCACTAAATGCATGCAATAGGTGTGTTTTAATTTCAAAAATCTAGGATAAAAGGAACCTACAAATGTCACTTATAGATGCAAGCCCTAAATGCTAACCTACCCATTGGGTAAGCCACAAGCAATCAAGCCATAAAGATGCATCGCTACTTCAAATTTCTTTCGATTTTTCTTCTTCCTTTTGCTATTTTATGTTATAAGAAAAGTAATAATATGAATTTTAACCTTTCTATGCAAACAAATGAAGCAAGAAAAACTAATTTTAACAGTCTCTAAAAATGCAGCAGAAAAACAGAGGGTTTAGGCACTCACCTTATCAATTTTGAGACCTCCAAATTCTGAAATTTTGAGCAAAAATTTCTCTGTTTCCTCACCGCTCCAGGGTGGGATGATTAGAAGCCTCACCACCATCCCAGGGTGGGATGGTGAAGCCACCATCCCAGGGTGAGCCAGATAAAGGCTCTGCCACCGTTCCAGGGTGGGGAGGGGAGCACCTACAACACAAAAAGGGAAAAAATGGCAAAAATGGAGTCAAATTTTCACCCAAAGCATAAGGGACAAGGGTCCCACCATGATCACCACTGAAGTAGGGAAAAATGGTGCACCTAATTATGAATAAAAATATATGTATCTATCCTATCTCGCTTATGAGCATCAAACGGAAGCATGCATGTGAAAATGAAGCAATACCAAACAATAAGGAATGAAATGAAACAAGTCTCTTTCTTATTAATTTGGTGGATCAAATCCAAGGTTACATAGAAGTCCCCTTGAGGGCTCAAAGGTGATACAATTTTTACAAATTTTGGGTGCCCAAGGATCAAATCCTCCAAGAAATCTGGGTGCACATCCAATGCCTTTCCTCGTACCCACAATCGAGGTGGGCGGGCCAATGCCATCTGCTTGTATATTTAATATATGATGTCTGATATTCCTTCCCAATGCCTTCTAGGAACCTGCACCTACACACAAGGAAGCAAAAAGGGTCAAATAGCAAGGGTGTGTGAAGGAAAACATGCAATCCCCACAGGCACAAAATGGCATATATATTAAAAATATATCAAATCAACTCAGAATGACTTGAAAATTTATGGGGATGTTAAATAAGAGGTTTTTAGGGGATATCACCAAAAAAATATCTGAAATTGCATCCGTAGACCCCTCGATTTTGCGTCGCCCGCCTACAACCTACGAAGACCAAGACGAACAATTCCCACACCTAAACATGTCCAAAACACATGAAATTTGGAAATAATGCATAAATAAACATTTTAAGACAACCCATATGGTTATATTTTCAAAATGAGGTGCATAGATCCACCTGCATGCAACTGGGGTGCCCGGATGGGCCCTACGAACCTGCAAAACCTTAAAAATACGATATCTCGGCCAATTTAACTCCAAATTGCATGAAATTTGAACTGAAGAATCATATGATAGTCTAGAATAATAAAATTAAAAAATAGTAATAAAATTGTGCAAGGATTTGTCCTCATCCCGAGGGGACGGTGGTGACTACAACTAATTGGAGGGCACCCTGGGAGGGGATACCCACCAATTATGCACACATTTTGCTACCAATCCCATTAGGGAATGATCCTAAACAGTATAAGGGGTGTTTTCATCGAATTTTGTGAATAAATTCACCCAGATGGAAAAGTTATGCTCAAAGGACCCTCTTGAAGTCACCCGGTAACCTCCTTCGCTAAGGAGAGATTTCGAGGGCAAGAGAGCACAATAAAGTGAGGGGAAATCTTAAAAGCACTCCATTGCATATCCTAGAACTCCTCTCTATATATGTGTGTTTTTTGTGGAAATTGTATCCATTTTATAGCCCAAAGGGGCTCATGTGCAAAAAGGCATGCAAGGGCATGCATGGCAAGAGGTGCCATTTGTCAAAAAGGAGGCATGCATTGGGTGTGGAAGAGAATATCCATTTTTGGCCTCCATTATGAAGCATGTCATAAGGATTCAGTGCCCTCTGACCCGCATGCTTCAATTGGTGGGGTAAATGGCAGTTTTTAGGTGCCATTTGTCCCAGATTTGACTTTTTATGGGTCAAACTTGCTCACCGTCCCACCCTGGGACGATGGCTCACCACCATCCCAGGGTGGGATGGTGGGAATATACCACCATCCCAGGGTGGGACGGTGGTGAATTTTGGGCCAAAACCTCCCAAAATTAGGCCAAAAGCCTCCAAAACCTCTTTTGGAGTGGCTAGAACCACTGTGAGCCTTCTAAGGGCTGCCCAAGGGGCCATATGATGCCAATTTGATCATTGTTTGTGGATGCTTAATCGGGTTTACCATATTTTAGTGTCTACATATTTAATAACTTTTTAGGGAGTATTCAAACATGCATGGAGCCTTCCATCACATTTTATGACTTTGAGATTAAACCAATCTCATTAGAATCGGTGGACCCTCCATTGCATATAATGGCTAAAATTGATAGGAAGCCATTCAAAAGAGTCTTAATTGATATTGACTCCTCCATTAACATCATCACCACATCTGCCCTCCATCATCTCAATCTTCCTCCATCTCACATAACCAAATCCACCTTCACATTGAAAGCATTTAATGATGCTCTCTGCTCTACAGTTGGCACTATTGTTTTGCCCATTGAAGTAGGGGTAAAAATATTGCATACCTTATTCCACATCTTAGAAGGATCCATGGCGTATAATGTACTCCTTGGAAGACCTTGTATGAGGGAAATGAGATGTGTCCCTTCCATATTACATCAATGTCTGAAATACATACATGAAGGGCAAGTACATTGCATACCAGCGGATGTTGAGTCATTTAAGTATTGCAACTTCATCTCGAATCCTTATGAATCCATGCTTCCTTCTACCCACATTTTCCTCACATCATCCACCACATCATCAATCACTCCATCCAATCCTTCATCAAAAGCTCCCATTCCTGAGGAGCTTCCCATCACCAATTCCAACCAAGCATCCACTTCTATACCTTCATTATCATCATCATCGACTACATGTACATGTGGTCAAACCCAATCCATGCCATCCACATCATCATCCCCTTCATCGATCACAATAATTCCTTCACAACCAAATCCATCTCCATCAGCCAATGTTTCACAAGTCGAATTATCAAACTATGAGATGCCCACATCTTCCCCATCATCCGAGCCATTAGCCAACCATGAGCCTCCCATGTCCACTTCATCCTCATCATCCCAAGTTGAGGTCCACCTCACCAACCATGGTATTGGTGAATATGTGGTCCAAGACATCACAATCACACCTCTCAATATCTCAACTACCAAGGATTTTGGTCACCCACGTGACCCACCTTTATCTATAGGAGTGGTATACAATATGGGTTCGATGCCTAATAGCATAAATTTTGTGTATGGGGGGACAAAATATTTGTCTAATCCTACTCCCCTAGAAGAACCCAAACAACCACCACCTACCAATATCCAACAAATGATAGGTTTTCCATCCCACTATTTTCATAGACATAATTGGCAAAGACATGGCTTAGGATGATATGAACAAGGAGTGCCTCAGCTTATTGATGTCCCATATCAAGAAGTGCACAACCATTCAGGTCTAGGTTATCACCCACTTCCCACCATCTCTTCTTTTGAACAAGCCTTCCAAAGGCTTAATCTGAATTCAGAAGAAGAAGCCCTCCATCCCGATGACTCTGATGAGGAAATGTACGAAGAATTTGACCTCATGTCGATAGCTTCTGATGAATCTAATGAGGAATCAGAGCCCATCATTCCCCACACCGAACAAGATGAGTTTTATCTCAGAATTTTCCCCATCCATGAGCCCATATTTCGCTTGCTTCTTCCACAAGAGTGAGCCGAACCTACCGGTGAACCACCACCTCCATCTCATTAATCCATCTCATCAGCAAAAATTGTAACATATGTATATAATGCAAAAAAAAATAGAAAAAAAACATAAAACAAACAAAAAAATATTATTTTTTTGCATTTCATGTATATAGCATTTAGTTAAGTGCATTTATTTGTGTTTCTTGTTGCTGTCTAGGTTTACCAAGGTCCTAGCATCGATTCTTAGGCTCTATCCATCCCATCCATTTCACCTCATCCATTTTCTCTTAAGTCAACATGAATCCTGCTGACTTATTCACCCCCTTCCGTAATCCATACGATTTGGCAAAGCCAATTCCTATTGACATGAGCCTTATTGATATGGATCAGATTTCCTCACCACCATCCTTTTTGAATTTTTTCCTATCCGAGGAATTGTTAAGGGCTTCAACCAACTACATTCCTCCATCCCCTCCACCTTCACCTTCACCTTCACCTTTGAATCCTAAGGTTTTCCAGGTAGACGTAGATGAGGATAATTCAAAAGAGTTTGATGACATCTTAGATGACATTCATCTAATCCCAACTCCCCATCAACTTGAGGAAGGTTCTCACATGTCTATTGAAGATACTATCGATGTGAACCTTAGTTCAAATGTCAAAAATCCCCAAATTTTCAAGCTTGGAAAAATCTTATCCAAATATGAACAAGAGCAATTAATTGCTCTCCTCAAGAGGAAGAAGGAAATTTTTGCATGGTCCTACAAAGACATGCCTGGTCTTGACCCTAAGTTGGTTTTCCATAATCTCACCTTACATCCTGATGCTAAGCCGGTCAAACAAAAACTTAGAAGGATGCATCCTACCATTGCCCTCTTGGTCAAAGAAGAGCTCCAAAAGCTATTAGATGTGGGTTTCATTGTACCCATTGATTATCTTGAGTGGCTCTCAAACATGGTACCCATTCGCAAGCCTAACGGGGTGATACACGTTTGCACTGAATTTTGAGATCTTAACAAAGCGTGTCCTAAGGATGACTTTCCTCTTCCAAACATTGATACTCTTGTCGACACTTGCACTGGCCATGAAATGCTTTCTCTCATGGATGGTTTTTTAGGATACAACCAAATTTGAATAAATCCTGATGACCAACACAAAACAACATTCACTACACCTTGGGGAACTTTTTGTTACAAGGTGATGCCCTTTGGCCTTAAAAATGTAGGTGCCACTTATCAACGTGCCATGACATACATCTTCCATGACTATATGCATAAGATCATCGAATACTATGTGGATGATCTCTTGGAAAAATCCAAAACTCAACAAGAGCACATTGGTGTATTGGAGAAAGTTTTTGACCGACTTCTAGAGCATAATGTAAGGTTGAACCCCAAGAAATGTGTCTTTGGTGTTACCTCTGGCAAACTACTAGGGTTCATTGTCTCCAAAAGAGGCATTGAGGTGGACCCAAACAAGGTCAAGGCTATCATGGAGATGCCTCCCCCAAAAAATTTAAAGGAATTGCATAGTTTACAAGGAAATATCCAATCGATCCATCATTTCATTGCGCAACTTTCTGACAAATGTAGGCCATTCAATCACCTGCTACAAAAGGGGGTGCCATTCTCTTGGACAGATGAGTGCCAAAAAGCCTTTGATGACATTAAGCAATACCTAGCTTCTCCACCAGTCTTAGCTCCTCCTCATCCGAGGGTCCCCTTCTATCTTTATGTCTTAGCAATGGACTTTGCATTAGGGACAATGCTTGCACAAAAGAATGAAGAAAATCGAGAGCAAGTTGTCTATTACATTAGTCAAACATTGGTAAGCTATGAAACCAGATACGCTTATGTAGAAAAATTGTGCTTAGAAGTGGTTTTTGCCACTAAGAAACTCAGACATTACATGCTTAGTCACACAACATATGTCATAGCTAGAGAAAATCCTCTACGTTATATGATGTCTCGCACTTACAATAACACCCACACCACTAAATGGATAATGCTTCTTACTAAATTCGACCTTGAGTTCATTAGCCAAAAATCCATTAAAGGTCAGGTCATAGCTGATCAACTTGTAGAAAGCTCCACTACCTAGTGATCATCCCTTGATTATTGAGCTCCCAGATGATTCGGTATTCATTGTCACCGAACAAGAAGAAGATGTCATTCCAGAGGAAGACGTCGATATCACACTATTCTTTGATGGCTCTAAGTGTGAGAAAGGTCAAGGTGCTGGAGTCATGTTTCATACACCCTAGGGGGTACCTATCCCCTTATCATTCAAACTTGACTTCCAATGCACAAACAACACTGCAGAGTATGAAGCCTTAATCTTAGGCCTTCAATCAGCTATAGCTATGGGCATAAAGCATATCAGGATATTTGGTGATTCTCAACTTGTTTTCAAGCAAATCAATAGAGAATACCAATGTAAAGAACCTACCATTAAACTTTATCATGAAGTAGCAATGAAATTGCTCTCTACATTTGAATGGTATGAAATCGATAATTTGCCACGTTTGACTAATATATTTGTAGATGCGATGGCCTCTCTTGGATCATTGATTCCAAAAGACTCCTTAGGAGAGGTACAACCTCTAATTATCACAACAATCTCTAAATCTGCAATTATTCATGCTGAATCTAAGGATGAAAAGGATATTTGCTTTATCCAATCGGATCCATATGAGCCTTGGTCAAGCCAAATAGTAGCCTTTCTCAAGTTTGGAACACTCCCATATGACATGTCTCGAACTGCTAAATGCACTTTCAAGAAAAAAATAGCTCATTTTGTTCTCTTGGGGGACATGTTGTATAAACGTGGTTATGATGGAATCCTCCTTCGATATCTCGAGGTTGTTGAGGCACAAAGAGCCATAGTTGAAGCTCATGATGGTACTTGTGGTGGTCATTTTAGTGGGATGGCCATCACAAAGTGTATTCTATGCATGGGTTATTATTGGCCCACCATGGAATGAGACTGTTGCACTTATGTCAAACATTGTAAGCAATGTCAAGAGCATGCTAATTTAACTCATGTACCATCACAAGCATTACAACCTATTCAAAGCCTTTGGCCCTTTTCACAATGGGGTCTTGATTTAATTGGAAAAATCTTACCTCCTTCCTTGGGACAACATACATTCATCATCACAGCCACTGAATACTTCACAAAGTGGGTTGAGGCAATTCCTTTAACCAGTATGATAGGACCTAGAATTGTGGAGTTTTTACTTCATCATATCATTTGTCATTTTGGTATTCCCTCAAAAATCATCTCTGAAAATGGTAAGTCTTTCAAGAACAAGGATGTTCAAGCACTTTGCAAGAAATATAACATCCAACATAGTTTCTTGACTCCTTATTACCCATAAGAAAATGGACAAGTTGAGGCTACCAACAAGACCTTAATTGCTATTCTCAAGAAACTAGTTAACAAAAATCATAGAGATTGGCATACTAAAATTCCCTTGGCATTATGGGCTTATCGAACAAGCATCCGCATGCCTACTAGGGCAACACCATTTTCATTGGTCTATGGAGCCGAAGCAATCATACCTCTTGAGCTTGAGATCCCCTCCTTGCAAATTTCTTTGCAAGAATTCATAGATGATGACACTGCTAGACAAGCACATCTTGACCAACTCACACTTCTTGATGAGAGGTGAGTCAATGCTTTAGAGCATTTATGAGTTTATCAAGACCACCTAAAGCATGCTTACAATGCCAAAGTTCATCTACACAAATTCCAAGTAGGAGATCTTGTCCTTAAAGAGAATCAACAAAACACCAATGCATTGTCGCATCTTCATGATAAATTCATGGCTAATTGGTTGGGTCCATACATTATCACTCAAAAAGTGGGTAAAGGTACTTATAGGCTTGCCAGTCTAGAGGGAGAGGAAGAGCCCGAACCACTTAATGTTATACACTTGAGAGCATTCTATGCTTAATGGGATTTATATATATGTATATATACATGGCTAATACACAAAAACATTGCACTTCATTTGCACACATTTCATTTAACAACAATTGCATTCATACACTCCATTTCACAAAATTGCATTTCATACATTCCATCCACATTTCACATTTCATATTAGGGATCATTTATTCAGTTCAAGGTTTTAATTGGTCCAATAAAGTCATGTTGCCTTAATCAAGGGCACCTTCAAACTAACACCCATTTCATTCCATAAAGCCAAATTATCATTTGCAAAGTCACTAGTCCCTAATTCCTAGGTGTTTTCAGTCACTCAACCACTCCTAGTGTTTTAAGCAAACCATAAATACATGTCAAGTTATTTTTAGGACCATTACACATCTTCACTAAGAAAATCTTGAGTTCTGGGAATTGACTCCAAAACATTCTTGAACCAAACACAATTTCACATCTTAAAAATATCTTGTGTCAAAGAGGGATAACACCATACTTGGTTTGAACCTCGAAGTGAAAAGGGTAATCCTTGCCTATCCCATCATGCAACATAGTCCACAAAAATAGTGGTTTTCACCACTATCACAATTGCTTCCAAATTCAAAATATAGAGTAGTAAGGATAGGGTACAATTCTCATCACACTTAGGTTGAGAATCTGATTCCCCAAAGCTCTAAATCTTTCATCACACACCACTGATCATTGGGTTGTAAGGATCATACTACATTTCTAGTCAGACGGTTAAGTAGTCATCCCCAAAACTTGAGAGATAAAAATTCTTGGACTATGGAGCTAATCTCCACCGAAGCTATAGATGCTTGACTGGTAGTGGAGTATGCTCATGCATGGTGACACATCTCTTTTAAAGAGACCTTTGACCGCACATACGGACAAGCTAGCTTCTTGGTCTCATCCATAATAGGTCACACCCAATTTACTCAAGATGAGTTAATGAACTCACTTGCACACACATTGGTTCTTGATTACCTCGAGTCATTACCATGCTCATGATTCGGTAAATGAATTCATTGCACACACATTTGGTCCTAGAGGGATTAGGTAGTTTTAGTGAGTTTGTTTGATGCCACTAGTATGTCCGAGTCTCTACAAAATAGTCAGTTTTCCATATCAACATCCATATATTCTTCCATATCAACATCCATATCTTCTTCCATATCAACATCCATATCTTCTACCATGTCAACATCCATGTCAGTTCATGAGTCTTTCACCCCACATATCACCAAGTTTGGTGCCCCTGATTAAACAACAATGTTAAAACATTGGCCAAGAAAATTCTAAACTATGAATGATCATTAGAACATTTGCATTACCACTTGCATTAATCATCCATAACACATTACCACTTGCATTAATCATCCATATACATATGCATTCCACAAAAAGCATTTACACAAAAGTATTCACACAAAAGCATAACACAAAAGTAAAAGCCATGTATATATATATCACATGTACAATGAGTGCCCAAAAAGGCTACATACAATGGAGCACCAAGGCTCATATACAAAAAGTGCATCTAAGCACTAGCTAACGCCTATGAGAGGACCCCTGTGACCCTGAAGAAGCCCTAGACCTAGAACTATACCTAGACTCACTAGGCCTAGCTGACCCAGATATGGATGAGGAGGGCAGTTCTGGAAGCCCAATATCATGCTCCATCAATTGATCCTCCAAAGCCTAGACATATCCCTCCTAAGCCTAAAGGTGATGTACATCATGCCTCTACCTACAATGCCCCTCTAGAAGCTCTACCTAGAGCCTCGTGATCCTATCCTCATCTCCACCTATTGTTGGCCATGAATCTAACTCCATATACAACTAAGCTATCTCTACCTCCAAAATCACCTCTCTACCATACATCCAAGCTATCTCCACATCCCAAGCTACTATCATAGCATCTCGCTCTACCACCTACTACTCCAACCTCACTCGATCATCCTCGCTCTGACTAGGGGGTCCATCCATAATATCCTCTATATCCTCCATATTCCCTCCATCTCCCCCAAACTTAAGAACCTGCTCTACCATATCCCCTCCATCTCCTCCATCCTTCAGAACCTGCTCTATCACCCTCCTAGTCTGCCTCCTTCGACTGCTAGCCGAGAGATGCCTTCGATGCTTAGGAGCCTCCTTGGCTCCCTCAACCTCATCCCCATATCCCTCTCCACCATCTACTACTAGACTCGATACCCATGGTGGTTGAGTCATGAACCATGCATCATACTCCTCCGTAGTCCCTGCATCATCCACATCGAGGAGATCGATCTCCTCATCATCCTCTAATGTGACCCTCCATGCCTTGATGCATGGTAATCCTATCTCATCTTGATGCCTCCTATAGAGCATTGGCTCATCAGGAACCCCTTACCTCAAGCTAAACTACCAAAGCACCCATGGGAACTAGATCAGCTCCACCTCCTTCATGCACCTTGCAACCATCCATCTAGCCTACCGCACCCACCGTAGATGCTCTCCATCACCTATCCACATGGCACCCTACCATGGCCTCCATATCACCTAAGCTACCATCAATCTAACCCATAGATCCCTGTACCACTACCTCATCTAAGTAGGATGACTTGACTGCACCTCCTCTACCACTAGCCACCTCATAGCATAGGGTTACTCCCTATCCCATCCCCTCACCGGCAAGCCCATAGGTCGAGCCACACTGAAGTGCTCCCAACCCCAGCATTGTAGTAGCACACTACAACCTAGTCCCTAGAGCTTCTACCTCTTCACCTCATATAGCTCCTGGTATAACTACACCAATAAAGTAGGAGCCCATGCATACACCCATGGTGTAGCGAGCATGTCACACACCAACCCGATAAGGTTCCAGGGGAACCGACACTCGATGTTATTTGGGACCACTATGTTGGCCAACACGAACATCACCAAAGTGGGAAGGGCATCCAACTTCTTGTCCACATACATGGACAAGTAAGTAATCCCTCCACCCATCACCTCCACAACATCCCATCCATCCCCAAACATGTGGCTCAGCTCAACCTTCTTATCATGTCCAACCTTGACATGCAAGCCCTCCATCGATAACTTGAGGATGTGGTAAACATCCTCAAGTGTCACAGTCATCTCTCCGATAGGGAGCTGAAAGGTCCCCCTATCCGGATCCCACCTCTCTACCAAGGCTGAAAGGTACCCCTCATCAACCCTCACAACATCTATCTGGGCTACCCCTACTAGCCCCACTACCTCCAACCAATCCCAATCCTCACTCTACAATGCCTTTCTCATCCCAAGGATGAGAGGTGAGAACCGATGCCGAGCCTCCAAAATCTTTAGCTACAACACAACACAAAAACATTAATGTTAATACATGTACATTACTAAAAAAAAAGGAATAATTTTTGCACAAAAATAAAAGAAGGTCAAAAGAACTTACCTTGGAAAAGTGCACACCTACTTTGGCCCTCACATCCACTCCCTCCATCACCATAGCTTTCGCAGCTCACCAAGCACTCACTCCACTTCACTCACTCCACTCCACTCCCTCAGACGCAGCTTCTAGAATTCGTGGATGCACAAATGAGCCTGGTTTCCCCTCTGCAGGCCTTATATAGCTATTTTAGGTGCACTAAAATACCCATGGGCATTTCCTGGTGCACTGAAGTGCCCACCTATGTTTGGAAACATGCCAAATTATGGTGGGCATTTGCGTAAGCAATAAGCGCCCATCGACGTCTGGCATCAAAATTGACAAAAGACCAAAATCAATCCCAAAAGGTAGCTTACCTCCACCAAATCACTCCAAATTGCATCCTTGCATCAATTTCATCATAATAACATGTTTTGTGAAGGTTCCAACTGATTTGGATGCATAATTTTTGTTTGCGACCAAAAAGGCGTAAAATTACTTATCAATCTCCAAAATGCTTCAAAAATGGTCCAAATTTTCACAAAATGACCATAATCATCATTCTCATCCTCAATTCTTCATTCTCACACCATTTTCATTCATCAATCATAACATTTGCACATTTTCCAAGTTCACCTACAATTTCAAGTGAACCTCGTATCTAGTGGTCTATTCTATCCCCTTGGCGATTGCAACGATTTGCATCCATGCAATTCGGTAAGATGAATAAACTACCATAAGGACACTTGGCCATTTTTCATCATCCAATATCTCATTGTTTCAAAAATCAAAATCACTTTTGGTACTTCACCTTTAGAGTGAGACTATGCCAAGACCAATTTGCTCAACAGTTATCATTGATGGCCTAGTTCGTGGGGCTTGAAACATGGACAAAATCATATTTCATCACTTCCCATTTCCTTGATAGTCATCATAGAGATAGGCACTAGCTAGGGTGATTGGTTCCAACTATGGGAATTATCTGACAGTCACTAGTAGGCCCTCCAAGGTTGACTCTTTTTATTTTATTGCATTTTCATCACTTTGCATATCAATGATGCTGGAAGGCACATTCTTCAACAGCATCGAATCACCCCAAATTTGGGGTAACCACATTTGGTTTTGAATTTCCCACAATGGGATACATATTACATGATCATGGCATCTACACTTGGCAAAAACCCCTTTCTCTATTAGGGCAAAAATAGAGTCAATCACATGCATCTTCCACCAACCCCCTTTCACCATTGGGGCAAAAATGGTATCACATTTACATCATTCATATCATCCACAATCACATCATTCTCTTGCACAACCATTTACACTCATCTATCAATTGGCTCATGAGATTCATCCACAAACTCATTCACCAATTGAGGGGGTAAGCTACACAATCAAAATTCTTTTATCTCCAAGCTCATGTCCACATCTCAACAAAGTTGCTTCACCATCAAGCCAAAATAGGTGTCTCATATTTTTGCACCACATTGTGTTTCATGCAACATGGTACAAAAAGGGGTATCTATAGACACCAAAATCTAGCCACTTGTCATCCATCCAGGTATTCCCACCATTTTTACCCATTATTTACATATATTATATATATTTGTTTAATATATATTTAAATATTAATATTTTATATTATATTTTTATATATATTTAATAAATGTGTATATATATGTGTAAATTAATCTCAGCCATCCATATTGGTCTAATCCTAGCCATTCATCCACCTTAATCCATGCCACCTACCCATATTTAATCTCCACCCCCCGTCACATTTTAATCTTGACCACACAAATTATGTCGTTGAAACCCTAACATGCCCTAGGGAAGATTATAAATAGGAGTCATTTTTATGGCTCAACCCCTAAGTTTTCTAAGTCTAAGCCTAAGTAATTCATGCCCTAAAGTTTTCCTTAAGTTTTTGAAGTCCTCAAGCCTTCAAGCATTTTCATCATCTCCCCTTGCTCTTTGTAGCCTTTGCATCTACCATCACCTATCTCGCTACACCAGATATACTTTTGTTTATTTTTTATCTCAATTTTTGAGTACCTCCAAGCATTCCTTGTCATCACTGAGAAGCTATAGGTGCTTCCCTCCATCATCAAGCACCTTTGGGTGCATTCCATCCATCATCGAGTGTCCCTAGGCATTTCCTATTGCTATTGAGCACCCATGGGTATCTCAAACCCCAGTTATGCTGACCAATAAACCCTCGGGTGTCGCTAGGGCATCTACGCACCTATTTCCTGCAACGATGACAATGATAAATCAGAAAGTGACAAGTTCACAAGGTAAATATTCCATTATTGTATTCATTTTTATTATTTCCATATTTGCATGCAGTATTACTATTTGGCATTTAGGGTTTTTATTGATTTTTGAGGGTCTCACATAGTGGAGCCCTCACAGTTACTACTAATCCTCTTTTGTCATTTTTTATGTGCAGATCTAGAGATATACAAGTATTGAGCAGTTGTTTAAGCTGGAGTGGTCCGATCAATGGATATCTGAAGCCCACTCACTTCTGTTGGGATCGATCGAGCGTGAAGACACCACCTTGATTTGTTGGCTAGGGTTTTAGAGAACCCTAGCATATTGAGATTATTGTATTGAGCAATAAAGCTTTGTAAAAACCCCAATCTAGGGCATATTTGGTTGTAATATCAGAAATCCACTCGACAATAAAAATCAAATTTATTTCTGTGCAATCACATGTGTTTATTTTGCTTTAATTGTTCATTTATTTAAGTTTAGTTATTTGGTGTTGTTCGATTTTGTATCTACATCTACCATACAAGATCATTTGGAATTTTTTAGCTAGTGACTCCACTAATTTATAAGTAATAAATAAAACCTAGTTGCTATCATATTTTAGTCTGTATATTTTGTATTGTATGCTGACAATATTCATAGCTAAGAAGCTAGAGAATCCATTTTTGTTTCTTGAACTACCTTAATTTAAGTCAAGATAAGATAAATTTCTACCTCTAGATTCTTTATTAGAAAGCATAGATTCTACATTCTCTAGCTCTTTTGAACCCTCAAGAATATCTAGTTCTAAATTCATGGCTCAAAATCGATAATAGGTTAATCATAATTTCCCCTAGTGGAATACCATTAGACCATTAGGTTTGGCACATGTTAATGATATGCCTTAGGCAACACTCAAATCCTTGTCTACCTATGATGGTATAGGAAAAACCGCATATGAACTTTGCTAAGATTTAGTTTCATTGTTTGCAATTCATAACATATGAAAATAATATATTATGGTTAGAATATTTACCTTATATTTCAAATTAAAGACACTACATTGGTATCAAACCTTATAATATGGAATTATTCGATCATGGGTTTATTTGAAAAGGCCTTTTCTTGAAGAATTTAATGAGCTAGTAGATCCCTTTTCACTCCTCATCTAGTTCATAGTTATTTATAGTAATCCTCAAGAAATCATTATAGATTTTAATATTAAGTTTACTAGAACTTGGAAAAGGATTCATCAATATATTAGATCTCCTAACCCCCTGGCATATATTTACTACATCAAATAATTAGGTCCTAACCTAGGGCTTCAAAAACAATAGTCTAACATAAAAAATTTCCCCTAAGTCTACCAAGTGATTGTCACTACTAAGAATATATTAATCTTTATGGAAAGGTTACCTCCTAGGGTTTTAATGCCATATTTTCTAGATATATTTAAGCCTACTCAATAGAATAAAATCCTATCACAATTACACATCTCCCTCTAGTTGCTTTTATTCCTACTCCCAAGGCATTGCCTCCTATACCTACTATACCAGCCTTGCCAACACCAGAACCAAAGGAATATCCAATAGTGATAGAGGTATTAACTACCTTGAAGACACTAAATAATAAGGTATTGGCTATTGAAAAAGTGAAAATATACCAACATAGAAGATTACCTTCTTTTTGTTAAGGATCAAAGGGATTCCACTAGCAATATGGCAGAAAAGATCAATAATTGTTGCAATGATAATGAACCAAAATCAATAGTAATAGATTTAGAGGGTTGTCCCTGGTCTATAGTGTGCAGTGATCCCCATAGTGTAGACACTTGCATAATGCATTAGCATCAAGCCCAATTGGTTACTATTGAGAAAGATAAGAAGGCTCAAAATGGTTAGATTAATATGTTGTGGGAATCAAAACAAGTCGTGATTACCCAAGATACTTTAGAGGAAGAGTGTATATTAGTATTCACTAGGTCTAGAAAGAAGCCGCTACAGGTGAATCCAAAAAATTTAGAATTGTTATGAGTCCCAGCTGAACCATAAAAACCCAAAGAATATACATTGCATAATACCAAGAAAACTCTAGCTTAGCTAGAATCAATAAAGGTTCCCCTAATGTTGGAGCCATAAAAGGAGCAATCAAAACTAGAGCAAGTAGAAAAGGCAAAAGAGACTCTCTCTAAATTACAAGAACAAGCCAAGGATAAGCTCAAATATCCTTCTATAACAAGGAGATAAAGGATTTAAGCCACTCAAAAATATAAAAGGAGGTTTAATGAACTAGAAAGAAAAGAAGAAATGAAATAGATAGAAATATTTTATTTTAAAATTATTGAAGAACTAAATAAAACTCCTCCTAAAGAAAGATGTATGAGGCCCTGATGATTCTCAGATAGATTTGTTTGCTCAAAGCTTCATTAAAAATGACCAAGTTAGGAGATAAGTCAAATTTATAATATAATATTTCTTAGGATTTGATAACCGCTGAGTCCAAAAATAATAGGCCACCTCCTTTTTACATGTTCTCAAGCATGGAATATTGGGTTGTATATAATTGCCTGATTAATTCTAGAGTTGAAAATACTATGATGCCTAAGGCAGTGTGTGAAGCTATGGGTATGGAATACATTTGTTTGTGTCCCAAATTTTTGCAATTGGATGGTACTCGTATCAAAATAGTTGGATTTATCAAAAAAATTGCAATTGCATTCCACAAAGTGTCAAAGATTACTATGATACAGGAAGTAGTAATTGTAGACCTTGAACTATACTTTAATCTCTACCTTTCTCAAGAATTTATAGCAAAATTGGGAGGTTATATGTACCTTGATTATTATTACATGATCATCCCATATAAAGGTAAAATAATTAATATCTTTCTCGAGAAGCTGACATAATATCATATAGAGAATATGGAGGAAGAATGTATTAATACAATTATCGAAGAAATTGAACCTTTGGAAGACATTCTTGAAGAGTTGAAAACTATAGATGAATTCTCTCTAAAATATTATAATTCCTTGATTTAAATTGGAATTAGCACATATGGTATCACCGATCTAGAACAAAAAGAGGTCTCAACTATGACAAACCAAGAACTCCAAAAAATAGAGCTTTGAATGTTTTATTTTGATGGGGCAAGATGTTAGAATGGAATCAAAGCCAAGATAGTTTTAATAACTCCTTCAGAAGGAATCACATGTTTCTCCTATAGGTTAATATGGAGTTGTACTAATAATGCAGTTGAATATGAAGCATTGTGTCTTGCCTTGATGCAAGCAAAGAATATGGGCATTAAGTTACTCTTAATCTATGGCGACTTTGAGCTTGTGGTCAATAAAGTGATAGAAAAATATAGCAGTAAAAATCATTTTCTTAAAGTATATCATAATAGGGTATGATATATGATGGAAGAATTTGAATCATTAAATATAAAATTCACTCCTAAAATAAAAATGAGTTAGCCGACATACTAGCTTCTCGAGGAGCAAATTACATGCCCATTGTCGATTATGGTCAAAATATGAAAAAGTAAAGATGATATTTAGGTTGGCAATCCTATATGAAAAAATATTTTGGCAAGTGGTTGAATTTGATCAATAAATTATTCACTTCTTGGCAAGATAGGTGATCTACACAATGTAATGGCTCTCCTTGGCAATACTTTTTCTTGATGCTTGATTTATGTAATGATGTGTGGATATCAAATGTATAATATCATTTTTTGTTATCAAGATGTCTTGATAGTTCCACTTTATGCTTTTAAAAGTTGTATTATACTATTTTTGTAATATGGTACTATTTATGGAATTTATGATTGTAGGACCAAGTACTCTCATGGGTGGATTGGTATGGGACAACCACCAGAGTTGAGAGAAAAAGGAAAATGATAGATGACATTATCATCAATAGCTCAAGGGTAAAAGGAAACCCTTCATATAGGTGCATTACATATATGTATGTTTAATTGAATGCACCATTGGGTAATGAGGTTGCTATTAAGCAAAAGAGCCATCCTTAGTAGGCAATGAAAGTGTTACAGTAATTGTAAAGCCTTCTACTTATGGAAAATATTGGTTGTATATTATGTTGCTTGTATTTTGAAGCATAAATTATTTGGTTAGTGGCTAATAAAATAAAGTGTTAATAGTAAGGTTAGTATTGTTAATACTTGTAAATATGTGGTATCAATGTTAATGGTTAATATTAACATTCAATATTTAATTAAATTAATTAGGTGAGTAATTAATTTAATTATTAGTGTAGTTCATTAGTGTTAGTAATTAACACTAACATTAGGAAGTGATAATAATATTAAGGCTATGTATGAATGATTTTATTGTTAATTATTGCTTCAAAAGTATTAATATAATGGTATTATATTTTAATAGCATGGTTAATATTCATTAAGCCTTCACTATTATATGTTGGAACTGGGTTTGAGAAAATGCTCAAGATCAAGTGTTTATGTTGATGACTGGAAAGATGGAAAGAGTATCCACCTAGATGGATAGGTGCTATATTGATGCCATTCAAGGCAGCGATATTTTCATAATTTTAGTGAAATTAGTTATGAGGGAATGACATGATAGCAGCTAGAGGAGGATGACAAGCAGATCGTGTATGAAGAAATCAAATAGAAAGAAATAGGATTATTCTTTATATCATTACAGTGAGGTAAGATCATTCTAATTGCATGTTGTTAGAACAAAGTGGGGATTTATGAATTTTTTTCAATATGCACCTTCATGTTGCCTTGTTGTTGCACGACTTAATGTTGAGAATTTTATTTAAGTTGCTTGTTTTTACCTTTGTCAAATGTTGGTTATGAATGCTTTTTTCTTTTAATTCCTAAGTGGATAATTTTTTTTTGTTTTCGAGAGTGAGGTGTGCTTTAGATTGATATTGAGAGTAGGGAAGAGCTTTTAAGTATTTCTTTTTGAGTTGAAGAAGCATATATTACTTTGTTTTTCTAGTTCTTTTGAGTGCAATTGTTTTCCTCTTGGATTTCTAGCTATTGTTAAGTATTTTTAATATGTTTTTTGTGGAGAAAGTGTATTTTCTAGCATCAAGTTTTGCATTCTTCTATGCTAGGATAAGGTTGAAAAATTCATTGGTTTCTCCTTATTTTATTAACCTTGCTTGTATTTATTATATTAAGCGGGTTGTTGTGCATGCTTATGCCTTTTATGAAGTTAGAATTTAAGGCTATCATTCTTGATTTTTGTCGTAATGGTTTCCCTGTTGCTTATTGGTTGTGTATGGTGGTGGCATTATCTTATTGCTCTATGGTATGCTTTTATCATTTCTAAAGCTATATATTTCATTCATATTTTGAGTTTTTTTTCAGGCATCTGGTGTGGTTTGGCTGTGTTGTGAGGTTTTTCTATGGTACCTTGGTTTTGGGATGCTTACGTATATTTTTCACGGTGAATGTGATGCTTATTTTGAGTGCTTGATGTTATCTTTTATTTATGTGATTATTAAGAGATATAATTTAGTTATATTAATTAAATAAGTAAAGTTTGGTTTAAATGATAATATTAAGCATGTGAATAAATAAGTTCTTGAGGTTGTTGAAGGTTGTTGAGCAATTAGAGATGTTGGATATTATTAAAATGAAATATTATATTATTTTATTAAAGAATTAATTGATGCAATGTGTTCTTAAATATAAAAGGATTTCTAATGGTTAAATAACGGATAAAAGATTTGACTAATCTTAAAATTCTAGGAAGTAAGAGAGTGTCATTTTAATAGAGAATACTTTCATAGATGGATGAGGCTTGGATAGCCAAGGAATCCATAAAAGGAGAGAAATATGGGATTCTCTCCATGTTATTGTTTAATTTTGGTTTTTATGATGTATGTGTTGCATTGTTATATGTATTTTTACATAGTGCATGTTAGGCTTACATATGCATGTATGATTTGTCCTAATCCCTAAAGATTTCTTTCAATTGCTCATTGGAAAAGACCCAACCAATAGAGGACCTTGAGGGAAATATGAAATATTATTCATGTATTTAGAATATGAAAATGTAATAATTTTGGGATGAGTACTAATATGATGAAGAAATAAATGTTGTAAATATTATTCTTGATATATTAGACTTGCTCAAGAATGAAATATTAAATGTTTATCTTTTATATAAAATTCTTGGAATGAAAGGTTATGAGCAAATAAAAACACATATGTTTCATGAATTAAAGTTATAATATCGTAGATGCTGTTATATTATTTCCATTGTAAAATAAGAAAATTCTAAATGATAGTATTATATTTTGAAAAGCTCTTAAAATTGCTAGTCCTTAGCAATGTGTTGTTATGCTTTGATTTAGAACTTTATTTTATTTTTTGATAGAGTTGGTTAATTTATTTTTAATGTTTAAACTCTTGGTTTTGTATATGATTTTTCGGCATGAATCTAGAGCCATTTTATAAAATACTTTATTTAATATGTACCCAATCCTAGGAGTTGTGGTGATGCAATAACCAGGTATTTGTGAATTTTATGGGAGTTGTGATGATTCAATAACCAGATAATTGTGAATGATACACCTTGAACGGTGAGGACCAGGTGTTCCCAAATATGAGGCTTTTGGATAGTCCTAAGTGGTTAGTCTTGGATGTATTTATAGTAGTGATGTTTAGGGATCATTCACAAGATATTATAATGGTGGAACCTTGAATGGTGAGGCTCAAGTGACCATGCTCATTACCAGGTGAGTGGTAATGGCCTTAGTTAGCCTATGGAGGTGTGGTAACTAAGAACTAAGGAATTATGGTAGAATAATCCTACATAGAAAAACTTATATAGGGTTAGAGAATAGGCATCCCCCTTTAAGTGTTATGGGTCTTAAAGGATAATCCCTACACTATGGTCAAGTTATCATATATCGATGAGGGTATAGGAAAAGTGGGGGGACCATTGATGGTGTCCTTTATAAATGGTGAGGTTTAGAAAGGTGAACCCCAAAAGTATGGGAAGTTTACCACTCCTATCCACTTTAGTGCCATCTACAATAAAATTGAACTCAAAATATGGTTATGACTTACAATGTTGAAACAAATATTGGGACTTCTTTGTGAAAATGAAAAAATCTATCTCTCTCCCTTGGGTTGAGTTGGTGGGTTGTTACACACAACTCAACAAAAAGAGATACTACAATAAGTTGAACAAGAAGAAGTTATTTAGCTAAATAATAATCACATCCCCTAGGACTGATCACTTTAGAAAGCTTGTTTGATAAAAATGATCTAAATACAGGGCATAAAATAAAAATAGAAGAGCAAGCTTACAAAGAAGTCCAAATTGAAAAAGGAAAACAATTTAAGGTTGGAATCTACTACTCCATAGAAGAAGTAGATATATTCAAGTCACTATGCAAATAATACCAAGATATAATAGCATGGAGCTATGATTATCTTTGGGTTTATGAAAAAGAGGTAATTCAACATACAATAGAGCTAACGCTCGAAGCTAAACCAATTAGGCAAAAGCAAAGGTTGGTTAATATCAAAATAGAAGCAAATATGAAATAGGAGCTTCTAAAATTATTAAATGCCAAAATCATATATCCAATTAAACCTTCTACATGAGTAGCCAAATTGGTACCAGTAAAGAAGAAGAATGGACACATCTGCCTCTATATTGATTTTTAAAATTTAAACAAAGTTTCATTGAAAGATCATTATCCTTTTCCATATATTCATTAAATATTGCAAACTATAGTAGGAGTAAAGACATTTTTACTCTTGGATGGTTTCTCAAGATATAATCAAATATGTTTCAAGGACAAATATTATCACAAAATAAAATTCACCACCAAATGGGAAACATTCATGTACCAAAGAATATCGTTTGGTTTATCCAATGTTGAAGCAAATTTTTGGTGTGCTATGGACTTTGCTTTTGGTGTGTTGGTTAACAAAATCATCCTAAATTACTTAAACGACATGACAAAAAAAAGCACTTAGAGCATTTAGATATGGTTTTTCAAAAGTGTCACTAGTTTGGAATATCACTCAATACAAAAATAATAATATTTACTATCCATGAGGGGAAAATTTTAGGATATGTCTCTAAATAAGGAATGGACATTGATCCAAAAATAATTCAAGTTATTCTAGTTCTACCTCTTCCCCTTAACAATAAATTTTTGCAATCATTTTTTAGGTAGATCAACTTCATCCAAAAAATATTTTTGACTTTGTGTAGATAGTCAAACCTATGACAGAGCTCCTAAAGAAATATGCACACTTTAAATGGACCCTTCAGAGTAGAACAGTGTTTGAATAGATCAAATAGACTATAACAAAGGCTTAAATATTAGTCAACCTAGATTTTAATAAAGACTTCATATTATATGCATATTGGTCTGAAGACAGTTATGTTGTAGTTCTAACTTAAAAGGATGATAATCAAGGGGAACATCTAGTGTGTTTATTAGGCTAGACATTTCATGATTATCAAAAGAACTAAAATTTTATAGAAAAACCTATGTTCACCATTATAAAATCACTAAAAAATTTTAGACATTATGTGTCTCAGAGTAATACTATAGTCTACATAATCCATTTAGATATCAAGAATTACATCCTTCAACAAGAATTGGGAGAAAAAAAATAGTTGGATGGGTCACTAAATACAATAATATGACCTTGAAAATGCCCTACTAAACTGGTAAGAGGTAGAGCCTTATGTCAACAATTTATTTTCACTCCAAAATATGACTACCATATGTACATAGGAGACAACATTGGAACAAACCTTAGAAGTGAGTAGCACTTGAAAGAGCCTGATTGGGTGGATAGCTTGATAAACTATTTTCAAACAAGAATATGCCCTAGAGGTTTGAATGCTTCAAAAAGGAATCTATATAGATTATAGGAATTGAAATGTCTTACTACCAAAGAGGTTGTACAATAAGTTTTTAATGGAATTCTCCTTCGTTGCATAAAATCAAAACAAGTTGAGAAAGTGTTAATAGAGTTCCACATAGGTTTGTTCAGAGGATATTATTAGGGATAAACAAATACTTCCAAAATACTTAGAGTTGGAAAATATTGGCCCACCATCTTTGCAGATTCATTCAAAGTGGCTAAATCTTGTGAAAAATATCAATGATTCATCGAAAGAAATAGAAATCTAGTGCTACCACTACAACCAATAATGATAGAGGAGCCTTTCCAATAGTGGGAATTAGATTTCATTAGAGTTATAAATCTAAACTCATCAGTAGGTCATAAGTATATTTTAACATTGATAAACTATTTTACTTAGTATACAAAAGCAAAAACCACAAAATCAACCAATAAAGACATAGTAATTGAGTTCCTAGAAAAACTAATCATAAGGCTTGACATCCTAGACACTTTGGTGACTCACAATGGATCCACATTTATATGGGAAAAATAGTTAAATTTACAAAAAAATATAGTATCTACCTAAAAACAACGTCAAACTATTACCCTCAAGGGAATGAGTTGGCCAAATCCACCAATAAGAATCTATTGAAGATCATTAAAAGAACCATTGGCAAAAATAAGAAGGGTTGACACTTGTTACTCAATAAAGCATTATGGGAAGACCAAATAACACTTAAAAATACATTAAAAACTTTACCTTATTCATTAGTTTATGGAAAAGAGGCTATTCTCCCATTACATATTTAGTTGCCTTTGATGAAATTAAAGAATCAAGAGGAACTTTCTGATAAATAAGAAACAAAGGCTCGAATAGCACAATTCCTACTATTAGAATAATAGAGAGAAAAGGCTTATGAAAATTTCCAAAATAATTCAGTCATGATGAAGCATTGTTTTGACAACAAAACCACATTTCATAATTACCAAATTGGTGACCTTTTTCTCAAATGGTATGAGGACAAATCAAAACCAAAAAGTCGCCAAAATTTTAATTTGTTTAGGTTTGGACCATACCCCATCACCACCAAATGAGAACACAATATGTATGAACTATTATATGACAATTGGTAAACCTTGTTGATATTGATAAATGAACATCACTTAAAGTGCTTCATTTAGGGTGACTCCACCCTTTTGTATCATATGTAAATAGAGACACAAAAAATAATTAAGCCACAACAATTTTGAAAATAGATAAAAGTCATTTAGCCAAAACTAAATTAAACCAGTTATAATTTTGAAACCTCACATACTTATTCCTCAGATGGTCATAATAGCTGAAATATGACTGGGATGCAAAATATCCTATATGACCTTGCAAAAAATGAAAGTCAATCTTCAAGAAAAGATGAACATGTAGTTCAACTTGTTAGAATTATTGAGTTGTCATTTATGACAAAGGACAACTTGGTTGCATGGCATGCTTGGGTGAATTTTTCGAGGCAGTGTGATGTGTGTATGCACAGTGCAAATTATATCATATGCATTTATTATAAGTGTATACAAGTTGACATTTATTAAGTAAATAAAGGAGAATTTTCAAATTTAAAATAAATATTTAACATTAATATTTAAATATTAATATAAATATTGAAAAATGCAAAGGTGGATATATTTAAATTATAGATTTAAATATTAATATTAAATTGAGTGGGCTGACCACTTAGGGTGCAAAAAGCAAGGAAGAGAAAAGGTTTATATAAATATAAGTTAAAGTTCATTTTGGCAATTATATTTTGATCGAAGATCTTCAATACATCCGTGCAATGACGGTGAGGGAAAGGATAAAGTGGAGGTATTGAATATTTATAGTGATCATACATAGACAAGCACAACGATAAGTGTGAAGGCTAAAGAGTTTCTTGTGGATCCCATCGGATGGCAAGAGGATGCAGTGACGATGCAAAGGAGAGATTGTTTCAAGCAACGGTGAAGAGATTGTTTCAAGATGTGGTAGTGAGGTTTGCAACACACGTGGATGGATTGAAGGTGCACCAGTACTCATTGAAATAGGAAGAGTTTCATTGAATTGAAGTCAATCACTATACAGTGAACACAATGAAGTGTGAACAAGAAAGAGTGGCAAGCTACGGATACATAGTGCAAGCAACATTGAATGTGATTTGAGCTAGAGACATTAAATAGAGGAAAGTGAAGTCATTGGTGTAACAGCTGTAGAAGTAGATAGCATGGAGGGGCATCGAAGTAAGCTTACATGCAAAAAAAGAACATCACATAATTGGGTGAGCATGAGCATCAAAATATTTTAGACTAAGCTTGCTAAATTTTTATCTTCACACACACATTCTAGGAGGAGCACAACGATAATAATTCTCATGCATACCAAAGAAGTTCCACCACAGGTAAAATACTCAATTCATAAAGCACTATAGCTGAAATGCATCAAAGAAATAGCATGCAAAATAAAGACACTAACCATTGAAGAAAATTCATCAGTCATGGAGAGAAGAAGATCACAAAATTATGGGTTAAAATATGTAAGTTGAATTTTGCTTATATTTGCTTGTTTAACCTATTTGAAGGACCAAAAACATCGAGGGTTGTTGTGGGTTTTCCATCCATTGGTATTGGCAAAAATACAATAGTTATTTTCTGCTACAAAGAAGGATACAGTCAGTGATATATTTTAGGAGAAAATTAGGGGGAAGACATCGACGTTGCTACGAAGGAGGTCCTTGGCAAGGTCAATGATGATGAGCATGGTATTGTAGCCCATTCTCATGAGGTTGTAGACATTGATGTTGGGCCAAATTTTGTAGTGGTGGATTTTCCAATGTGGCAGTGTTACAAATTATATTTAATTGGTTGACAACATCAAGCACATGGTAGGTATATCTACATTGCATCCAATCAAAGCTTTTTGGGGCCCACACAGATTACACTTGGAATCTATAGTGCACAAAGGAATACATTGGTCAAAGGGTAAATATCACTGTAGCCAAAACTTGAGAGATACAATGTTTATGGTGATACTAGGGGATTAATATTATTTTTCTTGTGAATCCTGTGATGTGACCATTTCTTTATCTAAATCGTGTAAGGACAAGATCCAATATACTGTGGGACCTTTTCATCTTTAGTTGTGCTGGCCTTGTAAACAATTCCCCCTTTCTTTTTATTTTTAACTTCTTTTTTAGTATGTTTCTTTTTGGTTGGTTGAGCACCCAAAAAAAGTTGTGTAAAGTACCTCGAGTCTATCCACGTGCCCCACCGCTTTAGTGGGATGCATGAAAATTTAAGGGGTGCACAAGCTGTGTGCCCAATTTTGGACCCATACACTCCACTTCCCAAGTGGAGGGCATGAATTTTTGTTGGGTGCATGAGTTCATGCACCCAAGTATGGACCCATGCGCTCCACTCCCCGAGCAGAGTGTGCAAGATTTTGGAGGGTGCACAAGTCATGCACCTAAGTGTGGGCCCATGCACTTTTCTCCCCAAGAAGAGTGCACAAGGTTTTTGAGGGCACACAAGTATTACGCTCGATATTGGGCCTACATGCTCCACTCCTTGAGTGGAACGTGTAAGGTTTTGGAGGGCGCATAAGTTGTGTGCTCAAGTGTGGGCCCCTTAGCTCAACTTCTTGATCAGAGTGCACAAGGTTTTGGAGGGCACATGAGTTATGCACCTGAGTGTGGGCCTACACACTTCACTCCTTGAGCATAGAACATGAGGTTTTGGAGGATGCACGAGTTCATGCACTCGAGTATGTGTTTATTTGCTTCACTCCCTGAGTAGAGTGCACAAGGTTTTGGAGGGTGCATGAGTCATGTGCTTGAGTATAGGCCCATGTGCTCCACTCATCGAGTGGAGCGCATGAATTTTTATTAGGCACATGAGTTTTTTTGCCCAAGTGTGGGCCTACATGCTCCACTCTTCGAGCAGAGTGTGTAAAGTTTTATCGGGTGCACAAGTCGTGCACCTGAGTGTGGGCCTACATGCTCTACTCCCAGAGTGGAGTGTGTGAAGTTTTTGGGGGTGCACGAGTTCATGCACCCCACTCAATATCATGTGTCAACTTTTAATTCAATGTAGATAGGTATTAAATGCACATGAATTTTGTTCACCCCTTCTATAAAGTCATGTACCTCACTCGAGCACACCCCATCCAAACTAATAAGAAGCAAGTAATTGGATTGCTTGGACCCCACTTAGCAGTGATCCAACCATGTAGACCCAAAAAGCATCCAATCAAAATTTTATGGGGAATTGATTTTTTTGCGCTTAGCTTTATGGCACGACAAATAAAAACCCTTTGACTAATGAAAAGTGGGTGCTCTACCTAACGATATTTAATACAAGAATTTTTAAAACAAGGTGGTAGACTCCCCTCATGGTATCAATGTAAATACTCTCATGTAGAGTGCATTTTATATAAAGTGAGCACCGTTGTTTGAAAGCACCCTTTGTCTCCAAGGATCCAACCTCATGTATTCTATGAGTGCAACTGTAGCAGGGATAGTAGATGTAAAAGCATGAATTCAAAAATTAACAAGGGCCTAGCCTATGATAAAAATGACAAGGAAAGCTAAGGACCCAAAGAGGCTAGTTGACCCAGTGGAACCAAACAAAGATAGTACACCAGAACAACAGCAAGAAGTGGAGGGCATAACCATATATGTATTTGACCCCACAGAGGAATATAACCAACACCACCCTACCCTATTAAGGGGTTTATTGATGAGAGCACAAAGGGATAGCAGCGAGTCAAGTCCTATATGTAACAAGTGGAATATCAACTTGGTCTGGTTAACTGACCTGAAGGTTTATCACTCCTTAGAACTTCTAACTTGGCTAGTAGTGGTGTTTCACCCTCAAAATATAACTATCTGAAACCATGGGAATTAGGTGTTATGCAGGTTGATAGTAGATAGAATCAGGTAATTTTTCAGGGTCTCTATAGCCTTGAGTATTTTGGCCTTCCAAAAACTGGATCTCCAGTCCATATTTATGCTCAATACCTCCTTCCCAAAAATGTTGCTAAAAAGAAACAAATGTGTGCCCCTTGGTTTCCCCATTTGAAAGTTTTTCCTTTGCCCTTGGGCACAAGATTATGCAGACATGATCAACCTAGTGTTGGGCACTAAATATTTAGAACATGTAACAAAGGAGGTAATATTATTAATAATCCAATGCAATAGAACAGACAAGGTTCCCATGTATTGGTGGGAGGAAATTATAAGCAACAACATGGAAAAAGAACTAATAAAGCTATAGGAGGCCATACTGGTCGATATGGAAGAACTTCCCCCCTTCTCCTACTATTCATTTTTAATTCATTTAGTTATAGGTCAATTAGACTGAGCCTTGGTAGAGCAAATGGGAGGAGTCAACACCACCATAATTCAGGATAGGCTCTTGTGTATACAAGAAGGATGCTCAAGCTACACAACCTTCTTTGAGAATATCCTACTAGTGATTCATACCCTTCTATGTAGAGAAAGTCCTAACAGGTTTGGGGTCAGGGTAAGAACCTTTCTACATGAAGTCGAGGCAGATGATTTTTTTTATACAATGGAATTTTCCTATATTACAATATATGGGTCCAAATTACCACCGAAGGCATTGCCAAAATATTATCCAACATCCATAGCCATCCTAGAAATATCCAAGTAGATATCTGAAGAATTGAAAATCTAGTCTATAAGAAAAAATGGGAGCATCCCATGGGTGTCGATTCCTTGTAGAATGAGTCCCTACACATACCCGGGCTACTTCTCTTTGTTGTGAGCTATTTGGAACATGGATACATATTTCTTACAAGAAGTATCTTGGAAATCCTACGACCCGTATGGATACCATAGAAAGGTTGTCTCATCGAAGCTTTATCTCTTACAAGTGTCACACAGGGAAAATGGTTTTGAAGATGAAATGCAGAAGGCAATCAGGCAGGATCGATCATTGGACTTGGTGTGGAAAATGGAGAATAGACCACACAATAAATTGGAAGTGGTAGGATATTATGCTTTTGATTTGAGACTTCATAGAGGGTTTTTGGTCGATAAGGTGGTCCCTTTGGTCCCAGTTGCTCCTCTAGAGGAATTCTAGGATCCCACTTTCTAGGTTGTTCACCAGGATACCGATTTATTTGAGGTCATGATAAAAATAGTAGATGAGACTCAACAGGAGTAAGGTAGGCTCACTTCATCTTCTAGTTCCCTTGTTAATACATTAAAAGGAAAATATTTGGTCACTTGCTCATCTCATTAGACACCAAGTCTTACTTCATCATCTTAGGTGTTGATGTCTCTATAAGACCAGACTGAGCTGGAAGCCATCCAGTCTATGCTAATTTTTACCACCCTGGTGATCAACAAAAAGGAGAACCTGATTCTCCTGAAGACCCTGAAGAAGATACACGAATTTGGGGGAATTTCAAGCTTACTCAGGGAATATGAAGTTCAAGCAGGGAGCCCTTCACAATCCCCCACGAATAAAAGAATTAGGGCCGAATCAACTAGTTTAAATGTAGAAAACTTTACATTATCCCAAACAAGGGACTCACTCTAGTTTACAACTGACCAAGAAGACCAAATACAAGATATGGAGGAGCAAAGGTCCCCCAGAAAAGGAGTGAGTAGACCCCAAGGAACCATAAGGTATGAATCATGTGATGTGTCCACTTCCACGTTTACTATCCCTCTATCATTGAGCCTGAAGGAGACCATGATAAATCTTAGTAAGGAAGTTATGTTGGCTGAGGCTAGCCTACTCGATATGATGAAGTCCCACATAGCTTCTCAGGTCTAGGTAGTAGAAGCTATAGAAAAGAAAGTATCAGTTTTACAGACCAAAGTTATAGAAGTGGAACAACTACAACTCAAAGTGCAAAAACTATAGGTCAATATTTATCAACTGAAGTAAATGGTAGCTCCCTCCCAGACCATTGTTGCACGGGCCAGTGACCACTTTGGGTCCATTGATGAATGTAAACAAGAGATGATAGATAAAATATAGGAAAAAATCGAGGATTTTTCATTAATATTTTATGATATATACACTACCAGACACACATTCAGCCTCCTACATGACCAGTTGCAGCAAGCTGACCAAAGGTGAACTCAATATATCTTGTGTACCAAAAGTTTAAATAGAACTACATAGAAATAAGTGTAGAAGCAGCTACATTGGAGGATGGTTATATTTATTTCTTTCTAGAAGAACATGCTAAAGTTTTCATCTACCTGCAGAACAAACCCAATTGGCTCCTTTGGGACCAAGAAGTTGTTAGCTTTGAGTGGGAGGTTGAAGATGAACTAAATGATTGTGGGTTTACACTGGATGAGTTCATCCAAGCTCCTGATATCAAGGAGTTTATGCTCAATAAGATACAAATATTTGAATTGGGTCAAGATACGAAACTATCAAAGTAATTCATAGCTTTGGTGCAGATGGTGGATCACTTATGTGTCTTCACTAAAAACACCATGGAGTGGTCTAAGGAATGGGTGAACAAAGTCATGCAAGACCTTAACCTGCTAACATTTGCCTTAACCTTCCATGATGAGGTATGGGGTTACATTGATCAAAGTCTACAAAATATCATAAGGAAAGAAGTGGGGCCCAGCTCACCAAAGGAAGCCCATGAGCAAAGCACAACACAACCTACTCAGGATAGTAGGAAGGATAGCACACAACCTCAACCACCATCCATATAAAGAGAATAACATGGGCCACATATCCATATTTTATTCTACCATATTTTTTAAGGAAGTGAGATTATGCTAGATGAAAGGCTGATGAAGAAATGGTTACAGCCCCGCTCGAGTAATCAACACTATATATATAAGACCACTACAACATCGGTGATAGGGATCAAACCTCTGAGAGAAAAAATTGAGTCCAAGTATAGTTGTGTCTAAGAGTTAGTCATATTTTCCCTTGTGTGTGTTTTTTTGTCTTCCTTACCTTACCCTTTCTTCTACCATTTTCCAAGAGCTATCCAGGAAACATTGTTTGCTGAGATCATTTCTTTTAGAACATGCCAGAGTTGGGGATTCTTGCATCATTGCATACATTATGGAGAGAAATAATTTCATGTTACATTATTTGAATGGGGGAGTCATTGTAGTCATTATCATATAGGACCCGAGCACTATGTCGGGCTTATAATATATAAATGTTTTTTATACAAATACAACTCCAACTTTATTCCTGGCAATTTTTGGTGTTCTTGGTCTATGTTTGCTTATTTTCATATTACTGTAATAAGAATATGTGGGTGATACCTTCTTTCACTATTTTAATCATTTTTATTGATTACATAATTTGAATGAATGAAAACAAACTAGTTCTCATTGCCTTTTCCTTTCTGAGTCAACGAATATAAACCTGCTACAACTACCCAATGGACATGCCACCGGTCTAGTCTTAATAAGTTTTAAAAGTATTTGGTTTGGTCACAAAAAAATTAGGAAAATATTATATCATAAAATATGGTAATGCATGGGTTATTGCATCATAATTTTAAATATATGAACCCATTGCCTAGGGTTTCCTTACCCGACCTGGTCTATCTAGAGTCACTCTGATAATCTAATCTTGGGTCAAAGTGGTAGACCCACCAGAGTCTACAATACTCATTGTGATTTTTAGGATTCTTGTGATGTGACAAAGCTTAAGGAGGTAAGTAGGAAATCCCCACAACAAGTTGGAGTACAATGTATTATATTTTCATAATTTTAGAGCAGACCTGAGTGAAGTTGTTAATCAAATTTGTAATCATAAATTGATGCCATTAATTATCAAACTTTGGAACATACCTAAGTAAGTTTATTTATGATTTGGGTATTTTAAGGTTGGTTCCTCAAGGATATTAGTGTCTCCTGTCAGTTGGTGCCCACAAACTTGTAATAAGAAGATTGGTGTCTCCTGTGGGTTGGTGCCCATGAACTTGTACAAGGGGATTGGTGTCTCCTATGGATTGGTGCCCATGAATTTTATTGAAGAAATATAAGAAATATTTTAACGTAGTTTTCTATCGAAAGGGTGTTTCCATGTAAAACTATTGTCTCTTATGTGTATGGATTTTATGCATTGATTTATTATTGCATTCATATTATTGGAGTTATTGTTTGGAAGTAAAATGTTTATCTTATATTTTTCACCCCCCCTCTCAGTATAAGTGTGTGTTTATTTAATTGGTATCAAAGCAAGGTTCCTTCATGAAATCCTAACCACTTGAAGGAAGATCTTATAAGAACACACATGGCTATAGAGGTTAAATTTGATGCTCTTATTGGTGAAAACCAAGAAAAGGAGAAAGATCCAAAAAATGAAGAGGAAGCCATAGTTGACATAGAGGAGGAACTTATTTTTTCTCTTAAATAGGTGAAGAGGCTTATAAAGAAGAACTCAAGATTGAAGACTCAAGTACAAGAGGATGAGAAGACAAAGGCAAAGCTTTTGCAAGATCTCATTGACTTAAAAGTTAAAATTGAAGAGGTAAAGCAAATTGAAGAAGTTATGACTGAGCAGTTAAAGGCAAAAGTGTTGGAATGTGAAAAACTAGAATATGATATTGTCTCTCTAAGGAAGGAAGTGGAAAAATCTAATGATAAACTACAACAAAATATTAGGCTTGATAAAATCATAGAAATATTGGATGATATTATCAAAGAACAACGATCTTCATTTATAAATACTTGGTTTTGAAGAAAATCAAAAGAAACAAAAGGAGGAGTCAAGCTCAAAAGGAATAGAAGGATCAAAGAAAATAATTGAATAAGAGCCTAAGACCAATTATGATATGTTGAAAAGTTAAAGCATCAATAAGGAAGAAAACAAATCTTCATCATGGACCAAGGTTCATTACAGAAACAACAATGAGAGAACCATGAGGCCATACACTCCAAGGCAATCAGACAGGTTTTAATATTTCTTCCATGGTTATTTTTTTTTATGTAACCAATTTGGTCATAAAGATATAAATTGCAGGGTTCATGCTAAGACTGATTTTGGCTTCACCAAGAGGAATTTCAATTTATTTACACCTCTCATGGACTACAACATAATTTGTTACAAATTTAATATTTTTGGGCATACAGCTAAATGGTGTAGAATGGTATTCTTAGAACTTCCGAAATCAAGTAAGAAGGAGGATGGTCAAAATGATATGTCCTCCAAAGTTTGGAAAAAGAAAATGGAACAAGAAAATGAGAAATCTATGTTGGTACAAACAACTTTTCATGTGCAAAACGAATAAAATCAGTGGTACATTGATAGTGGTTGTTCAAGCCATATGATAGGTGACAAAAGCAAATTTCTCTCTCTCAAAGAAATAAATGGAGGCACAGTGAAATTTGGTGATAATTCTTATGCAAAAATTATTGGAAAGGGAACCTTGATCCTAGATAATGGAAGATCAAGGATAGAGAATGTGTTATATGTTTAAGGGTTGAAGCACAACCTTCTAAGTATAAGACAACTATGTGATCAAGGGCATACACTCACATTTCACCCAAATGGATGTGAGATCAAGAAATCCAAGATAGGAAAATTTATTGCAGATGCTTGTAGAACTACAAACAATCTCTACATGTTGAGTGAAATTAAGGAAGAAAAATATTTTTTATCACAAGAGGATGAGAGCTAGTTATGGCATAGGAGAGTGGACCACCTGAACTTTGACAACATGATGAAAATAACCAACAAAAAGGTAGTTAGATATTTACCCAAGATAGCCAAACCCCCAAGCATGATTTACGCATAGTTCCAGCATGGTAAGCAAACAAGATCAAGTTTCAAATCAAAGGAATTCTATTCATCCAAGCCTTTGGATATAATTCACACCGATATATGTGGCCCTACAAGGACAAAGAGCTTACAAGGTGAGAATTATTTCATGTTGTTTATTTATGATTATTCTAGAATGACTTGGGTAACATTCTTAAGAGAAAAATAAGAAGCCTTTGAAATGTTTAAAGCATTCAAGGTACTTGTAGAAAATGAAACAGGTAAAAAAATCAAGTGTCTAATATCAGAAAAAGGAGGTGAATTCACTTCAAATGGATTTATAGAATTTTGTGAACAAAATGGAATTAAAAGCCAATACTTAGTAGCAAGAACTCCATAGCAAAATGGAGTACTTGAAAGGAAGAACATAACTATTCAAGGCATTTCTAGGGCCATGCTAAATGAGTTTAATATTTTTGATGCTTTTTGGAGAGAGGTAGTCTATACAGTTGTTTATATCATCAATAGAGCTCAAGTAAGAGTAAATCACCACAAAAATATATATGAGCTTTGGAAGGGAAGAACAACTATTGTAAAGTATTTTAGAATATTTGGAAGCAAATGCTACATTAGATGAGATGAAAAACATTTGGGTAAGTTTGATTCCAGGTGTGATGAGGGTATCTTCCTTGGATACTCTTCAAAGAGCAAAGCCTATAGATGCTACAATAAAATATTGCATAAAATTATGGAAAGTGCAAATGTAAGAGTTGATGAAGAAATATATCTAAGAGAACCATATCAAGAGATCGTGTATCAAGAAGGAGAAAGTTGCAAATATGAATAAACTAAAGAAACTGAGAATCAGATTACACCCTAAAGAACACCCCCTAGAATACCATTCAAGGCACCACCTAAAACACCATCCAGATATGTGCAAAAGAACCATCCAAAAGATCTTATTATTGGGAATCTAGATGAGATATAAATAAGAAATAAAATAATAGGTACAAGTGAACATGCCAAATTTTATTTACTATCTAAAGTTGAGCCAAAGAATTTCAATGAAGTGAGTGAAGATAAATATTGGATTAATGCAATAGAAGAAGAGTTATATCAAATAGAGAAGAGTGAGATTTGGGAACTTATACCACATCCAAAATACAAGAACATGATCAACACCAAATGACCAAATGCAGAAACAAGTTGAACGAAGATGGTCAGGTTATCAGAAACAAAGCAAGACTTGTGTGCAAAGGCTATGCACAAGTTTAGGGAATTGATTTTGAAGATACATTTTCTCTTGTTGCTCATATTGAGGCCATAAGAATGTTCTTGGTCTTTTCAAGTTTTAAAAACTTCAAAGTGTACCAAATGGATGTAAAATAAGCATTTATTAATGGTTACTAGAGAAAGAGGTCTACATTGAGCAACCATATGGTTTCAGCCTGACAGGCAAGACGGACTATGTATACAAATTGAATAAGGCTCTCTATGGACTAAAGCAAGACCCTAGGACTTGGTAATCAAGGTTGGATAAATACCTCCAAGAACAGATATTCAAAAAATATATAGTTAATAGCAACCTGTACATCAAGAATGAAGGAAATGACCAGTTACTTGTAGTGGTCTATGTGGACGACATCATTTTCGAAGGTAGTAATAACAAGATGTGTCAAGATTTTGCAAAATGTATGCAAAGTGAATTTGAGATGTCAATTCTTGGTGAGCTATCCTTCTTTCTTGGTTTGCAAATCTCATAGTCAAATAAAGGTATATTTCTCTCTCAAACCAAGTATGTAAAAGAAATGTTGAAAAATTTAGGATGGAAGATTGCAATCCTGTAATACTTCCATGATTATAGGATGTAAGTTAAGAAAATATAATGAGTCTCCTGAGGCTAATCAAACTTTGTATATATCCATGATTGGGATTTTATTGTATGTCACAGCTACAAGGCTAGATATAATGCAAGCAGTCAAATTCGTGGCAAGATTTCAAGCTACACCAAAGGAAACACATGTACATGCAGTGAAAAAAATCTTCAAGTATTTGGAAGGAACTATGGATTTTGGAATATGGTATTCCAAATATGATAATTTCACTCTCACTGCATATAAATATGTAGATTGGGAAAGCAGTGTGGATGACAGGAAAAGCACAAGTGGAGGAGCATTTTTTACTGGAGACTACTTGGTATCTTGGCTAAGCAAGAAACAAGCATCAGTGTCCCTATCTACTGCATAGGTAGAATATATTACAACAACTACTTGTTGCACATAGGTTCAATGGATGAAACAAACCTTAAGTGATTTCAAAGTAGAGCATGATCATCCTATCTCCATACTTTGTGATAATACAAGTGCCATCAATATTTTGAAGAATCCGATGATGCATTTAAGTACCAAGAACATTTTGATCAAGTATCACTTTTATGAGATAGCAAGTGACTCATCAAAAATTCAAGTTGGAATAGATTGCTACAAAGGAACAGATTGCTAACATCTTCACCAAGCCACTTCCAAAGGAGGCATTTGAGTATCTCAGAGGTAATTTAGGAGTTTCACTCCTTGTAGACACCTAAAACACATCATGTCAAGGCGACTATTCATATGGGCATGCTAATAGACCAGATGAATGATCTTGGACAACTCCAAGGTGAAGTATTGGTTTTAACCACTCAATTTGGGTAGATTTGGCTAACTCAGATTTAGCCACGACTGACACCCATGGCTAACAGAGTTGGCCATGCCTCAAAGTCATGGATAGCATCAAAACTATTTTGAATCTTGGGCTAAGCCAAATTTAGTTGTAATGGCCTAGGCAATAGAGATTCAAATGGTTTTGGGTGGGTAAGCTTTAAGAGCTTTCCTCCCAATTGATCTAACCTCCTCGATCTTCATCTTGGATTCCTAAGCAAGCCCTCCAGATTGGGGAGAAGTTTGGAGAAGTTTTCATTTGAGAGTAGCAAAGCCCTGTCGAATTTTAAAGCAACTACAATTTTCATGAGTTAAAATGGAACGAAGCTCTGCAAAAATAGATAGCAAATTGATAACCCCCTTGAGGAGAGTCGAAATGCTACCCAACTATGGAGTAATAAGTATAAATCTATCAATGGATCTTTCAAAGAACTAGGAAGCTTAATCACACAATCAAGCCAATCAAATGATAATCTCATCAAATTCAACCACCAATATGTCTTGGAATATAGAGGTGACCCTTGATAATAAATTATATGGAGGGAATTAGAGATCCAAGTCCTGATTACAAGAGCAAAAACATTTGTACCTCAGTTGTGGCTAACAGTGCCAGCTACGCCTTAGACCCGTGGTGAGGGTTTGATCCCTAATTTCCTTTGTTTTAGCATTAGATTTATATTTTTAGTTATGCAATTAGCTTAATATAGCATATATTAACATTTTAGAAGATATTTGACCGATTAATTATAGGATATAGAAGTAGATTTACTTGTATTTCCTTACAATTGTCAATTTAGACTGGATTCATGCTTTTCAAGTTCTAATGGTTAATTAGGCTTCCTAATTGTTAGATTTCATGCTTTATTTTCCATGCTTTACAGTAATTAGATGATTTCTTGCATAGCTTCATATATTTACATCCTTTCAGGATTTCTTTATTATCAATTTATGCAAGTATCTTAAAATCCTCAGCAAGAGAGGCCTCCTTTATCATTAACCCCTTTCATGTTGTTTATTGAACACAGGGTTTACAAGACCTAATCATTTTCAAGGCATTCAAGGTAGCATATACCTCCAACCAAAGGAGAATAAGTCTATCCTTGGCCTTAAGAAGTTTGTGTACATCTATGAAGAGTCTATGGATAATACCACCCTCTCGTTTAGAGGGTTTTGAATGTTGTATTAATTATATCATGAATTTGGGTATCCCTAAGAGGTACATATATGTAGTCTATTTACATTCCATTAATACAAAGAAATTTCTCTTTCTTGTCAAATTCATGTTATTATGGTTTAATGCTCTAAATTTACACTTAATTGATACGATAGCTTACGTATATGCTTTTCACAATGATACAGATGGCAATCATGGTGGGAACCCATAAATTATGCTATCACTAACTGACTTACTATGTTTTTTTGTTGCAGGTCTCAGTCATAGTTAATAGCCATGGTGAATAGTCTTAGCCATGCTTAGCATCCACAGTTAACAGTCTCAGTCATGCCTAACAACCACAACTAGCATAGAATAGGAAAATAGTAGACATCCGAATCTACATCAGACTTGGATTTTAGGTAGGAGCCATTTCTCTATGTTTTCTATGTCTGTCTGTGTTTAGTTTTCTAAATACAGTAGATGAAGTTAGTTTAATTAGAAAACATAGATAAAGGTTAAAAGTAAAAATTTAAATTATCTTAAGTTTTCTTCTAGTTGTTGCTAGGAACAGTGGAATTCTGATTGCAATCCACCCTAGTCTCTAGAGATCTATGTTATGTTTCTAGAGTTTTCTTGGTTGAATCCCAATTAGTGGCCAATTTATCATGTAAATGTATTCTCTAAATTTCATCCAAAAAAGTAGATGCATATTTCTAAATATTAAAACGTATTTATCATTAGGTATTTAGGAAAGAGCATTGAGTTCTTGGTGTTGCATTTTTACTTTCATACATAATCTAAAATGAACAAACACACACCACACACTATCTAAATGCTAGTGAGTTAGAATTAATATCCAACCACTAGTAGGGTTCAACGACGGTGGTAGTGATTTCCATCCATTGGCCCAACTCCCTTGAACCCTATTACTTGGCTAAAAATGACTCCAAGATATATCCTAACCATACAAAATAGCATACATTCCTCTTTGGAGGGGTGTATCATTGCACACAGGGTGTTGGGTGAGGATCGACAGGACCTGTGCTCCTTGGTCGAGTGTGGATTTCATCTCCACATTTTGGGGGGTTTACATGACCATGATTTTCATTGTCGGTTGTCGAGCTATGAGCATACAGGTGAAAACCCTTAAACTATTGAGAATTACATCAACAATTTCAAACATAATGAGAGTAGTTTAAGTTTTCAATAAATCTCAAAACACATCAAACCAATTAGGGCTCACAAAGAACATTTAAAATAGATAATCATTATTGTTTGCTTTGTTTGCTTTAAAATCTACATACGAGATAATCCACATCATGGTTGTCACATGAAGAGGTTGATATCGGCTCAGAGTCGAGATTGAAGCTAAGGCTCCACCTAATGCACAATATAATGTGAAGAACCTTCAATCACAAGATCCTCCTAGATGTCATTCAATGAGCATTAGAGGGGATAACTCTATGCATGGGGATTCTCACCAGAATACCCACCTAGAGGAGGCAATGCAGATGCCTTGCGAGATAGATCCAAGTATGGAATATTCCAATATGGGCCTTTCGAGCATGGAAGCATTTATCACAATTGTACACCTTGTGGATCCATTGGATCTGCTAAATAATACATCGTTGAGGAGGGAATTATAACTAAGTTAGTGCCCATCCATACTCGAGCTAAGGGAGGCTCCAGGCCTCCATTAATTCAAATTATAAAAGTAGAAAATCTACCCATTCAAGGGTTGGAAGAGAGGGTTGCTTCAAAGCATAAGCCTACACAAACTCTAAATAAAAATGAACTGGGTAAGTTCACATTTGATATGTCTAAGGTTGGAGTCAATGGTAGGCCACCACATGATCAGTGGCACACTAGGTAACTGGATGGTCTAGATAGAGTCTTAGGGTAGCTAGGGTATAAAACCTTGGTTGTGCACTCTCATTCTATGAATTCTTGTAGTGAGAGAACACGTCAGACCATTAGAGAGTCAGAAGAATTATCTAAGTGTTCTTGTAGTATAATTTCCCTATCAACCCACGCGGGCATAGAGTACTAACAAAACCAGAATGTAAATACCATCTACATAGAAAAATTTAAGAGCATGGTAAAATATTATATTGGAGGTCATACCGACAAAGCTGCTCAGATAGAACGAGTACACCAGAGACCGCATACAATCGATCTTATAGATCAATCACAAAAATTGGTGTCAGAACAATAGTAGCATATTCTCCAAGATCAATTGGAGTATGTCTGCACAGAGTCTGAGCACCTCAAGAATGAGGATACTTAGAGATAGAGGTTGCTAAGGGAGTGTCTTTTTGAGTAATGCATGCATAATCAAAAGGAGCATGCTGAGTGAGAGGATCGATTGGCTCGAGCTAATTTACCCCCTCATAGTGAATACATGGAGTGAAGAATGAGCATGAAATACCGATAACACTTATAAGGGATAAATCCCACTCACTTTAGGATCTTGCTGGATATCCAAGGTGTGAGTTACAGAGTTGGGTCGAATGTCTATTCACTCTTTTCTGCTTCTGGAATAGTTTCAAGTGGACTGTCTGTTACCTTACAATGGGTTCGGGACTTTAGTTCAGTAATGTTTTTGGAGTTGGTTATCTTTGTGGACACTCAGATTTACAATCAGTTCTTTGATCTAGCTCTTTATGCTTTAGCAGATTTAAATAAAAGACAAATTTTAAAGAAGATAAAAATGGATCATTCAATCGGTGGAACAGAGAGAGTAGGGTAGGGCAGAAAGAGAAGTTTATCTAACTTAGCTGCAAAACCAAAACTACCAATTTTAGTTATACTATTTAGCTTCACAATAGAACAAATCAAAGAGGAAAGTGTCCAGCTTTCTAAGATCACCTTCTACTAAGAGCATAAGACGAGAGATGAAATAGATCTGAAAGAAAATCATAAATAGAAGGGAAGTCGGTTGAAATTGGTATCTCTCACCAGTAGCCTAGCTCGCACGATGAGGACGAGAGCAGTTAGAACAGGCCCGAACCTTAAATCTATAATTTTCCCTAGCATACAATAAAAAGAATGAAGCCTAACAACATATTTAATCTTGATAACACAGATTTGCAACCAAAATAAATAGAACTTTAGTGAGACAAAAATAGAAGAAGATGCACTTATCGAAATCCGAAAGAGATTAGGCTCCTAGCCACACTATCATAGAAGAACGATTTCACACCAACCCCAGGTCCAGAACAAAGCATTCAAACAAGATTTGCAAGAAATTGTTCAAGTGTCTTTTATTCCAAGTTTTTCGCATCCTGATTTTACATTCAAAGGAAGTATATATAGACTCAGGACAAACCCTGATCTTTTCAAAAATATCTTCTTTCCTAAAACCCTAAATCTTATCCTAAAATCCCACCGCCGAGGTTTTACAATATAAGGCATTTTTATATAGAGTTTCGATAAACCCTAACCACTCTAAAAATCTTCGTGCGGTTCTTGCCATAAATGGAGAAGGCAGAATTTGATATTACTTGCATCCACCTGTAACTGTGTGTAGATGTCTTCATTGTTCTATCTGTCGGGAACATCTCATTAATTCCCCTAGGAAATTTGGATGAGTCACTGACTTCTCTGGCATTTCATCTTCACAGAGCCACCTTTGAGTTGAAATTCTTTGCACGCCATTACTTTCACCATAAATTCTCTCGTTAAATGCATCCATCGGCAAATTCTGGTAACTGCGTGTAGATATTTTCATTTTTTGGCCAATTGCCGACATATTCCATTAAATGAGGTAGCTGCTTAGTCACACCGTAAAGTTTTCTTCGCAGCCAAATCTGTGCTTATTTTTGTCTTTTTTGCCATTACTTCTGCTAGTATGCAACTGCCAGATCACTTTCTGCAAAAGAAAAACAAGGATTAGCATTTTAATATTATTTAAATTAACCCTAATGTTTATTACCTTGTCGGCTTGGTTTCTTTCTTCCAAGTTCATATTTTTCAAAACCTATCGCGATATCACGACATTTTCTTTACTGCTTTCCCTTTGCTTTTGCCCTCGCAAAAATGAGACAAGTCTGAAAATGGGACATGTCACGAAATCGTGACGTTTTCCTTCTTATTCCCATGAAATTAAAATGTGTCGTGATATCGTGACGTTTTCTTCACTTCATCTTTCTTAAGCTTACGTCATCATGAAAATGGAACATGTCACGAAATCACAACGTTTTCTCCACTTTGTTTCTTCCAAGCTTCTTCACTAAATCAACTGTCACGAAATCACGACGTTTCCCTTCACCTTGCTTCTTCCAATTCTTCAAAAATGTCGTTACGATATCGTGACGTCTCCCTTCACCTTGCTTCTTCCAAGCTTCATCACAAACACAATCTCCCTCACCTTCTTCTTCCAAACTCTTCCAAACAACATGTCACAATATCACGACGTTTTCCCTACTTAGTCTCTTTTCAACTTACATGTCATGAAATTGCGATGTGTCACAAAATCGTGACATTTTCTCCACTTTTTCCAAGCTTCTTCGTCTCGAAATCGCGACATGTCACGAAATCATGACGTTTTCCCTACTTAGTCTCTTTTCAGCTTACTCAAAACTGTCACGAAATCGCGACATTTTCTCCACTTTCTTTCTTCCAAAACCTGTCATGAAATCGTGATGTTTTCCTTGAGGTTTGCCTCCAACAAAAATGTGTCGCGATATCACGACGTTTTCCATAAGACCTGCTTTCAGCTAAAACCTATCATGATATCGCGACGTTTTTCTTACTTGGCTCTTTCTACCAAAACATGTCACGAAATCGTGACATTTTCATCACTTGGCTCCTTCTACCAAAATACGTCGCGAAATCACGACGTTTTCATCACTTGGCTCCTTCTACCAAAACACGTCGCGAAATCACGACGTTTCCATCACTTGGCTCTTTCCTTCCAAATATGTCACGAAATCGCGACATTCTCTTCAATTTTGGCTTATGACTCAAACCTGTCATGATATCGCAATGTTTCCATCACTTGGCTCCTTCTACCAAAACCTGTCGCAAAATCGTGACGTTTTCATCACTTGGCTTTTTCTTCCAAATATGTCGCGAAATTGTGACGTTTTCATCACTTGGCTTTTTCTTCCAAATATGTCGCAAAATCGTGATGTTTTCATCACTTGGCTCCTTCTACCAAAACACGTCGTGAAATCATGACGTTTTCATCACTTGGCTCCTTCTACCAAAACACGTCACGAAATCGCGACGTTTTCATCACTTGGCTTTTTCTTCCAAATATGTCACGAAATCGTGACATTTTCATCACTTGGCCTTTTCTTCCAAATATGTCACAAAATCGTGACATTCTCTTCAAGTTTGGCTTCTGACTCAAACCTGTCACGAAATCGTGACATTTTCAAAAATGGAATATGTCGCGAAATCGTGACATTTCCAAAAATGGAATATGTCATGAAATCGTGACGTTTCCAAAAATGGAATATGTCGTGAAATCGCGACGTTTCCTCAAGTTACTTCCACTTAGCAAATTTTCCAGAAATGGTAGGTTGACTCCAATTTATTCATCTGTATTTTGCATTTTTACATATTAGTGAAAGATCTTCTTTACTCAAAATGATTCTAACATTTGAAAAATGAATTCTAAATTGAAATCAAAGCCATATGCAAGCCTACTTGGATACTTTGATATATGCAAAACTTGAAGAAGAAGGAGGCAAGCAAAATTTGGAATTAAAACCTGAAAAACATCAAGAGGGTCCTCATGGCAAAATGAAAACTAAATATTTTCAAAGGATGGAATTTCATTTTTTTAGTGGGGGTGTGTTGCTTCTCAACAAATGGCGATATCTACGGGGAAAATAGTAGCACTATTTAGAATCCAGAACTCTAGTTTCAAAACAATTTAGACCATGTACCATGCTTTGCCACAAATATTTTCTAAAATGACTCAACTACTATCTGTCGGCTGTTAAAGTTTCCCAAGGACATACTAGGTTGAACCACTTAAGGAAGATTCTGATGTGCGATTACAAGTGTATAAACCTTCTTCCAAGGATGACCGGGGCTTCAAATGCTTGCTATGGATCGAACAACTATTTAGATTGTGTAGGGGAAACCGAGTAGAGCTCTGTTTACTAGTTTAGCCTTTTACAGCCCCGACAGAGTTACTCTTTAGATTTTCATGACCATGATCACAACTATGAGGTGGCATCTATAGCTTGGTGAACATGTTTGAGATGTATCCTTCGGGAGCCCTGGCTATGTGCAGGAAAGAGTGCCAGTTTTATATTGGCTTGTCCAACTTTCACCATCTCTCTCTTTTCTTTTGAAAGATACCGATTACTGGAGTGCCTTGCTGCTTCTTTTTTTTTATATTCATCGAGCAATTGATCAACTAACTGTTTCAGCTCAGGTACCAACAACCTCCTTGGACGCTTTGATGTAATTTTGTGAATCGGATTCCCCTCTCATGACCAACTTTTCTTGGATTCCCTAGGAGTTCTTCAACCAAAAAGTATAGTAATTTCTTTATAATAAAAATAATTGTGGCAAGCAAGACACAAAATCCAATTATCTTTCTACTGTTGTTCTAGATAACAAGTAGTCCCACTTTTTAATCCTAGAAGACTATATATCTCTTAAAATAGAATGAGACAAAATGAAAACACACTAGGCCAATTTTCAATGTTGATTTGTGTTTTCTTTGTTTAGGCAAACTCAAACAAACAGGATTAAAGAGTTAAAAAGGGAAGGAAAAAGGGCCACTAGTTAAAGACAAAATTGCACAGACCTACAAAGACAAAACACAGAACTTCAAAATTTTAAATAAAACAAAATAAAAACACACTACTTCACACTTTATTTACAACATATACATATTTTACAACGTCTTTGTGATTTATTCAAATGATGTATTGGATGGAACAACTGAGAAATAATGCTTTAGATATTGACCATTGACAGGAAGGTTCAGAAAATTACCTTCCAGGTCCTGTAGAAAAAATGCATTATTACCTAGGGTTTCGGCAATCTGGTATGGCCCTATCCATAGAGGTTGCAGCTTGGTGTATTTACGCTTCTTTTCATGGGCTTTGTCCCACAGAAACACCAGGTCTACAAGTTTGAAGGCCTTCGAATTGGCCCTTTCGTCAAGCCAGCGCTTGAATGTCTCTTGGTGTCGACTAAAATGCTCCATGGCTCGAAGTCGTCCACCCTGCAAATCAATCAAGTCCAACATACGAGCTTTCGTATCTGCATGATCAAAGTAATGTAAAGCAAATTTTAATCCTGGTACTAATGCTTCATATTCTGCCAAGTTATTCATGCAGGGAAACTGCAAGCGATAAGACATAAAATAGGTTTGATTTTTTGGTCCTTTAAGAACAGCCCCTATACCAGAACCTTGCTTAGATTTAGCTCCATCAATATGAAGCATTCCAACTTCATTATCGTGATCTCGGTGAGCTTTAACCGGTTTCTCCTTTTGAGTAGTTGTCAAATTATAAACCCCGATATAACAGCCCTCAGCAAGATTAACAGTCTCATTCTTGGCATTATACTCTGTGATCATGAGTTTATATCTTGGTTCTCTGTCGATTCTTAATTGATTTGCAAAACCATTCCAGGGTAACCACATATGCAAAAAATTAGTCGCCAAGTACCCATTCAAGGATTTTGACCAATCCCTGCTCAGAAGCATTCCGTATCCTACAGGAATATCCACCACCTGAATGTCAATTCTGTGTTGCGCTCTCGGCTCAGATGCTAGCTGGATGTGTATATTCTGAAGTTCACCTACCACTTTAACCTCAGACTTATCCAATTGGACGACTCTCATCTCGGAGTTCATGGGGGTCAAACCCAACTGCTGACAGATGGCTAGAGGCATGACATTGGCTGAAGCACCTGAATCTACTAGACAGTTGTGTAAATTTTTCCCAAATATTCGGACAGTCAGTAGGAAAGGCGAAACTTCAGTCTTTTCTTTGTACATAGCCATATTCGCATTAGCTATCTTCTTCCCTTTTTCCAGAGGTTTGGCAGTAGGTTCAGAGTATGTTTTGATCAGGTTATCCCTTTGTTCAAAAATTTGGGCCAACTCATGAAGAGTGATGTTGGCTTTGATCTTCTTCATGTCCTCCACTATATTATATCCCTTATTGAGTGGAGGGACAAATGCATCTGGTCCTCTCGGATTTCCTCCCTTGGGTGGAGGTGGGTTATCGTTTGGAGATGGACCTGGAGGAACATTATGGGAGTTTTCTGGAGGCGTAGATGTAGTATTAGGCTCTGGATTTCTGTTCCTGAGGTTGTAGTTATCCCTCCTATATTGTTGAAAAGCCTGCACCTCATCCATAGGTATTTCCACAACATTCTCTGATTCATTTGGAAAAGTAAATGAATCTAAGACCATAGCTGTACTATGCTTGGATGAACTTGGACCATCCACATTTCTTTGATGTTCAGGAGAAACCAACTCACCAGATAGAGCTTCAAAAGCATTGCAGAACTCCAAACAGTCCAATTCCCCGTGCTGAGATGTCCCGTGTATCCTACACCAGTTAGGCAAAGCCAAGTCACAAATATTCACATCATGCCCCTTTCCTTTATAATCTTTGTTGGGCTCGTACGGTGGTCTAGTGAATCTATTTTGTTGATAAGGAAATCTGTTTGCGTTTTCTCCGATGGACACTTGCCTTTTGAAACTTAAAAAGTCATTTGCCAACCTTTGGACCGTCTTTGAGACTTCCTCAACTCTTGTGTTATCAGATTCTTTTACTGGATTCTGTACACTTTCAGCCTGCGTTACAGCCAATGGATTTCCTATTGGTGGAGTTTGACATGCTGGCAACATTATTTGATGTGGGATAGGGTTCAAGATAGGGGTATTTTGTGACACAAAAGGAATTTGATGAACATTCAAAGGTTGAGGTCCCAACTGTCTTTCAAGAACCAAAGCTTCTCTATAAGCCTCTGTTAGATTAGTAACATTGGCATCTCTTTTCAAGAAAACAGAAGTCATTGGATCTAGAGAATTCCTAAAAATTTCTAATGCTAGATCTGCATTTGGCACATAATAACCCATCAATCTACCATAAGCCTTTTGAAATCTGATATTGTAAGATCTGACATATTCATTTATTTCTCTTTTAATACCAGAAAATTGTTGATATAATACACTGGGATCTATCACTTCACCAAATTGCGATAAAAAAACCTTTTCTAGGTCATTCCAACTAGTAATAGAATCATTAGTGAGATTCAAAAACCAGTCGTATGCTCCCTCCTGGAGAGTGAACGGGAACAATCTACAAGCCACATCTTCATGCTGTACATTTAGCAACTTTAGAGCATTTTTAAAAGCTACCAGGTGTTCTTCTGCTGTTCTAATTCCATCATGTTTATAAGTAGGAAGATACTTCTCAGGGTTTCTGGGCAAATCATGCGCTGCACCAGGGATGTTCAAGGCAGTGGAACCCAACCAGTTTGCCATTACTACTTGATTGATGATGATATTTTTAGTTGTAGTTGGAGTAACTACAAGTGGTGATAAAACTATTTCAGACAAGGACTTGGCCCTTCTAAGGTTGCTTCTTCTTGGGGTTTCTAACTTAGGCACAAGGAGCTCTCCAGATCTGGAGTGGGACCTTGTTACTCTGTAAGTAGAATCCAGCTTTTTCACAAGCAACTTACAACCTTACAATCCTTAACAAACTATTGAACAAAGTTCAGGCCCTCCTTCTAGCGCCAATTTTAAATGTTGGTTCGACTTTTATACACACCCTATGAAGAATGAGCATGAAATACCGATAACACTTATAAGGGATAAATCCCACTCACTTTAGGATCTTGCTGGATATCCAAGGTGTGAGTTATAGAGTTGGGTCGAATGTCTATTCACTCTTTTCCGCTTCTGGAATAGTTTCAAGTGGACTGTCTGTTACCTTACAACGGGTTCGGGACTTTAGTTTAGTAATGTTTTTGGAGTTGGTTATCTTTGTGGACACTCAGATTTACAATCAGTTCTTTGATCTAGCTCTTTATGCTTTAGCAGATTTAAATAAAAGACAAATTTTAAAGAAGATAAAAATGGATCATTCAATCGGTGGAACAGAGAGAGTAGGGTAGGGCAGAAAGAGAAGTTTATCTAACTTAGCTGCAAAACCAAAACTACCAATTTTAGTTATACTATTTAGCTTCACAATAGAACAAATCAAAGAGGAAAGTGTCCAGCTTTCTAAGATCACCTTCTACTAAGAGCATAAGACAGAGATGAAACAGATCTGAAAGAAAATCATAAATAGAAGGGAAGTCGGTTGAAATTGGTATCTCTCACCAGTAGCCTAGCTCGCACAGTGAGGATAGAGCAATTAGAACAGGCTTGAACCTTAAATCTATAATTTTCCCTAGCATACAATAAAAAGAATGAAGCCTAGCAACATATTCAATCTTGATAACACAGATTTGCAACCAAAATAAATAGAACTTTAGTGAGACAAAAATAGAAGAAGATGCACTTATCGAAATCCGAAAGAGATTAGGCTCCTGGCCACGCTATCACAGAAGAACGATTTCACACCAACCCCAAGTCCAGAACAAAGCATTCAAACAAGATTTGCAAGAAATTGTTCAAGTGTCTTTTATTCCAAGTTTTTTGCATCCTGATTGTACATTCAAAGGAAGTATATATAGATTCAGGACAGACCCTGATCTTTTCAAAAATATCTTTTCCTAAAACCCTAAATCTTATCCTAAAATCCCATCGCCAAGGTTTTACAATATAAGGCATTTTTATATAGAGTTTCGATAAACCCTAACCACTCTGAAAATCTTCGTGCGGTTCTTGCCATAAATGGAGAAGGCAGAATTTGATATTACTTGCATCCACCTGTAACTGTGTGTAGATGTCTTCATTGTTCTGGTGCGTCTGTCGGGAACATCTCATTAATTCCCCTGGGAAATTTGGATGAGTCACTGACTTCTCTGGCATTTCATCTTCGCAGAGCCGCCTCTGAGTTGAAATTCTCTGCACGCCATTACTTTCACCATAAATTCTCCCGTTAAATGCATCCATCGGCAAATTTTGGTAACTGCGTGTAGATATTTTCATTTTTTGGCCAATTGCCGACATATTCCATTAAATGAGGCAGCTGCTTAGTCACGCCGTAAAGTTTTCTTCGCGGCCAGATCAATGCTTATTTTTGTCTTTTTCGCCATTACTTCTGCTAGTATGCAACTGCCAGATCGCTTTCTGCAAAAGAAAAACAAGGATTAGCATTTTAATATTATTAAATTAACCCTAATGTTTATTACCTTGTCGGCTTGGTTTCTTTCTTCCCAGTTCATATTTTTCAAAACCTGTCGTGATATCGCGACGTTTTCTTTACTGCTTTCCCTTTGCTTTTGCCCTCGCAAAAATGAGACAAGTCTGAAAATGGGACACGTCATGAAATCGTGATGTTTTCCTTCTTATTCCCATGAAATTAAAATGTGTCATGATATCATGACGTTTTCTTCACTTCATCTTTCTTAAGCTTACGTCATCGCGAAAATGGAACATGTCACGAAATCGTGACGTTTTCTCCACTTTGCTTCTTCTTCCAAGCTTCTTCATCGTGAAATCACGACGTGTCACGAAATCGTGACATCTCCCTTCACCTTGCTTCTTCCAAGATTCTTCAAATCGTGATGTGTCACGAAATCGCGACGTCTCCCTTCACCTTGCTTCTTCCAAGCTTCTTCATCATTAAATCGTGATGTCTCCCTTCACCTTGCTTCTTCCAAGCTTCTTCGTCACGAAATCGCAATGTTTTCCCTACTTAGTCTCTTTTCAACTTACATGTCACGAAATCGCGATATTTTCTCCACTTTGTTTCTTCCAAGCTTCTTCGTCGTGAAATCGTGACGTGTCATGAAATCATGACATTTTCCCTACTTAGTCTCTTTTTAGCTTACATGTCACGAAATCATGACGTGTCACAAAATCGTAACATTTTCTCCACTTTGTTTCTTCCAAGCTTCTTTGTCACGAAATCACAACGTTTTCCTTGAGGTTTTCCTCCAACCAAAATGTGTCGCGATATCATGACGTTTTCCATGAGGTTTGCCTCCAACCAAAATGTGTCGCGATATCGCGACGTTTTCCATAAGACCTACTTTCAGCTAAAACCTGTCACAATATTGCAACATTTTTCTTACTTGGCTCTTTCTACCAAAACATGTCATGAAATCGTGACGTTTTCATCACTTGGCTTCTTCTACCAAAACACGTCGCAAAATCGTGACGTTTTCATCACTTGGCTCCTTCTACCAAAACACGTCGCGAAATCGTGACATTTTCATCACTTGGCCTTTTCTTCCAAATATGTCGCGAAATCGCGACATTCTCTTCAAGTTTGGCTTCTGACTCAAACATGTCGCGATATCATGACGTTTCCATCACTTGGCTCCTTCAACCAAAACATGTCATGAAATCGTGACGTTTTCATCACTTGGCTCTTCTAATCCAAATATGTCATGAAATCGTGACGTTTTCATCACTTGGCTTTTTCTTCCAAATATGTCGCGAAATCGTGACATTTTCATCACTTGGCTCCTTCTACCAAAACACATAGCGAAATCATGATGTTTTCATCACTTGGCTCCTTCTACCAAAATATGTCGTGAAATCGCGACGTTTTCATCACTTGGCTTTTTCTTCCAAATATGTCACGAAATCGTGACATTTTCATCACTTGGCCTTTTCTTCCAAATATGTCGCGAAATCGTGACATTCTCTTCAAGTTTGGCTTCTGACTCAAACCTTCATGAAATCGCAACATTTTCGAAAATGGAATATGTCGCGAAATCGTGACATTTTTGAAAATGGAATATGTCACGAAATCGTGACGTTTCCAAAAATGGAATATGTCGCGAAATCGCGACGTTTCCTCAAGTTACTTCCACTTAGCAAATTTTCCAGAAATGGTAGGTTGACTCTGAATTTATTCATCTCGTATTCTGCATTTTTACATATTAGTGAAAGATCTTCTTTACTCAGAATGACTCTAACATTTGAAAAATGAATTCTAAATTGAAATCAAAGCCATATGCAAGCCTACTTGGATACTTTGATATATGCAAAACTTGAAGAAGAAGGAGGCAAGCAAAATTTGGAATTAAAACCTGAAAAACATCAAGAGGGTCCATGCGGAAAAATGAAAACTAAATATTTTCAAAGGATGGAATTTCATTTTTTTAGTGGGGGTGTGTTGCTTCTCAACAACTACATGGCCTAAAAATGATGCAGCACCAAGCTCTAGAACATAATAGGCATACCCAATATGAAAAAGAAGCAAGAAATGATCAAGAACATGAATATCCTAAGATCTCCCTAGTAGACATGGAAGATGTGCATAGTCCTCTTCCTTGACCGATGAAGAATTTACCTCCAAAGGCTTTGCAACAACCTCTTGGAGAAGAGGAAATTCTATCTTTGAAGGCCTATCAAGCCTTTGAAGACAAGGTTAGATCTATAGAAAATCAATGGACAACTTATCAAAAGCCGACCTTGATCAAGATTCATAACGAACCTCTATGCCCTTTAGTGCCTATGCTAGTGTATCTCGAGCACTTCAAGATGTTGAAGCTAGAGAAATTTCAAGGTGAGGAAGGTGCTCAGGAACATGTTAGAAATTTTATAGACATGTGCTTTTAGATCGAAAGCAATGATTCTTTGTTGCTGAGAACTTTCATCATAACCCTTTCAAGCCCTGCTCGAGAGTGGTTTAATCAACTTAAGAGGCACAACATAACAAAATTTGAATAGATGGATAATGTGTTTTTTGAATGCTTCTCCTTCAGCATCAAGAAGAAGGTAAACATATCTGATATGGCTACTTTAATGTAACATGATAATGAGCCGATCATAGATTAAAAGAAAATATGGAGAAAGATAATGGCAACGTTACCATTTACCATTATGACCATAGATTTAACTCAGATGTTTGCCAAAATTTATGTGAAGCACATCTCATTACTAATGTAGTTGCAATAGTATAAAATATTTGAGGAGGCCTTGGCGCAATCCAAGATAATATAGAACATCAAGTTACAGGAGGGTAAGTTGAAGCTCCTAAACAAGAAGGAATGGAACAAGAAGAACACCCACAATCACAAAGAATAGGCCAAGCCAGCCCATGTAAACCAAGTTGTGTTAAACCTCCATAAATGGGATAAGGGGTAGCAACAATATAATTATCAAGCCCAACCTCCTCCTACATGGTATGACCAACGCAATAATAACAAGAAGGGTAAGAATAAAGAATAGCACTCGCCTTGCTAGTTCACACCTTTTTCAAAATTGATGACATCAATATTCCATCAACTGTGTGATGCCAAGGTCCTTAACTTATCAGAGATCAATTTAATAGACCCTAATCAGCCTAAGCCAAATGGGTATAGGTACAATATGTATTGCACTTTCCACAGAGCGAAGGGACATGACATTAAAGGATATTAGAGTTTCAAACATGTAGTGCAAAATATGATCGAAATAGGTGAGATAACTATGGAAAACCCTCAGGCTTCAGATAACCAAAATATGGGAATCTTCAAGAACCCTTTACTAGATCATGAACCATTGAGGAACAATGTTGGTCATGTAAATCAAGTGCAAGTTGAATTCCCAACTCAAGAATTCATCAGTATGGTCAATGTTATCACAAGACAAGGGAGGTATGAGCATCAAAATCCACCTATAACTCCCATTAGGGTTCATGTTGCACCTTAGTAAAGACCAGCTCAAAATATGTCAGGCCCACCAACAAGATCGATGGTGACCATTAGTAGTAGGCTAGTTCAAAGCTTTTAATAACTCCAGCAAAGTTTTCAATATATGAACTGATTTAGTAGTCTCCTAAGCACAGGGATATTCTCATGGATACCCTAATATTAATCAAATTTTAGTCCTAGGACCCTAAAGCATTTACAAACTTTGTGGGACATGTGTAGTAGTGCAGTGAACCAGTCATTCAATTTAGTGATCATGAGATTAGGACAATCTCCACTGCTATAGCAGACCTGCTGCTACATATAATTATGTGTATTAACCACACACCATTCAAATGGATTTTTATTGAAATAGGGTCATCAATCAACTTCATTAATACCAAGGCACTAACACATCTAAAGTTGCCAAAGTCACACATTATACCTTCTACTTTCACCTTGAGAGCATTCAATAATGCGCTATGCTCAACGATAGGTACCATAGTTCTCCCAATTTAGGTTGGACTTAAGACCATCCTTGTGATGTATAATGTGATCTAAGGTGCCATACAATATAACATCCTCTTGGGGATACCTTGTATTAGAGAAATGCATTGCATTCTCTCGATCTTACATCAATGTATTAAATATGTACATGAGGGATAAGTTCACATGGTACCTTCTAATAAAGAGCTATTCAAATATGTGAACTTAGCAGATTTATGAGGAGATTTCTTTCTTCCCTCAATGCATTTGGATATACATCCAACGTCGCCAATCAAACATATAAAAGGTAAATTAACAACAGTGAGTGTAGGACCTTCTACGCTAACACCACAGTTATTAGAGCACACAACAACAACTTTGACTAAACCTACAACATCCATAGTACTAAGCAATGATAAGAAGATTAAGGTGAAATTGGATGAGAAAGATATGAAGCAAGCACCCAAAGTAGCCACTATCGAGGGTTCTAGTCCCATGGACAAAGAGGATGTTCAAAATCAAGTTGAGGAGGCACCTCAGCCTACCTCACCTGCTTATTTAGTAGGTTCATATGCATCGCAGGTGATCATACCTTTGGTTAATCCCAAATTAGTGGAATATATCATGCAAAACATAAAATTCATGCCATTTATCAAAATTACATAGGACATGGGCCAACCTCAAGACCATCGCTTTCCCATGGGAATAGTGGTACCATTGGGGGTGCCACAAAATCAAACAAACTTCATCTATGGAGGGATGGATCAGCTTACAAATTGCACACCCATAGAGAAATATGATAATGAACCATTCATGGTGAATGTTCATTACCTGTCAAACCCTAAATTTACCTTGTGCTATTTTGAACGTTACCATTGGTATGGTTATGAATTAGGCTTATTAGAGTAAGGGTGTCGAGTTCCCATAGAACCATAGTATCAGCTACCAATTGATAGGTTTGGGTTAGGCTTCCATATAATAGGACAGGATGAGATTTTGGCAACATCTTTAGATCATCTAAATCTTACTTTGGGGGATGATGTGTATTGGAATCCTTATCACCATAACCCTTCTCACATACGAAGGGGTAATAGGCTGGTAACCTATATCTCAGAAGGAACCACCATATATTTATCATGAGTACATCATGGTAGAGGTAAATCAATGAGACAATCCAAGAGTAAACTTGGACAATAAAATTTGTGGAGATATTGATGACATTGGTATGCAGATCCAGAATCTGGGTATAGCGATCGACACTGAATCAGAAGTTGCTTATGAGAAATTTTAGGTAGAGTCTATTGTTGAAAGTGATGGATTTGATTATGATTATGGGATAGATGATGATGGGAAATCCTCACACAATGAGCGATATGAGGATGAAACTGAGTTGGTCTACTTAGACCCTCTAAATTTATGTCATCTATTACCCATGGAGCAAATGGGCGATAATGAGGAACTCTTCATGGTTGATAGTGACTATGAAGATGAAACAGAGAAGGTCTACATTGGACCCAATCTTGCTAATCATCTAATTCCTATCGATCGGGGTGAAGAACTCATTTATAATAGTGATGATAAGGATGAGACTGAGAGAACTTCTATCAAGACTCACTATTTGCACCATCATCATGAGCTGGTTGACATCGATGATATGTACTAGTGAGTCTATCCTAGCCCACACCTCAAAGGGATACCACCCAATTTGGATATGACTTATCATATATTTTTCCCTAATCTACCAATATACATGCAGCTCCTAGAGCTAAGCGATCCCATTTTTGAGTTTGTTCATATACTGGATCTGAAGATCCTCATACCCCTAGAGCTACATCTTAGGAATGGAAGTTACATCAACGTAGAGTAACACACACATGGTTTTGGAGATCTAATCCATTCCATCAATATGATCTCCATTGATTTGACCACTTCATTTCACAATCCAACCGATCCTACCAAACCATTGTATCTTAACTTATATGCTATTGATTGGGATCATGCTGATTCACCAATAGAGCCTAAAAAAAAATTCCCTAACAAGGAAATATTGCAAAATTTTTAGTTATTTCTAGGTTGTGCACATGATGTTTATCATGTTGAATGAAATTCTGATGTAGGACCTTTAAACCCATCTAATGACATCCACTTGATTCCTATGCCTCACCAACTTGAGGAGGGATCACACATGTCAGTAGAGGAGACCTTCGATGTGGATATTAGCAATGATCCCATTAATCATAAGAAGGTAAAATTTGGCGAGAGTCTATCTCCTAATGAGAATGCCATATTCATCCCTCTACTAAAAGAGAGACTTGACCTTTTCACTTGGACATACAAGGATATGTCGAGACTAGATACGAAATTGGTTACTCATAATATTTTACTAGACCCTACTAAAATACCTGTTAAGTGGAAGCTCAGGAAGATGCATCCAACAGTTGCTTTAATGGTTAAAGATGAGCTATATAATCTATTGGATGTAGAGTTCATTATCTCCATAAACTCTCTAAAATGGGTATCAAACATGGTACCTATAGGAAAAATTTATGGAAGGATCTGTATCTGTACAGATTTTAGAGACCTCAAAAAGGCAACACCAAAGGATTCATTCCCATTGCCCAAAATATATGCTCTTGTAGATGCAACTGTAGGTCATGATATTCTCTCCCTTATGGACAGTTTTTCTAGTTATAATAAAATTTAGATTAAATCTTAAGACCAGCATAAAACTGCATTTACAGTGCCATGGAGAATATTCTATTATAAATTTTTGTCATTCGACCTTAAAAATGTTGGTGCCACATATCAACAAGCCATGACATACATATTTCATGACTACATGCACAAAATATTAGAATATTATATCGATTACTTATTGGCAAAGTCATTTCTACATTTTGAGCATGCAAAGGTCCTGAGAAAGGTCTTCGATCGCCAGATAAAACATAATGTCAGGTTGAATCCCAAGAAGTGTGTATTTCGCGCAACTTCAAGATAGCTCTTGGGATTCATCATTTCAAAGTGAGGCATCGAAGTTGACCTAGTGAAGGTCAAGGCCTTATTAGAAATGTATCCTCCCACAAATATCAAAGAGCTAAGAAGCCTACAAGGCAAAGTAGCATCCACAAAGTTATTTATTGCAATATTATCAAATAAATGTCAACCCATGAATCGACTGCTACACAAGGGGACCCCATTGAATTGGGACAAGGATTGTCAAGCGGCCTTCACTAAAATTAAGATATACCTAGCAACGCCACTAGTGCTGGCTCTACCAAGACCAGATGTGCCTTTTTTGCTATATATATCAACAAGTAACTTTGCATTGGGAACTATGTTAGCTCAAAAGAATGTGCAAGACAAATAGCAAGCGATATATTACATCAATCGCACCTTGGTGAGTTATGACCTCGGATATGCATATGTGGAGAAGTTGTGTTTAGTAGTAATGTTTGCAATGAAGAAGTTGCATCATTACATGTTGAGTCATACGACGTATGTAATATCTAAATAAAATCCTTTATAGTATATGATGAGCAAGACATATCATAATACACGTACTGAAAAGTGGATCATGCTATTGATAAAATTTTATTTAGAATTCATCAGCCAAAATTCCATCAAGGGGTAAGTCATAGCTAATAAACTGGTAGGGGTACCTCTCGAGAATAGTAGGCCTCTCACCATAGAGCTTCCTAATGATACAATCTTTGCATTATTAGAAGCACCCAAATTCGAAGAACCAGATAACAAAGCTGACATGACTTTGTTCTTCAATGGTTTGAAGTGTGAGCAAGGGGGTGGTGTAGTAATTATATTCTTCATGCCACAAGGTGCTCCAATATCCTTGTCATTTAAGCTAGATTTTCCTTGTACCAACAAAAAAGTTGAATATGAGGCCCTAATATTGGGTCTCCAAACAACTATCACCATGAAGATTAAATAATTAAATATATTTGGTGATTCTCTTATCATAGTTAATCAAGTGAAGGGATATTTTCAATGTAGGTGTCCCATCCTAAAAGCTTACAAGGATCTTGCTGACACTTATCTAGCCTAGGTAGAGTGGTACGACATCAAGGCAATCCCTCATTCGTCAAATGGATTTGTAGACAATATGACATATTTGGGATCTTTAACTCCTTAGAATCCATCTACCAATTTTACTACCATTCATGTAAAGACGCTATTGCATGATGTGATGCAGTGTTAAGCTTTTGATAATAAAGAATCAATCAACATGATTCATATAGAACTAATCCATGAGTGTTTCTATAAAAAAAAATACTTTCTCAAGAAGGCATCTTGGGGGTATTTGATCTCACAGGGCCCTATGGGGAATGGCACTACCATTCACCACAAGGTTGTATCCTAGTCTACATTCATACACAATGAAATGCTAGGGGAACAAATCATCTTGTTAGTCAAGACAAAATGTTATCAAGACTGGATGTCACAATTGCATGACTTCCTCAAACTTGGTTTAATCCTGTAGGGATTGTTGCATGATGCGAACTGTACATTTAGACATAAATTGACAAAATATGTCTTGCTAGAAGATATCTTGTACTGTAGAAGCTATGATGGAATTCTTCTTCATTGTCTTGAGCCCCAAGAATCAACTTGGGTAATTTTGTAAGCTCATGATGGTATATGTAGTGGCCATTTTAGCAGCATAGCCATTGTCAAGCACATCCTTCAAATGGGTCATTATTGGCACACTATGGAGAAGAATTACAGCACGTATGTCAAGAAATGCATTAAATATCAACATCATGCTAATCTTATGCACTTTCCATCATAGGCCTTACAACCCATCCAAGTGGCTTGACCATTTGCTCAGTGGAGTTTAGATCTAATTGATAATATCTCTCCTCCATCATTGAATTGACATACATTTATTATAATGACTACTGAGTATTTTACAAAGTGGGTGGAAGCAATCCCTTTAACAATGTAACTGGAGCACGTATTTCAGAGTTTATACTTCACAATATCATTAGTCATTTTGGGATACCATCCAAGATATTTTTGGATAATGGAACATCATTTAAGAATAATAATGTGGGGGCTTTAACATCTAAGTACAATATACAACATAATTTTGTGACTCCATACTATCCGTAGGAAAATGGGCAAGTTGAGGCTTCAAATAAGACAGTGGTAGCCATACTAAAAAATGTGATACAAGAAAACCACAAATATTGGCACATTCAACTACCCTTAGCATTATGGGCTTATAGGACTAGCATACGGATGCCCACTGGGGCAACCCCATTTTTGCTATTATATGGCATTGAGGCCATATACCCTTAGAATTGGAAATTCCAACACTGCGTGTCACATTGAAAGAGTTCATCAATTATGACATTGTGCGACAAGCTTACCTAGATCAATTGATGCTTCTTGATGAACATCACATGAATGCCCTTGAGCATCTTCATATTTACCAAGGGAACTTAAAACTAACTTACAATAATAAATTCCATATGAGGGACTTTAAATTTTGTGACCTTATGCTAAAATAGAATCAACAAAAATAAAACCTATCATCGCACTTGCGAGATAAATTTATAGCTAACTGGTTAGGTCCATATATCATCTTTAAGAATATTCGACTTGGAACGTATCATCTAACATCACTTGAAGGCGTTGAAGAGCTTGAACCTCTCAACATACTTTGACTTAAGACGTTCCATACATAATAATTCAAAAATCCAAAAATATGGAAAATTTCAAAATCCATAAAAATCAAAAAGCAATAAAAGCTAAAACATTGTAAAATATTCAAAAAATACAAAAACATTTGCATCATGCATTTTCATTTTGCACATCCATTTTATTTAATTGCATTGCATTTAGGCATTTTCATCCATCACACTTGCATTATGATAGGTTGTGTTTGAAATCTTACAAATGAAACCATGCTTGTATTTCAGTAATGCATCTATGCATTATCATCATCAGCCATCACCCTTGTGAGTAATTGTGTTTCTCAACACAACCCCTCCTATTGCTATGAAGAATATACTAGGGTTTTTCGGTCATTCATCCATACCTAGTGGTCTTCTCAAATGTGGTAGAAAGCTTACTTTGCTTTTGAGGATGAGGTCTAGTTTTGATAGCACTTAACATATCAGATACCCATCACTAATCAAACATATTAATAATCCTAATTAGGGTAAGGAACGATGAACACTACAAAGTGGTTCGGGTCACCTTAAGTGAAAGTTTTTGTTACTTGCTCATTGTTTAGGTGCAATGGTCTAGAGTAGAGGTCATTGGGAAAAGGACAATATTTCCCCCCTACCCGAAGAAATCCCTTGCTTACATCAAAAGGAGAAAAATCCTAGAAATAAAACCCAAATCCCTTGCTCTACAAAAAAAAAAAAATAGAAAATAAAAAGTGATTTTTATCACTATATATGAGCAAGTATCCCAATAAAATTGAAGAAAATAAGAGGGTGAACTTGAATCCTTGGAATGGTAAATACTCAAAAACCATAGGGTGATCCCCAATACAGCAATGGGCTGAATGAATCCCACCTGAGATTGGGGTAGGTCTAGAAATTCACAAATGAGCTAGCTTTAGGTGGTTTGTATTGCCTAGTGGTCTAATCCAATTGAGTCCAAACCTAGGATCGGGTGGACATTTGAGGATCCCTAATATAGAAATGGGCTAAATGAATCCCACCTAGAATTGGGGTATGCTTATGTATCATCTAATATATTCATTTACACACACATGGGTAATGAATAGTGTGGTATTTCATAAGAAAAACTTTATCTTTCAGAAGTCTAGTATAGTCATTATACAACTTTTGATAAGTCAACTAGAGTGTTTGAGTTTCATGGAAAACCTTAAAAATTCCCAAATGGCAAAAATCCATTTCAATTAATCAATTATCAACTTCTTTTTACAATAATTTTCTTGTTAAGGATGTCTATAACATAGGTTAGATATTGGATGGATATCAATAGTGATAATTAGACGACCACTAACTATGTTGTGCATATTATTTTAACTTAAAAAAGCTTATGAATAGAAACAATACATCATTTCTTAGCACATGTGGGTGTTTAATTGATTAATTCTTATTATAATATGCATCAATTGCATTTCATGATTGTTATACATTCTGTGATGTCATCCATTAGATTGTTAACTCATATTGCATTTATTACTTATGTTTTAAGTGATTAAAGCATACAGGTTCATTTACATTAGATCATCATCATGTAAATAATGCATTACATACATTGTATTCATAACATCATAATTTAAATGCATACAAGTAAATTACATTAAACATGCATTTAACATAAAAAAGTGCACCCACATATACATACATTATAGTAGTCCATCTACGCATCTAGATAACAACATCTAGGCATACATCTATCATCTAGCTAGTGCATGTCATCCATACATCACATTATATAGCATCAAATATACATAATATATAAGCAGTGCATCCATATGCATCTAATAAATATAAAACAAATAACTATACACATATAATGAGTCATAAATCCAATGTCATATCAAATATATGTGTGTGAACAAAACAAAGTATATAGGCATATATCCAAAATACTGGAAAGCTACAACTGTGTAGGTCCTTGACCTTACACTCAAAAATGGTACAAACATCTAACAAGATCTATACTAATAAATTCATGCACCCCCTATCTATAAGGCTATTCCATAGCCTCCACCCTTTCAGCGAGTCTACCTAGAATTGGTACCAGTAGACCTCTCCATCCTTGGTGTCCTGTGGCTAGGTCAAACTGAAGACTGCCTTGTATCCTATGTCTGAGTCCTCTAGGTCCCTGTATCTATGGATATCTCTGAAATCTCATCCTTGTGCAACTTGACCTCTCCCTCTAGGTGAGAAATATGAGCAACATCTGATATGCACCGATTGATATAGGTTTGGATGATTATCTATAACCTTCTAATCTCTACATCTAGGTTCAAACCTGCATGTCCCTATATAGCTAGAGCTATAGGATAATCCCATGGAGTTAAGGGTTCACCTCACACACTCCTTTCCAGATCCCTCTCATGAGTCCTGAACTCTAGTTGAGACTATAGAAGATCATGTTGAAGCGTCATCTTCTCTAGAGCTATAGTGACACTATCAATATATGCTAGGTGAAAAGTCCTCTCCTCCTGGTATCCCTGCCACTGCTCCTATCCCTATGTGATTTTATCTTGTGCTTCTCTAGACTACACCTATAGAGTGGAAATGGAGGTGTCCCTCCCCAAAATATACATTTGGGTGGTCCCTAGCTGCATATACATACTAGCCACCTAGGCTTTGAGCTGCTAGGTCTCATCATCTGGCTCCTCCTTGCCCTCCTCATCTACCTAGGGATCCTCCTATATGGTTGTGCCCTCACCCCACCTAACCTCTATTCAATGGCACAATCTATGCCCATGAGGATCTACTCTCTTTGGATATGCCTCAGCTACCCATCTCTAGCTCCACCTAGTGGGCCCCCACCCTACCAGATTCTGGTAGTCCACTAGGCATAAAAATATATAGTTGTCCCTACGTTGGCTAGTACTGAGTCCTACCAGTCATCATTATCATTGCCTATGGGATTCATAGTAGGCCAAGTCAAATCCTTCGCCACCTTGATGCGATGGTAGAGAGTAGGCACTGGTGGAATTTCTTGGCAAATACCAAACTACCTCATGACGAGTGAGAAGTGGAAAAACTCATGCATGTTGGGCATATCCCTGATTAGCAACTTATCTTGTCTAGTCTACCTCAGGTAATTTTCTACCTCCAACCATACAGGACAGTCCATGTAAGGCCACCATACAACGTGATCCAACCGAAGTCAAGTTAACTAATCCAGATAATGCTGCAAATATTTTGCTCGGGTCTTACTTCTAAACCACTTAGCCTCTCTGGGTACAACAAGTAGTGTAGCATTGTGAAGCTTCTACTATGTCTCCTATTCAATGAGGAAGTCCCATTGGGTGGTCAATGGTGATGTGCTACCACACCAATATCTAGAGCAACAAGCTACAAGCAACTCCAATGTGGCCTCACTAAGTGATCCTATATAGCTCATCATAAAGCTCTTCTAGGAGAGTGCTACCCCATGACAAAATTAGTGGCTGCTCTCTAATGCTCCCCAGAAGGTCCTACATATTGGAGAGGAGGTTCCAAGGGAACCTCACACCAGATTTATTAGGAAGCAATATGTGGATGCACAGGTACATCAGAATGACCTACCACTCTGTGAAGACATGTGCCCTGTACCAGTGCTCGATGGACATGCCCCCATGATCAATTTTTGCCAATTCCTCATCATTGTAATCGTCGAAGATCCAATAGAAGAATACAATATTTTCTATGGTAGGTGAAGAAGTGATGGCCTCACCATTGATAAGGATGTGGAATATGCAGTAGACATCGTCCAAGGTGACCATGATCTCTCTGATCGGTAAGTGAAATGTGTTAGTCTTTCATCCCAACGATGGGCCAAAGAGGTCATATATGCCTGGTCGGCCCTGATGGATGGCAGTCTGATGATGTAGCTAAGGCCTATAGCACCAAACCACTCCCTATTGGTGTTTCTAATCCCATGGATGAGGTCTCGAAATAGCTCGAACTCCCTCACCCATGCAGTCAGCTAAAAGGACACATAATAATAATAATAAAATCAATCAAAAACATCAAAAAATGAACTTCAAAAGTCAAACAAAGTCAAAAATATTCAAAAAGATAAAAACAGCCATAAATGCACAAGAAACTTAAAAAAAATCAATTAAACCAATCACAAATCAAATAAATTGAAAAAAATTCAAAGATTTCTTAGTCATGACTGGGATCTGTAGCTAGCGGCAACGGTCAAATTTTTTACCATTAGGATTTGAACCTAGTTGCCACTGATAGCCGTGACCACAAATTTACCAATTGGGAGTGGTGTCTACCACCTACAGCTAAGAGAAGCACCCCTTTCGACTCACTTCCCATCCCAAAAAAAACCCAAAAATTAAATCCCACCCATCTAAGCTAACCTAGACTAATCCTAAACTAAGGTGAGGTTCTTTAACAACAATTTAGTGTGGTTTATTCAACCCGTTAATTAATGAGGTTTATTTTAATTTGGTAAATCAAATCAGTGAGGTTGGAAGGCTACCTTTGTAGCACCAACTCTGCCACTAGAAGACACCTCAAGTAGATCAGCCATTTGGGTTTGGGTGTGCGGTTTGCGATAGCATTTTACGTTAAATTTCTACTTGCACCTCTTAGATCTCTCTTGATAGCAACAACGAGTTGGAAAATAATGAATTGAAAATGACAAATTTTTCTTTTATATTTTTGATTTTTCTCTCAGTTGTGCCTGGAAACCGTGGGTGTAGAATTAGGATTTTTCGACCGTGGGTCAGGGCCACTGCTAAGAAATTTTGAAAAATTAGCTACAACTAACAAGCACGGCTAGCATTTGGGCATAAATACCCTAAAAAAATCACCATGAGGGGCTTCAAAATAAAAAATAAAAAATATTTAACAGGCCAAAACCCTCAAAATTTTTGAAAATAACAAAAAAAATCAAATAATTCAAATTCTAAATGTGTATCGTATCCAGTTATTTACTCTATACACTTGGTGGTTGTAGCAACTTATGATACATGCAATACAAAAATATGATTAAATTACCAAAAGGCCTGTTGGCCATTTTGTATTCATTGGGAATTTTGTTCAAGATTTTGAGTTCATTTTTTGAATGTAGCAACAGTATATACTTGCATATTTTTGCTTCTATATGTAATGTTTTAAATAATTGCACATTTTTGATGCATGTTCAAAAAGTTTCTTTTTGAATTTATCTTTGTAAATATTAATGGAGAAATGTCTACTTAAGTCCAAAAGAATGAAGAAGACAAGTCCTGAAGAAGAACTTGGTTAAATCACCATATATTTACGTTCGCCCCTGAGGAGGGGCGAACGCCCCATTCACCCTTGAAAGGGGTGAACATGTTTAAAAGCTTACAAAGGTGAAAGCACTAGAGTGCAAGGTCACGTTCGCCCTAACATTGGGGCGAACGCATCGTTCACCCTTCTTAGGGGCGAACGCGCTTTGACGATATTTGGAGGCATGTGCACCCGAACCATATTACGTTCACCCTGGTTGAGGGGCGAACATCCCGTTCGCCCTTCCCATGGGTGAACCAACATTTTGGTGCATTGGGATCGCGTTCGCCCTTCCTGAGGGGTGAACGTCCCATTCACCCTTTTTAGGGGTGAACATACTTCCATTGTAGTCGCATGTGCGCCTTTCAATTTGCAATGGGGCGAAACAGATGTTGAGGCAAAAATAAGTATGGGCGAATGGAAATTTGGTCAAGGATTCAAAGATGCTAAGTTTATGCATTTAATTAAGGATGCCCTCAGTTACTCCATTTTGTGGATCATGAAGGGGAAGGCGAGAAGAAATGAGTTTTCATGATTTCCAATGTACCAAAGGCGCTCTAAAGAATTTAATGTTTTTTTTGCAATCTACGCACCCTCACCCAAATTATAGATTTTCAGGAATTTGTCTTCTCAAGAGGATGGATTTTCAAAGAATTCGAGGAGGATTTTGCTGGTTTTGTCTTTGATCTCGGGACATTTTATTCTCCTATGTATTAAATGAAAGAGGCGAAAACCTCTATAAATACTAGACAAATTTCATTGTAAAGGGAGGTTAGACATTTTGCGAGAGATTTCTCCAAGCTCTTTGCATTAATACAAGGCATCAGATTTCTGAATTTGCAAGTGATCTTGCGTGTGGTTACTTTCTGTGTAGTGTGCTTCTATTTTCATTTGCTCATCTTGTTTGTTATTCTATTTAAATTCTGTCATTGGATTTAAAATTGCTAATAAGAAGGTGAATGTTGGAGCACCATTTTGATAGTTGCTATGGCCAGATCATGAGCTTGTTCTATTATGTTTCCTTTTACAAATGCTACTTTGTGCTTGGGTTTTTTCCTGCTAGTTAGTCTAACACCAGCCTTGCACTTTGGCCTATGGCCATATTTCCCATTTCTTTCTGCATATTTCTAATTTCTTTCCTGCATCCCTAGTCTTTTACCAGTGTAGGATTTAGTTAGGGAACCAGCCCTCTCTAGAGATTGGCACGGAGGACATCTCTTTCCTTCGACCTTTCAATGTTGGTCGTATCTAGGGTGCATAAACGCAGTGTTTATCAATTAGGCAGATATTTGACCAACAATTTTTGGCACGCCTGGTGGGACTGTAAGATTCCACTTCCAGTAGTGTTAGGTTTGGTGTTCACATTTCTACTGAGATTAGAACATCTGGTGACTCAAATTTTATCCAGAACTCCATAGGTGTGAGGACGATGAAAGCTGTCTCTCATGAATACAAGATCGAAAGCCAAGAATCCTGATAATCAAATTGAGTTTTACGAACTTGATATCCAAAGGTTAGGAGAGCATCCTCAAATAGCCACTTTTCGATGAACGTCTTCACTCCCTCATATCCCATCCATACCATCTGTTTCATCTTCTCGATTAGCTGGTGTGTTTTCTGCTCCCGTAAGTCCAGTAAGTACTACCACCAATTTTCCTCAGCCTTCGCCTAGTACAACCGCTAGCGCTCCGCAGCCTACTCCCCATATTCCTATTCACATGGCCCAGAATCCCCCACCACACCAACAATAGCCCCCAAGGTAGTTCCCCGCATGGAACAGCTTTAGAGCCTTGAATTTGTAGGCGCAGAATCCAGTACCTCAAGCTGCTCTGAAGGCTTTGCCAACATATGATGGTACTAGGAAAACTGCATATGAGCATATCCAAGATGTGGCCTCTCTTGCAACTATCCATGATATAACTGATGAGGATGTAATGATAAAACTTTTGGTTTTGTCGCTAAGGGGAAAATTGCTATATTGGTATCGATCCTTGTAGCCTGGTACCATTACTTCATGGGATCAATTGGTAGAGTTGTTGATTAAGAATTTCCATGAGCAAGTTGATCCGTATTCTTTGTTGCACTAGTTCACCATGATTCAAAGACATCCACAAGAAGAGCTTGTAGATTTTAATGTTCGATTTGCATGAAGCTGGCAGAGGGTTCTAGATGGTTTGCGGTCGATGCTCGAGCAAGCAACATTTTATTATCTCTGAGCACTCAGTACTGATATCGGTATGGTGGTGCATCAAGCCAATGTGACCACCTTCCTAGATCTGTACACACAAGCTCAAAAGGTCGAATCTGATTTAATTGTTGTAGGTAGACTTCCTCCGAAGGCAACAATACCTATTCTCCCTGATCTCCCATAATATCTTTACTCTAATGCATTCTCGTAGCCTATGCCATCAATGTATCCAGTCCCTTCATGGAATTTGGGCCCCCCTCAAGTGGCCCCTATCCCTATCCCGTAGTCATCCACTATGAGTTTTCCATGATTTCTTGCTCCGTCTGTACCTCCACAACCTTCATCCATTTCTTTTCCAACATTGCCAGCACCTCCAACCCCTTTACCATTACCCACGCTGCAAGCACCTTTGTCATTGCCAATGTCGACCCCATCACCTAATTCAGATCCCCTCACCACTTTGTTACAAGAAGTGAAATCCAATAATGCGGCTTTGAGGACGATATCTAATGAGCTTACAATGGTGAGGAAAAAACAAGCTGAAGCTGAGTTTCGATCAAGAAGATTTCAGACTCCACCAATCACCCGAGAGCAAGCGTCTACCAGTAGGGGACCTGAGAAAAACACCATGGTGCAAGTAAATGATGAAGTTAATGTGTCCGAAAGAGCATATTGGTGTTCTACATGCAATGATCCTCACGGTGAAGATACATGTATGGTGCATTTGAACTATGTTCAGACATTGGCAAAAAGTTCCTCGGGCAGGCAAGTTAATATGATTCGAGAAGTGGAGCATAATTGTATGATGTCATCCCTGGAGCAAGTTTCAGTCCTCACTAGGTCTGGGAAGAAGCCGGTGACTGTTGATCCCATGGAATTGCAACCTTTGAAAGTACCTGCAGAACCAAAAGCGTAGGAAGAAAAGTGGTCATCCTCGATGAAGACTCCTGATGTTAGAACCAAAGGACCTGATGCTATTAAGGTGAAATATTTATTTCCTAGGTAAGCTCAAGATAAAGCGCAAGCTAAGCCTTCAACTTCGCAACCTACGATGATCACTCCAGTTTCTAGCAAAACAAGAGAGCAAGCTAAGGAGAGACTCAAGTATCCTTCATTAACTAAAAGGCAAAGAGTAGAAGCTACGCAATAGTATCGAGATAAGTATGAACGGCCCCTAGAGGAAAAAGTCTCAGCTGCTCATAGCTACAGTATTGTGGAAGAAATGAAGAAAATCCTAGCAAGGATTAGCTTGTACGATGCATTGCAGTTACCTAGGCAGATTGATTTGTTACAAGAATCCTTGAAGACTACTAAGGACCAAAAGAAATATTGTTCACAAATAGTCTTGGCTCAAGCGCTCCCCACTTCAGTCACAAGGAAAAATAGGCCTCCCCCATTTTATTTATCCTTGAGAATGGAAGGGTGGATCATGCATAATTGCATGATTGACTTCGGTGCTGCAACTACTGTCATGCCAAAGGCAGTATGTGAAGTAATGGGGATGGAGTATACAAGGAGTAGTCCAAGAGTGTTGCAGTTGGATGGAACTCCAGTCAAGACTATTGGGGTAATCAAGGACATTCCAATTGTGCTCCATAGTATGCCTCAAATTACTATCATCCAGGAGGTGGTGGTTGTTGATTTGGAGCCCTATTTTAGCATGTGCCTTTCAAGGGAATTTATAGCTAAGCTTGGAGGTTATCTTTCTCTAGATTATTCACATTTGGAGATACCTTTCAAGGGAAGGTGAATCCGCATTCATAATGAGAAGCCTTCACCTTTTCATATTGAAAAGATAGAGGAGGCAGAACAAGTTCCAAGCACGGTGAACATGATGACCGAAGAATTGGAGGAAGTTGATCTAGTTGAAGAAGCACTTGATGAGCTTCGCCTAGAGGAGGAGTTTCTGCTGATGGATTTCAATGCTATGATTGGGATAGATATTGGTTGTTATTCAATCCAGAAGATAGAACAATCCAAAAAGAAGGTCCTTGAGTCTCCAGAACCTATTTCGCACTAGTTATGGAAGTTGTTCTTTGATGGCGCTCGATGTAAGAATGGTGTAGGAGTAGGTGTTGTATTGATTTCTCCTGAGGGAATACATAAAAATTACTCCTATAGATTGACCTGGAGCTGTACAAATAACGTGGCTGAATACGAAGCGCTATGCCTTGGCTTGAAGAAAGCGAAGAAATTGGGAATTGAATAGCTGCAGATTTTTGGTGACTTCGAGCTTATTGTCAATCAAGTTACAAATAGATGCATGAGCAAGCAACATTATTTGAAGGCTTACCACAATAGAGTGTGGGATCTGTTAGAAGCATTTAAAGCTTTGAATATTCAGGTGATTCCTCAGGAGCAAAATAGACATGTTGATATTTTAGCTTCCCTTGGCGCTAATTATTCTCCTGCTGAGCAAGTGGTTCAGAAGCCAAAGATAGTGAGAGTAATTTATAGGCCTTCCATTCTAGATAAGAATCTCTATTGGCAAGTGTTTGATAATGATGAGAAAATAGTGAATTTTCTGCTCAAAGAAGTTGCTAATGCCGATGATAAAGTCCTTGTGGAGGAAGAAAAGGAAGGAATGATTCAGTTGAGAAATAATCATATTCCTAGGGGATTGATTTCATTAGAAAGCTTGTTTGATCAGAATGATAGGGCTGATAAACATAGGATTAAGGTGGATGCCAAGGAATACAGAGAGTTGCAGTTGGAACCAGGAAAGATCATTAAGATTGGGACTGATTGTGAATCGGATGAGATTGAAGGCATTAGAAATCTGTGCTACGAATATCCAGATATTGTAGCATGGAGTTATCAGGACTTGAAAGGATATGATAAGAATGTGATTCAACACACTATTGAGTTACAAGAAGGAGTTAAGCCTTTTTGGCAGAAACAACGTCCTATTAATCCTAAGATTGAGATCCTCATGAAGGCAAAATTGTTGAAGATGCTTGAGGCAAAGATCATTTATCCTATTAAGCATTCCACCTGGGTAGCGAACCTGGTTCCTGTAAGGAAGAAGAATGGAGACATACGTATGTGCATTGATTTCCAAAATTTAAACCAGGCATCACTCAAGGATCATTATCCTTTGCCTCAGATAGACCAGATTCTTCATGTTGTGGCTGGCGCCTAGAGATTCTCATTGCTAGATGGCTTCTTCGGGTACAATCAAATTTGGGTAAAATATGAGGATCAATATAAGACGGTGTTTACTACTAAGTGGGGTACATTCGCTTACCAGCGGATGCCCTTTGGGCTTTCAAATGCTGGTGCTACTTTTCAGAGAGCCATGGACGTCGCCTTTGGTGAGTTGCTAAATAAAATCATTGTAATATATCTTGATGATATGACGGTGTTTTCACATTGCAGAACAGATCATGTTACCCATCTGAGGCAAATATTTGAGAAGTGTCGAGAATTTGGGATTTCCATAAACCCAAAGAAGTCAATTTTCATGGTTAAAGAAGGGAAGTTGTTGGGCCATGTGATCTCGCAAGAAGGATTGGCCATAGATCCTACATGGGCCGAAGCGCTCATGAAACTGTCGTTACCCATCAATAAGAAAAACTTGTAGTCCTTCTTTGGACAAATAAACTTCATTCACAAGTTTATTGCTGACTTCACCCAAGTCGTCAAGCCCATGACTGAGCTCTTGAAGAAGAATGTTGAGTTTAAGTGGACAGAAGCCAGGAAGTGAGCATTTCAAGAAATCAAAGAGAGGATTACTCAAGCGCCAGTTTTGATCAATCCCGACTACTCCAAAGACTTCATCCTCTATGCAGTAGGTGAGTAGGAGAGCTATGTTGTCGTGCTAACATAAAAACAAGATGATGGTGAGGAGAAGCCTATTGCTTTTCTAAGCCAGGTTATAGCGCCACACCAGGAGAAGTACAATTTTATAGAGAAGCAAGTTTATGTAGTAATGAAAGCATTAAAGAAATTTTGCCACTTTGTTTCTCAAAGTAAGACTATGGTTTACGTCATTCATCCTGATGTTCAAAACTTCATAGTCCAAGGAGAACTAGGAGAAAAGAGGGTTGGTTGGGTCACAAAGATCCAGGAGTATGATGTGGAGATCCGACCGATGAAACTGGTTCATGGACGTGCTCTGTGTCAAGAGCTAGCCAAAAGCGTTGTTGCTAAAATGACTGAAGCAAGTCATGAAGATGTGATTTGTGTAAATAATGTAGTAGGTGACAAGGAGTGGATAGAGGAATTAGTTGATTACTTTACTTCTGGAAGGTGTCCTAGTCACCTTGATCCCTCATAGCATCGATGGTTCAGATTGCAAGTGCTCAGGTATGTGTTGTTGCCTAATGGGCTATATTATAAAAATATTGATGGTGTACTCCTTAGATGTGTAAAAGCTTTCGAGAAGGAAAAATTTTTGGAGGAGTTCCATTTTGGGCTATCAGGAGGACATTATGTAGGCAGACCTATGGCTTTGAAAATTATTCGGGTAGGATACTATTGGCCAACTTTGTTCATCGATTCACATAAAATAAGCCAACAATGTGATAGTTGTCAAAGATATGTGGGTCGAATCAGAAAAGGAGCATTACCGCTACATCCAATCTAGGTGGAAGCACCCTTTCAATAGTGGGGACTTGATTTTATAGGTGTTATTGATCCGCACTCCTCTACAGAACATAAATATATCTTGACCACAATGGATTACTTCACCAGATGGGCGAAAGCTATACCCACCAAGAAAGTTGATCAGGCGACTGTTATCTCTTTTTTGGAGAGCCTCATCACCCAATTTGGTATACCAGATTCTTTGGTCACTGACAATGGTACTCCCTTTATCGAAGCCAAAATTATAGAATTCGCTAGCAGATATGGTATTTACCTGAAGACATCTTCCAATTACTACCCACAGGGGAATGGATTGGCTGAGTCTACTAACAAAAATTTGTTCAGATTCTAAAAAGAATAATGGGTGACAATAAGAGGAGTTGGCACTTATTATTGAATCAAGCACTTTGGGCTGACCGCATTTCAGTAAAGAAGTCTATAAAGACCTCCCCGTATGCTTTGGTTTATGGGAAAGAAGTTGTCCTTCCTACCCATATTGAGCTTCCTGTGCTCCAAACTTTGCAGATGTTCCAAGATGAAAACGAAGAAAATAATCCTATGGAGGCAAGATTGGCGTAGTTGTTACAATTAGAAGAAGAAAGGGAGCAGGCTTACCACGATTTTGCCATGAACATTCTATAGAAATGAAGAAATGGTTTAAGAAGAAGACAAGTGACCGGAGATTTCAGGTGGGCGATCTAGTATTAAAATGGAATGAAAAGAAATCCAAGCCTGGAAAACATCATAAGTTCGATGCAATATGGGAAGGTCCTTTTCGAGTCTCTGCTGTAACTTCTGCTAATGCATATCATCTCTATGACATGGAAGGGTACGAGCTTCCTATTCCGATGAATGGCCTTCATCTGAAGGCTTATATTTCATGATTTCGATCTACTAAAGGTAATTATTTGTACATATGTAAATACTCTCTTCATCATTGATAGACATTGTATATATATAATATAAAAAAAAATGGGGATTAAAATTCTTGTTCACCCAAAATATCAATTTAGCTTCACGTTCGCCCATCAAAGGGGTGAACGGGGCGTTCGCCTATCTCTTGAGCAAACATGTTTTTTTTTGTGACATAAGCAGGTAAAAAGGAAAAAGAAAAAAAAAGAAAGATATAGATAAAAAAAGAGAGAAAAATAAAAAGAAGAAGAAAAGTGAAAAGTGTGGTGCCTTTGAAGAAAGAAAATAGGTTTGAAAGAGGAATCTATTTTTTGGGAAAAAATACAAAAGCATGCCCATGATGTTTTAAAAGCATAGTCACTTGCTTGGAAGAAACAAAAATATTATTGCAAGAAGAAGAGAATCATCACGAATTCATGAGCGCCCAAGAGGTTTTCATCGAAGGAAGAATTTTCATAGGCATGTTGTGAAATTTAATGTGATCCGGGGTACGTGGCGATAATCGGAAGCAGTAGGCGCCAAATTTGAGCAATAATTTCCAAACATGGGAGGCATTCGGATTGAGCTTTCCAAGATGGCAATAAGAATTAATGATTGGTTGATTAATGGCTAGGTTGGCTTCCCTAGTAAGCTTCAAACACTAGGGCACACTTTTCAAAGACATTGTGCAGCACAAAGGGCATGAGTTTCTAGGAGAATTCGATGATAAATCGAAGGAAAGGGTTTTTCTTGCCTTGGAAATGATGTATGAGTGTTTTTTCAAGGATTATTCCTCTTTGAAGATGCACCTGCATTTAATTTCATAATTACTATAGTAGCTGAAAATGCTCTATAAATTTTGGGAGGTAAAAGGGCCAATCTTGTTTTCCCTTATTATTTTAAACTTTTCCTGCTTTGTTGTATCTTGCATTTCCAGTGCAGAAGAATTTTTAGAGGTTTCGAAGCAGAAAATTGTAGTCATTCAATGCTTTGTCAGATAGGATGGGCAGATGCAGTAAAGAGCCGAATGAGGCGCAGGAGGTTGTAGAGGCAAAGCCAGCTAAGAAGTGAGAAAGAAGTTCTAGGGCTAAGAAAGCCCGAAAGAATGACTATGTCGACCTGGACCCCTATGAAGATAAAATGGCAGAAATTGGAGATTGTTTGATTACACACAAGGGGGTCGATCGGTTAAGGCAAGAGGTTGAGACTGTGGTGAGCCAGGGGGTTTCATTTAATAGTTGGCTCACAATGCCTCATAATTCATAGCTTTCATGGTACCTATGTTCGCCTGTGCACCCATGCCCTGAGCTGGTACAACTAATTGCATAGTTTTATGATCCCTCTACCAAAGTTGTGCGAAATTCTAGGAAAGAGATTCTCTTTACAATTACACTGGATGAGGTCCGAGAGGCTTTTGCATGTGGGTTGAAGGCCCCAAGTTATGTAGTAAACAAGAAAGTTCATACAGATGAGCAGGAAGATAGGTATGTTTCCACAGTTACTATGAGACAATTTATGGAGACACAACTCGTCAAGGAGCCGTAGATGGGGCAGCTACCGAATTTGCCCAAATCACTTTCAAAATTTAAGAGCCAAGATATTTATTCTATGCTTGCTTGGATTGTTGGGTTACCCTCGGATGAGACAATGCATAAATGGTAGGTGGCTATGGCTCAATGCATTTGCAAGGTGGAATTTTATTCTCCTGCTACTATGAGACAGGGTGGAAATCCAATTTATTTTGATTGGGCTGAGTTTATTTCTTGAAGGATTAATTCACAGTTGTAGAAGTTGCAGGAAGGAAAGTCTAAGTCATTTTGGCACACTTCGCTACTGGTCTGGTTCTTTTTCTTTCAGATGTAACATCACTTTTCTTTTATCGTAGTAACATAGTCGAGCGAAAAGGATGAGCCCTTACCTATTTACAAGTGGACTCAGGTGTTGACGAAATGAGAGTCTATGTACAACTTTAATAGCTAGTTTTTGGGGCCTACGATTGAACTACTTTGTGGAAACTGTGATAGGGTACCATGCGACTTGAGAGATGCCATTATTTTAGAAGAAGGGGTGATATCTTTTTTCTCACTCAAGGCGTGGTTGTTCAAATTTTTGGGTACATAGGTAAACCATTTTTGTTGCCTTATTTTTCTACTATGCATATTTTTGCAATGGAAGTTGTGCGTCAGATAGATTACGTCAATGACATATACGATGTTGGGTGAGGGAAGAAGACAACTTGCACTATGCCTTTTAAGTTTGGGAGTATAGAAGTGAACCAGGTTGGGAAAAATCACCTTTTGATGGTGGCGCTTTAGGACCTAGGATTAATTGAATTACCGCAATGATGGCGTTACGACCCTCTCAGAAAATTTTTGGAAATTATCAAGGCAAAGACCTTTCATTGCTGCCCATGCCCAGATATTCAGAAGTGGCGTAACAATTTTGATGGGCTAGACATGAACTGGCACATAGAGAAAATGTCCTCCCTTCCTCCATGGCATGATTATTATGAGTAAGAAGTGGAGTATAATCTAGAAAAGAATAAAACACATATTCCTCCTCCTGGTCTATTTCGAACTGTTAAGGAAGCTAACCCGACATGGAGTGAGGAGAAAATCATGAACTGGTGGGTGATGCACATTCATCGTAGGAAGCCATATGCTGCTTATGGGTTGAAGCTTGATACTCAGTTTTCTGAAGCTTATGATAGATTTGTGGAATCATATCAACCCGTTGCTTTTGCCACCATTTTACCACAAAGCTTTCAATAGTCCAAAAGTGGTGAAAGTGAACCTGAGCAGGAGAACCCAATGGTTGAAGATGAGACCAAAGAAGAGGATGAAGAGGAAGAGCAATATATTTTCTGAAGATGGTCTCAAAGGATGAAGTACCCTCAGGAGGAGGCTCCCATGCCCAAGTAGTAGAAATAGTCGATGGTGCCCCCATTTCCAAAAGTGGCCAAATGACCTCGAACCAGTGCAACCCTTACGTCTACTATTATAACGCCCATGTCTTTGGGTGCCACAATTTCTATCATGCTAAGTTCTATAACCACTTATATGTCGATGATGAATCCTTCACCCAATAACGAGCTCCCTACTTCATTTGTGCAAATATTTCCAATGGCACAACAAGAGGAGGAGGAGCAACTTTTTGAGGATTCACATGTCAAAATTTTGGATGAGGAAGTAGCTCTCGATGTTGGAGAGCTAGAAGGAGAGTGAGAAGAGGAGTTAGTTGCACAACCTCCTCCATCAACTAAACAAGTGGTGCTTGTGCCCCAAGGTACATCATCTCTTCCCTCTTCTTCTCTCTCTCTCATGGAGCATGCAGTGGTTTCTTCTTCGGTCCCATCTATTACATTTTCATCCTCTCCACTCTCTATTTCTCCATCCTTTGGTATTCCTTCTATTTCATTTTCCATGGTATCCTCTTCTACTTCTACTCCTTCCACTTTTGAAACCACTATTGCTCCTTCTTTCGTTCTCGCTCCTTCGTCCTCCATTTCTTTTAGTTCATATGCATCCGAGTCAAATCCCTTTTTGCGTCCCCTTCCTTCGGTCATCACTACCTCTACCATCATCATTGTTAGTATGCAAGCTCCACCTAGGATTAGTATAACTGTAGCTGCACTTGTGTCTACCACCTCATCCACCCTTTCTCTCTCTTCCACTATTCCTGCATCCATTCCTCCACTTCTATCCATGTCATCCATGTCCATTGGGCCTAGTCACTCAGAATTTTTTATCCCTTTTACACCATTTTTGGAGCTACAGACTATCCCAGATGTGCAAGTAGCCCGAAAGTAATCGGATATTGAAAAACTAAATTGGGTGCACTTGAGCTCTTCTCAATGGTTGAAAAGTATGCGGTGAAAAGAAGCTTCGATGCCAGCATGACCAATCAAGAAGGTGGCTTTCGATCCAATCACCAAGGAGGCTCATGTTACAACATTCACTCCATTGATCCAGAAACCCCAAGGTGAATTGCAGCCTGAAGATTACATTTTTGAGACCATAACTGAAGACCTGATGTGGATTAATCCCATTGAGAAAATGGGTAATATGCAGGTGGATATGAGCTCATTGTATCTGCATGGGGAGCACTATAAGGAGAAATATTTTGAGATGCAAGATAAGGTGCTTGAGCTTGAAAATGCCTTGGCCAAGAGTAGGGTGACAGAAGAGAGAATAACCACTGAGAATGAATATCTGTGCAATCAAGTGAAGGTACACTTGAAGGAGCACGATGTCGCTCGAATTGAAATGCATAGTCTTCAGCAGTAGGTAGAAGAACTCAAGAAGCAGCTTGAAGAGAAAGCCATGCCTATTGTAGGATTTTCATATGACAGTGTTAAGGATGCTCACCTCCGCTCCATTCAAAATTCTATAAAATTGGTTGTGCACGTTGTTAAGGTACTACAGTACTTATGGGAAGCGCAGATACAAATCCAGCTTGGACAACAAACAATTGATTCCATGGAGGAATTACTTTTACCCTATATGGAGATAACTATAAAAATACAAGCTTTGTTGAATACTACTTTGCATATTCACCCTCTCAACGAGATGGATTACGCTTGGTCCCGAGCATGGATAACACTGCGGAGCTACTTTCAGTGCATGGACCTAGTGAGGGAAGGGCGGGCTGTTCTCAATACAATTGAGCATGAGCATACCATTTCAATGTCTCATTTTGAGACTATTGACCGATTGGGTTTTACCACCTTCGTAGATGAATGGGGTGAACCTCTTCCGATGGAACAGTTGTAGGAACTCTAGCGTACATTCATTGAAGATACTTCAAAAATCGATGCCTTGGAAGAACCCCTTGCTGAAGCGCAAGTGTTGCCTTTGATGGAGAAGTATACATGCTTGGAGCTATCACTTTATGAATTGGCTCAACGTTCGAAGCACCTCAGCTTGACAGATGTGCAGAATCTTTGCTTTATCTATGAGTCCCTCAATGTTCGTTGCTTGTTTAGCATTGATGCTTGGCATGATGTTGTTCATGCTTATGAGATTCTTTCAGAGACCATCATAGAGCAAGAGGAGAAAGTGGTGGTAGATCATGAGGCAGCGATGAAAGTAGTAGAGGAGGCTGAGCATGCTGAAGTACTCAGAGTCGCAGTTGAGGCAGAAGAGCAAGAACGTGCACAGAAAGCAGCATATAAAAAGGCATCCACAATGAAGAAGACAACTCTGGCTAAATCAGCTACGTCAGCTTAAGAAAAGGACTCTGCACCCAATGGATAAAGGCCTGGGATCACTTGCATCCATGCGAGCTGGATACCCCATGAGTCGCCAAGAAATGTTGGCCATTTTGTATTCATTGGGAATTTTGTTCAAGATTTTGGGTTCATTTTTTGAATGTAGCGACAGTATATACTTGCATATTTGGCTTCTATATGTAATGTTTTAAATAATTGTACATTTTTGATGCATGTTCAAAAAGTTTCTTTTTGAATTTATCTTTGTAAATATTAATGGAGAAATGTCTACTTAAGTCCAAAAGAATGAAGAAGACAAGTCCCAAAGAAGAACTTGGTTAAATCGCCATATATTTACGTTCGCCCCTAAGGAGAGGTGAACGCCCCATTCACCCTTGAAAGGGGTGAACATGTTTAAAATTTAATTAAAAGGTGAAAGCACTAGAGTGCAAGGTCGCGTTCACCCTAACATTGGGGTGAACGCATCGTTCGCCCTTCTTAGGGGTGAACACGCTTGACGGTATTTGGAGGTGCGTGCACCCGAACCATATTACGTTCACCCTGGTTGAGGGGCGAACATCCCGTTCACCCCTCCCATGGGTGAACCAACATTTTGGTGGATTGGGATCGCGTTCGCCCTTCCTGAGGGGTGAACATCCCATTCACCCTTTTTAGGGGTGAACATACTTCCATTGTAGTCGCACGCGCGCCTTTCAATTTGCAATGGGGCGAAACAGATGTTGAGGCAAAAATAAGTATGGGCGAATGGAAATTTGGTCAAGGATTCAAAGATGCTAAGTTTTATGCATTTAATTAAGGATGCCCTTAGTTACTCCATTTTGTGGATCACGAAGGGGAAGGCGAGAAGAAATGAGTTTTCATGATTTCCAATGTACCAAAGGCGCTCTAAAGAATTTAATGTCTTTTTTGCAATCTGCGCACCCTCGCCCAAATTACAGATTTTCAGGAATTTGTCTTCTCAGGAGGATGGATTTTCAAAGAATTCGAGGAGGATTTTGTTGGTTTTGTCTTTGATCTCGGGACATTTTATTCTCCTATGTATTAAATGAAAGAGGCGAAAACCTCTATAAATACTAGACAAATTTCATTGTAAAAGGAGGTTAGACATTTTGTGAGAGATTTCTCCAAGCTCTCTGCATTAATACAAGGCATCAGATTTCTGAATTTGCAAGTGATCTTGCGTGTGTTTACTTTCTGTGTAGTGTGCTTCTATTTTCATTTGCTCATCTTGTTTGTTGTTCTGTTTAAATTCTGTCATTGGATTTAAAATTGCTAATAAGAAGGTGAATGTTGGAGCGCCATTTTGATAGTTGCTATGGCCAGATCATGAGCTTGTTCTATTCTATTTCCTTTTACAAATGCTACTTTGTGCTTGGGTTTTTTCCTGCTAGTTAGTCTAACATCAGCCTTGCACTTTGGCCTGTGGCCATATTTCCCATTTCTTTTTGCATATTTCCAATTTCTTTCCTGCATCCCTAGTCTTTTACCAGTGTAGGATTTAGTTAGGGAACCAACCCTCTCTGGATATTGGCACGGAGGACATCTCTTTCCTTCGGCCTTTCAATGTTGGCCGTATCTAGGGCGCATAAACATAGTGTTTAGCAATTAGGTAGATATTTGACCAACAAGGCCATTTGGGGTAAATTAGTCATCGTTGAATTGATATGCTTCACTTAAATCCTTAAGAAGGCCATAGCGATCAGACTACCCCACGGGAACAAGGTATTCATCTCAATTCTTCTATGATATTTTTTAGCAGATCATCGAACATTATGATTCAACATAAGCCTAATTGGAATTGCTATCATCTTGATTCCCTAAGAAGGCCACAACGGCTGGACTGCTCCACAAGATAGAGATGTACAATTACTATTAACATTTGTAATCATGGTTGAATTAGGGCTTGCCAAGTAATCATAGTGCTAAAACCTTAAATTTTTTAAATCACTCATTATGGTTAAGTGACTATTCGCTTCATTAATTGTCCTACCTTAATCGACTCATTACTTGAGAAAGTAGTCATAATATCAATAATCATAATAAAATTCAACAGGAGATCACTTGATCTTGTCAAATTGTATTCGTCTTACGAATCATTGCCAATGACTATCATAAGCTTACCCTTTGCTAGGGAAAAAAGTAAATATGATAGTTAAGTTAGTAGCTCTCCACCTATCGATACTATTGTAGCACTAAAGCTACCCGATCATCATTGGAGCTTGCAAAAGCTTTACAAATTTAAGCCTTCCCTTAGTTGGAAGCAATAATTCTAATATGTGTATCCTTTGGTAGGACTGGGCATCTAATGTTGATTAGATCAATGATAATCATTCAACCTACGATATGGTTTAAGAGGTCTATTTTTGCTCAGTGTTGTTCATTCTTACAATGCATCCCAAAAAGGGCATCTGTAGACACCTAAAATGCGTCGTGTTGAGGTGACTACTCATATGGGTATGCTAATAGACCATATGAATGATATTGAATAGCTTTAAGATGAAGCAGTGGTTTTAACTACTCAATTTGGGTAGAGTTGGCTAACTCATCCTTAGCCATAGCTGACACCCATAGCTAATAGATATGGTCACACCTCAGAACCATGGCTAGCATCAAAACTATTTTAAATCTCGAGTCGAGTTAAATTCGGTTGCAATAGCCTGGGAAATGAAGATTCAAATGGTTTTGGGTGGGGAATATTTGAGAGCTTTCCTCCCAACTATTCCAACCTCCTGGATCTTGATCTTGGCTTCCCAAGCAAGCTAATATTAGATATTAGGAAGGCTATAAGACCCTCCTCCAAATTGGGGAGAAGTCTAGAGAAGTTTTCATTTGAGAGCAGCAAAGCCCTGCCAAATTTGAAAGCAACTAGAATTTTCATGAATTAAAACGTAGCAAAGCTCTGCCAAAATGGATAGCAAATTGATAATCCTCTTGAGGAGATTCAAAATGCTACCCAATTGTGGAGTGACAAGCATGAATCTTTCAATGGATCTTTCAAAGGACTAGAAAACATAATCACACAATCAAGTCAATCGAATGTGAATCTCATCAAATTCGATCACCAATCCATATTGGAACACAGAGGCGACCCTTGATCATCAATTACATGGAGGGAATTAGAGATCCAAGCCTTGATTACAAGATCAAAGACATTTGGCTTCATGCTTTTCAAGTTCTAATGGTTAATTAGGTTTCTTAATTGTTAGATTTCATGCTTTCTTTTTTATGCTTTATAGTAATTAGGTGATTTCATGCATAGCTTCATAGATTTACATGCTTTTAGGATTTCTTTATTATAAATTTATGCAAGTGTCTCAAAAGCCTCATCAAGAGAGGCCTCCTTTGTCATTAACCCCTTTCATGTTGTTTCTTGAATGCAGGGTTTACAGGACCTAATAATTTTCAAGGCATTCAAGGCAACATATACCTCCAACCAAAGGAGAAGAAGGCTATCCTTGGCCTTAAGTAGTTTGTGTACATCTGTGAAGAGTCTGCGGATTATACCACCCCCTATTTTAGAGGGTTTCCAATATTGTATTAATTGTATCATGAATTTGGGTATCCATAAGAGGGACATATATTTAATCAATTTACATTCCATTAATATAAATAAATTCCTCTTTCTTTTAAAATTCATGTTATTGTGGGTTAATGCTCTAAATTTACACTTAATTTTTATGATAGCTTAGGTATATGCTTTTTATAATGATACACTTCCATATCATAATTGAACATCTCAAGAAGAGTAGGTAGTAAGGGGCATTGTCAAATGTCTTATCCTTAAAGCCCTAATAAGCCTTTGCTATTTATAACAAAGGGGAAGAATTTTAATAAGGGGGAGTAGTGTATAATTTTAGTAAGGGGGAGTAGCTTGTGATCTTATTGCAATAAAGGATAGTTTCTTTGCAGGGTTACCATCAATGACAAAGTGGGAGATTGTTAGAATTATTGAGTTGTCATTAATGTTAAAGGATGACTTGGTTGCGTGGCATGCTTGGGTGAATTATTCAAGGCAATGTGATGTGTGTATGTGCCTTGCAAATTATATCATATGCATTTATTATAAGTGTATAAAAGATGAACTTTATTAAGTAAATAAATAAGAAGTTTCAAATTTAAAATAAATATTTAACATTAATATTTAAATATTAATGTAAATATTGAAAAATCCAAAGGTGGATATATTTAAATTATAGATTTAAATATTAATATTAAATTGAGTGGGCCAACCACTTAGGGCACCAAAATCAAGGAAGAGAAAATGTTTATATAAATATAAGGTAAAGTTCATTTTGGTAATTATGTTTTGATCAAAGATCTTCAATACATCTGTGCAATGGTGACAAGGGAAAGGATGAAGTGGAGGCATTAAATATCAAAAACGATCAGACATAGATGAGCACGATGATAAGTGTGAAACCTGAAGAGTTTCATGTGGATCCCATTAGATGACGATAGGACGCAGTGATGGTGAAAATGAGAGATCATTTCAAGCAGGGGAAAAGAGATTGTTTCAAGAAGTGATAGCAAGGTTTGTAAGGCACGCAGGTAGCTTGAAGCATTAGTACTCATTGAAATAGATAGTGTCATTGAATTGAATTCAATAACTATACAATGAATATAGTGGAGTGTTAATAAGAAAGAGTGGTGAGCTGCAAACACATATTGCAAGCAACATTGAATGTGATTTGAGCCAGATATGTTAAAGAGAGAAAATCGAATTCATTGGTGTAATGCCTGTAGAAGTGGATAGCATGGAGGGGCATCGAAGTGAGCTTGCACATGGAAAAGACATCATATAATTGGGTGTGCACAAGAATTGAAAGGATTTATACTAAGCTTACTAAATTGTTATCTTCATGCACACATTCTAGGAGGAACACAAAGATAGCATTGGTCGTGCATACCAAAGAAGTTCCACCATAGGTAAAATACTCAATTCATAAAGCACTGTAGCTAGAAGGCATTAAAGAGATAGCATGCAGAATAGAGACACTAGCCATTGAAGAATCTTCATCATCCATAGAGGAAATAAAATCATAGAATTGTGGGTTAAAATCTGTAAGTTGAATTTTGCTTACATCTGCTTGTTTAACTTGTTTGAAGTACCAATGCCACGAAGGGTTTCTGTGGGTTTTTCTTCCATTGGTATTGGCAAAAATACAATAGTTATTTTCTATTGTGAATAAAAATACAGTCAATGATATATTTTAGGAGAAAATTATGGGGAAGGCATCAACGTGGATGCAAAGGAGGTCCCTGGCAAGGTCGACGGTGATGAGCATGGCATTGCAACACATTCTCGTGAGGTTGTAGACATTGATGTTGGCCTGCATTTTGTAGTGGTTGATTGCCCAACATGGGAGTGTTACAAATTATATTCAATTGGTGGATAGCATCAAGCACATGGTAGGGACATCTATGTTGTAGTCAATCAAATCCTATTGGGGCCCACATGGATTGCACTTGGAATCTACATTGCACAAGGGAAGACATTGGTCAAAGGGTAAATATCAATGTAACTAAAACTTGAGAGATACAATGTGACAATGATACCGAGGGGATTAACATTGTTTTTCCTAAGAATCCTACAATGTGATCATTTATTTATCTGAATCGTGTAAGGATGGTATCCATCCTACTGTGGAACCTTTTCATCTTTAGCTGGAGTACAATGTATTATATTTTCACAATTTTGGAGTAGACCTGAGTGAAGTTGTTAATCATATTTGTAAAAAAAAATCGATGCCATTAATAATCAAACTTTAGAACAAACCTGAGTAAGTTTTTTTATCAGTTGGGTATTTTAAGGTTGGTGCCTTTAGATTTGAGATTTGTGCCTCAAGGAGATTGGTGTCTCCTATGGGTTGGTTCCCAGGAACTTGTAACAAGAATATTGATGTCTCCTTTGGGTTGGTGCCCACAAACTTGTACAATGGGATTGGTGTCTCCTGTGGGTTGGTGCCCATGAGTTTTATTGAAGAAATATAAGCAATATTTTGTTGTGGTTTTCTCTTGAAAGTGTGTTTCCACGTAAAACTCTTATCTCTTATGTGTATTTATTTTGTGCATTGATTTATTATTGCATTCATATTATTGCATTTATTGTTTGGAAGGAATTTTTTTATCTTATACTGGTCACCCCCTCTCAGTATAAGCATGTGTTTCTTCACAACTACCACAATAATTGTGCAACAATCAATATAGTGTTAATAAAACAAAAAAATCCCCACAAATTTTCTAAAGGAAATAATTATCGATCCAACTAAATATCTAAAGCTAGAACTACAAAATCAATAATGGGAATGGTTCACAAAGTGATAAACAAGGGAACATACAAATTCCTACTAATGCATGAACAAAAATGGTTGGGAATATGAAAACCCCTACTAATTCCTAGTAAACATAGAAGAAAAAGAATATGCTTCAAGACCATACTTGTAAAATTGGGGATACAAAGGTCACCCTCAAATCAAAACACAAGCACCTTCGAGAAGCAACCAAACAATAAGTAAAAGAGATATCACCTAGCATCCTAGGTGTATTTGCATGGTATTATTTTTTTGTCTTCTTACATATACAAACCAATATATCCTTATCTTGAATTATTACTAGTTGTTTCCCAATTTTACAACCCACAAATGAGAAAGATCCAAAATTGCAAGGACCAAGTATTATTTTAGCTCACCCCTGATATTTTTACTAAGGACTTTACCATAGGGGTTAAGCCTAGAACTCCCCCTAAGTATCTCATTTTTTAAGAACAAAGTAAGTACAATGAACTTAGGAGGTACAAAGAAGAGGGTAAGTTCTTCAAAATTTGGCTAAACTAGCAACTATACAACCCTCCATCTAGTAATGACCTCCCAAAGACCTTGATTCCCATATCTGAGTTCAAAATTCCTGACATGTTTTTGATGCTCGTTATAATTTTTGGCTTACCCACTAACAATTATAATATTACCATATTGCCCTAGCATATGACATATTCAATCTACACTACTATGATGAGTCTTTCTCAGACCAGTCTAAAAATCCTATCCTTGTTTCTTTGATTGGGATAAATTTTTGTGTGAAAGCATGTAAGAGTAGCTCAAACAACTATAAATTTTAAAATATGGTACTTTTGATATCCTTTGCACTTACATTAGCTTTTATTTTATAGCACCATAGATAGGATGTCATGGATATGTGTGAATAAAGTAAATGACCAAGGATAGAAAAGAGTGGTAGTAGACTAGATGACTTTAATTAGGATTTTTGTGTCCTGTTATCATTTCAACATAGCATTTTTGGGGCTATATTTGAATCTCATATATGAATAAATACCATGATTTCCCTAAGTACCAATTGCAAAATTTTAGAGTCCTCAAATAGAATAAGGGGATTGGTACTATTTAACAGAAGAAATGATGATAATATTATATGGATTTATGGGAAAGCCTTTTCTCTTGCCATACTATGTAACAAACTGAGTGTTCACCATGGAGTATTATCTGCAAATAAATTCTAAAAACTATTTAGCACATGCATAAATAAATTTTCTACCTATAAGTATCCATTCACTTTTGAACCTATTATAGTAATAAAAAAGGACAAGAGGAAGTGTTATTTACTAAACTTTAAAATTTGGGACTACAAACAAAATTGGACAAATGGAAGTATAATACCAAATATAAATTCAAGGAGAGGATAATGTGCTTGAACAAAGGTAAGCCACCAGTATTCAAAATGGTTATACGACCTAACATTGAACAACTCTAGAACAATTTTGAGGATAACGAGCTCAATTGGAACATTAGAAAGATGCATGAGTTGCCTTGTTGGAGAGATTTCTATGAGCCAAAATGCAATTATGACCCAGAAAGGTATAGAGATAACAAATTGACTCAGGATAATATAGATACCATGGCTAATAATATTTGCTTGGAATAATCCAATATTATGGAATGGTGGATGTTTAGATGCAAGTGAGGCACTCAAATATCTCAATACCTGCTATCAATAGACAAACTATTTTTCCATAAATATGAATAAAATATAAATAAATGGAAGCCTCAAGAAGAGACAATTAAGTCCAAAGTTGTTAACAACCAAGGTGAAGAAGTGCAAGAAGAAGAACCTCAAGAACTATAAAGAGAATATGAAGTAGAAATCAAAAAGTAACTTTTAAGGAGTAACACATAATAGGAACTATATGAACATCAAAAAGAGAAAAAGTTGATGGAAATTTTGTGATAAGCTCAGAGAAATAAGTGCTTATAAAAGAGACCCTAAGATCAAACCACCAATTTGTGACCTTCATCACAATAGAACTGCAACAAGAAATATTTCTAAAGGGATCTCAAATCATATGTAAAATAGGATACACTAGAGGAGGTGTAGAGAAAATAATCACTGGGTCACAAAAGCTTATACAAGTACAATGATAAACCTAAAACCTAGATCTAGGAGAACCTTTTCCTAAGTCCCATATTCCAAAAACAAAAAGGAAAATGATTTAGATACCCATATCAGAGTCCTCTCTCAAGTCAATGGCCAAGTTTATCCCAGGATTGAAGGAACATCAAATCCTCCAAGAACAAGAGGTACTAATAGAGAGTACATAGGTACCAAGTCATCCCACTAATAATAATTAGGGATTTGATGTAAGCATAAGGTCATATTTATAATATTTGTTAGGGACACCTCCCTCCAATCTCTCAATTCCAATAAAGGAAGAAGCAGTGAGTAAAATAAAATTCAATCCTCTTAGAGAATTGTAAGAAATATAAGAAATACAATATCCAAAGTCCATCCCCAGAAACTAGATTGGTGACCAAGCCAACAACAAAGCAGCCACAAATAACAAAAATAGGTGTGATTTCTTAAATATATACTACTACTTCTACTCCTTTAATCCCTAATGTTCCCTCCCTTTCTCCATCAATACCAACCACCCAAGATACCACAATATTTGAAACTCCTCTAACTACATCCACTCCATAAATACAAACTTCTAAAACCACTACCACTTCAACTATTTACAAAATCCCTCCATCTCCCTTCCCCACCCTACAATATATTTTATAATGTTACCACCACCCGACCATCCATCCATAGTTACCATCAATAGACTTAAGGAGATGAGCCAAAATGCACAAGAATGGTGAAAAAACAAACCACATAGGCAAGAAAAAGAAAAATATCCTCCCAAGCTAATGATTTATGTTTAACCAACCATTTATTGGTATTTGATAGTCACAATGTTAGGAACCTACTATTAAAATAAATATCACTCACACAAAATACTGAAAAATAACTAAAATGCATCAAATAACAAAATAACACTATGCAAAAAGTAATTGCAGAATTGAAACAATATCACAAATAACTTAGAATCATAGGCCTCTTTGAGGGGGCAACCTCCTTCAATATTTCATTAACTCACAAAAATATACATCGTATATGGCTCCATGTCTTTTAAAGAGAAGCTTCATGAAACTATACCTAAAGGCTCAAGAGTTGGATTACTTGTAAAATTCCACACAAGCTAGAATATTTTACCAAAAATCGGTTGCAATATTGATAATGGTTACATAAGATGGCACCACTTGGCTAGGTGTCTTACTTGCCACATACATTACAAAGTATTACAAAATAACATTATAATGGAATCCCCCATGTTGGAAGTGGGTCATTACATAAGCAAATGAGAAATACAAAATAATGTTAGGATGGGATCCTAACATGTCCTTCCCCTTCAAAAAGCTTGTCCTCAAAGCTAAAGATGGGGAAATTGGTGTTGGAGATGGTGGAGAGACTCCTAGGTAGCATCTTCTGGATGAAGTCCACGTCACTGGACAAGGACCTCAATAATGGTATAATTATGAAGAGTGTGAGTTTGATGATAAAACAACTATTCAGGATCAAGCAAGATAGAACCTTCTTCATCCAATTTTGGGAGTTTAGAGTAAACCTGAACTTGAGTGCCCATAACCCTTTTGAGAGATGAGATATGAAAAATAGGATGGAGCTTGGAGGTAGGTGAAAGGGCCAATTTTTGAGTTGTGGCTTCCGTTGTAAAACCTAGTAGGGCCCATAGTACTTTGCTGTAAGTTTTTGGTACTTGCAAAGCTGGAGGGATGACTATTTGTATAGTTGAAATTAAAGGAAAACCATGTCACCCACATCATAGCTACACTCAGAATGGTGTTGGTCAGCTTTTTGGTGCATCTGATTCTGAGCTACATCCAAATTAAGCTTTAATTGGTGTAGGACACCAATGTGATAACTGAGAGTAGTATAGACTATATGGACCTTGGAGATACTCAAAATGTAAGAGAAATGCATGAGTGGAGTGCACCCATAAACTACCTCGAAAGGGGTGACCTTGGTTAATGTGTGATAGGAAGTGTTGTATCACCATTCTATCAAGGGAATCCACTTCGCCCATTGAGTAGGGTGAATAGATGCAAAGCAACAAAGCTAGGTATTCAAATATTTGTTAACAATATCAGTCTGGCCATACATTTGGGGATGATAAACTGAACTCATTTTCAGCTGAGTTCCCTACAACTTAAACAATTCTTGCTATAAATGACTAGTAAAGATTAGGTCATGATCGGACATGATAGAGGTAGGCATACCATGAAGGTAGAAGATAGAATAAAGGAAAATTTGGGCAATGGTGGAGGCTGTGTATGGATGTGAGAAGGAAAAAGAGTGAGCATACTTTGAAAGATGATCCACTACCATGAAGATAACAGATTTGCCTTTGCACTTAGGTAACCCTTCAATAAAATTTATGGAAATATCATTCCAAACCTGGTCAGGAATGGGTAAGGGTTGAAGAGTGCCTAGAGAACACACCATTTCACATTTCATCCTTTGATAGGTATCAGAAGCCATCACAAAATCCTAAATATGCTTTTTCATGCCCTTCTAGGAAAAAGTGTGCTTAATTAATTAATATGTTTTGAGAAATCCTGAATGGCCCACAGATGGGGAAGCATGTAGTTCTTTCATGAAACAGGGTTGCATTAACCAAAACACATCAATCCACAAAAAAAAAAGAAAATACAAAAGTTAACTGCTATTATTTATTGAGGATAATGGAGCTTACATAGACCAATTCCCTACAAATTTGAAATTCCCCCTCAAATACCCTGTTTTCCCTTTTCCCGCCTAGAACAATCTATTTATAATTTGAATTTTGGAGGTAAACTTCTCGAGGTCTTAACTCATCCCTCATTGCTCAAAACGACTATGGGTGCATGTTTTCAAAAAGCTCTCAAAGGGTTTTATGGCTTAGTAGTGTGCTAATGCATAACACCACCATATTTCAACCCTTTAAAAATCCTCTAAGGCCTTCAAAATTGACCTCCAAGTTTTACTAGTAGGATTTTCACTAGTTTTGACAGGGTTGAAGATATTAAAATTTACATATCTCCCAAACCGCTCAGGATATTGGGATAATTATTTTAGCTTTGGGTCTATTTGTCCATACTATAAAAAAATCAACAAACCTTAGAATAAAATGAAACAAATACAAATTTGGGTGATGTAAGATCACTCTTACACTATTGGATGCTCCTACATCATTTCATGAGAAGTTCCCAAAGTGGAGATGTGTGGGGAACAAAAATCCATTAGTGGTAACACAAATCATGGTCATAACAAGTGTATACCAAGAATGAAGTGGTATCAATGTGTAGGGAGGTAACCAAAATTTACAACTAAGAATCCTGAAGTACCTCCTGGCATAAGGAATCAATCCATTGGGGAACTGGCAACAAAATGGCACACAACATACTGAGATCCTCAAATTGGTGAGAGATAGAACTAACCATGATATTCTACTTCTCCTTATTGTAGGTAATATCATAATCATAGACCATGAGTTTAGAGACCCATTTTTTTTGTTCTAGGATGGCAACCTATTGCTCCAAAAAGTATTTGAGACTTTGATGGTCAGTTTTAACGGATAAGTGATGCCCAATAGGATACGGTCGCAAATGGGTTACCAAATTTAGAATTGCCATCATATCCTTGGAATAAGTGGTTTTCTCAAAATTATGGTTGAAGAGAGCTTTACTACTGAAATCCAAGGGCCACCCTTCTTGCATCAACACTGCACCAATCCCATGATCAAAAGCATATCTTTCAATGACAAAAAATTTGGAAAAATTTTGCATGGCTAGGATGGGAGTGGTGTTCATAATATTCTTCAATTAGAGGAAATCCTATTCAGTGGTTCCCAACCAAGTAAAGAGTCCTCCTTTAACATGGAAGTGTGGGGAGCTACAATTTTACCATAATTATATTTTAAGCCCTAAAATTCCCTAGAGTTCCTTGAGAGTGTGAAGCTTTGGCTAGTCTTGGACTGCTTGGATCTTCTTCAGGTCAACTTTGATGCTTTCTTTGTTGACAATGCGTCCTAGATACTCCAATTCCATAAGGCCAAAGCAACACTTGGACCACTTAGCAAAATGTTGATGTTGTGCCAATAGTTGTAAATTTTGATCCACATGATCGAGGTTCTCTTCCCATGAATAACTGTAAAGAAAAATATCATCAAGGAAAACTACAATAAATTTTTAATAAATGGGTGAAATATATTGTTCATAGGGCTTTTAAATGTGGAAGTAGCATTAGTCAAACTAAATAGCATCACCAAGAAATCGTAGTGATCTTCATGAGTATGGAAAGTAGTCTTGGTAATATCTTCATCCTTTATCCTGATATGATGATACCCAAAGCAAAGTTCTAATTTGGAGAAATGCATAGTTCCATGTAGCTCATCCATTATTTCATCCACAATAAAAATAGGAAAATTATCCTTGATGGTGAGCTTATTGAGCTCTCGGTAGTCTATACACAATCACCAAGAGCCATATTTCTTTTATACTAGTAAGACTAGAGAAGAGTAAGGACTATTACTGGGTTGAATGACATCAAATTTCAATAATTCCTATACTAACTTATTTATTTTTGAATTAAGAGCATGAGGATACTAGTACAATCAGATTTTGGGTGGTGCACCACCAGTTAACAATGGAATAGCATGGTCATGTGAGTGACGAGATGGTAATTTTGAAGGTTCAACAAAAACATAATCATGTTTGGCCAAAATAAGCTACAAATATATGGGAACAGACTGCACCTCTGAAGTTTGAGGTTGCATCACAAATATCTAAGCTATGACATCGTGAGATGATTTTTTTTAGCAACTTCTCCATCTAGCTTGAATTGATAATCTATGGAGGTCCAGCTTTGGATCTATGGATAGTGTGGGACTATCCATTTTATGAAAATTACATCTAGAGCTCAGTAAATTTCTATGATATGGTTTCCAATGTACCCAACCACTGAGCTCCTAACACGATGTCACATACCCCTAGTTGAAGTGTAAACATATCTTGTTTGGGCTTATATTCCCCAATTTTTACCTTAACATTATGAAATTTACCTTTGCAAGGTAAGGTCCTGCCATTAGCTACCATAACCTCAAAGGAATTATATGTATATACATAACAGTTTGCCTGCTTGGCAATGTGGGGATCAATAAAGTTGTGTGTATATCCAGAATCAATCAGGATGGTAAGACATAGGCCTTTGAAATAACCTAAAACTTTTATGGTTTGGGGAGTAGTAATTCCAGCAAGAGCATGAACAAAAATCTTAGCCTATGCTTTGTCTTGGATTTCTTCCTTTAGTTTGGATGGTTCCTCTACTGACTCTATGTCATCATCACTATGGTCATTGGTGTTAGGCTCATCAATATTTATGAGGAAAAAATTATTTTGGGTGCACCTATGCCCATGAGAAAAATTTTCATCACAATTGTAGCATAACCCTTGGGTGCATCGCGTATGCATTTCGGTATTGGTGAGACATTTAGGTGCAACAATTTTTTGTTTATTCTGATATTGAAATCAAGGAGGAAAAGAGGGTCTAGCTTGTCAAAATTTAGATATCTACCTCTAAGATAAAATTTTTAATTTTTCCAAATGAGCCAACTTGATATCCTACATCATGGATTGAAGTTTAGACATCATGACCTCAGCTTGGAGATCTTCCCTCAAACTGCTAACAAAAAAAATCATAAAGAACTCTTTATTAAGTCCTTTAGTTTTGTTGGTCAATTTATCAAATTATTTTTGGTAATCTCGAACTATCGACATCTGTCTCAAATTTTTTAGTTGTCCTATAAAATCATCATACTCACTAGGGCCAAAGTGAGTGAGTAATTGAGACTCAAAGTCTTCCCAAGAAGGATTAGGAATAGTGTTATGTAACCATTGGTATCACTATAAAGCTTCAGATTCCAAGTTAATGAAGCCATTTGAACTCGATAGTATATAGGGACATTGTGGGGGTTAAAAAATAAGAAACACAACATAGCCACCCATATACATCCTTCCCATTGAACTTAGAAAAGTCTAATTTTGGCATCTTAAAGGTAGGATCATGATCATAGCGAGGATGAGAGTCATTTGTTCCCCTTCCTTTACCTCGATCAAAATATGAGTGTTTAGTATAGTTTTCATACTTGTACCCCCTTGCAATTTGGACTCAACTTCTGCAAGTTGTTCTTCTAGGTAGGTTTTGGAGATATCGTAATCAGTTCTAAAATTTTGAAATTCTACCATCAGGTTTTGATTTGTGCTTTACAAGCTATTAATGGTGCTTATTAGGGACTCCAAAAATGTGGTGGTTTGCTCTACCTCTTTTTGATGTCCACAAGTGCCACCAACCATTTTGGATAGTCTTGAACCTCTTGTATGGAATTACTAAAAATATAAGTGTGGTTTTAGGAGTTACTATTTTTAGTAAGGAGTCCGAAAAAGTGCTTGGGTGTTATATATAAAAATGATCAACTCAAAAATATGGTCACAATGAGCTATATCCCACAACACTGATTTTAGACACTCCAAAATTTTTTCCATTGTTTTTATGAGTCTACTAGTGTGTTCAATTTTTTATTTGGAGCTACAGTTCAAAATTTAGGTACTAGATCCACTGTCTTTGACCTGTGTGTTTTGTTGAATGACCACCTTTTCACTATTCTATTGATGTCCCTATGACCTATATTGTATTTAGTAACACTTTTCACATCACTAACCCAGGGATTCTCTATACTATGTAATTACTAACACTGATGGTTTTTTTTTCTGACCTTGACCACCTATAATTTTTTATTGTTACAAATTACTGTGACTGTCACTGACCTAACTGTTACTGTCACTGACCAAACTGTTACTACCACTGACCCAGATGGTATTGGAATATTGTAGACTATTATAGACACTTGCAGACTCTATCTTGACTATTGGTGCATGCAAAATTAGTTCTTCTGTAATAGGGAAGTCCTTCGTATGCTCACTTTTTGGGGTTGTGAATGCAATTTTACCAGAACAAGGAGATGTTGTTTTTGTAGGTTGAGGTTTTTAACATAACCAAGGTATGCAATGTAGAGGATTATGTAACACCCATAGGCCCTTGTTTATACCATAGTGGTGAACAATAGTGCTCTGACCAATATTTTAGGCCACTACCCAAGGAGGATTCCACACATACCCTTGAGCACACTATCCACCTCTTTGAGAGTACAAGAGGGTTATCTTTTGTGATGCTATGTCCTATGGACTATGGATTATACAAAACCAAAAATCTTCCTACTAGATAAAAGAAAATTTAACCCTAGAATGGTCTCCCGATACTCCCTAAGATGCGTGGGAGCTCGATTCCATATGCGATTGTTGTCTAAGGCCTGGGTATTGGAGCTTGATCACCCCTCACTTCACTATATGCTTTATGGGATATCTAGATTAGCCAATAATAATAGCTCTTTCACAATATTTTAAAACCCTCGACACTGGGTTTCTAGCCTACTCAACTACTAAAAAAAACTGTATTTTTTTTCTTTTCTAGTTTTTTTTGCAGATTTTTTTGGTTTTTTTAAATAAAGAAAAATAAAATGAAAAAACACAAGAAAATCATACCTAACATGTAGAAATGGTTGAGCAAGAACTGTCGTAGTCCTAGCATAACTTGACATTGGAAAGAGCTCTGATACCACTTGTTAGGAATCTACTATCAAAATAAAGCTCACTCACACAAAATACTAAAAAATAATTAAAATGCATCAAATAACAAAATAACATTATGTAGAAAGTAATTACATAATTGAAACAGTCTCACAAATAACTCAAAATCGTAGACCTCTTCGAGGGGGCAACTTTCTTAAATATTTCATTAACTTACAAAAAGATACATTCGTATAAGGCTCCATGTCTTTTAAAGAGAAGTTTCATGCAACCCAACCTAAAGGCTCAAGAGTTGGCTTGCATGCAAAATGCCACTCAAGCTATAATATTCTACCAAACATCGGTTAAAATCTTGATAACTATTACATGAGATGGCACCACTTGGCTAGGTGTCTTACTTGCCACATATATTATAAAATATTACAAAATAACATTATAATGGAATCCCCCACATTGGAAGTGGGTCATTACATAAGCAAATGAGAAATAAAAAATAACATTGGGATGGGATCCTAACACACAACCACACCAAGGTTTTACAAGCCAAAACTTAAGATGACATCGAATGATTACCAAGTGGAAATATAAGCAATAGATATTTATTGGCTACCATTAGAGGACTCTCTATTTAGTGCACAAACCTATGTCAACACTATCTATCCCCAAGGTGATAAATTGAGAGACAGATATAATTAGTTAGAAGGAAAAAAAAATGATGGCAAAAGAGGAGCAAAATGTCAAAAATTCCTTGTAAAATAGAAGAAAAGGATTAGGCAACTCCTAAGTCATTAGTCGATGAAAGATAAGGAAATGAACAAAGTGTTGATAGAGGAAATTCATGACTTATAGTAATAGCTGTAAAATAAAAAGGCACGAACTAGAGCCTCTTGCTTCTCTAGGGAAGCATTGACGCAATTAAGAAATAACAACTAGAATAAAATCCTTCAGTATGCCCTTGAATCTTACCTAGTCATTGGCTACCTAAAATTTAGTGCAAAAGCCACAAAATTAGCAAAAAGGAATTTAACATAGGCTTTAGGTAAAATGGAGGATAAAATAGGACAAGTTGAAATCCTAATGAATTTGGTTGGAAGAATATTTGAACCATCTACAAAATCTATACCAAATAGCCAATGGAATGCAACAATGACTATCTCTTAAATTATAATTAGGATGGTACATGGTGGATAGGCTACAACTTAGAATAGAAAGAATAATGTATCTAGTAAAAGAAGCCAAAGAGCTAGGATTTCAAGCTTTTGGTACAAAGAATCATGGCTTTGTACCAAGGAGAATATTTAGGCCTAAAGAGAATCAATAGCCAATGATGATATGGAGATAAATCAATGGCAAGATCATATTTATGAAGCCCAAGTGCTTGAGTTCCTAAATAGAATTGCTATGATACCAGCTAATATTCGAGATATGGCTAGAATATACCAAGACCCCTCCTATGAAAAATCCTATCAACTAAGAAAATACATGAGAAAGTCATGGGACTCAAAATTCCTCCCCCACAGATCTAAACATTGGTCTATAAAATCCTCTAGAAATCTAAGAATATCTTAGCCAACAAAGAGATTCAAGAGAATGAACAAATAGAAATATATACTATGGTAGAAGTTCCTAACAATGAAGCTATAGGGGTGGAGGATGGTCAAGAGATATTTGACACACAAGGAGCAGTTCCAGAGTGATGAATGACCAAAACATGGCACCTCTACACCATGAAAGTAAATACAAAGTGCAAGGTGTCCAAAAGAGAAGAAGCCACTTGCAAAGTCCAAAAAAGGTAAAGTTCATTTCTATATCATCTCAACATTCATTTCATCAATCATTTCATTCCATATTATAAGTCATCCATGCTTTCTCCATTTCACACAAAATCACTCACTCATCACACCTCTCGTTTCCAAAATAATTTCCCATCATACTAACTTCATTCACATTTCGTTTGACAATCTTGTCTCTATACCTAATGGAATCAAGCCCTCTGAGTTCTTAATTTTAACAAGCAAAAATTCCTTAGGAGGCTCCAAGAATGTAGGTCAAATTCATGATCTCATTTGTAATACAAGAAGCCCAGTTATTTTTCTTTCAAAAAATTGCTATATTTTAAAGGCTTAGGAGGTTGCATAAAGCCAATATGAATGAAGTTAGACCCTTATTAGTGGTGATGTCAGTGCGGCATCATAAAACTTCAAAAATGAGCAAACTAAAAAAATTTGGGATGTATCAAGCCAAGATGAACAAATTTAGGTCATTTAATAATGTGACATCAATGAAGGGAAATAAATACTTAGAATCATGCAAGCAAAGGTGCTCAAGGTCGACATACACCAAGCTAGGATTTATGAATCTAGGATGAACAAAGTCAAGCCTTTGAAATCAAATAACCTATTTTTGATGCTAACCAAAGAATGCACTTTAGAACAAAGATAGAGTATAATGATCTTGAAGGATTTTTGGTAGTGATGTTAGCATTGCAACATCGAAGTCTAAAATAATGCAATGAATATCATAATTGAACAAAGACAGAGCTTAATGATATTGAAGCATTGAATGAGAATGCACAAAGAAAGAACACATTCCAAGGTGACATCATAAAAATATTTTAAAGGTCCAATATTGTTCAAAGAATATATAAAAGCAAAGCCATGAGCCTGATTTCAAAACAAGCACTCACAAAACATCTTTTTTAGATCCATAACCATCCCAATCCCTTCCTTATATTCTAGCTAATTAGATTGAAGATTGAAAATGATAGTTTTGATAAATCATTTACAATAGTTCATCCACTTACAATAGAAAGTTGTAGATCAATGAAGCATATTGCAAATAGATTTAAATTTGAATGTAGAGTGAAATTTAAAACTTCCACCTCAACAACATGAGCCTTCTCAGCTAGGCTATTTTCATCATAGACCTATAACTGATTGTAAATATTTTTCTATAAGTTTCAAAATACAACTTATAAATATGCCATGACACCTCCAATTTATGGGTTAGCTCTAAAGTATTTTTTTGATACTTGTTATGTAATCTTATTGCCAATTAATGAGAAGTGATATTTTTTTTACCTCCATTGCTAGTGTAATTACATTTGTTTATGAACATATATCTACTTTGAGTCATTTCTATAACACTTTCATGATTAGTCTATTTTGTTAAATTAGATTCTTCTATTTGGATCGTTCTTGGATTTCTATTCATTTAATTCTTTGGAATAATTAAAGTATTTAATTGAAATTGAATAAATTTCTTATCGCATCAGACAATGGTTGGTCTATTAATTATCATCTAAATTGATTGTGTTAGCTTATTACATGGTAATTTCCATTGTTGTTACACTATATCACGTCCACTATTTTCTCAATTCTTTAAACCCTCACTTTCTCTTAACCATTATTCCTCCTAACCCCTAGCCTAAACCCCTATTTTAGTTTACAAACATTCCAAGGAGTTTTCCTTCTTTGGAAGTTGAATTGAGAGAAGTCTATATTGGATGAAGTCTAGGGTGCATTAAAAATTCATAGACTAGGTAGATTTTATGCCAATAGGTCTTGATCTTATTGGAACTATTTCGTTAATGTCTTCTAATGGACACAAATTTATTATCAAAGCCATAGAATATTTTACAATATGGATAATAGCTATTCTATCGACAAATCAAACAACCCTCACCATATCCAAATTTATGTCTATTTAGATTATGTTGCACCTTGGTGTCCCATCTAATCTCATTTTAGATAATGGTACTTCTTTAAAAATAAATAAGTTCAAGATTTAATATCTCAGTTAGGGATTTAACATCATTTTTCTATGTGTTATTATTCACGAGGAAATGGTCAAGCTAAATCTAGAAAAAATATTTTAGTAAATATTTTGAAAAATACAATTAAGAATCAAATAAAGGTTGGCACCTAAAGTTATATCCCATATTGTGGGTATACCACAATACTTTCTGAACATCTATAGGGGAAACCCCTTTTCCTTTGGTTTATGGTATTGTAGTTTTTTTTCTACTTGAAACTGAATTGCCGTCTTTGCATGTTTCTTTGAAAAAAAATTGATTCATGATGAAATCAAGAGAGTAGGGAGGTTTATCTGACCAATTTTACTACTCTTGACAAGATATATCTACTTTCTCTTTGGCATAAGAGGTACTATAAAATTATTATCACTAAGCAATATAATAAGAAATTATATCATCATGATATCAAAGTCAAGAACCTTGTCCTCAAGATTGATAATGTGCACAAGAAGTTCAAGGGCAATTTTATGTAGAGATATATTAGGTCATATACTATTAAAGTATTTTTTGGTTCTAGGGCAATAAAATCGTAAACAATGGTTGGATTTGAGTTGGAGGAATCCAACAATTATATGCATATCATGTGATTATATACATAGCCTTCTTTAGACTCATTTGTATTTTGTATTTTCATGGTTTGCCTATTGACTTTGGTGTCTTGTGAAGGGCCTAATTTTTCCCACTTTAATTGTCAAATAAATATTACAAGTTTAAAATAGATACGCTTTGTATGAGCTAATAGAAGGAGTTTATGCAATTGAGTGGTTCTATTTTCTACAACTATAGCTAAAATCTAGGAACTAGAAATTATTGAAGAAACATCTACAACTATTGAATAAAGAAATAAAATCTACCTATAGCCTAATTCCTATTTAATAGGGATAGGAATTAAAGATAATATATTAAAACAAGGTAGGCCCTACCTAGACATCCTAGATTTGAATTCATCCCTATAGCTAATTACTAATTAACTACAAAAATTAATTTAGCATAATTATAGGGAATACTAATTTCAACATTAAAATAGGAATAATTTTTATCAAAATAACACTTTATTCATACTAGGACTTCTTTAGGTGAAATTTTCTTATAAAGGACACCATCTGAAGTGAATAAATTAACTCCATATCTTTTTGGTCTAGAAAAATTCAATGTCTTCCTTCTAACCTTATTACAATTTGGGATGTCTAATTTATAGATAATCTCTTATTTTTGCCTTTCATAAATTCTAACAACCTAGACAAAAATAGATTACATTCTAAAAACAAATCTAACAAGTTCAACCCTGTAATAGCAATCAACCCTACTATTTCTTAGGTGGAAGAGAGATTCTAGTAACTATTGCTTCCTCAGTTGGCTTAATATAGTTTTGTCCTATCTTTTTGGCTTCCAACTATTGCTTGCAAGGGATTAGATGTGGCTAGCATCCTAGGTTTGAAGCATCTTGACTAGAGTCTCCAATTCTTATCTATCAATTGTTAGTCCATCCATTGCTAGTTGTTACACCATCATCTACCAACTATCTTGCAAGAACTATTGACTAGACATAGTTGTCTTCAATAATTGTATCATCCTTCTACAATATTTCTAGAAATATCTTTTTAGTTCTGGACAACTTAACCAAAAATATATATATATACCTAGTAAGAAATAGATATCAATTTAGCATATCCATTTTATTATTAAAACATATGATTACTTGCATTAGAACAAACAAATAACATCTTACTTCTATTCTTATTTAAACAAACTTTATTTATGTATACACAGGTAAAATATACTTATAAATCCACAATGGGTAACAAAATATAGTCAATTTGGGGTTAAATTCAGATAAAAAGGAGAGAAAGAATGGTTAATATTAATTCCTATAATTTTATCTGCAACTTAACATGTTGCATGTCCCTTATGCAACTAAAATTGAGAAAAAATATATGATGGTTACTTGTTGTTTGTGCTAAGTCCTTCGAAATATGTCTTTTTCATTTTTTTTTACATGGTCCATTTTACTAGATCATAAATCGATGGATGCATGACACATTTTGGTATTTTTTAAACACATGTTGTTTATTGTACTTACTCTTTTTTCTTAGGCTTATTAAAAGAAGATATTGGAGCATATTGTCCTTGTGACTTCTTCTTGTGCTTCTTAGCAGTGGTTGTTGGGGTAGATTGGTCCTATGTCTCTTTCTTATGTTTCTTAGGGATTTATTTTGCATCTAGTGATGGTTGACCTTGAGGTATGCTCTAGATAGTAGTAGCTACCTCCAATTCATTCTTTATTTTTCTATGGTGGCCAACTCATCATGTATCTAACTCATTGTCTTCGTTATTACCTATATTCTTTCTCTGATATTTTTTACTATTAAAGAAATTTCTACAAAATTTGGGGATGAAGTAATTTGAAATCCTTCAATTACATATTTTTAAGTAGCCTTCCTTATGGCTTCTATTGTTGTATTCTAGAATTCTATAGCAGTAGCATCTACAAATTTTGCTATAGGAATATGATATTCCTCAGGAGCATCGCCTGCAACTTGTGCAAGACTAAAATTTTACAAATCCCTAGGATAAGTTTTTTTATTTTATTTTTTGTACATTTATTTACCCCAAACACATCACCTAACTAGTTGTATGCAACTTCAATGCATAAAACCATGTGCCATATTATTAGGTTGAACTAAGTTGAATTTTCTTTCTTGTGCAAAAAAAACTAGGCACAAACAACTTTTTGCAAAAAAATTATATACCAAAAGACGTACTAATAAAAACTTTGAGGTTGTTCTTACTTGGTTTAGTCAAGACAAGCAATATGTACAATAAACTGGAAAAGACATTTTGGCAAAATAATAGTATCCGCCCCAACTGAAATATTTTCATGTCTTAGGAAAATAATGAGCGAGCAAAAAAGGAGAGGAAAAATAGGGATTGCATATTTAAAAATATATGGTACATATATAAATAAATAAAAATTATTAAAAAATAATAAAATAAATAAAGAGTACCTATTGTTTTAACCATAATAGTTGTATTGTAAAAATATTAAGTAAGTTTTAGAAGAATGCCACGGTGATGGCAATCGAAGGTCCATGTACCAGCAAGCAAAGTCTGCCTCCAGGTGGCTTTCAGCATTTTCTGCAGGGGTTTGGTGTTCGACTGCCTATTTCCATCATTTTTGGTTTTTGATTCTACATTTTTCCTTGGTGGATTGTTTCTTGCTCTTTGTCCATCCTCTCATCGCTTCCTAGGGCTAGTCGGGTGCCTTATCCGACTCCCAAAATTGGGTCATCCCAACGAAATTATTCTTGTAGACACCCCCCATGGCGATGCACTTAGATCATAATCACTATAGCAGAGATGTCGAGGGCTCTGTCAGGCCTAGCACCATGTCCAAGAAAGGTCCCCATATCCCAGGCAAGGTTCCAACAGTAAGCGGCAAGCCATCCTTTGCTGAATTGCTCCAAAAAAAGCTAATTCCTTGTCGTCTACGACTAGTGAATTCATCACACAAGGGAATAATGTTCTATGCCCTAAATCCCTCATGGAAAACTATGAATCCTAGGATACCAACTCCTTGGTAGGAAAATTCATTGATGGGCGACCTGACTTAGATGTTATTTGTAGATGGGCGGCTTCAAAATGGAAAACCCTAGGCAACTTGGAGATCTCAACAATGACAAGGGGTTTCTTCATTATTCAACTCAATTATCATGAAGACGTAGAGCACATATTATCTGAAGGGCCTTGGTTCTAGGAAGACGAAGTCTTTTCCTCAAAAAATGGTAACTAGACTTCAACCCCAACTCCCAGAACATCAATTTTTCCCCCATATAGGTTAGACTTCCAGATATCCCAGCCCACTTCTTCTATGAGGATGCCTTGCTTGGTATTTCTAAGGTGATCAAAGAGCTTGTGGTTATCAACCCGGCCACCCAAGAAAGAACCTGGCCAACCCAAGCCCACATTTTCATGAATGTGAACCTAGAAAGTCAATTTCCAGACCACCTAAACCTCATCTATGGCAACTTCAACTGGAAGCAACCAATATTCTATGAAAACAAGCCAACTTTTATCCCTGAGTGCCAATCCTAGGGCCATATTTAGTCATAGTGCCCCAAAATTTGGATCCTGCCATAGTCAAAACCCACCAGGGACCAATCAAAGAAGATGCAACATCAACCCTCGCCTGGCTTGTCGATAGCTAGCAAAGCTATTTCAAGACCCCCTTGGGCCTGATCAATCGTAATGCAAGTACCTCTATTCCTCTAATCAATAAATTCAATCCTTTGCATAGTTCTATTATCAATGAGGATTTTGAGGAAGGCGATATCTCGACCACCTCTAAACCAACGGCCATCCTCTCACCCCCTCGACCTCCCTTGGTCTGACCCCCTACCGCTCCCATCCATAATCCTCCTCCCATATTCGATGCCCTCACTTCCCTGAGAATCCCTCAAGGCCTGCCTACCCTCTCTCCTCCTTCGTCCCCCTGCCCGGGTCCTAAAGACCCAACCTCTCCTGTGTACTTAGACTCTGTCTCCGCTGATGATGAATTTGTGGACCAGTCATCCCCTGAGCAAAGTAGTCCTAGGATAACTCGAAGCTCCCAAAAATCCATGATGGATGTAGGAGGGAAAAAAAGAGAGGAAGACCCTCTGATTCGGATATAAGGACCAAAAATGCATCTAAAGATATAGCCAATGGAACCCAGAGAATGCTATTTTAGGAAAAAAAAAACAATTCCAAAGACGAAATTCGAAGATCCAAACCCCCTACTCAGCAGGGAAAATGGGGCAAGAGAATTTCCAAGAGTTTGAAATGAAAGTCCTCTCCTAGAATGCGAGAGGAATAAATGGGGCAGCCAAAAAGAGACTCGCTATAGCCATGAGGAGAGAACATAATCCAACCATTTTTCTCATTTAGGAAATAAAATTGGGTGATCAATGGTCCCCTAACATTACTAGAAATATTTGGTAAAACTATGATTTCATTCATTCCCCAGCTTCTGGGATATCGGGAGGGCTCTTGTGTCTCTGGAATCCTCCCAAGCTCCAAGGAAATCTTATTTTAGGCCACGATAGGGTAAGCAACATCCTGTTCCAGGATACTGAATCCCATAATTCTTGGGTGATGTCAAATGTCTATACCCCGAACACCTTTGTGTGTAGAGAAGCTCTGTGGAAAATGCTCACTTCAATGAGGCAAGTATTCGAAGGAACTCCCTAGATCTTGGTAAGAGACTTCAATTATTCTTTGCACCTCAAGGAAAAAAAATTAGGGAACAAAATCACTCACAGAGATATTGTAGATCTAAGAAACTTCATTAATTCCAACGCTCTCATGGATGTCCAGCTATAGGGGTCCCTCTTCACTTGGAGCAATAGAAGTAAGGGCACCAATCTGATCCAAGAGTGCCTAGATAGATTTCAACTTTCCCAAGAAGCCCTCCCCTGCTTTGGGGATGCCAATTTATGATCCCTCCCAAAGATAGGCTCTGATCACAGTCCCCTCATCCTAGAATAAATATTCTAGACCATAGTTCAAGACCCCTTTCAAGTTTGAAGTAATGTGGATTCACCACAAGGGTCTCAAAGGCTTGATACAGTCATGGTGGAGTCAAAAATTCTTGGGGTCTGCTATTAACCAGGTAACCCAGAAACTTAGGTTCATCAAAGGGAACTTGAAAAAGTGGAATAAGGAAACCTTTGGGAACATCTTCTAAGACAAAAAGTAGGTCAAATCCTGAATCAGACATATTGAGGAGTCCCTTCATAAATGTGAAGGCAATGACAGTCTTAGGGATGAGGAGAGCACCTTGTTGTATGAGTACCACAACATCCTCACCACGGAGAAAAATTTTTGGTGCTAGAAGTTAAGACATATTTGTCTCAAGGAAGGTGATGCCAATACCCATTTCTTCCACATCTCAACCTTGAGGCAGAGGAGTGCCAATAAGATCAAAAGCCTTGTCTTGTAGGATGGGGCAGCCATTTCGGATATCCATGCAATTAGAGAAGAATCCATCAATCATTTCTGAATCCTCCTAGGTTCCATCTTGCCCCAAGCCCTTGAGGCCATGGAATACCTCCTGGCCATCATCCCAACCATAATCTCCTAAGAATCAAATTATTTTCACCTCAGCCCCATCTCCTAGGATGAAGTTCACCAGGCCCTCTTTTCCATGAAGCCCGAAAAACCCCTGGGTCATACGGGTTCTTGCCCAAGTTTTTCCAAACCTTCTAAGAAATCGTGGGGTAGGATCTTTCTAATGCCATTAGGGAAATTCAAATCTCTAGAGATATGAATTCCACCTTCTTGGCTCTCATCCCCAAAGGGGCCAATTCTTGATCCCTCTCTGATAATCGTCCTATCAGCCTGTGTAATGTCATTTACAAAATCCTCACCAAAGCCCTGGCATCTAGGCTATCCAACATTCTTTCATCCATCATTGAACCATGTCAGGGGAGCACAATCAAAGGATGAAATATTCTCGATGGGGTCATCACCATCCATGAATTTATCCATTCAGCCCAGGTTTCAGACACGACTACTTTCTTCCTCAAGCTGGACATGAACAAGGCCTTTGAGAGAGTCAACAGGGAATTCCTCAGCCAAATCCTTCTCAATTTCAATTTCCATGAGTCCTGGGTAAATTTGATCTACAACTACATTTCCTCTTCTTGGTTCTATGTCATGGTAAATGGTTCTATTGTGGGTTACTTCCCGAGTTCTCGGGGCCTGAGGCAAGGTGACCCTCTGTCCCCCATTTTGTTCAGCATCCTGGAAAAGATTTTGGGGAGAACTATCAAGGAGGATTTCTCCTACAATCAGCTTTTTAGTATCAGGGCAGTGTTCGGGCTTCCCCCCACCACTCACCAGTAGTTTTTAGATGACATATTGATGGCTACTAAGGCTTTGGTAGTAGATGCCAAGGTGATCGAGGATATTCTCAACTGCTTCAAGGAAGCTGTTGGCCAAAATATCAATTACACTAAAAGTAAGTTGTTCTTCATCCATACCTCAGCCAAAAGATAGTGCAAGATCACCATAATCCTAGGATGTTCCATTTTTGAGTTCCCGACCACTTACCTCGGGCTCCCCATGTTCCATGGCAGGGCCCGGCCAACCATGTGGGCAAACATGGTGGACAAGACACGTAACAAGTTAGATGGGTGGAAAGGGGCCCTTCTCACTAGTGCAGGGAAGGAAACTTTGGTCAAATATGTCTTGCAGAGCATCCCCACATATTTCATGTCTGTGTTTAAAATCCTGGCTTCAGTGGGAGAATCCATTGAAAAAATTCAAAAGCAGTTCCTTTGGTTTGGATCGGAGGCCTTAAGAAAGATCCACCTAGTAGCTTGGGATAAAGTTTACTCCCCAAAAAATTAGGGAGGTCTTGGTATGTGCCCAATCTCAGTTTCCAACCTAGCTCTCCTAGGCAAGCAGGCTTGGAGAGTAGTGACTAAGGCCAATATTGAATGGGTAAACATCATGAAAATAAAGTACCTTCAGTACCAGGCCTTCCTCCAAGTGCCTCCCCCACGTAACAGTTCACATTTCTAGAAATCCATCACTCATACCTAGAACATCATCCTTGAAGGGTCTTCCTGGAAGCTGGGGAATGGGGCCAACATCAAATTTTGGGAATGGGTCATGAATTCCCCTCTCATCAGCAATCTAGTTTTGATCCCTACCAGGCATTTGACTGACAACAGATTTGGGCTAAGGGTTGCAGACTTCATTTCCTCCAGCCTAGAATCCTAGGAGTGGAAGAAGATCAATTTCAAAATAAGAAATGAACCCATCAGGAAAGACGTGAAAGGGATTTAGGAGATCCAACGATCAAAATTCCTCCCCTATGTCAATAGGAGAGATGAGCAGTGTTGGAAAGGCACCAATGATGGTATTTTTGTTGTCAATACCGTGGCCTATCTTATTAAGAAGATGGGTTCCTAGGGCACCCCCAGCTGTGATAAGGTTGTTGCTAACAACGTGTGGATAAAATCCCTCATTTCCAAAATCATGCACTTCTGCTGGATGACCATCCACAACAAAATCCTTACTGGGGACAATCTCATGTAGTGAGGGATCATGGTTTTGAATAGATGTTTCCTATGCCTCCAGTCCTGGGAATCTGTTCACCACATCTTGATGGATTTCCCCTACTCTAGAAGTATTTTATCCCTAGCCACCCAAAGATTTCAGGTTAGGTGGACCTGGACAAACTCTGTCAAAGAGTTCATTTGCTAATGGCCTAAGCTCTTCAAGCATCCCAAGCTAAGCTTTTTATGGGAAGTCCTCATCCATCACATCTTTTGGAAATTCTAGTTGGAGCACAACAGGCAAGTATTCAACAAAGGCCCTAGAACCCACGAAACGTAGCTGCTAGAGCCCTTGCTTACGCCACCAAAAATTTTGGACTCATCCCTTGTTAGGCCAGCCCTACTCTAAGGACTGAATAATTGCTCTATTCCACCCTCAAGATTCCCTAGGATACTAGTAAGTCTTAGAAACCCAAAAAAGATAGATCTCAGGTCACTTGGGTCCCTCCCTCCCAAGGTTGGCTCAAGGCTAACTTTGATGGTGCCTCCAAAGGGAACTATTGGCATTTTTGCCACATTATGTTGATTATTGATTATTCAGGCATAAGCTATTGAAATTCTAACTCCTCTATAGGTTTTGATGCAAAAAACAAGCTAAGTCTGAAGGCTGTCATGAAATCGTGACAAAAAAATAGCATGGAGAGCCAAAGTTAAAAACCATCGTGATATCATGACATGTCGCGTTATCGCGGGTCGAATGAGGAGAGAGAAAACAAACACCAAGTCGTCACGATTTCATGATGTGGCAGAAAATTGCGGTTAGCGCAGTCAACGGTAGTAGGGGGGAAAATCCGTAGCGATTTTGTGACATGTCAGAAAATCACGGTCAAACCGGTCAACGGAGGCTGAGCAACAAAGTTGTAGCGAAATCACGACATGTCACATTTTCGCGACTTGCGATGGCCAGGGAGCATAACGTTAGAAACTGTCACGAAATCGTGACATAACTCAGCAGAGGGTGATGGCGACAAAAGTTGTAGCGATATCGCGACGAAATAGCGAGCAAGGCACACAAGGCAAGGAGATGTCGTGAAATCGCGACAGGAAGTGGGAATAGTGGAGAATGCAACGAAACGTCGCGATTTTGTGACACAGTGAGCAAGAAAGGCTTAAGGCAAAAAATGGTAGCAATTTCGTGACATTTGCAGGATGGAGCTGAGCAAGATAGAACTTGTCACGATTTCATGACATTGTTGAGGCTAAGGGCAAGAAAGAAGTTGGCGTCGCGATTTCATGACATTCATGAAGATAAAGGCTAGCAGCAAGGAAACGTCGCGATTTCGTGACACATTGTTGAAGAAAGACTAAGTGTAGAGAATTGTAGCGAAATCGTGCAGTGTCACATTTTCACGGTTGACGAACAGCAAAGTCCAAGGAAACAGAACCTGTAGCAAAATCATGACATGGTGGAAGTTGAAGAAGCACAGAGGCAAGAGTGTCGCATTTTTCCGATTTGAAGCAGCGAAGAGAACAAAAGATGAAGAACATCACGAAATTGTGCATTGTCACAATTTCGTGACAATAGGGCAGAGAAAGAGCATAATTGTACGGATGTCGTGAAATCGTGCAGCATCACCTTTTCACGGTTCAAGGTTGCGAAGGAGATAAAGAAGCCGAATACGTCGTGATTTCGTGACATGGTTGATTTTTGCGATCAAATAAATGTACGAAAGATGTCACGATTTTGACATGTCATGCGTACGTTCAAAGCCAGTCCGATAAGGTTTTGTGATTTTTGATGATTAAAAGCACTCCAGAATTAAATGTTTTGCTACTTTTCGATGCGGGAAAGGTAGAAGAACGTGTCCAAGCCATCAGAATTAAAGATTTCCATTATTCGAAGTTGTTGTTCATGGTTTTTCTAACGGTTTCAAGCATATTTTCAAGAATGACAATTTAATGAAGACGACCGACTCCTTATTGCATTTAATTTCTGGTTTCTCCGAGGCTGTTTAAGGATATCATTTCCTTGTTTTTGTTGCATAATTTGTAGATCTCGAGGAGGTCCGTTTCATATTTTTAATGCTGCAAAGAGGCAAGACTTCTATATAAATCAATGTAAATCTCAAGAACAAGTATCGGGAGTTTGAGAGACATTTTCTGGAAACATTCAAGTTTTTGCGTAAATAAGAAATATTTGGCCTCTGATTTTGCAAGCGTCTTTATGTGTAATGATTTCCTTCTATTTCCATGTATTTCCTGTTAAGCTTGTCTTTCTAATCTGTTGTTAGATTCAAATTCTGCATTTGAGTTTGAATATTGCTTAGAAGAAAGTGAGTTCTGGAATGCCATACTGGAGGTTGTTTGCGCAAGGTCGTAAGTGGATTATGCTGTATTCTGATTATTATATGTTGTTTATACACTTGAAGTTTAATTCTTGCTGAGTTCTTTTCCCGATCTAACAAATTTGGCCTACGACTATATTTCCCATCTCTTTCCATGTATTTCCTGTTTCTTTCTGCATATTTATAATTCCTTTCCAGCAACTTTAATCTGAAATCAAACTTAGTTTTAGTAAGGGAACCAGCCCTCTCTGGAGATTGGTCTAGGAGACATCTCTTTCTCCCAGCCTTTCAATGTTGGCCGGGTCTAGGGTGCATAGTTTTAGAAAATCCTTTCCTATGGCAGATTCGTGACCAACAGTTTTTGGCACGCCCGGTGGGACAGACTTCTTCTGTCTCAGAAAGATCCCATAGTATTGAAGGTTTAATGTTCGCCTTCATGCCGTAAAGTTAGAACATTTGGTGACTCTGCAGTACCCAAAAATCTCGAACGTGGATGCAATGAAAGTTGTACTTCATGATCACGAGATCAAAGTCTAAAAAAGTTGAAGATCTTGTTGAGTTTTTTGAACTTGACATCACAAAAAGAGGTGAACAATCTAGGTTGGTTTCCCCATCGCTTGCATCATCTGCCATATCCACACAAATCCTTGGTATTGTTACTAGTTTTCCATCTTCTCAGTCACATCCACTAGTCCCAATGGCCCAGTATCCTCCACCCAAGAAGTTCTTGGCATGGAACAGTTCGAGAGCCTTGAATTTGCAGGCTCAGAATCCAGTTCCTCAGGCCGCTTTGAAGGTTTTGCCGACCTATGATGGTACGGGTAAGACTGCATATGAACATATTAATGATGTAGCTTCTCTGGCAGCCATTCATGATATAACCGATGAAGATGTGATGGTGAAGTTATTGGTGTTATCACCGAGAGGTAAATTGTTGTATTGGTACCGAACATTGCAACCAGGCACCATTACATCATGGGATCAGCTAGGAGAACTGCTAGTTAAGAATTTTCATGAACAGGCTGATCCATTTTCATTATTGCATCAGTTTAACGCAATCCAGAGGCACCCGTAGGAAGAGATAGCTGATTTTAATGTTCGATTCACCAGAACCTGGTAGAGAATTCCTGATGGTCTTCGGCCTGCTGATGAGCTAGCTGCATTTTACTACCTCAGAGCATTCAACACAGATATCGGTTGGGCTGTCCGATAGTCCAACGTGACTACATTTCTAGAGTTGTTTGAACAAGCGTTAAAGGCGAAAGCTGATTTGATTGCTATAGGTAGACTTCCTCCGAAGGTAACTATGCCTATTATCCCTGATCTGCCTAAGTATTTATATTCTGGTTCGCTTCCATAGCCCATGCCATCTATGTATCCTACCCCATCATGGAGCTCCAATGCACCTCAAATCGCACCTATCCCAGTTCCTCAGCTTCCTGCTCCAACTGTTCCCCAGTTGCCTGCATCGAGCATTCCACGGTTAGTCCCTCCATTTCCAACTCCTGCATTACCTTCCCCACAGGTTCCATTACCTTTACCGGCATCGCCTGTGTCCTCAAGCCCAGATCCTCAATTGGTTATGTTACAAGAAATTCAGTCGGCTATGAGATCTCTCACTGACAAGGTGACATCTATGGAATGGAGAGAGGCGGAAAGAAGCTATCAGCCACGAAGATTTATGCCGGCAGTAACTAGAGAACAACCTGCTCCTAGCAAGGCTATGGAGAAAGCACCTGAAAGGAACTCAGTAGTTCTGGTAAGTGAAGAGGCTGGCCCTTCTGAAGTTTCACATGAGCCATCTTATTGGTGTTCTTCCTGCAATGACCCACATGATGAGTCCACTTGCATGGTCCACCAAAATTATTTGCAAGTTCTTACAGGGAGCCATGTAAACATGATTCGAGAGGTGGATCTTACTTTCGTGGAGTCTCTGGAGGAACATATAGCAATACTGACATGCAGCGGCAAGAAACCAATGTTGGTAGATCCGGCTAAGATGGAGCCATTGAAAGTGCCTCCTATACAAGCAACGAAGCAACAAATGCCAACAAAGGCTCATGATTCCCCAGCGCAATGACAATCACCTATTTTGTCGAAGGATCCACTTCCACCACCAGCAAAAGACAAGGAACAAGCTTCTACTTCCCAGCCACAAGCAGAAACAAAGGAGCAAGCCAAAGAGACGTTGCGGTATCCATCATTGACCAAACGACAATGAGTGGAGGCCACCCAACAATATAAGAGCACATTTGAATCTGCTAGTGGCGGGAAAGAACAGACCTCCATGGAGTACAACATTGTTGAAGAACTTAAACGGATACCAGCTAAGGTAAGTCTGTATGACACCTTACAGTTGCCTGGACAGGTAAATCTCTTACAGGAATCCCTGAAGACCATACAAAGTAAGGGGAAAGCTCCAGCCCAGGTAGTTATGGCTCAAACGTTAACTTCTGCAGCCACTGGAAGGAATAGACCACCCCCATTTTATCTGTCACTACAAATGGAGGGTTGGATCGTACATAATTGCCTGATCGATTCTGGTGCCGCTACAACTGTCATGCCTAAGGTAGTTTGTGAAGCAATGGGAATGGAATTCACATGAAGTAGCCCTGGAGTTTTGCAGTTAGATGGTACTCCAGTGAAAATAGTGGGTGTAATCAAGGATGTCCCGATTGTTTTGCATACTATGCCCTAGATTACAGTCATCCAAGAGATAGTTGTGGTCGATCTAGAACCGTATTTTAGTATGTGCTTATCTAGAGAGTTTACCGCAAAGTTGGGAGGTTACCTTGCACTGGATTATTCTCACTTGGAGATTCTATTCAAAGGAAGACGAGTCTGGGTCTACAATCAAAAACCTTCTACTTTTCATATTGAGAAGATAGAAGAAGAACATGTTGTTCATATGATAACTGAAGATTTGGAGGATGAGTTTTCAATGCTCAATTTCAATGCTATGATCCAGACTAAAATTGGCTGTTATTCCATTATGTAGCCTGAAGAGGTTGAAGTCAAGTTGCCACCTGATCAAGTTGGACAAGATTCTCTGCCAGATCAGCTCTATTTTGATGGAGCACAATACAAAAATGGTGCTAACACTGGGACTGAACGATCATGCCTAGGTCTCAAGATGGCTGGGACACTTGGAGTGCAGCAGTTACAGACCTTTGGTGATTCTGAGCTAATCAAGAACCAGGAGTCTACTGAGTGTTTGTCAAGGATCTGGGATCCAGGAGACAGAACCGTGTTTGGGTTCGTGTCTTTCCCGAAAGTTCACATCTAATTCGGGAGTTACCTTGTAAAAACAAAAAAAAAAGAGAAAAAAATAGAAAAAGAAAAAAAAAGTATTGTTTTCCTTTGTCAAACTTCGGCTCTTTTTGCATGCGAGCCCGTAGGTACGTATTTCTTTCTTTTTTCTTTCTTCTTTCCTAGCAGTTAGTGGCTTCCTCTCTATTTCTTCCCTTCCCCTCTTTATTCCCTCCTTCTCCTACTCCTTTTTTCTCTGCAAGTAATCAAGCCATTGCTGTTGTTTCTTTTCCCCTTTTCTAATATTCCCGGTTCTTCTTTTCCTTTTCCTCTAACTACATTGTTGTTTTAAGCATTTATCCACAGTTCATTTCCCCATTCCATTCTCATTCCACAGCCTACACATTCACTGATCATCATTCTATTTATTCCATTCACCTCCATTTCCCTTTCATAGCAGCTGGTAGCACAGGAGCACTCTGTTACTGTATCTACCGCATCACTCCCTCCATTCCATTATTCCATCATTTATCATTTCCATTCCATGGTCAGTTCAGCCAAATACAAAATTACTTGAAGTTTCAGTCATTCAGCAAGAGTTGTTGCAGCAGTCCACCGAGATGTACCCCATCAGCCAGCTTTCTGTTCTCAAGTTTTCTTGACTTTGTTGCCCAATGGATTCAGGCCTGGGATTCGTGCATACAGTAGAACTGTATACCCCATGAGCCGCCAAGAATGTTGGCATTTTTGCCACATTATGTTGATTATTGATTATTCATGCATAAGATGTTGAAATTCTAACTCCTCTACAGGTTTTGATGCAAAAAACAAGCTAAGTCCGAAGACTGTCGCGAAATCGCGAAAAAAAATAGCATGGAGAGCCAAAGTTAAAAACCGTCGTGATATCGCGACATGTCGCGTTATCGCGGGTCGGATGAGGAGAGAGAAATCAAATGCAAAGTTGTCATGATTTCGTGACGTGTCGAAAAATCATGGTCAGCGTAGTCAACGGCAACAGGGGTAAAACCGTAGCGATATCACGACGTGTCGGAGAATCACGGTCAAAATGGTCAACGGAGGCAGAGCGACAAAGTTGTAGTGAAATCGTGACATGTCACATTTTCGTGACTTGCGATGGCCAGGGAGCATAATGTTAGAAACTATCATGAAATCGTGACATAACTCAGCAGAGGGTGATGGCGACAAAGTTGTAGCGATATCGTGACGAAATAGCGAGCAAGGCACACAAGGCAAAAGACGTCGCGAAATCGTGACAAGAAGTGGGAATAGTGGAGAATGCAAGCAAACGTCATGATTTCGTGACACAGTGAGCAAGAAAGGCTTAAGGCAGAAAATGGTAGCGATTTCATGACATTTGCAAGATGGAGCTGAACAAGACAGAACTTGTCACGATTTCACGACATTGTTGAGGCTAAGGGCAAGAAAGAAGTTGGCATCACGATTTCATGACATTCATGAAGATAAAGGCTAGCAGCAAGAAATTTCATGATTTCATGACACATTGTTGAAGAAAGACTAAGTGCAAAGAATTGTAGCGAAATCACGCAGTGTCATATTTTTGCGATTGACGAATAGCAAAGTCCAAGGAAACAAAACCTGTAGCGAAATTGTGACATGGTGGAAGTTGAAGAAGCACAGAGGCAAGAGTGTTGCATTTTCATGATTTGAAGCAACGAAGAGAACAAAATATGAATAACATCATGAAATCATGCATTCTCATAATTTCACGACAACAGGGCAGAGAAAGAGCATAATTGTACGGACGTCGCGAAATCGCGTAGCGTCACCTTTTCGCGGTTCAAGGTTGCGAAGGAGATAAAGAAGCCGAATACGTCACGATTTCATGACATGGTTGATTTTCATGGTCCAGAAGTAAGAGAAGAGTACGGAGCAGAGATATGTCATGATTTCGCGACATGTCATGATTTTGCGACATGTCGCATTTTCACGACCTGTTACAGTTTCGTGCCAAAAAGTAGTTCGAACGGTCCGATAAGGTTTTGCGATTTTCGATGATTAAAAGCACTCCAAAATTAAATGTGTTGCTGCTTTTCGATGCGGTCAAGGTAGAAGAACGTGTCCAAGCCACCAGAATTAAAGATTTCCATTATTCGAAGCTGTTGTTCGTGATTTTTCTAACGGTTCAAGCATATTTCAAGAATGACCATTTAATGAAGACGACCGACTCCTTATTGCATTTAATTTCTGGTTTCTCTGAGGCTATTTAAGGATATCATTTCCTTGTTTTCGTTGCATAATTTGTAGATCTCGAGGAGGTCCGTTTCATATTTTTAATGCTGCAAAGAGGCAAGACCTCTATATAAATCAATGTAAATCTCAAGAACAAGTGTCGGGAGTTTGAGAGACATTTGCTGGAAACATTCAAGTTTTTGCATAAATAAGAAATATTTGGCCTCTGATTTTGCAAGCGTCTTTATGTGTAATGATTTCCTTCTATTTCCATGTATTTCCTGTTAAGCTCGTCTTTCCAATCTGCTGTTAGATTCAAATTCTGCATTTGGGTTTGAATATTGCTTAGAAGAAAGTGAGTTCTGGAATGCCATACTGGAGGTTGTTTGTGCAAGGTCGTAAGTGGATTATGCTGTGTTCTATTATTATATGCTGTTATACACTTGAAGTTTAATTCTTGCTGAGTTCTTTTCCCGATCTAACAAATTTGGCCTACGGCTATATTTCCCATCTCTTTCCATGTATTTCCTGTTTCTTTCTGCACATTTATAATTCCTTTCCAGCAACTTTAATCTGAAATCAAACTTAGTTTTAGTAAGGGAACCAGCCCTCTCTAGAGATTGGTCTGGGAGACATCTCTTTCTCCCAGCCTTTCAATGTTGGCCGGGTCTAGGGTGCATAGTTTTAGAAAATCCTTTCCTGTGGCAGATTCGTGACCAACAGGAACCCAGGCAAAGCGGGAGTAGGAGGGGTCTTCAGAGATCATAGTGGTAAAATCCTTAAGGCCTTTGTTGAAAATATTAGATCCCAGACCAACAAATTTGTGGAAGCCAGGGCCCTCTAGAGATGTATTGACATTTCCAAAAACCTGGCAGCCCTTGTCATCTATGAAGGGGACTCAGATATTATTGTCAAACTCATCCAAAGAAATAGCAAGGGTGGAAAAAATATAGGGAAAATTATCCAAGAATGCTAGCTAGGCCTTTGCAACAACAAGAAATCCCAGATCAAGCATGTGTTCAGGGAGGCCAATCAAGTGGTCGACACCTTGGCAAATAGAGCAATCAAAGAGAGCTCCCTCACCATTTGGGAAGAAAACTTTCCCATGGAAGTCATCAAGAAAGTCAACCTGGATAATGACAAAAGATCAAACACTTAGCTCTGTCGAAGTAGGAGGGTGCCTCTTCTCTAATGCTATTAGAATGTTTGCAAAGGCCAATCATCAGTGGCCAAATTTTACCGATGGTTCTAACCACCTAAAAGGTGTCTCTTCGACACCATCGGTCAGTTTGTTTTTGTTTAGCTCGACTGTTAGTTTTTATTGGTTTTTGATTGTGGTGTTGGTGTTTTTGCCTTGCATTATGAATGCAGATGAACTATTGTAAATTGGTGTTTTTGGCCTGCATTTCGAATGCAGATGATCTTCTTGTAAATAAGGGCGGGTCCCTTCAACCCGTAAGTAAATAAATTTTACTTTACCTACCAAAAAAAATAATAGTTGTATTATGATTGGTATTGACATGTGAGGTAATGTACAATCTTCAGTAGCAGCCAATAGTGGCTACTTTCCATATTCTATAAGAGTGAATATTTTGAGAGGATTTGAAGAAGAACAAATAAACTAGCTTTTTTTTTAATATAGATACTTCCCCTAGTAAACTACTTTTTTGAAGTTTTGTGTCTATTGAGCCTCGAAAAGAGGTATTCACAAGTAGATGATTTTTTTTCTACAAGGATGGAAAACAAAAAAATTGGTTTTCATTTCCATCCTTGGTTCTACAATACCTATAAGGGTTTTCACAACAAAACATTTACTATTTTCTCTCTTTTTTTTCTCTTTTTTTTTTTTTTAAATCTGAAGGAAAAAGTTAATGAGTTGTAGTAGATGGGAACTCTTCTGCAAAGTAAGGTATGTCTTCTACAAGAGAAAGAAAAAAATTATGATTTCTATTTGTACTTACTTGATGACCTGCTATCTGAAATCAATATTTGAGAGTGGTTTTCAATACAACTCTAAGTAGAGTTCATTAACCATTAAGCCTAGAGTAGATTCATCAATGGTTTTCAATTTAACTACAATATCAACAAAATTCTGAATTTCATAAGGACCTAACTACTATGTACAAAGTTTACCTTTGAAATCCTAAAACTTAAATTCATACGATAAGGTCCAATCTCCTAGCTAAAATGTACATGGAATCATGTGCTTGTTATACCACTTATTTCATTGTGTTTGGACAAGCTTAGTCTAATGTAATTCTTGAAGTTGCATCTCATCCAAAGCATAAAATTGAATAAGTCTATCTTATTAAGCTACAAAAAGGTTAATTTCAACCTACAAGACAGTTATTAAATTTTGAATTACAAACTCAATTGGAATTAAAGCTTTCTTTCCATAAACCATCTCATAAGGAGTGAGACTTGTAGTTGTTTTCTAGGTGGTGTTATAGGCCCAAACAACTTCTTTTAATTGATGCGCCCAAAATGCCCTGTGTGATGTTACTATCTTTGTCAAAAAAAAATTAATTTATCTATTGGTAACCTCTACCTGGTCATTGTATTGTAGATGGTAAGGAGAGAATTTATGATTATTACTTGATATTTGTGGGCAAAGGTTGCAACCACACTAGAAATAAATTAGAGCTCTTAATTTGTGACAATTTCACATGGTGCGCCAAAATGCTAAAAAATATTGTCATAGAGAAAAAGACTTTCTCATCACATGCATGTTGTAAAAGTTTCACTTTTTTCCATTTGGTCATATAATCTATGTATACCAAAATATACTTCTAAAAACGCAAGCAGGGCTAATGGGACCTAAAAATTCAAGGCCCCATTTCTCAAAGGGTTACATAATTATATGTGGATGGAGGGGTATTTCATCAGTTAGAGTTGTTCTTCCCATACTTTGATATTGATCACATATAGCAACATAAATATTGGTATCTTTATGTAAATATGGCCAATGGTACCCTACTTGCAAGATTTTATGAATGGTTATTTTAGTAGCACAATGCCCACCACAAGGCTCATCATGAGATGCACGTAAGATGTCATAAATTTCTTCTTCCTACACCCATATACTAAGAACGTGATTAGAACATAATTTAAATAGAATTCTATCAATCCAAGTGTAGGGTGTATTGTTATGGATGAGCTTTTGGTATTCACTAGGAGAAAAGTGAGCTGGAACTTTTCTTGAAACAAGATAATCTGCAATGTAAGAAAACCAAGGAGAATTTAAAGAAAGTACAAATAAATGTTCATCGGGACAAGTGTCTTGTATCGGTTCTAGATCATCATCTAAATACAAATATGATAAATGGTCAACGACTACATTTTCCTTCCCTAGTTTTTCTATTATGGTAATATCAAATTTGTGCAATAATAACAACCATCAAACACTAACAATAGTTTTATTCATGATATAATGAATGGCAGAGTGGTCAATGTGAATAAATACTTTATAACTAGTAATGTAGCATCTAAATTTATTGATTATATAGAAAACAACACGAAACTATTTTTTAAGTGACTATATAATTCAATTTTGCACCAAAAATATTTATACTAACATAATAATTGGCATAGGGTTATTTATCCTCAATCTAAGTTAAAACATCTCCTAATACTTGGTCAGATGCATCTGCATAAATATGAAAAGGTAAATCCCAATTAGGACCCCTTAAAATAGTATTAGTGATCCTTTCCTTCAAAGTGTCAAATACCTTTTGGCATGCATCTGACCATTTAAAATAAACATATTTTGTTAGTAATTGAAATACTGGCACAACTATATTACTAAAGTCCTTAATAAATAATGATAATAGCCAACATGATCTATGAAACTATGTACATCAATCGGTTTTGTGGTGGTGGTAATTTTTTGTTAGATCTACTTTAATCCCCTTGGTAAAAATATAATGTCCCAAAACTACTCCCTCAATCATCATCATAAAGCATTTTTTATGACTAAGAGAGAGGTTTTTTATATGATAATATTCAAGTACTTTATGGATATTTTCTAATACATGTTCAAATGTGTCTCCATAAACAACAAAATCATCCATGTATACTTCAACACAATCATGGTTTAGATCAATAAAAATGGATATAATAGCTCTTTGAAATGTAGTTGGAGCATTAAAAAGTCCAAAAAGGTAAAACACAATAAGCATATGTATCCCAAGGATAGGTGAAATTTTTTTTATCTTGACCTTCTTTATCTACCTTAATCTGGTTATAACAACAAAATCCATCTAGAAAACAAAAATATTGTTTTCTAGCTAGATTATCTAAGACTTGATCTATAAATGGCAAAGGAAAATAATCTTTTTTTGTGGATTTTTTTAATTCTCTATAGTTAATGCAGACTTGCTACTCACCAATTTTCTTTGAGATAATAACCAATGGGAAAACCCATTAGCTATCCAATATGGGATAAATAAATCCAAAATTTTATAGTTTTTGGATTTCTTCTTTAACTTCATTTAGGGCTAGATTGATCCTTCATTAAGGTTGTCTTATGGGATCACATTATTCTTTAATAATAATGTGATGGATGTATATGAAGGGATGAATTCCCTTCATGTCATCATAATCCTATGCAAAAGCATCCTGTAAAGTAGTTAAGATATCCATTAACTATTTTTATTGAAATAGCTCTAACTCACTATTGTTGTTAAGTGTCTTTATAGGGCACACTTCAACTTCTTTGCAAGCCAAGTTGTTAGCATCAATTCCATAAATTTCAATGATAAATACTTGAGTAGAAATTTGTGTGGTAGTAGTTGGTGAAAAATAGCAAGGTTCTATGAATTGTTGGCATCATGGAGAATGATGGATTTCAAAGGATAAATATGTCCTACCTTAGGATTCTACATGCAAGGAACTTGCATTGATCCATAGGTTGTAAGTATGATACATATGTAAATTGACTAGAAGCATTATGAGTATAAACTAAAGAATAAATATCTTCATATATGATGAATGTATCATAGAATTATTCTTTAGTATTGTGTTCATAGGCACTGAGCATGGCCAAATATTAGATGATTTCTTCATATTATGGTTTATCAATCCATAAATGCTTGTCTTATGATTCAAAAGGTTTGGCAAGTGGGTAAAGTTTAAGTTGCTTAGTACTCATGCCATCAGAGATGGTCATGTTGCATAACCTACAACTAATAAAAATATCTACAATGGCTAACCAACGTTTTCCAATTATCAAAGGATGTCCTAACTCGGTTTTTGTTTGTAGGACTACAAAATATATGGGATATTCCCTTGATGTTATGTTGACCATAATATTGTCAAGCATTCCTTCTGATTGTATAGTAGACCTATCAATGAACTGCAAAACTATAGGTATGGGATGTATATTTTGTAAGCTTAGTTTATCCATTTTTTTCTTGGTCATTACAATTATTGTAGCTCCTAAGTCAATTAAAACATTTTGTATATTTTTGTATCCTATATTTACACAAAGTGTTGGAATTCCAAGATCCCCATATTTTGAAAAAAACATTTTTTCAAACATCAAATCAAAATATTTTCCTAATACTTGAATGGTCTTGGGATATTTTTTTTTCCTGACTAGATATTTGATATATACTTCTCTAATTGTTTTGGCATAAATGGGAACTTATTTAAGATCTTGTAGAAAAGGTATCTTAACATTAATATTTCTTAGCTCTTTTACTAAGTCAAACTCAGGGTTAGGAACATCTTATGTTAAATTCAATCTGTGTTTGAAATGAGGTTCAAGTGTAGGTTTAGAATTAGTATCTTATTTTTATTCAAAAATAATAGGTCTTTCTTCATTAACAATAGGTCTTTCTTATTATGAAAAAATTGTGTTTTTCTTACTAAAAATGGTTTCCTAAGGATTGAAGTTTTGGAAGATACAAGGGGTTCATCATCTATTTCTTCTATAATGATAGGACCAACCAATGTTTTCCTAACCATAAATGAATTTCACTATAGGGTACCAAGTAAATATATTATGTTCCTTCAGTCACATAGACTGGTTGTTGTGTTGGTCAATTATTTGGATTGGTTACTAGCTAGGCTAGAAGAGATGGTTATTTTGGTGGTTGAGGATTATTAATAGGGGTAAAAAAAAAATATGTTGTTGTTTTTTAGGATTCTACCCTCTATATTGGTGATGGTTAGGACGATTAGGCTAAAAGCCTTATTGTGGTCATTGTTAGGCTTGCTAACCTTGCTATGGACATTGTTGGCTATGCCAATATTATTGTGACAAAGGTTGAATGTTTGGAGACAAATGGTTTGATTGGGGCTATTAAGGTTGTTGAGACCATGGATATTGTGGAGGTATCCATCCTTGTGTAGCATAAGGAAAAATATTAAAAGAAGCATAAACATTAGGTATACCTAGAGGATAGTGTCCCTATGGTGGTTGTCTTTGAGCAATGAAGTAAACAACTTTAGTTTCCTATAGTTAGGCTCTTTCAAAGCTGAATTTTCATAACCCACCCTTGGTAGACTTTTCATTCTGATGGATTTATGTTTTGTTATGCTGCTATGTAGAAGAAATGATTGACTATTTCAAATTTGTTATGCAAACACTTATTTCTTTTGGAAAATATGAGATGTGAATCTTATTGTGGGATGTAGGATAATTCCATGCTTGGTTCTGAGAAACATGCATTTTATATAAGAATATGATGCTGCTAATGAAGTGCACTTTTATGAGGAATAGGTTCCTTTATAGTGGCAAGAAGAACTAACCACCGAGGAAAAGGATACCTTGGGGAAATGATATGATGGGTTATTTGTCGAAATATAAAAAAGAGGCAATATGGATGAATTCCCTTTTTCATGGAGATGCATATCATAAATTGCATAAGTAAAGATATATATCAAGCTTTAGATAAAATTCTTTCTGCATCATAATATTTCTTTATTAAGAAGTTTTAATTGATATGGATGTCATTGCAAAGGAAATGAATGTTATTTCTTTAAGTATTTTCCTTCTTTGAGATGGGTTATAAAGAATTATTTTTAGGAATAAATTATAATGGAAGATAAAGAAAGGAATTTATGATTTATTAAAAACAAAAGGAACAGATTTCTTTTACTACTTTATAAGAGAATATAAATAGTATGTTTATAGTTCAAACTATATAATAGAGTATCCGATGTTTGGAGTGACATTTTGCACCATAGAGAAATAGTTAAAGAACTCTTAAACTGGAAGAAGACTTTTGTTTTTAATGTTTGAATTATGCTGGGGAGTGGTTTTTGTTGATCATGGTCATGCGATATGGCGAAGATGGTTTCATTTATGGAATACGAGTGGGAAGTAAATGAGATCTATTTTTTTAAACTAAGAATTGAAGCCAAGAATAATTTTGACAAAGGGGGATAATGAAGGAAGGGACCAAAAGGTGAGGATGGAAGGAATTCGACAAGAAGTATGGAGAAACAAAAGCGGAGGTATGTCTAAGAGGAGAAAGCTTGGAAGACTACGAAAGAAAACCAGGTTATATTGAAATTTCTTTTGTTGTCTTTGTTGATGTCGGTCATATTTGGTTGCTATGATTTCTGGTTTAAATACATGTTAGAGTGTTCTCTGAATGATTATATATTAGAATAGATGTATTACATTGAAAACCTTAGCTTTTCATCCAGGGAAAGAATGATTGGTGTTGAACAATCTAGCTTGTTTGGTTTACATTCTAGTGATTGGTGGAAAATAGAATCCACAAATGAACATAGAAATATTAGGCAACGTATGGCATTGTGGTGTTGTTATTTATGATGGTTTTGCTTAAATAATTTGCTTTATATTTCTTGTATGGATGGAGAAGTTGTGTTCGTAATTTCTCTTTTAAGTTGTAGGAGGAGAAAATTAGAAAACTCATAATTGTAGAAGTTTTGAGTATTTTAAAATAGTGGAACATGTATAAGAAGTTGTATGTATTCCTTTTTACCTATTCAGAGGTAGAAAACTTGGTATTTTTTCAAAATATAGTGATTGTTCTTTACCATAGAAATGAAAAACTAAACCAATGCATGTTTATAGAACTCGGTTTTGAGTTTGTTGTGTGATGGGAGTACCTTTATGATAGAGAAGATAGGTGGTTTAAACTGCTGGTTTAACTCTATTTTAGATGAATTCATATTTTGGAATTATTGTCCTATTTTATCCTGTCTGTGGAAAGGAAAGAGTTTTCTATAACTTGATTTAAGAAAATAAATCTAAAGATTGATTTAAAGAAAGAAGTATTGCTGGTTATTTATGTAACAAAATAGAATAGTGTTGTTGAGTTTTATTTTGTATATTGGATAAAGGAAAATTGTATTGTTTAAAAACATCTTCGATGACCTTGTTGTTCTCGGGATAATGAATGAATGATAGAATATTTATTGCATTTTGTTAAAGACTTTATCTAGGAATGGATACCCATGAAATGGTAGTTGGAATTATACTACCAAAAGAATGACCTGCTAAATACAATTGATTGGTGTCATCTCTGATCCCCGTAAAGAGGTAATCATGCTCGATGGTTAGTAAAGATGCATCAAATAAGGAATAGATACCTTTAATCTATTTTGAAATGAGGGAGTAGTCATTAGAAGAAGCTCTTATACGTGCATTAAGGATGAACAAGAAGTTCAATTGGATCGTGGAAGGTCATCCATAGAAAAAATGCAGGAAAGGGATTCATTATTAGGATGTGATATTGAGGTATCACAAGAAATGAATGCCTATATAGTGGTACACTAGAACTTGGATATATTGTTAATGCATCGTGTTGTCATCATACGATCTAGTTTTAATAAAATATTTGATTGTATCTTTATCACTCGAGTAGTGATGATATTCTAAGCCAGATGTGCATCCTGGAGTGTAATCATGTAAACAGTGGATTATGAATGAGTTTAGGATATCAAATCTTGAGTCACAAAATTTTTTGTGGTTTCTCTGATAGATAAGTGAAATGGGATTATTGCTTTTCAGTTGGTCTTCTATATGTCATAATTTATGGAGGAATCTACCTTTACTATGGTTGTGGTGATAGACCTCTATATAGAGCACCCTTTGGAGGGCCAATGTATGAACATTGGAAGCTATAGCTTCTATGTAAGTTGGGCTTGCACTCATCTAAGTTAAGGATAAAGGATCACTCTTAATAATAAATGGGTTGAGAGTGAAGGTTGTTTTTGGAGTAGCAAAACCATATTAATTTATATCTCTCATAATTAAATATTAAATATGTAAGGTTATAAATTATTAAAGAGTGAGATCCTTTAAAGGAGTTCTCTAGAAGGAATCTAAGGAAAGATACCACCATGAGTTAGAAATTGAGCTCAAGGTTGAATACTAACTCTCCAATGGATGTGAGAGTTAGCATAACACTCATCGCACCAAGTGCACTCATGAAGAAAGACTTATGTGAGGAGCAGAGATTGGTTTAAGTCTTTCGATTTATAGAGAAGAGAGAATTAAGCTAGCTCATCTGGCCAATGAGACTAATAGCTTAATAGGGTGTGACACCTAGTACTCTTGCATAAAGGGAATTATGCAAGATGTAGTGATAGGTGTGTTGTATGTTAATATTAGAGTTGGGTTACTTATTGTTAAGAATTAGCTCTAAAAATGAAACATAAAAAAATAAGGTTTGGAATTAGGGAAATTGGGTTGTTACATTTTGGTATCAGAGCATGGTTCATAGTGGAATAGGTTCACTACACAACAAGTTTTTTTATAGAAAATATAATTATGAAGGAATAGAAATTTTCCAATAGAATACCTATTAGAAGTAAACCTGCCTGAATTACTTGAGATAATGGAGTAAATTTTTAGTAGTAGGTAAAGCAATTCAATGATGTAATTGCTAACAAATTCCTACTGTCTCTTCTATGTGTGGCCAGGGATAATGCCACCAAAGAGAAGAAGAGGAAGTGTTGCCCCATCGACGAGGTAGACATGACAGACTAATGTGGAGGATAGGAATCTAGATGTAGGTTTAGAGAACCCTAGTAATGAAAGGGAGATTCCTAGTAATGAGAATCTCACTAAGACAATGGCTCTACTTAGGGAATAGGTAGAAACACAAAAATAGTTGTTGGATGTCATTTTGAATCAAGAAACATGGGCTAGGGATCTAATAGGGGAAAATAATATGAACCCCTTACTGAGGCACAACTGGCCAGGATTCGACTTGAGGTTGAGTTGGGCAAAGAGATGAAACATTTGAAATCTTCCAAGTTTAATGGAGAGGAAGATGGAGATAAGGCTGAGGTATGGTTGAAGGAAATAGAAACCTATTGCAATATGAAGAATTTTTCCTCGGGTACTCAAACATCCTATGCCACATTGCATTTGCAAGGAGATGGTTTGGATTGGTGGGAAACTTTTAGTGCATATCAAAAACTAGTAGCAACAATCGATCTAAAATGGGATGAGTTTGTAAAAGCCTTCAAAGATAGATTTCTCATGAAACACTTCTATTCCTAAAAGTTTGAGGAGTTCACTAAGCTTCGACAGGGAACTAGAACAGTGGAGAAGTATTATCAAATATTTATCAAGTTACTGAAATATGTGCCTACTTATAATGAGAAAATGAAGATTCACAAGTTTATTCTAGGAGTGGATCCTAGAATAGGGGTAAGAAGTAGATATGAGGGAACCTACTACTCTACAAAAGGCCTATGATTTGGCCAGGAAAGCTGAAACATATCTTAAACCCTACTTTGACTATGAAGGGTTAGATGAAGAGGGCAAGAAGAAAAAAAAGGAATAGGTTAGTTTTTATAAAGTGGAAAAAAAAAAAAAAAAAATCCTTCAGTGATGGAAGGGTGATAAAAAAAAAAAAAGAAAAAAAAAAGGGAAAAAAAAAAACAATAGACCATCATAGGGATAAGTTAATTCTCCACATGCAGATAAAATAGAAGAGGGACAGAAATGAAAAGAACATCCAAGACCGAAAGAAGGATGTTATCTTTGTAGAGGACCATATTATGCCAGTAATTGCCCACAAAGAGCAGGAATGAGTTCAAAAGGAAAAGAACCAATGTACAAAGAAACTGCACCTAAAGAGCCTGCACACAAGATTTATGCAACTACAGGAAACCAAAATCTTGATGGTCAAGCCACACCACTATTGATTAGAGGTAATATTTTTGGTAGGAATGTTAAAATATTGATTGATAGCGGTGCTACAAATAGTTTTATTTCCACTAGTTTAGCTAAAGATATTTTAGAAAGACCAGGAATCTTGGCTCATGGGTGGAAGGTCGAGTATGGTTCAGGATAAACCTACTCCGTTAATCAATGTTACCCTATGGCAAAAATTGCCTTACCTAGTGGAATAACAGTAGGATGTTTGTATGTAGCACCTCTGCATGCTTTTGACATAATCCTAGGAATGGATTGGTTGCAAGCGCATAAGGTAATACTCAAATTTTAAGATAGATGGATTGAGTATACAGAAGATAGGGGTGTTGTGCGAAGGGTGTATAGCCTACAAGGGGATTTTCAACCTCAAATCCTATCGACAATGCAACTTAAGAAGGCCATAAAAAATGGAGGAATGGTCTATGTAGTAAAGATAAATGAAATTGATAAAGAGAAGAAGGAAGAGGTGTTTGAGAAACACCCAATTCTTTAAGAATTTAGGGATGTTTTTCTAGAGGATTTACCTGGATTACCTCCTAAATGAGAATTTGACTTTACTATTGAGCTTCAACCTAGAACAGAACCCATCCATAGAGCTCCTTACAGAATGAATCCCATAGAAATGCAAGAGTTGAAGGTGCAATTGCAAGGGTTACTAGAGAAAGGATTGATCAAACCAAGTGTATCACCTTGGGGTGCACCAGTACTATTTGTAAAGAAGAAGGATGGTTCCTTGAGATTATGCATAGATTATAGAATGTTAAACAAGGCAACTATCAAGAATATATATCCTCTACCAAGAATCGAAGATCTCTTCGATCAACTCAAAGATGCCACAATATTTTCAAAGATTGATTTGAAATCAGGATATCACCAATTGAGAATCCGTGAGGAGGATACTCACAAGATAACCTTTAAAACTTGTTATGGACATTATGAGTTTTTTGTCTTACCTTTTGGTTTAACAAATGCTCCAGTAGCATTTATGAATTTGATGAATAGCATATTCAGGAAGTACTTGGATAGATTTGTTCTGGTATTTTTGGATGATATTTTGATATATTCTAGAAACAAGATAGAGCACGATGAGCACCTCAAGGTTGTGCTAGAGCTATTAAGGAAAAATTAGTTGTATGGGAATTTATCCAAGTGTGAATTTTATGTGTTAGAAGTGCAATATTTAGGACACATTATTTTGGTTGAAGGGATCATAGTGGATCCTAGGAAAATAGAAGCCATTTTGAATTGGCCACCACCTACAAATGTGATAGAAGTTTGAATTTTCATGGGCTTAACTAGATATTATAGGCGTTATGTGAGGGACTATGCTAAGATCACCTCACCAATAACTAACCTTCAGAGAAAAGGAAAAGAATTCAAGTGGATAGATAAATGTGAGGAAGCCTTTATTTTGCTTAAGCAAAATCTTACCATGCCTCCTATACTAAAAGTACCTGATCTTCAAGGAAGTTTCTCTATTTGTATTGATGCATCATTAGAAGGTTTGGGAGGAGTGCTCTCACAGGAAGAAGTAGTGGTAGCCTATGGATCTAGAAAACTAAAAAGACATGAGGTTAATTATGCAACCCATGACTTAGAGTTGGTAGTTGTAGTGTTTGCTCTTAAGAGTTGGTGACATTATCTAGTCGGGAGACCCTTTGAGCTAAGGATAGACCATCAGAGTCTACAATATATATTCACTCAACCTTTACTCAATTCTAGGAAAAGAAGGTGGATGGAATTCCTCGTAGAATATGATTTTGGTATTGAGTATATAAAGGGAAAAGAGAATAAAGTCATTGATGCACTGAGTAGGAGGAGACATATAGTAGTTTTGTCTCGCATCCATGTCGACTTGATGGAACAAGTCAAGGAAATGCAAAATCAAGATGCATACTACAACCAAATTTGGGAAAGGATGGAAAAGAAACCTGATGAAAACAAGGACTTTGGCATCAAGGATGGTTTCTTATGTTTTAAGAATAGGGTAGTAATTCCTAAGACTAGAAATTTGAGAAAGATGATTATGAATGAAGTGCACAAATCTCCATATTTTGCTCATCCAGGAGGAGAAAATATGAGGGAGAATATGAAAAATATATTCTTCTGGCCAAGAATGAAGAGAGACATAACTGATTTTATCGCTCAATGCCTCGAGTTCCAAAAGGTAAAAGTAGAACACAGACATCCTGCTAGATTGTTGTATCCACATGATGTACCTATGCAAAAATGGTAAGTGATTTCAATGGATTTCATTGTAGGGTTGCCTAAAAATAGATTTCAGCATGATGCAATCCTAGTAGTGGTTGATAGACTAACCAAGGTTGCACATTTTATACCCAAGAACACCAAGGATGATGTCGTGGTTGTGGCTAACAGATTTTCCAAAGAAATATTTTGGCTTCATGGATTTTTGGAGGTAATTATATCAGATAGGGACTCAAGATTCACATCCGAGTTTTGGTAAGCCTTGCATCATGCCATTGGTACTAGATTAAATATCAACTCTGCTTACCATCCAAAAACTAATGGGTAAACTGAAAGGGTGAACCAAGTGTTAGAAGACATGCTTTGCATGTACTGTATGGATCAGAAAACCCATTGGGAGGATTACTTGCATTTGGTAGAATTTACCTACAATAATGGTCACCATTCAACCATAGGCATGGCTCCATTTGAAGCTTTGTATGGTAGAAGGTGCAGGACACCATTATCATGGGATAATCCAGAGGACCAGATTGTACTTGGACTAGACATGGTCAAAGAAATGGAGCAACAACTAAGGGTAATCAGAGAAAGGTTGAAGGAAGTTGTAGATCATCAGAAAAGTTATGCCGATCTTAAGAGATCACCAAGAGAGTTTGTTGTTGGTGACAAGGTGTTTTTGAGGGTGAGACCGAGGAAGAGTGCTATCAAGTCCACAAAACTTGATCCTCATTTTGTAGGACCCTTTGAAATTAAGGAGAAGATTAGTCTTGTGGCATATCGACTTGCCTTACCACCCAACTTGTCCAAGATTCATGACACTTTTCATATTTCTTTGCTTAAAAAGTATGTTGCTAATCCTGAGCATGTGTGGGACTTTTCTAACTTGCATATGGTGAATCTAGAGGCTATAGAGGTTCAACCAGTAAGAATCCTTGATTTTCAATCTAAATCGATGAGGAAAGGAACTTTGGAGTAGTGCAAAGTTCAGTGGGACCATTATTATGAAAGAAATGCTACTTGGGAGAAAGTAGGAGATATGCAAAAACATTTCCCATTTTTATTTGAAAATACTTTGTAACTATTATTTTATGTTTAACTTTGATGAAACATAGAGGACTATGTTAAGCCTAAGGAGGGGAGGATGTCATGACCCACCCTTGGTAGACTTTTCATTCTGATGGATTTATGTTTTTCTATGATGCTATGTAGAAGAAATGATTGACTATTTCAGATTTGTTATGCAAAACACTTATTTCTTATGGAAAATATGAGATGTGAATCTTATTATGGGATGTAGGATAATTCCATGCTTGGTTTTGAGAAACATGCATTTTATATAAGAATATGATGTTGCTAATGGAAGTGCACTTTTGCAAGAATAGGTTCCTTTATGGTGGCAGAAAGAACTAACCACCGAGAAAAAGGATACCTTGGGGAAATGATGTGATGGGTTATTTGTTAGAAATATATAAAAGAGGCAACATGGATGAATGCCCTTTTCATGGAGATGCATATCATAAATTGCATAAGAAAAGATATATATCAAGCTTTAGATAAAATTCCTTCTACATCATAATCTTTCTTTATTAAGAAGTTTTAATTGAGATGGATGTCATTGCAAAGGAAATGAATGTTTATTTTTTTAAAGTATTTTCCTTCTTTGAGATGGGTTATAAAGAATTCATTTTAGGAAGAAATTATAATGGAAGGTAAAGAAAGGAATTTATGATTTATTAAAAATAAAAGGAACATATTTCTTTTATTACTTTATAAGAGAATATAAATAGTATGTTTATAGTTCAAACTATATAATAGAGTATCCGATGTTTGGAGTGACGTTTTGCACCATAGAGCAATAGTTAAAGAACTCTTAAACTGGAAGAAGACTTCTATTCTTTTAATTTTTAAATTATGCTTGGGAGTGGTTTTTGTTGATCGTGGTCGTGCGATATGACCAAGATGTTTTCATTTATGGAATACGAGTGGGAAGTAAATGAGATCTATTTTTTTAACTAAGAATTGAAGCCGAGAATAATGTCGATGAAGGGGGATAATGGAAAGAGGGGACCAAAAGGTGAGCATGGAAAGGCAGTCAAAAGGATAAAGAAATGAAAGTGGAGGGACGTTTGAGAGGAGAAATCTTGGAAGACTACGAAAGAAAACCAGGTTATATTGAAATTTCTTTTGTTGTCTTCATTGATGTCGGTCGTGTTTGGTTGCTGTGAATGTTTGGTTTAAATACATGTTAAAGTGTTCTCTGAATGATGACAGATCAGAATAGATGTATTATATTGAAAACCTTATCTTTCATCCAGGGAAAGAATGATTGGTGTTGAAAAATATAGTTTTTTTGGTTTACGTTCTAGTGATTGGTGGAAGATAGAATCCCCAAATGAACATAGAAATATTAGGCGACATATGGTATTGTGGTGTTGTATTTTTATGATAGTTTTGCTTAAATCAATTGCTTTATATTTCTTGTATGGATGGAGAAGTCATGTTCATGATTTCTCTTTTAAGTTGTAGGAGGAGAAAATTAGAAAACTCAGAATTGTAGGAGGTTTGAGTATTCTAAAATAGTGGAACACGTATAAGCAATTGGATGCGTTCCTTTTTACTTGCTGAGAAGTAGACAACTTGGTAATTTTTCTAAGGAATATAGTGATTGAGTTTTACTATAGAAATGAAAACTAAACCAATGCATGTATATAGAACTCGGTTTTGTGTTTGTTGTGTGATGGGAGTACCTTTATGATAGAGAAGATAGGTTGTTTAAACTGTTGGTTTATCTCTTTTTTTAGATGAATTCAGATTTTTATCTTATGGAAATGTTGTCATATTTTCTCCCATATGTGGAAAGAAAAGAGTTTCTATAACTTGATTTAAGAAAATAAATCTAAAGATTGATTTAAAGAAAGAAGTATTACTAGTTATTTCTGTAACAAAATAGAATAGTGTTGTTGAGTTTTATTTTATAGATTGGATAAGGAAAATTGTATTGCTTAAAAATGTCTTTGATGACCTTGTTGTTCTCAGGATAATGAATGAATTATAGAAGATTTATTGCATTTTGTTAAAGAATTTATTTGGGAATGGATACCCATGAAATGGTAGTTGGAATTATACTACCAGCAGAATGACCTGCTAAATACAATTGATTGGTGTCATCCCTGATCCTCCTAAAGAGGCAATCCTACTTTGTGGTTAGTAAATATGCATTGGAGAAGGAAGAGATACCTTCAAGCTGGTTTGAAATGAGGGAGTAGTCATCGAAAGAAGCTCTTGTATGTGTAGTGAGGGCGGACGAGGAGTTCGGTTGGATCATGGAAGGTCATCCATGGAAGAAATGTAGGAAATAAATTCATTGCTAGGATGTGATAATGATGTATCACAAGAAATGAGCACCTACCTAGTGGTACACTAGCTCTTGGAGATGATGTTAATGCATCGCGTTGTCATCATGCGATCTAGTTTTTAATAAAATATTTGATTGTATCTTTATCACTCGAGTAGTGATGATATTCTAAGCCAATTGTGCATCCTGATTGTAATATGTAAACAATGGATTATGAATGAGTTTAGGATATCAAATCTTGAGTCACAGAATTTGTTGTGGTTTCTCTAATAGTTAAGTGAAATGAATTATTGCTTTTCAGTTGGTTTCTATATATCATAATTTATGGAGGAATCTACCTTTACTATGGTTATGGTGATAAACCTCTAGATAGAGCACCCTTTGGAGGGCCAACGTATGAATGTTGGAAGTTATAGCTTCTACATATGTTGGGCTTGTGCTCATCTAAGTTAAGGATAAAGGATTACTCTTAATAATAAATGGGTTGAGAGTGACGGTTTTCTTTGGAGTAGCGAAACCATATTAATTTATATTCTTCATAGTTAAATATTAAATATGTAAGGTTAAAAATTATTAAAGAATGAGATCCTTTAAAGGAGTTCTCTAGAAGGAATCTAAAGAAAGATACCACCATGAGTTAGAATGGAGCTCAAGGTTGAAGACTATCTCTCCAATGGATGAGAGAGATAGCACAACACTCATCACACCAAGTGCACTCACACAGAAAGACTTGTGTGAGGGGTAGAGATTGGTTCAAGTCTTTTGATTGATAGAGAAGAGAGAATTAAGCTAGCTCATCTGGCCAATGAGACTAATAGTTTAATAAGGTGTGACACCTAGTACTCTTGCATAAAGAGAATTATGCAAGACGTAGTGATAGGTGTGTTGTATGTTAATATTAGAGTTGGGATAATTATTATTAATAATAGCTCTAAAAAGGAAAAATTAAAAAATATAAATAAATAAATAAGGTTTAGAATTATTGAAATTGGGTAGTTACATGACTTCACTATAGATAAATGTTGATAGCTATTTATTGAGTGCTTATGGTCATAAATAGTGCAAATTGAGGTCTTGTTTAAAGGCATTTATGAAGTGCATGATTATTTTTACAATGAGGATAATAAATTGCCAAAGGTTCATTTTATACTATAGGCTTCATTCTTAGTGTTTCTATAGGGTTTGAAATTTTTTGAATAATCTCAGTTTTGAGACTGTCCAATAAATCTTCTAATTCTCCTCTTATGACTCCTATACATTTTTTAACAACTTTGTGGTTGTGCAATGTTGGCTTTAAGTGAGAATAATTAGTACAAAGCTCCACAATTCTTTCAATTGGTAGGCTGAAAATGTCTCCTCCCATGAAATTAAGGATATCAAGTGATTCTTCTCAAAATCCTTTTAAAAACATAGTTTTGAGCAAACTTTATTCCAAGTCAATATCTTCTCTTTTCTACACAAATTTGAACTACTCAATGTAATCCTCTAATGGTTCATATTTTTTCTACATAATTCTAAAGAACTCATCCTTTCGATTATGTACTCTATAGTAATCCTAATATTTGTATAAAAAATATTTCTTACATCCCCTCATTGCCATCCCATGAAGTAACAAAGTATTCTAGTAAGCCCAAAAACCATCTCATGGTAGCATCATTTACTGTGGATGGGAATAGTTTGATATTTTGTGCATCTATCCTGTAATCATAAGTGTTATAGAGTACCTCAAACTAAAAAATAAAATAATCTAGATCTTCAGTTACTAGTCCATGGAAGGTGGGTAGATTTGAAGGAGATATATTCTTCACCTACATATTGACATTGGCATCACCTCTTGGAGTTCATATTGGAAAACTGAATGTGGTTTGTCTTTCATATTGTGTTTCTAGTTCATCATCCATATTACTTTCTCATGGAGTCTACCATTATCTGAACGGTTGTTTTTTATTTGATATTGGTGTAGAAGTTGATGAAGAATCAAATTGATCCTGTGACTTTCTCTCTTTTGTTTCAAGAATAGAAAAATTCATGTATGGTTGTTATCCCTCTTTAGTCTATACCTATTTAATCTCAGGGTGTACAACCTATGGTTATTCCTTTTCATTATTTGGGGTAGACAAACACTAAATATGCCCAAATCTTATACATGAACATATAGCTATATTGTGGTATGCTAAAATAATAGTAGTATCAAGTGATTGATTTTCAATAGATGCAAAACTGGGATGTCATTGGTTTATTATGGAAGCACCAATCTCCTATTTAGTAAGTATACTCTCTTCAAACTAGCTAGTACCCAATTTTTTAGTTTTGAGGTTAGAAGTTGTAGAAATGAATTTACCATGGTTATCCCATTGGTGATTCATTCACTCATAATTTTCCCGCAAACAAATTATTTTGCAAAAATAAAATGTTTTAGATAAAAAAAAATGGTTGAGTATAAATCAAAATTAGGAAAATAAATAATTGTAAAATAGAAATGAAATAAATAAAATTCACAAAAACAAACAATTGTTGAAAAAAAATTGTCTATAGAACCTAACTTTCGATGTTGCTCCTCATCCTAAGAATTGAACAATCTTTCTTAGCAACCGATGCTTATGTCACTAATTTGTAAAAATCCTCATCCCCTCCAGGCATTTCAACCTCAAAAATCCTCAATAGGCATAATTCATAATATTATGGCACATCTTTCCCCATCAACGATACCAAAAAGTTATGGGCCTAAGCTTTCCCACTTTAAATGTTAAACCAAGATTACAATTTTAAAAGAGATATGATGTGTATTGATGAGCATCAGAAATGCTCATATTTTGTATACATTTTCTTGATTATTATGCGGTTGTATAATAAGGATTGCATATGTTTATGAATGATTATATAATTATTTGATGAAATTATGCGTGTTATCTAATTCGTGTGTTTTCAGTGTGTTTTTGTGGAATTGTAGTTGATTTAGTCAGATTTGGATCAGTCGAGGTCTTTTCATGGACCTGGCACTTTGTTTCTTTCAGAATCAACGTAGAGAAGGTAGGCGCCTTCCTCTTCCAGGAAGGCGCCAAGCGTAAGTAGGCGCCTTCCTCTTCCAGGAAGGCGCCAAGGAAAGACAAGCGCCTTCCTCTCCCAGGAAGGCGCCAATAGAAGGCCAACGCCTTCCTCTTCTAGGAAGGCGCCAAAGGAAAATAAGCGCCTTCCTCTCACAGGAAGGCATCGACAGGAAGGCGCCACTAGAAGGCAAGCGCCTTCCTCTCATAAGGAAGGCGTCGACAGGAAGGCACCACTAGAAGGCAAGCGCCTTCCTCTCACAGGAAGGCGCCAATAGAAGATAAGCGCCTTCCTCTTCCAGGAAGGTGCCAATGGTAGTAAGGCACCTTTCGCATAGAGAAGGTGCCCGACATACTTAGGCACCTTCCTCATAGGGAAGGTGCCCCTGTTCTTCGCCCGTTGACCAGACAAGCACGACGTGGACAACAGAGATTGGTGTAGTTCCAACTCTACGTCATGTAGAGTTAAATTGGGGATCGCACCGACGTATGAGAACATCCTACCAATGCCAGGTGAAGCACAAACCAATCAGTGAACACGCCACCATTAGAAATGAATGCCAATTTTAGCAGACGTCGATCACATTTACCAGACTATCTTAGTTTAGTCTGGAATGAATCGACTATTATAACTTCTTTGTAATAGAAGATCTATGGGTGTGCTATATAAACACACGCAGACCTCTCTGAGGATATATAGAATATTTTGATAGTAAATGTAGAGAGATATACAGAAGAAGCATTGTAATACTTTGATAATTATAATACAGTTCTAAGAGTTTCTAAGTGCGTGTTCAACTGGGAGGAAGCTGCTGGAGCCTGGGCCCACTCCAAGCCAGTATTTCTTCCCCTATTTTTCCTATGTTTTCTAGATTAGTTTACCACTTTTATAAGATTGTTTATCGCATTGTTATTTCTAGTATTGCAATAGGTTTATTTCCAGGAATGCGTGAATATTTCCTTTCTGTAGATTTAATTGTTTTTACGTAAATTATTGAGGAGTGTATGAATGATTGATGACCGTTGAAACACCCCCCAATAGTAGAACTAGCGGACTCATCTCAAGTGGTATTGTAAGCAATCTTGTTCAAGACCCTTCGCAAGTTTACGAAGCTCCCTGGGTTGATAAATTAAATGCACGGGCATGTGACAAAAGTAGGAAAGAAGTTAACCTTGTTTGGCCCGCAACATTTTGGCGCCATTGTCGGGGAAGCATCTCAACTAGATTATTTACAATACCTAGAAACCTTCCATCTGACCTTGTATGAGTTCTTCGAGAAGAAGAGGACCTGACGATCGGTTTATAAAAACCAATCCACCAGAACCTGAGTCAGCCAAACATTCTGAATTTGAATTAGACTCACCCGACCCACCACCAGCAATCCATTGGAGTGAGGATCCACACTTTGTGCAAAGTGCCTCCTCATCCCATCAACTTGGGGAAGAACGAATCATCATAAATCCCCTATTTAATAGGACACCCTTAGAGGAAGCCCTATTGTGGAAAGTTGTAGAAGATCGGACGATAACACCAGACAACCTTAGAGCCTTGACTCAGAAAGTCTTAAATGATCGTAAGGCCATAAATACTGCATTAGAGACCGCATTTCCTAAAAAAATGGCTGACAATGAAGAAGTCTCATCTGGCTTTAGTTTCTCGATTGATGAAGGAGTAGGAGATACCAAAATGAAAAACATATCCCCTGCTCACCTTTCGACCTTCAGAGGATACCCAACTGAGGACCCTGACCTATTTTTATTTAAGTTTGATGTCTTATGCAGGTCTGTGGACTACAAATATGATACGTAGAAGCTGAAACTCTTTCCTTCCACATTGGACGATGCAGCTCTGCGGTGGTTCATCGGTCTGGGAGAAAAACACATTGCCACTTGGGATCAAATGAAGAAGCTCTTTTTAGAGCAATACCAAGATTTTGGGAGAGCAAGAGACTCCAGAGAAGAGGTCCTGAGCATGACGCAGAAAGAAGATGAGTCTCTCGAGGAATACTGGGAGAGATTCAACTTCAATCTTCAATGATCTCCTCACACGAAACTATCTGATAAGTCCCTCAAAAGCATATTTTTGAGAGGACTTACCAATGAATCACTGGAGGCTCTTAACATGATTTCTGGAGGTGATGTCTACCAGCACGCTATGGAAGACATCCGACAACTATGCCGAAACTACTCAAGAAGGAGAGGCAAGACCACTTCTAGAACCATGAAAGTGACTGCTTCAGTCATGAAGATAGAAATAGGTAACATGCTGGAAGATTTAAAGAGTGAAATGCTCTCATCTCTAGCATTGCAGATGGATACGCTGTTGTTAGAGAAAAAGAAGCAAGAAAATGAAGCAGCATTGGCTTATTTCTATCCAAAATGTAGAGGGAAGCATGCAAAGAATGCATGCCCAGAGAACAAAGTTAGAGTATGCATAGTTTGTAGGCTGAACCATAAAACTCGATTGTGCCCGCAACTGCCCAGTAATCAGGAGGATGTTGAAAGTGCGGATGCCTATTTCATAGGCAATCGAAAGAGTTGGCCACAACCCCTTGTGGGGAATATGCCAACCGAAATGTCGTCATATGGGGGAGGACCATACATGCCCCAAGGCCCACCTCAACCACCTAACATGGGGTGGTGGGGGCCATCACCCTGGTCCAACGCACCCCTAGCAGCATTCCCGAACCAGCAGCCATGGATGCCATATCCATATCCTGGGCAGTAGTGGAGAGGCCACACTACATGGAATCAGGCTCCATAGAATGTAGCACTAGCTCACCCCCAATAGAATTTACTAGTATTTCCAATAGTGAGACCTACGTAGCTACCCGCACAACCGATGACAAATCCTAATAACAGGGTGAACCAACCAACATACAACATGGAGGGTGAGATGTATCCGATGTACCATATTCAGCTTAGGTCTGGTAGACAGCTAGGAGTAGGAATGCCTCCACTGGTAGAAGAGGAGGAAGAGGTAGGAGAAACACCTCTTGTAGAAGAGGTGATAGAAGAAACACCTGAGAGAGCAAAGGCTCCATTTCCCAACCGACTGCAAGAACAGAGGAAAGTAACGCAATCGAAGTTTGATATCTTGTCTAGCTTGAAGAACCTCACCATGACAATTCCATTATTTCAAGCCATCCGAGATGTTTCGATATATACCAAGGTGATAAGAGAGATGTGTCTAAGGAAGCTAGGATGAAGAGCAACCCAGACTATCAATGTCATGGGTAAACTAGTAGATTTGATGATGGGCAAAATGTGCCATCCTAAGTATGCAGACCCGAGCAGCCTGATGCTGACTATAAAAATTGAGGGACATTCCCTGTCCAATACGTTGGTCGATCTCGGAGTAGCCATCAATGTAATGCCTCAGGAGACCATGTAGAGGCTACAACTCATGAACCTGAAACCCACTATGATAGTGCTATAGCTGGTCGATCGATCGATCGTGGCACCGAAAGGAATGTTGGAAGACGTAATAGTGATAGTCAATGCATGGGAATACCTAGCCGACTTTTTAGTCTTGCAATCTAAAACTAGGCTAGGCGGTTACCCGCTCATCTTGGGAAGGCCATGGCTGGCAATAGCTGATGCTTACATCAGCTATCGAGATGGGCTGATGACCATATTCGATGGACAAAATATTAAAAGGTTGACTATTTCACCCCAACGCAGTCCATCGACTCATTAGGAGAACCCATGTTGACCGAGCATGAAAATCCTGAGCTATCCATGATCCAGCCGGTGATGACGTTGGATGAGTTGGCAGAAGAAGATGAAGATGGTGCTATTGTGGAGTTCCTCCATGGGGAGTCCTCCATATCTACACCTGGATCACCATTGGCTGGTGCCCAAGATCACCATGTTCAACAGATACACGTCGGGCCAGGAAGAACGTTGAATGTCAGTAGTGGGTTGACTCCCACATAATTGATGAAAGTAGAAGAGCTCCTGGTTAGACACCAATAGGCATTTGCATGGGATTACTCAGATATGAAGGGTATCAGCCCAGAGATCTGTACCCATCGTATATACCTCGATGATCAAGCAACTCCAAGCAGGCAACCATAGAGAAGAATGAATCTGGCAATGAAAGACATTGTCAAGGAAGAACTGCAAAAACTCTTGACTGTTGGATTCATCTATCCAATTTTTGATAGTGAGTGGGTATCACCATTAGTGGTAGTCCCTAAAAATAATGGGAAGTGGTGAATCTATGTGGACTATAGAGCGTTAAACAAAGCGACCAAGAAGGACCACTTCCCGCTCCCGTTCATTGATCAAGTCTTGGATACACTCTCCAGGAGGAAGTATTTCTCCTTCCTGGATGGATTCAGTGGATACAACCAGATCCAGATAGGAGAAGAGGATCAGGATAAGACAACGTTCACCTACCCATGGGGAACGTTTGCCTATCGGGTATTACCTTTTGGATTATGCAATGCACCTGCCACCTTTCAAAGGGTGGTGCTTAGCATATTTTTAGACATGATGGGAGACGCGGTCGAAGTATACATGGATGACTTCATCATCTATGGAGAAACCTTTGACGAAGCAATGACGAACTTGGAAAGAGTGCTCGAAAGAAGCAAGGAAAACAATTTGTCCCTGAGCAACGAGAAATGCTTTATGATGATGCAAGAAGGCATCGTACTAGGACACCACCTCTCCATAGAAGGAATAAAGGTTGATAAAAGAAAAATTGAGGTCATCAGAGACCTACCCAGCCCTAGAACGTAGAGAGAGGTGAGGAGTTTTCTTGGATCAGTCGGGTACTACCGATGATTTATCGTCGAATTCAGCAAAATTGCAAAACCACTGCACACTCTATTATCTAAAGATGTGGAGTTCAATTGGATGGAAGACTACGAAGAAGCGTTTTAGTTGCTTAAAGAGAAACTGATATCCGCACCAGTTTTAAGAGGACCAAATTGGGCCATACCATTCCATATCTACTGTGATGCATCCAACAATGCGATTGGAGCAGTCCTCGGACAGAAGGATGGCGAAGAATTTTATGCCATCTACTATGTCAGCAAAAACTTGGCAGGAGCCGAGCTCAACTACACGGTGACGGAGAAGGAGTTCCTTGTAGTTGTGCATGCCATAAACAAATTCTACCATTATATCATCGGGTATAAGGTATTTGTCCACACGGACCACGTGGCCATCAGATACTTGATGAGCAAGCCGGCCATTGGTGGAAGAATTATCAGGTGGCTCTTGTTACTACAGGAATTTGACATCACAATAGTCGACAAACCAGGCAAAGACAACGTCGTAGCAGATTTTCTATCCAGATTGATACCGGTAGACCATACAATAGTGGAAGACCAATTTTTGGATGAACATTTGTTCACCATTAGTGAGCAAATCCCATGGTACGTAGATATAGCCAATTACTTGGCCATCGGAAGAACCTCACCTGCTCTCTCTTTCTGAGAAAAGTAGGCGGTCATAGAGAAAAGTGCATCATTCCTATGGATTGATGGCCTCCTATTCAAAATAGGACGTGACCAGATTATAAGGAGATGCATAGCAGAACAGGAGTTCTCAGAAGTACTCAAAGCGTGTCACGATGAACCATGCGGAGGACACTTTGTAGGGAAATGAACTGCCTACAAAATCCTACAGGCTGGGTACTTTTGGCCCACTCTATTCAAGGATGCGGCTGCGTATGCCAGCAAGTGCGATGAATGCCAAAGAATGGGTAGACCAACCCATCGAGATGAAATGCCCCTCCAGCCTTAGGTACACCTAGAACCCTTCGATAAGTGGGGCATGGACTTCGTGGGACCAATTAATCCACCTTCAATAGGGAGGAGGTTTATTTTGGTCTATATAGATTACGTCACCAAATGGGTTGAAGTTCAAGCGTTGAGAGATTCAAAAGAAAGAACAGTCATCGATTTCTTATTTGCCCATATTTTTACATGATTTGGGGTCCCTAGAGAGATAACAATAGACCAAGGGCCTCAATTTACCTCCAAGTTGATCAAGGAGCTGATGGAGCAATACAGAGTTCGGCACAATAAAACTACACCCTACCATCCATAGGCAAATGGGCAAGTGGAAGTGACGAACAGAGAAATAGAGAACATCCTGACGAAGACCATGCAACAACACAGAAAATATTGGGCTACACGGTTTCTAGAGGTAGTCTGGGCGTATAATACCACGTGGAAATCCACCATAGGCTTCACACCCTTCCAACTGGTCTATGGGAAGAGTGCGATGATGCCCATTGAATTTGAAATCAAGACATTGAGGACGGCTTCAGAATTGAACTTGAGCTTGGATGACGCTCAAAAAGAAAGGATTCAGTAGCTAGATCAGCTGGACGAAATCTGAATGGACGCTTTGCAGAGAACGAAAATCATACAAAAGCAAAGAAAGTGGTGGCATGATCACCACATTAAACTGAAGCAGTTCCAAGAAGGAGAATGGGTGTTGTTGTACGATTCTCGGTTCCAAGAAAGAAAAGGTAAATTAATGCAAATATGGATGGGACCGTATGAGGTGGTAGAGCTCATCAAGAATGGGGCAGTGCATGTTAGAACAATTGATGACAACAACACCATGTTAACGGTCAATGGCCACCGACTGTGCCCCTATAACACATCCAAAACCTTACAGGTGGAATCCAGAATAGACATGGGGGAGACCCCATCTTGTTAGATCCGGACCAAACTCTTAACAAGCAAAATGGTGGGCATGGAGGTGCTCACCAAAATTAGTTAATTTAGTTTTTTTTCTTACGGTGTGTTTTGCAGGGACGACGCCCGCATGCAAGCTGCAGGCATCCTAATCCAGGGCCTAACAGGCATGGAATGCATCTAACTACCTTTATTTTTCTTTCTTTTCATTTGCTTTTTGTAGGTGGAGGACCTGACAGCACGAGGAATAGGTATCTAGGAAACCAAGCCTGATTCGGCTCAGCATTCCGACACCGGCACTCGTAGGTAGAAGTTGAGGCAGCATGAAGCGAGACTGAGAAGGCTTGATCACCCTTTCCCAGTCAATCGCAACATGATTGCCAAGAATAAAGTGCCTTCCACATCGAGAAGGCGCAGAAGAAGGCACCTTCCTTATAAAGAAGGCACCCAACCAGAATAAGGTGCCTTCCGTATGAAGAAGGCACCCAGCTAGAATAAGGCACCTTCCTTATGAAGAAGGCACCCCGCCAGAATAAGGTGCCTTCCTTATGAAGAAGGCACCCCACCAGAATAAGGTACCTTCCTTATGAAGAAGGCACCCCCGAAGAAGGTGCCTTCCTTATAAAGAAGGCACACACAAAAAAATAGGCACCTTCCATGGCGAGAAGGCGCCACAAAAAAAAAAAAAGCCCGAGGCGCCTTCCACATCAGGAAGGCGCATACAGACCGAGGCGCCTTCCACCCCAGGAAGGCGCAGGTATACAGCGATGCCTTCCACCCCAGGAAGGCGCAGGTATTCAGCAGTGCCTTCCACATCAGGAAGGCGCACCCATTCAGAAGCACCTTTCATAGCAGGAAGGCGCCATCATCAAAAGGGTGCCTTCCACCATCGAAAGGTGCATCCATTCAAAGAGCACCGAAAACATCGAGAAGGCACCATATAAGCGCCTTCCACATCAGGAAGGCACCACATAAGTGCCTTCCACATTGGGAAGGTACCAAAGAGCGCCTTCCACGTACAACCAACACTTAAGTCTCATGGATGCCTCGATCGAAATGAAATCACCACACGAACGAGTGGCATCAGATTACCACCATCGCCCATGTGATGGAAATATGCCCCAATAAAAAAAATCTCAGAGAATTATGGGGCGAGATCAGCGTGCACATTCCAAAGATGATGGATAGATGGTTTTTTGAGCAAATCGAGAGTCTGTCTTCAACACCAACCATCAAACAACTCAGCACCAAAGTCCAACATAATCCGCACAAATGAAATACCCCTCCCCCATGTCACAAATCAGTGAATCAACGCTCTTCACGATGCATGAAACACCAAATAAGGTACATGCATACTAACTCAAATATTTATATAATTATTCATAAATTATGTAGTACCAAAAAAATATTACCGTCATAAAAATCATATACCCCCATGGCCAGAACCACGTGCCAATGATATGGCTCGAAAGGCGTACCCTAGAATTAAATGCTAAGGTTAGGCACCTTCCCTATAAGAAGGTGCCTTCCTGAAGAAGTAAGGACAGAAAAAAGAAGCACAGTAGTAAGGGAAGGCGCCATGGGAGGAAGGTCGAAGAATCATGTGATGAAAAAGAATGAGCCGAGTGATACGGAAGGAATCAGGGGGATGGTAAAAACATAGTTCGAGGCCGAGGGATGGTTTGAATACTATACCCTGGTTAGTCAGGGCCAGGATATGGAGGCAGCCAAGGAATTCATTGCCTCCTTGAGGGGTGACGTAGCTCAGGTGTGAGGGGTAGAAATTTTGGTCACCCCCGAATACATCTCGTAGGCGACTGGATTGCCCCTCACAGGTGAATGCATATACAAAGGTAGACTTGAAGCCGTATGCCAAAGTGCTGCTACCAGGAGAAAATGTGTAGATAGATAAGGAAGGGCTACCCAAAAGCAGCCTTCCCATGAATCTATGGAAGATATTCGAGAAGGTTGCTCGATTCTTTACATGCACCGAGAAGTATACCCATTTGCACACTAACCATGTGCAGTTTCTGAATCACCTGGTGCATGGAAGGAAGTTGAACATGCCCTTCTACCTAGAAAATGCCCTGAAGGAAGAAGCGGCTAGGTACCAGAAGGGAGCACCATCCACCTTGGCCCACCATGGGCTGATATCAGCACTGGTCCGCCATGCAGAAGCGTAGAGGTAGAACCCCGACGCAGAGGGAGATGGCGGCCAAGAAAGGCAACAGGATGCTATTGCCAAAATAGGGCAAGAAGAGGGAAGCCCTACAGAGGAGATGGCAAGTATCGAGCAATTGGCATTTCCCGATTTCATGGAAGAAAGAGGGCATTCACCAGTGCTCGAATGCATAGAGGAAAGAGGGCATTCCCTAGTGCCCGAGTATGAAGAGGAAGGAGCGCCGCTTATTAGCAGCGAGGCCGAGTTTCGACCACCAGAACTAGTCCCTAGGAGGAAACGCCTATGGTGACTCCTCCTCTCGACAGAAGAAGAAGAGAATGACCCAAAAGTCAACATTGTAGCCCAAACCCTCCAAGAATTGACAAATCAAAGCCCACAAGATGTAGGGACTTTCGAGAGCAATGATCAGGTCAACGTAGCCTTGGAGGAAGCACTGGAGTGGCAGACCAATTGCTGGATGGCCCAAAAATTTTGGAGGACTACCAGAACAAGCATAGAGGGGAATTGGAAGAACAAGAAAGATGAATCACCCAGCTCGAGCAGCTGGTCCAATAGTTGCGGGAGGAGAACCAGCAACTCCAAGATAGGGGAACAAAAAGAAGTCCCACAACACCCCCTGTCATCGACCTAAGTGATACAGAGTAGGACGAGGGCCAACAATAGTAGACAGGACCAGGGGATAAGGAAGAACTCCCTAGACCTAAGGAAGAAAGAGAAGAACCTGAGGGGTCAGCACAGGACAGACAGGGGGTGAAGAAGCACCCCCAGGGATGGCAACACAGGTCCCCCAGAGTGAAGAGAACGCTCTAGGGACCACAGAGTAGGCCCCTTAGAGTGAGAAGATGTCCGCCAGGGAGAAAGGGAAAACCCCTGTTCGAGCCATCACATTTTTTGTAGAGGCCAAAGGAAAAGGGCCCAGGACGGCTCGAAAGAAGGTGAAGGTGACCTTCATCGAGCTAGAAGAAGATGAGTGGGATATGCAGCCATTCGTAGAGAGGCAAAAATAGTTCGAACGACTGCTCAAAGAGATGACAACAGCTAAGGAGACCAGGAAGGCAACCTCGAGGATGTAGGGGGACTCTGGTATCTACGTCAATCCGACAGAGGACAGCCAGTTCTGGGAGATTTACGGGTCATCCCAGGGATGGCCCTCCAAGATAAGAAGGTATTTTGAATGATGGGGGGTATATGGCCCCGAATTGGAAGCCACTGCCATTGCAAAGGAGAACGCAGGGCTTACTCCTGAAGCAGCCCGATTGTACAAAGCCCAAGTAGTTCATCTCAAGAGGGATAATTTAGATATCCCTCTTGTAGTGGTTAGACCTCCGAACGCTGACCTATGGCAAGCTGCAGAAGCTACATTTTAGGCAGCAGAGACGACACTGGCTAGATCACCTCCGATAGCGGCCAGGACGAGGAAAGCAAAGCCGACAGTAGCACCCGTAGCCCCACATAGAAAAAGAGGAGCCACACCTCCAGATGCCAATAGTGCGCATAAGAGGTAGACATGGGCCGTATGTACAACCGGATCCACCAAGAAATGGCAATGATGAGGGGTCAATAGGGCTACCTATAGTTTTGATGCCACGAGGGCGTGGCATATGTTAGGCATGAGGGGATGATGAGCATCGAAATGCTCATATTTTGTATACATTTTCTTGATTATTATGCGGTTGTATAATAAGGATTGCATATGTTTATGAATGATTATATAATTATTTGATGAAATTATGCGTGTTATCTAATTCGTGTGTTTTCAGTGTGTTTTTGTGGAATTGTAGTTGATTTAGTCATATTTGGATCAGTCGAGGTCTTTTCATGGACCTGGCACTTTGTTTCTTTCAGAATCAATGCAGAGAAGGTAGGCGCCTTCCTCTTCCAGGAAGGTGCCAAGCGTAAGTAGGCGCCTTCCTCTTCCAAGAAGGCACCAAGGAAATACAAGCGCCTTCCTCTCCCAGGAAGGCGCCAATAGAAGGCCAACACCTTCCTCTTCCAGGAAGGCGCCAAAGGAAAATAAGCGCCTTCCTCTCACAGGAAGGCACCGACAGGAAGGTGCCACTAGAAGGCAAGCGCCTTCCTCTCATAAGGAAGGCATCGATAGGAAGGCACCACTAGAAGGCAAGCGCCTTCCTCTCACAAGAAGGCACCAATAGAAGATAAGCGCCTTCCTCTTCTAGGAAGGCACCAATGGTAGTAAGGCACCTTCCGCATAGAGAAGGTGCCCGACATACTTAGGCACCTTCCTCATAGGGAAGGCGCCCATGTTCTTCGCCCGTTGACCAGACAAGCACGACGTGGACAACAAAGACTGGTGCAGTTCCAACTCTACGTCATGTAGAGTTAAATTGGGGATCACACCGACGTATGAGAATGTCCTACCAATGCCAGGCGAAGCACAAACCAATCAGTGAACACGCCACCATTAGAAATGAATGCCAGTTTTAGCAGACGTCGATCACATTTACCAGACTATCTTAGTTTAGTCTGGAATGAATCGACTGTTATAACTTCTTTGTAATAGAAGATCTATGGGTGTGCTATATAAACACACGCAGACCTCTCTGAGGATATATAGAATATTTTGATAGTAAATGTAGAGAGATATACAAAAGAAGCATTGTAATACTTTGATAATTATAATACAGTTCTAAGAGTTTCTAAGTGTGTGTTCAGCTGGGAGGAAGCTGCTGGAGCCTGGGCCCACTCCAAGCCAGTATTTCTTCCCCTATTTTTCTTGTGTTTTCTAGATTAGTTTACCACTTTTATAAGATTGTTTATCGCATTGTTATTTCTAGTATTGCAATAGGTTTATTTCCAGGAATGCGTGAATATTTCCTTTCTGTAGATTTAATTGTTTTTACGTAAATTATTGAGGAGTGTATGAATGATTGACGACCGTTGAAACACCCCCCAATAGTAGAACTAGCGGACTCATCTCAAGTGGTATTGTAAGCAATCTTGTTCAAGACCCTTCGCAAGTTTACGAAGCTCCCTGGGTTGATAAATTAAATGCACGGGCATGTGAAAAAAGTAGGAAAGAAGTTAACCTTGTTTGGACGCAACATGTATGAGAGAATGAAAGGAATTTATGCAGTTGAGTGGTTCTATTTTCTATAGATACAACTAAAATGTAGGAACTAAAATTTACTAAAGAAACACCTACAACTATTGCAAAAAGAAATAGAACCTACCTATAGCCTAATTCCTATTTAGTACAGAAAAAAATTTAAGATAATATGTTGAAAAAAGGTAGGCCCTACCTAGATAACCTAGATCTAAAGTCATCCTTGTAGCTAATTACTAATTAACTACAAAACTTAATATAGCATAATTATAGGGAATAATAATTTCAGCATAAAAATATTAGCAAGATATCACTGAAGCCTTTGTAATTTCATGGAATAATGGTTATGTTGTTGTGTGTAACCTCCGTTTTAGAGTTACTGTTAAGCTGATGGCTGAGGTGATAGAACTACCAAAGAAATGGTGAGCAGTATGAAGAGATCGTCATAATTGGGAACTTGAGCTCTAGGGTTTCCCAAATCATTCAAATATTTTCAAGTGGAAGGGTGTTGTTGTTGATCATGAGTCGTTGCCTACGCCCTGGCCCATGGTGTATATTATATTTTTTATGGATATTTTGTGAGCTTTTCCTATGCAAGTTTTTTTCATAGCTCCTCTATAGGTTTTTTAGATATTTACTCATCTTAAGAAACCCTTGCATGGGTATTTCTCGGACTGCATTTTTGTTTTTTTGACTTCAGGCATCCATCCAACCTTCTTTATTGTTGTTTGGATATTTTTCTTCAGGTTGTTGCTGGCCAATATGTAGGCCTATGTCATCTTATGCTATTGGTTTAGCTACTAGTTTATGTACTTGGGTTTGGGGCCCATTTAAACCCCGCACTTAATCAATTTTACCTACCAAAAAAATTCAGCATAAAAATAGGAATGACAATTTTTATCAAAATAACACTTTATTCATACTATAATTCCTTTAGGTAGAAATTCCTTATAAAGAAATTTGAAAGTGAACAAATTAACTCCCTATTTTTATGGGCTAGAAAAGTTCAACTTCTTCCCTCTAACCTTATTACAATTTGGATGTCAAATTTATAAACAACCCATATTTCTACTTTTTACAGCTTTTAACAACCTAGACAAAAATAGATTACATTCTATAAAAAATCTAACGAGTTCAACCCTGGAATAGTAACCAACCATGCTATTTCTCATATGGAAGAGATTTTATAGTAGCTACTTCTTCATTTTTTGGCATAGGATAATTTTGTCCTATCTTTTCAACTTTCAACTCCTGCTTACAAGGGATTAGGCGTAGTTGACATCCCAAGTTTGAGGTATCTTAACTAGAGTCTCTGAGTCTTCTCTACCAACATTTAGTATGTCCATTGCCATATATCACTCTATCATCTACCAACTGTCCTAGAAACGTCTTTCCATAGTACTGGACAACAACTTAACTAGAAAATATATATATGCTTAGTAGGAAATAGATATTAATTTAGCATCTCCATTTTATTAATAAAACACATGATTACTTACATTAAAACAAACAAATAACATCTTATTTCCATTCTTATTTAAACAAACTTTATTTATTCATACATAGGTAAAATATACTTATAAATCCACAATGGATAACAAAAGACAATAAATTTGGATTCAAACAAAAATTATAGAAATGATGGTTAATATTAAGTCCCATCATCTATTTTTTCACTTTGACTATAACTATCTATTTGTGAGTGTTAGTCCTATACATTTTTCAGTTTTGCATATCTTCATGCATTTTACACTCTCTTTCTCTCATAATTCTGACTTCCTCATTTAGTTATGGTCCCAATCATCCAATCTTTAGTGTCTTATGCCAATCTTGGATTGTTGTTTTATGTTTTGAGTTGTTTTCTCTTACATGATTGTGATTTACCCATAAAGTGGTGATATCGATCACTTTAGGTACTTGGCTATTTTCTACCTAGTGTTAGTTTATTTTTATGTTTTTTTTTGCTTTTGCTACCTATTTCCATGTTTCTTGGTGATTTTAATTCATCTATGCTAGCATTTATAGTTGTTGACTTTGTTTATGCTATGTTTTATGTTCTTCATCATGGTACCACTCTTGTTAGTAAGGGGCACCATGACCTCTTCAAGGTATTCCCTATCTTAATACCCTACTTTAACTTCCATAAATCAACTACCTTAGTTCAATCCATGCCATCATATATATGGTATGTGGTTGAAACACCAAGGCAACATTCCTTTAAATCCTTTATGCAATAAAAAAGCATTCAAACTTTCTTATCAAATAATCATTTTGGGTGTCTCAATGTGGTGGTAAGCATACCTTGTTGAACAATATTTTTTACTGGATACTATAGTGTTGAACCCCATTATAATATAGGCATGGTGATTTTCCCTCCACAAAATCCCCCTCCCCTAAGTTGCACTATAACATATATCTAGACTATCTTTGATTGTTTCTTTTATTTTGGTGTCACATAGTAGTGGCAAACCTTGTTAAACAATGTGCTTGACCAGATACTATAGTGGCAAACCTCGTTATACTAAGGGTACGGTAAGTTTCCCTTCCATAGGATCTCCCTCTTCTAGGGTGAGATGCAACATGTATGTAGACTACATTTTCTTGATCTTATATTTCTTCTCCCCCTATCATGGTGGGTGTGTCTATTTGAGCAATGTGTCCATTGTCAATGACAAGGCATGATTTGGCTATGGGGACATATGCTTGCATATCATTCATGGCATAAATTAGCATCCCTTAGGCCTCCCCATAGTAATGGGTGGACATTATTGGCTACCATAGTGTCCATATATGCCTATATTACAGTTTCTATTAGGAATGGGGTCAAATACTTGCATTTGTACATGGAGTGGGTTGGATTCTCCTTGTCTACTCTGCTATAGTGACAAGTATATCAGTTGGTACTTGGCACTTTTTGGATATTACATGCAACCTACCTACTTGGGTGGTATGTATGATTGGCACACCATATCATGAATGTAAAATACTAGAGGGAGACAGTATTTGATGAGCATGTCATTGAATTATATCCAAATATTTTATTTTTTACATCACCTAAATTTTCATAAAGCTTGTTTGAAGGTCATACAAATCATGTGCACTATCTCATTTATGCATGAAATTGAATGCTACTTAAATCATACATTCAAATCTTGAATGTCAAGTAAATATAGGCATACCACAAAATGTTGCATAAATCATTTACATATACTATAAATGAAATAAATACAACAAATGCAACAATTTGAATAAAGTCATCACATAGATAGGCAAAACCATTGATTAGGTATGAGGATGCTTGGTTAAGAAAAAAACCATTGACTAGGTATGAGGATGTTAATTAGGGGACACAATGGGAAATGGATACTCAAGGAAAGAAAGTAAGTGACTACCTCAGAATGACTGAGGAAGGAAGGCAATGGCATGTTTAGGAGGCTCCAAACTAGGAAATAGATAAGCAATTGGAGTTAGTAACACAAGAACTACTAAATGAAAAAATTGGCAATTATGGACAAGAAGACAATCCAATATGGAAAGAAGATAAAGGAGGTGAGTATAAATTAAAATCTACCTTTAAACTATAAAATTATACCACAATGGATAAATGCCCTCTATTATGAAAAAATGTATTGGTAAAAGGGATTATCCCATAAATATCCTTCTTCCTTTGGATTTGTCATGACCCTCCTTGGAAATAATAGCTACTCAAGTTGGACTATGTATTATAAATAATATTTAATGCTTAGTTTGTGGTTGTAATGGATTTATGCTTTTAACATTATGTATATTTTTGCATAAGGACATGAAATTGTTGATGCTCTACTTGGTTGTGGAAATCAGGTATTCTCATGGATGGACAAGAGAATTGACCACAAGGAATAACAGACCATACTGTAGGGGAAATGATGATGATGAATTCATCATAAAATAACTCAAGATTACATGAATTGTTGAGCAAGGTGCAGAAACAGTATTGTCATTGTTGTCAACACAGTCAGACTGATCGGTTGATGCAATGGACAAGAGTTAAGAGGTTCTTCAGAGTATGTACAGTGGTTTTCCAAAAGATAGAAGTGGCCCATATACTAAAAATCAAAAGAAAAATCACAAGGAAGAAAACTGTCGTGATATCGCGACATGTTGGCAAGAAAGAAAAACTGTCGCGATATCGCGACATGTTGAGAAGAAAGAAAACTATCGCGATATCGCGACATGTTTGGAGAGAAAGCGCAAGCAAGCAAAACTGTCACGATATCACGACATGTTCAGAGAGAAAGAGCAAAAGAAAAACTGTCACGATATCGCGACATGTTCGAAGAGAAAGAGACAAGAGAAAAAGTGTCACGATTTCGCGACATGTTGCAAGAGAAAGAGAAGAGAGAAAAAGTGTCACGATTTCGCTGACATTTTGAAGAGAAAGAGGAGAGAGAAAAAGATGTCACGATTTCATGACATGTTTCATTTTTGCGGTTTAAAGCGAAGAGAAAGAGGAGAGAGAAAAAGGTGTCACGATTTTGCGACATGTTTCATTTGCAAGGAAGAGAAAGAGGAGAGAGAAAAAGTGTCACGATTTCCATGACATATTGCAAGAAAGATTGTACGGACGAAAAAGTGTCACGATTTCATGACATATTGCAAGGAAGGTTGTACGGACGAAAAGTGTCACGATTTCATGACATATTGCAAGGAAGGTTGTACGGACGAAAAAGTGTCACGATTTCATGACATATTGCAAGGAAGGTTGTACGGACGAAAAAGTGTCACGATTTCATGACATATTGCAAGGAAGTTGTACGAAGAAAAAGTGTCATGATTTCATGACATGTTGCAGAGAGAGAGTCCGAAAGAAAAAGTGTCACGATTTCATGACATGTTGCAGGAGAGAGAGCTAAGGAGAAAAAGTGTCACGATATCGTGACATGTTGGGAGAGAGAGTCAAGGAGAAAAGTGTCACGATATCATGACATGTTGTTTTCAAGGAAGAGAGCAAGGAGAAAAAGTGTCACGATATCGTGACATGTCAGGTTTTCGCGACCTAAAGGCAAAGAGAAAGCGCAAGGAGAAAAGTGTCACGATATCGCGACATGTCACATTTTCACGACTTAAGGAGGAGAGAGAAAGTAAGAAGGCGAAAGTGTCACGATATCACGACATGTGTTTTCGTAGGTGCAAAGCCGAGAAGAGGACAAAGAGGCAGAAGTGTCATGATTTCATGACAGGTCACTTTGACACGAGCAAAGAAGAGAACCCAGCTAAAATAAGATATGTAACAGTTAACTAGAGTTATACGGCAGTTACAGGTGCAGTTGGAGAAGAAATTCATGCAGATAAAATAAGAAGAGTTAACTAAAGTTCAGTACGTCAGTTACAGGTGCAGTTATAGTGAAAACGCATGCATGCACAGAAAAGAATACGAACAGTCATGAACAAGAAGACGAACAGTCATGGTAAAGGTATATGTGTCAATTCGTTGCATGTAACGTTTTAACAAATGCCCACTCTATATATACAAAAGGAGTGTTATTAACAAGGATGAGAATATGAAAGAAATAGTTACAATTGACAAGTGGCGTATGAGAAATGAAAGAAGGTGTTATAACTAGAGTTACAAAGTGAAAGGATTGTTATAAAAGGAGGTCTACGTGGAGAATTACATGCTACTGAAAATAGAGAAAAAGTGTTGCAAGAAGAGGGTTGAAGAGTGTCGTAAGAAAGAGTTGAGCAGAGTCGTGAGAGCCGAAAAAGTGTAGTAAGCAGAGCTTTTAGTGTGTGTGGCAGTCTGGTGAAAAGTGAGAGAGGTTGGGTAAGCAATAGACCAGTCAGGGTCTTGAATAAGTGAAGGCATTTTTATGTCAGTCTTATAGCTTAAAATTTGTAGTCCAAGTAGGTGCTTGGAATTAGGGGTTGGTGCTCCTTTCTGTGGGTGCAGATAAATCAGGAGTTGGTGCTCCTTCCAGTAGGTGTTGGTAAAGTGATTGTAAAATTGATATTTTGCAAAGGCTGGATTTGGACGTTAATCCAAGCAATCAGTTTTGAGGAGTAGCCAAATTGGTGAACCTCGTTACATCGTGTGTTGTGGAATGCTCTCTTGTGATACTTGCTTTATCTGACTTAAATATTCATTGTTTCATTATTAAGAGTTGTAGATTTGAATTTTAAATAGCTACACTGATTCACCCCCCCTCTCAGTGTCATTGTGAGACTAACAATTGGTATCAGAGCCAGTTTCCCTTATCAGGCTAAATCAGCTAGGGTTGATCTTGGATTAGTCAAAATGGCAGGTGGCGAAGGATTCTCTTCAAACAAAGCACCATTGTTTGATGGAACAAATTACTCATTTTGGAAACTCAGGATGCAGACATATCTGTGTGCTTTGGGTTTCGACATTTGGGAGTCAGTAGACAGTGGATACACAATACCCACCACTCCTCCAACCGATGCTGCCGATAAGAAATTGTTTGAGAATAACTCTAAAGCCAAAAATGCTATCATGTGCGGTTTAGTGGACAACGAACTGATAAATATTATGAGTTGCAAAATGGCAAAAGACATGTGGGACAAACTAAGGAGCATTCATGAAGGAGACGACAAGATCAAGGAGGCCAAGCTACAAACGCATCGAGCTCAGTTCGAAGCATTAAAAATGAATGACGATGAGAACATAGAGGCATACATGCTGAGAGTTAATGGAATCATTAATGCGATTAGAGGACTCGACGAGGAAATAGAAGATGTTGTCATCATGAAAAAGGTACTAAGATCTCTTCCCCAAAGATTTGATGCTAAAGTTTCAGCAATAGAAGAAGCTAAAGATCTAAACACTTTTAGCATGGATGAGATGCATGGTTCTTTGATAGCATATGAAATGAGAATAGGAAAAACTAAACCCATAGATAGAGAAGCTGCTTTTAAAGCACACAAAAATATAAAAGTAAAGCAAGAATCCGAGGAAGAAGAAACATCAGATGAAACGGAAGCGAACTTTGTTCGAAAACTAATAAGGGGAAAAGGAAAATATAGAGGAAAGCTACCATTTAAGTGTTTCAACTATGGAGGCATTGGACACTTTGCTGCTAAATGTCCACTCAATGAGAAAAACAAAAGTGATGAAGGTTCACATCAAGAAAGAAGTGACTGGAAGAAGAAACCAAATTTTAGAAAAGGCAACTTCAAGAAGAAAAGTTTCATATCCAAGAATGTCAGTCCTTCAGAAGACAGCCCTGATGAGGATTCTGAAGAAGAAACAGGTGAAGCTCTTTTTATGGCATTCGAAGAAGAAAAATCAGAAGAAAAATAGGAAGGTGATGAAAAATTTGAGGCTGAGGCTGAAGTAGATCTGGAAGGTGAGTTGGTCGCTGCACTTCAAGAGCTGAGTATAGAAAGGAAAAAGAATAAGAAAACTTCAAGAAAGCTTGAGGATGCCAATGAAATCATAACCAGCTTGAAAGTACAGATAGACAAATTTAAGAAAATATCTGAAGATATCGAAGTACAATTAACCATGAAAATAGATGAGTGCAACAAGCTAGAAGAAGAGATTGTTGGCTTAAGGATGCAGCTAGAAGAGATGAATCAAAAAATGACTTGCTATCACAAACTTGAAGGAAGTTCTGTGAAGCTGGATAAGATTATAAGCAACCAAAGGTCTACAAGCATCAAATTTGGGTTAGGCTTCATCGAAGCAGAATCATCGAATGGATCAAAGGCCACAACTATAGAACCCATAAAGAATGAAGACAAGATCAGGGTTGATCAAGAAAAAATGAAACATTCTAAAGAAAGCAATAATGCCAGGCACGAGAAGAGTATTGACAATGATGGATTCACCAAAGTCACTCATCAAAGGAGAAGAAGATTTATGGCGCCTACTACAAAATGGCAAAGACCATCACCCAGGTTCACTCATTCCTTTTCTGGTTATTGTTTTAAATGCAATGGTTATGGACATAAGATTTCTGAATGCAAGTACAAAGTAGCACAAAGGAACTTTTCCAAGTAGAAATGTTTTTTCACCATTGATGGATTATGCAGTAGAATGTTATAACTGTCATAATTATGGGCACATTGCAAGAAATTGTCGAAGCACATTTGCAGCAAATAAAAATCAGGGAAGAAGATTTCAACCAAATGGTTGGAAACAAAATAGAAAATTTCCGAAAAAATAGGTACAGGCCATTGACAAAGAAAAGTCAAAACAAGTGACCAAACCTGCAATCAAACCAGAGTGGAAACAAAAGGAGCAACCCAAGGAAGAAAAGGAATCCTTGATTGTGCAGACAACATTTAAGGCACAGAACAAATCTGCACCATGGATACTGGATAGTGGATGCTCCAGTCATATGACAGGGGACAAACAAAAATTTGAAAAGTTACAGAAATACGAAGGTGGTTCTGTAAAATTTGGAAATAATGATGGCGCTAAGATAGTTGGCAAAGGATCAATTAAGATCAGTGACGGAAAAATCAAGTCGGAAGAAGTCCTGTTTGTGATTGGTCTGAAGCATAACTTATTAAGCGTAAGCCGATTTGTGATAGAGGTCATGAAGTAATTTTCAAGAAGCAGGGTTGTGAAGTCAGAACAACAAATTGTGGAAAGTTGATCGCAACTGGATCAAGGACATCTGGAAACCTGTATACTCTCTCAGAGACTTCAGAAAGAGCATGCTTGATTGGACAGGCAGAAGAAAATTGGTTGTGGCACAAGAGGCTCGGTCATATTAGCTTTGACAATCTAATAAAGATCAGCTCAAAAAGGGCAATGAGAGATATTCCCACCATTGGTAAACCTTTAAATAGCATTTGTGCTTCATGCCAAAAGGGGAAGCAAACTAGAGCCACATTTAAAACAAAAGAATACTTCACAAGCAAACCTTTAGAACTAATACATACCGATTTATGTGGACCCATGAGAACACAAAGCATAAATGGTGACAAATACTTTATGTTGTGCATAGATGACTATTCCAGGATGACATGGGTACTATTTTTGAAGCTTAAATCAGATGCCTTTGAAATGTTCAAGATTTTCAAAAAACAAGTTGAGAATCAAACAGGAAAAAGAATTAAATGCTTAAGATCTGATAGAGGAGGAGAGTTCATCTCGGAAGAGTTTGCAGAGTACTCGTGAAAAGTATGGGATTAGGAGACAAGTTTTCAGCAACGAGGACACCTCAACAGAATGGAGTGGTAGAAAGAAAGAACAGGACAGTGCAGGAAATGGCACGGACTATGTTGACTGAGAGCAAAATAGCAGACAGATTTTGGAAAGAGGCAGTCCATACTGCGGTTTACATCCAAAATAGGTGCATGTTGAGGACGCATGAAAGCAAAACTCCGTATGAACTATGGTTCGGTAAAAAGGCAACAACAAGATACTTCAAAGTTTTTGGAAGCAAGTGTTACATCAAAAGAACTGAAGATAATCTTGGAAAGTTTGAAGATAGAGTCGATGAAGGTATTTTCCTTGGCTATTCGACAAAAAGCAAAGCCTACACTTGCTACAACAAGAGGCTAAAGAAAATTGTGGAGAGTGTCGATGTTAAAGTTGATGAAGGTAGGGAACAAGAAAGTAGCTATAAAGAAAACTACCCAATATATGAAGAAGTTATTGAAGGAGATGATGAAAAGGAAACCGAAAAGAAACTAAAAATTGACTCAGATGAGTTAAGTAGTGACTCAGAAGAGGAAGAAAACAAGAAATTCAAAACAGGCAGCTGGTAGAAAAATCATCCTAGAGAGCAAATAATTGGAGATCCCACAGATGGTGTTCAGACAAGAAGAAGAGTAGTAAGTAACTACTCTCTATTATCCAAACATTGAGCCCAAAAATGTTGTTGAAGCAAGCAAAGATGAAAGTTGGATGACAACAATAAATGAAGAATTGGATCAGATCGAGAAAAACAAAACCTGGGAGTTAGTACCAAGACCTGCAAATAAAAATATAATCGGTACTAAATGGATTTTTTGAAACAAATTGAATGAAGATGGACAGGTAGTCAAGAATAAAGCAAGATTGGTCTGTAAAGGCTATGCACAAGTTGAAGGTATTGACTTTGAGGAAACCTTTGCACCAGTGGCCAGACTAGAGGCAATAAGAATGTTTCTGGCTTTAGCAGTTCATAAGAATTTCAAAGTTTATCAAATGGACGTGAAATCAGCATTTCTGAATGGAAAACTTGAAGAAGAGGTCTATATTGAACAGCCAGATGGTTTCCAACTCGGTGATAATCCCAATTTCATCTGCAAGTTGAAGAAAGCATTGTATGGCTTGAAACAGGCACCCAGAGCATGGTATGCAAGATTAGACAACTATCTTACTCAACAAGGGTTTAAAAAGGGTATGGTGGATAGCAATTTGTATGTCAAAACAGCAAATGGCCATCTCATTGTCCTTGTTGTATATGTAGATGATATCATCTTTGGCAGTAGCAATGATGATTCATGTAAAGATTTAGCAATTAAGATGCAGAAAGAATTTGAAATGTCAATGATTGGTGAACTTTCATATTTTCTCAGACTGCAAGTTAATCAAAATGAGAAGGGCATATTCATTTCTCAAGTCAAATATGTGAAAGAGATGCTAAAGAAGTTCACAATGGAGGATTGTAAGCTTGTTAGCACTCCCATGACGACAAGTTGCAAGTTGAGCAAGGATGACAAATCTCCCGAAGTTGATCAAACCATGTACAGATCTATGATTGGGAGCCTACTGTATTTGACAGCTACCAGACCAGATATCTTGCAGGCAGTTTGCATGGTAGCACGATTTTAGGCGAATCCCAAGGAGACTCATGTGACAGCAGTGAAGAGGATTCTTCGATATCTGAAGGGTACTATGGAGTATGGGTTATGGTATCCGAAAGGAAAGGACTTCACCCTTATTGCGTATTCAGATGCAGATTGGGCAGGATGTGTCGATGACAGAAAGAGTACCAATGGAGGGGCATTTTATCTTGGAGACAGGTTGGTTGCATGGCACAGTAAGAAACAAGAGTCAGTTTCTTTATCTACAGCAGAGGCAGAGTATATTGTAGCAACTACGAGTTGTACGTAGGTCTTATGGATGAAACAAACCCTGAAAGATCTTGGCATTAACTTCAATGAGCCAATTTTAGTTAAGTGTGATAACACCAGTGCCATTAACATCTCAAAGAATCCGGTTATGCATTCTCGCACAAAACATATTGCTATCCGATATCACTTTCTGAAGGAGAAAGTTGCGGAAGGTGAGGTAAAGTTGGATTTTGTTCCAACTACAGAGCAAGTAGCGGATATCTTCACAAAACCGCTGCCCAAAGAAATTTTTGAGTACCTTCGCAATAAATTGGGAGTGGTTATGCTTCCAAAGAACTGACTAGCTATCGGAACCACATTCTCAGGGGGAGCATTTATATATTTGATTATCTTTTTGCTCATATTTGTAATTTTTGCTAACTGTCATAACGTGTGCCTAAGAATGATGTGCATGGACTCAGGGGAGTCTGCAGCAGCCCTTTGGTATTATTGTCAAAGGGGGAGAAGAATTACAGGAACTTGCATGTGTGTTGCCAACAATTCCAAAGGGGGAGATTGTTGAGCAAGGTGCAGAAACAGTATTGTCATTGTTGTCAACACAGTCAGACTGATCGGTTGATGCAGTGGACAGGAGTTAAGAGGTTCTTCAGAGTATGTACAATGGTTTTCCAAAAGATAGAAGTGGCCCATATACTAAAAATCAAAAGAAAAATCACAAGGAAGAAAACTGTCACGATATCATGACATGTTGAGAAGAAAGAAAACTTGCGATATCGCGACATGTTGAGAAGAAAGAAAACTGTCACGATATCATGACATGTTGAGAAGAAAGAAAACTATCACGATATCATGACATGTTTGGAGAGAAAGAAGAAGAAAACTGTCACGATATCATGACATGTTTCGAAGAGAAAGAGCAAGAAAGAAAAACTGTCGCGATATCGCGACATGTTCGAGAGAGAGAGTAGAAAGAAAACAGTCACGATTTCATGACATGTTGGAAGAGAAAAGACAAGTAGAAAAAGTGTCACGATTTCATGACATATTGCAAGAGAAAGAGGAGAGAGAAAGGAGTTTTTTTTAAGGAGAAGAGAAAGAGGAGAGAGAAAAGGTGTCACGATTTCGCTGACATGTTTCTTTTTCATAAGGAAGAGAAAGAGGAGAGAGAAAAGGTGTCCTGATTTCGTGACATTTTTATAAGAAAGAAAAAAAGTGTCACATTTGACATATTGCAAGGAAGGTTGTACGGACGAAAAAGTGTCACGATTTCATGACATATTGCAAGGAAGGTTGTACGGACGAAAAAGTGTCACGATTTCGTGACATATTGCAAGGAAGGTTGTACGAACGAAAAAGTGTCACGATTTCATGACATATTGCAAGGAAGGTAGTACGATAGAAAAAGTGTCACGATTTCATGACATATTGCAAGGAAGATTGTACGGACAAAAAAGTGTCACGATTTCACGACATGTTGCAGGAGAGAGAGTCCGAAAGAAAAAGTGTCACGATTTCGTGACATGTTGCAGGAGAAAGAGTCTAAGAGAAAAAGTGTCACGATATCATGACATGTCTTTCCAAGGAAGAGAGAGAGTCAAGGAGAAAAGTGTCACGATATCGTGACATGTCAAGTTTTCTGACCCAAGGCAAGAGGAAGCGCAAGGAGAAAAGTGTCACGATATCGTGACATGTTTTTCACCAAGGAGAGAGAAAGGCAAGGAGAAAAGTGTCACGATATCGCGACAAGACTTAAGAGGAGAGAAAGTAAGAAGGCAAAAGTGTCGCGATATCATGACATGTTGTGTTTTCGTGGGTGCAAAGCCGAGAAGAGGACAAAGAGGCAGAAGTGTCACGATTTCGTGACAGGTCACTTTGGCGCGAGCAAAGAAGAGAACCCAACCGAAATAAGATATGTGACAGTTAACTGGAGTTATACGGCAGTTACAGGTGCAGTTGGAGAAGAAATTCATGCAGATAAAATAAGAAGAGTTAACTGAAGTCAGTACGTCAGTTACAGGTGCAGTTATAGTGAAAACGCATGCATGCATAGAAAAGAATACGAACAGTCATGAACAAGAAGACGAACAATCATGGTAAAGGTATATGTGTCAATTCGTTGCATGTAACGTGTTTAACGAAATGCCTACTCTATATATACAAAAGGAGTGATTAACAAGTGGCGATGAGAATATGAAAGAAACAGTTACAATTGACAAGTGGCGTATGAGAAATGAAAGAAGGCGTTATAACTGGAGTTACAAAGCGAAAGGATTGTTATAAAAGGAGATCTGAGTGGAGAGTTACATGTTGCTGAAAATAGAGAAAAAGTGTTGCAAGAAGAGGGTTGAAGAGTGTCGTAAGAAAGAGTTGAGCAGAGTCGTGAGAGCCGAAGAAGTGCAGTAAGCAGAGCTTTTAGTGTGTGTGGCAATCTGGTGAAAAGTGAGAGAGGTTGGGTAAGCAATAGACCACTCAGGGTCTTGAATAAGTGAAGGCATTTTTATGTCAGTCTTATAGCTTAAAATTTGTAGTCCAAGTAGGTGCTTGGAATTAGGGGTTGGTGCTCCTTTCTGTGGGTGCGGATAAATCAGGAGTTGGTGCTCCTTCCAGTTGGTGCTGGTAAAGTGATTGTAAAATTGATATTTTGCAAAGGCTAGATTTGGACGTTAATCCAAGAAGTCAGTTTTGAGGAGTAGCCAAATTGGTGAACCTCGTTACATCGTGTGTTGTGGAATGCTCTCTTGTGATACTTGCTTTATCTGACTTAAATATTCATTGTTTCATTATTAAGAGTTGTAGATTTGAATTTTAAATAGCTACACTGATTCACCCCCCTCTCAGTGTCATTGTGAGACTAACATGAATGAATACCCTCCTTCATGTAGGTGCATTATAGTTTGTGCATGCTCATGTTTGTGCCATCGGACTAGGAAAGTTGCATGCAATGAGTCTCCTTAACATGAGTTGGTGATAGCTTGGGTCTATCTTAAATAAGGAGCCACTCATTTAGGGATAAAAAAATGGTACAAAATATCAAGAGAATAATGTTTTTTGGATCTCCTTCTTTTGCTCATGTGGTTGAATGATATTCTTGATAGATTAGATGGATTCTTCCTATCTACTTTTTTTTATTAAACTTAACCCTAATTAATGTTAGCATTAATTAATGTTAGATTTGATATTAATCAAAAGAATGATTAATGTTAGTTTAATCTAATATTAGCATTAATTGATGTTAGATTTAATATTAATCAAAAGAATGATTAATGTTGGTTTAATCTAATTAATTTTAATATTAATGAAAAATATTAATGTGACTCTAATGTTAGTATTAATCTAAGGAATGCTTAATAAAATGTTAGTATTAATAAAGGATCAATTAATGTTATGTTTAATCAAATTTTTATTAGTTTTTCCTAATATTATTAGAAGAATTATTATTGATTATTTTCTTCTAATGTTACTAAGTTTTTAATATTCTTTTATCATAGCTTTAGACTATGGTTTTGCTTGGCACGTTGTTGTTTATCTTGCATGTATGTGGTTTGTGGAGCCACATTTTCCTTGTTGGTGAGTGCACCATTAATGCCTTGAGTTGTGAGGGTGGAGCCACCTTTGGCTAATGCACTTTTGGTTTTAATTCTCCATCTTGTGCTGCATTGAGGAGGGGGCATCGAGTGGGAGTTTTTGAGCATTATGGAAATGTTTACAGCACTGTCACTCCACCCTAGCATGTAGTGCTTCCTCTTCCTTGTACTTGGAGTCTATTTAAGGATTTTTTGTTATTGTTCTTGGGTATGTCAGATTGAGAAAGTAAGAGCAAGATCAACAATGGTTGCAACAGTGCTTTGGGATACGAGGAGCAAGTAGTGGATGTTGCAAAGCTTCTATTGAGAGCTAGGTAAATTTTGGTCCTTACTTGGGGTGCTTCTTTCATTATCTTTGCTAGATACCCGTTGTTGCTACTTTTTTCTCTGTGTGTTATGTTGTTTTTTTTTCTTGGCATGGGTTTTTGGAGCTTAGATTGACTCTATACCTTCGTTATCTTGGAAGGGCTTTCCTTTGTGATGAGGGGTATTTTGGAAAATGGCCACATTGGGACATCCTTCCATACATACGTAATGTTGCTATGTATCCTTGGATCCTTGCTAATTAGACCCCCTATGGAAGATTGCTTGCATTTTTCCCAATTTGGAATCTATAGGATGTCTTTGGATTTTGTATACCCAAGATTTCTTTGGTTGGTCATGGTGCATGCATATTGTTTTAAGGATGTCGTTCTGGATCACATCAAGATATATCGGGTGCTTGGAGTTCTTAGGGTTTATTCCTTACTTTCTATGTATTCTTTCACCCAAGCCTTGAACGATCCCTAACTTGTTAGTTGTACGTAGAGTAGGGTCTCTTGCTTAGCATTGCCTAGTAATGCTCACATAGAATAAGAGTTTTTCTAAGAATTGCAAAGTTTACATTGAATTTTAGATTAGGGTCTATTATATCTTAGTCTAAGGTTTCATGATTCTATGTTTTATTAATGCATTGGAATTTATATTAGGTTATAATATTAGATAATCCAAGTCCGAGTTTTGTGTTATTTCTTTGATATGCTTTGCATTGGATAACTAAACTAATCTAATGTTAGATTAAGTTATTAATCTATAGATTCAAACTAATTCAATGATAGATTAGTTGGAAATGAATCTAATGTTAGATTAAGTTATTAATCTTTAGATTCAAACTAATTCAATGATAGATTAGTTGGAAATGAATCTAATGCTAGATTAAATTATTAATCTTTAGATTCAAATCGATCCAATGATAAATTAGTTTGGAAGCTAATATAATGATGGATTAATTATTTTGATCTTTGTTTTTCAAGTAATCAAAAGAAGGATTAGTTATTATCAAATCTTCTATAAATATTAGATTGGAAAATGATCAAAAGATAGATTAATCTTTGGACTTGCAAATGAATGTCAAGACTTACTCTAAGGGCTAGACTATAACTAATGTTAGAATGATGTAGTTATGGTTTTGAATGAACTTAGCATTTATAGAGAATGTTTTGAAATGGGGTATGGGCTTATTTTGTGTGTTTGTTATAATGAATTAGTTGTGGAAAATATGCGAATTGATATTTATAGAAAATATTCTTGGAAATAAGTACAGGTTTCTTTTGTGTTTTGTTATTGAATTAGAGATGTGATATTTGTGGAAAATATTTTAGAAAGAAGTATGGGTTTATTTATGTTTGTTCTCACAATGCATATTTGAAAATGAATCATATAGAAATGCATTGTTAGGCTTTGGAAAGAGATAGAATTGGATTGAAAATATTTTGAAAAGGAGTATGGACTTCTTTATGCATGTGATAGCCATATTGAAATGAATCATATAGAAATGCATTGTTAAGCTTTAGAAAAATATGGAAATGGATTGAAAATATTTGTGGAAAATATTTTAGAAAGAAGTATGGACTTATTTATGCTTGTGCTTGTTATGCATCATTGAAAATGAATCATATAGAAATGCATTGCTAAGATTTGGAAGGAGATAAAAATAAATGGAAAATATTTTGAAAAGAAGTATGGGCCTCTTTATGCATGTGTCTGCTATATTGAAAATGAATCATATAGAAATGCATTGTTAAGCTTTAAAAAGAGATAGAATTGGGTGTTGAAAATATATTGTGGAAATATATTGTTTGGTTAATGAAAATATATTGCTTATAGATTGTGGAAATATTTTGCTTATTTTGTTGAAAATATATTGTTTGGTTTAAAGGAATATATTGCATAAATATATTGCTTGTTTGTAAAAATATATTGTGGAAATATATTGTTTGGTTATTGGAAATATATTGCTTATTTTGTTGAAAATATATTGTGGAAATATATTGTTTGGTTTAGAGAAATATATTGTGGAGATATATTGCTTGTTTGTGAAAAATATATTGCGGAAATATATTGTTTGTTTGTTGAAAATATATTGCTTGTTTGTGAAAAAAAATATTGCAGAAATATATTGTTGGTTCTATGAATATATAGTGCGGAAATATATTGCTTGCTTTGTAGAATATATTGCAAAAATATATTATTGGTTCTACGAATATATATTGCAGAAATATATTGCTTATATAGTGCAAAAATATATTGTTTGTTTTTCTTTGAGGAAAAGGAAGATTGAAATGTTTATTTGGATATGGAATCCAATGGAAATAAGGAAATTATGGGAATTTTCCTTATTCATTAAATATTTGGGCATGGAGTCCATTTTTAAGTGAAATATTATGGGGTATTTCACTCTTTATAAGTGTGCGTGGAGTCCATCTATAAGGAGGAAATAAGGGGGTTTCCTTATTTACTTTATATATTGTTGGAATATGTAATGCAACATTGTGTAAATTATTCTTAGACTAAAATATAAAGTTTAAATAATAATATTTGGATTAGAAAATAATTCTATTTTATGTAAAAATATTCCCACACAATTAATAAATAAAATAAGGGTGCTAGGAATATTTAATTTGTGGGAAAAAATTATTTCCCCTTTTTTAGCAAATATTAAAAAGTAACCAATCACTTTTTAAATATTTGATGGATGCCACATGTCACACATCTCAAGATAATATTGTGATAAGATTTGTCACACATCTCAAGATAATATTGTGATAAGATTAGGATAATTTTAGGGTTGTAGTAGAAAAGCTTCTCTTTAAATAGGGATGTTGTCTACTACATCTAGAAATATCATGTTGATGCATATTATTGCATAACATTGAAGCATTCTTATATTGTTGAATCATTGAGTAATATAGTGAGATTCATAGTGGATGTTTCCCTTATTCATTTGAAGTAGGGTTTTACTACTTAATATTGGCATTGTGGGTTTTCCTCTTTTGTGTGTAATTGATCTTGTGGAGCATTCTTCGATCTTGGGGAGACTTTGCTAGTCTCACATATATTTTAAAACATGGAAAACAAGTTGGGCGTGGAGTCCATATTTTTTTTTTTTGAATTTACATGGTGGAATCGGTAGCCACCATGAATTCGGGAAAGCTTTCCAGCTTTTATGGCCGCCATAGTATTCTACGTTGTCCGCCCCAAAAGCCACCACACAGATCTTCATGCAGTCCACCCCTATAACCACCATACCACAATCATTTTAAACCTTTTACATCGTTGAAAGCACCAGGAAAGGGACAAGCATTCAGATGAGGCTCAAGATTTGAACCTTGGACCTCCGCCCCCTTATGGAGTTTGGATGAACCAATTGGTCTACACCTCGGACCATATTGGAGGAAGAAATTTATGGGATTTCTTCATATTATTGTTTTAAAATAAAATAGAAATGTAAAGGATCTGTTTCTATATGAATACTTGATGTAATAGATTGAGTATGGCTTGTTTGTTTCCTTTATATTTGTATTAGATGTATAGAATATGAAATAAGCTTTTGGGAATGCATTCATACCTAAAAATTAGTTTTTTCGATCCTCACCTTCCTATAAAAATGTCATGGAGGTCAGAGGATGAAGATAGCAGATCAAGATATGGATTTCCTCATTGTTTATGTAACAATGTGAAGTATTAGTTTGAAGATTGCTTTTGGAGAAAGAGGAATTATTGTAATAGAATTCAAAGACTATTATTTTGTAATATAGACCTTGATTTGGATAAATATATGGTTCCATGTTTATTTTTTACTTTAGGTAGAAATGAACCTTCATATGGGGATTATACCTTATGTTGAGTAAGAATGACCATCAATATTATCGAATGAATGATAATACTCTTGAAATGGCACCTTACGTGGAGTAAGTGTGACTATTGATATTATCAATATATGATAATACTCTTGGAATGGCACCTTACATGGAGTAAGTGTAACCATTGATATTATAAAATGAATGATAATACTCTTGGAATGGTACCTTACATGGAGTAAGTGTGACCATTGATATTATCAATGGATGATAATACTCTTGGAATGACACCTTACATGGAGTAAGTGTGACCATTGATATTATTAGTGGATGATAATACTTTTGGAATGGCACCTTACATGGAGTAAGTGTGACCATTGATATTATTAGTGGATGATAATACTCTTGGAATGACACCTTATGTGGAGTAAGTGTGACCATTGATATTATCATTCAATGATAATACTCTTGGAATGGCACCTTACGTGGAGTAAGTATGACCATTAATATTATCAATGGATGATAATAATCTTGGAATGACACCTTACATGGGGTAAGTGTGACAATTGATATTATTAGTGGATAATAATACTCTTGGAATGACACCTTGCATGGGGTAAGTTTGAACATTGATATTATAAATAAATCATAATACTCTTGGAATGACACCTTACGTGGAGTAAGTGTGACCATTGATATTATAAGTGGGTGATAATACTCTTGGAATGATACCTTACGTGGAGTAAGTGTGACCATTGATATTATAAGTAGATAATACTCTTGGAATGACATCTTACATGGATTAAGTGTGAGTATTGATATTATCAGTGGTTGATAATACTCTTAAGGGTGGCACCTTACATGGAGTAAGTGTGACCATTAATGTAATCAATATATGATAATAGTCTAAGTTAGTATATATATATATTTATATATATAACTAATATTTTGTAGATGACAAATCCCTTGGTCATTGATATGAGATCAATAAATATTCTAGAGTTTCATTCTAAAATGATGGGAAAAAAAACTGTAGAACAGTGTAAGGTCTAGTAGGACCAATATTTAGAGAGAAACACCATTTGGAGAAAGTGGATGAAAAGAAAAAACATTTTTCTTATTAATTGAATAAGATAAAATGTGATATTTGTATGATAACACAGCAGACTATGTTTAGTCGAAGGGGGGTAGTATATCATAACCCTCCTTGGAAACACTAGCTACTCAAGTTGGACTATGTATTACAAATGATGTTTAATGCTTATTTTTTGGTTGTAATGGATTTATGCTTTTGATATTATATCTATCTTTTCATAAGGATGTGGTACTATTGATGTTCTACTTGGTTGTAGGAATTAGGTACTCTCGTGGTTGGACAAGAGAATTAACCATAAGGAATGAGAGACCATACTGTAGGGGGGAATTATGATGATGACTTGGTCATCAAACAACTTAGGGTAATATGAATGAATACCCTCCTTCATGTAGGTGCATTATAGTCTGCACATGCTCGTGTTTGTGCCATTGAACTAGAAAAGTTGCATGCAACAAGTCTCCTTAGCATGATTCAGTGATAGCTTGGGTCTATCATAAATAAGAAGCCACTCATTTAAGGATGAAACAATGATACAAAAAATCAAGAGAATGTTTTTGTTTGGATATCCTTCTTTTGTGCATGAGGTCGAATGATCTCCTTGATAGATTAGATGGATTCTTTCTATCTACTTTATTTGATTAAACTTAACCCTAATTAATGTTAGCATTAATTAATGTTAGATTTGATATTAATCAAAATAATGATTAATGTTAGTTTAATCTAATATTAGCATTAATTGATGTTAGATTTAATATTAATAAAAAGAATTATTAATGTTGGTTTAATCTAATTAATGTTAATATTAATAAAAAAATATTAATGTGACTCTAATGTTAGTATTAATCAAGGATTAATTAATGTTATGTTTAATCAATTTATTATTGGTTTTTTATCATGTTATTAGAAAAATGATTATTGATTATTTCTTTCTAATATTATTAAGTTTTTAATCTTATTTTACCATAGCTTTAGACTATGGTTTAGCTTGGAACGTTGTTTTTTGTCTTGCATGTATGCGGATGGCAAAGCCACCTTTGCCTTACTAGTGAGTGTTTCATTAGTGCCTTGGGTGGCGATGGTGAAGCTACCTTTGGGTAATGTACTTTTGGTTTTAATTCTCCATCCTATGCTACATTGAGGGAGGAGCATTGAGTAGGAGTTTTGAGCATTATAGAAACACGTGCAACACTATCACTCCACCCTAGCATGCAGTGCTTCCTCTTACTTATACCTGGAGTCTAGTTAAGGGTTTTTTTATTGTGCTTGGAGATGTTGGATTGAGAAAGTAAGAGGAAAAATGATGAGGTTGCAGTAGTGCTTTGGGATACGAGGAGCAAGTAGTGGACATCGCAAAGCTTCTATTCAGAGCTAGGTAAACTTTGGTCCTTGATTGGGGTGCTTCTTTCATTCTCTTTGCTATTTGCCTATTGTTACTACTTTTTGCTTTGTGTTCTATGTTGTTTCATTTTTTTGGCATGGGTTTATGGAGCTCGGATTGACTGTGTGTCTTTGTTATCCTAGAATGGCTTTCCTTTGTGGAAAGAGGTATTTTGGGAAATGGCCATGTTGGAACATGTTTCCATATGTTTGTAATGTTGTTATGCATCCCTAGATCCTTGCTAATTAGACCACCCTATGGAAGGTTTCTTGTGTTGTCCCTAATATGGAATCCATAGGGTATCTTTAGATTTTCTTTGCCCAGGCATTTCTTGGTTAGTCGTAGTGCGTGCATACTAGTTTAAAGATACCGCTCTGGATCAGATTGAGATATGTCAGGTGCTTGGAGATCTTAGGGTTTATTCCTTACCTTTTGTGTATTCTTTCACCCAAAACTTGAACTATCCCTAGCTTGTCGGTTGTGCGTAGAGTAGGGTCTCTTTTTGAGCGTTGCCTAGTAATGCTTGCATAGAGTAATATTTTTTCTAAGAATTATAGATTTTTCTTTGAATTTTAGATTAGGGTCTATTATATCTTATTGTAAGGTTGCATGAATCTATGTTTGATTAATGCATTGGACTTTATATTAGGTTATAATATTAAATAATCTAAGTCTGAGTTTTGTATTATTGCTTTGATATGCTTAATATTAGATAACTAAAATAATATAATGTTATATTAAGTTATTAATATTTATATTCAAACTAATTTAATGATAGATTAGTTGGAAATGAATCTAATGTTTTTTTTTGTAGATAAGATACTATAGAATTAATATCGGGTTTTACAAGTTGACCCAAAACCTTTTATAAAAATCAGCCCAGGGTTGTTGATGAACATATCCTTACTAAGGATCCTATATATGTAAAATCTACATGGCGCAAAAGCCATTACATCCAGTAAGGCACATAGCCTGTTATCAAAAAGAAACTTCCCATACAATATTTTGGGTATACCCCGAGAAAACACACATGCATCATAATTACAAAAAAGAAACAGACATGGATCCCTTCCTTGAGACAATGGAGAAAAAAAAAGCTATAGATACACATAGCAGAGTACTAAAAAAAACTCCCACAAGCTCTGTATTGACAGTTACTCTTAATAATTCTTTGGTAATTGCTTTCTTTCATATATGACATGATTTGGTACCACATACTATCTTGGCCAATCATCTTTGGAGAAGTGAACCTGCTGGCTAGATTTATAGCGGTGGCTATCTGGTGGTCCATGTGGCTTTGGTTCGAAGTCTTATATTGTTGTTTCTTTCCTTCCTTGTGATTATCAACCAACCTCAAATTACTAAGATGACTAGGAGCCATGTTATCTGACATGTGATTGTCCCCATTAGTCTTTGTGGTATTTCCAAGTAGCATCCATGAAGACTAACTCAGATAATGTTATATTAAGTTATTAATATTTATATTTAAACTAATTCAATGATAGATTAGTTGGAAACGAATCTAATATTAGATTAAGTTATTAATATTTAGATACAAACTAATTCAATGATAGATTAGTTAGAAATGAATCTAATGCTAGATTAAATTATTGATCTTTATATTCAAAATGATCCAATGATAAATTAGTTTGGAATCTAATCTAATGATGGATTAATTCTTTTGATATTTGCTTTTCAAGTAATCAAATTAAGGATTAATTATTATCAATCTTATATAAAGATTAGATTGGAAAACGATCAAAAGATAGATTAATCTTTGGACTTGCAAATGAATGTCAAGACTTTCTCCAAGGGCTACACTATAACTAACATTAGAATGATTGAACTTAAAATTTATGGATAATTTTTTGAAAGGAGGTATGGACTTATTTTGTGTGTTTGCTATAATAAATTAGCTATGTGGAAAATATGAGAATTGATATTTGTTAAAAATATTCTTGGAAATAAGTATGGGCTTCTTTTGTTTTTTATAGTGAATTAGAGATGTGATATTTGTGAAAAATATTTTAGAAAGAAGTATGGGCTTCTTTATGCTTGTGCTCACTATGCATATTTGAAAATGAATCATATAGAAATCCATCATTAAGCTTTAGAAAGATATAAAAATGGATTGAAAATATTTGTGGAAAATATTTTGGAAAGAAGTATGGACTTCTTTATGCATGTGTTTGCCATATTGAAATGAATCATATAGAAATGCATTGTTAAGCTTTGGAAAGAGATAGAAAAGGATTGAAAATATTTGTGGAAAATATTTTAGAAATAAGTATGGGCTTCTTTATGCTTGTGCTTGCTATGCATTATTGAAAATGAATCATATAGAAATGCATTGCTAAGCTTTGGAAAGAGATAGAAATGGATTGAAAATATTTGTGGAAAATATTTTTTGAAAATATTTTGGAAAGAAATATGGGCTTCTTTATGCATGTGTTTTCTATATTGAAAATGAATAATAAAGAAATGCATTGTTAATCTTTGAAAAGAGATAGAATCGGGTGTTGAAAATATACTGTGTAAATAAATTGTTTGGTTAAAGAAAATATATTGCAGATATAGATTACTTATATATTTCTGAAATATATTACTTATATATTGCGAAAATATATTTCTTGTTTGATTGAAAATATGTTGTGGAAATATATTGTTTGGTCTAAAGGAATATATTGCAAAAATATATTGTTTGTTTGTGAAAATATATTGTGGAAATATATTGTTTGGTTAATGAAAATATATTGCTTATATATTGCAAAAATATATTGCTGGTTTTGTTGAAAATATATTGTGGAAATATATTGTTTGGTTTAGAGAAATATATTGCGGAAATATATTGCTTGTTTGTGAAAAACTATTGTGGAAATGTATTTTTGGTTCTGTGAATTTATTACAAAAATATATTACTTGTTTTCTTGTAAATATAGTGTGGAAATATATTACTTGCTTTGTGGAATATATTGTTGATTTTTTTAATATATGTTGCAGGAATATATTGCTTAATTAGTGCAAAAATATATTACTTGTTTTTCTTTGAGGAAAAAAAAGCTTGAAATGTTTATTTGTATGTGGAGTCCAATGGAAATAAGGAAAGTATGGGAATTTTACTTATTCATTAAGTCTTTAGACATGGAGTCCATTGTTAAGTGAAAAATTATGGGGCATTTCACATAATATTTTAAAGTGGGTGTGAAGTCCATCTATAGGGAGGAAACAAGGGGGTTTCCTTATTTGCTTTGTATATTTTAAAACATGGATATCAATACGAGCATGGATTCCATATTGGATGAAGAAATTTATGGGGTTTATTCATGTGATTGTTTTAAAATAAAATAGAAATGTAAAGGATCGTTTCTATATGAATACTTGATGTAATGGATTGAGTATGGCTTGTTTGTTTCCTTTATGTTTGCATTAGATGCATAGAATATGAAATAAGCTTTTGGGAATGCATTCATACCTACAAATGAGTTGTTATGATCCCCACCTTCCTATCAAAATGCCATGGAGGTCAGAGGATGAAGATAGTAGATCAATATGATGGATTTCCTCCTTGTTTTATGTAACAATGTGAAGGATTAGTTTGAATATTGCTCTTAGAGAAAGGATTTATTGTAATAGAATTCAAAGAATATTATTTTGTAATATAGACCTTTATTTGGATGAATATATGAGCCATGTTGATGAATGGGTTTTATTTAAGTTATTTATTTATCTAAAGGTTATGTTAGATTTATTTTGTAAGCTTAAAATGATTATATTTTCTTCCATATTAGAAGATGCTTTTTTTAAAATGCTTGCAAAGAGAGAGAGAGTTATTCATGGTCTTAGGGGTTACTTTAGAAATGGCTCTAGATTTAACCTTGTCTAAAATATCCTTTTCAACTTGGGTTGTTGTGGGGTAGCAACACCTAGTTCTTATGTCCATGATAAGACAATCACGCATAGTGATTGTTTCTTAGAGGTTCATCACAAATATGGGAAAGACAAGCCAGAAGTTTAAGGGATCACCATGAAGGTGCAGTTAAACTGGACTAAGACACACTTGATGGACCTAGTATATATTGAATTATGGCTAGAAGAAGGAATTGGCATCCTCCCTCTCTAAATACTGGGAAGGTATAATCCTAATGCTAATGTTAAAAGATATGCATTCATGGAGAATGTCAAAAAAGTGAGGAGACCTTTTAAGAGCATCCTTTATACCATAGAGGTATACAAGGTAAACCCTAGTTACCTTCAGGAGATTGGGCTATCCTTTCCACTCGAGTGATGTTTGCAACATCTCAGACTTGAATTTGGGTATGTCTAGTCAATAAGTGTATTTCATGGATACTCCTATGGACCTTTTTAAGTTCATTTAAAAATAAATCTCTCTCGGGTTGGTTAGTTTTGGGTTGTTATAGGATTGTTGGTCATAATAATAATTTTACCTTAGATAATTTATGGAAAAGGGGTTTCCAATTTCCAAATAGATGTATCTTATGCTACAAAGAAGAAGAAATTATGGATCATATTTTCCTACACTGTAATTTTATGAGAATAATTTGGAGTAGATTGTGGAATGACTTGAGAATTCAATGGGTAATTCCTACCTCCTTGAAACATCTCTTAATCCAATGGGAAAGGAATTCAGGTAGGAAGATACTAAATGAATTCTAGATATTCATCCCTCCACATCTGATTTGGATTGTGCAGAAGGAGAGGAGTCTCAAAAAATTTCAAAACTGAAGTATATGTGTATCAACTAGTGAAGGCCTATGTAAGTGAGAATTATTCAAATTTTTGACCCCTAGGCACACGAAAGGAGAAATAAATGATAAAAGTACTACAATTATATTCCCATGATAAGGTGGAAGGTGATGATGAGCTAGACATGGTTTAACAGGAGTGTTGGATGTGTATCCCAAGATAATATGATGTTGTGAATGGTTTAGACAAGACCTTTTTTCAAGGAGCAGAAGAGGTAAATTAGTAATGATTCAATTTTGCTAGGGATATGTTTTAGTTTTTTATGATGTCTAAAATATTTTTGTAAATAGGTTTTAGGGACCTTATACAAAAAAACCTACTTATTTATTTGCCTAATAAAAAAATAGAGACAAAATAGACACTGCAATACAAATAAGTGAATATCACATATATATAAAAAATATAAGTACATATGGGTACAATATGGTATATGGGGAACTAAGTGCCATCATCCTAAGCTACCTTGTATCTTAAGTATATAGCCCCATTGCCCAAAGAATCCTATATACATTATATGGGTTCCATGATGGATATAAAGAATTATTATAATACAATATAAAATACAAGGACTATAGCTACAAAATCAACATGTATACACCTTTAACTACATGTCAGGTGCATGTGTCATAGTATGAGAGTGGTAAGTCTAGGAGTGTCATAAAACTAACATGTAAAATCCCACAAAATCTCCATGAGTCCATGCTAGATCCAATTGAGCCTAGATTTATTATTTCTACAAAGTTTGCTCCCTCTTAATAGACTCTTTTTGAAGTTGTAGCTCTAAATCCATCTTATAAGGTAGCAAGCTATGTGATCTCCACTTGGTACTTGAATCAAAATGGAACCAAGCTACCACACTTTACTATAAAAATCTAGTGTTCTATTTGAGGGACCATCCTATGATGGAGATGGTGGTGTTAGGCTATCAAATTTTATGACTCATCCTAGTGTGAATCTTTGTAGTATGTCTATCAACTTGCACCACTCCTAGAACTCTATAGAATCATAAATAAGAGATAAGTTAGATACATCATCATTAGTAAATCATCCAAATGTACTTTAATATTGATGAAATAAAATCTACACAAAGTGATAAAATGTTATACTAACAAAGGATGGGCTTCTACCTAGGTTATTTTGTTGCCATGTAGGATTTCCTCCTCAAGGGATAGAGACTAGAGGTATATCATGTAAACATTGACCTCACAAACATATACCTTATGTACCTACATCTCCTCCTCCAAACCCTTGAATTTTGTAGTCTCCTCAATTGCCTCCTTATTGATTGCCTCCTCTTATTCCATATCCTTCTCTACCACCTCTAGTATGGTCTACTCTATTAGAGTCTCCTCCTACTACTCAAAATGTCAATTGGTGTAGTGGTAGTAGAAATTTTCTAAATCAGACTAACAATAAGTTTGGATCTCCTTGTGTCTCTCTCCTAGGAAAACAATGGCCTTTGTGTGGGTGGTAGCTTGCTCGCCCCATCTATTGCCCATTTCCATTATTGTATGTGTCATATATTTGGTAATGGGAGATATCTAGCTAGATGGGGATCCCCAGATAGTCTTGGGACCCTCTTTGGCCCATGTGATTCTACCACCTCTAGTCGTTGATCTTGCATGACAATCACCTACTACACCCCTATAATCTAGCATACATCCTATAGTTAATTTGTTACACATGGTGTTAGGGGGTCTAGATGATCTAACCCCAAAGAATCAATATCAAAGGAAGCACCTATGGAAATATTATCCCTAAAATGTGGTCCTATTGCCTTTCTTAGAACTCCCCTAGTGGTACATCCTAGGGTAAGACTAGAGGCTGATATATAGAAAAATACCCATAAATCTATGTATGTAGTAAGAATATAGGGCTAATAGTATAATCCTTGTGCTGCTATATGTAGTACAAGTCATGGTATAATGAATATAGTAAATCCCTCCCCTATGCAAACCCCCTCTCTATTTTGGTCTGGTCATCCTTCATGGCCACAATGGGTAAATGAGCAACATCAAAATCTTGTTTAAGCCCTTGTGACAAAATATATGAATAGGAGGATGCTTGCACATTGTACCATTAGTATGGGAGTGACTGACCTAATCCTTTCTAGCATGATGGTCTACAATCAATCCAACTACCTCTACCTTGTAGGCCACTCTAACATCTATTATTGAATCTCCTCTAATGTATTGATGCACAAAGTCTATCCCAAAATTGGAAGCCCTATAATAAAATACACACCCTTTAGTGTGATAGTCAAGTCTATCACCTCATTTGGATCCAACCTCCATAAGAACATGTTGGTCACTATGTTCTAGAAGAACATGAACCTATAACATAGTGATCTATGTGGCCTAATGTAGGGGATCTCAGCTACATTATTTAAGCTAACCTCACATAGATTTGACCATACCTGGAAAGACATCCCCTACCTTAGCCACTCCTACATCCATGAGGACTCTTGATGTCTCTAGAGGTAGTAATCACCTCACCTCTCTACCCTAGCTATGTTGCTCATGCTAGCCTCATTATCATATTATATTTGAGCCTATCCTTGACCTCCACCTTTTCAATACATGGAACTCAGTCCAAAAAAATAGGGTTTGGCCACAATCATTAGCTTTGATCAGTTGAGCCATGATTATCCTTATGTTGTCAGGCCCATGATAGCCACATTTTGACATATGACCTTGATCATTACATTTTTCCATGATCATTAATTTTGACCATGATCACCTACTTTATTAGATTAATTTTCTTAATAGACCATTTTTTAAACAATTGTTGCTTTATGTAGTGGTCATTATTTTTCACAATTTTCCTAAACAACTCCATTTGACCATGACTGTCAATTTTCTAAAAGTGGTGTTCATGTTTTCCTAAAAGTTTTGAGAATTTTGGGGTATCTAAAAGGCCATTTTTGGCTTTCCCATATGGGCCTCACCACTTTATTAAGTTGGTCATCCTGATGGCGCTTCCTGCACTATCCTAGCTACTTCCTACCTAGCATATCTATATGATTGTTAATTTTTATTGATTTCTTTATTTTTGTTTATTTGAGCTCAAATAAGAGAAAATTACAAAGAAGGTTTAAAAAACCTACCCCTCCTAGACCATCCTCATATATGCTCACCATCGATTGTCTTTGCACTCAAATTAGAGGTTATACGGATGCATTGATATCATATGAAGGGTTGGAGTGCACATGAGAATAAAATTGAAAATGAAGGTTTTTACCCCTTATTTACATTTTCGAATACTTTATAGCAAAAAATTAAAGTTTTTACAAGTTTTATAGGGATAGAAAAAGGATGATGCTTTTTTGGCACACTCTAAACTCATTGGTGTACATTGTTTTTGCTCTTTTCATACCAACCTAGCATTTTTTAATGCTTGTGTATTTTTATAGAAATGAGTACTTTGTTTTTGCTCTTTTCATACCAACCTAGCATTTTTTAATTCTTTGTGTATTTTTAAAGGCATATTCATTTCCAACTGCATGGGGAAAGTAAAAATTAATGTCTTTTGGCAAAACAATTTAGGGACACATATACATAAGCATCATCTATATTTTCCTCTACTTTGGTATTTTTGGCTCTATTTTTTTTCATCTTTCACTATTTATTTCAAAAATATATATTTTGCATAGATAGTAGAATAAAAAACCACAAAAAAATTATTTTCATTCTATGGCATAGAATTTTAAATTATGTTGCTTTAGCTATTGCATATTACTTTTTTTCCTTGTATTATTTTCCTTAAGGACTCATGGGTGGCTATCCCTTACTGTGTCACCCATGGTCCTTAGGAAGGGGTAATATGTATTGTAAAAAGATCACTAATATTTGACTTTGTAGGTGGTGGATAGTTCCATCCTCCCATATATGAGATGTGGGTGGACTAATTTTATTAGTCCTTGAGTAGGAAAATAATGAACCATGTTGGTTGGTGGTTTTGGTTCTCTTTCTTCACCCAATTATCACATTTCTATCATATTTCATGATATTTTTTCCTCCTAAATTTTTTCAAAGACAAAATTAAGGATAAATTCATGATTAAGGGATGTTTTGACAAGCATCTCCCAAATTATGCATCCTAAAAATTTGATAATGCTAGGATTGCCACATTAACTAGGGAGTGTGTTTGTCTAATTAATTTTATGGTTTTGATGCATGGTCATGATTCTATCATGTTTTTACACCCAATGTTTGAATGATGCATTGTTTGGACTAGAAATTATGATTATATGACCCTAAAAAGGGAGAAAATCAACTATCGATTTCAAAGGGATAGTTATTTACTATAAATACCCACTTCATACCATCATTTCTAATCAAACTATTACCAAACATCTAAAAAATATTTTTATACTAATATTTTTCTTAAAAGTATAATTTTACTAATGCATTTAATTTTTGCTCTCTCTCACTCATGCTTATAGGTAAAGATAAATCCATCGACCATTGGTTCACTACCATAGACAAGGATGAGATGCTAAACGACACCTACAATTCCTAGTAGAGCATCTCAAAGTATGATGATGCTCTACCTTTGATGAGAGTATCATGAATATTTTGAAAAATTCGCAAGTAATCCCGCCTAAATAAAGTTCCCTCTTCGCCCTAAAATTTTAAAATTTATAAATTATCCCGCCAAACTCGCCAAGTATACCTCTATATATAATTAACACCCCAGGTATACATTTTTCATTTTTAGACCTTGTTCTATACCCGATAAATATATTTTCATTTTCTACGATCGATCGTATCCAATTCTGCAACCGGACGAAACTATTTCGGTAACCAGATTAGTTTCTACAACCTATGAGATTTTGAAACCATTTCTACAACCAGAAGGACAACTTTAACATATGTATCATGTTCTGCAATCGCTCAAAGAAATTTCTACAACATGAACCTCCTCTACAATCATACAGAACCACATCTACAACCAGAACCTGTTCTACAACTGTCCTAAACCACTTTTCAGCCAAAACCTGTCGTGCACCCGGACGGAACCACTATTCAGCCGGAACCTGTCGTGCACCCGGACGGAACCACTTTTTAGCTAGAACCTGTCGTGCACCTGGATGGAACAAAGCTCTGCAACCGAAACATTTTTAACCGGTAAACTCAAATCTCAAATATCATTTTTAGATATCATCAAATTATGGTCGATTTTGTGAGACATGTTTAGATAGCGTGAATTAAGGTTACATGTTTTCCTTGCTAAATAAGTCCCCATCATCTGTGATCTGTGTTTATGTAGATAGAGTGAATTAAGGTTATATCTCTATGGTTGGCCGTATCCAATTTTGCAACCGGATGGAACAACTTCTACAGGAGGAACCTCCTCTACAGTTGGATGGAACCACTTCTACTGTTGGAACCTGTCGTTCAATCGGACGGGTCTACTTTTTACCCGGATCTTATCCTGCATTCGATCGAAACTAGTTCTGCAACCGAAACATTTTTAATTGGATCCTGGATCGTAGCGGACCTCTTTTCACACCAGGTTCTCTGTCACTGCTCTGCTTGCCATGTTTTTCTTTATTTTGCCATGTTTTGCATGTTATTTTTCCAGGTTCTGCATGTTTTTCTTTATTTAATGATTTTTCAATCCTGTCCACACCAATATCGGAGCCCTCTTCTGCATCTGGAATGTCATTGCTCTGTTCCCATGTTTTTCTCTGTTTTGCCATGTTCTGAATGGTTTAAAACTCTTTGATTCTTAGTTTCAATTCAGATATTTTTTCCTTGCTAAGATTATACATGAGTAAATGCTTTGGTTCTCTAAAGACATATTGATGCTCTTTTTCCCAGTTAAAGTGCTTTCACCAGAAAATGAACCAGTGGCATAAACTGATAAAATCACAATAAAGAATGGCAGGAAAAAAGTATGTATAATCTACCACCCAAACAATTGTTTATTCTATTTACAATATTATCTTAAGGCCTCCAGAAAGTACACCCTCTCTAACATTTTATTTTTCGTAACAAGTAAAATGTCACCCAGTGATGGAAAGAAGGGCACCAAATCTTCTGCTGAAAAGAGTATCCTCAAATATTTTAGCCAGACTTCGAAATGCAACGAGCCAACGACATCCATGCAAATTCAAGGTACAAATGATTTTTGTCTTCCCAGTATGTGCTTGATTGACGATTTGAATATTTTTTTGTAAATTTTTTTATCCAAGAATGATAAAAAATATTATGGTATGCTACTATGTAGAATACCCTATCGATCCTGATATGCCTCCACTTGAAGATATTCCCCAACAAGAGATGCCTTTTATTGAAAATCCCATTGAAAATGACATCCAACAAACACTTGAAGACAACACGCAAAATGACATCACAATTGAAAATGAAAGTGATAAATCAAAATCATTACGAGCTTCATTTGAATCTTCAACCAAAAATTCCAAAAAAAGAAAAGCGTCTCTCTGGATACTTGGAAGGGGATTTAGGAAAGAATGGGTAGAAATATTTCCTTGGCTAGAGCCTGTCATGACTGAGGATAACCAAATCGATGAAAAAGAATGTAGATGCAAAATTTGCAGTTGGAGACTTGGTAAGGATCATAGGCTTCAAAACAAGATTGATACAATTGAAAAACATGTTGGCAAATCTTATGTAAAAGTTATAAAAAGTAATGGTGAAGTTAGTAAAGAAGTTAAGTGGAAGGATGCATCAGAATGTATGCATTTAAGATATGCTATAGAATATGACAATCACTTAAAGCAACAACAATCTCTTGTTGAGAAAGGTGGAACAATTGGAGCCCAATTTCATAAAATACAGAAGACTATTTTAGCTTCAAAAAGTATGCAGTTTGTCGTTGTTTACAATATTCTCAAGAAAGGTAGACCAATGTCCGATTTTGTTGATTATAAGCAGCTATTACACCTTTTTAATGTGCAAAACCTTCCTAGTTCTCATTGGTCAGACCGAAGTGGTTGGGAAATGGCAAAATGTTTATCTTTGGTTGAGAAAGAAGACCTAAGGGAGCAAGTAAAACTTGCCAAATTCATTTCACTTTCTATTGATGAGGTAACCGTTGTGGATAACACATCTTGGATTTGCATGCATGTGTACACATTTCAAAATCATATAAGAAGGCCTATTTTGTTGGGATTACATAAGATGTTGGAAATTTCAAATGCAAAAAACATTTATAATGTTGTGAAAAGTTTAAAGAATATTGCGGGAATGAATGATATAGACATAGCAACAAAGTTAATTTGCATTGGAGCTGATGGAGCTGCTATTATGCAAGGTCACAGGTCTGGTCTTTGTGTTCGACTCCAAACCACAGCTGCCCCATATATGATCCCCATTCACTGTATGGCTCATAGAGTTAATCTTGCATATAAAATTGTGAGCACATTTTCAAATGTTGCTAAAGTAGAAAACCTTATTCGTGATATTCATTCTTATTTCTCATTAAGTCCCAAAATATTTGTAGAGTTTCAGTAGTTTGCACTAGGAGTTACAGAAGGCAAAAAATTGTTAAAAGATGTGGATACAAGATGGATTTCACTGTATCAACTAGCTCAGAGAGTTTTGGTAGAATATCAATCATTGACTGGGTTTATGCATGCAAATCGTAGAATAGTTGATAAGGCAAAAGATATGTTGTTTCATTTGACTGACTTGGAAACACTTTTGACCTTATGTGGTATTCTTCCAATGTTAAAAGAAATGAACAGATTAATTAATCTTGCACAAGAGAGATCCATCTATATCGTTGATTTTATGAGGATGAGAAAACAAATATGTGTGCTTCTTGATACATTATATGTGTCTAATGCTGATTTTATAGAACCTGTATTTGATAGTTGGAATACATTGATAAACGTGAACAATCCAAAAAGCTTCTTGAAGTTTGACATCAATGATCATATTTGTATTAATGTTCATGAAAATATGATACATGTTTATTGTTTTGAAAGGCAATCAAGTATAGTTGTGGAAGATTTTGAAGAAGTTCCTGTAACACACAATAGATTTCATGTTGTAATACAGAAAACAAAGAGTAATTTGTCAAACATAGCAAAATATTTGATAGGTGAGATAAGAGAACGGTTTTAGAGAGATGAGTTGCTCGAGTCCATGGGTGTGGTTAACCCCATGTTTTGGGGACCTTGTACTGAATACAATTTTGCAAATGAGTTGTTTATTAAATATATGGGTAACCTCATTGACCATTTTAGTAAGAGTGTGGAAGTCAATGGTGTTGAAATTAAAGGTATACTCAACAGTGATCTTTTGAAAGAACAATCATCGCATTTTGGAAGAACAATGGTAGTGCAAACATCACTTATGACAAGTGTCCATGAGATTGGTTCCACTGCACGTTTGTGGCAAAAATTGTATCCAAGCATAGTCTTAAAAGATACAATAAGTGAATACTTTCATTTATATGAATTATGTGAAACAATGATTTTGGGGTCAATCGAAGATGAAAGAGTTTTCAGTGCACTTTCTTTTGTTAAATCTAAACTCCGCAATAGACTCGACAAGAATTTAGAAAATTATTTAAGAATTTATGTGTCTTCATATCAGTTGGATACATTTTTGTATGACAGAGCATTGGAACACTAGAGTTCCTTGGTAGACAGAAGAGGAACGTCGAATACGATCGATAACGATGATGTTGATGCTTTCAGTGATCAGATGGTGGAGACACAGATTTCTGCTATGCTTCATAATGATTTTGGACAAGCTGATATGTTTCAGCTTCCATAGTGATAATTTTCCATGATTTCATTGACAATGATAAACACGAATTGATTTGATAGCAGATTTCCCAATATTGTTCCAGATTTATATGATTTCAAAGAATTGTTGTTTTAAATCACATTATTGTTGTAAAATTACATGGCTTATATCATTTTTGTAGATTGTAAAATTGTATGTTTATGTCTTAGTGTCTCAACTCTCATTTCATTGACAATGATAAACACGAATTGATTTGATAGCAGATTTCTCAATATTATTCTAGATTTATATGATTTCATAGAATTGTTGTTTTAAATCACATTATTGTTTTAAAATTACATGGCTTATATCATTTTTGTAGATTGTAAAATTGTATGTTTATGTCTTAGTGTCTCAACTCTCATTTCATTGACAATGATAAACACGAATTGATTTGATAGAAGATTTCTCAATATTATTCCAGATTTATATTGTTTTAAAATTACATGGCTTATATCATTTTTGTAGATTGTAAAATTGTATGTTTATGTCTTAGTGTCTCAACTCTCATTTCATTGACAATGATAAACACAAATTGATTTGATAGCATATTTCTCAACTCTCATTTCATTGACAATGATAAACCCATATATTACATAATATTTTCAAACTCAAATATTACATAACATTTTCAAACCCAAATTAGATATTGCAGTCTTTTTTAAAAAATTTCAAACAAAAATTACATTACATTTTCAGACAAAAAAATTCATAGTAACTAGTTCAAAAAGACATATATTACATCGTTCAAACATTTTTAAACCCAAATATTACATAACATTTTCAAACTCAAATATTACATAACATTTTCAAACTCAAATATTACATAACATTTTCAAACCAAAATTACATAACATTTTCAAACAGAAAATTTCATATTAACTAGTTCAAAAAGAAATATATTACATCGTTCAAACATTTTTAAACCTCAATATTACATAACATTTTCAAACAAAAATTACATAACATTTTCAAACAAAAAAATTCATATTAACTAGTTCAAAAAGAAATATATTACATCATTCAAACATTTTTAAACCCAAATATTACATAACATTTTCAAACTCAAATATTACATAACATTTTCAAACCCAAATTAGATATTGCAGTCTTTTACTAGTTCAAACTCAAATATTACATAACATTTTCAAACTCAAATATTACATAACATTTTCAAACAGAAATTACATAACATTTTCAAATAGAAAATTTCATATTAACTAGTTCAAAAAGAAATATATTACATCGTTCAAACATTTTTAAACCCAAATATTACATAACATTTTCAAACTCAAATATTACATAACATTTTCAAACCCAAATTAGATATTACAATATTTTACTAGTTCAAACTCAAATATTACATAACATTTTCAAACTCAAATATTACATAACATTTTCAAATAAAATTACATAATTTCAAAAAAAATTAACTAGTTCAAAAAAAAATTAATTAATTAAATCAAATATTACATAACATTTTCAAACAGAAATTACATAACATTTTCAAACAAAAAATTTCATATTAACTAGTTCAAAAAGAAATATATTACATCGTTCAAACATTTTTAAACCCAAATATCACATAACATTTTCAAACAAAAATTAAATATTGTAGTCTTTTAAAAATATTTTCCAACTCAAGTCTCAAATATTACATACCAATTTCAAACTCAAATTATATTGCAGTCTTTTAAAAACATTTTCAATCATTTGATTGGTGCTTGGATGCTTCACTAGTGGTTGGAGTTGTCGTTTCTTTTCCTTTATTAGCTTTTGTGACACTCTCTTCTGGCAGTGCTCCAACTCTAACAAGGTTGTCATGTACTTTCACAATACTTGACACACATGTTGCTTCTTCTTTGTTTGGATCTTCAAGTATTGTTGGAAGTGTTTCTTTCATTTTCTCAAGCACCTTATCTGGATCTTCTTGCAACTTCTCTTTGATGTATTTTTTTAAATGATTGTTTTCTAAAACCTTTGCCTGCATTTTTTTCATTTCCATTGATTTCATCAAACATGTCTTTGTTGTATGAATATTGACATCCATGCTCTTAACTTGTGTTTTCAAATTTTCAAAATTTGACTACAAAAACAAATTGAAAACTTAATTCGAAAGGGATATATTGAAATTATTACAAATTTTCAAGAAATATAAAAATTTAAATGCAATAGAAAATTGAAATACATATAACTTTTTTACCTCAGCCAATTCTCTTGCAGTCTCAGCAACTGCAACCCTGTCCTTATCAGAAGCCCATTGGTTGTAAAATGCTTGGGCTTCAGCATTAACATTCTCCAATCTACCAACAACAACATTTAACACATCATCATCATAAGTAAAATCGGATTTAACTATTCCTGATGTAGTCTGTTTTAGCAGGCCATCAAGATTTTCAGGTTCATATTTGACCAAAGAATAAATAGATTCCCTTTTTTCATAATTTTTATATCGGGCATTAATTTCCCTAATAAGGACCTTTGCCCGATATTCCCATTCTTTCAACTCTTGCAAATATTTCAACACAAACTCCTTAATTGTTGACTCGGTACTTTCAACCAATGAAACATTTTCATTAAAATTGACAACATCATCCTCAGTTTGAGGACCCTGAGGATGAGGGTTGTCTCCTTGAGTGGGTGGTACTGATGTCTGCTCAGCTGTAGGGGCTTCTTCTTCTTGTGCTATATCTTTAAGCACATATGTTGCCTTGAAGCCTACAATGTTGCCCTACAAAAGGAAATCCTCATCAAGTGGAATATTATCCAATCCCTGTCCAGAACATTCTAGTGCCTGTGAATTTGTAGAAAATGTAAATTGAGATCATCCATACCCAGAACTTGTTGTTGGCATGTGTGATCTCTGTGGGTGTGAAAACCCATGCCCAGAACTTCGTGTAGTGCCCTGTGATCTCTGTGAAAACAATCATTTTCCAACACCGACTTGCCCTCGCATAGGCATTGTCGGAGGTTGTGGCGGTGCCTATTGCTGATTTGGTGGAAGTGGTGGTTGTGGTGAAACCGGTGAGTGTGATGCATGTGGAGGTGGTGGTGGCATATGCCCTCTAACTTGTGATGTTACTACTTGAACATGAGAATCAACTAAAAATAGTCAAAAATATTTTGTTAGAATTTTGCTTAAAATAAAAAAGATCTTAATTTAAATTAACTACACATAGATTTACCTGAAGATGATGAAATGTGCTGCAATTGTCCTGCATTGGGGGAGGGGTTGGCCACACTACATTCGGCTTGCACATTTTGTGCATACCTAGGTGTACGAGAAACCCCAGGAGTAGTTGCTTGTCTGGAACGTTTGTGTGACCTCTGCATAGGACCAGGTGTTGCTTCAGAGCCCGTGTCTTTAGAATCACCTATTTGTTCTGGCCTGTGACCCCTAGTGGCAGCAATCTATTTACTCCTTGTATTTTCTGCCTTCTCCTACATATAGATGAAAATAAAAATTAAAAAGAGAATGTGGTAAACTATAAAATAGTATGTCAAGGACAATGATGTAGTTATTACCTTCAATTCCTCTGCTAACATGGCAATAGACTGTAGTGTTGCATGCACTACAATTGGTACAGGAGTAGTCAACAAATTATGAAAACACTCAAAATATAAAGCTAAAAGAAAATTTACAGTGCCCACAATGGGCTGAGTCTTGTTGGTTGCCAGTTGGACCGTGTGCAACTCGGACCTGATTCGATCCAAAATATAAGTGCACCAATCAAACTTTTGATTTTTCTTAGACTTAACAATATAAGCAAGTGCCCAAAATGGAATTTCTGGTCTTCCCATCAGAATAAGTCTGGCCTGGAAAAATTTGATAATGGCCTTCAAAGTTTGATGGTTCACATCGTTGATTGATAAACCTCTTTTTGATTTGGTGGCAGAAGCTGCATAAAAAAATTAGATGTCAATTTACAAATTTGAAACATTGAAAATTAATAAAATATAATTAACAAGATTTATACCTGCCAAATCTTTCGATGAAAGACCATACTTGCTTTCGAGGTGTGCTTTGTCATCTGGAGAAAGTTGCAACCTCATCGACACTTGAGTAAAACCAATGAATGGAAGACCTATCAATCTGTGAATATCTCTAGGGGTGATGTTGATTACCAGATTTCTATTTCATACTTTAAGGTTCATTATAGCCATGTTGTGGTCATAACCAGATATAATATTTTGTAGGAGAACTTTATCTATTCTAAATTGTGGCATGGAAATGAGGTTTGATAAACCTGCGTTATTGATCCACTAAAAGTTCATCCCTAGAGTTGTTATCAGATCTAAAATCAAAGTGCATGAAAAATTCTTGAATTTTGGTACGATTGTGGAAGAGGTATCCATCGCAAGAAGTTGGAAGTCAAAGAAAAAGGATTGGGAATCAAAATGGAAAGGTTGATCGAAAAGGTTAGCTCTGGTTGTAGTAGACGTAGAAAGGAAATGGAAAAAATGATAGTTGATGCCCTTTTATAGATTGAGAAATAGGGTTGACATGTGGAAGCATCGTATTGGACATGTGGTGTTGTTGATTGAACGTGTGACACATGGTAGATGAACCTTTCTACATCCGATACAATGTAGTACCGGATTCTATTCTGCACCTAGTTTGAGATCGGGTCAAATTATGCACCCGATTGGTGATCGGATCTGAGTATGTATCTAGCCCAAAACTGGAGTAGATTATACATCTGGTCAAATATCAGATCATAATATGCATCTGGTCGATAGCCAGATCATTTTATGCTATCGATCGACAACTGGATTATTGTATGCATTTGGTGGACTACCAAACCAAACTGTGCATCTGGTCACAAATGGATAGTATGATGCATCTGATCCGTACTGGATGCATAATATGATCCAGTTCATAACCGGATCATATTATGCATCCGATCATAGACCGGATCATATTATGCATCCGGTCCCTAACCAGATGCATAATATGATCTGGTCTATAACCATATTATATTATGCATCCGATTACGGACCGGATGCATATTATGCATCCGGTCCGAGCTCGGATTAATATTTGGAAAATGTCTTACGTCACCAAACTCCTTTCTCACCTGGTCCGATCAGAACTTTGAATTTCACCATTTTTTACTAATTTTTTTGAAAATTTGAGGTAATTCGCCATGTCATCATACATGCAGTTTGCCAGGATTCACCGGGTTTTCGGAATAGATTAGCCATTTTTTTACAAGTACCTTTCGGGTCCTACCTCTTATGCATAACCCTGGTGTATGATTTATATTTCCTTAAAGTATGTTTCTATGTGTAGGATGAGTACAAGTGTCATGTAATAATATGTGCAAGTGTGTAGAGTGAGAAAGTGTGCAAGTATCATGTAATAAAGTGTGCAAGTATCATGTCATAAAGTGTGCAAGTGTGGAGTGTGTAGGAGAGTGCAAAGTGTCATAAAGTGTATAAGTGAATAGAAATCCAAGATTCATGTATACAAGTGGCAAGATGTGAAGCCAAGGGATATGAGAGGTTTTTATTATGTGTGGAATAGGAAAGGATAAATATCCTAGGTATGTGAGGAGAGCAATAAATAAAGTGTTCAAGAGTCACCTTTCTAAGGTTATATTATGGATACAAAGCTCCATGAAATGTATTTGAATATGTATCGAAGAATGTATGAGTACAAGATAGAAGCTTGTATACAATTTGAGCAATAATATTGTAAGTTTCTTCATGTTATTTTCATGAATGATATTGGCCATTTATTTCATATTATTGTTGTTATTTCATGAATGTTATGTTCATTAACATTGGCCATTTATATTGAATTCTTAAATATTGAATTTTATATTTGATCCTAAATATTGGGACCTATGATAATTTGGATGAAAAGCCAACGTTTCTATCATTTTTCAAGAAGTTAATTTATGCTAGATTATGATTTGATCTTACCGATGAAGTCTAGCTTGCATTATTGGAATGGCTTTGCTACTACAATGGGATGAAATGACAATAGATATTTCCTGTTCCTTTTGACAAACATATAGTAGGATTTGTTGGAATGTGTGGTGGTTAAACTTCTCTTGAAACCATGATCGACTTTTATACTTGTATTTTTTATATTTACCCTTTGAACCCATGTAAACCTTGAAAAATGTACTTTTGCAATATATTGTAATATTTTATTCTTGAGGATCAATCTCACAACCTTGCCCTAAAGGCATTATGTATTTGGTTATAAATACCCCTTCATACCAACTTTTTGGATATCAGTTGGAGTGTAATTTTATTTCCTTTTACTAAGGTTATTTTATGTCCATGGACACCCAATCGTATTTTGCATTTATTTTTTGTTATGAGTATTCCTTTGTTAAGAAATATTACACAATGTTTGATTCCATTAGGTGTGAATCCAACATGGTATCAAATTAGGTGTGAATCCTCATTACTTGACTACTTTTGTCATTGGTATTTTCTTCTTCTTCTATCAAGGTCAACTTTTGTTAGAGCTAGCCAATAATATTTTATTTTAAAATATGATGATATAACTAGAATAAAAAATTTCTAATAAAACCCTAAGTGGACTTGGATCATGAGGATATCACTAAAATTAGCAGAGTTGCTCTAGAAGAAATTTTCATCGACGGGTTTCTTTTTATTCTCATTAGCACTTGAACTTGTTTTATTTCAATTTAATTGACTAGATGGATGCTATGGTTTCAAGATTGGGTTTTGTGAATTATTTTAAAAATCTCATTTATTTTTTACATATTTTTCAAAAAAAAATTATTTCCTTTCCTCTTCAAGACTTTTATGTCCAATAGTAGTTTAAATGAGAGGGTAGACTACTTGGTTGCCATGAAAGAAGAAAATAAGATGCTAAAATTTTTTAAATAGATCCCTAGTGTTAAAGAAGTCATGAGCATGCTTATGCACTTCATAAACACCTCCAAGTGACTTTACAAAGTTGTAAAAATGGCCTGGAAACTTTTTGTTTACATAGGTGCGTGAGGATGTAAAGATTTGTTGTATTCATAAAATGATTGTATAGGGAATATTGTAATAGATATGTGTAAACCATCAATTTTTTTTATTCTTCATAAAATTTTAGAGGGATTTTGGTTTAACACTTTCATCCGTTTTGCCTCTAGGTACTCTAAATTTTTATTCAAAAAAGTTGCTATTTCCCTTTGTTTTTAATTTTTTTAATTTTAAAATAAAATATTCTAGGGAATATTCCATGTGTTGGAAATATTGAGTATATTGAGTTGTCATTGATGTCAAATGGTACATGAGGCAAAAATATTTTGATGTCAAATGTGCATGTTAGTCAAAGCAAAAATATTTCCCATGAGTTTGATAGCAAGCAATGGATAAAATTCAAAGCAAAGTATATGGACAAAATTCAAGGCAAGGTATATCTCCAAAGTATTTTCTAAGAGAAGGATTAATAATATTTAAATGTAAAATTTAAATATTATGAATAAGGACAAGGTTTTTTAAGGTTTTTTTATAATTGCTTGAAAAAGATTTATTTTTCCAAGGGCCAAAGGTTAAAAGATTATAATATTTAAATCTTTTAGATTTAAAATATTATTATCAAAAGAAGGTTTAAAAATAAAGAGCACAAAAAATTATTAGAGGCTATATGAAATTCAAAAATCAAAAAGAAAAACATGAGCGCCAACGTCATTTTTAAAGGAGGCAATATGCATATAAATAATGCACTAAAATATTTGTTTGGCTAAGGTTTTTGAGTAGTGCAATTTGAAATCCTTTCGCATGTTGAAACTATAAATCATAAGAACAAGGGAAGGAAAATTTTAGTAGGAGGTGAAGTGAGGATAAGGACAAGGTGTTGTGCTATAGGTTTCAATTGGGTAGCTAGCCCAGTTGGTTTCTTTGCTAGAGCTAAGGTGTTGCAGGGGAGAAGGTCGCAGGTTCGATTCATGCAGGCACTATTTTGGTGGCAGAAACATTGTTTTGAGCGGCAGTAAAGAGGAAATTTACATCGTGCATTATTATTGCTATTCATTGGGGTAGCCCATATGGATGCCTAGATAGCACTAGGGTGTCGTGGAGCAGGAGGTCACAGGGTTAATTCCTACAAGCACTATTTTTCAAGGCAGAGAAAGGAAATTGTGCGCTTGGTGGAAGGTATGCATAATTTTTTTTTATTAAAATTAATTTACAAAGGTAAATCATTCTCTGGGAATATTGAATATAAATGGGACAAAATATTTTGTTTTAAATTTGACTTAAAAAGGGAGTCATAAGGTGTAATAAGGATTATTTGATATTGTAATATTTGCATGAGGAAAATAGACATAAGGTGATTTGGGTATTATTTTAAAGTTGTAATCTTGCATTTTTAGAAAGGAGAGATAAGGTGCATTTGCGATTATTGTTATTTTTATTTTTACATTATTAAAAAATGAGGTATAAGGTGTATTTTGGTTTATATTTAATTGTATTCTTGCATGATAGAAGAAGGGAAATTTGAGGGTTTGTTTATTATGAAAAGCTTTATTTTGTGAGACCAAAAAGGAGTTATAAAGTATTATTTTCAAGCCTTTTGTGCACATATTTTGAGAAGGATTTTTAATGTATGAAAAGGGTATTTGCTAACTTTATTTTGAAGTGGCAAAAGAAATGAAATTTATTTTTGAGATAGGTTTTCAAGGCACAACATCATCAAGGCAATTTTGAGTTTTTGTGAGCAGCATTGAGGTATATTTAAGAAGGTTTGAGCAGTGATACTGAGCAAAATTATTTAGGATTAGTGATCTAATTTGAGCAGGTTTTGTGAGCAGAATTGATCAGGTTTGGTGATCTTATTTGAGTAAGTTTGGTGAGCTTATTTGAACAGGTTTCGTGAGAAAATTTGAGCAAATTTTGTGAGCAGATTTGAGCAAGCCTTGTGAGCAGGATTGGAGTAGATTTGAGCAAGCCTTGTGAGTAGGCTTGGATCATATTTGAGCAAGCCTTGTGAGTAGGCTTGGAGCATATTTGAGCAAGCCTTATGAGTAGTCTTGGAGAAAATTTAAGCAAGCCTTGTAAGTAGGCTTGGAGAAGATTTAAGCAAGCCTTATGAGTAGGCTTGGAGAATATTTGAGCTAGCTTTGGAGTAGACAAGAGTAGAGGGGATTGGTGTTTCCTATGGATAGAGGTCCATGAACTAGATCAAAGGAGATTGGTGTCTCTTGTGGATAGAGGTGCATGAACCAGAGCAAAGGGTATTGGTGTCTCCTATGGATAGAGGTCCATGAACCAGAGTAAAAGTAATTGGTGTCTCCTATGGATAGAGGTCCACGAACCAAAGTAGAGGGGATTGGTGTCTCCTATGGATAGAGGTCCATGAACTTGATAATAGGGTATTGGTATCTCCTTTGGGTTGGTGCCCATAAATATTGTAATAGGAAATTGGTTCCCAAGATATTTGTTGAGAAAATTTATAAGAAATATTTTCTCCATGGATGTAGCCCACATTGGGTGAACCATGTTAAATATATGTCTCTTATGTGTGTGATGATCTATGCATTGTTTCATTATTGCAATTGATAATATTGGATAATACTGCTTTGGAAATAAAAGTAAAAGTTTTATCTTATATTGTTCACCCTCCCTCTCAGTATAAGCTTGTGTTCTTCACCATGAGATGGAAAACTCTTTTGGAGCTAATGGGGGCACATGCCTGCATCAGTATGACATAGGCTTACATCAGTGTAGGATGCCAAAAGGGATGAATAAGGTATTTTTCTTAGTTTAAATATGATGCTTATCTTTTCTCCCCCAACATAATACTTAGGGAGATGACTAGCAAGGGAGATAAAAGGATTTTATACATGGGAGATATCAGGCATAAATATCTCCTCTTAAATTTTTTGATGAATGTAATGACATTAACATGCAGTAACCTATGATGATGTGGCACCCCTTGATGACATGGAAAATAACATCACCCATTTGCACAACTAAAAATACATGGAAGGGTTGTACAAATACCACATGGTTTTTTGTATAGCTAATTTGGTTGCCAATATACTAATCCTAAGGAAACACATAGCATTCTATATGAATAGTGTAGTGGTCCATACAACTTACTTAGAATTAGGTACATAAATCTTGAGGTCACACATGGCAGTTGACATGACAATCCATATTTTTGATGTGGTGATCAACGCATAAATATTGAGGCAACACAGGATATTCCATACATGTGATCATCAATATAGGTGATGTGTTACAACACATTATGACTAGTAGAGGCGCTAACTTAGCTAATGATGTGGTAGAAATTCCAAGGCAATATGTGGCAAATGATGTAGGGGTTAACATAGGCATTGACATGGTGTACTCTGATTAGGTTGATATGGCAGGCCATACAAAGGTCAACATGGTATATAGTATGCCACTTGGCATGTATAAATATGGGTTTGACCACTCACATTTTTCCAAATCATCAAACTTGATAAGAAACTTGCATAGTCAGTAGTCGACTTGATAACATGAATTTTAAAGCAAATTTGGATCCAATAGTAGGTATAGTGTAGTTCATAGATTAGATAGTAAATATGATCATGAAAAGTGGCATCACATGATTTTTTGGTATAAATCATAGTTAGTGCACACTTGGCACCCCCTTAGCCACTCACATAGTGACATGTGATGGCCTCTCATTTACTACAGGTACATGGGGCCATAACTTTTATAAATGGAAGCATTTTGAGACCATTATTTAAATTATGTAGTTTTTAAAAATCTCTATAATTGTGATATTATTTATAGTCACAACCACATGCAAGTTTTTGTATTTTGAAAAAATAGTTATAAATTCTATGTGCCCTTATTGACTAGTCCTAACTATGTTATGTGGAATATCAATGTTAAAACTCTATTGTGAAGTAAGGGGTTACTCAAATATGTGAATGAGAAGACTTGTGACAATGGTTCTAAAAAATTGAAGCAACTCTATAGGGATAATAAGTATTAGTCTCATGGTGTCATTGCTCTTCATGTTAATAATGTATATGACTCTCATGTTAGTAGCAACATCTATCCTAAAGTGTTGCTTGAGAAATTTAGAGGGTTGTGCAACAAAATGGACTCCATATAAATTAGTAGTTTGGAAGCTAAGCTAATTTGGAAACCTTATCCATAAAATAATATAATACTATTAATGAGTATACCATTTAGTTCAAGAAACTACAAGATGACATATGAATTACAAGAAGACTACTCAAGGAGAGAAGAGAAGGATATGAAGCATTGAAAAATAAAAGGAACACTAGACTGCTCAACATTATTTTCAATGATGTGTTTGAAAAGTATGAGATAGTTTTTATTTTATTTGATATGCTTCATGTTTACTTTCCATAATCTCCTGCACCACCCATTGATGAGATATTTGTGTACTTTTTGTATCATCAAACTAGGAGAAATATATATAAGAGAAAATTTATTTTAATTTGGCTCATCCAAAATAGTTGTTAAAATTTAGAATGATAAAAATCCAAAATAGAATAATAAGGCTAGCAAACCTACTTATAAGTTTTGTAAAAATGAAATACAATTTTGTAGGATTTAAATCAAGAAACTTGAGGAATCATCGAGAAAGGGGTGTTGATATTTCTCTCTTCTATGAACCAAGTGAGAATAGCTTTGATGGAGAAACCTTGTAGGCTCATGTAGTGGTCCATTCTACATATTTTACATCCACTTCTTTAGATGAGTTAGCAATTCAGGGGAAACTAGGCACATGACAAATCATAAGCATCTCCTTCAAGGCTACAACAAAGCACGTATAAGAGAATGTATTGTGATTGTGTTAGATTTTAATGAATGAGTGCTCATAATAATATGACCTCAAGATCAATAATAAAGCTGTAAATATAAAAGATATGATAATGCTAAGCAATCAAGCATATAAAATCATAAACTACTATAGAAATCAACTCAAATAATGCTAATAATAAATGCTCAATAAACTATGAAATATTATTGAATAAAGACCTCAAATACATCATATTTCATCACTCTCCATTGTTACAATATGTGACTATCTGTCACTCTTCATCACTTGATATATTTCCTTCACATCCATATACACATATATAGAATGGAATGTGACTCTTCATATGGAGGACTCTTGGCCTTCACTCTTCCTATGACTCTTCATATTCCTACTCTATTGACACATGTACATAGGGACAACTATGCACATTTACATTTCCAAAATATCATTACACACTTGTACATTTATTACATTACATAAGACGCTCTTTCCTAATCTATGGATCTACCCATGGTGGTACATTGGTACATTGGCATGTACCAAATAATGTAATATATTCCAACACCCCCTTGTATTACATTATTTGGTTATTTAAGACTTTAGTCTTCAATATGGATCTTCATATTGTAGATATTTTGCATATTTTTCAGGTTTATGTTCTCCTTTAATCTATAGATGTCCTTTTAGAGCAATATTTTATTGACCTATTATATTAATTCATTTATATCGTGTATTGCCCCATATTATTACATAGAATAATGGTTCTTTGTTTCCTACAATATTTCTCTCAGAAAGGATACTAGGGTTATCTTGAGCCAATATAAACTCATGTGTAAGTATAATGGAATCCAAATAATATATGTTTTTTCTAATTGATCCAATAGCTTCAATTTTATTTTACCTTTTAATTAGGCATTTTTTCTTTCCATTCACATATTTGTATTCTATTGTTCTTCAACTTTCAACTAATTTTGTTACTAAAATGAGATTTATTGACAACCCTAGTATATATAAGATATTGTATAATATAAAATGAGGATGAGATGCATTAGGTGTCATACATCCATTTCCATGAACTAGATACTTATTTCCATCTGCTAGTTTTAAACCAGAGTTATTTGTAGCTTTCAAGCAATCAAACCAATGTAGGTTTCCTATCATATGATGACTTACTCCTAAATCAATGTACCAAACATTATTTTCATTTTGAGTATTAGTACTATCCTTTTGTGAAATGACTTTACATTGTTGATAAGGGATATGAGGAGTACTTTGAATTTGTATCTTATGATATGTTCCTCTTGCTAACTTATTCATAATTCTTTTATTTCTCTAGAGCTATGACCAAATTTGATAGGACTTTTGAAGTAGTCTACCTTATGACTCCCTATTTTAGTTTGTCAAATAACTATTTGAATTAATTCTTCCTTAGTTGTGAATGATAGACTAAGGATAATATTTAAGTTGTTGACAACCTTTTGTATCCCAAGTTTTAATATTGTTCTTTCAATTCTATGTTTTGTAGAATACCTTGTATCTCCCTAATGTTTGAAAGACAATACAATTTTTAATATCAATCAATGAGTGATTTTAATGCAATTCCAAATCCTTTACAAATATTCAAATTTATATCTCTAATAATTTTGAATTTAGAGATTATACTATCAAGTGTAATTTTTTCAAACACTTCTATGTAGAATTCCTTTTATCTCCCAAATTTAAGAATATAATATTTAATTCTAAATTTCATAAACTATGTTGATGTAGAATCCCTTATACCTCCAACTCTAGAAATTTAGAAATTTTAAATAATATTTGCAAGTTTTGTAATCCTAGTTTGATGTAGAATGCCTTATTTCTCCAATCTTATCAAATTGCAAATATTTAATTAGTTTTGTAAACTTAAATATGCAAATTTACAAAACCCCAAAATTAATGCTTCACTTTCAAAAATAATCTTCAATGTATGATAAAAGGCTTCTAAATATAATATTCAGATTTTCTAAGGTTTAAATAATGCTTATCAATCCAAAAATATCTCTAAACTTTAACCTTAGATAATATTCCACTTTTTCACCTTATAACTCCTACTAAGCATAAACTTTCAACTTTAAAACTTAGTAAATAATACCTTTATTAATTTAGGTGCTTCCTCCTTGAATTTGCTTGATAAACTGGCACTTTCACTTCTCTGGTCAACTTCCAACTCGGTCAAGATGCTTTTCCTCTACGTGCTCGTGCTTGTGGTATGTGAGACTATTCCATCTCATGCAATAAATGAGCTCTCAAAAGACCTTTCACCTTCCTTAGTAATGCTCATAGTCTATGCAAGATGAATGACAAGTGTCACTAGAGTTCTTCCTTCACCTTTATTAATGTAGCTTATGGCTATGTGCTACTTCTTCTTCCCTATAACAAATGGTTTTGCAAAAATTCTATGGCTATTGAATGGTGCCAACGTTTCCTCTTTTTTGTGACAAGTTTTTTTATGCAAACTTTCAACGCTCCCTACACATTATGGGGAATTTGTAATGCTTCTCTTGGCACTCAAAATTGTAATGTTCCCTAGCATTACTAGACACTTGGTTATGCATGCGATGAATGTCTCCTTCCTTGGTAAACATTTGAATTTGAGTCTTTGGCCTCCTTGATACATTTCCAAAGAACATAAATGCTCAACCTTGAATATTTGGCCTTCTTGATACATTTTAAAAAAATATAACTTCTTTCTTTTGCAAGTTTTATTTTTAGAATTGTAGGAGTTTCTTTGTCTTCCAATGGTAGCTCTTAGGTGCCTATTTTGGTGTCTATTTCCATGGTATATTTGCTTTCTTGGGTTCTCCTTTTATGGCTATTCATCTTAATATTTTTAGGGCTCTTACCCACCTATATTCTATTTTTGCTTTTGCACTTTTTAATAGCGCTCAACATGTGCAATATAGTGGTAATTCTGGCAGTGAATCTTACCACACTTTTGGTGATTTCCTTCACCAATGTAATCTACAAGTTTGGTGTTCTTAAACACCTTAGATCTACCTTCAATTTGAGGACTCTTCGACCTCAAAAATCTACTTTGCTTTGAGGGTTATTCGACCTCACTAAAACATAGAATAGATTTACACTTTGCTTACTATCATAAATAGCATATACCAATTTTCTTATTGCTCCTTTTAAACTATTTATAAGTTCTAACTCTAGCTATTATAATATGCATATTTATACAATAATAATGGTGTGAAATGGTGTCTTTTCCTTGGCTTAATAACACTCTAAAAAACTTCTTTTTTCTAGCTCTTGATAGCTCTAAAAATTGATACTCTTAAAAAACTTCTAATATGCACTTTCAAAAAAATTTCACACACCTCTTTGTAGATTATTTTGTAGCTCCCTTCTTGATGGCTTGTTGTCTCAAATCTATAGCAATACACCTTTAATTTTTCTACTTGTAGGCTCTTTAACTTGCAGCTATAGTTGCTTCCCAAAATATGCTTTCTTATTCTCAAATGTGTGCTCTTGATCTCTATATTTTATTGTTAGAATTATTGAAAACAATATTCTATTCAAATGAAAATATAGTTGTGCAATACATCACAAGAGTGTAGAGAAGCTCAAAATACTGATTGATTTATTCCATTCCAACTTTGTATAAATAGCAAAGTTGATCATTGAGATTCATTGGATTACAACAACTCATCAAATATGAACTAGTCTAAATTGAGAATTCACCTGACTCATGGAAGAGTGGTAACTCAAGTAAGTCTATCCTAGTAGAACTTAAGAGAATAATTATTTATTCTAACACCCCCTTAAGTGATACTAGGGGTGAATGTAACAAATGAGTCCTAGAAATAGGGCCTGATGAGGTACTCATGTACAATGATTCTTATGAAGAGATGGTAAAAACCACATGGGAAAAAACCATCTATCAAAAAGAAAAATGAAGAGGCATGTCTTCGGATGGCAAAGATTTTCCTCATTGAAAAAATAAATGAGTCCCAACAACTGGGCCTGATGAGGTACTCATGTACAATGTTATTACATATAGGAGAGATGGTAAAAAAAACCACATGGGAAAAAACCATCTATCAAAAAGAAAAATGAAGAGGCATGTCTTCGGATGGCGAAGATTGTCCTCATTGAACAAAAAATAAATGAGTCCCAGCAACTAGGCCTGATGAGGTACTCATGTACAATGTTATTACATATAGGAGAGATGGTAAAAAAAACCACATGGGAAAAAACCATCTTCCAAAGAAAAAAACAATAAGAAGAAAGGAGAGGTGAAAACCTCTTTTGTATCTTCTAGTGCATCTGCCTTACCCCAAGTTTCTCTCACAATTGAATGTAACACGGAGAAGGAAAGGATTTGGTGAAGATGTCTACAATTTTATTTTCTATGGGAATATAGTCCAAGTGAATTTCCCCTCTCTGAATATGCTACGGGGGGGGGTGCATGTGAATTTCAATGTGCTTGGTACGCTGATGCTCAACTGGATTATGAGCAATATGAATTGTGCTCTGATTATCACACCAAAGAGTAATAGGTTTTTCATGGAAAAAACCAAATTCTCTTAGTATCTAACGAAGCCAAAGAGCTTCCTGACTTGCTAAAACTGTTGCCCTGTATTCTGCCTCTGTAGATGACAATGCTACTGCTTGTTATTTTTTGCATGACCAAGCAATTGGTGAAGAACCAAGACAAAAGACATAGCCAGAAGTTGAACATCTGTCTTCTACTGAACCTGCCCAATCAAAATCTGTGTAACCAATGATATCCATGGATTTTCCTTCATATAATAGCCCAAATTGAGTAGTTCCTTGCAAGTAGCATAGGATTCTTTTTGTTGCTTTCCAATGGCTGAAATGAGGTTGATGTGAGAATCTAGATATCAAGCCAACAACATATGATATATCTGGGTGAGTATGAGTGAGGTATAACATACTCCCTACAAGTTGTCGGTATAGAGTTGCATCACATAGAGGGGATGTGCAAGAAGTACTTAGAGTGACTCCAGACTGAAAATGTGTAGAAGAGGGCTTGCAATCAATCATCTTAAACCTTTGAAGAAGGTCTAGAGTGTATTTTTGTTGACACAATGAAATTCCTGCATCTGTTTGATTGATTTGAATTCCAAGGAAGTAATGAGCTAAACCCAGATCAGCCATTTCAATTTTTCAGAAAGGGAGTCTTTGATAGTCTGAATGTGAGCGATGTCACTACCAGTGAGTAGTAGATCATCAACATAGAGAACAAGTATGGTGATTTTTTCTTCATCTCTCCAAATGTAGATTGTGGCATCAGACTCACAATGAGAAAAACTTGAGGAAAGAAGGAAGGAGTCCATTTTTTCATACCAAGCTCTAGGAGCTTGTTTGAGGCCATAGAGTGACTTCCTTAGCCTACAAACAAGGGAGGAGTCTTGAGTGAATCCAGAAGGTTGTTCCATGAATATCTCCTCCTTTAAGTCCCCATGTAAGAAAGCACTTTTTACATCCATATGAAAAATAGGCCATTTTTGGGAAGCAACTAGTGCAAGTACTAGTCTAATAGAATCCATTTTGGCAACTGGTGCAAAAGTTTTAGAATAATCAATCCCTTCAATTTGTGAGAAACCTTTGGCTACTAAGCGAGCTTTGTGTTTGTCAATTTCTCCATTAGGTCCATATTTAGTTCTGTAAATCCATTTACAACTAACTTCCTTCCTTTAGGTAGAGGAACTAAATCCCAAGTTTTATTTTTGATTAAGGAAGAGAATTCATTCTCCATGGCATCATCCCATTCTTTAATACCAATAGCTTCTTTGAAGGATTGAGGATCTATGGATATGGACTAATAGACAAGACCAGAGCCTATGGAGTTGCCTAATCTAGATGATGGAAGATTTTGGATGTACGGAGTGGCTTCTTCAACAATGGTGCGGGCCCATTTTGGCATTGTGGAAGGAGTAATTGGAGTGGTAGGACTTTGAGTTGGATTTTGGAGTATAGGATCCTCATCTTGGTCATTTTGATCATTTATCTCTAAAATGGGCTCTTCATTGTATTGAGGCTCTAACATTGGAGATGGCTCAAGAGAATCAATGTTGGAAGAGGATGGTTGAGGATATTTATGAGGGAATGTTTCATCAAATTGAACATTCCTATGAAAAAATACCTCATGAGTTGCTGGATCAAGGAGCCTGTATGCTTTCATTTCCTCACAATAACCAACAAATATGAGCTGTTTGCTTTTCTTATCTAGAGCCTTCCTTTTCTTCTTTGGGATATGTGCCCAAGAAGTACACCCAAAAATCTTGAAGAAAGAGACATCAGGTTTTGAGCCAGTCCATGCTTCCTCGAGAGTCAAATGGCCAAGAGCTTTATGAGGTGTGTGGTTTTGAATATAGTTTGCATAGTTAATTGCTTCTGCCCAAAAAACTATTGGAATATCTCTTGAGTGGAGCATACAGTTTACCATTTCCTTTAAAGTTCTGTTTTTCCTCTCTGCAATGCCATTTTGTTGTGGATTATGGGAGACTAAATTTTGATGAATTATGCCATGACTTGATAGAAAAATTGAGAACTCATTACTGAAGTATTCCCCCCATTATCTATACGAATTTGCTTGATTTTGCAAGAGGCTTGATTTTCAACTAAGGCTTTGAATATTTTGAAGTGGGATAGAACATCACTTTTGTATTTTAGAAAGTAGACCCAAGTTCTTCTGGAAAAATCATCAATGAAGGTTAAAGCATATTTTGCTCCTTTGAAAGAAGGCTCTGGGAAGACCATCAAGTCACTATGGATTAACTCTAGAGGGGATGAGGCCTTTTGAGAACCACTTGGGTGGAAAGGATATTGATGTTGCTTTCCAAGAGCACATCCAGGACATACTCCATCAATAGAAGAGACTTTTGGCAATCCTGTTACCATCTCATGGGTGTTCAATTCCTTTAGGTAGTTATAACTAAGATGTCCAAACCTTTCATGCCAAATTTTGCTTTCAAGATCTCCATGTGCAACAAAACAGGAGGCCCCTTCTAAATTTTTGAATCCCTTGAAGTGAAATAGGTGAGTGTTGTGATCAATATCTCCTTTTGCTATGAGAGAGTTTGGGTCTTGAAAGTCTCTTATCTCAACTCTAGTTGGTGAGAAGAGAATTATTTTGCCTTTTCCAGAAGTACAAATCTGATAGACAAAGAGGAGATTTGTTGCAATGTTTGGTACATAGAGAACATTATTGATATAACCACCATCAATGGATATGTCACCTTTTCCTTTGACTGGGATAAAGGATGAGTCACCAACTTCTATGCTACATGTTGAACTTGAGGAGATTGAAGTGAATGACTCATCTGAGGAAGTCATGTGATGAGTTGCTCCTGAATCTAGAACCCAGTATTTTGATGAAGTTTTTATAGCCTTGCCTTGAACATTTAAGGCTTTTCCTATCTACTTCTTAGTGTCTATATTTTGATCCTTCATTGCTACCTCTAGTTGTTGTAGTCTTTTCCAACATTTGTTCACATAATGACCATTCTTTTTGTAGTGAGTACAAGTTATGGGACTTATTTCTTTATTTTTGAATTTTTCTTTAGTAGAGGTGGATGCTACTAAGGATTTTGAGGAAGAGGAAGAGATATCATACTTTGCAAGTTTTGTTTCTTCTCTAGTTAGCCTATCACAAAATTCTTCTAAGGAGGGCATTGTAAAACTTGCACCAAGAGCATCTTTTGCAGACAGAAAGGTGGTTGCAAAAATTTGAAATACACCATTTAATTTAGAAAGAATTAGATAGATGCATTCTTCTTATGTTTTATTCTTGCCACTACCTTTGTATTGAGTAAGGACTTCTTTAAATTTGGTGATAAATTCAACAATATTGCTAAAGTCTTTAGGAGATAATGCTGTTAATTTTACCTCTAGCTGCATTGACCTTATTTGATCTACTTTCCCAAACAAGTTCTTTAGTTTTTTCCAACTTTCATATGGAGTTTTACATTCTGAAATGTGAAACCATAAGCTTTCATTTACATTAGTGCTTATAATACCCATTGTTTCATACATCTTCCCTTTATGAACAAATATTTCATATTCCTTTTCAAATTCAGGTTGCTTCTCTTCTAGCAAGTGTGTGAGCCCTTTTTGAGAAATGAGATTTAATATTTTTGGTTTCCATGTGTGATAGTTATGAGGGGTGAGAGGATCAATTGTATTCATTTTTCCAAGAAAAAAGACTTGCAGTGAACCAATATTCCCCCCTTTTTTAACTATAAGTATTTTTAGTCAGCACTACCAGAAACCTTATTTAAGAAAGGTAGCAAAAACCTGACCTCTGTACCAAGCCTCTCAAAAACCTGCCCTTACATGAGGGAAACTATAAGTTTTTAAGATATTGATACATGGAACATAGGCTATTGAAACCAACTTAAAAATTGCCTAACCTTTATACCAAATATCTCAAAAAACCCGCCCTTACGTGAGGGAAACTATAAGTTTTGGAAGATATTGATACGTGGAACATAGGCTTTTGAACCCAAAAAATTATTTTTCTTGAAAAAGTTTTTATTAGGTGTTGAATAGAATTTGAGTGCTTGCTTTGATTTTGAGAGAAACTTCTTAATGCATATGTTGGCTTAAAATGCAGAATAAGTTGAAAGAAGTAGAATGAAGCAACAAGCAAGAAGTGGCCAAAAAACAAGGTGCCACTCAAAAAGGAAGTCCAACACTATTGTCAATGAAGATAACAAAAAAAACTCCCCCCTCAAAAATCCAACAAAACCATAGGTGCAGGAACCAGCACCATTAACCCCCCTCCAAAAAAAAAAACCTTTGTATTTACTTAGATTACAATGGACTCTTTCACTTTTTTGATAGCCTTTGGAAAAGGCTTTAGGAAAAAAGTGAAAAAAGAGTTAGATATTTTAAGTCTAAATAGAAAATCCTTCAGAATGAGATTATGAAGGTTACAAATTCGAAAAAGAAGAGCTCATAAAGACCAAAAAATACCCTTTTACAATTTGATATAAGCAAAGGAAGGAGGAATTGAAAAATGAATGCCTTAATATTAAAGGCTCTCAACGAATGCAGAGGAGAGCACCATTTCTTTCGACCTGCATAATGCCAATGAAAAGTCCTTACTTCGCACTGAATTGACCTTCCAAAGCGACGTTGCACCTTACAATCTGCTCACGTCTATGCACAAGCTCTTGTAATAGGCTTGTTCCCTGAAGTAGAGGTTAAAACTTACAAGTTTTAATTTTTTTATGCTTATCCAAGCCAAATAATGGTTAATCTCACTGTCTCGATGGTCACCATGCACATGAGCTTCCATTGTGATTTCTAGGACCTATTTGCACCAAGGAGCCAGAAAGGGAACGAAAATACAGATACAAAATACGAGCAAATAGTGCAGGCAACACCAAGGACAATAGAAATGAGAAATAATAATGTATTCAAAGCTTTGTGAAGAACTATTAAAGAAATAAATAGAGAATATATCACCAAAGTCCTTCTGTGATACCAACCTTTAGCGATGAATGGATCTTTTTCGGACGTGCGAAATCATCAAAGGAGACGAGTGCTTTTTGAAGCAGTGAGCCAGCGACGTTGATATCTTCTGTGGATGGTGATGACATCAAAGGAGATGAGTGCTGCTTGAACCAGAGAGCCAATGATGTCAAAGAAGTAGGCAAAAAGTGAATGTAGATGACTGCTTCATCTTTGAAGGTGATTATATAATCGATTCACGTTGCGCCAAGTAGGAGATGATGTCGAATGCCAAGCAGGAGTACCACATAGCAGAATGCAAAGATGAGCTAGAAAATATACATGAATTTTGGTAAGGGCACTCAATCATCGGGTACATTAGATAATGTTCCCTAAATTTGAATAACCCACAAGGGTATCTTCAATCCCTTGAACCCTGGGATATCCTATTCAAAAAAAGATGTTGGCCACTCGAGAACGAAGGAAGGAGGCACCAAAGAAAATTTTTAAAAATTTGTTTATTGCCAAAAAAAATCATTGGCCAATAAAAAACCGAAGCGAGCAGGCTTCAAGGTGCATAGAAAGTCTTTCGGCCTAGCACGTTGGGAAAAAAAAGACTCAAAAACTATGCACACTGAAGGAGCCTGAATAATCGCTACAAGTGGTTTTCATTCAAAAAAAATTGATTTAAAACCAGATGAACATAATAAATAAAGTCTTCAAGGTACAAAGAAAGCCTTTAAGAGTAACAAATGGCTTCAGGGAGCCAGAATAATCGCTGCAAATGGCTTCAAGGTACAAATAAAGTCTTTTAAGAGGAACATAACTTTTTTTTTTAAAATTTAAAATGGGTGCCTTTTTTTTTGAAAAAAAAGGAGTTGGAATATAAATTCCTAACTACAGTGAGGCACCAATATTAGATAAATAAGATGGCCAAGTGATGGCTAGAGCTGGAACAAAACCCTGTCAGAGATTATCCAAAAAAAACCATCAAAAAAAGACCTAACTTTAAGAAGTGAATCAGATGACTTCAAAAAAGGAGAACTTGAATGTATGCAAGAACTATCCTAGCTCTGGTACCATGTTAGAATTATTGAAAACAATATTCTATTCAAATGAAAATATAGTTGTGCAATACATCACAAGAGTGTAGAGAAGCTCAAAAGACTGATTGATTTATTCCATGGATCAACTTTGTATAAATAGCAAAGTTGATCATTGAGAGTCGTTGGATTACAACAACTCATCAAATCTGAACTAGTCTAAACTGAGAGTTCACCTGACTCATGGAAGAGTGGTAACTCAAGTAAGTCTATCCTAGTAGAACTTAAGAGAATAATTATTTATTCTAACATTTACAACTACAAATACTATACTTTTGCTATTCAAATATATAGTAGATCTCCTCCTCGATTACTGCTATGTCCACATATGTTTTTCTATTCAAATATCTTTCAAAACTATTCTATAAATTCTTAAAAATATAGCTTGCTTTACTTTTTTAATGCTGCCCAAATATGTATCTTAAATCCTCTAATCGATGCTTACAAAATATGATTCGTTGATGTCCATGAACCTTCAAATTTTTTGCTCTCTTTACTGTCAAGCATTTTCTTAGTTTTCTATCCAAATATGCTTCAAAATATTCTCCAAATATTTTCCAAATCATAGCATTTTGCCTTCTTCAATTTTTTGTCTTGTGACCTTTCGACTTCTCCTTCAAAAATCAGCAACTTGTGCTTTTACAAATCAGCCTACAAAACCTTTGTGGTTGTCTCCAAATCTCTCAAAATTGTGACCTTTGCAATCTTCTTGCTTTATTCAAACTTCTTTCCAAATTCTAACTTTAAATTTTACCTCATTCTCTATCTTCTTCCTTAAGGATCTATCTTGAGATCTTCAAAATCTTCTCAAAATTTGGTAAACTTCTTGCCAAATCTTTTTCTTTTTGGGCTTGTTGTCATATGGTGACAATTATCCCAATCTCTTCTGGTCAAGTTATCCTTCTGCTTGCAATATTCTAACATGAAATCTACTTCAAATCTCCTTCAATGATCATTGCTTCTATTTCTGCAATAAGGCCTTCTCTAGCCTTCTTCTCCTTATTGAGACCTCTTCTCTTGGGTCTTCTAATTCTGCAATAAGGCTTTCTCTAGCCTTCTTCTTCTCTAGAAATATTCTTGAGACCTCTTCTCTTGGGTCTTCTAATTTTGCAACTACTCAAATATTCTTAATAAATTCTTTAATGAAACCTTATCTTGGTTTCTTCAATATTCCAATTATGGATTTTTTTGCAATGAGATCTCCTTTCTTGGATCTCCAAAATATATTGCTTCTCATTTCTAGAATAGGATTTTTTTGTAGTCCTTTTTATCTTCGGTCTTTAGACTTCAATATTCAATATTCAATATTCCAAATCTAGAATTTCTTTAATATGACCTCTTCTTGGGTCTCTTCAATCTACAGTCTTCAATGAGAACCTTCTCCTTGGTTCTTCTCAATCTTCAATGGGGCCTTCTTCTTGGACCTCCTTCAATGTCTATTTTTCTGCAAAAATAGTTATTCCCTACACTAGGAAATCACATAGACTGTCAGAGAATCAAAGATGAAATTATTCTCTATCCATTGTAGGAAGCTTCTCAACTTCTAAGAACTAATATTCTACAATAAAACTTAGACAATAATAATCAGATATATTCAAAGTTCTAGAATCAATAATATTCACTAGCTATCTTAAAAACTAGTGGAATCAAATCTTATATTGAGTCCTAGTCTTCATGAGTTTTTCTTCAACCCTGTGGATAGACTCTAGCCAAATACTAATCTAGAATATTTACTCTCTCTATCAAACTTATCAATAGGACCTCTCTCAAGGGTCTCTAAATATTTTCAATGACAAGGTCTATCTTCAAGACCTATAAATCCTCTTCTATTTCAACTTAGCTCTTGGAATAGATAAATCCTTAACAACTAAAACCTATGCAAGACAAAACCTTGTTGTAGCTCTGATACCACTATTAGCTTTTAATGAATGAGTGCTCACAATAATATGGCCTCAAGATCAATAATAAAGTTACAAATATAAAAGATATGATAATGCTAAGCAATCAAGCATATAAACTCATAAACTACTATAGAAATCAACTCAAAGAATGCTAATAATAAGAACTCAATAAATATCCCAGGGAAGATAATGCAATGATTCAGGATTTGGCTCTTCCGTAGGAGGTCCAAGGTTCAAACTATGGCATGGGAGAGTGTGTGATGGGGTGGGTGTGTGGTGGTTGTGTATTAAATTCCCTATTGATAAGCATAGCTCTTGAATTTATGAGAGGTCATGGTTGGGAGGAGACTGCTCAACCCTGTGCATTGGTCGTAGGGGTTTCTCACACTAACCAAATCAAAAAAATACTCAATAAACAATGAAATATTATTGAATAAATACCTCAAATACATCATATTTTATCACTCTCCATTGTTACAATATGTGACTATCTATCACTCTTCATCACTTGATATATTTCCTTCACATCCATATACACATATATAATGGAATGTGACTCTTCATATGGAGTAATCTTGGCCTTCACTCTTCCTAAGACTCTTCATATTCTACTCTATTGACACATGTACATAGGGACAACTATGCACATTTACATTACCAAAATATCATTGCACACTTGTGCATTTATTTCATTACATAAAGTAAATACTTTCATCTTAATCTAAGACATTCTTTCCTAATACATGTACCAAATAATGTAATATATTCCAATATATTGGATATTATTCTTCATTGTAAGTTATAGGGTGTGGATACATCAGGATAGGATCTTTGTCATTCAATGAGGTTCTTTATGTTCCTAATTTTAGCCTAAATATTTTATCTATATATTGAATTACTCATACAAATAAGAAGTTAGATTTTTGGCCTAATATATGGGTAATTAAGGATATAGAAATGGGTTCAAAACTATTTCTTTCAGTCATTATGATGATACTAAACACATGTACAAGTTTTAAGAAAGACCTACCTCTCTTTCCCCTCCTTCTAGTAAGAGAACCTTTGTTTCTTTGGTTGCACATGTTGATAATGAAATCCAAAAGTTGGATTGTAGGCTTGGGCATCTCATCTATGGTTCTTTGAGATACATGAGTCAAAATCATGTGACTACTCAACTTCTATGTATATCACCTCCAAGTGGTGCATGTGATGGGTGTTTTCTAAGAAAACATCATAGGGATACCTTTTTGAAAGGGGCTATAAGGTGAGCATCTCATACCTTGGAGATCATACATAATGATAACTTTTGACCTATGGATACACCATATATCTCAACAAATAGGTACTTCCTTCTTTTTATTGATGATTTATCTATAAATATGTGGTTGCACACCATTTGCATCAAGGATGAAGTTTTTAGAGGTTTGAGACTATCAAGGCCCTTGTTGAAAATCATCTAGATAGGAGAATCAAAAGTCTAAGAATAGATGATATGTTAGCTATGATTTTTTTTTTTGCTTCTTATGGCATTGCATATGAAAGGATTGTTTACTAGACTCCTAAATAGAATGATGTGGCTAAGAGGAAAATTAAGGTGATCATGGATATGTAATGATGTATGATTCATTCCAAGGAGATAGATCATAAGTTTTGGGGTGACACTATCATTTGTGTATCATACATTATCAATAGAGTTTCTACCTGGGCAGTCTAGGATTTGACACCTCTTGAGAAATTAATAGATGATAAGCCTTATGTATCCCAATTTTATATCTTTGGATCTTCAACATGTTATAACATACCCAAGGATCTTCTAAACAAAGAGGAATCAAAAAATTATAAGTGTGCTTCTCTAGAGTATTATAATACCTCATAGGATTATTATCTTTATAAACCTTACAGGCATGAGGTTTTGATCTAGATAGATATCATATTTGATGAGTTTCTTCAAATACTTCTTCCACACCACCACATAATATTTTGGATACTATATATTTTGAACCTTTGAATATCTCTAATTCAATTGGTTTTTTTAATATTTTGGCTAGCTCCATTTCTATTGGAACATCTTCTTCATATTCCTTGAGTGGTTGTTATTTTCCTATTGATTTGACTTCTTCACAAGTAGAACCACAAGCAACACTATCTTCTCCAAGAGTAGGGCAATATAAGTAGGACACATCAATTCCAAATACTTCAGTATTACATGATGAGGTGGTGGTTATGAGTTGGATTCTTTAGTTTCAACCTCTAATGTTGATTTATCATTGGATACACATGATTAATTGGTTCATCCAACACCCAAGTGTGTTAAGATGTTTTTTATGATCAACCTATTTATATCTTAAGTAACACTGGAAGGTTCTCATGTATTGCTTTCAAAGTTAGCACATTTTTAGGATCCTCTCATATATTATTAGGTTAAGAGTAATCCAAAATGGAAAGATGCTATGTTGATAGAGTATGAGGCACTAATGAAGAATAGGACTTGGGAGCTAGTCCCTCTTCAAAAAATAAATAATGTTGTTGGATACAAAAGGGTCTACAAGATCAAATATACATCATATGTTCAAGTAGAGAAGCACAAGATATGGTTTGTTGCTAATAGGTTCTCTTAAGAGGAGAAAGTGAACTATTTTGAAATATTTGCACTAGTTGCCAGGATGGACTCAGTCAAGATGGTTTCCTACATTACTATCTCCTATGGATGGAAGGTGCATCAAATGGGCATAAAGAGTTCCTTTCTACATGGGTAGCTTCAAGAGAAAATATACATATAGGAACCACACAATTTAGATCTTAAGGGACCTCGTCCTTTGTTTATCAATTGACTAAGTCCTTGTATGGACTTAAATAGTGTCCTCTTGCATGGTATGAGAAGATCCATTTCTTTTTTCTCAATTTTATATTTTTGTGATGTCAGAGTAAACATGATGTTTACATCAAATGTAAACATAGAAAAGCATTGGTGATTGTATTGTATGTTGACGATCTTCTCATCACTAATAGGTCATCTGCTCTAATCTAGGACATGAAGTCATAACTTTGTTCCACCTTTGAGATGATATATTTAGGGATTCTACTTTATTTTTTATGTATTTAGATTGATTAGGTAGACTCTAACATCACCATATCTTAGCCTAAATATGCTTTGGATCTTCTTCAACATCTTAGGATGGGTTAAGAAAATTTTGAAGGATACTCATCCTATTTTTTCTCTTGATCAATATTGAAAGTTTCATGCACATTGCTTTTGAAGATGACACATTATCAATATCCTCTCTCATATTACTAGGCAAAGGGCAATATAAAATGGAAAGATAATATGTTAGCATAGTATTATGCATTGATGAATATTTGAGAGATACACACTCTTCCATAAGAGAAGAATGTTGTTGGTTGCAAATGAGTTGTTGGCTACAAATGGATCTATAGGATCAAATATACATTATATGGTCAAGTAGAGAAGTAAAAGGTACATCTTATTGTTAAGGGATTCTCTTAATAGAAGGAAGTGGACTAATCCAATACTTTTGGACCAATGTATATGATGGACTCAATCAAGATGATTCTCTCTATTACTACCTCATATGGATGGAAGGTACATCAGATGGACATGAAGATTTTCTTTCTACATGAGGAGCTTCGATAGGAAATCAACATGTAGCAACCACCCAATTTTTATCTTAAGGGAACTAATCTGTTGTGGGCCAAACATAGGTTAATTTTGTTCCTATTTTTTCACTGCTTGTGCATTTAAATTGTCAACCCAAGGAGCTTCGTAAACTTTAGAAGTGTCTCATACAATATCACTACAATACCCACTTTGATATGAGTTCGACTAATTCTATCATTGGGGGGTTTAAAAATTTGACATTCATTCATCTACACCACAATAATTTACTTATGGATAATTAAATCCTTAGAAATCAAATATTCATACGTGCATAATTAACTAGACATGAAATTAAGTTCACTATGGTAATGAAAATAACAGTACAGAAAGCAAACCTATGAAAGTAGGAAATTAATATAAGAAAGCACAAGTAAAAGGGAAGGAATACTGGCTTGGAGTGGGCACTGGCTCTAGCAGCTCCCTTCCAACTGAACACACGATTAGGAACTCTCGAAATTTATTATGATTGCAAAAGAATTAATACAATACTTCTATATCCTCTGAATGATAAATATATTCTCAATCTAGATATATTTTTGGATATCTATCAGAGAGGTCTATGTGTGTTTATATAGCACACACACAGATATTATATTACAAGGAAGTTATAATAGTAGTTCAATCGAGACTAAACTGGGATAGTCTGGTAAACGTAATCAGCATTTGCTAAAAATAGGCATTGTTCCTAACGGTTGTGCATTTACTGATTGGTTCATGCTTTGCCTAGCATAGATAAGATTTTCTCATCCATTGGTACAATTTCTAGAATTATCTTGCATGATGTGGAACTGGTACTACACCAGTCAACACTTCCCACATCTCTTTATCTGGTCAACTGGTGAAAATGGAGGTGCCTTCTCTATGAGGAAGGTTCCTTCCTCATGTGCTTTGGAAGGTGCCTTACTTATGCGAAAGGCTCATACTGATGTTGAGTGTCTTCCTCATGTGGAAGGTGCCTACTAATATTGGATGCCTTCTTCATGGGGAAGACACCTACTGATGTTGGGCACCTTCTTTATGCATAAGGTGCCTTGCCTTGCATGGGGTGCCTTCCTTATGCGGAAGGCACCTAAGTATGTCGGGAGCCCTCTTTATACAAAAAGTGCCTACCTTTTGTTGGCACCTTCCTTGAAGAGGAAGGTGCCTACTTTCTCCCGATGCCTTCCTTGAAGAAGAAGGCGCCTACTCACCATACCTTGATCCCAAAAGAAATAGAATGCCAGGTCCATGAAGGACCTCGACTGTTCCAAATCTGTCAAAACCAATTACATTTCCACAAAAACACACTAAAACACATAAATTAGATAACACACACAATTCTATTAAATAATTACATAATAATTCATAAAAGTACACAGTTCTTATTATATTTCCGCATAATAATCAATGAAACTCATACAAAATATAAGCATTTTTTAGGCTCATCATCTCCCCATGCCTAACATATGCAACACCCTCGTGGCATAAAAATACAAGTAGCCCTTCATACTCCTCATCATCATCATTTTCTAGTAGATCTAGTTGTACCTGTAGCCTTTGATTATTTTTTCTAGGGACCGACATCAGGAGGTGCAGTATTTCTTTTTCTATGTGGAATTGTGGTGTTGAGGCGGCTAGCTTCTATTATTAATTTTTATCAATATGTTGACTCTGCCTATTTGGGTTTCCCACCCCAACTGCTACTGGAGGTGGTATAGCTAACGTGGACCTTGCTTCCTAGAATGTAGCTTCTACAGCCTAACATAGATCAGCATCCAAAGGTTAACAACTACAAGAGGGATGTCATAATTGTCCCTCTTGAGACGAACTACCTGGGCCTTGGATATTTTGGTTGCTTCAGGGGTAAGCCCTCCTCCATTTTCCTTTGCAATGGCAATGACTTCTAATTCAGGCCCATATACCCCCCATATCTCAAAATATATTTGTATTTTAGAGGGGTGTCCTCGGGATGACCCATAAATCTCCCAAAGTTGATTGTCATCCATAAGATTAACACAAATACCAGTGTCTCCCTGGACCTTCAAAGTTTATTTCCTAGCCTCCTTTACTGCCGCCATCTCTTCATGTAGTCGTTCGAACCGCTTCTACCTCTCTATGAATGGTTGGATATCCCGCTCATCTTCGACCGGGTCGACGAAGGTCACCTTCGCCTTCTTTCAAGTCATCATGGGCCATTTTCCTTTGGCCCTTTTAGAAAGTGTGGTGGCTCAAGCAAGTGGTTTCTCCTCCTTCCCAATGGGTGTATCTTCATTTTTATGGACTTGCTCTGATGTCCCTAGAGTTGTCCCTCCTTTCTTTGATTGCTATGGTGCTGACCTGTAGGTCCCTCAGTCCCTCCTTCCTCAGGTCGGAGTAATTCTTCCTTGACCCCTAGTTCTATCTATGGATTTTGGTCCACACCAGGCTCTATATCACTCAAGTGTATAACAAGGGGTTCTATTGGGCTCCCTCTCCCATAAATCTCAAAAATAGAGGAATTATCCCATACTTTCGGGATACTTTGATGAGCATCAGATCGGAATTCCCTCGAAGATAATACTCATTCTAATGAGGTAGGGGACTTTTTTGGGATCTCCACTGCCCAGTCAGTTTGAGTGGATGCATCACTCTTCTCTATCTCCTTGGCCCAGGATTATTGATTCTCATCCTGTAGCTACTATACCAGCTACTCAAGCTAAGATATTCTTTATGCTTGCTCCTCCAATTCCTGCATGTGCGTCATCTGGCAGTCCTCCAAAATTTATTGGGCCATCCAACACTCGGTTTGCCATTCTAGGGCCTCCTCTAGGGCTACGTCAACTTGCTGATTAATGCCCTCAAAAGTCCCTGTATCCTACAGACTCTAGCTTATTAATTCCTAAAGGGTCTGGGCTACAAGACCAACCTCCAAGTCATCTTCTTCCTCCTCTGATGATAGGATCAGACATCGTAGGCACCTTCTCCCACCAATTTTCATTATTGGGTTCTTCCACTGGTGATTTGTGCCCCTTCCTCTATAAAATTGGGCAATGGTGATTGCCCTCTTTCCTCTAAAAAATTAGGCAATGGAAATTACCCTTTGTCTTCTTCCTCCTATATGGGACTTTCTTCGTCTTTCCCTTCCTCTATGGTAGAATCTTCTCATGCTTCCTAGATATCATCTTTCTCTACATTGGATTCTTCCTTTTGTGCTTCTGTGTGGTGAGCCAGTGCTGATATCAACCCATGGTGGGCCAAGGCAAAAGGTGCACCCTTCTGGTATCGTGTTGCTTCCTCCTTCAGGGTATTTTCTAGGCAGAAGGGTACATTGATTTTTCTTCCATGCACTAGATGATTTAAAAATTTCACATGATTAACATGCAGGTGGGAATATTTCCCTATGCATGTGAAGAATCGAGCAACTTGCTCGAACATCTTTTGCAGGTTCATTGGAAGTCTGCTTTTTGGCAGACTTTCCTTCTCTATCTGCACACTTTCTCCCTCCAGCAATAATTCGGTGTACTTTTTCAACATACCACCCTTGTATATGCTCTCGCCTATGAGAGGCAAGCCAATCACCTGGGAGATGTATTTTGGGGTGACTAGAATCTCCCTTCCATGCACTTGAGTTGTGTCACCTCTCAAGGAGGTAGCAAATTCCTTAACTGCCTTGATATCCTGGTTTTGACAGACCAAGGTATAGTAATCAAGCCATCCCTCAACTTCAAATTGAATCCTAACCACCCACTGATCCCTTTCATGTCACTTGGCTCATTTTTCTTGATGGCATGGTTATTTGATCGTCCTCCCATGGTGCCTTCCTTAATCACTCCTCTATTTCCCTGCCCTACCTTCTCAAGAAGGCTTCTTCTTATAAGGAATGTGCCTAACCCTAGCATTCAATTTTGGGGTTGTTAAGGTACACGTCTTGAGCCATAACATTCGCACGATATTTCAACCATAGGGGGTGCATGATTTTTATGGCGGTGCTATTTTTTGGTACTACATAGTTCATGAAAAATTACATAAAAAATTAAGTAGAATGATGCATGTACTTGATTGGATGCTTCGTGCATCGTGGAAAATAGCGATTCATTGACCTGTGACATGGAGGATGGGTATTTTACATGCACGGATTACACTAGACTTTGTTGTTGTGTTGTTCGAGATTCGATGTCAAAGATAGACTCCTAATTGGCTTGAAAAACCATCTATCCATCATATTTTGGGTATGCACAAGGATCCCGCCCCATAACTCTGCAAGATTTTTGGTTGGGACAGATTTCCATCATGTGGGGTGATGGTGCTACCCAATCATGTGTTGATCTCATTTGAATCCAAGCGCATGTGAAATCAAGGTATTGGCTATACTCGAAAGGTGCTTTTGGTGCCTTCCCAATGTGGAAGGCACTTTAAATGACTAGCACCTTCCCTAGGTGGAAGGCGTTTCTGCTTGACGATGTCTTCCTATTGCGAAAGGCAATTTTGAATAATAGTGCCTTCCTATTATAGAAGGCACTTTTGAAAAATGGTGCCTTCTTACTATGGAAGACACTTTTAAGAAACGACGCCTTCCAGCTACGACAGGCAATTTTGAATAATGGTGCCTTCCTATTGCAGAAGGTGCTTTTGAATAACAGTGCCTTCCTGCTGTGGAAGGTGCTTTTGAGAAATGGTGCCTTCCAAATGTGGAAAGCACTTTTGAAGAACGACGCCTTCCTGTTGTGGAAGGAACTTTTGAAGAACGATGCCTTCCTACTGCAGAAGGCACTTTTGAAGAAACAACGCCTTCATCATCATATATATATATATTTTCAAGGTGCCTTCATGATGTGAAAGGTGCTTTCTCTCGTTTTTTTTTTTTTTAGGAACCCTCGATGGGTGTCTTCTTTATAAGGAAGGTGCCTTATCTTACCTCTAGCATGATACCTTCTTCACGGTAGGAAATGCCCACCTTAGTTAGGTGCCTTCTTGGAGGATGAAGGCATTGTTTCTTAAGTGGAGAGTCTTCTTTGAAGATGAAGGCTTTCTACAAGGCATTTTTCTTAGCAACCATGTCATGATCATTCAAGCAAGGGTGATCAAGCCTCCTCAAACTTACTTCATGCTACCCCAGCATCTTCCTATCGGGCTTGGCATGTGATTTTTCCTTTAGATGAGATTTTGTTGCCATCCCCAAGCTTGGATATATGTTGTTTCTAAACTATATGTGTATGTGGCCGGATGCTAAGCCGGTTCAGGCCTGGTTTCCCAGATACCTATTTTCATGCTATCAATCCCTTCACCTATAAAAAGCAAACAAAAAGAAAGAAAAATACAAATAGTTAGATGCATTCCGTGCTTGTTAGGCCCTGAACTCAAGATGCCTACAACTTGCATTCAGGTGTCATCCCTGCAAAACACATCATAATAAATAAATAAATATAAACTAACTAATTTTGGACACCTCCATGTCCACCATTCTACTTGCTGAGAGTTTTGTCTAGATTTACAAGGATGGGTCTCCACCATGCCTGCTTTGGACTCCACTAGTAAATTCTCGAACGTGTTGTAGGGCCGCAGTCGATGGCCATTAACTATGAATACAATGTTGTTGTCATCAATGGTCCTGATGTGCACAACACCATTCTGGATGAGCTCTACCAACTCATACGGTCACATCCACCTTTGGATTAATTTTCCCTTCTATTTCTGGAACCTAGAATCGTACAACAACACCCATTCTCCCTCTTGGAACTGCTTTAGCTTAATGTGACGATCATGCCACTGTATGTTTTTTCTTTTATATGATCTTCATTCTTTGTAAAGCATCCATTCAGATTTTTTCCAGCTAATTTAGTTGTCAAACTCTTTCTTTTTGAGCTTCTTCCAAGCTCAAATTTAATTCTAAAGTAGTTCTTAATGTCTTAATATCAAACACAATAGCCATCATTGCACTCTTCCCATAGACCAAATAGAAGGGTGTGAAGCGTATGGTGGATTTCCACATGGTTTTATATGCCCATACTATCTTCGATAGCCATGTAGCCCAATATTTTCTATGTTGTTGCATGGTTTTTATCAGGATGTTCTAAATCTCTATATTCATAACTTCCACTTGCCCATTTTCCTATGGGTGGTAGGGTGTAATCTTACTGTGCCAAATTCTATATTACTTCATCAAATCCTCAATAAACTTGGAGGTAAATTGAGGCCCCTGGTCTGTTGTTATCTCTCTAGGGACCCCAAATCATGTAAAAATATGAACAAATAAAAAATTGATGACTGTTATTTCCTTCGAATTCCTTAATGTTTGAACCTCCACCCACTTGGTGATGTAGTTTGTACGGACTAAAATAAATCTCCTTCCTATCGAAAGTGAATTAATTGGCCCCACAAAATCCATGCCCCACTTATCTAAGGGCTCCAGGTGCACTTGAGGTTAAAGAGGCATTTCATCCCAATGGGTTAATCTGCCCATTCTTTGGTATTCATTGCACTTGCTGGCATAGGTGACCGCATATTTAAATAGAGTGGGCCAAAATTACCCAGCCTGTAGGATTTTATAAGCAGTCCATTTTCTCGCAAAGTGTCCCTTGCATGGTTCATTGTGACAAGCTTTCAGTATTTTTGAGAACTCCTATTCTGCTATGCATCTTCGTATAATCTGATCACGTCCTATTTTAAATAGGAAGCCATCAACCCATAGAAAGGAGGTGCTCTTCTCTATTATCGCCTACTTTTCTTAGGAGGAAAGAGCAGGCGAGGTTCTTTCGGTGGCCAAGTAGTTGGCTATGTTTACATACCATGATGTTTGTTTGCTAATGGTGAACAAGTGTTCATTCAAAAATTGGTCTTCCACTATCGCATGATCTGCTGGCATCAATCTAGATATAAAATTTGCTACCACATTGTCCTTGCCTGGCTTGTCAAATATTTTTATATCAAACTCTTGCAATAGTAGAAGCCATCTGATAACTCTTCCACCAATGGTTGGTTTGCTCATTAAATACCTGATGGTGCATGGTTCGTATGGACAAACATCTGGTATCTAGTGATATAATGGCAGAATTTATTTATGGCATGCACAACTGCAATGAACTCTTTCTCTATCATTGTATAGTTGAGCTCAGACCCTGCCAAGTTTTTTTTGACATAGTAGATGGCATAAAATTCCTCTCCATCATTCTACTCAAGGACTAATCCAATCGCATTGTTGGATGCATCACAATAGATATGGAAGGATATGGTCCAATTCGGTCCCCTTAAAATCGGTGCAGATATTAACTTCTCTTTGAGTGACTGAAATGCTCTTTTTTAGCCTTCTGTCCAGTTGAACTCCACATATTTAGACAATAGCATGTGCAGTGGTTTTGCAATCTTACTGAAGTCGACAATAAATCACCGATAATACCTGGAAAATCCAAGAAAAATTATCACCTCGAACTGTGTTATGGGGCTGGGTAAGTCCTTGATGACTTCAATATTTCTTTGATCAACCTTTATTCCTTCCACAAATATAGGTGTCCCAATACGATGCCCTATTGCATCATAATAAAGCACTTTTCATTACTAAGGGATAAATTATTTTCTGAGCTTATTTTGAGCACTCTTTCCAAGTTTTTGATTGCTTCTTCAAAGGTTTCTTCATAAATGGTGAAGTATTCCATGTACACTTCGACCACATCTCCTATCATGTCTAAAAATATTCTAAGCACCACCCTTTCAAAGGTGGTTGGTGAGTTGCATAACTCGAAAGGCAACACCCGATAAGCAAACATTCCTCATGGGTAGGTGAACATTGTTTTATCCTGATATTCTTCTCCTATCTGGATCTAGTTGTATCCACTGAATCCATCTAGGAAGGAGAAGTACTTTCACCCTAAAAGTGTATCCAAGACATGATCGATGAATGGGAGTGGGAAGTGGTCATTTTTGGTCGCTTTGTTCAATGCCCTATAGTCCACACAAATCTACCACTTCACGTTCTTCTTGGGGACCACCACAAGCAGTGACACCCACTCACTTTTAGAAACTAGATAGATGAATCTGAGAGACAAGATTTTTTATAGCTCCACCTTGACAATGTCTTTCATTTTTGGATGCATTCTTCTTTGTGGTTGCCTGCTTGGAGTCACCTGCTCTTCGAGGTATATTCAATGGGTATAGATTTTTGGGCTGATACCTTTCATATCCGAGTAATCCCATGCAAAATCCCATTAGTGTTTTACCAGGAGCTCTTCCACTTTTGTGAGCTCTGTGGGGGTCAACCTATTGTTGTTGTTTAACGTCTTTCCCGACCCAACGTTTATCTATTGAATGTGGTGGTTTTGGGCATCGGCCAATGGTGACTTAGGCATGGTGATGGAGGATTCTCCCTAGAGGAATTCCATGATAGCGCCATCCTCATATTCATCCTCCGCAAATTCATCCAACACCATCACTGGCTAGATTATGGATAGCTCATTATCTCCACACTCAATCAACATAGGGTCTCCCGACAAATCCACAGATTGCACAGGAGGTGAAATGGTAAAAATTTTGAAATTTTATCCATTGGAGATAGTCATTAGGCCATCACGATAGCTGATGTAAGCATCGATTTTCGCTATCCATGGTCTTCCCAAAATAAGTGGGTAGCCACCCAGCCTTTGTTTTAGATTGTAAGACCAAGAAGTCGACAGAAAATTCCCATGCATCAACCATTACTATTATGTCCTCTAGAATTCCTTCTGATGCTATGGTTGATTGATCGACCAGCTACAACACTGTTGAGGTAGGTCTCAAATCTATGATTTGTAGCCTCTGCATGGTCTCAGTTGCTTTCATTGTTCTAGAAGTGGTCTTGCCTCTCCTTCTTGAGTAGTTTCGATATAATTGTCGGATATCTTCCAGAGCATGCTGGTAGACATCACCTCCAAAAATCATGTTGAGAGCTTCTAATGATTCATTGTTAAGTCATCTCAAAAAGATTATTTTAAGAGACTTCTCGTCTAACTTCGCATAAGGAGATCATTGAATATTGAAATTGAATCTCTCCCAGTACTCCTCAAGAGACTCATCTTCTTTCTACATCATGCTCAGGACCTCCTCTCTTAAGAGATCTATAGAAACTTATTCCAAAAATAATGCAAAAATAAATAACTTAGAAGAAATGACACCACACAATGCACATATGACACACGATATTTACCCTGGTTCACCCGATGTGGGCTACTCTAGCAAAACAAGAGCCACTCCTTGATATTATTATTTTCCTTTCTTGCCCGAAAATGGGATATTACAATAAAATATAAAGGAAACTCTCACAACCCTAAACCACTATGTGGTATTAGAATACAATGGGTACAATAATGTAGGCTAAACCACCCACACCCACCAACCACCTACCAACCTTGGGAATTCTAAAAATTGCTCCACCAATCACTCCAGAAAAAAGGGAAAAAAAAAATTGACGTTGCTAAAAACTACCTTCGACGTGGCCGGGGGGGCTACCGCCCCATCCCAGACCCCTCGTCACCCCCAGGGAGGGCTTCGTCCTCCTTGTGGGGAGATCTGCTCCTCCTACCCTCTCGTGCCTATCATACTATATTTCCTCAGCAAAGGATGAGACACATCCAACACTCTCGGGAGTCTCTTGCTCTCCCAAAGTCTTGATATTGTTCTAAAAAGAGCCTCTTCATTTGATCCCATGTAGCAATTTATTTATCTCCAAGACTAATGAACCACCGCATAAATGCATAGTCTAATGTGGAAGGAAAGAGTTTTAGCTTCTATGTATCATATTTATAGTCCATAGACCTACATAGAACATCAAACTTAAATAAAAATAGGTTAGGGTACTCGATTGGGTATCCTTTGAAGGTAGGAAGGTGAGCAGGGGATATGTTTTTCATTTTGCTTTCTCCTAATCCTTCCTCAATTGGGAAACTAAAGCCACTCTTTGTCGGCTATTTTTATAGGAAATGTGGTCTCTAATGCAGTTCTTATGGCCTTACAATTGTTTAGAACTTTTTGATTCAGGGATCTAAAATCGACTGGTGTTATCGTTTGATCCTCTACAGCTTTCCACAACAGGGCTTCCTCTGAAGGTGTCCTCTTAAATAACAGGTTTAAAATGGTTCATTCTTCCCTAGGTTGATGGGATGAGGAAGCACTTTGCATAAAGTGAGGATTCTAACTCTAGTGGACTGCTGGTGACAAGTATGGAGAATCTAATTTAAATTCAAAGTGTTCGACTGACTCAAATTTTGGACTTTGTTTTACAAAATGACTGTCAGGTCCTCTTTTTCTCAAGGAACTCATACAAATTCAGATGGAAGGTTTTTAGGTATTGAAATTAATCTAGTAGAGGCACTTCCCCAGCCATCTAAAGCACCGTTGAGGTAGGTCTCAAATCTTTGAGTTGTAGCCTCTGCATGGTCTCCTGAGGAATTATGTTGATGGTTACACCGAGATCGACCAACGTATTGGTCAAGGAATATCCCTCAATTTTTATAGTCAATACTGGGCTGCTTGGGTCTGATTATTTAGAATGACACACCTTCCCTAGCATTTAATCTTCCAACTTACCCACAATATTGATAGTCTGGGTTACTTTCCATCCTAACTTCCTCAGGCACATCTCCTTTATCGCCTTAGTATATATCGGGACATCTCATATATCTTGAAAAAGTGGAATTGTCACTGTGAGATTTTTCAAGCTAGAAAGGATATCATACTCTAGCTACATTTTTTTCTTCTATTCTTGTAATCGGTTAGGAAATGGAGCCTTTGTTCTCTCAGCCACTTCTTATTCCACCTATTCTGTAAGAGGTGTTTCTCCTACATCTGCCTCCTCTTCTATCAGTGGAGGTGTCTCTACTCCTAGATGTCTACTTGATATAAGTTGAATAGGATTGCAACTAATATGATACATCGAATACAACTCACCTTCAATCTTGTATGTTGGTTAATTTACTCTGTTATTTGGATTCATCATCGGTTGTGCAGGTAGCTATGTAGGTCTCATTACAGGCAAGGCCGACAGGTTTTGATGGGGGTGAGCTTATGCTACGTTCTGTAGAGCTAGATTCCATGGATCATGGCCTCTCCACTATTATCCAGGATATTGATATGGCATCCAGGGTTTTTGGTTCAAAAATGTTGCTCCTGGGGGTGTGTTGGTCAAAGGCAATGGCCCCACCACCCCATGTTAGGTGGTTGATGCTGGCCTTCTGACATGTATGGTCCTCCCCCATATGATGGCATTCTTGGTGGTGTATTCCACATAGAGTTTTGTAGCCAAACCCTTCGATTACCTATAAAATAGGCTTTTGTAACATCGGCGTCCTCCTTGATACTGGGAAATTGTGGGCACAATCGAGTCTTGTGATTTAGTTTGCAAACCATGCATACTCTAAATTTTTTTTCTGGGTATGCGTTCTTTGCATGCTTTCCTCTGCATTTTGGGCAGAAATAATCCAATGTTGCCTCATTTTCTTACTTCTTTTTCTCCAACAGTAGCATGTCCATTTTTAATGCTAGAGACAAAAGCATCTCGCTTTTCAAATCTTCTAGCATATTGCTTATCTCTATTTTGTGATCGAAGCAGTTGCTTTCATGGTTCTAGAAGTGGTCTTGCCTTTCCTTCTTGAGTAGTTCTGGCATAATTTTTGGACATCTTCTAGAGTGTGTTGGTAGACGTCACCTCCAAAAATCATGTTGAGAGCTTCTAATGATTCATTTTAAGTCCTCTCAAAAATATGCTTTTAAGAGACTTCTTGGCTAACTTCGTGTGAGGATATCATTGAAGATTAAAATTGAATCTCTCCCAGTACTCCTCAAGAGACTTGTCTTCTTTCTACATCATGCTCAGGACCTCCTTTCGTGAGTCTCTTGCTCTCCCGAATTCTTGATATTCCTCTAAAAAGAGCCTCTTCATTTGATCCCATGTAGCAATGTGTTTGTCTCCAAGACCTATGAACCACCATAGAGCTACATCATCTAATGTGGAAGGAAAGAGTTTCAACTTCTACGTATCAGATTTGTAGTCCATAGACCTACATAGAACATCAAATTTAAATAAAAATAGGTCAGGGTACTCGGTTGGGTATCCTCTGAAGGTAGGAAGGTGAGTAGGGGATATGTTTTTCATTTTGCTTTCTCCTACTCCTTCCTCAATTAGGAAACTAAATCCAGATGAAGCCTCTTCATCGGCTATTTTTTTAGGAAATGTGGTCTCTAATGCAGTTCTTATGGCCTCACAGTCATTCAGAAGTTTTTGAGTCAAGGCTTTAAAATCGGCTGGTGTTATCATCTGATCCTCTACAGCTTTCCACAATAGGGCTTCCTCTGATAGTGTCCTCTTAAATAACGGGTTTACAATAGTTCATTATTCCCTTGGATGATGGGATGAGGAAGCACTTTGCATAAAGTGAGGATTCTCACTCCAGTGGATTACTGGTGACAAGTCTGGGGAATCTAATTTAAATTCAAAGTGTTCAGTTGACTTAGATTTTGGTGGACTTTGTTTTACAAAATGACCATTAGGTCCTCTTTTTCTCGAGGAACTCATACAAAGTCATATGGAAGGTTTTTAGGTATTGTAATTAATCTAGTAGAGGCACTTCCCTGACAACGACACCAAAATGTTGCGGACCAAACACATGTTAATTTTGTTCCTATTTTGTCATTGCCCGTGGATTAAAATTTTCAACCTAAGGATCTTTGTAAACTTTAGAAGTGTCTCATACAAGATCACTACAATACCCACTTTGAGATGAGTCCGACTAATTCTATCATTGGGGGGTTTAAAATATCGACAGTCATTCATCCACACCACAATAATTTACGTATGAATAATTAAATCCTTAGAAATCAAATATTCATACGTGCATAATTAACTAGACATGAAAGTAAGTTCACTACGATAATGAAAATAATAGTACAAAAAGAAAACCTATGAAATCAAGAAATTAATCTAAGAAGGCACAAGTAAAAGGGAAGGAATATTGGCTTGGAGTGGGCACAGGCTCCAGCAGCTTCCTTCCAGCTGAACACACGATTAGGAACTCTTGAACTTTATTATGATTGCAAAAGAATTAATACAATGTTTCTATCTCCTCTGAATTATAAATATATTCTCAATATAGATATCTTTCTGGATATATATCAGAGAGTTTTGTGTGTTTTTATATAGCACACACATAGATCTTCTATTACAAGGAAGTTACAATAGTAGTTCAATCTAGACTAAACTAGCATAGCCTGGTAAACGCAATCGACATATGCTAAAAACAGGTATTGTTCCTAATAGTGGCATGTTCGCTAATTGGTTCATGCTTCACCTAGCGTAGGTAAGACGTTCTCATCCATTGGTACAATTCCCAAAATTATCTTGCGTGACATGGAACTAGAACTGCACCAGTCAACATTGCCCACATCTCTTTATATGGTCAACTGGTGAAAATTTGAGGTGCCTTCTCTATGGGGAAGGCACCTACTGATGTTGGGTGCCTTCTTTATGTGGAAGGTGCCTTGACTTGCATGGGGTGCCTTCATTATGCGTAAGATGCCTAAGTATGTTGGGCACCTTCTTTATACGGAAGGTGCCTACCTTTTGTTGGCACCTTCCTTGAAGAGGAAGGCACCTACTTTCTCTTGGCACATTCCTTGAAAAGGAAGGCGCCTACTCACCATACCTTGATCCCAAAATAAACAGAGTTCTAGGTCCATTAAGGACCTCAACTGATCCAAATCTATCAAAACCAATTACATTTCCATAAAAATACACTAAAACACATAAATTAGATAACACACACAATTATATTAAATAATTACATAATAATTCATAAAAGTACATGGTTCCTATTATATTGCCGCATAAAAATTAATGAAACTCATACAAAATATGACCATTTCTGAGGCTCATCACAATCCATTAGTTTTTCATTTGACTAGGTCCTTGTATGGACTTAAACAATCTCCTTATGCATAGTATGAGAAGATTCATTATTTTTTTTTAGTTGTTGGTTTCAATGATATGAGGCTAAACATGATTTTCATATAAAACTTTAGTATTAGAAAACTTTGATTATTGTGTTATATTTTTATGGTCTTCTTATCATTGGTAGGCCCTCTACTTTGATCTAGAATATGAATTCATGGCTTTATTCCACCTTTTAAATGATAAATTTAGGCCTTCTACATTATGTTTTGGGGATTCAAATTCATCAAATAGACTCTAGGATCACCATCTCTTAGCCCAAATATACTTTGGATATTCTTGAGTATCTTAGGATGGAGGAGTGTAATCTTACTTAGACTCTTTTGCCTCAAACCTAAAACATTGGGCTGATTACACCACATGTTTAGTTAATGCCATGTTATATTGGTCTCTTATGGGAGGAATTCTCTATCTCACTTGCACTAGGCTTGATATAGCCTTTATTATTAGTTATTATTCCAAATACATATAGAAATCCTAGGAGAGTCACTAGATAATAGCTAAGAGGATTCTTAGATACATCAAAGGGACCTACCAAATGGATATTTACTACTCCATTGGCTTCCCTATAATTTTGACAAGTTTTTTAGATGTTGATTGGATAGGTGACTTTTATGAGAAGCAATCCACCATAACCTTTATGTTTTATTTGGGATATAACCTGATTTCTTGGTGCTCCATATGCCAATCCACTATTTCTAATGGGGAATCTAATCATCTCAAATAGATGCTCATAATTTTGAAGGATATTGACATTCCTTAAAGCTATCTAGTCACCCTTCAATGTGACAATTAGAGCACTATCTAACTTGTATACAATTTATTATTTCATTAGTGGATAAAGCATAGAGAGATGTGGAAGTACTTTATGAGATGGATTCATACTCATGGGATGGTTGATCTAGTTTTTGTGCCTTCAATAGAATAGACACAAATATTTTGACCAAGGCCATGCCTGAGGTCACTTTTGTGTACATGCAAGAGCTTATTGGAGTTGGAAGGTTTCCCTTAAGGGGGGTGCAAATTCCATGACTAAATTTTGTACTTATATTTGTCATATTTTCCCTTTGGTCCCATGTATACCTTGAAAAGGTACTTTTGTAATTTTTTATAATATTTTATTCTTGAGTATCGGTCTCACAACCTTGGACTAAAGGCATCATGTATTTGGGTATAGATACCCCTTCATACCAACATTTTTGGCTATTAGTTGGAGTGTAATTTTATTTCCTTTTATTTATATAATTCGGTGTCCATAGACACCCCATCATATTCTTTGCTCTATTTTTTTATTGATTATTTCTTAGTTAAGCAATATTGGGTAATGTTTTATTATCATTTCTAGAAACTACTATGAAATCCAACAAGGCTTACACTTCTTAACCCATTGTAAGGTGTTAGATATGATTACCATCCAATAGTATCCATAATTTAGGATTGTATGAGTTACAGTGTAGGATAATTGGTGGCCTTTGGAAAGCCCTAGATAATATTCTTGTAGTCGATCTAGAACTTTTTCTTTCTCAATACACCTCAAGAAGATTCCACCATAGCCTTTATGAAACAACATCCTATCAACTGGTGAGTAGGAAATGGTGTTCTTTAAAATAGTTATTTTTATTCCATTTAATTTTATCAATCTGGGAGTTCATAAACTTTTGAGTACCTATGCATAGTATATGCCTATAGTATTTGGGAGATGATTCCTATATATCACTTGGTTTGGTGGGGGTGTGTTGTTCGTGTAGTTTCAGATTTTACCAAACCATTCAAATTAAAATACAAAAAATAAAATACTTAAAAAGAAATTAGAGGAAGTAAATTGCTGAAATTAAATTACTATTATCAAACACATGACTGAAAGGGAAATTACTAAAATCAAACACACAACTTGAAAGGAAATTGTAGAAAAGAAACACATTGTTAAAATAAATAATGCAGGAAATAAACTCACACAACAAAAAATAAAGAAATAAATAGGGGAGTATTACTACCTAAAGTGGGCCCAAGCTCCCACATATGTCTACCCAGCTTGCTATGTAAATTTCATTGAAAACGCGCAAATGGAGAACACTAACTTTATTGATAATTATGTAGTAAAAAATAGCAATGCCTTGCAGATTAAAATTTTGTTTGGGATTTAGGATCCTTTTCTTTTGGAATGGCTTATGTTTTATACATAACGTAATCATCCCCTATTATAGAAATAGACTATTCTATTTTAATCATGTGATGTGATTCACTAAGGTCAGTGCATGCACAAATGCAATCGGTGTCTAATAAAAGAGCGTCCATGTCTAATTTTAATTATTTATGATAATGATAGTGCTCCCAAAGTTCATACAACAATATATTTCTAAATTTATATGGTCTTCTAGTCAAATAGTCAATGCACAAGATAAAAATACTTTATTTTCATCGGATATAGGTGTCAATCGGTCCATTACCAAGATACAAGCACCTTCTAGCCTATCACTAGAATATAGGTACCGAATATCAACGCTTTTCATATTACTAAATATTAGTTACTTTTCATGTCACTAGAAGATGGGAATTTGTTCTATCACCGAAAGATAGGCACATTTTGACCTATTTCTAGGATACATATGCTTATATTTTTGCCAAAATATAGGTACTTTTCCTTTTGTTAGAATATAGGTACCTTTCGGCTTATTATCGGGATACACGTACCATACCTTAGCAAAATTAGATTCCTTCTAGCACCGCCATCTCCTTTGGTGCATACATCATTCCTTAAACACATTCAATTGTTGTACAGTGCCAGGTCCATGTGGGACCTCGACTAAAAAGTGTGCAAAAGTAATGAAAATCTACAATCTACACACATTTCCCACTAAAAACATTGGTCAAGCATAATATGTCAATTTATATTAAATATATGCAATAATTACATAAAAATACAATTCTAGTGTTAATAATGCCACACATTTTCTCATTAAAATATACATAAAAATAAGCATTTTTGGTGCTCATCATCCCCCCATACCTAAGGATTGCCACGCCCTTGTGGCACCTGCTATCGATAATCCCCTATTTTAGCAATAGCCTTCCAATGCATCCTTCTCTAGTGTCTCCTTTCCTGAGCCATGGTCTTGTCTTTCTCTTTTTCTCGTTTATGTTGACCATGTTTCCTGGGTTGGCTGGGAATTGCCTCTATTGTTGGTTTCTTCTTATGCTGACCACTCTTCTTATGTCCTCCATTTTCAACCCTATAAATGTAATGACATAAAATTCAAGGATTGGTTTGGATTGCTACTATAGGAAATTATGTGTAGGTAGTTGCATTTTTGTTTCAATTATTGGCTTCTCCCACGGTTGAAATCATGACATATCAACTACTTAGGGTTTTGGTAGATGTGCCACCTCTAGGTCAAGTGTTTCCTTGTTTGTATCATTTATTCATTGTAATACTATAGAGGTTGAGGTGTTAGATCTAGAGTGGAACCATAGGATCCTTACCAAATATCCCCATTTGCTAAAAATATTTCATCATTCATGATGGATGACTACCAACAGAACCATACAGATCCTAAAATTACATAGGATGTGTAGGCTTGACATTGATACTTAGCTTCTTGGTCATCCTTTTATGGGCTCATCATTCTTTATTTTCCTTGTTCAATATCTCCTTGAGATTTGCTACCTACTACCAGCAGCTTTCGAAGTCTTTAAGCGATGCATCCCACTCTTCATTAGAGTTGGGATCATGTTGTACTTTCTTCTTTTTTTGTGATGGCTACTTTGCCTTAGCCTTTTCCCATAATTTCTTCATGGGTCATGGGGCTTTTGCATCTGATGGTAGAACCATTATACCAAGTACCACTTCCCTAATTAATTATGATATTTCCTAAACTTTGAGTGGCTCTATCTCCAACATGCATTGGTCCATCGATGTATCAACAACAGGTTCGACCTCTAGTTGATCATCAGACTGGCCAACTACAGTTTGGTCAACCTTTGGCTAATCAATTTATTGGGTAGATATTGAAGGCTCAGTTGACTCCTCTATTTATTGTGCCATGTCATCCTATTTAGCCAACCCTCCAGTTGACTAGGCAACATTGTCACATGTAGGTGCCTCCCTAGCTGACTATGTAACATCCATTTGTGTCATTGACTCCCCATCTAACTAGGCATTCTCCAAGTAGTCAAATTTAGGTTGATAAACTAACTTGGTAGCCTCCTCCTCTTCACTATCTGATATCTCAACAAAAAGGGGCCCACTCTACAAAATAAGGCTACCTTGTTCCTAGGAAGCGTTTGCTACAAGGGTTTCTGATTGGTACCCTGTGTCAGATACCTGGGTATTTGATGCCCTCCTGACATCTGAATGATACACCCATGTGGATTCAATTTTTTTTTCAAGTCAACAGAGGAAATTTTTGGGTTCATGGCCTAGTCTATCTACATAATAGCATCAACCCTATCCTCCTTTATGATGAGCAATTATTGCAATTGTTGCACTATGTTCTTCAGTTGCTACACTTTTTCAGTTAACTACCACTTAATGTGTTTCATTTCTTGTTGCTCAGTAGAAGTAGCCTGAAAAAATTCTTGAAACTCATCCTAAACTTCATTAAATTTCTCCTCCCAATTGGAGGCTTGCACTTTGAATTCCTTCAATTGGCCCTTAAGGTCATCCTTTGAAGATTCATCGTAGGGTACTTTGCTAGAGGCCAAACCCTACAACACCTAGGTGGCCAATTCATCCTCCATGGTATGATCTTCATCACCCTTCAATGAGTTATAGTCAACTAGGGTTTCTATGACCACCTCATTTTTGTTTATAAGTAGTTATGTTGCCCTAATTGTGCTTGATTTGGTATGCTTTGCCTCCCCTACTAAATGACTATGTTGGGAGACAGGTGCTTCTGGTTCATCATCTTGATTATCTCCTTATTGTTCACTAGAACACTCGGATGCAAATTCCTCTACTGCAATAGTTGGTGGTGGTAGCATAGCCCTTTATACCTCAGCATACCAAATTATGGTTGAAATAAGCCCAATATGTCCCAATGCTACCTCTGTACCCATTTGGTATCTTATGGCCTCATCTTACAGGGTACTCAATAAATAGTATGGGACATTAATGTGATCCCCATGCAATAGATGATTCAAAACTGGAGGTGATTGGCATTAATCCAGGAGTATTTATTGGTGCAGGTGAAAAACATGGCCAATTACTTGAACACATACCATCATAGCTCAAGGAAATGCTATTTTGGAAACCCTGACCACATAAATTACATTGTGGGTTGCTCATAAAATCATCGAGTGCATTACTTGATGCTATCCCCCTTGTATGTGTGGTCCCTTATATATGGGAGGTCGGTGACTTCTATGATATACTCCTCTATTATTGGTATCACTAGTCCTCTCATCCATACAATTCCATTGATCATCAAAGCCATAAATTCTTTCACTACCACAAGATATTAGCCTTAGATGACAAAGCAACATTAATCCATCCACTCTACCACTTCGAATTATTCTCAAACAAAACCTGTAATGCCTAAGAGATTCGTATGCTCATATTTCTTCAATGCATGATTGTGCAAAGTTCCTCCCATGATATCTACTTTATTTTTCTAGACTCTAGTTTTAAAATGGGTGCTTTTATCCATTTTAAGCATGCCAGAGAATGCGACTATATCCATAAATATAGGGCACCTATCTTCCTATAATCATCAATAATTATAGAATCTACATAAATAATCATTAAATTGTGTGTTAGGATACATTTGGATATAGGTACATCCATCCCCACATCTTATTAGTATCACATGGTAAATTGTAGGCCTAGGTTTGCATGATTGATCAATAGAATCATGGGGTATGTGCTGGCACATTACACAAAAATATGTTTTTATGATAACTATGCACATACATAACAAAAAAATTAGTACATACCTAGGTGGTTTTTCATGAAACATGATGTGCAGACACCTAGTGGTGCAACTTGATTGATCAAAGTGTGTTGATAGTGTACTGGGGTGAATAACTTGCTTTCATTTTTTTGTACGGGGCAATCTTGTCAAAGTAATGTTATTGGGTACTGCATATTTATTAGTTTCAAGGTCTCATGCTCAACATAAAGGAAAACATGATGATTTTTTTATTTACCATGGGATGACACACATCCTCCTTGGAAGTTGATGTGTTCTATTATTCGTTTCTCAGGAGTATGCATGTTTTATCGATGGGAATACATGGAATTCAACAGTCAAAAATCAGGAAGCAAATAGATTTCATCGTTGGAAATGGAAAAATCAGCATACTCTACTCCATGGAAAGTTATCTTCATTGTATGTGCATGGATATTGGTTCCATTGCTACTCAAAATATAGGAACCTTATTTTTCTTGAATACAGGTATCATTTTCTTCTCTGATGTCGAATATAGGCATCATCTATGCTTCGAAATATAGGCACCCCTCTCTGTTCTACGAATACAGGCACCGTCTGTGTTTGGAATATAGGTGCCTTCTATGTTTGGAATATAGGTGCCTTTTGTGTTTTGCAGAGATAGGCACTATTTACTTTTTTGATGTTGAATATAGGCACCATCTATGGTGGAAAATTAGTGCCCACTGCATCGACCCAAATATAGGTGTCTTCTTTGTCATTTAGATACATGTGCCTTCTAGTTTTGGAAGATAGGTACCTTTTCTACAGTTTGGATATAGGCACCTTCCTTCGGTATAAAGTCAACATCCATTGCATTGACCCGAATATAGGTGCTTTCTTCCTGGTAGGAAGTAAACACCTATACACGAGCCCAGATATTAGTACCACCCTCCTGGAAGGAATTTCGTACCTTCACTCTACTATACTTTTAGAAAGTAGGGAAATTGTAGGGCAACATGGCTTCATGCCTGATAAGCCCAGTTTAACCTAGATATATACAGATTGCATATGAGTCCACATGTCCTGCAAACACACAAAAGTAAAAGGAAAAAAGAGATCATGGCTTCGTGCCTAATAGGCCCAATTGGCCTGGATGTCTATAGATAGTATTTGAGTCCACAACCCTACAAAATAAAAAATAAATGAAACAAAAAAACCTATGCTAAGAATTAAAAATTAATATAATAATAATGTCTATATTACATCGAACACAAAAGCATTCATTGAACTGGATGAAATGTTTTTTCAAAAAATGGAGTTTCTCCCATGCCTGCTTTTGAGTCGGTCGCATAGATTGGATGTGCATGGTATGGTTGTCAGTGATGGCCATTGACTATAAAAATTATGTCACTATCATTGATGGTTTTAACATGGATAGCTCTATTTTTAATCACTTCCACTACTTCATACGGGCCCATCCACATCTGCATCAATTTTCATTTGTGCTCCTAGAATCGAGAATCATATAATAGTTCCCAATCTCCTTCATTAAAATTTTTGGCCAAATGTGGTGATCATGCCATATAGCCCTCTACTTCTGCATTATGTTTGTGTACTATAATGCATCTTTCTTGTATTCATCCAATTGATTTAATTGGTAAATACACTCTTGCTATATAGCGTTTAAGTTTAAATTTAGTTTTGCAATAGTCTGTAGGATTTTTATTTCAAATTTAATTGGCATCATTGTAGTTTTCTATACACCAACTTAAATGGTATAAATCTTGTAGTTGTTTTCTAGGTAGTGCGATATGCCCATACCACTTTTGGTAGCCATTTTTCCTAGTCCTTTTTGTGTTGTTGCACTATCTTGGTGAGAATATTTTCCAACTCTCAATTTGTAACCTCTACCTACCCATTAGCTTGTGGATGGTAGGGGTGGTTTTATTGTGCTAGATCTAAAACTATCTCATTAGTTCTTGAATCATTTTTGAGGTGAATTGTACCCCTGATCAGTGGTAATCTCCTTGGGAACATCGAACATGGTGAAAATTAATCCGTACAAAAACTATGCTACATTATATTCTTTTGTATTTATTAGTGCCTGCACTTAAACCCACTTAGTAATATAATTAGTACATACTAAAATATACCTTTTACCATTAGATTGTGGATTGATTGGTCCGACAAAATCCATCCCCCATTTATCAAATGGTTCAATATGCACATGGGGCTGAAGAGGTATTTCATCTTGTAGAGTCAATCTACCCATTCTCTAACATTGATCATAATGGATGACATATTTTATTGCATATTTAAATAATGAGGGCCAATAATACCCTATTTGCAAAATTTTAAATGCAATTCTTCGTCCTGCAAAATTTCCACCACATAGTTGTCATGACAGGATTTTAATATTTCTACGGTTTCATTTTCTGCAACACATCTTCTCATGATTTGATCAGGGCCTGTCTTAAATAGGCAACCATCAATCCATGAGAAGGCTACACTCTTTTCAATTAAATTTTGAGCTTCTTAGGGTGAGAGTGCAAGGGATATTTTATCGATGGCCAAGTAATTAGCCATATCGACATACCATGGTACTTGGCTATCAAGAGCAAAGAGATGCTCATCTGGAAATCGATTCTCAGTTATAGTGTTGTCTTGAGAGATTAGTCTAGACAAAAAATCTGCAACAATGTTATCTTTTTCAGATTTATCTACTACAGTCACATCAAATTCTTGCAGGAGTAAAATCCATCAAATAATTCTACCACTTACCAATTGCTTGTTCACATTTGTTTGTCCAAACAAACTCAACATATTTATTCAATAACATGTTCCTAGGTTTGGTGATTTTACTAAAGTCTTGTATGAATTACATGTAGTACCCAGTAGAGCCTAAGAAACTGCAAACATCTCTCATTTTTTAGGGGGTAGGTAATTCTTTAATAAATTCTATTTTCTATTTATCTACCTTGATCCCTTCAATGGAGATATGGTATCCCAACACTATCCCTTCCTCCATTAACATGAAATATTTTTGTTACTTAGGGATAGGTTTGTTTCTTGACAACGTTGGCGTAATTTTTCTAGATTAGTTGTACCTTCTTCAAACGTTTTACTATAAATGGTGAAATCATCTATATAGACCTCTATAGTATTTCCTACCATATTTGAAAATATGTTAAGGATGACTTTCTAAAATGTCATAGGTGTGTTGCACAACCCAAATGGTAAGACTCAATAAGCAAAAGTACCCCAAGAACAAGTAAATATAGTCTTATCCTACTCCTCATCCTCTATTTGGATTTGATTATAGCCACTAAATTCATCGATGAACAAAAAGTATTTTCATCCTGCCAGGGTATCAAGGACTTGGTCTATAAAAGGTAGGGGGAAATGGTCTTTTCTAGTGGATTTATTTAATATTTGGTAATCCACACAAATCTACCACTCACCATTTTTCTTGGGCACTACTACCAAAGGTAAAACCCATTGACTATCCAAAATGAGATAGATAAATCCTATTGATAAAAGTTTTTGTAGTTCAACTTTTCCTATTTCCTTCATTGTTGGATTCATCCTCCTTTGAGGTGATGTGCAAGGTGTAGCCAAATTATTGTCATTGTTGTCAACACAGACAGAGGATCGGTTGATACAATGGACAGGAGTTCATTGATGAGCAAGGTGCAGCAAAAGTATTGTTATTGTTGTCAACACAGTTAGGTTGATCGGTTGATACAATGGACATAGTCAGGGAGATCGGTTGATGCAGTGGACAATAGATCGGTTGATGAAGTGAACAAGAGTTCAGAGCGTTTAGAGCATGTGCAATGATTCTTCAAGAAGAAAGAAGTTGCCCATATGCAAAAGCTCAAAGAAAAAGACAAGTAAGAAAACTGTCATGATATCGCGACATGTTGAGCATGCATGAGAAACTGTCGCGATATCGCGACATGTTTGAAGAGAGAGAAAGCACAAGGAAAACTATCGCAATATCGCGACATGTTTGAGGAGAGAGAAAGTGTAAGAAAAATTATTGCGATATCGCGACATGTTTGAGGAGAGAGAAAGTGTAAGAAAAATTATTGCGATATCGCGACATGTTGGAAGAGAGAGAAAGAGCAAGAAAAACTGTCACGATTTTGCGACATGTTGGCAGAGAAGAAAGCAAATGGAAAAACTTTCACGATTTCATGACATGTTGGAGGCAAAGAAGCCAAGTGGAAAAACTATCGCGATTTCATGACATGTTGGCAGAGAAGGAGGCAAGTAGAAAAACTATCACAATTTCGCGACATGATTCTATAAGAAGGCACGGGCAAAGAAAACTATCACGATTTCATGACATGTTTGGAGAGAAGGCACAAGCAAAGAAAACTATCATGATTTCGTGACATGTTTGGAGAGAAGGCGCAAGCAAAGAAAACTGTCGCGATTTCGTGACATGTTAGGGGAGAAGGAGCTTGCAAAGAAAAGTGTCATGATTTTACGACAATCTGCAAGAGAGGCAGTACGGACGAAAATGTGTCATGATTTCATGACAGGTTTGAGAGAAAGAGCTCGCAAGGAAAAGTGTCATGATTTCATGACAATTTGCAAGAGGAAGCGCTAAGGAGAAAAGTGTAACGATTTTGCGACATGTTCTGTTTTTGCTGGTGCATGTAAAGAAGAGTGTATGGCAGCGAAAAGTGTTGTGATTACGTGACATGTCATGTTTTTGCTGATGCATGCGAAGAAGAGTGTACGGTAGCAAAAAGTGTCATGATTTCGTGATGTCATGTTTTCACCAATGCAAGCAGAGAAGAATGCAAGGAAGCGAAAAGTGTCGCGATATCACGACATGTCATGTTTTCATGGGTGCAAGCCGAAGTAGAGTTAACTGAAGGAAAATGACAATTACAGATGCAGTTATAGAAAGAATTCATGCAGCCATAATAAGAAGAGTTAACTAGAGTCAGAACTGCAGTTGCAGAAAGAAAATCATGCAGGTAGAATAAGAACAGTTCACTGGAGTCAGAACTGTAGTTACAGGGGGCAGTTACAGAATAAAGTTATGCAGCTAAAATTAGAACAGTGCATTAAAGGAAGAACGGCAGTTACAGGGCACGTGTCGCAGTGAAACCATCGAGCAGTGGTTATACTGTCAGTTCGAAACAAGAGAAAAATCCATTAATAGGTTGCGTATAAGAATAGTGTGTCAGAAAGGAGTTACTCACAGGAGTAGTTATGAATAGGTTGCATGCGGGTTAATGGCAGTTATAGAAGACTTAGGGTTTCAAGATGAAAATATTGATATAAAAGGGTAGTTGCGTGCAGAAGAAAATGTAATGCTCAGAATTGAAAAGTGTGCCGCCATAAAGAGGGAAGGTGCCGCTGCTGAAAGAGTAAATGCGTCGCGAGGGCAGTTGCATGGAGATATGTGTTGTAAGAGAGTGTTGAGCTCTGAACGGGGAGATAGAGCAGTGTGTTGCTGAGTAGAGAAAAAGAGTTGTGAAAAAGGATGTATAAAAAGCACGGCTAAAATAAAGAAGGATAGAGAGTGCAGTAGAGAGAGAGAAGCTTAAAAAGGTGCAGTAGAGAGAAAGTAGCTAAGAGTTTCTCAGTAGGAAAGAGTGTTGTTGTATAGAGGGATAGTGTTGTGGGCTGTTATAAAGCTAGAAGAATGTTGTAAGAAGTACAGAGTTGTGAGAGCTGCAAGAGTAAGCTATAAGAAAGGGCTATAAGTGTGCAGTAAGTAGAGCTATAAAAGTGTGTATGCTTCCATGAGATTGATTTGAGGTAAGCTAGACCAGTGAGGGTCTTGTAACATAGAAGGCATTTTTATGTCAATCAAGATTTAAAATAGAAGTCCAAGTTGGTGCCTGGAATCAAGGGTTGGTGCTCCTTTCTGTTGGTGCAGATAAATCAGGGGTTGGTGCTCCTTCCAATGGGTGCTGGTGAACTAATTGTGAATTTGGTGCTTTGCAAAGGCTGGATTTGGATGGGAGTCCAAGCAATCTATTTTTGATGAGTAGCCAAAACTGGTGAACCTCGTTAAATCTTGTGTTATGTGTTGCTATCTTGTTACATTTTCTACATCTGTTTGTAAGCATTCATTAGTTCTAAATTAAGAGATGAAGATTTAAGTTTTTAATTAGCTGCACTGATTCACCCCCCCTCTCAGTGCCATTGTCAGACTAATAATTGGTATCAGAGCCAAGTTTCCAGTTCAGGCTAAATCAGTCAGGGTTGATCTTGGATTAGTTCACAATGGGTAAGAAGAATAGATCCTCCTTCAAAAAGGCATCTCAGCCAGTTTCAGTTCTTGTAGAAGAGAAAACTGAACTAGAGAAGGTAGAAGAAGTGGATTCTGAAGAATGCAATGAAAACCTAGAGTTTGAAGTAGATCTAGAAGGTGATTTGGTAGCCGCACTTGAAGAGTTGAGTATAGAAAAGAAAAAGAACAAAAGAATGTCCAAGAAGTTAGAAGAGTATGGGGATGAGATTGAAGATCTCTTCCTACAAGTTCAAAAGGCCAAGAAATCAGAAGAAGCCTTGAAGACACACCTGGATGATGAAGATGATGTATGCAGCACAAGTAAAGAGGAATCTAACAAAGTTATTATTGATCTAAAGCTGCAAGTAGAACAGTACAAAAGGATTGAAGATACTCTCAGGTCTCAAATCAATGAGAAAGATACTGTTTGTTGCCAACAAGAAGAAGAGATTATTTCATTGAAGAAACAACTAGAAGAGGCCAATGTAAATCTCAAATATGAGAAGAGCACAGAGTTTCTAGATAAAATGATAAAGCAACAAAGAAGCTCCATGGCTAAGTCTGGTCTTGGATATGAAGCTGAACAACCGTCATCTTCCAAAAGTACAGAAAAGAAGAAGCCCACTGCTGAAGGATCGAGGCAAGGAAAGTGTGAAGCTGAACAACCGTCATCTTCCAAATATGTAGAGAAGAAGAAGTTCAAGGTTGAAGCTGAATCTTCAAAAGGAAGAAAATATCAAAGAAGATCTACAACAAAGCAACCACAACAAAAGAGGTTCTCTCACTCTCACTCTTTTAATAATAATGATTTTAATGGCTATTGTTCTAAATGCAACTACTATGGTCACAAGGCATTTTATTATGGATAGAATAATAGATCAAAGAGTTATGCTGATAGAAATACATCTGCTTCTCTGAGTGAACACCCTGTGCAATGTTTTAATTGTAATGGCCATGGGCACATAGCAAGGTTTTGTCCAAGCACTTATGTATCCAATCTAAGGCAAGACCATATATTTCATCATACACACAAAATGCAATACAGACAGGGAATAAAACATGTGTAATGTTTTAAATGTAATGGTCATGGGCACATAGCAAGGTTATGTCCAAACACTTCTGTATCTAATCTAAGGCAAAATCGTAGATTTCATCAGAATCAAAGAGTGCATCATAGACAGGGATCATATCATGTGCATAAAATAAAGGAAAATCTTCATCCATCAAGGATGCACAAGATACAACCCCGCAAGAGAAATTTTCAAGTTCACAAACAAGGGCAAAATAGGGATGTAGTTGAAAAACTCAAGCCCAAGTTCAGGATAGTCTGGAGAAAGATAGAAGAAAAGGAATAGTGTCTCCTTGGACTGAAGGAGACTACTGCGCTATTGCACTAAGCCACTCCAGGTGGCACATCCTTAGGGGGAGCAATCTTAAAATTTTATTTTAATGCTCCTATGTATTTGGCTAGTTATCTGAGGATGAAAGACCAACAGTCGAGAAATTGTTGTACAGTTGTTAAAGTGTGTTTTCAGTTTATGCAGTGGAATGTGGAAGTGTCGTGAAGGGTTGTGTTTAAGTTGAGAGTCGTCACCATTGGTAGTAGTGCTATATGTCATTGTTGTACTATTAATGGTTCTTGTTGTAACTGTTCAAAGCTATGGATTATAACAGTTCAGATCATTTGATTAGTGGAAGAATGCTTGCCCTAGCTACGTATTTGTGTTTCGATAAAAGCAGCGTGTATTTGTTTGACACATTGATGTTAAGATTGTGAGATCTTTCATGATGCCTTGGTGAAATTATTTTATTCACAGACAGTTTCATTTCAACTGTTGATAAAATGCCAATCCAAGGTTAAGAAGTATGAGGCTGAGTAAGGTGCACCATGGTTGGCCATAAAGTGTTTGACAAAATGTCTTCTCCTGATTTGCATAGTTGAAAGTAAGGTGTGATCTGCAGTAACTGTAGAAAACTCAAATCAGGTTGTAAATATAAAAAGGAATTTGGTTGTGTTGTAGTATAGTATTTGATGCTTACACAGAGTTGAAAGTGGATTGAGGTAGCCTACTAGATTCTCACTGCAGAGAGAGACAAACAGCTGTCATTAGGTTCAAGCTTGTTGAGAATATCCAAGATGCATGGTGGAGATGTATGCAGATGTTGCTGGCATTGCAGAACAAAAAGTTGGCCATGAAGTGTGTGACAAAATGTTGTCTCCTGAGTCAAACAGTTGAAAGTAAGGTGTGACCAACGGTGACTGTAGAAAACACAGACCAAGTTGAAAATGTAAAAAGTGATTGGTTGAGTTGTGTTGAGATTGGGAGTTAAGTATAGAACATATTGAGTCTCTAAAAATTCTCTTTATGCTTCTATGAGGTTGATGAATCACATTGGGTCTCTAACAATTCTCTTTGTGGGTTCATGCTAAGCAAGTTTTTCTTGATGAACTTGTGAGCTGATTTGGACAAGTTCTAGTGAAGACTTGTGAGCTGAATTGGACAGGTTCTAGTGAGGACTTGTGATCTGATTTGGACAAGTTCTATGTGAGCTTGTTAAGTAGGTTCTGTGTGAGCCTATTGACAGAGTACAGATAACAGAGTCTCAATGGATAGAGATCCAGCAGCCAACTCAGTTGAAGATAGATCTGAGTAATGCCTATTATGCTTATCATGATGTTGTCAAACAGTGAAATGAAGTGGTCACATATTCCCAAGAATAGTCTAAGAATTGACTAGCTATTGGGATCAAATTATTAGGGGGAGCATTTATGCATCTGTTTATCATATTGCTCATATTTATGCTTTTTGCTAACTATAATATTTTTTGCCTGAGAATGTTGTGCATTGACTCAGGGAGAGTTTTGCAGTCACCCTTTGGTATTATTGTCAAAGGGGGAGAAGAATTATAGGTAATTGCACGCAATTAAGTGTGTTGCCAAAAATTCCAAAGGGGGAGATTGATGTGCAAGGTGCAGCCAAAGTATTTTCATTGTTGTCAACACAGACAGAGGATCGGTTGATACAATGGACAGGAGTTCATTGATGAGCAAGGTGCAGCAAAAGTATTGTTATTATTATCAACACAGTCAGGTTGATCGGTTGATACAATGGACACAGTCAGGGAGATCGGTTGATGTAGTGGACAATAGATCGGTTGATGAAGTGAACAAGAGTTCAGAGCATTCAGAGCATGTACAATGATTCTTCAAGAAGAAAGAAGTGGCCCATATGCAAAAGCTCAAAGAAAAAGACAAGTAAGAAAACTGTCACGATATCGCGACATGTTGAGCATGCATGAGAAACTGTCGCGATATCACGACATGTTTGAAGAGAGAGAAAGCACAAGGAAAACTATCATGATATCGCGACATGTTTGAGGAGAGAGAAAGCACAAGAAAAATTTTTGTGATATCATGACATGTTTGAGGAGAGAGAAAGCACAAGAAAAACTGTCGTGATTTCATGACATGTTGGAAGAGAAGAAAGCAAGTGGAAAAATTGTCGTGATTTCGTGACATGTTGGAGGCAAAGAAGCCAAGTGGAAAAACTGTCACGATTTTGTGACATGTTGGTAGAGAAGGAGGCAAGTAGAAAAACTATCGTGATTTCGCGACATGATTCGATAAGAAGGCGCAGGCAAAGAAAACTGTCACAATTTCATGACATGTTTGGAGAGAAGGTGCAAGCAAAGAAAACTATCGTGATTTCATGACATGTTTGGAGAGAAGATGCAAGCAAAGAAAACTGTCATGATTTTGCGACATGTTAGGGGATAAGGATCTTGCAAAGAAAAGTGTCACGATTTCGCGACAATCTGCAAGAGAGGCAGTACAGATGAAAATGTGTCATGATTTCACGATAGGTTCGAGAGAAAGAGCTCGCAAGGAAAAGTGTCATGATTTCACGACAATTTGCAAGAGGAAGCGCTAAGGAGAAAAAGTGTCGCGATTTCGCGACATGTCGGGTTTTCGTGATCCGATGAGAAGAAAAGCGCTAAGGAGAAAAAGTGTCACAATTTTGTGACTATTGCATGATAGAGAAGGCAAGATAAAAAGTGTCACGATTTTGTGACATATTGCAAGAGGAAGCGCTAAGGAGAAAAAGTGTCATGATTTCATGACATGTCGGGTTTTCACGATCCGATGAGAAGAAAAATGCTAAGGAGAAAAAGTGTCACGATTTTGTGACATATTGTAGGAGAGAGAAGGCAAGATAAAAAGTGTCACGATTTCATGACATATTGCAAGAGGAAGAGCTCGAGAGAAAAAATGTCACGATATTGTGACATGTCGCATTTTTGCGACCTACAGAGAAGAGAAGAGCTAAGGAGAAAAGATGTCGCGATATCGCGACATGTCGCATTTTCATGACTAAGAAAGGAGAGAGAATGTACGGAGATAGAAATGTCGCAATATCATGACAACAGCAAAGAGGAAGACTCCGAAGGATGAAGTGTCACGATTTCATGACAGAAGCAAAACTAAAGAGCATGGAAGCAGAAGCATCGCAATTTCATGACAAATTCAAGGAGGAAGAGCTCAAAGGTGAAAGCATCGTGATTTTGTGACATGTTCCATTTTTACGGGCGTAAGGCAGAGAAAAGCACAAGGCAGCGAAAGTGTCATGATTTCACGACATGTTTCGTTTTCGCTGGTGCATGCAAAGAAAAGTGTACGGCAGCAAAAAGTGTCACGATTTCGTGACATGTTCCATTTTTGCTGGTGCATGCAAAGAAGAGTGTATGACAATGAAAAGTGTCACGATTACGTGACATGTCATGTTTTCGCTGGTGCATGCAAAGAAGAGTGTACGGCAGCAAAAAGTATCGCAATTTCGTGACATGTTATGTTTTTGCCAGTGCAAGCAGAGAAGAATGCAAGGAAGCAAAAAGTGTCGCGATGTCGTGACATGTCATGTTTTCGTGGGTGCAAGCCGAAGTAGAGTTAACTGAAGGAAAATGATAGTTACAGATGTAGTTACAGAAAGAATTCATGCAACCAGAATAAGAAGAGTTAACTAGAGTCAGAACTACAGTTGCAGAAAGAAAATCATACAGGTAGAATAAGAACAGTTCACTGGAGTCAAAACTGTAGTTACAGGGGGCAATTACAGAATAAAGTTATGTAGCTAAAATTATAATAGTGCATTAAAGGAATAACAAGAGTTACAGGGCACGTGTCGCAGTGAAACCATCGAGCAGTGGTTATACTATCAGTCTGAAACAAGAGACAAATCTATTAATAGGTTGTGTATAAGAATAGTGTGTCAGAAAGGAGTTACTCACAGGAGTAGCTATGAATAGGCTGCATGCGGGTTAATGGTAGTTATAGAAGACTTAGGGTTTCAAGATGAAAATATTGATATAAAAGGGTAGTTGCATGCAGAAGAAATTGCAATGCTCAGAATTGAAAAGTGTGTCGCCATAAAGAGGGAAGGTGTCGCTTTTGAAAGAGTAAATGTGCCGTGAGGGCAGTTGCATGGAGATATGTGCTGTAAGAGAGTGTTGAGCTCTGAACGGGGAGATAGAGCAGTGTGTTGCCGAGCAGAGAAAAAGAGCTATGAAAAAGGATGTATAAAAAGCATGGCTAAAATAGAGAAGGATAGAGAGTGCAACAGAGAGAGAGAAGCTTAAAAAGGTGCAACAAAGAGAAAGCAACTAAAAGTTGCTCAGTAGGAAAGAGTGCTACTATATAGAGGGATAGTGTTGTGGGCTGTTACAAAGCTGGAAGAATGCTGTAAGAAGTATAGAGCTATGAGAGCTACAAGAGTAAGCTATAAGAAAGGGTTGTAAGTGTGCAGTAAGTAGAGCTGTAAAAGAGTGTATGCTTCCATGAGATTGATTTGAGTTAAGCTAGACCAGTGAGGGTCTTGTAACACATAAGGCATTTTTATGTCAATCAAGATTTAAAATAGAAGTCCAAGTTGGTGCTTGGAATCAGGGGTTGGTGCTCCTTTATTTTGGTGCAGATAAATTAGGGGTTGGTGCTCCTTCCAGTGGGTGCTGGTAAACTGATTGTGAATTTGGTGCTTTGCAAAGGCTGGATTTGGATGGGAGTCCAAGCAGTCTATTTTTGAGGAGTAGCCAAAACTGGTGAACCTCATTAAATCTTGTGTTATGTGTTGCTATCTTGTTACATTTGCTGCATCTGGTTTTAAGCATTCATTAGTTCTGAATTAAGAGATGAAGATTTAAGTTTTTAATTAGCTGCACTGATTCACCCCCCCCTCTCAGTGCCATTGTCAGACTAACATGAGGTTATCTTACCGATCTTGCAATATCTTCCAGATAAATTTTCTGTGTGCAGACTTTAGGTGCAATACCCCTCATGTTCTTATAGTCCCACACAAAAGTAGTTTTATGGTTGACTAGTATTTCTTTCAACTTGTCCTCTTGAACAGTTGGCGATGCATTGTCCATGTTCAATTTTTTTCTAGATTCTACCTCTACCTTCTTAACATGTTTTTCCATGTTGTCTACAAATGGGGATTCTATAGGAGGATGTGAATATTCTCCTTGAAAGAAGTTTGTTATGACTACATCTTCATCAGTTTTATCTTCTACCTCTTCTATATTCATTACTTGTTGTAGCATTGGCAAGGCATCAACATGTTCAAGGTCAAAATTAGGCTCCCCCAATTCAACAGTAGATTGTGCAAGAGGGTAAATGACTAAATTTTTTATATTCTATCCATTGGATATTGTCATTTTCCCCATCCTACAACTTATGTAGGTGTCAAATTTTTCTAGCCAAGGATGTCCTAATATGAGTGGGTAACCATCCAATCCTAATTTTGACTCTAGAACTAGGAAGTCTATCAGATATTCCCATGCATGCACTGTTACAATCATTTTTTCTAGAATTTTCTCTAGGAGTACTGTAGACCAATAAGCCAATTGTAGAACTATTTTTTTTGGCCTTATATCTATTTTTTTGCTTGAAAATAAGGGATTATAACTTGGGTCCCCCACCCTTGGTTGGCCTCATATTTGTTAGTTGCAGTTTTTGCATGGTTTCTTTAGGCATCACATTTATGATTATGCCTAAATATACTAAAGTATTGGATAGCCTCAAGCCTTCAATTTGTACTATTACAACTAGGCTTCTTAGATTACATTACTTTGGGTGGTAGGCATTTCCTAACATTAAATCAGCTAACTGACCTACCACATGCATTGCTTTCAATGACTTCCATTATAATTTCTTAAGACATAATTATCTAATGGATTTTGTGTAAATTGGCACATCTCTTATGGCTTGATAGAGGGGAATTATAATGGTCGGGTTTTTCAACCCTTCCATTATAACAAATTTTGGATGCACTTTCTTTCTAGGTTTTTGTAATCATTGTGGAAAAGGTGGAACCTCTTCATTGGTTATTGGTTTAGCAGTTTTATTTTCTTCCACCCCCTCTACCGAAGGTGTTTGTTCTTCTACTTCTACTTCTATTTCCTCTTCCTCCACTATTGGATGTGTGGGAGCTACTCCTAACTATCTACCTAACCTAAGTTGTACAGGATTATAATCTACTTGTTCTATGCTAATATGGTACATAGGGTACATCCTCGCATCTACCTGATATGTGGGATTATTTATCTTATTGTTTGGATTTTGGGTTGGTTGTGTCGGTAGTTGTTGTGGTCTAGAAGTAGGTGGTATCGATAAACTAGGCAGTAGTGGTGTTTTTGTTGTGGTTTGTAGAGGTGAAGTCCACGTATTATAATTTTTCCACTATATTTCAACTTTTTGGTATGGCATCCATGGATAAGAGATGTAGGGAGTAGACCCTTGGGTGGAATTCATCCAAGGTGGTTGACCCCACCATCTCATATTGGGTGGTTGAGCTTATCCTTGGTTCATAAAATTGGATCCCCTATATTGTGGTACTCCTCCTGGCATTCCACCTCCCATAGGAAACTATTGTCACTTTCTCCTATTACTCATGAAGTAAGTTTCAACTACTTCTAGTTACTCTTTCATGTTGCTAACTTCAAGCACAATTTCATTTTGTGATCCATTTGACAAAAAGCACACACTTGGATCTTGTTTTTCAAACACTCATTCTTGGGGTGGTTTCTTCTATATCTTGGGCAGAAAAAAAAAAAGCTAGTGTTACTTTAGTTTGCTACTTCTTTTTCTAAGTTTGCAATGTGTCTAATTGAAGTGCAATGATAGAATCTCACTCTTCATGTCTTCTAGCAAATTGCCTATTTCTACCTTGGTTACGGAGGTTGTGATTTTTTTTCCTCAATTGATGGGTTTACCCTTTCATCTAGAATAATTTTGATAAAACTATCGATATCTAACATTTGGTGTTGGTAAATGTCACATCCCAATAACAATTTTAGGGCTTCTAAGGATTCATTTGTGAGACCCCTTAAGAATATGCTTCTCAAGGATTTTTCATCTAGTTTTGCATGGGATGAACAGTGAAAATTGAAGTTAAATCTCCCCAAGTAATCTTCCAATGAATTTTCCTTCCTTTGTGACATATCTAGGACTTCTTCCCTAGCATCTCATGCCCTACCAAAATCTTGGTATTGTTCTAGGAATATTTTCTTCATGTCTTTCCAGGTGGTAATTTTTTGTTCCCTAGACCGATAAACCAGCGTAGTGTTGAATCATCTAACGTAGAGGGAAATAGTTTCAATTTTTGGGCATTATTTTTATAGTTCACTAATCTACAAAGGACATCAAATTTGAAAAGAAATAAATTAGGGTCCTCAATTGGTAGTCCTCTAAAAATATGAAGGTGAGTAGGAGAGATATGTTTCATTCTCCTCATAATTCCTCAATTGGAAAGTCAAAACTGGTGGAAGCTTCTTCATTTTCAGCCATTGTTTAGGTAATGTAAGTTCTACTATGGCTTCTTTTAAGGCAGCTAGCAAGGTATCACACTAATTTTTCTTATCTTCTAACAATATTCCTAAATCTAAATTTGAAATAGTTTCATATTAAACTACCTTCCATCATTGGGTATTCAATAAATCCCCCTTGGCTCTTGTGTTTTCAAACAAAGGTCCTAAATCAAAACTTGAAGCAAATCCCTCTTCGAGATATTTCCACATTGGATCATTTTTAAAGGAAGTTTGTCCAACTATTGGATTAATATGCCAAGGTGTCTCTAGTGGAGATGATGGTGCAGCTTTAGGAAGTATTTTAAATACTTCAGAAGAAATATTAGAAGGTATTTCAGGTGGTTCTAACATGACCTTTACCCTTTTAACAACACTTCCATTCGGTCCTCTTAGTCTTGGTAGACTCATACATTATTAGGTAAGGGATCTATGTGTAAGATATTCTGAATATTTATTTTTAGGTCGACTAACCTACATATCCGAAAATGCTCCAATTGGCACTCCCTAGCAATGGTGCCAAAATGGTAAGCAGAAAATGGTGTTCCTGAAAACAGTTATTTTCCTTCTTTTTAATTTTATCAATCCGGGAGTTCATAAACTTGTTGAGTACCTATGCATATTATATGCCTGTAGTATTTGGGATATGAGTCCTATATATCACTTGGTTTGGTGGGGGTGTGTTGTTCGTGTAGTTTTAGATTTTACCAAACCATTCAAATTAAAATGCAAAAAATAAAATACTTAAAAATAAACTATAGGAAGTAAATTGCTGAAATTAAATTACTATTATCAAACACATGATTGAAAGGAAAATTACTAAAATCAAACACACAACTTGAAATAAAATTGCATAAAAGAAACACACTATTTAAAATAAATAATGTAAGAAATAAAATCACATAGAAAAAAATAAAGAAAGGAGTAATTAAAGAGGGGAGGATTACTACCTGAAGTGGTCCCAAGCTCTCGCAGATATTCGTCCAGCTTGGTATGTAAATTTCATCGAATATGCGCAAATGGAGAACACTCTAACTTTATTGATAATTATGCTATACAAAATAATAACTCCTTGCACATTAAAAATTTAGGATTTGGGATTTGAGATCCTTTGCTTTGGGAATGACCTACATTTTATACATAATGTGGCCATCCCCTATTACAAAAATAGTTTGTTATATTTTAATCATGTGATGTGATTCGCTACAATCGGTGCGTGCACAGTTGCAATCAACATCTAATAAAATAGTATCCCTATCTAATTTTAATTGTTTACGATAATGATAGTGCTCCCTAAGTTCATACAACAATATATTTCTAACTTTGCATGGTCTTCTAGTCAAATAGTCAACGCACTGGATAAAAGCACTTTATTTCCACCAGATATAGGTACCAATCAACCTGTTACCGGGATATAGGTACCTTTTGGTCTCTCTCCAGAATATAGGTGTCAAATATCGATGCTTTCCATATTTTAAATATTAGTTAATTTTATTGTGTTAATAATACCACACAATACCCCATTAAAACATGCATAAAAAATGAAAATTTTTGGTGCTCATCAACCAGACTATAATTTATCTTTTATCTAAACTAATTATTTTGCATTGTTGTAAGGCCTCTTAGGATTGTAATGATCTGTATATAGTCAATTATATTCTATATCCATCTAGATCGTGTGATTTTTACCTTAGGATTCCTATTCCTCAAGGAAGTTAGCCTACTAATTTGCATGAGTCTTAACTCGGTAGTTACATAATAATCTATCCCATACTAGGTTCATTAGCTTAATATCTATATCAAATTCTTATATCTTCAATATCCAACTTGTCTGCTTCGTCCTAACTCATATTATAGAATGAAATACCAAACACTTTGAGTGTACCATGAAGATTATTGTCTTTCTCTAGGGAAGTAATGAAAAACTTCTTAAGGGCCTTCATCTTTGTATACAATTTATTCTCAATAAAGTTACGCTTTATTCATTTGTGTGAAGAGTCTAACTTATGAAAACAATCAAATTTTATACTTCTTGGTCATTCTTTTGAGTAAACACTACTATAATTTTTATGGTTATGTTAAATATATACAAGATTAAATCTTTACAATAATCTAGATTTACCCAAACTAGAGCTTAAGCTATGGCCTCTTTGATATTCTACAATGCCTTATTTTCTTTTTTCACCCAAGTGAAGGATATATCTTTCTTTAGCATCTTGGTGATGGGCCTAATGACCTATGTAAAGTTGGTGATAAACTTCTTGAAGAAGTTTATCTAGGCAAGGTAGATTGTGGCTAGGAAAGCCTTGATTCTATCTAAGTCAATTTCTAAGCCACTCATGAAGAAAATAAATCCTAATAAATTTCCTTTCTCCCTATTTAAGATGCACTTTTTGGGGTTTGGGGAGATGCAAAACTCCCTCCATCATTCAAATACAACATGTAAGTATTCCAAATTCTTACTTCTCTCCTTAGTAAAAACTATATTATCATTTAATAATATGAGTATGATTATGTTAATGATGATAATAGAATTCTTTAGGGACTAGAGAGGGCTCTGCTAGGGTTTGATGAGGAAAAACTACTCTGCTAGGGTTTGATGAAGAAAAACTGCTCTACGGGGATGGCAGCAGCTTTCGGAGGAGGTCTAAAAAATTGGAGGAATGTCATGATGGCATCGGGTCCGACACAGAGAGTGCATGCTCGTGATGTTTTTTCATCTGAAAATGACTGGAAGGAACAGGATTTTCCAGTGCATGTCGGGAACCGCTTGTTAAAGAACAATGGATGTTTGGAATGATGTGAAGCCAAGCCAGTTCTAGTGGTTCAACCAGACTTGGTGGCGGAATATGTGGAGTATCTAACCAAACATGCCCTTATTGGTAAATTTTTGGGCATCCAAATTTCTCTCCCCTTTGTGGAGGCTTGGGTCAAGAAGACTTGGAATCCTGAAGGTGATGTGGAGGTGATGCTGAGTGCGAACAACTATTTTATGGTGGTTTTCTCTTGTATTGCAGATCGTAACAAAGCATTTGAAGGGGGTCCTTATTTCTATAACCAAGTGGGACTCTTTCTTAAACCCTGGCATGTGGGTTTCAACCCATCAGAGGAGCGACCATCGCGGGTTCCAGTATGGGTGCGGCTTCCATGGCTCCCATTGGAATTCTGGAGAACTGATATCTTGCATAAGATTGCCCTTCTGCTTGGGAAGTCGGTTGGACCATCACAACAGACAATGGATAAAAAGGTAATATCTTTTGCTCGTATTTGTGTTGAAATTGACTTAAATAATCCTATTCCAGATTCTATTGAAATACAATTTGGATCAACTACATGGGTTCAAAAACTTGACTATGAAGCTCTTCCATTTCGTTGCCGGATTTGCCATGAATATGGCCACCTGCAAAGAAAATGCCCTAAGTTTGTCCCACCTGTGGCTTCAAATCCTGGGCCCTCTCGGTCTGGACAAATTTTGGATAAAGGAAAAGCCCCGATAAAGGAAGGGGAACGGGATAAGGAAGGTTTTGTTTTGGTAAAAGCCCAAAATAGAGGACGAAGGGCAAACAAAGACCTTAAGGATAGCCAACCAGATGCTCTACTCAACCATTTTGAAATATTAGATGATCTTGATCAGTGCATGGAGATACCTAAAATGTCGCTACCTGATGCAAATATAACAAGGCCAAATCAGATGTCTCTTCTTGAGGGGGAACTTAAGGAATCAGATCTAGGGGGTTTAAATGAAGAACAAAGGGCTTTGGATCTGAGTATAGGGGACATGGTTGGGTCTAGCCCTATAAGGGAAACTATTTTGGAAAGTGGTATAGATTTAGTTATGCCCTCTCCTACTCAGGCACTGATGCAGTCATCCTTGGACTGCAAAACTCCTACGGTGTTGGGATTGCAGCAAAAAATAATTAAAAAAAGTTTTTCGGATAAGAATATGAAGGTGGGTCGGAAGAAGGACCAGGATAAAATTAAGTTAATGGGGGAGACTTTGGTGGAGTCAGGCTTGGTGAGAACATTGGACTCCCATTTTTATAACCCCAAAAAATGATTATCCTCTCATGGAATGTAAGGGGGTTGAACAACATCCCCAGACAAAAAGTTGTTCATGATTTGGTTCGTGTGCATTCTTCGGATGTGGTGTTTATTCAGGAGACTAAATTGGCTATTGATAGTATGTTCAATATTGCTCCCAAGTTGTGGAGAAGGGGGCAATGCCAATGTATTGGTGCATGTGGATATGCTGGTGGTGTCACTTGTTTATGGGATCCGATTAAGATATCCCCTCTTACTTGGATTTCCAGTAGATGGTCTATTTCGATGGTCGGGCATGATAATGAATCTAGTGAAACCATCCTACTTACAAATGTGTATGCTCCTATTGATTACAATGGTAAAGTGAATTTGTGGGAGCACATTTGCTTTGTGAGAAGTTTGGTTCCCCTGTACCCATGGATTTTGGCTGGAGACTTCAACTCTATCACTTGTCTAGAGGAGAAACATGGTGGGGTGGACCATCTCGAGCCTTTTTCTTCTATCTTCAATGCTCATATCCAGGCCCTAAACTTGGTTGACATCAAGCCAGATAATGGGATCTTTACTTGGCACAATAGAAGGTGTGGGGAAGCTTCCATCTCGTAGAGACTAGATAGGTTTTTGATATCCAGTTATTGGATGGGTAATAACAGAAGTGCTAGTTCTATGATTCTGGAGGGTAGGGGATCCGATCATTGGCCTATCAAACTCTCTGCTTTGGAGTTAGGGCTAAAAAAGAATCCCTCCTTTAAGTTTCAACTTATGTGGCTTCGTGATCCTAAGCTTCATGATTTCATGCGAGGCTCGTGGACCACTGGCAAACCTCCTCATGGCACCGCTATGTATTCCTTTATGAAGCGACTACAATTTGTAAAACATAAATTGAAGAGATGGAATAGACTAAATTTTGGGAACCTTTCCTTGGCTAAGCTGGCAGCTCTTAGGAGGATGGAAGAAGCTTCAAGGAAGATTAGAGATCAGGGATTCACGAAGGAGCTTCTTGTTGAGGAATCTGAGGCTACGAAAGACCTTGCTGAATGGGAACTAAGGGAAGAATTTTTTTGGAAACAAAAAGCTCGAGTAGATTGGCTTCAGGAAGGGGATAGGAACACAACCTTCTTTTATAACTCAGTTAAGGCTCGCCGTAATGGTAACCTGATTACCTCTCTTGTGAATTCTCGTGGTGCCCTACTCTCTTCTTTCAAGGATATTTCAGAAGAGACTAAGAGGTATTTTTCCTCTCTCTTCAAGGAGGACTCCCTATCAGATGATGAGAATGAAAAGCTTATTCTAAATTGTATTCCAGTGATTGTTTCTAGAGAGATGAATGAGCACTTGATGGGTCCAATTTCCCTTGAGGAGTTGGAAAATGTTGTATTCAAGATGAAAAAAGGAAAAGCCCTAGGCCCAGATGGATTCCTGATTGAGTTTTATCAAGAGTTTTGGGATTTAATCAAATTTGATCTTTTGGAGGTGGTCCATGAGTCCCAAAAGAACAAACAGATGCTAAGGGCCCTAAATGCTACCTTTGTGGTGCTTATACCCAAAAAAGAGGGAGCAAATTCCTTGGATATGTTCAGGCCTATTGCTCTCTCCAATGTTGTGTATAAGATCATCACAAAAATTATTGCTGAGAGGTTGAAGATATGGTTGAGCAAAATCATCTCTGAGGAGCAAGGAGGGTTTGTTGTTGGCCGAAAAATCTTGGATGGGGTTGTTATTGCTACATAAGCTATTCACTCGATGGAAACTTCTAAGGAGAAAACTATGTTCATTAAGTTGGACATGGCCAAAGCCTATGATCGGGTCAGATGGTCCTTTCTTCAGAAAGTTCTTGCTGCTTTTGGATTTGAGGAGGAATGGATTAGATGGGTGATGAGCTGTGTTTCTTCTTCCTCATTCTCTGTTCTTGTTAATAATGAGCCATCAGAGTTGTTTGAGGCCTCAAGGGGATTGAGGCAAGGAGATCCTTTATCTCCTTATTTGTTTATCATTATGGCAGAAGGGTTGGGAAGATTGCTCAAGTCTCAAGTCATGCATGGTCTCATTCAGGGGTGGAAGTGGGATAGTAGTTTGCCACCTCTTTCCCACCTTCAATTTGTTGATGATACTACTTTGTTGGGAGTTGCCACTATCAGGGAAGCTGGCAATATTAGACAGTCTCTTGACATATATCTTGGTGCTTCTGGACAGCTGATTAATGAGGACAAGTCTTCTATTTTCTTCTTCAATACCCCTCCTCTTATTCAAGCCAGGATTGCTCGCATTCTAAGATTCCAGGTTGGGACTCCCCCTTCATTTATCTTGGTATTCCAATTTCATCTCATCCTCTACCTAGATCTTCTTGGAAGTCTATGCTTGATAAGTTTAGAAGGAAGGTGAATCACTGGACTTTCAGATGGCTATCCACCGCAGGTAGAGTGTTGCTTTTAAAATTTGTTGTTCAAGCTTTACCCATTTATAGATGTTTTGTACAAATAGCTCCCTCTCACTTCATCAAGGACATGGATGCTTTGTCAAGATAGTTTTTATGGTCTAGAAAACTTGATCAATCTAAATGGAGTTTGGTTAGGTGGGATTCTATATGTAGGCCGATGCAAGAGGGAGGCCTTGGGTTGTGACAGACAACTCTTTTTGGGCAGGCTTTGGCTGCAAAACTTTATTGGAGATGGTGTACCTCTCAAGATCATATTTGGGCTAAAATATTATCTTGTAAATACTTGAGAGGTATTTCTGAGGCTGAGATCCCTAGAGTCAGCTTGGTTGGGAAAGGTTCAATTATCTGGGACACTCTAAAAAGAGGAGCTAATTTAATCAAGCAGGGTTTGTTCTGGATTTGCAATCAGGGATCAAATGCTCTTTTTTGGGAGGATTCTTGGGATGGCCACCCTCCTATCTTGAATCAATATCCTAGGTTACGTTCCCTAAGCATTTTTTTCTTGGAAGCAGGCTGGTCTCGTGTGGAGGACTTTAAAAAAATCTAGTCTTTTGGAAATATGGAGATGTACAGGTGGAAAGATCCGCAAGAATGGCCCTAGGGGGGACTGGCCAAGGACAGAGAGGTGCTTGCTCTTATTCTTATGGGGAGGCCTTGTTCTTCATTGAGGGGTAAAGATATTCTAGCTTGGAACCCTGATCCTAAGGGAACCTACTCGGTAGCCTATGGTTATCGGGTTCTTGATAAGCAAAAGTATGGGAGTCTTCCTGTCACTTGGTGGAAAAAGGTGTGGAACAAATTTTCCTGGCCAAAATGTAACTTCTTTCTCTGGTTGGTAGCTCGTAATAAATGCCTCACTTGGGATAATGTGAGGAAGAGGGGATTTCAGGGTCCCTCTTTTTGTGTCCTTTGCAGTAAGAATGAGGATGACTCTTCTCATTTATTTTTCCAATGCTCCTTTGCCAGAGACATTTGGCACCATTGGTGGAGCGCTTGGAACCATCCATGTTTTCATGTGTTGTCCCTAGTGGAGTTTTGGAGTAGTCTGGGCAGACCTCCAGCCAAGGCCCCCTTCCTTCGGGTGGCTTGGAATTTGGGCCCTTCTTGCATCATCTGGAAAATTTGGCTCGAACGAAACCGATGCATATTTTAGGGCAGTTATTTGGTTGTTCAACAGATCTAGCAAAGGATCCTGTATATGGTTCAGGAAACCATCCATAGCAAATGTGATGTGGACCCTCTTTTGGATTCTAGGGAGGAGAAGGTACAACAAGCCCTTGGTCTCTTTGGGGATGGTGTGAACTCTTCTAGCCCTAGTAGGGTTCCTCAACTCAACAAGAAGGTTAGGAGAGATGGTAGGTGGAGGCCACCCCCTAGAGGAGTTTTAAAAATTAATACTGATGGATCGTCCAGGGGTAATCCTGGACATGCTGGCATTGGTGGTGTTGGGAGAGATTCTACTGGTGGTGTCAGTTTTTTCTTTTCCATTTATAAAGGTGTTCACTCCAACAATTTTATGGAAGCTCTTGCAATTCTTGAGGCCTTGCAGAGGGGGTTTTCTCTTGGCTGGCATAGGATTATCTACGAGTCTGACTCTCAAATTGTGGTTAATATTTTAAATAGTAAAAGGGTGGAGGAAGTTAATTGGCAGTTGGCCTCTATAGCCATTCAGATTCTCATAATGAGTGAAGAGTTCGAATTTATATCCTTTGTGCACATTCCAAGGGAATGGAATGTGGTTGTCGATTACCTGGCCAAAAGGGCTTCTGAGCTACTGGATCCTTGGAGTATCGATAATTGGGAGAGTCTCCCATCTGGGGACTCTCAACGCCTATGGGAGTTGATCCACAAGGATGTACAAACTTAATGTGGTTTGTTCTTGTTGTCTTTTTTGGGTGTCATTCTAGTCTAGTGGTTTTAGCCTGTTTGGCTGTTTATTTGAGTCCTGGTTGGAAGCTCAATTGTACTCTGTAATCCAAAATTTTTATCAATAAATTTTTACCCCTTTATTTAAAAAAATGAGTATGATTATGTTGAATAGGCATTTGAAAGCAATGTCCATTTACCTCTAAAATATAGTACTTGCTTTGGAGGGCCTCAATGGCATATTTTGATAATAAAATATTCCTTACTTGGTTGTGAAAGATATTTTGTGTTGATTTTCATCCAATACCCACTTTTGATTGTACATTGAGAAGCCATCTAAAAATGAAAGCATCAATGAACCAACCATTTTTTAAAGGATTTGATCCATTGAAGGCAAGGGATGGTTTTCTTTCTAAAATTAATACAATTTTTTATATCTCTATTATTCTTCTGTATAGACACCAAGTTAGTCACCCAAGTGGAATGTTTGATGGGATATATAATTTTAGCCTAAAGCAATTTTAAAAATTTTGTACTTATCATTTTTGCATGATGTTATGCACACACACAAGAGGACCTAATACATGAGTATAATTGACAAGTATTGAGTGTGTTCAAACCATTTTCATATTTTTAATGACCACCTTCACTCACTACTATACCAAGACTTCATGGTCCCTTCCTCAATATTGTCTCTATCTTTGAATTAACTAGTCTTTGGTTCTAATTGAATGGTCTAGCTATTAGGACAAGACATTTTTTATATTGCATTATCTTCTTGTTGTAGACATTCAATTATTCATAGCTCTATACAATTATGTCATCAAATTTAGTGTATAAATATTTTAATCCATAGGTAAAATGGTAAGATCTTAATTAGTTGAATTCTTTAACTTTCAAGGAGACCTAAGTTTGAATATTTCCAAGCGATACATGCATAATTTCCCAGTTGTGATAATACCACTATGTTTTCATGATGTAATATAGGTGGGACCCATTTCAATCCCATATAACCAATTTGAAAAAAAATCTTTGAACCCACAAAATTCCTTTTTGTGTAGTCTTTTCCTAACAACAATGATTTATCATTAGTAACCTCAATAAGGAGATAGAAGTTTTTGCATGTATGTTTTCTTCTTTGTGCTATTGTCAAGATGAAATAGGATTCTTGAACACGATCAAGTATTTGGGTACCAAGTTAGTCTTGAATTGTACAACTACATCTGTGATATTTTCACCATATTCATTATGCTCTTCAACATGTGCTTCTTTGATTAAAAATTCAAGAATTTGTTGACCACTATGGAAAAATTATTAGTGATCAATGTTATCAAGCAATGAAGGTCTAAAAATAATTTCCATATTCTCTAGACTCAACCATATATCTATTTAGGATCAATTTTAGTAGCTTAGGTGGTTGTCTAGTCAATTTTATAATTTTATTCCCATTGGGTAGTTTGTATGTTAATTGATTTAAAGTTCTCCACTAGGCCCCATACTCAATGATTATATGGTTTTAATTATTCATGCTTCATAATGTAGGTTGATCTCACTTGTTCCATTATTGATTCAATGTCCTTGAATATTTTTAATTGCTTAATGTCTAGTTGCTTCACTTTATGAAATTTAAGATAGAATACTCTATATATTACTATAGTGTTAATATAGCTTAAAATGTGTACATATTTTGAGTCCTTGTGGAATGGTTTATATCCCATTAAAGTGCATGGTCCATGTTTTACTTAATTTTTGGAATTCATATTTTTTCAATGTTGGAACTCATCTAAACTATTCAAATCAATGTAATTATATGATCATTATTTTTGTATGGTATCTAAAAATTGTACTCCTAAAGGCTACTTATAATCATATCAACTTCACTAAATTGTTCATCATCTAATAGAAATTCTTAATCTTTGTTGGAATTTAATTCTAGTGTGATGCCTTCAAATCATTGAATGGATCTATATGATAAACATTGGCTCTCTTGGACTCTATTTGGATTATCTTATCTTTGTGAGGCACCTTCATATGGATACACCATTTAAATATATCCCTTAATTGGTAGCTTTTTTGTCCATTAGTATGATAACAATATTTTAAATGGAGGTGGTAAATATTTAATAATGACTACCTACACTGCTTTCAACTTAGGATGAGCGTATCACATCTTAAAAATTTATGGTTTGATTTAATTATTATTTATATCCAAATAATGATGTGGCATATAAAATTAGCATTTTATTGTTAATTATAATTGTTGATTTTTTTACCATTTTGATTGAAATGGGCTAACTTACAAATTACTACTAAAAGTGTTGACATATCACCCTCTAGGAGCAAGATAAGGTAAGGTATCATCGATGAGAAGGTAGCATATTTGTAAGATGCAAATAGTTAAAGGAACCCAAACACATATACACCTCATAAATGCATGGTTGCTTGCTAGTTTTAATTGTATATGTGCTTGATTTGAAGTATTGAAAATAGGTGTTTAGTATTATAATTTTAAAAAGTAATTGTATGCTTGTTAGTTGAAGATGAGAAGAGATAAGAGTATTAATTGGATTGCAAATTGTGAATTATTTGTCTCCTTGTTTGTAAGAAATGTTATATTTTAAGTATTGATTTTTCTAAAAGAGAGAAAGTTTAATTTGGGCCATGGTCACCCTCACCATAGAGAATAGGTGGACCTACTTTTTATTATTAAAATAAAATGGAAATGTTATATTTTGTCTTTGCACCCAATTGTGAGGATATTTTTTCTATTTTTTACCTTCTTGTGGGATGGGTAAGGTTTCTTGAGTGTGTTTAGAGTTGAGTGAGAAAGAAGAGAGGTTTCAACTGAGTGGGCATGATGCATTTTCTCCTTTTATTACAAAACATTTTGTATGAAATGAAGACTAATACATGGAATAAGGATAACATTTGGGACCATATTACATAATTAGGAATGCCTTGTTTAAGGAAACTCGGGCTTGTTAGATGGAAGCAAGAAAAAATGAATAGTAGGAAATCCTAGGTGAAAAGCAAGGTGGTGTGTGTCCAAGTCAAGTTACTTATTCCTCATTCTCCTTGGGGTGTTGCATGTAAGAAAAGGTCCTATTTTAAATTTTTGCTACTATGTTTCATTTTGATTGAATTGGGTAGAAAGATAAATAAATGCATAGAAGCGGATTTGTAAAAATATTGTGGTATCTTTATTTTCCTACTAATGTTTAAAATCTTGTAGAAAATTGGTGCTATACCTGATGTTCTTGATGGCTTTTGAAGCCTTAATGTTAATATAAAACTCATAGGATAAATTCCATAAGATCAAATATAAGATAGCCACAATATAGTAAGATCAATATAATGATGTAAGTATGATAATATGAGACAATTAATATGTAAATAAAGTCTTATAATATATCAAATAACATTCATTAATAAGGAGAAATATTAATGTTAAATAATCCTAAATAATACATGGATAAAGAATGTAATAAAACTTATAATATTAATTGCTCAAATGTGTGTAATATTTATTACTCCTCTTTCTCTTATAGATATAGCTCTTGACTCTCTACACTTGATGCTTGTATGTTATAAATTATTCAATATTTGATGATATTTCATGCTTCTCTATGGAGTATTATATAGCCATAGTATAATTACTATTTGTCTACTTGACTATTCCTTTCCATATGCCAAGTCTCGTGACTCTTGGTTTCTCTACTTGACAATTGCATACACATGACTCTATCTTGTATGCACACCTAGACATGACTCTTCACTTAGCACTCTCTAATCGAAAGACGCTTATGCACACTTAAAAATAATACACTTGTGTCATAGACTCACATTATACTTGCACACTTACTCATATGACACTTGCGAATATTTTGCACATACACACTTACATAATACTTGTGCATTTCATGCACATTACAACATTACATAAAAAATTACTCACTCTAAACTAAGAGTCACTCCTAATCTAACATTTACAAGATGTACCATGAAGGTACCATGGGGGCACATTAGAATGTACCAAATAATGTAATATTCTCCAACACCCCCCTATATGACATTATTTTGTTATTGAAGACTTTAGACTTCAATCTAGGTCTTCATCCTTTATCTTCAATCTACTTCCTTTAGATCAATATCTAAAAATATGATATTCTTCTTTGTCTTCAAATTCAAATTTTCTATTGCCCTTCTTGAAGTGATTTCTTCTCTTCTTGTTTCTTCTTCTTTGTTTCTGCATCTTCATTTGAGATATATCCAATGATATATCTTCTAAGCATTGAGTTAGTAAATCATCACAATAATATTGTCCTGATTCCAATGATTCCTTATTGAAACTAACATAAGCTTCATTCAAGTTATATGTGACTTTTTCTTTTTCTTGTTTCTTCCCTTGAAATAAATCAAAGCTAATTAATGATAAATACATCATTAAGCATTCTTCTAAAAAGAACCTAATAGTATTTTATGAATTCCACCATGTTCTGAAGATTTTTCATGGAGATAACTTATAAGTATAGTAAAATTTTACTCAAAAAAAAAAGTATAGTAAAATTTTCTTATTTTGCCTCCTTGAGAAACATAGATAATTTTCCTTTAAAATCATTAGACATTTATTTCTTTCCATAAAATTTATCTATTAATTTTTGAGAATAAAACTTAAGTGCATAGCATTTCTTCACTATCCTCATTAAATGCATTCTTAACAATTTATTCCATGATATGCAAAACAATGTTAAGAATATATTTCCTTTGATGTAGACTACCTTATAACTCCCTAGGTTTAAATAAATCAAAGTTTCTAAATTACAAAACTATGAAGTAGAAATCCTTGTCTCCTAAATATTAGAAACTAAGAAATATGAATTTTGCAAATTTAAATTTCCTAAGTTTGAAGTTGAATTCCTTTTGACTCCCAAATAATTAATTTGCAAGAATTCAATAATATTTTATTTCAAAAAACTAATAAATCAAATCAATTTCAAATTTATCTAGTAAAACAAAAAACTATTAAGAAACCTTATAACTCCAATATTAATATACCATAATCCTACTTATCCCTCCATTAACTAAATAATTAATGACAAACTTATTACCATTAATTATTTATTTTTCAACTTTAATAAAACACTTATCACTCCTTAACTTAATAAATCAAATATAACCTTATAACCCTAAAATTAAACCTTATAACTTATCACTCCACAAATTAAATTTTGAAAACCTAATTTCAAATTTACCTCTAACTCCGCTCATGCCTTTTCTCCTTGCACCATTGTGTTGTCTTTAATTCTTCAAAATAAACCTGGAAAAAATCCTTTATTCAACATGCTTCAATGCAATGTGGCTCCAAAAAGTTCTACCTCCAGGAAATTAAGTTTTGACCAATCATTGATGTATTCAATGTTTGCTCTACTTACATGACATGGAAATAAACATCTCATAGATGTCACACTAGCAATAGATATTTATTACATTCCCTCTTGCAATCTACATTACATCTTACTACAACATTCAATGCTTGGTAATTGATTACTATCATTTCTAGATATTAAACATTTGGGTTTACTTGCTTACTATCTCTAAAATTTTGGTCTTGCTCAATTGTTGTTGTTCCTCCTTTATGGGCACTAAAATTTGATATCATTGTAGTTCCTCCTTTGTAGGTGCTAAAGTTTGGTCTTACTTGCTTGTTGTCGTTCCTCCTTTGTAGGTGCTAACATTTGGGCTTACTTGCTACCTAAGTGATTGGTATTCCAACTCAATGTTGCATTCAACGCTCTACTACTTGGTATGCTAATGTGTTGCAAGTTTAGGCTCTATACTATGAAATATATCTAGCATTGGTGCTTCTCATTTGCACCTTGTCGAATAGCTTATTTCCTTATGTTCTTAATATTTTTTTCTCTAGAAATTTTTACCCTATTACCTCAAACATCTGCATACGGTAGCATGTCTTATTATTTGAATACATAGACCTTCACGTCATCTTGTGTTAGCCTATTTCTTATCTTGTTGTTAGTATAAACTCAACCTCTACCTCAATATATTGATATCTACACTTTGTAGCTTGATATTTGCATGCCCTGTGCTTCTAGCTCTGCATTAACATAGTTCAATATCTACCTACCATTGTGCTTTGACCTTTGCACTAATGTAGTTTGATCTCTACCTACCACTGTGCTTTGACCTTTGTGCTTGTAACTTGATATTTACATTTTACCTTAAATATTACACTTATCTTGATATGTGGTTTTATATTGTTCCAATGGCTCTTTGTTGCTTTAAATGATGGTGTTCCACTACCTTATATGATGGTGCTATTGTATCGCTCCAAATTTTTCGCATCCCTACCTTCAGGCTATTGGATCCGCGCCCGGAAGGAGGATGGAAAAAGGATGGTGCGGTACCTTGGACGAGAGGACTTCACGAAGGTCCCGCCTCTCAAGGGAGGTGCATTTTGGTGATTTTTCGACTGGATGGTGGGTTCACCAGAAACATTTGGCGGCAGTTTCCACGCCTAGGTTTTGGGAATGAGTTTTGATGAGTTCGTTTTATTTTTAAACATTCATCCTAGGTTTGGCCGAATGATTCTAACTTAAACTACATGAAAATGCAATTTAAATGAATACAAGAAACAGAAAAGAAAGCAGAAACAGAGAATTTGGAGGAGGCCAATGAAGATTACCTGATCCGAAAGTCTCGATGAAGTTTCTGATTACTTGTAGCAGTCTGGATCGTCTCGCAATTCAACAAGATCGCCTTCAATTTGATAAAATCGTCTAAACCGACAGATCGTTTGCAATCCGACGAATTCGTCGACGAATTCATCGTAGACCCGCAAAACCAGCAAACAGATGCGAAATACAAGAAATTCTATTTTGTAAACAGGGGCAAACTATATGAAAAAGTAATATGAGTATTGAACAATATACAAGAACAAAAGTAAATGCAAATCACAGTGTTTAGATAGCAGAATATGATCTTAATATGCAAACTAGACAAAATGGGTGAACTCCAGATGCAATATAGTATAAAAACTGAATAGACAATCTAATTTATAGCATAAAATGACAGAGAAAAGAGAAAGAAGAGCAAACTCCATGCACTGATTGCCTCGATGTGTGTTGTATCGAAATCGTCTCGCATCGTAACGAGATTGTCCCAAATTTGATGAGATCGCCTTCGATCTTGACAAGTTCATCGGCTGCGATAGATGCCGGCTCCGACTGAAAACCAATGGTGTACCTGCAATAAAATTAATATAGGACTAGTGCAAGAGCAAATTTGAAGTGTTTTAGCGCATAGGGAGTTGATTTACATAAAAATTCAGCCAGGGGTTGGGGAAGGAAAAGTTTTAGAGTTAAATAGGCATAGGATAGTTGTTGGGAGGTTGGAGATCATCCCAATTTGGGAGATCTCCAACGGGGGAAGGGTCCCAACGGCGCAGACACGCTTCTGCCCGGATTGGAGACCCGTTGGAACGGATTCCAACTATGCAAATTTAGTTTTGCGACAAAATCGTCTGGACGTTCTAGTCCAGACGAAATCGTCAAATCTGGGGCGATATCGTCTGATCGGAGACGATATCGTCAAACGGTCAAAACAACTGCTAAAAATGGCACGGAAAAAGAGGAAACGGGTTTCTCGACTGTTAACGGGCGGTTTGGGAGGTTAAATTTGAATTTAAATTTATTTACTAAGGTGAATGTAATTATTCCAATTTTACTGCGCCAATTTTAGGGTGCTACATTTTGCCCCTCTTTAGCGAATTTTCCGAAGAAAATGCGTTAAAGATGAGTTCTTCTCGATCTACGAGAAAGCAAAAAATTATTCCCATTTTTAGGCGACGATTCTTGGTCGAATCGTACGACAGCTTACTATGGTGCTCCCTCCGTGTTTTTACCCAAATCGAACGTTTGAGGTAAAAACGCGGAAAAGCAAAAATTATTTGTGAATTATTTTGAATAAAATTAAGAAAAATAGGGTAAAACCCTAATTCATTGTTACTGTTCATTTTACTGTTTTTAGAGCTCGGGAGAAAAAATGGTAGAGACAGCGTACGTATCCGCAGAGGTCCGCCGCGGTCTACGGTTAAGGGTTTAAACTTAGTTTAGATTGATTTAATTTGAATTTACATGCTTTGTAAATGAATTTTAGGATGAATTTTGAGCATCGCGGCCATTTTTGGCCATCGACGTCTCCGACGAAATCGTCCCTAGTTGGACGAAATCGTCTCAAGTTCTCAATTTCGCCAAGGGCGAAATCGGCGAAAAGGGACGATTTCGTCAATTAGAGACGATTTCGACACGCAAATCGGAGACGATTTTGCTCAATTTTAGACGATATCGGCCAATAGTGGGCGATATCATCAATTGCAAAAATTTGATCTTTAAGTGGCATTATTGATTGCTAAAATTGTTATTAATGATTGTTTGTTGTTTTGATTGTTTATGCTTGCAGAGAGGATTACTAAAGAGCAGAGAGTGGAAATACGACGGGCTGAGAGACGACTTGGCCGCTCTCACCCAGGCAGAGCGGGATCTCTGGCACAGGCCGGCTTGCAAGATGTGGCGTAGATGCCGCAGGTTTCTACTGACATGGGGCTACTGACAGCCCTAGCAGAGAGGTGGTACCCGAGCTCTTCATGCTTCTGGTTACCAACAGGGGAGATGACTCCCACACTAGAGGATGTATGGAGGATTCTTAGAATCCCCATACAAGGGAGGATGATCACACCTACGGCCAATCAGGGCCACACGATGGGACGACTCAGGTGACCCGAGCTTCGCCCGGAGAAGGGCGGAGTGAACATCGAGGCACCGCGCCGATGCCCGGGGCATCTACACCGACACGAGTTTTGGCCGGGGTGGTTGGTGGACTTCGCGTGCCACCAGAGCAGATGCAGGGTACCATGGATGCTGGCAGATGTGATCTACGACATGCGCGACCATGGCTACAGATTTTCTTGGGGCAGCTTTGTTCTATGCCGGCTGTACAAGATCCTTTACGGGGTCATGTACAAGGGCGGGCGATGTCTGGTCATGACATCGCTCCTACAGGTTTGGTGCTGGGAGCACATTGCGGTGCGGAGGCCGGTAGGGCTTCCACTGATAGGGGTTGACGGGGAGAGGCCCCGAGTCTTCTACTGGTGGCTCCGGAGAGGGGCACAACGACGGATCGACCTGTCGGTGTCCCGGAGACTACCGGATGACTTGGTCCTGCACCGCATCACCCGGAGGCCGTGGAGGCAGATCCAGGGTGGGCAGAGGACGCACAGAGCCGGCTCGCATCGGAGTCCGCCGGCTATGGATGGAGAGGGGAGAGGTGGAGCTCCACCGCTACGACCGAGTGTTGCGATAGTTCGGTCTACAGAGGGGATCCCATCTCTCGTGGATTATGAGTTTTCCTGGACCGTCCGGGATAACACCACTAGCGGGCTCCGGATATGCAACGATTCTGGAGTCAGACGCGGACGATGCCCCCATTCAGCCAAGGATGGGGACGACGCAGGGGTAGCCGATGGCTACGATGCCCGGTACGTAGGCATCCGCCTCCTCGATGACGAGGGCTCAGGGACCGATCCACGCAGTTGTGCATCGGATAGGGAGGCAGCGCCAGGTGGTGGTAGAGGCAGCCCAGGGTCACGGCAGAGGAGAGCAGAGGAGGCCACAGGCACAGGAGAGGCCACGACAGAGGGAGAGGGAGAGGAGGGAGGCGAGACCCCCATCTCCATAGAGGCCACCATCGCCTGATAAGGGCAAGGGTGTGGACATTGGCGAGAGTAGCGAGATGGCTACTCTCCGGGCAGAGAGAGATCATCTACGAGCTCAGGTGCAGACGTTACAGGATGCAGCTGCACAGCACCAGGCTGAGGTGTCGCAGCTACGAGACGAGAATGCTCGTCTCAGGGCACGAGGCGGAGGGGTGAGCACTCAGGAGCTGATGCGGTCAGTTTCTCAGACCGCATTCTATCAGGCGCTATACTACAGGCGATGCCAGAGGGCCGAGGATACAGTGCCACCGCCATAGCGATCCTATCAGACATGGTCGACGAGGAGCTCATCCCGATCGACGACGAGGACTCGCAGTACCACACATACCGCGATGGGACCACCTCGTCCTCCGCAGGGCGGGGGAGGAGATGAGGCCGAGAGCTCTAGAGGCTCTCGAGGCTAGAGGGCGGGATACTGCCACCGATATTGTATTATACTTGTATTGATAGAGGATTGAGTATGCCGAGGTACGATTGTGGCATACCAATCCAGATGTTGATGATGTATATATTCTTGTTGATATATATAGATGAGATATTTTTGATCATATGACTTGTCTTATGTGATGCTTATGATGCTTTTTATGTTTGATTGATTGATTGAGTTGATTGATGTAATGATTTTATTGATGATTCATGTAATTATGTCATTTTGGAAAATATTATAACTTGGATGTCATGCTTTAAATATTTTAAATGAAATAATCTGATGTAACAAATTGATTGGTTGTAATGAAATGTGATAAAAATAAAAAGAGATTTCTAACAATAATTTCAAAGGACATTGTCGCTATTATAGACCATTTCATGGAGTCGCCGCTCACTCGGTCGTCAAGCTAGTCCCAGGATAGAAATATTGTTAAAAGAAAAGAGTGCTTAAGAGACTGCCTTAAGACTTTGTTGTGATGATGCAAATGATGATGATGATGGTTTGCTTTCAGATTTCCATAAAAATATTATGCATGAAATATTGTGAAATGATTTTTGCTAGGCATAAATTCCTAAGTGTGATAAAATTTGTGAATAATTCCTTAAGAATTATACCATCATTGCAAAATGCAAAGGTGACATAATGACATAACATAGTAAAAATGTGTTTGCTTTCGAAAAGCATAATTTGTGTAAAATGAAGTCATATGTTTTGTATGATCTTTGATAAATCAGGAAATAAAATTGTTACAATGGTTTGCGCTAGGCATAGAATATGTAGGTATAGACTTATACCATCATCGCGAAGATCAAAGAAAGGATAGTTTTATTGCATGATTAATTTTTGATGAACATAAAATATGATAATGAGGACTTGCGCTAAGCATAAAATTCCCATTTTGGTTTTGGAACTATGCCATCGTCACGAAAGTCGATAAGATATATATGATATGTTTTGATTGAAATTTTTGATTTTTTCTATTATATAGTTATCTTTGTGGTAAATAATTGTACTTGGTTTATTCCAAACAAGTTTGCAAAAATAATATTTCAAAGTATTTTGAAGACAAAAAGTTAGATTTATAAGGAATCCCATGTGCATAAGTGAATTCATTGCCAATCTTGATTTATCATAATGATAGACAAAATCTCTCAAATACAAATGTGTGTGCAATTGCATTGTTCATTTACCAGTTTTTGAGCAAGATACTATGATACAAGTGATTTGAAGAAACCAAATAAGTGTTCATTAACCATGATGTAGATGCATATAACCATACTAGGCTACTATGTAGATCGGATTATCAAGAGCTAGCTAATCCATAAGCAGACATAGGTCTCGTACAAAAGAAGGTCGCTAATGTGACGTACATATCGCCACGCTAGGAGTTACCCAAGGCCAAGCAGGTTGGGCACAAACCACCTGTTATGGGGCTTACCTCACAGTTTTCGAATAATTGAGAATTCTAGGGATTCAAGCTCATTCACCCTTCTTTTCTTTTCAAAGGGTAGGGAAAGGGATTTTATTGCTTTTCTTGCTTTCTTTTGAACTTTGCTTATTTTTCTTTTTGTATTTCTTTTGCTTGATAATGCTTGGAACATTGCTGACATAACATTTTTCTTTTCTCTTTTTCTTGAATTTTTCTTTTCTTTTTCTTTTTCTAGGGATACTTGCTCAGATTAGCCGTAGAGCAAGGGATTTTTATTCTGGGTAGGGGTGAGCTTGTCCTTTTGCCAATTCTCAAAGATTCTAGACCATGTGCATGATAGGATAGCAAGGGAAACTTTTCACTCAAGAAATCAGTTCTACTATGTAGCAAAACATGGAAATTACAAATATAATCATTTTATTGTGAAAAGATGTGCTTGGTTTAAGTAAATAACAAGATCAATTCTCTATGCTCAAACTTTATTTAATTGAATTTTGTGAACTTTGATATAAGAGAGATTAGTAATCATGCCATATAAAATCAAGATATTTATTGTGTGAGTGTGCAAGTGAGGGATGCCAAATAAATGCTAGTTTTATCCAAAATAAGTTGAAACATATAATTGCAATAATTGTAAGAAAATAATGATTTTGAGAAAGTTTTGAGAATGTTGACTCTCTCTTTATTCTCTATATTGTTTTGGTTTCGAAAGAGTCAAGCATATAGCTGTTTTTGGATTTTTATGTTGATTTTTGTTTTGGAGCAAAAGGAACTTTACAAGTGCTTTAAATAAATGCAATAAATATTTTTGAAGATTTTATGAATGTTTTTGAGGTTTTTTGAATAAATTGAAAGAAATACACGATAATGATTTTGAACAAATATATACATGGATGAAATGACCAAATTTATGCATAATAACGTTTGAGATGTAAAATATTCATGGGTTCTTTAAGTTCTTTACCATCTAAGGTAGATAATTTATACGCTCCCGATTCAAATTTTGCAATAATGATGTACGGTCCGAGCGCTTGGGCTCAACTTTACCTTTAAGTTCTTTGGTTGCATTTGTATTTTTTTTGATTTTCTTTTAGAACAAGGTCGCCAATCTCAAAGGATCGATGACGAACTTTCTTATTATATGCTCTTTTAAGCTTGTTTTGGTATGCACGGAGATGCTCTAAAGCATTGATGCATTTTTCATCTAGGAGTTCCAGCTGACTGAGTCTGCCAGCATGATATTCATCTCCTACTTCGTGTCTTGAAGTAGCAGAGCCAAAGAAGGAACTTCCAATTCAAATGGAAAATTGCTTCGGCACCATATACCAAAACAAATGATGAAGTGCCCGTGGGGGTTCGAACACTAGTTCGATAAGCCCACAAGGCCGGATATAATTGAATATGCCACCACGGCCGCTTTATTGACTAGTCTTTTGAGAATTTTGATTAGAGTTTTGTTAGAAGCTTCGCTTGACCATTACCCCGAGGATAATAGGGAGTAGACCAGCGATGTTGAATCTTATATTTTTGACATAATTTTTTAACATCTTTATTTTTGAACGGAGTTCCATTGTCGAGATGAGATTTGGCAGGAATTCCTAACTCGCAGATGATTTGATTAAAAATGAATTTAGAGACTCATGAACTGAAGGCAGGAAGCTAAAGGCATAGCTTCAACCCACTTCGTGAAATACTCATATGGTTATGATGAACTTATGTCCATCGAAGACACAGGATTAATTTTACCAATAATATCCAAGCCCCATTTAGAAAAGGGCCAAGGAGAAGAAATAGCTTGCAGCTCTTGTGCAAGCGCATGGACAAGGTCAGCATGTTTTTGACACTTGTCGCAATGGCGCACATATTCATGTGCATCCGTTTCCATGGTAGGCCAAAAGTATCCTATCCGAAGGAGCTTTTTAGCAATGACGCTACCACTAAAGTGTCCTCCACAAGATCCATCGTGGGCTTCACTCAAGGCTGATTTAGACTCTTCTAAATTTAGACATCTTAATAGGATACCTTCAAAAGATCTCCTATATAAAGTATTGCCAATGATTACAAATCGACTTGCTCGTCGACGTAATAACCGACGCTGGTTGCGATTAGAATTAGCAGGGAAAGTCCCATTTTGGAGGAAATCAAATATGTCTAAGATACCGTAGTTCGAGGAGTAGTTTCCTTGATTAGAAACACATCCAAAGGCTCTAAGCATGACTTATGTGAAGCGGGTTCCTGGAGTCGACGAATGATGATAGTAGCATATTCGTCGCCTAACTCCAAGGGTAAGAGAGATGCAAGGCGGCCATAGCATCACCGCACGGTTGCTAGTTCGAGGAATGGCTTCCAAGGTAACTTGATCAAACAAGGCCATTAGTTGTAAAACATAGGCCTTATATGGGCGAAGTTTATCATCTCTCGGTCCGATAAACTTCATTAATTTGGTTTATAACCAATTGGGAATCCCCAAAAACTAAGAGGTTTTTAATTTTAAGCGCTAAAGCAGCTCGTAATCCAAGGATTAGAGCTTCATACTCAACAGGATTGTTGGTGCAAGCAAAGGTTAGTTTGAAGGACAGAGGAATAAGATGTTTTTGCGGAGATATTAAAATAATACCCGCACCAGCCCCACTCATGCATCGGGCTCCATCAAAGTATAAGGACCATTGTTCAACAAGGTCTCGCCTCTAATTGAAGGCATTCATCAGGAAACTCAATAATGAGGGGATGAGTAGACTCTAAGGGTGCAACAGCTAATTGATCTGCTATGATTTGACCCTTAATAGACTTCTGTCCTATGAAGGTGAGATCAAACTCGCTTAGAGCAAGAACCCACTTGGCTGTGCGACCCGATAAATAAGGTCGACTCATGAGATATCTTAAAGGATCATATTTGGCAATGACATACATTTTTTGGCTAAGCATGTAATGTCATAATTTTTGCGTAGCAAACACGACTGCTAGACATAACTTCTCTAACGTTGTATAGCGGGTTTCATAACTGATGAAGGTGCGGCTAATGTAATAATTAGCACGTTCTCATTTTTCATCATCAAGTTGAGCTAACATAGCTCCTAAGGCGTAATCAAGCAAAATATATAGAAGAAATGGGCGATCAGATTTAGGCGGTGAAAGCACCGGAGGGTTAAGGAGATATTGCTTGAGAAGTTCAAAAGCTTCTCTACATTCTGTGTCCCAATTAAAGCGGACATCCTTCTTAAGGAGTTTAAGAAAGGGACCAGTTTTGTCCGCCAGCTTATCAATGAAGCGACGGATAGCTTGAAGTTTACCTTGTAAACTTCGTAATTCAGATATATTAGTGGGTGCGGGCATATCAGTGATAGCCGCAATTTTGAGAGGGTCAATTTCGATACCACGTAAAGAAACTAAAACCCCTAATAACTTGCCGGATTTAACTCCGAATATACATTTTGCTGGATTTAATCGAATGAGATATTCTCGTAATCGATTAAAAACTTTTCTTAAATCGTCTAAATGATGATCTTCAATAAGAGAGCGCGCTATAATATCATCTACATAATCATGTAGGATATCATGCATCATATCATGAAAAATGTAGGTCATAGCCCGTTGATAAGTTGCACCGACATTCTTTAAGCCAAATGGCATCACTTTCCAGCAAAAGGTACCCCAGGGGGTAATAAAGGCTATTTTCGCCTGGTCTTCAGGAGCTATCCTGATCTGATTATAGCCGGAGAATCCATCCATTAAGGACATCATCCCACTCCCAATAGTGAAGTCAATAATTTGATCCATATTTGGAAGAGGAAAGTCGTCTTTAGGGCATGCAACGTTAATATCTCTCGAAATCATGCAAACCCTAACTTTGGTGGCTTCTTTCTTGGTGACCGGAACTACATTGGAGATCCATTCAAAGATAATCAATAGCTTGTATGAAGATAACATTCGAGGAGTTTTTCTAACTCCCCCTTGACTAGCAAGAGCCACTTTGGGATGCATTTTTCTAAGTTTTTGTTTAACAGGTTTAGCATCCGGATGGACCACTAGATGGTGCATGACTACGTAAGGGTCTAAACCTGGCATATCTTCATATGTCCAAGCGAAGACATCTTCATACTCTTTAAGAAATGCTATGTATTGTTTTTGTTTTTCTTGACTTAGTTCTGCTCCAATGTTGATTATGTGAGGGTTGTCCTCGGTTCCAATATTAATTTTAATGACATTTTCTACCTCCATGTGTAGATCTCTTTCAAAATTAGGTGGGGCGGGTGAAACGCCCAACTCTTGTAATTCTTGTAAAGTTAATTTAGATAATTCGTTCTGAGGGTCGACGGCCTCAAGTTGAGCTATGGTTGGTATAGAACCATCAAAATAAAACCCGTTGTACAACATCTCTTCAACAGAGACATCATGGAAGATATCTCCTTCCAACTCTTCATCGGGGTCAGCAATCATTTCAGGGTATGCTATGGATAGCATGTTGCATGAAAATGACGGATTTTTAAGAGGCAAATCAACATGTCTATCCAAATAGTCTTGATAGCATATGAGATGATCATCATCCTCAAAAGGAAAAGGTTGACCCTTACTAGGTAATAGGCCCACACCACATCGGGCAGTGCCATGGTTCTACCTCGAAAGGTTCTTTCATGCCATTTTGGAAAGGTCCTAAGCCTTTCCCTTTATATCCCATTTTAAGCATCATGGGTTTAGCTTTAATATAATCGTTGGTAAAATAGCACCGAGCATATCCATCATGATGGGTTTTGATATTCGAGGGATTCTTCCCTACCATATCCTTTGTAAATGAAGGCGCAACTCCCGACTTGGTAAGTACTTCCCATAGGTTGTGGGAGGCCCAAAGTACGAGGAGATGGCGGCAATTGATTTAAAAGGTTTGAATCTTGCATGAAAGCATTCATTTTTTCTGATATTAAGGTTGTAGATAAATCGTAAAATATCATCGTAAAGGGCATAAGATGTAGAAGGCTTATTACCTATGTCTTGAGATGTGGAAGGTATGATAGATGTGTCTATAGGTTTTGAATTTATGGGATTAGAACTTGAAGAATTGGTTGTAGTTTTAAGAGCTTTTTGAAGTTCTACAATAATTTGTTTAGAAGGTGGTTGATCTATATGGGAAGATGAAGTTAATGGAGGAGGAATAGATGAAGTGATGGGTTTATATTTCACAGCTTTAGATGAAGAAGAACTAGGATATGTGGATGACAGAGGAGGGCAAAATTGCACTCCAACCGGTTCTCGCCAATGCACACATATCAAAAGGTCTAGGGTCACCATGAATAGTGACCAACTGATTTTTAAACTCAAACTTAACACATTGGTGTAAAGTTGATGGGACTGCTCGCATGGCGTTAATCCAAGGGCGACCCAAAAGTATATTGTACGATGCTGGGCAATGTACAATAAACACAGTTGTCTCAAGGGTTCTAGGACCAACTTGCAATGGGAGGGTAATGACTCCACACGTTTCTTGTGTTTCGTCATTAAAGGCTTTGATAATCATATCAACCTTCTTCATTTCATCACTTCTAAAACCAAATCATTGGTAGAAGTCAAAGGTGCAGATGTTTAGAGATGAGCCATTATCAATCGAGACTCGTTTGATGACCTACATCCCCAATTAAAGCCGTAATATACAAGGGATTATCCTTGTGTAAACCGTGTTGTGGGATATCTTTATCCCGAAAGTCAATACAATCAATCTCTCGCGTGATGATAGTATTGGCCATAGCTTCAAAGTTGGATGTTTTGAGGTACCATCATCTGGCTCAAAGTAAGCATCAATTCATCCCTATGGGTGGGAGAGGATCTTAATAAATCTAAAAGGGAGATTCTGGCGGTGGTATTAGACAACTGTTCATTAATGTTGTAAGGGGGTTTAGGTTGAACAATAGGAGCATTATTTCCTTTATTAGGATTTTTCAGAACAAATGGAGCTGGTCCATCATTCTGGTTTGGTTCTTGTTGGGGATTTTGAGCTTGTTGTCGGGTGACGACTCCGATGGTACCTACAATGTTATAGTGACGACGTTGAAACGGTCTCGGTTGAGAGTTTATGGCTTGTTCATAAGGAAGGACTTCATTAGAAGAAGGTCAAGTAGTGACTCTTCCGGGAAATGGTTCTTCCGGAACATTAGCATCTCGTGATAGGTTGAATAGGATCTGATTCGTTTTCAGAACTATTCGATTGAATGGTGTCTACTTCACTTTCACTATCCGACTCTATATCGCTAGAATCGAAGTTTGAAAATTATGTAAGGGCCTGGTTGTAACCAGGGATAAGGTTGTGTCGAATGTTTGAGAGTCCCGAACAGGTAATTGCCCGCTAATGGTTCCTACATATCGGGTAGGAGGGGGAACATTATGATGTTCAATTTGATTAGCTACCTCTTTACCATGTCTTGGTAAAGGGTGTTGAAATATGTCTAAAGTTTGATTGGCATTCTGATTTTGATTTTGGGGAACAATCTTTTGAGTATTATTAGGAGGGTTTTGTTTAGGTTGGAAGGCTTGCACTTCCATTTCATTATTGTCAATCAAATCTTGTATTTTATGTTTCAATCTCTTACAAGCGTTGGTAGAATGTCCAGGACCTCTATGAAAATCACAAGTGCAAATCAGCTCTATATCCGGTATGCTTGGGTCAGTTCCTGGATAGTCGGTAGCTTGGATTAAACCTCTTTCAAGAAGTTGAGGTAAAATAGTTGATAAAGGTTGGTTTAATCTAGTGAACTCTCGAGGAGGCTTATCAGAAGGTTTCAAGATGAATTTTTCTGTTGTTTTTGTTGCATTGACATTAGCAACATTTCTGCTCGGTGACTCCATCACCGACAACCCGTTTGTTTTTATATTGATTTCTAGATGTTTTCTCATCATCCTTCTTTCTAAGTTGGCCTCTCCTAATGAGGGCATCTTCTACTCTTCGAGCTAAGTCTATAGCTTGATCGAAGGTAGTCAAAGTAGTCGTTGATAGTTCATAAGAAAGTTGTTCTTGTAAATTGTTAATGAAAATGTCTAACATTTCCCTATAGGGTAGCACAAAGTGCGCTTTTCCTGTCAATTGTCTCCATCTTGCTAAGAAATCAGCAAAACATTCGTCTTTATCTTGTTTTAAATTGTATAGGTCTTTAATAGTTACATGCCTCTCGATGTAGGCACTAAATTGATGAACAAATGACTCAACTGTTTCTTCAAAGTTTCTTAAGGAATGAGTGGGCAATTGATAATACCACTCTAACGCCATTCCACCTAAACTTTTGGGGAACATTTTTAGTAATAGCAAGTCGTCATGCGATATGTCGTGACATGCTATCCTAAACATGCGAAGATGTTCTATGGGATCTTCGGTTCCTTTATAGATAGGCAGGACGGGCATGGGAAAATGTTTAGGGTATGGTTGAGCTACCACTATGGGATCCAATGGTTGGCTACAAATCTCTCGATAATTATACGAGGGACGGTAGGGATCTATCCGGTCCATACGTGAAGCCAATTGTTTCACCATAGCTTCCAAACTACTAGTTTGCCCCCCATATTGATTCGGTGGGGCATTGCCATAAGTGTTATGGGCGTAGGATGGAGGAACATGCAGATTAGATGCCATGTTACTATTGTGTAAAACATTGGTAGGAAAAATATTATGGAGGAGTTTTGAAGTTGGATTGTGTTGTATTGTAGATTGTTGAAAGTTTGTATTTGGCTTTGTTTTAGATTTTTGTCTATTTAAAGCATTTTGCTCAATAGTTTGGAGGAAGGAAGTAGTGAAGGGAATTTTCTTTTGTGCGGGAGTGATTTTAGGTTGAGTAACAAAGTTTCTTAGGAGGTTGGGTGACCCGTTTTTTGGTCATGGCTTGGGCTATAGTGACCATATTCGCATTAGATGGTCCACCCTTATCACTTTCTTGATCAATGAAAGACAAGGGATTAGTTTGCATATCAAGCACCCGTTCTAAGGCCGCTTGAGCATCACTAATTTCCCTTTATCAATACGGACCGCCACATTAAGGACGTCGATATGTTGATTAAGAAATTTTTGAAAATGTTCTGCGTTGTCAAAAGTGATGCCTCCATTTGGAGCTATTCTAGGGGATGAAGATTCTTTAACACTTCCTTCTTGTTCCTTATCTTCACCTAAGTCTTCATCTGATTGTCCTAGAGTTTCACCTTCCGGATTTGTATCTCCAAGAAGGACATTTGGGTTTTCAGTTGTATTTTGTAGCCAATCTTCTCCTTCTCCTAAAATTTCTTTACCATTCCTAAGTTTAGTCATGGTGCTAAGTTTTGATTTCAGCAAATATATATATATTATATATATATATATATATATATGCAACAAATTAAAAGGTATATATTTATATATACCTAATGCAATATTGTAAATGAAATGTTTAAGTTTTTTACTATGTTCTTTGATTTTTTTTTTTTTTTAGTTTTTTTTAGTTTTTCTTTGAAACAATATAATAAAGACAACAAATGAAACAATAAATGCACACAATAATAATAAGGCTGAAAGTAGATGAACTAATCTTCTATGAATAACTTATGGATATCATTAATAGGTTCAAGTTGTTCAGGGGTCATGAAATGTTCTTCTTCAAATTGAAAGTTTTCTTTTAAGAATTTGATGAAAAGGGCTATGGTGATATTGTCTGTTTCAGATGCTGGTTGATAAAAGTAAAGCTCATGGCAATACTCTCGATATAGCACAGCTCGCGGAACTCTATTCCATCTTTCCCTATCTGTGAGAACAACTTCTTGGTCCTCTACAAGGCCTAGGAATCGGTGTACAATGTCTGCATTCTTGAGGTATTCCTCGAGCTGAACAACTCGAAGATACTAAAGCTCTCCTATAGGCTAACCACCTATGGCAAGCTCTCAAGTTCATGATAGAACACTAATTGATGAGGATCCAGGATTCTATCCAAGACTAGCCTCTTAATCTGTTTAAGTTGTGTGGACCTAGATGAAATGATACTAAGTCTCCTGATAAGCTCGTCCCACAAGGATTGATTTCTACTTGTTTCAGGGATACTAAGGACAGAATTAACTTCTATGGTTGCTAATTGGTTTACTACGTTTATAGTAACTGCTAACCTCTTTTTAGGAGCTACCATCTAAACATGATTTTGAACCTTAAATGTTTTAAAATGCATCTAAGTTTTAGTTGTTCTAATTTTTTTTTTTTGTTTGCTTTTGCTTTTGTTTTCAAAAGGTTATGATGCATTTCACGTCGGGTTCACCAAAATGTATCGCTCCAAATTTTTCGCATCCCTACCTTCAGGCTATTGGATCCGCGCCTGGAAGGAGGATGGGAAAAGGATGGTGCGGTACCTCGGACGAGAGGACTTTGCGAAGGTCCCGCCTCTCAAGGGAGGTGCATTTTGGTGATTTTTCGACGGATGGTGGGTTCACCAGAAACATTTGGCGGCGCTTCCACGCCTAGGTTTTGGGAATGAGTTTTGATGAGTTCGTTTTATTTTTAAACATTCATCCTAGGTTTGGCCGAATGATTCTAACTTAAACTACATGAAAATGCAATTTAAATGAATACAACAAACAGAAAAGAAAGCAAAAACAGAGAATTTGCAGGAGGCCAATGAAGATTACCTGATCCGAAGTCTGATGAAGTTTCGATTACTTGTAGCAGTCTGGATCGTCCGCAATTCAACAGATCGCCTTCAATTTGATAAAATCGTCTAAACCGACAGATCGTTCGCAATCCGACGAATTCGTCGACGAATTCATCGTAGACCCGCAAAACAAGAAACAGATGCGAAATACAAGAAATTCTATTTTGTAAATAAGGGCAAACTATATGAAAAAGTAATATGAGTATTGAACAATATACAAGAACAAAAGTAAATGCAAATCACCGTGTTTAGATAGCAGAATATGATCTTAATATGCAAACTAGACAAAATGGGTGAACTCCGGATGCAATATAGTATAAAAACCGAATAGACAATCTAATTTATAGCATAAAATGACAGAGAAAAGAGAAAGAAGAGCAAACTCTGTGCACCGATTGCCTCGATGTGTGCCGCAATCGAAATCGTCTCGCATCGTAACGAGATCGTCCCGAATTTGATGAGATCGCCTCCGATCTTGACAGAGTTCGTCGACCGCGATAGGTGCCGGCTCCGGCTGAAAACCAAGTGGTGTACCTGCAATAAAATTAATATAGGACTAGTGCAAGAGCAAATTTGAAGTGTTTTAGCGCATAGGGAGTTGATTTACATAAAAATTCAGCCAGGGGTTGGGGAAGGAAAAGTTTTAGAGTTAAATAGGCATAGGATAGTTGTTGGGAGGTTGGAGATCATCCCAATTTGGGAGATCTCCAATGGGGGAAGGGTCCCAACGGCGCAGACACGCTTCTGCCCGGATTGGAGACCCGTTGGAACGGATTCCAACTATGCAAATTCAGTTTTGCGACAAAATCGTCTGGACGTTCTAGTCCATACGAAATCGTCAAATCGGAGACGATATCGTCTGATCGGAGACGATATCGTCAAACGGTCAAAACAACTGCTAAAAATGGCACGAAAAAAGAGGAAACGGGTTTCTCGACGGTTAACGAGCGGTTTGGGAGGTTAAATTTGAATTTAAATTTATTTACTAAGGTGAATGTAATTATTCCAATTTTACTGCGCCAATTTTAGGGTGCTACAGCTATGCTACTTTATATGATGGTGCTATGCTACCTTATATGATGACGCTATGTTTTCTTGGAAAATGATTCCATGATGCCTTATATGAAGGCATTATGCTATCTTGAATAATGATGCTATGCTTCCTTATATGGATTATTTTCAATTCAATATGAATCCTCTACATTCCTTCTTAATGTTTCTACAATTTAGCCTTTTTCCAATGACCTCTATTTCCACTTTATATAGGTCTCTTTTCTTATCCTATAAGGGCCTTTCTTTTCTTGATATAATGGCCTCTTTTCTTATCTTATAAGGGCCTTTCTTTACACATACCTCTTTTCTTTGAAGGGTCTCTTCACTATCTGAATCTTCTTAATGTGCAACCTCTTATCAATAATCCAATACTTGAAGCAATATAAAGTAAGCTAGGTGTTTCTTTATCCTTATTCAAAATCAAACTTCTTTCTTTTTGTTCTACTCTTAGGAAGCTTTGAAAGATTCTCAATTTGTTGTTATCTTTTCTTCTTTCTTCTCAATTTGTTTCTATATTTCCTTTATCAATATTCACTACTCACTAGAAGCTTAAACTCTTCTCTATCCTTTGTGGGAAGCTTCTCATACTTCTATATTTTTCTATTTATCTCTTAACCTCAAAAAACTTAATAATGTTCAAGGTGGCTTTGAATGTATTGAATCCTCTATCAATGTTAGTGTTGTCTATGGCCCTAAATGATCAACTATCTCAAAGTTGATTTACCTCAAATATATATGAATCCTTGTCTTCACTAGTTAGTCTCTAACCATAGAATGACTCTATGGTTGAGTTCTAATTTTCACTAGTTGTTCTTACAACTATGTAAAAAATCTAGCCTTTATACTTACTTTTATATTACAATAGAGTCCAAGTCTAACTCCCTTTAAAGTAGACAAACTCAATCAATTTTATCAAACTAAATAAAATCAGTTTTATATGTAGCTAAATAAATTTAACATGTGCAAGAAACTACCCACAGTAGCTCTAGTACCACTTATGGCTTTTGAAGTCTTAATGTTAATATAAAACTCACAAGATAGATTCCACATTATCAAATATAAGATAGCCACAATAGAGTAAGATCAAGATAATGACAATAATGTAAGGATAATAAGGCTTATAATATATCAAATAATATTCATTAATAAGCAGCAATATAAATATTAAATAGCCTAAATCATACATGAACAAAGTATGTAACAGAACTTATAATATTAATTGTTCAAATGTATGCAATATTTATTACTCCTTCTCTTACAAATATAGCTCTTGACTCTCTACACTTGATAATTGTATGTTATAAATTATTCTATATTTGATGATATTCCATGCTTCTCTATGGAGTACTATATAGCCATAGTAGAATGACTCTTTGTCTACTTGACTATTCCTTTCCATATGCCAAGTCTCATGACTCTTGGCTTCTCTACTTAATACTTGCATACACATGACTCTATCTTGTATGCACACCTAGACATGACTCTTCACTTAGCACTCTCTAATCTAAAGACACTTGTGCACACTTACATATAAGACACTTGTGCACATAGACTCACATTACACTTGCACACTTACTCACATGACACTTGTGCATTTCCTACACATACACACTTACATAATACTTGTGCATTTCCTGCATATTACAACATTACATAAAATATTACTCACACTCTAAACTAAGACTCATTCCTAATCTAATATTTACAAGATGTACCATAAAGGTACCATGGGGATACATTAGCATGTACCAAATAATGTAATATTCTCCAATAGTTCTAAGTGCTACTTGTTCTAATCTTCTTCCTTTCAATTCAATGTGTTAACACTACTCTTCTAGATACCCCAAATGGGTGTGTCAATTTCAAATATCTAAGTAAAATATTATTATTTTTAAGCTTGGATAGTTTAAGGAAAATATTTTTGTGGTTTTAACATCCTTAATATCATAGTAATGTTGTTAGTAACTTCTTGATCTAAGTTAAATATTGAACTCTCTAATAGACTAGAATGAACCATTATTATGGATTTAAATTTTATTTTTGGGTATAATAGTTTTTATATTCTAAAGGTAGAAACTTGGTTGGGGACTTTGGGAGGAAATATTAAACTACGTAGTTTAGCTGTAATAGAAACCATGGTTATATTCTTCTTCCTCTCATGGATTCTCTTAGGTTCCCAAATCCAGCATTGTTCCCTTGAATTTGATAAAAAATTTAGATATTTCTTTTTTATCTCCAATCTATAGAGAGTTATAGTAGTGCATGTTAAATGGTATGGTATACCTTGCATTTAAAGGAAGCATAATTTTTCATAAACAAGTCAATGCATAATAGAGAGCTTAATAGGGTTGCTTGGGAAATGATGATGAAAACTCTATTTCTTCTAAACCTATACCCTATTGTAGAATAATGATGCCTTGCTTAAAAAATAATGGTGTAGACTCTATTTTCATAGACAAGTTGGATAGGGAAATGGTATCCATTATCTTGATTGTATTTGAAATTTTTCTTTATTTTTGGATGAAGATAAAACTTGCTTGGATTAAGTGATGAACAAGCACCTAAGTGCATTGCTTAAGTATTTATTTTAGTTCATAAAATAATGCTTTTAATCTAGTAACAAATGATTGTTAATATAAATATAGTATAATACTTTTGTTGCATTCAAGTCAATAATAACTTGAGAAGCCATTTTGTATCTTAATTGTAATTGTTTAAACCTGATTTGAGTTTTGGGCATGACATATTAATTATGTGATAGATAAAAATGCATAGATTGGCTTTAGAAAGTAGAATGCATAGATTTACCATTCAATATAGATAAAGAAAGAGGTTTGAAAATTTTACTTGTACATCTTGAACTAGGTATAATATGTTGGATTGTATATTCAAAGAAGTAATTTGTATTAATAGTAAGGTGGAATATTGATAGAATGTATAAACATGGAAGATTGTCATGCATACATATAGTAGTTGTATTACCTAGAGTGCAAGTTGATTGTTGCATTATAAATTGAATCTAGTTGTGAGTGTATATGCATATGTTCAATGGTATTGTTGTATGAATTATTATTGCATTACACTCATGGTTTCTCTAACTAGATTATTTTTTTATATTTTTCCCTTCATGAACGGTCAAAACAAAGAGGTGGAAATGCTAAGAAAATTCACTAGCAAGAAACAAAATGAAGAAGGAGATTTCTCAAAAATGCAAAGAGTAGATGTGAAGAGTTTTAGCACCCTGGAAAGTGAAGAAGAAGAAGAGGAGGTCTTTGGATAGGAATAATAAAAGTGGAAGGAACAAAAGTTAGTGTTGGTTCCTCGAAATCTAACTAAAGCCCATCAAACTTCCATTGAAATTGAAAATGAGTCCCCATTAGTAGATGTTCCTATTGAGGTTGCATATGAGATCATATAGAAATATAAGAGGGGAAGTATTTATGCTTTCCCTATTAAAAAATACTTTGTTACTCCATGCCTAAGAATAACCAAAAGTACCAAGAAAAAAGTGGATGTAGGAGTGGTAGCAAGAAGAGGAAGACCTAACCTCAAAGAAATCTAAAATAGAGAGATTGATAAGGGGGTATATGATGGGAATCCTATTAAGTATAGCTAGAATCCAAAAATAAAAGATAGCAGTGTGATCTAACTATTGTTATGTTGTCAAAAAGTTGTTTCAGTGTTGTTAGTTTGCTAATTTTATTTCAGATATTTTCTATTATAGGTTTCAAAGCCTTGTTCTTTTTGTAAGCTTATTGTTTTATCTATATTTTGGTTATGTACAAGGTTTTGGGACCTTCTAACACCATCACCTTTGTTAAAAAGGTTTGGGGTCCCTTTCAAGACCCCTTCTCTAACTTTAATATAAAAAAAGTCAAAACTTCACATATGAAGTTGAGATGGGGATATTCTTCAGAATTGTTAGAATTAAAGTGCATTATGCCTTCACCTTGACACTTGTCAGTTTCTCTTGACAAGTGTCATGTGTTTCATATAGGCTTATGCCTATATATTGTAACCCATTTGTATCAATAAAATATATCTCATCATTTTCATTCCCAACATTTGGTATCAGAGCAGGTTGCCTCTCCTGCCTGTGAAACCCTTGAGGGGGGTTTTCCCTCATGGAAATTCTCCCTCCCCCCTGATTTTTTTTCCCTATTTTTTAAATTTTTTTACCGAGGGAGTATGCTCTCCATAATTTGATGGATCAGAAACCAGATGGTAAGAATTTTAAAGTTTGGGAAATCTTTTCAGAATTTTTTTTTAGTTTTTTAGATCTACAGAATGGTAAACCTTGACAGAGCTCTCAGATCTGGTTTTTTGGATGTTTTCCTTAAAGTATGTGAGGCGGCGGTGCTGAGATTCTTGTTAGAATTAATGGGACATGGTAGTATAATATTGTGTACAAGACGAGGGACGCCTAGATATTTGAATTGACGACGAAGAAGCCAAGGAAGTTTTTTTTTTAGTCTGGCATTCGATTTGTGAAGAGGGAATATTGTTTTGGCTGCTAGATTGCATTAAAAGGAGTAGGGATAGGATCCCCAAAGTGTCACCATAGGGCTCTTATGGCTTGGATTTATGCTAACTCCTTTCAAGCCTGCCTGTGATGAAGACTTGTACATCAGAGGCCCAAAGAATTTTTGTTGCTTTCTTCCTGTTGCACCTTGTATGGAGACTTTATGCCCTCCTCGCTAACGCTGCCACGATGCGAAAGTTGGGAGGGAACGAAAGGTTGTGTGCCACCTTTGCAAAGCTCTACCACCCATGACACTACGTCCGCCTAGCTCTTTGAAAAATCCAGATCTACATTTTTTCTATGAGTCAACTCCGATTGTGGGTTTATGGATAGTGTTGGACAGTTTGCTAAAAGAACAGAAATTAAATCATATAAATGCTTATAGGAATCGTATTCTAGGAAAAATGACCAAGGCAACCTCCTATAAGAGCAATGAAATGTAAGCCAAATCTCTTTCTTCACGATCAATGGTGGAAACGTAATGCTAGTTGGAAAATACGTGACATCTCGAACTGGAAGACCCTGTGTTGTAGCTGATGAAGGAGCTACAATTTTTAACAGACAAAAATTCATTCTGACCACATTGATCTGTTGGTGGATCATTCTAACGTGTTTGATTTTGCAGAGCTTATTTTGAATATCAATAATTTTGGATCTGAAAACCATCGTAGCCCCTGTGCAACCTGTCTTCACTGCCAAGCGTTGAAAGTTACTGCTAGTTTTTTTTTGGTGGCCTTTCAGATTGAAGTGATTGACCAAGCCATCACTAGCCACACAACAGGAGCATGGCGGGGCCCATGCCAGTTGTAGCCACTCCCATAGAGTTTTCCACCAAAGACCCCGAGAACAATGTGATCAAGCCTACAATCGAAGGGACGCTGAACGTGATCAAGGCCTACGCGAAGACGAAAACCATAAATAAATGGAGAGTTTTTTAATTTTTAAAGATGATGTGGAAGACATTTTTTTTTCTTGGCGCTGGATCCGAAAGGTGTGGGCTTTGCTACGGACAAGGCCGATGAGGGGGGCGTTTCTTTTTCGTCTTCTTCTTCGTTGTCATCGGATGATGGGGAAGGTACTCCGCAGCTACGAAAATGGAATCTGTGAATATTGTGATTGCAGGGAGACAATCTTGGGCTTAACCGCCCATGATATAGGTCCATATGAGGATACTGAATTCCTGCCAGTTGTTGAAGAAAATGGGAGCTGCTCGTTCATTGGCAGCACCACCAAACAATGGCCCACACTCGCTCCAAGGAGTAAAATTCCAGTGCTAGCTATAGGCATGTTTTTCACTTACCGCCTGAACAATTTCAAAATTTCTTGATCTGCTGCCATCGAATGTCCCCGCCTTGCCAGAAGTCCTGCCGTCGTCAGACCTGACATAGTCGATTTCATACATAAATGGTCTTGTATGATTTTAAAAACAAGTTTCATATCTTTAATTTATTTTAAAGACTTTGGATAGGCATGGGCCCATTTTTGACATTACACTTTGCCCTTATTTCAATTTAATAGTTATAAAGGGGCATCGAACTTGAAAATATTGTGTCATTTTAAAATATCATCCTTGATATTTTTTTATAACTCCATTTGTGGAGACGAATATTGGTGGAAAGTTTTATAAAAACTCTCAAGTTAAGCATCAAAATTCAGAGCACAACTCGGAGGGGTGACCACTTTGGGATGTTTCGGAGCTGCACTATCTTGAACTAGTATTATTTTTTTTTGCCTCTTTAAAGCATCAAATTGTATCCGACTATAGGTTTATTTATAGTTGTTGGAAATATTTTTTCGAGACGAACACATTGGTGGTGTTCATTTGTAATTCTGAGGCTATTTTAATTGAGTTTTTTAGCCTTAAAGTTTTTTCTACCTTGGAGTGCACTCTCGGTTGTACCCGACACTCCCAAGGCACTTGTAAGTGAACCTAGTATCTAGTAGGTATCCTCTTTCTACTTGGCGGATGCAACGGTTGGTTACCCATGCATTCCGGTAAGATGAGGTGACTACCATAAGGACACTTATTCTAGGGACTATAGACATAGACACCCTAGACTCTATCCGAGGTTTTTTTGGATCTACTTTTGAATACTACAGACGAAGACACTTCATAAGATTCTCTTCTTTTCTTTCTTCTCCGCCATATTCAGATCTATGGCTCATTTTATTGTATTGAGTGCATTTTCGGTAGAGACCGACACTCTTATATGGCTCGTTTTTCCTTTGTATTAAGGCACATTTTTGATAGAGATCGACACCTTCTATATTGAGTTCACCATGAGGAGGGATTTGATATTCATGGTGGATCTAGTCAGTGACCTATGAGAGGCAACATCCTCTAAGGATGACCTGTAGAGGCAACAGACCCAGAAGTGGCTGACCCTGAGGCACCCATGATGACCCTGAGGCACTTAGACGCTGACCCAGTGGCAACAGACCCATGGAAGTGGCTGACCCTGAGGCAATAGACCGAGATGTATACACAGTGAATCTAGCATTATTCACAGTTGGAGAGCCAAGCACAAAGAGCACGAGCCTAGACCAAATCAGTAATAAAAGAGGATGATAGGTTGCTTTTAGAGAAGTCAACATTAAGGGGGAATGTTACCTAATGTTGACTTGTTTTTTTCTTTAGTTAGGATAGTGCATTTTAAGGGGGAATGTTAGAATTAAAGTGCATTATGCCTTCACCTTGACACTTGTCAATTTCTCTTGACAAGTGTCATGTGTTTCATATAGGCTTATGCCTATATATTGTAACCCATTTGTGTCAATAAAATATATCTCATCATTTTAATTCCCAACAAGAATATCAATTAGCTAGGTGGAAAAGAGCCTAAATGATACCTTCCCTCAACTATAATTTCCATCAACAAGAAATATCCATTTGAACCATTTAAATATTCTATGAAAATCATGTTGTTATACATCATTTATTGTGTTGGAAATTCTAAAGTGTTGACTATATATTTTGTAAAAGTATGAGCAAAAGAAAAGGAATAAAAAATGCAACCTTATATAAATTCACATTGTATAGTCTTGAGTCCAAAAAATATGCTCACAAAGGAACTATATTATTGTACCTCAATATGGTACGATAAATTGTTAAAATGATAGGTTATACTTTTTAACATACCTAAAAATGACTTAATACTGCAATAGCTTTAAAAGTATGATATTGTGGATGAATTCTTGTTGTTACATGATATTTTCTACAAAATGTTATTCTATAAGAACTTGCACATCAATGGGAGTTGCTATTATTGAAAATTATATTATTATAAAATGCCTAAGTATGACTAGACATCTTAAAACTAATACCCTTGCATATGTTATAGTTGTTAGTGAATATAGTATGACTAAACGTGATATGAACTCCAATGACTATATAAGAGGAATTTTATCTTTTCAAAGTGTTGTAAAAATATATAATAATTGAACTCCAACACATTTTGCCTACACCTTTTTATTTATTTCAAGGAGGAATCTTATGAAGGATCTATACTTTTGCAAAATGACTATCAAGAGTGGATATCTACACTTTACTACCATTTACTATAATTTTAATGCTTGAGCACTAGAAATTTAATGGAAATATTTACTTAGAGTTTATAAGTATTGTGATGGTTGAATGAGAATATTTAATTTGGATTAATAAATATTGTTATGCTTGAGCATATGAACTTCAATACCATGCTACATTTTTATGATAAATACACTTATTGTCCATAGGATGGTTGTTTGAGTTTCAACTATGACTTCTTGGAATACATCTAAATTATTTTATCTTGATTGTATACCTTTATGTATGACCATAAAAATTGGACCATTGATGATTCATAAAGGCTTGAAATTGATAGTAAAAGTAAGATTAGAAATACTTATTGGTTAAATATAAAATACAAATACTTGGGTCAATGACTTGTTTGGTTCATTGATTTTGAAACTATCCATGCATATTAGATTAGGTCTAAAATTATATACCTCTGTTTTCAATAAAATATAATTCTTCTCACTGAATGTTATAGAAAGCAAATGGTCCCTATAAGGAAATACCAAAGAAGTGACAAACAAAGGCTTATTCACTTACTTATTATAGGAATTATTGTTGAATTTTAGTCCTACAAATGTATGTAGGACAAAAAGAAAATATTATTTCATAGCATCAAAAAAAGTGATACTATCATAGATAGTTGTGTGTTGACATGCAAGGAAAAAATCATAAGAAAACATGATAAATGTGCAAGAATGTATGAGGAATTAAAACTCAAGGTTCAATGAACCCAAAATTCTTTCATCATAAATTATATATGAATCAAGAGGTGATATAGAATCCATCCAATGTAAGCACAGTCACATGCACAAGTGGATTTTATCTCAATTTACCTTGGATCGATATTTAATAGGATGCAATATTTCCTTAATAGCTTAAGAATTTATTTATATTGTCTATTTTTTAAAGTTGAAAATAAGGGTATTGTTATAAAGTACACTATCATCATTAAGTCCTTTAATTATTTGATGACATTAACTAGTCCTCCATCCATCTAAAATGGGCCATTCATTATTTTGGAATACATGAGATCCAACTTATCACATATGGATTTCAACATCACAGGCACAATAGCTCTAGAAGTGACAATAGTATTTTAAATTAGAAATCCTTCTATCCTAAGGGTGATGTAAAAATAAGTTAGATTCAATTTATTTTATCTAATTTTTCTATGTCGGGATAGCATTAGTGTTCACCTCTAGTTGCTCTTCTACAATGATATTATGTTGGTTTTGTCAAGTTGGTTAATTCACTGATTCTTTTTGTTGCATTGGATTAACTCTTGAATAAAATTTATCCTATATATTCAATGCCTCATATAATAAATAAAATTCATTAGATAAGGATAAAACATCAAATATACTTACTTTGGCTAGAGTCTTCTTGAGTTCTTTTGTGATATTGAAAATATTAGGTATTGTTAGAGTTTCTTCCTTGGGGATAAATATTTTGTATTAGCATACAACTAACTATCTATCTTCACAACTAAGGGATAGAAAATTTCTACATTCTCTCATTTATAAATTTTTTTATCATATTTTTCAAATGTTTCAAGTTCATCCCTCTATATTAATGGTTTTTATGTTTAGTTGTCTTCCTCTACTGATTATAATTTGATCTTGAATTGAAGTGGGTGTTAGTGTTGGTTGTTTTGGAAGGTTGTTTTTGACTAAAATGGATCTTTCATTTGAGAAAGTGGTTGCCTTATCCTCAACATATGGATTTCAATATGCTTGTTTAATAGTTATTGGAATTCTATTTCAAGTCTAGTTATACCTAATGTTGAATTTGTGCATGTTCTCTAAGGGATGCCTTGAAATTGCGTTGAATTGAATTAAAAAATAAGTATTTATTGCCTCACTAAATCAATAGATAAAGGCATCTATAATTTTAGTCAAATTCATATCCTACAAAATTATATTCCACATAGCAACCTTTTCCCTTACCAAGAAGACTAACAACTGGACCAATTGGTATTCCTCTTGGATGGTGTGTATGGGTTTTAGGGTCTTGAGTTTTTGAAGATGCTCTAACATATTTTATTATAATCACCATTTAATTTAAGTAGTGTCTTCATTGTTGTTAGTGGAATGGTATTATATGCAAATAAATTTAATAGACCTAAATAATTTTATTGAGGGTAATCATGAGGAGATTTTAGTTGATCTATTTTAACCATGAATTTATGATGGAGAGAGAGAAATAATTTTCATCCAGGAAATAAAAATTATTATTTTGAGGGACGAATGTGATCTATAAACATTGATTTTGGTATTACTTAGAGCTTTTGTGTTAGGACCCTATCCTAACACTACCATATTTATGTAATTGTCTAATGTGTTGGACCTTGAGCGCCTAGTGTGAATGGGTCCATTATAATATAATTATCACTTGTCCTATTATGATATAATTATCACTTGTCCCATTATGACATAATCATCACCTTTATTATAAGCAATAGTTAATTATGATGTAACTATTACTTTTATTGTAAGTAGGAGTTAGTAGCTCGAGTCCCCTCTTGCATGTGAACTGACCCTTGAGCATTAGGTTTAGGGTAAATAAAAGTCTATATAAGGGTATGGATGGGAGTAGAATGTATCTCATATTTTCTCAAATTGTATTAGAGCTCTACTTCTAAGGAGGTTTCCCTCTTAAAGAGACCTATGATATCTGATTTTTTTGATTAATATAAGATTTTTGCATTTCCAATCAGTTATTTTTCTTAAGCACTTCTATTTATTTTATTTTACATGTCCATCAATACCTACAATACTATTGTGGTTATGATTATTTTTATTTGAATATTCCTAACAAGTGGTATTAGAGCTCTTTCCAAGGTCATGTTCCATAGCAGTAGCAATAGTTCTTGTCCTTCAATCTATTTTTTATTTTGTAAATATTTTATTCTACTCATTTTTTATTTAAAAATATCATGAAAAAAAACACATTTCTTTGTCTTGGTATATTAGGTTAGAAATCGTGTGTTGGGCATTTCAAAATATCATGGAGGATTTGTCATTTTTGGCTAAGCTAGATTACCTATAAAGCATCTAATGAAGTGACGGGTGCTCAATTTCTAATACACAAGCCTTAGACAACTCCCATACATGGTTGCAAGCTCTCATGTAACCTTGGGTATATAGGGGAACCCCCCTAGGAATAGAAGCCTTCATTCATAAGAATATATTGATTGTTTAAGTTATGTGGTGTACTAGTAATTGGTTAGCCTTGAGAAGTTACTCTTATAGTACCCTCAAAAATTTATAGTGTGGCTATGGATATGGTGGAACCATCCATAAATTAGAGCTCTAAGATAGTAGACCAAGCAATAATCACGAACAAGACTATATGTCAGAGATCACATAGAACCAAACACACTGTGGCTTAGAATATCCTTATTGAACTTGTTTTTAATATCTTTCTAGTCAAAATTGAAACCATATTTGAGCATATTATAGAGGAGACTACTCTTGTCATAGTTTGGCAATGTTCAAAATATCATGTGATAGTACAAGGAATATACAATTGATAGTATAGAGGATAATAGCTTGGTAGTACAAAGTATATATAGTTGGAATTCAAAATAGTCAATTATCAGTTTCCAATATGATAATGCAGATAATAACTTGTTTAATAGCCAAAGCAACCAATTGTCAGAACAGTAGAGTAGTTAGTTGTTAGTATTTAAAATAAAAAACAAAAAAACAAAATGTGTTACATTTTGGTTTAGTCCATTGTGCTTATCTTGTGTTGATATTTTTTATATATAACTCCCATAAACTTTTTTGGGGACCCTAAGGTGTCTAAAAGTGGTTGGAGTTACTAGAGTTACCCAAGAGCTAGAGTGAATAGGTGAATAGATAAGACAAATGGAAATCCAAGAGCTAGAACTCCTTAAAGCATTATCTAAACTAGAGAAATTAGATAAATTAGATGAATTAAGAGTTGTTTAACGGGCCTAAATGCAAAAAACAACACTAGCAAGAAATGCATCAAGGATTCATGAGGGTAGTTTTGAGGGTAAAGTATACAATACCTTGCCTCTTAATACCATTTAAAGAATACCCAAGTTAGACTTCCCAAAATTTGATTGTGAGGATCCAACCAATTGGTTATATTAGGTTGAACAATATTTTCCTCTTCATGCTACTCCCCATAATCAAAGGCTTATAATTGCATCTTTCAACCTTGAACATTAAGCAATTAAATGGTATCAATGGTTGGAGAATATGCATATACATCTCACTTGGGCTAAATTTGAGACCAAATTACTCACTCATTTCGAACCTAATAAGTATGAGGATTTTACTGGATACCTCGCCAAGTTAAGACAGACAACATCTATATGTGATTACCAAACATAGTTTTAAAAGTTGGTAAACCACACTAGGGGACTGAGTGTTGAGTTTTTTTTTAATTTGTTTCATAATGGATTAAAGGAAGATATATTTGCTAAGGTGAAAATGTTCAAACCAAATAGTATGATGATAGTGGTAGGATTCGCCAAGATGGATGAAGATAAATTCATGGTACAAAGGCATACTTTTAAACCTCCATAAGCTTAAACCCTACTTCCATCCCGGACATCATCAAACCTAGGCAACAAACCACCCCCAATCAAATGTCTTACCCAAGAAGAAATGGAGGCATGTAGGGCATAGGGACTATGTTACAACTATGATGATAAATATTATTTGGGCCACAAGTATGTACAATAGAAACTATATTTACTCAATGATAGAAAACCTTAGGTCCGAGGTGTAGACCAGTTGGTTACACCAAGCCTCGTAAGGGGAGCAAAGGTCCAAGGTTCAAATCTTGGGCCTCACCAAACTGAACGCTTGTCCCTTTCCTGGAGCTTTCAGTGGAGTAAAAGGTTTTAAATAATTTTGTCATGGTGGTTATGGGGGCGGACTGTGTGAAGAAGTGTATGGCAACTTTCAAGGCAGACAGCGCAGAATATTGTGGTGGTCATAAAATCTGGATAGCCCACCCTGATTTGTGGTGGCTACTGATTCCACCATGTAAAAAAAAATAGGTGTTTTTTGTGTTTTTAATTATTCTTGTGTTTTTGTTGTTCTTGTTCTTGTGTTTCTTTTTGTTTGTGTTAATTGGTGTTTTTGTGTTTTGGTGTATGAGTGTTTTCTATGTTTTTATTTTTGTTTGTTGTCTGTTGTTGGTTGTTTTTTTTTGTTTTTCTTTTTATTTTTTAGGTTTTGGTTGTTTTTTTTGTTGTCTTTGTAGCATTTTGTTATTTTTGTCATGTTTGTGTTTTGTTATGTTGTTCTTGTGTTTTTTGTGTGTGGTTTGTGTTGTGTTTTTTATCTTATTGTGTGTGTTTGGTTGTGCTTTATCTTTTCGACACACTCAAGGAGCATGCTTTTTTTAATCTTATTGTGTGTTTGTGTTTGTGTGTTCTTGTTTTTTGTTATTTCAAGTTTGCTCCTTGAGTATGTCAAATGTGGTATGCTAGGTGCAAGCCCTGGGTGATTTTGATGAAAGAGAAACCCCTGCCTCCTTGGGTCTTACCCGAAAGTGGCATCCCTTCTGGGATGTTTACCATAAAAAAAAATTTTAAAAACCTTCCACCAGGGGATCACATGATGACAAATAAGACCATAGATAATAAGAGCAACATGAAGAGTCTAAATTAATAAAAGACCAACCACCTATAATATGAGTACATATCTTAGCTGGGATTTCCACTCCCTAGACCATGAAAGTGGTAGGGCATTCTAAAGTCCAATGACTCATAATCCTCATTAATTTGGGTAATACCCACAAATTTGTTGATTCTTAGGTAGCCAAAAAATTATACTATTACATTTACTCTTGAAATTCATTTGAATTCATGGTGGCCAATGTGGGTACTCTACCATGCAAATAAAAATGTAGAAATGTAAATATGATTGTGGAGGATTACAACCTCAAGGTAGAAATTTTTTCCCTTCCCTTGGGAGGTTGTGACATTATGTTGGGAACTCAATGGCTTTGTACCTTGGATCCAATATTATGGGAATTTTTTGAGATATGGTTTTAATTCACTAAAAATGGAAAGCAAACACTCTCCATGGCACACTGGTAGGTCCTATCTAACTTATTATCTCCCATAAAATGATTTTTTTAAATAAATCATCTCAAGAGGTGGTGGCACAACAATTTGCACTCTAAGTCCTTACTACCAATGATATAGTTCAACCATTAAATTATAGGAAATTATGGATAACATGCATTTATATTTTTCGAACTACATATATTACCACTACGACAGACCCACAATCATGCCATCAATCTTATGCTAGAAGGCGTACCACCCTTCATTCACCCCTATGGATACACATATGTGCAAAATATTAAGATTTAAGATGGTGCAAGAGTTATTAGCAATAGCAATAGTGATCATTCAATTGAGTGCCATCCCATATTTCTCCTAAGTACTTTTGGTTCATAAGAAATATAGGTCTTGGCAGTTATATGCAGATTTTAGAAAACTTAATAAAATTACCATCAAGGACGAATTTTCCATTCTCGTCATTGATGATTTATTAGATGACCTCCATGGTGCTCATTTCTTTTCAAATTTGGATCTATGTTCAGGATATCATTATATCATTTTATAGGAAGAAGAATTCCAAAGACAAGATTCCATACTCATGAAGGATATTATAAATTCCTTGTCATGTCTTTTGGTCCTATCAATGTGCCTTCCACCTTTTAGAGTCTCATGAATGTAATATTTTGCCTATTTTGTGTAAATTTATTTTGGGCTTCTTCAATGATATTTTGATTTACAATTATACATGGGTGGAACATTTGGACTAGACCCTACAACTCCTGGTTGATAATCAATTATGTGTGAAATATTTTAATTTTTCTTTTGGAATGCAAGAAGTGGAATACCTAGGTCATTTAGTCTCAAGGGAAGGGGTCAAGGTGGATCCTAAAAATATTAATACCATACAGGAATGGCCCAAGCCACACACTCTTAAAATTATTTTTGGTTTCCTAGGCCTCGCCAACTATTATAAAAAAAATCCATGATTAAAGAAATATTACATCTCCCCTAATGACTATCTTATGGAAGAACTCACTTCTATGGTCAAAACCCACCAATCATGCCTTTCAATGACTCGAACAAGCTATGCTCTCTACTCTCATGTTGGTGATGCCCAATTTCTTCAAGCCTTTTATGGTTGAAATTGATGCCTCTGGAAGTGTAATTGGTGTAATGCTTATGTAATAAGGGTGACCATTAGCGTTCACTAGTAGCACTATCAAGAAAAAACCTTGGAAAATTGACCTATGAGAAGAAGATGATGGTGATCTTACATGTTATCAACCACTAGAGGTTGTATATTATTGGGTGACATTTTTCCATAAAAATAGATCACCATAGTATTAAATACCTTCTTGAGAAACATATCTCCATGCCTAAACAATAAAAATGGGTTACCAAACTGCTAAGGTATGACTATAAAATTATTTATAAGAAGGGCAAGGAAAATGTAGTTGTTGATGCACTATCGTACCAATATGAGGACCAGGGTATGCTATGTTTCATCTCTACTCCACTTCCTTAATGGACCCATCGGGTTCAAGAAGACATAATCCATGATTCCACCTTGCAACCCCTAATTTGACAACTTCAAATTGATCCTAAATCTTACCCAATATATAATTGGGATGGACAACATCTAAGATATTGAGGCTACCTTGTTATCCATGAAACTTTTACACTTTATGAATCTATATTTAGTAAATGCATGCTTTACCAACTATAGGATACTCTTACTTCTTAAATACATATGAATGAGCTAAATACATGTTTTTGGTAGGAATGAAAAAATATACTAAGACCTTTGTTGCATAATGTGATACTTGCTACCATGTGAAGGGGAAAACTATTTGCACACCAAGCATGCTCTAGCCTCTTCTATTACTAAGACAATTTGGATGGACATTTCTATAGATTATGAGTATATTTCAAATTTTGGAGGCAAAAAAATTATTCTCATGGTAGTGGATAATCTCTCTAAGTATGTTCACTTCTATCCTCTAGCCACCCTTACAAGACATTAATGATTGTCCAAATATTTCTTTATTCTATTATTTTCCTTCATGGCATACCCTAGTCCATTATCTCTAACCATGACCCCACATTCATTATTCATTTTTGGCTAGAACTATTCAAGCTACACGACATACAACTCTAAATAAGCTTGGTATACCATACCCAAATTGATGGGCAAACTAAAATTGTTAACAAGTACTTGGAAACTCATCTCCATTGTTTTACATCTAAGCAACCAACTCATTGGATAAAATGGCTTCCATTGGCCGAGTAGTGGTATAATACTTTGTATCACTCCTCCACCAAGATGACACCATATAAAGTAGTTAATGGATATCCTCCACCATCACTTCTGTCATAAATTCCAGGTAGTTACAAGGTTCAAGTAGTGCATTCCAATCTTAGAGAGCATACATAACTACTCCAACATCTCAAACGTAATTTGGCTATGACATAGAACTATATGCAACAAGTTGATCAACACTATTTGAAGCTTAGTTTTAGCATTGGTGACATGGTTTTCCTATGCTTGTATCCATATAAGCAATCACCATTGAAACTCCATGGAATCCAAAAGCTAACACCTAAATTTTATGGACCATATAAAGTGCTCCAACAGATTAATCTCATTGCCTACAAAGTAGAATTGCTTCCCACCTCCATGATACATCAAATTTAGGTGTCTCCTCTTTAAATAAGGTCCTTGGTAGTTGTGTATAGGTTCAATCCAGCCTACTCTATTTAGATGTAAAAGGATCAATCATCTTAGAACCTGAGTATTCTAGCGTACGCACACACTTCATAATCATATACTCATTGATATTTTAGTATAATAGAATGGATTTCAGCCAAAATATGTTGCTTGGGAGCCACTCCATCAACTACAATAATATTTTCTTCACTTAAGCTTTAAGGACAAAGCTTATTGAAGTGGAAGGGCATGTTATTACCCTATCCTAACATAACCATCATTATGTAATTGTCTAGTACATTGCACCTTGAGCTCCTAATGCATATGGAACCATTATGATATAACCATCACTTGATCCATTATGATAGAATCATCACTTTTATTGTAAATAGGAGTTAATTATGATGTTACTCTTAAGTAGAATTTAGTACCTAGGGTCCCCTCTTACATGTGGACTAACCCTTGAGCATTAGGGTTAGGGTAAATAAGAGTTTGTATAAAGGCATAGATGGGAGTAGAATATCTCATATTTTATCAAATTATATCAAAGTTTTTCTTCTAATGAGGTTTCCCCGTTGAAGAGGCCTACAATATCTAATCCATTTGATTATTATAAGTTTGTTGTATTTTCTATCAGCTATTTATCTTAAGCACTTATGTTATTTCATTTTGCACTTCCATTAATTTCTACAATGTTATTGTGGTTATGCTTATTTTATCTAAAGGTTCCTAAAATTTTAGGAATTTTAGGGTCTTGAGAGTTTTAAAGGTCTTTCAAATCCTTGATGCCAAAGCATATTGACTTCCTTTTGAGTGTTTGGTTATAATAATAGGGAGTTCATGAAAATATTTGGTTTTGTTTGTTTTGTGGGCATAAGACCAAGTAAACATATACTTGTAGATTTTATCAAAGTCATTATCTTGATTTTTTGATTTATGCATAGGTACAAAATTAATTGTTATCCCACTAGGCATGCCAAAAGTGCTTACTATTGATCTTCGTAGTAATTACCTTGTGGCCTTAGACTGTAATCTTGGAAGATTGATTTTTCGCCTAATCAACCTCTAGAGAGGGTTGAATCCCTGTTTATTTTTATGTTTTATAGAATAGTATAGGGAAAAGGTAAAGAAAGGATGTAAAAAAGTAAATAGTCTGATATTATGGTGATCCAATTGAGTTTCTCAAACACTTGGTAGATAAATTTGTTCAATTTGTGAAGCACTTGCATCATTCATTTATTGAAAGGTATAATAAGAAATGGAAGAGCCAAATTTAATATCTACAAGCATTCATTTCAATCAATATGTACAAGTTTTTGAATAGATAAAAGGATCCTTACATCTATTAAAAGAGCCAAGCAAGTTTTTGGGTCAGTTAAAAGATCCTTTCATCTATGTCGTAATAGTTATTTATAAGCAAAAAATGTTTAAAAGTTTTCAAAAATTATCTCAGACTATTCTTTTCATGGAAATAATAGAGGATTCAATATTCAATATAAAAATGAATTGACACTACTACCTAACCAACTTATCGTTTGTCAAAATCTCCAAAAAGTTGTAACTTTTACTTGCATAATCAGGACCAACATCTTGATATTTAGTTTTTAAGCTCTATTTATTCTTAAAGTAGTTGTTATCAAAATTTGCATGCTTCTTTCCCAAAATATATTTTTGGTGGTCATCCTTCTGTTTGTAACTTTAGTTCAATGGATTAGTGGATTTTGATCATTGAATTTGTATTTTGGTTGTTTTCCCATCCAATCATTAATTTGAAGTTTTGAACAAATAGTATACCAACTAACACCAGAATGGGTTAGCCCAATCTATCAATTTATCAGTTGATTTGGTCACTCTGCACTTGTGTGCCTTAGCTACATCATTGTTTTTATCTATTGGTGTTTTGATCATTCTAAATGGAATTTGACATGGTACTTCAACTTTTCCCTAGCCACATGTCATTTCGATGCTTGATATCCTTTACAAAGGTGCTACATAGATGCCTACATGTTTGTTAGTTAAAGTCTTATCACTTGATTGTGGGTCATTTGATGGCACCCATGTTCACAAGTCTCCCTTTTTGAATCTTTCCAATTCACACTTTAATTGTTCAACCTTCTCCTTTGAAGCTTATATGCAGCCCATTGTTGGTGATGTGAAATGCTATGGAACCTCCTCTTCTAACTTGGATATCTCTTCCCTACTTGATCATGAATCAATAAGGAGTGATGTCATAAGTGAAATATAAATTAGTAGCTTGATAATTTCTACTAAGGTTTCTCAAGATTCATGCATAAGGTTAATTCATTGTTTGCTTGGTTGATCATGTGTTACACAATCATGAACATTCTATTGACAAATTAGTTGTTAATGGACTGGTGATTTGATTAGTTAACATATTTAGTCTACCTGATTTAGTAAAACAATTTAAGAAATTATCCTTTCTCTCTTAAATTTTAGTTATTTTTAGGTCAATTTGGTGCTTTGAAATGATCGATCTACTTTTCTAGAGGTCCCTTGGTATCTTATTGACTACATTTTGCCCCACTTATAAAGGTGTGATTAATTTTTCAGATCAATTACCCAACAAGAATGGTAAAAAACACTACACCCTATTTTGTGATAATAAAATTACCATTCAACTAGCTCATACTCCAATGGATCATTAGCAACCCAAACACGTTTAAATTTGGATGCAATACACTCATCAACTTCATTTTTTGGAGCAATTTGAGTCAGAGTATTTGCCTCCAATGCATTAACCTACAAATATTTTGACCAAGGTCATGGCCCAAGTGACTTTTACCATATTGTAGAATGGATTTTCTATGAAAGAGTTTCCCTTAAGGGGGATGTTCCAAAAGTTCTCTCTTTGTGTCCATCATTTAACTTAAGGAGGATGTTCCATGGTTCTCTCTTTATGGTCAAGCTTGTATTGAGTTGTACTATTATTTTCCCTCTAGTCCCTTATTCACATTATAAGGTGATCCATTTATTATATTGTGATTGATTAATATATTTAGTTGACTATAATTGGGATTTTTGCATTGTATCATGGTGGGTATTTGTATTCTCAGTCACCTATTTATTTCTATGTCAACACAATATTATTTGTTTATTTGTAAAGAAACTATTGTTGTCTATGAGCACCTCATCATTTTGTTAATGCTCTTTTCCTTTATGATTGCTATGTTTATTTTTTATTTTGTATTGTTGAGTATTTAGGTAATGTGTTGATTTCATTTTTTTTAAGTTCCTATTGCAAATTTCTACACCATTTTACTTTTAAAAGAAAAACAACATTCAAGAATTAAAAAAACATCTTAAAAGAAAGTGTTTGGTCATATCAAATAGTTGAGATGCTTAAGGATGGTTGCAAGCTTTTACTTTGGTCCTTTGAGACTTATTACACCTTTCAAAAATCTAACTTGCCTAAAGTTTAACAATTTGAAGGAACATAATGATAAAATTTGGGAACAAAAGGTGCCCTAGTTTTTTTAGTTTTTTGTTTTTAGGTGGGGGTCATAAATAAAATCTAATTTTTTTTGGTTAAATAAAATTGAAGCAGACCTACTTATATTAAAACCTCATCAAATTGTCACGATTTAGCCACAAACTATATTATCATGGTATCATAATAATTATAATACCACAAGTCACCTTATTATAAGACTGTCCATTATTTTGAACTTAGTTTAGTTATATAAAATTGAAGCAAACCCACCTATATTAAATCCTCATCAAATTATCACAATTTAACCACAAACTATATTATCATAGTATCATAATAATTATAATACCACAAGTCACCTTATCACGAGACTATCCATTATTTTGAACTTAGTTTACATTCATAAGATTGCATCCTTTATTATCACTCTACAATATCTTAGTGTGAAAAAATAAATTCATTTTATTTCTTTTGGGAGAAAGAAAGAGACAAAACTATAAAGAGATGCATACTTAACAAGTTTTCAACCACATTAAAGTAAGAATAAATCTCCTCTAATTAAATTCAAACTTTTATAAAGGTTAAAAATTAAATACTTTTACAATTTAAAATATCTAATCTCCTCTATTTTTTAAATTATCTAAAAGTAAAAACTTTCACTATTAATAATTTTTTTTATAATAATTTTCTTTATATGCAACATACCCATCAAGAGGTTGGCATAGAAACATATTGATATAAATGCCAGGCTGATGGTTATGCAATATATCCATCAAGGGAATGGCATAAAAACATATTGATATAAATGCCAGACTAATGTTTGCTAGGAAACATTGAAAGACAATATTGTAAAGTGAAAGTATTTTTGAGTCCACACACTAATGGGAAATCAATTGAAGTTATCCATAAAATTACAATAATTTGCTTAGATGACTATCACTTGAATCTCATGCATAATGTCAACCATTGTATAAATCAAAATGTTAAGACAAACAGGGTGATAAGCTTAAATGGATTTACTGGCAGGCACTGGTGGCCCATAATCAGATAATGGCAGACATAAAACATGTATTAACATGAAACTAAATTTTAATTATAAAATATATTATTAAATTTATATTATTAAAAAATAAAAAGACCAACCCCATACTTAATAGAAAAGAAAGTGAAACAACTTAGCTTGCATGTTGTTGATATGTTGGAGACAGAAAAAGAAACTATGATGATTACTACGTCCTTCACATGAGTTTGGTCAAACCCTATGAACGCGAGTCATAAAAAGAGTGGAAGAAAGCTTGACATAAGAAAGTTAGTGAGGGTTTTAGGGTAATTAGTTTAAATTAATTTAAATAAATAAATAAAATTATATTATAAATTTAATAAATAAATTTAATAAAAATAAATAATTAACTAAATTTTAATTTTTATAAAAATTTAAATATTTTTACTTAATTAAATATTATATATTTATTTATTTATATTAGTGTGTAACAACACACGACACCTTACCTACCCCAAATAAAACAACCGTGCGTACCTAAACCAGTTGAACACCCATAGAACCTTTGGTGCCGACTTTAGCCTTTAACCTCATTGGATTAAGATTCCATTTATTATTTTTAAATCCACATAATTACTTCGCACACAAATAAAAAATAAGTTGAAGCCAAACACAATTTTACTTTCTTACCCCGAGCACTTCAATATTTTTATTTTTTACAGAGTGTAAGACACGTTGCTTTCAATTGAGACCATCAATCACCACTGTTTTTTTATAATCCCCAAAAGTTCCGTGTATCTCTAGAGTCCATCTAAGATACAAATTCTCCAAATTTACTATTCCCTTATACAAGAATGTTCAACGTCTAATGGAAAGTTATATCCAGTGATGTGAGAGTTGGAGGAAGTGGGTTGTGTGAAACTCTTAGGAAAGGAAGGTCTTAAGTTCAAATCCCTCTCCTCACACACATGTGAATATGTAACTCACTCCCTATCTTTTAGGAAAATTACTATTATACCCTCCGTTTCTTTTAGGAAAATTACTATTATACCCTATTTTATTTAGTATAAATTTTTATTTAAGTGAGGGATCCCATCTCAAGTAAATTTTTACTCAAAGATCTCAAGTAATTTTTTACTCAAAGAGACCTCTAAAAAAGCTCAATTTACTCCAAATGAAAGAGACCTCTAAAAAGCTCAATTTATAAAATTTACTATTATATCCTCCGTTTCTTTTAGGAAAATTACTAGTATACACTTAGTTTCTTTTAGGAAAATTACTAGTATACCCTTCGTTTCTATTAGGAAAATTACTATTATACCCTATTTTCTTTAGTATAAATTTTTATTTTAAGTAAGGGATCTCATCTCAAGTAAATTTTTACTCAAAGAGACCTCTAAAAAGCTCAATTTATTCCAAATATAAAAGACCTCGAAAGAGCTCAATTTAACAAACACTCAAAAAACAAATCCACCTCCACCTCCACATTTACTATTCTCACCTAAATTTTCATCTTCCCATATATAATATAAATCCATTCCCCATAAAATTAGAAAAAAATCTTAATTTAACAAACACTCGAAAAAAAACAAATCTATCTACTACCTCCACCTCACATTTACTATTCTCACCTAAATTTTCATCTTCCCATATCTAATATACATCCATTCCCCATAAAGTTGGAGAGAAGTCCCAGGCATCTCCTAAAGGAGGCCCAACGACGTCACTTACCGTTCCAAGGATCAGATCCATGAAGTGACGGACCTTGTAGCGTGTTGACTTTTAAATAAAAACATTATTTCTATACCTGCACCAACTTTTTGGATAAGTTTTTGACATTTTACTCTTTACGACATTTCCTTTGAGCTCGACCTCCCTTTATACAACTGAAACGACATTTAATAATCGTATATATACGTACCAATTACCTTTACGATGACCAATTAGTATATTAATAATATATCATGACCTTGAGTATTAACAAAAACATGGACATCTTCACCAAGTATAATAAAAACATTGAACCCTCCACAAAGTGTTAGTGAATCTCTAAAAGGTGTTTAGTTTAAAAAGATAAAACATTTTATTTCTTTTATTTGATAATAAGAAATTAAATAAAATAAAAATTTTAACTTTAAATTCATAAAATTAAGTGACTTAAATTATAAGAAAAAATATTTTTTTAGAAAAGTTACATTATTATTATACCCTTTAAAAAGTATGGCTCGCTATTGACCTCAATTATATACTTCACTAACCAAGAGTTGGAGTCAAGGAGGCATGCAATTGCATTAATGACTGAGAATTACAGATGACAATAGATTATAGATTTAGAATGAACTGGGAAGAGGACATCATCATCATTTCCTTCTCCGCGTACACTTGTACCCCAATAAAGAATGGTGGAACGCCCAAGGCAGGCCGAGATAAATGCATTTCTGACCCATGCCACTCGCAGGATTCCCTCAACGAGTGGTGACATGGGGAAACCAAATCGTTGGGGCCACTAACAATAATGAAAAGAAAACACGCGCAGCGTCAAGCGTCAGATCTCGTGGCTTCCAATGTAAAAAGAATTAAAAAATAAATGATGTCCTCGTTCGTCGGCCGATGGAAAGACAAAGCCGGCAGCACTTTACGATTCCCCATACTCTTATTATTTTCATTGACATCATGCTTTTCACTACTGAAAAACAAACGTACGCATAAAATACACATATATTATTATTATTATCATATAAATAATATTCATCTTCATTGTAATTTTACAGGGCGGAAGCGCGTTATGTGAATAGTACAGACGCAAATAACTTACTAAGGACTCTGAAATTGTTTCTTGCATTCTTTTGCAACTTGTACACAGAGCTATAGAGGCTACAATAAACTATAAAGGAGAAATCAACTATATGGTATGTTAATCTATGGATGACGGTGATGCTGTGTGTAGATGTAGTCCGTGTGTGCAGCGAGAGTCCGGCGATTCAGGCACTCTTCCTCCTCTAAATTCTTGCACTCTAAATCCAGTTCCACTTCCTTACTCTGCTCTAATTCTTCAGCTTTAACCCCCTGTAATACAACACCCACATATAATATATCTCCATCTTTCAGTATACAGACTCAATCCAGAAAAAAAAAATAATAATAAACATTTGGGCATATTAATCTTACATCTTGAAGCTTCTGTTGCACAGATTTGTGCAACCTCTCTTCTGGGTTGCTGCTGGTTTGAGCAGACCCTGTGTCCAAAAATACAGAAAAAAAAAAAAAAAATTATTCATATTATATGGAATGAAAGAAGCTTAGAAGGTATTATCCCACCATATATGTCAGTTTAAGGACTGAGAAAGGACATACCAGTTTGAAGTGGCCGGCTCGCCAGAGCTGTGCTGAGTAGGAGGAGAATGGCGCAGAGCTTAAAAAGGGTTTGTCCGTGCATTTCCGCCATGGAGATCAATCCACTGTTATCTGTACTTCTGTAGTATATAGCTGGCTATTCTATTCATCCACTGTCTTAACAATTTGGAGACATGGTCACTACCGTTCCTGTATTTATAGGAGGGAATTGTGCTCACAAACAAGAATTTGTGGGGACAAGCCACGTTCGACAAATAAATAATGCTCTCTGTAATCATTTTTTGTATGCATTTTAGCTATAGAAAACTATTTTTTCCCCCCTTGAATAAGTTAAATATTGTTTACAAGGTTTAAAACAATTGGTTGGATTAAAAGTTGAAATTTTATAATTGATTTTAATATATTATAAAAGAGTTTTTTTTCAAGTAATTTTGTTTTAAATTTTTTATTAATTAATATTAGTTTAATAAATTTCAAATTTTATTTTTAATGAAATTTTTTAATTTTATTAAACTTGCTTAAAAAATTATTTCAATTTCATATAATTAATTTTAAAAAACTAAAAATATCTTTTTTTTTTTTTTTTAATATCCTCGTTCCCTTCTTTCCTTTCTATTTTATTAAATTTATAATTAAAATCATTTCATTTCACATCAATCAAAAACTGATTATCCATTCGTAGAAACTTCTTGCAGGTAGGATCTCTTATGAAAGAGCTGACGTACTAAATTTATAGGCAAAGTTAGAAGCGGTCAAACGGAATAGTTGAGCGTAACTTCTAGAGACGTAGAAGATGTAAACTCACCGATGGTAAAGGTAATATCGAGGGGAGGGATGCCCTATACGAATCAAGGGGTATCTGCATGACTTTGTCTCTTTTAATGTTGTAATTTATTATTTAATTGCATGACTTGGTCTTTTTTTTATGTTGTAATTTATTATTTATTTGTTTAAAATACCGTGATAAAATCGTAATTGTTGTGTTAACTATTTTTATTTTATTTTATAAAAATATTGTTTAAAATTTTATTAAGTAAAAGTAAAAATACAAAAACAAGTCAGGTTAAATGGTTCAGCAGCCTGAGACAATCTGACTTATGAAAGTCAGAAGAATGTTTCAGCTCTTTCAAGAATTCTAATCTGAAAGCTCTAAGCTGTTCAGAAATACAATGTCTCATCTTTTGACCTGTGTTTCCAAAGGCCGAATAATATAGAAACCCTGATAGTCTGCCATATACTACATAAGTGGGAGGGACATTGTTAAGTATCACCAAGAAGAGCAGACGTCCACTGAAGCTGATTTGCAATGAAGGGTGCTAAAACTTGTGACAGGCCATTCCACACTTCTTGGACTTGGCTTGGGGACATTCCCAAAAAACATGCTTGACAGTCTCTTCGTTGTGGCATAGAACACAATTATTGGATGATATATTCAGTTTGGCCAGCGAGCTCTGCATGGGAGACCTTGAAAGACTAAGGACCATGCAAAGACTCGCATTTGTGCTGAAATCTTAAAGTGCCAAACTCTACTTAATCTTTTCCTCCATTTTTTTTAGGGACAACTGATACCCCATCTTTATTTAAAGTGTCAAACTCTACTTAAACTCTTTTACAACAATATATAGCTCCATGTTAATTATTTTTAAATTATAGAGATTAATATTTATATCATATTGCAATGATTTTAATATTTATATAAATATTTTATTTGAAATTTTAATTTTTAATAATTTATATTTATATTATTTATTTTTAAAATATTTTTTAGAATATTATTCGGTAGTTACTCTCCACCCCGCCCTTCTTAATATTTAAATTTTGATATAAGTTACATATGTCTCAATAATTTAATCAAAATTTTATTTAATATTTTTTTTAAATTATACATAATTATATTTTAATCATTACATATTACATATTATTGTAATTTTTAAAATAATTTTTAATTTAAAAATTGAATTATACGATTTATAAAATTAATCAGAATGATTTTTTTTTAATTTATTTAAAATCAAGGGATAACTCATTTTGCTTTTCAACTTATAATATGTCTTATAAAAATATATAAATTATGAATGTTAAAAAAAATATTAATAATAAAATACAAAATTTTTATTAATTTAATTGAATAATTAAACCTATTCATTTTTAAAATATTCCAAACAAAATGCATTGCATAGGTGAAAAATCTCTTTTAAATATAAAATTTAAAATATAGTTTTAAATATGCATTTCATTCGTAGAAGAAGAAAATATAGAACATCCATTAAAAAAATCTTTATAATATAGTTGAGTATTATAAAACCTCATTAGATTACATATTTGATTATTGTTAGAATATTTTTTTTGTTGCCTTCATTTTATATAGATATTTTTTTAATAAAATGTTATAAATTTTATTTTACAATGTTTTTAAAATTAAATTATACTAATTTTTAGTTTGTAATATAATAAGTTTAAAATAAATTATTCTTTCAATTTAAACTATTTTTATATAATTTTTATTTTAATTGAAATTTTAACACATCACAAAAATGATATTATAATAACTTATAATTATAAATGTATTATTTGGCAGAATTCTTTGAATGATATTATAATAACTTATAATTATAAATGTATTATTTGGTAGGATTTTTTGGTTTGTATTAACATTTGTCATGCTCTTTGTCAATAGGGTAGGAGGCTTAAAGATGTAAGTCCTTGCTCCCACTGTGTGGGATTCCTCACCCCTATTAACATCGAGTTTAGGCATGTGTGTGGGGGGTTGACCCTCTTGCTTTCTAACCGGTTAATATGAAATTTAATTCCACGTTAATACATATTTATATATAAAAATTGAAAATTTTAATTTATTAAATTTATACTATTTAATTATATAAATTATATTTTTAACCATTATAATTTTTTAATAAATTTATCTACTAAAATCCAATATATTATAAATCTTTATATATTAAGAAGAGTGTTCATGTTTTTTCTTACAAAATTAAAAATTAAAAAAAATTACAATATTTTGAAAAAACAATTATTTTACATTTAATTTTTAAAATAAATATAATATAATATAAGGCCGTGCCTACCAAGTTAAAGTTTCCCAGTCTTTCCTATAGACCATACAACCGACTCAATCTAAAACCAATTAATTAGGCCTAAAATTCTTAATCAAGTTTAAGTAGTTAGACCAACCCTTATTGAACACACCCGTGTGTACATGTCATGCCTATGAAATCTTGACGCACGATGTTATGATGTCAACTAGCAATGAAAAGTATTTAGTTTTAATGTTGCTTTACCCGTGAACAATATCGTGCATTTTTTGGTATGTGAATTTAAAATACAAAGACAAACTACACATTCACTCTTAGAAGGTAAATGATGTTAAATTCCAACCACGATGAGACTAAACAACAATAGTCCAAAATTTTCCATATAAGGGTGAAGTTAACATGCTTCTAGAGATGATGAATTTTGGAACTCAACTTCACAAAAAACTTAAATATCACGTCATAAAGTACTAACTAAATATAACTTAGGAGGTGATGCCTAGAAACCTAGGGAATGTGCCAACCGTCCAAAGATATAAGATTTTAGTAAAATAAAAGTAAAAATTAAAATTAAAATAATTTTAACATTTATATGAGATTTTTTTATGTATTCATTTGTACCAAATTAGTTTGGTCATAAAGTTTCAGATACATGTTTATTATTGATAGTGATTTGATTGAAGGTTTTATAGTCCACATACATTCTCTATGATCTTTTCTTCTTAGATGTTGATAGGTTAGTTGTGTGGAAAGGAGTTAGAAGAATTACTACTATATCTAAAAAGAATTTAGATCTATAATTTAATTTTTATAGTAAAAAATTAGACTAAGAGAAATTACATGGTTTTTGAAACACTTCCTGAAAGCTTCAAAGGAGTTATTATATGTGTCTTTTAATATTTAGTGGAATTGCTTAATGATTGTATATCTACCATGATTTTATTTATCTTTTAAAAGATCAATACAAACATGTTGTTTCCATTGATCTTCCTTTTAATTATGTTGGTCAAAATCAACGATATTTGTTACTCCTCTTATTAGCATAGTTAAGTTTTGTTCTTAATTATCTTATATTTTTTCCTTCTCATGAATATGCCATCCCAATCATATTTTACCTCATCAATAAAATTAGAAGCAATTTATAAACTTGAACTACTTATAACTTTCAATTTAGGATGCTTTTCTAACCATCCCCAAATGTATGGTCATGGATGCTTGGTAGCTTTCAACTCAAGCCCATGTAATATATTCTCAAAATCAAATCATTTTAAGACATTGAGTAAATGATTGCATTTACTTTCAAAACTTTTACTTAAAACTTAACAAAAATATTTCTCTCTCTTGGATTCAATTTGATATTATCATGCTTAGATTCATTTTATTCTCTTGTATTACCTTTTTAAAATATGTGTACACTAACTTTACATTTGTTTTTTAATCACATTCTATCTTAGTAGTCATAATCCTTTTAGAATGCTTCTTTTTTTAATCACATTATTGCAACTATTATGAATTAATGGGTATCCTAATTCCTTGTATTAGAAGTTTCACAAGATTTAAAAAAAAGAGTTCTAAGAAGAGTTCCTTGAAACAACAAATATTTTGAATCCATTTAAGAGCATATTTAAAGGACATAGGCCAAGAGCTTAGTAATTTGTCGCAAATCTCATGCACATGACACCTAGAAAGGAAGAAAGATGCATTTTTTAGCATAAAATTATTACCTAAATGATATTTATCTTAATAAATGTTAGATGTTAAACTTCTTTGTTTAAGATGGTTTAATAATGTATGTGATTCAACAAATATTGAAAGGATAAGCCTCACTTTTATAATTTTTATTTTTTATACTAAGTAAAAGAATTAACACTATATATTAGCACAATTATAAAGAAAAATTAAAGCTTAAAAGAAAAGAAAAATAGTTGCTTTAGAGTACTTATGAAGACAAAATGATACTTATAGGTTTTTTTTGGTGAGAACATAGTTTACAACTTCTATTATTATACAAACCTTGCTCTTCATTTCTTAATTCTAAGCAAGCAAGTTTATTGTACCTTCACTTTGATACTTTTAGGTTTTTAGGAAGAACCTAGTTTGCATCTTCTATTATTATAAAAATCTTGATCACCATTTCATAAATTTAAACAAGTTTAATTTTAACTCCACTTTGTGTGTTTGAATTTTTTAAAAGTTGTTAGTTTCTTTTTATACTTGCTACATATTTAATAAAATATATTCTTTATAATATCAGTTTTAAATAATTTTATAATAATAAAATGCAAATTAAATATCATTTTATGTGTTAAATCATACAAATAAAAATGTAAAAAAAAAAAAAACATTTTTATCAATTAATAATTTAAATATCATCTTATAAATATTTTATATATTCATTTCATGTATAAATATTTTTGTATAAAAATAAATAGAAAATGTGTATAATATACTTCTTAATCCTAATTCATTCATATGTATTATACAAATTTTGATAGCCATTTCTTAAATTTACGCAAGCAAATTTATTGTACCTCCACTTTGAAACTTTTAGGTTTTTGGTGAGAACGTAGTTTGCACCTTCTATTATTATAAAAATTTTGATCATCATGTATTTAAGTAAGTTTAATGTAACTCCATTTTGTGTGTTTGAATTTTTTAAAGTTTATAGTTTTCTTTTATACTTGATACACATTTCATAAAATATATTTTTATATTATCAATTTTAAATTATTTTATAATAATGAAAAGCAAATTAAATATCATTTTGTGTTAAATCATAAAAATAAAAATGTAAAAAAAACATTTTTATCAATTAAAAATTTAAATATTATCTTATAAAATATTTTATATATTCATTTTATTTATAAATATTTTTGTATAAAAAAAAAATAAAAAAACATGTATAATATACTTCTTGATCCTAATTCATCTCTATGTATTTTAAAAGAGAAGATATAATAAAATAATTTTATAATAATTTTTATGCAAACTTGATTTAACATATGTATTACTAATTTGAACTTTTCCATGAAATATCACTAATATTATTATAGATTTACTATTTTATAAAAGTTCAACTTGAAAGTCTATTAAATCAATTTTAAAATTGAAATTAAAATGTACAAATAGAAGAGATATTATTATTTAATTTTTAAAATTTGGTTAGTGCGAGAAAATTTTATGATGGATGTTTAGGGTTGGAGATATCCATTTTACTATAACTTGTTTTAAAATAGAGATTTAACACACAATCACATACATCATGGTTTGGGATAAAAACTCTTAAATAAAAAAAACATCAAAACTATTATTACGTTACTAGTACCTCATCTCATCTGAATATACCACTATCTGTAAAAAAAAAAAAAAAACTATAAATTTCTTTTTTAATACCATCTCGAATGTCATGTATATACAAAAGTTCGAACTCGAGACCCTTAAACAGGTGTGAAAGCTAGTAAAAGATCTTCACATACAATCGGCATCCTAATAGAAGACATCCAAGTGTCATGTTTGTTTGTGGGAAAGATCTCTAATGATGATAACTTTATTAATTAATATTATTAATTATTATTTTTAGACTAAAGAAATTTGAAATCTAGAAAATTGTCCCATTCATCATTCTACTAGAACCTCGCATTCTTATTAATTATTTTACAAGACATGGAATAAAATAAACAAACAAATAATGTCTGACTTTAGGAGTCATTACACTACGTGGAAATTGAGGAGCCTTGTAACTTTTGTTGAACGGTCAGACTGTTTTAGGGATGCGTATTGTCTCCAAATAAAAAATACCATTAATAATAAATAACATGTCGTCCACTTATCGTTTCTCCGACGCCTAGAAGCCACCAGGAGCTTTCCAAGAAGAAGATCTACTACAACCCCTCTATATATATATATATATATATTAAAAAGTCAGAAGGCTTTAAATGAAACCTTCCCCTTTAAAAAATAATTAAAAAATAATAATAAATGAAAATGAAACCTAGGCAAAAGATTTAACTTTGACCAACGACATGGATCTACATGCCTTCAATGCCTGTACCCAATTAAATTAATTATCCACCACATAAAGTTTTCCATATAAAAATAAGACACTAGGTAGTCATCAATACTTAGTTTAAAAAAAAATAATAAGAATACCAATTTTGCACTGTCATGTCATCATTAAAGGCTTAGTCACTAAGCTCATAATCCACCTAGTTTCTCCAATACCAGCAAAAAGGCCATATTTAAACCTTTGCATAATGAGCCTCCTCCACTTTAGTCCAATTACACCTATGCCTTTTTAATTATCTATTATTATTATTTGTAAAATGACCCTTTTGGACATAGTATTTTATCGATTTTTTTTAGAACTTTTATTCACCGTATGTTAAGTCAACCACAAGATCGGACGCGCAGATCACGATTGCGACGGCCGCCCTGAACCCCACGTACCCAATAAATCATATCATGTCTTACGTGCAATCCCATAGGCAAAAGTCATAACATGTTATAATAGATATAGAAGAATGGACAATTTGCCGTCACGCACCGACCCTCACAAACGACACTTAATGTTAGAATAGAGTTAGAATTGCCGTCACACACGTCTCATCGCATTGGATACGACAACAAATGTTGACTTGCAGGCGTGGCGTGATTTGACGGCGATGGATTTTAACATCCGCTTTGGCCATATGCTCTGTTTTGCTCTGCTCTCTCTCCCCTGTTCAGAGGAATAATTTTGTAATCTACACACATGACAGCATTAGAAAAATATTGGTGGGTTCCACCGGATGCCAACCAGAGTTAAATGAGTTAAATGAGCGGATATACTCACTGTGTATAGGCAGTGGAGGGAGACCGAACGAAATGAGTTAAATGAGCGGATATACTCACTGTGTATACGCAGTGGAGGGAGACCGAACGAAATGAGTGCTGCATGTGTATGGGTATCTTTTCTGCCGTTGTTTCCACGGCAGATGTAGGTACCGCAGAAACCGGCGGCGGCTTGGCTTTTCTTCTATCGTTTCCTTCTATCGCACGCTGTGCCACGTCAAGGCCGGCCGGTATATTCACACCGCAGTACAATTCACATTGGCTTGTCAGAGGCTGAGTGGCTGTAAAGGGTCATGTTTACGAAGAAAATTAATGAAGTAAATAGTTTTTAATTTATTTGAAAGAGATAGGCTTGTAGGTAATTGTATTGTGGGTAGGTTATTTAGTTAAATTTTTTAAAAATTAAATATATTATTTTATTATAATTTTTTTTTTTAAATTAATATTTATAAACATATAAATTATTTAAATGATTTACATAAAAATATTTTATTATATGTAATTATATCTTTAAAGATTCTAATCTTAAATCTACTATTTAAATATTCTAAAATCTTTAGATATAAAAACAGTCAAATTATTTTATAAAAAAATCAAGACTTAAACCATTCACCACACTACACGTCTTAAAAGGGCCACTCTATAAATGCCACTGCTTGGAAAGGTCGGCATAGTCGGTTACTACTTTTCACGATTGCATTACCTACGGGTTACGCATTTGGTCAATTTTTTCCTTGGGCCCGTGGTCAATTTTTTCCTTGGGCCCGTGAAGAAATTAATAATTTTAACTTTTGTAGGGTGCTGTGGAATGAACTGTGGGTGAGCTATCATATTTTTTTTACGAATTGTGAGTGAGATATATTTATTATTTTGCTCGTGTTAGATTTTAAAATTTTCTTTTTATAAAATTTTTATTATGGAGCTTCGGTTACGGTGGTATATCATTGCTTTATAATACTATAATTCATTTATAATAGTGAATTATAGTTATCACGATTTAAAAAATAAAAATAAAAATTTAAGAAGAGTAATATTAATTGAATTAAAAAATATATTTTATAAATTAATTTATAATTATTATGAATATATATTTCTCGTTTATATACTCTTAAGCATCAAAAGTAAAGTAGAATAAGTTACAAGCATAATTGTTTGTTAACTGATTTAATGATTTACTATTTATTTAAAAATTAAAACATTAGAATGTTATTTATATAAATAAATATTTTATAAATATAAGTTAATGTTTGAGTGTAGTTTGATATATACAATTTTTATATTTTTATATATAATTTAATGTTTGGGTTTATATTTGTATATAAAGTTTTTAATTTAGGTATTAGTTTTGATAATAAATAGTTAAAAATGAAATGGTTATTATAAAAAGAAATATTTTTTGGTATAATATTTTTCATAACATTATTAAAATAATATTATGATAAATTATTTGTAAATTTAAACTTTATTGGATTTGAATCTTGAATCTCTTTAGGTGGATTGGTAAGACTTTGGGTACTTACCACGAGGAGACCTAGGTTCAAACCTCGTGGGCATGCCCACTCTAAAGCAAAGACTAGGTTCAAACCTCGCCGGCATGCTCAGGGCAAAGATAGTAGTCTGACTAGAATCCATTGAGTGTGCGCCAGCTTGATGAGGGCAATACCAACCCCGAGCCACCGAAGGTTTCCCTCACTCTAGTGGTAGCACTGTGATTTGACGCTACAATCCGAACGCAATGTGATTTCACCCTGTGACCAGTTGTTAAAAAAGAAAGGCAGTTGCCACTTCCAGTGTGTATAAAATAAAAAATAGAAAAATTCAAATCTTTACCGTAGGCTCACATATGAGATGACCTGTGTAAAAGAGGTTTACTCTATCTAATTAAGAAATATGATATACAATTCTATCTATACAAAATTTAAACCTTAAACCTTTATTTAAAATTTCAATATTTCCAATATAATATTATAATAAAATTTAAATTTAATATTATTTTATTTTATATATGTTGTGTTAATTTTCCTGCACGTTGTAAGTTTCTTTGGACTAAAATTTTGTCATATTTATTTTTGCTTTATTATTATAATATATATTTTTAGGTTTGAGTAGAATATGCGACTTATTCGGGTCTAAAGTTAAATTTTCCTTATTGTTTTATGATCCCCATTCATTCTCATAAGTTTGGAGTACTCCCCACGCCTCCACCAAATTCCGCTATAAGGTAGACCTTAGAATCGTGAAAGATCACCTATCTAAAGTTAAATTTTCCTTATTGTTTTATGATCCCCATTCATTCTCATAAGTTTGGAGTACTCCCCACGCCTCCACCAAATTCCGCTATAAGGTAGACCTTAGAATCGTAAAAGATCACCTATTTGTGGAGGTAAACCACTGAATCTGAAAAGATCCCGGGCTACTTTTAGACAGTTACATTACTAGACTTAGACTTATTATTATTATGATAGTGCCCCTGATTTATTTCATGCGGCAAAGAAGCGAGAGTCCAGATACGATTCTGAGCACGATGGAGGAATCTTGACTTAAATAATTTATATTTTGGACTATACCTTTTCTTTTCCACATTGTTTCCACCACAACTTTCATGCACCCGTCACTATCATGTAGTCGGTAAAGTTTTGTATGTCCCATCATCAAAATTAAAATCGAAATCGAAATCGAGTAGCTCTTCACCTCTACACATAACCTAGAGAAAGAAAAATACAAACGGAAATACATTATGTTGTGTGTATAATACAAAAAAAAGGACGGGGACTAGAAAAACTGAATAACGTGAAGCCGGGTTTGGGTCCCACCGCGCACAAGAAAACTTTGTGAATTTTTCTTTTGGAAGCATTTGATGTTGCCAAACAAGCGGTTGAAAATCCAAATAGAAAAGAGGGAAAAACTGAAATCCCCTGACGACCACGGCACGCCGGTTCCCGCAAGAAAACGAAAAGCAGCGAGAAGTCAAAGAGTAGACGACAAACCGCCTTTTCCCGTGTGAAGAAGGCAAGAAAATAGTTTGAAACGACAGATATTCAACAAATGTGTGGACGTTCAAAGAATGCGGCACACGATCATTTCACTCACAGTGCTTTTTGTTTCTTTGTATTGTAAAGGGGAGGATTAAATGGCGACATAATAATAAATTTATGAAGTTTGGTATGTATTTGAATTTTTATAAAAAAATTTAAGTTTAATAGATATAAATAATCTCGTTATGTTTCTATTAATTATTTTTAATTTACCCACTAAGGAAAGTTGAGGTAAAAATTCAAGTAGAGGTAGAGCACATGTCATTGCCTAGGTCATCTGGGACATAGGAATCTATAAGGAGCAGATCTGTTGAACCATTAGGAGGTACGGGGGGCTTAGGTGGCCTTGCATCCAGAAGGAAATGGGGGACCATTTGTAAGTTGGTGCACGTGCAATATATTCGTTTGATGAGTTTTTTTTTGTTTGGTTTGATGGGCATTAAAGGGGAAGGGGGATGATACGAATATGGATGTTTCCTATGAGCTTTTTCCATGTGATGGTCAAAGGATAATGGACCACAATCCAAAATGGTTCTCTTTCTGTCACATTCAAGGGGGTGCATTCACATTAGGGTAAGTCAATTGACGCATTGAGATTGGATAAGCATAGCACTTATTTGCTAATGTAAAAAGGATTGACAATTCAAAATGCTTCTTCGAGACAGCGTAATAGTTTTTTTTTTTTTTGTTTTGTGTGGAAGGTTTAAGGTTCAAACTGCGGTGTGGACAAGTGTGCCAAGGGGTGAGTGTGTATGGTTATGTATTTGATTCCTTGATAAGTTCAGTTCTCATCTTTATGAGAGGTTATGATGGTATGGAGTTGCTCAACCTTCAACATAAGTCACTAACAATTTTTCACACTAATCAAATCATAAAAAAATCTTCTTCAATATTTTTTTTAATAATTAATTTAAAACCTTGTACATATTCATCATTTTGTACTTAATTGTTTATGTAAAAGGGTTTGATAATTCAAAATATTTCAAGTGTTTTATTTTTTCTTTAAACGTTTGTACATGCTTATCAATTTAGGTTTATATATGGATCTTTGAATGCTTTGGATTTGTATCTAAAATCTATATTTTTGTTGGGTGTTTAAGTGTATGTATTGAATTTCAATGACATGTTCAATAATATATTGAGTGTAGTTGAGTGTTTTGTATTTTAGTAGGTTTATATCTGGATATTTGAATGCTTTGAATTTGAATCTAAAATATACATTTTTGTTGGATGTTTAAGTGTATGCATTGAAAAATTAATGACATGTTCAATGATATATTGAGTGTAGTTAACTGTTTTATATTTGCATCTAAAATACATGTCTATTGAATCTTTAGGTATATGCATTGTATTCCACTGTTACGTTAATAATCCCAATGATATATCAAATGCATTTCACAAAACATTATTAAAGCAGGAGTGTATTCACATTTTTAAACTTATATCCAATGTTATAGGTTTACATCTAAAATACAAATCTTTGTTGGGTGATTACTTATATGCATTACATGAGTGCATCAATGATTAATAAGTGCATTTGATAAAATGTAAGTTTTTTTCACATGTATCCCAACTTTGTCATACACAAGCACTCTAGTATCTTGTATACCCTGTATCCACACATCTACGCATCCCAAGTTTGCATCAATTACTTTGTTGTTCATTCATTCCTTTGTATTCAATCTTACATGTCCCTAAAACTTTTCTTTAAAGTTTTTTTTCAAATATTTATTAAAAATATATATTTTATATTATAAATTACAATAAGAGTTTAAAAATATCTTCCTATCCTTTGGAGAGCTAGGGCATTAATGAGACAAGATATTCTATCTAAGCATTGTTGGACTTCAAAATCCCAACCTAAAATTGCACCCCTAGTTTGTTCCAATTTTTTTAGCTGTTAAGATGGGATGTTTAGGTGATCTTAGGATATGATAGTCAATTTCTAAAAGTTATGAGGACATAAGGAAGTTGTGTGAGTATAAAAGTGTTTACATTATCCTGAGAAATTCAAATTTTGGTTATATCCCCTTCATGAAGTCATTCCTATCCATTTCATTCATCCATAAAACCATCATTTTTCTTTCCATATACCATTCATTCATTCCCCTATACTCCTTCCATATGTCCATTTCATTACCCTTCCATCCCATTAGAATTTTCCACTTTTAAACCACTATCACATAATCCATTCCCCTCCAAATCCACCATTCCAAAATAATCCATAAAATTCATAATCTTACTCCAACTTTTTCCACCCATGTTATTATCTATGTATGTCAATTCATATTCCCCATGATATCCTAATACTCTACACCTAGCTATACATCGCTTCCCCCCTTCATAATTCACAATCCTTAAGCTTTAATACTTATAAATCTGCCATATTTTTACCTTATAAAATAAAATTATCCAATTCACCTAAGGGTCCACCTCATGTTCTCCCCTTTCCACCTAAGCGTTAACTCCAAAATAGTTTTTAGAAAATCCCATTCATAAAGTCCTAAGCCCATGTTAACCATCGTGAATGCTTAAGCAAGTCCGCACATCCCTCGATAATAAATACCCTCCATTCTCACTTTATCCAATGACGCTCTCTCATCAAACCCAAATCCATTGATGCACTCTCTCCCAAACTGGTCATGCCTTCATCAATAAACCTATTATGTTCTAAAAGACCCCCATGGCCTAAGTTCCATGAAATTTTATCCGAATTTTCTTAAGTCAACATTGGAAAAATTTATCTTACCAAAACTTAGTCCATGCACCCCCTTTAGGTTAAACCTTTGAAATTTTTGTAAGATTCTCAAGTTTATCCAAAGGAACGCGCTCGTAAAGGCGCTTGACGGATAACTAAAAATGTTGACTCATTAAATGAACCCATTGTAAAAACTCGCATCTGTCTATCAAACCCGATAGCACTCACACACTATATTTTTTATCTTAAGGCACGCTCTTGTTAAAGTACCCAACATTTAACAAAATTTAAAGTCACATCAATAAAACACCCTCATTTAAAAAAGAGTAGATCTCACCACAATGAACGACGTGCTTTGATCCAATCAAGATCTGATGGTGCATGTTCGTCCCCATCGAAGTCCTTCATCACAAGCATATTATTTCCTAAGTTCTAAGTTTTAACATTGGAAAATACGTTTGATCAAAAATTGCACCTAACATTAATGAAATACAAATGTCTAAGCCTAACGTGACTTAAAGTGATCTATTCTTTAAGGGTAATCGATGGTGCGTGTTAATATGGGCAAGATTCAACAGTGCGTGTTCAACAATCTTCCCAAGTGAAAAGCAAAAAGATAGATGGTGCACGTATACCCAAGATGATCTAACGATTCACATTCATCCACGAAATACAAAGGCTTCCACAAATGTATTTAAGATCAAACTTAAGAAAAATTAAAAAGAAAAGAAAAATAGAGCTTTACAACATTAAATCTAATGTTAAAAGCACAAGTAATATGGGCAACGTGCATCAATATGGAGAAGATCTAATGGTGCGTGAAAAATCAATCGCCATGGTCTAAGTCACCTTACTTCATATAATTCTAACCAATAGATTTTTCTTAGGTTTTATTCAAAGGCGCACCATAGGCCTTATCCCTAAACCACGAGCATAGATTATTTGAAGTATTAAGGTTTCATTAACATCATTGTTCCCATATCTTCTCCTTATTTTCTTTCTAACATGCCTATAGACTACATGAATCTAATGACGCTCATATAATGTAGCACCATCCAAGGGAGTAAACAACCTAGAATAGGTTAAATTATAGCTACAAAAAGCACGTGCACATATTGAATGGAGATAAATAGGGCACTTTATCACTTGGAGAAAGACACAAGCAGTATGGGCCCTAGTGCTAGTTCAGGAAAAATCACATTCAAAAAAGAAATATTATGCTTGATTAGGAAATACGTGAATCAAAGCTTTATCAGTGACAAGATTTACTCAAGGTAATTTTTCTCCCGACAATACAGTTAAAAAATGATGATCTGGAAATCACATATTAGGGAGTTCAAATACAAATGAGCAACCATAATTTAAAGCTTCTCATGCGTAAAGCTTATTTATGGCTCACATGTAGCTTCTCAGGACACAAAATTGAAGTAGAGTCATAGTGAGAAAATTGTTGGGTATTCACAAAATTACAGTATGAGATTATGGAGGGTTTGGTGAAAAAGAGAAAATAAATAATGACTTCTTCTAGTGTGCCCATAGTTTTTCAACACACCTAGGAGGCCATTAATTTTATCACAGGCCAATGCCTGTATATACTGATAAATGCACTAGTTGCCCTCTAGAAAGATTTAATAGAATACACAAAGAAATCTAGTCTAGAAAAACATCTATCTTCTACACAAGAATGGAAAACCAAAAAATCCACGATAATTTGCTTTGATTGAGTAAAAGAGAATTGGCAACACAGCTCATGGTTGTTAATGGGTTTATTCAAAAGGGCTCAAAATTTGTAGCATAATCCAGAACTGTGCTATAATAGATGGATTAGCAATTTGGGAAAACTAGTATGTCTAAGAGTATATTTTTCTTTAAATTTAATAGCATGGCTAGTTATGGTTACGATGCTTCCTCTATATCCTTCAGGGATGTTCACCACTGGTTGGTCTTCAGAATCATAGCAAAAATTATATAGAATGTTTTTCGCTAGGATAAATCCAATACAAAGCTCGTACAAGAGGTAATTGATCGTCAGTCTCAACAGACTATTCTTGCTCATTATTATACTACCTTGTTTGAGCCCTATGAAATTGTATCCCATACTTTTTCCATCCAGGAGATTACATTAAAGCCATGGGTGAGAGATTATGTGGATATGATAAACATAGTATTAGGAATAGAGGATTTGAGTGTGGTAGGGAGGAGGGTAATACACTTGGTTATGAAATATAATTGAGTTTTCTCACTGCCAATATATGCATGAGAGGAAAAATTGAACAATCAAATGCACACCCAGTTGATTGAGATAAAAATTATCATAATAGAACAACACAAGAAAATTCTCTCTTTCTCCCACTACCCCATCTTCATATATCTCATAATGGGGCAACTAGACAAACATACCCTGGACAATTTAGGACAACGAATTCACTAGACATACAAGAAATATTACCTTGGATACATGAAGGATACTCTCACTTTGGCTGGTTTTGTGATAATTTTATGACAACCATACATGAAGTGCTATGTGGTGAACTGTCGACAAGGATAGGGCCTGGGATTGCATCATTTTTAAAAGAAAAAGAGGTAGGGGATTACTTCATCATTGAAGAATTATCATATATAAGCGTAGACATGGAAAATTGACCCACTTCAGTGGGCAATCTTCCTTGAGTCCTCTAAGGGACCCCTTAGACTTGACTAAGACAAGGGCAAGGCTTCACCCCCTTGTTTTACCTATTTTCTTTCCCTATGTGAAATCGTGCTCGATCCTTGATGGGGCGCAACTTCACATTACGATATCGCAATCATCCCGTACAAGACACGATTTCACCCTTTTAGGGTTTGACACATCAAAATCCTAATTTTTTGGGGTTGGCATGTTTTACATTGGCCCTCCTTGGATTTTCTACTCCTTTTGCATTCAAATATGCTGTATAAAAAGGTTTGAATTCACTTTTTCACACACGACACACACTCACATAATTGGTATTCTAAGAATTGATGATTTATTTGCTCGCTAACATTTGATTTCCTGTAAAGTGTTTTGTTTGATCTACATCCTTCTTCTTTTTTTATAAGCAACTTTGAAGTGTGGAGTTTGATTGATTGTCTATTGCATTGGATTGTTGTTGTTCGATTTTGGTGGATTATTGTTGGAGCCCTAAGGAGAGATTGACCGCTTAGAAGATCTCAAACCTTTCTATTTTGCTTTTGTGCTCTCTGCTAGGTGAATTCACTCTTTTGCATGCATATTTGGATTTTTTGAATGATGTAATCGAGCTTCTACACTTGTCATTTATTTTTCACATAGTTTATGCGAAATCATGCCTAGCCTACTATGGGATGTGACTTCACCTTGCGTTATTGTAGTTGCCTATTACTAGGTGTGATTTTACCTAAGCCAAAACTAGGGGCAATTTTCTACTCCTATTTTCTTCATTGCATCATAGACTGCATTTAGAGCATAGTGGCATATTTTGTTTCTGTAATTTCATCATTCTTCTTTATCATATTATATTATGTTTGTTTTTCTCCAAAGGTCAATTTTCACTTTTAATTATCAAAGGTCAGCTAAAAGGACCTAGGGGGCTTGATTGTTGTGCCTCCAAGCACTGTTGTACAATGGCCTAAGTAGACCCCCTAATGCTAATCCCATTTTCAAGTGTTTGTTGAGTTATCTTGCAAGAACAAGGATTATTGATAGCATTGGACAAAGAGATAAAAGCAAAGATAAATCATTGGATAAGCTAAGTATTCTGATTAGTCTTTAGGCTATTTTTTGAGTGCTTTTATTTCTATTGTAAACCCCTAGATTTGATTTTATTAAAATATATTTAATTAATTTTAGGTATTTGAAAGATAAAACAGTATATAGTGTGCACTTAGGGTTAATCCTGTTTGTGCATTTCTCTTGAGCCCTTGCTTAAAGGTTGTCTATTGAGAACCCTAGGGTTAGAAAGCATTCAAAGAAAGAATAATTCTAGGGTTAGCTCTTATTTTATTGCATTTTGTATTTCTTTATTGCCCTTTATCTTTTATAGCATAGATCTAGAAAGGCCAAATCTAGGTGTTTGTCTTGAATCTCATACATCAAATATTCTTTAAAACTAGAGGACTTAGAGCAAGTCCTTAAATCGTTCCTAGTGAACCATTCCTCATCCTTCACACCTGAGTGTAGAGAACAACGCAACTCCCAAGGTTCACCCCACAAGGCTTTCTACCTTTGAAGATCTAGCATTTTTTGGGAATCATATGTAGTAGGGTGGTTTTCCCCCTCTACATATTTGGTGAACCCGATATGAACACCTCCTTTTTCTTTTAAAGCTTTTATCAAGATCATTAATTCTGTGTGATAGATCAGAAGAATGTTAAAAACATAAATTATGATGTTGTAGACACCAAAATCTAACCACTTGTCCTTCATCCATGCTTTCCTGCATTTCCACCACCCAAAACATAGTCATTTGCCCTCTATCCTAGCTTTCCCGCCATTTCTGTCTATTATTTATATATATTTATTATATATATTTATTTAAATAATACTATTTTATATATTATATTTTATATATATTCAATTGTAGACACCAAATTACAACCACTAATCGTCCATCCTAACCATCCCACCACTCACTTGTCCACCATACACCCTTCCCGCCTTCAAAAGGCCCACTTTAGCCTTTTCTCGCCATTCCCTAACCCAATTGGGATTATTTTAATATTATTTTATATTTAATATAATAATTTATATTATATTATAATATATTTATTATAAAATATGTATTTATAAACCTAATTAACCATAGTCGTCCGATCCAATCTAATCTCCATCATCCATCTTCATTAATCCATGCCACACTTAAAGTACAATCTCAACCCTAGGATGTGATTTAATCTTAGCCACATGATCTAAAGTGTTGAGCTAAAACCCTAAGAAACCCTAAGGTTGGATTATAAGTAAGGGCATTTGCAAATGCCCAAACCTTGGAACCCTGATATTGGCATGTGCATCCTGAAGAAGTCATTGGCAAAGCCCTAGTGAAGCAGAAAGTGATAGAGCCTTGAAAATCCAAATCCCTAGCTAGCCATAGGACTTCAACTGTTCCAGATGTCCCCACATCCATTCTCCATCACCATCAAGGTCTCCATCCATCAGCCACATTCATCGCGTCCTCCATGATCTGCTTCTACAGATATACCCTTTACCAGTAGGTGCCCTCCCAAGCTTGCCAAGCTTACTGCAGAGCCTGCAAAGTACACACCAAAGCTTGCTATATCCCACAGGTACGCACCAGAGTCTACTGTATCCTGTAGGTATGCATCAGAGCCTACCGTAATCGCCAAGTGTGCTCCCGAGCCTGTTGCACCACATTTGCCACTACTGATAGGGCATCACATCCATGAATTCGCAACAAAACATCGATAAATAGCAAGGTAAATCCTCATTGATTTTATTTCATTGTATAATATATAGATTTTTGTATGCCATTTTATTCATTAATAGCTAGGGTTTTATTGGTAACTAAGGGTCTCACTTTGTGGAGCCCTCATAGGTATTTCTAATCCCCTTATTTGTTTTTGTGTATGCAGATCTATAGGTTCTCATTCCACATTGGATAGTTGTTGAAGCTAGAGTGGCCTGGCATTGGATATCTCAAAATCCCACTCATTCTGTTGGGAGTGAAGCACGTTGAAGACACTTCATTATTGTAGCTAGGGTTTCAGAGAACCTTAGCATCTTGTCCATCATTGTATCAAATACTCACTAAGTACAGATTGTATCAAAATGATTTTATTAGCTCCCCCCCATTTATTGAATAAAATTATTTATTTGTACAATCTTGTGTTTCTTTGGGTTATTTGCTTTCTTCATTGTTTAAGTGTCATGTTTTACATCAAATATCTTAGAAGCCCACTCATTCTGTTGGGAGGGAAGCACATTGAAGACACTTCATTATTGTAGCTAGGGTTTCGGAGAACCTTAGCATCTTGTACATCATTGTATCAAATACTCATTGAGTACAGATTGTATCAAATGAGTTTATTAGCTCCCCCCGTTTATTGAATAAAATTATCTATTTGTGCAATCTTGTGTTTCTTTGGGTTATTTGCTTTCTTCATTGTTTAAGTGTCGTGTTTTCATCTTCACATAAATAAATATATATTTCTTTATATAGATCAATCCTAGCAATCCATTTTTCATTTAATCTCATCTATCCATTCACCTTAATCCATGCCACACCCTAAATTTAATATCTACACTTAGATGTGTTTTAATGTCATCCACACGATTAGTGTCATTGAAAACCTAGCATGCCCTAGGTTATATTATAAATAGGAGCCATTTTGATGGCTCAACCCTTGAGTGTTCAAATTCCCTAAGTCCCTGAGTTCCTAATTTTTTGAGTTCCCTGATTTCCTAACTGTCTTAAGTCTTTAACAAAGCCTTTTGTGCCCTAATCCTATTTCCTCCACCATATTCCCTACCCCTCGCTCGTCGTCACCACCATCGCATCTCATGCCCTTGCCCAATATGCTTTTGTAGAATCTTCCATCATCTACCAGGTGCCTCTGAGCACTTTCTATCAACACCAGGCACCTCTAGGTGCCTCCCTACCAGCACCAGGTGCTCACGGGCATTTTATATAGCTTCCAGGTTCTCGTGGGTGTTTTACGTAAGCCCTTCTAAAATCCTCCTACCTTCACACAATGCTAGGGCATGCCTTCGCCATAAATATGCAACAAATCTAGCCATCAAAGGATAATCAACAAGAAATAAGGTAAATCATTCTTTGTTTTGATTAATTTCAATATCTTTAGATTTGTATGCAATTTCATTTATCAATAGCTAAGGTTTTATTGATATTTGAGGGTCTCACATAGTGGATCCCTCAAAGTTATTAATAACTTCTTGTTTTTGTCTTTATATGTATAGATCTAGAGATTCATCAGCAATGGACAACTGTTTAATATGGAGTGGCCCAGTTCAATGGATATCTGAAGCCCACTCAACTCTGTTGGGATCAAGAATGAGTTTTACAAACACCATAAGCATTGTTGGCTAGGGTTTTGAAGAACCCTAGCATTATTGTATTTATTGTATCAAATAAACTATGTAAAACCTCTATTTAGGGTCACATTTTATTGTACTTAGATCCCCCAACAATAATAATATCAGATCTATTTCATTGTGCAATTTCTTGTGTTATGTGGTTTATTCATTTTTAGTTAGTTGTATCTGGTGTTTCATTTTTGTCTTCACAAATGGTGATCATGGTGGGGCCCCCTAAGGATTTCATTTTCTGATTTATCTTGAATTCTAATTTGCTATTTTATGTCCTATTTTGCATATTTTCAGAAGCGTAAATCACGCATTCTTTGCTGGATCTAGGATTTCTGAAAGTTTGTAGAAGTTGCAGAAAGAGCACGAAATGCCCAATGGTGCTCAAAGATCATTCAAAAATACCCATAGGCATTCATAAGAATATATAAATGCCTAGGTGCATTTATAAAAATGCCTAGGGGTATTTTATAGTGATTTGGAGCAAATGCGTAGGTTGTCCAGTAAGTCTGCTATCTAAAACCTAAGTCTTCATTTTACATATTTTGGGTTATCTGCTATATTTTTTAGATTCTAAGCTTAAAATGAACCATCATTAAATAATCTAGAAATGAACTCATTCTAGTTTGCATTTTTAGGTTTACATCCATTCACATACATTCTAATTAGGATTTTTATCTTTAATGTATTCACAAATATAAAATGTTGCATTTTGTGTGCATCTGAATTGAGAATTGCATAACTTAGTATTGCATTTTAGGGTTAGAAACACTTTTTTTTTAATCTAAATAGGAACAACATTAAGGTGCCAAAAGTATCCCTGCTAGTTGGGTGATTCCAGGTAGAGGGGTGGGTGAACCCTCTAGTTGTTATTTAGACAAGGGGTCTTAAGTAGTGTACTTCACACCCTTTGGAGAACTTGGCATTCTCTTGTTGGCTTCTGAATTAGATCTACAAAATTTGTTGTTTCTAACATTGTTTGTACACATTATTAAATAAAAAATTTAAAAGGAATTCACACACAACACATTTCATTCAAAACAATAGTGGTTATATTTCATCACCGACCATTGCTTGATATTTGGTGACGATGGCATTCATATCCATCCACCAATCTCTGCTCTTAGCCACCATAGGATACCCCTAAGCAAACTTGTTCGATTTCATCACCAACAAGAATCGAGTTGCCCTATATTCACCATAGATTTCACCTTTATTTCATTAAGTAATATTAGAACATCAAAACACACAAGACTGACACATAAAATGAATACACATTAAAAGGAGATAATCAATGAACAAGGTAAGCCACATTGGTTGAAACTTAGTATTGGTTGTTTGTTTCCTTAAGAATTTCAATTTTTGTATTACATTTGGTATTTTAATTTGTATCTTGATTTATTTTGCTTATGGTATTAACTAGAAATCAAAAGAAAGTTATAAGTCAAGATAACTTAATGGAACCATCATCCACCTTCCCCACCACTTATGTGGTAGATTCTCTAAATGTGATACAGGAAGATTTATTTGTAGGTCCCTCACATTCTTTACATTCCACATCATTCCATATGGCCATGCCCTAAGAGGAGTCAACCTCCCCTACCATTGACAACCACATTACCCATATAGACATGGCAAGAGTAGAAGTTTTTATGAATTCTCCTAATTATGTCTTAGAGTCTATTCCCAATTCACCTAGATAAGATTCTGATTTACAGTAAGAGCCTATCTATTCCCAACTCCCATCCAGCTTTACCCAAGTGTATACTAAACTCTTTTTGAGGTAATAGTTTCACCTTAATCCCATGCATCCATTCTCCAATCGTCATGTGCTCCTAGAACCTCATATACCTCCACCTACACCAACCCCTTGTATGAGGCACATGTCAATGCTGCTTCACAAGTTCTAACCTCACAAGTTGCTATACCTAGTGTAACTTGTACCCAAGCCACATCTTCCATACCATCTACCTCCATACCCTTAGCCTCTAATAGAGATATTAGTTAGGTATGGTAACACATGAACAAATTTCTTAAATAATGTCAAAATGCTCAAAAACAAGTACAGGAAAGCCCTAAGCCCTTACATAACTCTACTCAGACTATCCTTTTCAACCAAGGTCCATAATGGGCACCACAATATTCTATGGTTTCTATCCCTATTCTACCACCAAGCCATACCATTACCCATCCTATTCTCATTGGCCAACCTAGCCATAACCCTCATCCATCAACATCATTCCATAATTCCCCATCCTTTCATCAATAATACCCCATTCATCATATTCCATCCAATTCATCTAGTCATCAATACTAATCTTCTCATCACCTAGTCACTCCACAACATCTCTCCATGCCTCCACAAACTCATCAGGTAATTCAGGGCTTCCACATTCCTAAGGAAGACCCTCGAATTGAGGCCATGTAGAAACAAATAGATCAATTGATGCAATTTAATTCTGTTTTTTCAAATCAAAAACCAGCCTTACACCAATTGATCAATTACAATTCATCCTTCGGTACCATCCCCACCATATCCAGTAGATTTTACGGTACCCAAGTTTGACAAATTTAAGCGAACTAAGGATCCCAAAGAACATGCGAGAACCTTTGTTCATGCATGCTTTAGAATTCAAGATGATAATTTTCTCATGCTTTGAACTTTTCCTCAAACATTAGGAGGGGATGCTATAGATGGTACAATCAATTGCCAAGCCATAGTATCTATACTTTTGACAAATTGATTGATCGTTTCATCCTAAATATTAAAAATATCTGATTATCTAATGTGTATGCCTTAAGACAACATGATTATGAATCTATCTACGATTTTAGAAACTATTGGAGGATTATCATCACTAATTTGCCATTCACCCTACCAATAGATGAGCTAATTAAGCTATTCACCAAGAGTTGTTTAAAACCTATCTCTTGGATGCTCCAAATACGAACTTATCAATCATTTGAAGAAGCTTTATCTCAGGCTAGTGTCATTAAGGATATCAAAATCCAAGAAGGCATTCTTAAATCTAAGAAAAAAGAATGGCAAAACAAGGGCCAATACAAAAGCAACTATTTAGGCCAACAAAAATCAACACAGGCTACCCCGACCACCCAATCTAGTCAAGTCAATCAAGTGGTCATGAGCCAGTCGATAATGGATGAACAAAAACCTATGCAACAAACACCATAACAAATTTTATATCATGCGATCCCCTCAACAAAACAAGCTCCAACAGTTCAAAACATAATTCCAGTTGTGGAAAACTTTCTCCAATGATAGTCTATCCAAAAAAATTGCCAATATGCCCCACTAACCGAGTCATATGCCTCCATTTCTAAAAGGTTGTATGAGACAAATAAACTTTCTTTGCCTAATATTAGACCAGATGATCCCACCAGACACGATAAAAATTATCGAGAACACCCATTTTATCCTTATCATAGGTAAAATGAACATGCCATCAACAACTGCCATGTGTTTAAAATTGTAGTCCAAGACCTCATTGACTTGGGGCGATTGATAATCCCCTTGCTCAACAAAACCAAAAACTTGGTATATTTCAAACACCACTTCCTCATCATGAGGAGGTGCAACCAAATGTAGAGGGAGCTAACACTAAAAATCCCCCTAACCAAGTCAACCACATTCAACAATACCAAGGGTTTTTAGGGGCCATCCATGTGGTCACTAGGGATCAACAGAATAACAAAAAAAGGCAACCACCTCAAGAAATTGTGTCACAACATTCTGTAGATTAAAAATACACGCCAAATAAAAAATAAATAAAATCACAATGACAGAGTACAGAATAGTTGCACAAAACAAACGATTTCTATTAATTGATGGAGTTTAAAAACTCCTTTTTGAATACAACTGGGCCTGTAACCCTTTATTTGTGATACACGATTACAAGTTATGCTAGGGTTCTCCGAAACCCTAGCTGGCACAAATGGTGGCACTTTCGAAGAATGTATCTTCAATCCCAACAGAGTGAGTGGGCTTTGTTGTATCCCTTGCTTGGACCACTCCAGCTTAATCAGCTGCCATCAATAAATCGGATCTGCTATCAAAAACCTACACACATTAACACTATCAAGGAGTTAGAAATTAATAAGAGGGCTCCACTGTGTGAGCCCTCGGAAACAATCTAAAACCCTAGAAAAATGAAATGCAAGAATTCAATAACAGATCAATAAAAGAAAAGAAGTTACTTGCTTTAAACTAATTTATACCTGTTCTCTGTTAATGCAGCTAGACAAAGCGACACCTGGAAGTAATGTGGCTGTCAAATCGGCTACGGAAGGCGCCCTGGTGCACTCGTTGAACGCCCGCGTGCTTCTGGATTAAGGTTTCAGACGTCGGTCTGAGTCTATGGCTGTGGGTAAACGCCCGCGGGCACTTGGTAAACGCCCGTGGGCACTTGGTAAACGCCCTTGGGCACTTGGTAAAGGGGTAAATGCCCGTGGGCACTTGCGACAAGAATGGGAGATTCTACAGAATGCTGCAGAAGAGATGGCGATGAAAGCGGTGACGGAAGCGGCGATGGATGCGGCGAAAGGGTAGCAGAAGAGAGATAGAGGAGATAGCAGTAGAAGAATTAGAATTAGAGATAGCGCATAGGAGATAAGGTTTGAGCCATCAAGGTGGCTCTATTTATAATCCACTCTTAGGGCACACTTTAGGGTTTTAACGACACTTTGAACGTGTGGCTAAGATTAAAGTGGATCTAAGGGTAGAGAATAAATTTAGGTTGTGAAATGGATTAATATGGATGGACAGATGAGATTAAATGAAGGACAGACGACTCAGATTAAATCACTTAAACTATTATTTAAATATATATATTAAAATATTAAAAAATATATATATATATATATATATATATATATAAATATTAATTTAAATAAATTTGGGGATGAAAAATGGCGGGAAAGGTGAAATTGGGCCAAATAATGGCGGGAAAGTGTGGATTTGGGCCAAATAATGGCGAGAAGGTGGATGACCGACACGTGGCTGACAGGAAGGTATAGATGACTTGCAAGTGGCTGGATTTTGGTGTCTACAGATGCCCCTTTTGAGCTGCTTTGTGTGAAGACACAATGCAGCACAAAAACTTAGGACACCTGAAAAGCTGGATCAGACGCAACTCTCTCTCAAGACTAAAGCACAACTTTGAAGACCAAAGAATAAAAGAATATTTAAAATTTATCGACTTACCCCCTCAATTGGCAAGCGAGAATGGTTCTCACGAGCCAATTGGAAGAAATTTGGAAGAAAATGAACCGTTTTTGCCCCAACGGTGAAAAAGGGGTTGGTGTATGAACCATCTGTTTATGTCCCAAAAGAAAAGGGGTTGGTGTACAAACCAGAAAAGAATATGATTGAAGACGATATGAGTGATGTGAAAGAAGAACCGTTTTCTGCCCCAACGGTTAGAAAGGGATTTTTGCCAAATTTTAAATTCCATGATCATGTAAGATGAATTTTACTATTAGAAAAGTTAAAAATTGATAACGGATGCCCCAACTCCTGTGGGTGAATCCATACTGTTGATGAAATTGCCTTGTTGGTGCCATTGATATGCAGAGATGCAATATGAAAGAGTCCAAAACTTCAGAGATGCTCCTAGTGACTGTATGGATAATTCCTCGAGTCGAAACCAATCAAACTAGGTAGCCTTAATCTCTAGCAAGACTCAAAATAATGATGATATTGAAGATTGTCCACGTTTAAGGCCCCATGAACTAGGCCATCAATGACAACTGTTGAGCAAATTAATCTTGGTATAAGGTCACTTGAAAAGTAGGATACCCAAAATTGATTTCCAATTTTCAAACAGTGAAATAATTGATGATGATAAATGGTAAGTGTCCTTATGGTGGTTTAATCCTCTTACCGAATTGCATGGATGCAAATCGCTACAATCGCCAAGGTGATAGAATATACCACTAGATATGAGGTTTACTTTAATTTAATTTGGCAAAAATATGCATGATGAAAGAAGAATGAATGAAATTGACGATAGATCAAAAGAATTGATGAATGTTGTTAATTTTGTGAAGGTTTTGAATGTTTTTAACCCAATTTGTAAATCAATGATGAATGATGCGCTTTTTGAGCAAAATGACAAAATTTGTTTCCAAAACTGTTGTAACCTTCACAAATTTTTTTATTATGATAAGAAGAATGGATGGATGCAATTTGATGAAATTTGGAGGAGGTAAGCTTCAATTTTGTAAGTTTTGTTCTTTTATTCAATACTGACACCAAACGTCGGTATGCATTTGGAGGTGGCAGAAATGCCCGTCGGTGTTTGAATGCATCATGAAACACCCCACTGCGTTTGAATGTGCCATGAAATGCCCCACTACGTTTGAATGCGCCATGAAATTCCCCACTACGTTTCAAGGCACCAAAACCAGCTATTTAAACAGTTTCAACGAAAATTTTGCTCATTTGTGCGTTCGAGCTTGAGAGAAGTGCGTCTGAGGGAGTGGAATGAAGTGAAGTGAAGTGAAAGGTTGTGTGGGAGAGTGAAGCACACGGGAGCTATGGCGGAGATGGGAGCGGACGCGCCAGTGCAGCCAGCTGAGGTATTTGTTTATTTAAGCAAGTACTTTTATTTGTTTTTTTTTTTTTTTTTTTTTATAGTTTTTTTTTTTTTTGGAAAACAAAAATTTGTAACCAATTTTTGTTTTGTTGTTTTGTAGCTTAGGATGTTAGAGGCACGACACCGATTCTACCCTATCATTTCGAGGATGAGGAGGTCATTGTCCTAGGCAGACTGGGAGATATTGGAGGCAGTAGGGCTAGCGAGGGCGAGGGAACCGCGGAGGTTCCCAAGCGCAGGGAGGGTCCCCGCCTTCGATCTGACAGTCGAAGGCGAAAGGGGAAAATGGCACGATAGGCTTCTGGGAGCGAAGATTACATAGATGATTGTGGAGAGGGCCTAGGAGAGGCCACAGGAGAGGCTAGGGAGGTACCCCCTAGCGGGCTCGAGGACGAGCTGACACAGCTGCAACAGTAGATAGCAGAGCACGATGCTATGCTAGCTGCTTGAGATGAGAGGATAGCTCAACTGGAGTAGCAGGCAGCAGAGCGGGATGCCCTGTTAGCTACTCAGAAGGAGAGGATGGCCCAGCTGCAGGCAGACTTGGATGGAGCAACTAGGGTGCCCCAGGATGACAGGGTGACGAGACTCCAGGCAGAGCTAGCAGAGCGGGAGCGACGACACGGGATAAACATAGCTAGGCTTAGGTCTAGGACTCGTTATATTGAGGCTCTGGAGGACACATTGTTTAGGCATCACATTGTGTTGCCTAATACTCCATCCTCCTCTGTCTCTAGGCGTAGTGAGTCTAGGCACACCACTAGGTCTAGGGCTCCTACTAGGTCACAGGGGTATCATCACCCATCCAAATTTTCTCTAATACCTCATCACTTATCCATGTCCCTAGCCAATCAAATCCACCAAATCCACCTATCAATCATCCACATCGACCAGTCATCTCATTGAGTAGCTAACTAACTACAAGTCTGAAAATAGCTTTCGCTAAATTGTCGATCTATGAGCTAATCCAACAATCTCCTCCACATCGTGAAGCATTAATGGATATTTTGAAATCCATCGAATTACAATCACAAGATCCTAATGCCTTCAACAAATTTGTGGGGAGCATCCAAACATGCATGGAGCCTTCCATAACATTCTATGACTTTGAGATTAAGCCAATCTCATCGAAATCAATAGATCCTCCATTGCATATCATGGCTCTAATTGAAAAGAAGCCTTTTAAAAGAGTCCTAATTGATACCGGTTCCTCTATCAACATCATCACCACATCCGCTCTCCATCATTTGAACCTTCCTCCATCTCACATCACCAAGTCATCCTTCACCCTCAAAGCATTCAATGATGCTTTGTGTTCCACAATTGGCACTATTGTTTTACCCATCGAAGTAGGGGTTAAAACATTGCACACAATGTTCCACATCTTGGAAGGATCCATGGCGTATAATGTACTCCTTGGAAGACCTTGGATGAGGGAAATGAGATGTGTCCCTTCAATACTACATCAATGTTTGAAATATGTTCATGAGGGAGAGGTGCATTGCATACTGATGGATGTCGATCTCAAATCCTTATGAGTCCATGCTCCCTTCCACTCATCTATTTATTTCACCATCATCCAATCCATCCACCACTTCACCCATCTCTTCATCAAAGGATCCCATTCTCGAAGAGCTCCCTATCACCAACCCTCATCAAGCTTCCACATCATCATCACCTTCATCAGTGACTACATGCACATGTGGTCATAGTCAGTCCACATCATCAACATCACTACCATCCACATCATCATCATCCACTCAATAGCCTTCCCAAGCCAATCCATTGCCATCACCCAATGTTTCACAAGTCGAATTGATGGATTGTGAGATACCTCCATCTCCACCATTTCCCGAGCCATCACTTGACCATAATCCTTCCATGTCATCCCAAGTCGAGGTCCACCTCACCAATCCTGGTATTGGTGAGTATGTGGTCGACGACATCACCATCACACCCCTCACCATCCCTAGTGCTAAGGATTTTGGTCGCCCACGTGACCCACCTTTAGCAATAGGAGCAATCTATAATATGGGTTCAGCTCCAAATAGCATAAATTTTGTATATGGGGGGATTGATTCTTCATCAAGTCCAGCTCCCATAGAAGAGCCCAAAGAACCAAAACTTGCCAATATTCCAAACATGTCAGGATTTCCATCTCGATATTTCCACATTGTCAATTGGCAAGGCTATGGCCTAGGATTGCATGAATAGGGAGTGCATCAACCTATCGATGTTCCATATCAAGAGGTGCACGACCATTCAGGTCTAGGCTACCACCCACTACCTACCACCTCTTCTTTTGAACAAGCCTTCCAAAGGCTTAACCTCAATTCAGGAGAAGAAGCCCTCCATCCCGATAATTTTGATGAGGAAATCTATGAAGAATTCGAGCTTATATCGATAATTTTAGATGAATCTGAAGAAGAATCAGAGCCCATCATTCCCCATTCCAAACAAGATGAGTTTTATCTCAACATGTTCCCCATCCATGAGCCCATATTTCGCTTGCTTCTTCCACAAGAGCGAGCCACCCCTACCGGTGAACCACCACCTCCATTCCATTAAGCCATTCCATAAGCCAACTTGTAACATATGTACATAAAACAAAAATAGTGGTTTTCACCACTACAAAAAAACAAAAATAAAAAAATCAATCAAAAATCAAAAACATGTTTTCTTTTTCAGCATTACATATGTAAATATACCATTTAATAAAATACATTTTGTGTTGCTTGCTACTGTTCAGGTTAACCAAGCCCCTAGCACCGATTCCTAGGTTCCATCCATTCCATCCAACCTTGTCCACCTTACCCATAAGTCAACATGAATCCTATTGATTTATTCACCCCACTCCGTAATCCATACGATCTGGCTAAGCCAATTCCAATTGACATAAGCCTTATTGATATGGACCAGATTTCCTTACCTCCAACATTTGCCGAATTTATCTTATATGAGGAATTGTTAAGGGCTTCCACCAACTACATTCCTCCATCCCCTCCGCCTTTGCCTTCACCTTCACCTTCAGATCCCAAGGTTTTCTAAGAAAAATTAGATGAGGATAAGCCAGAAGATTTTGATGACATCTTAGATGATATTCATATGATCCCTATACCCCATCAACTTGAGGAAGGTTCCCACATGTCTATTGAAGATACTATCGATGTGGACCTTAGTTCAGACAAAGACAATCCCCAAATTGTCAAGCTTGGCAAAAGTTTATCACTCGATGAACAAGAGCAATTTATTGCTCTCCTCAAGAGGAAAAAGGGTATATTTGCATGGTCCTACAAGGACATGCCCGGTCTTGACCCTAGTTTGGTTGTCCATAATCTCACCTTACAGCTTGATGCTAAGATGGTCAAACAAAAACTTAGGAGAATGCATCCTACTATGGCCCTCTTGGTAAAAATAGAGCTTCAAAAACTCTTAGATGTGAACTTCATAGTTCCTATCGACTATCCTGAGTGGCTTTCAAACATGGTACCCGTTTGCAAGCCTAACGGGGTGATACATGTATGCACTGACTTTCGAGATCTTAACAAAGCGTGTCCTAAGGATGACTTCCCTCTCCCAAACATTGATACTCTTGTCGATACCTGCGTTGGCCATGAAATGCTTTCACTCATGGATGGTTTTTTAGGATACAACCAAATTCAAATAAATCCTGATGACCAACACAAAACAACATTCACTACACCTTGGGGAACTTTTTGTTACAAGGTGATGCCCTTTGGCCTCAAAAATGTAGGTGCCACTTATCAACATGCCATGACATACATTTTCCATGACTACATGCATAAGATTATCGAAGACTATGTGGATGATCTCTTGGCTAAATCCAAAACTCGACAAGAACATATTGGTGTATTGGAGAAAGTTTTTGATTGACTCCTAGAGCATAATGTAAGGTTGAATCCCAAGAAATGTGTCTTTGGTGTTACCTCGGGAAAACTTCTAGGATTCATTATCTCCAAAAGAGGCATTGAGGTGGACCCTAACAAGGTCAAGGCTATCATGGAGATGCCTCCCCCAACTAACTTAAAGGAATTGCATAGTTTACAAGGAAATATTCAATCAATCCATCATTTTATTATGCAAATTTCTAACAAATGTAGGCCATTCAATCACCTACTACAAAAGGGGGTGCCATTCTCTTGGATAGATGAATGTCAAAAAGCCTTTGATGACATTAAGCAATACCTAGCTTCTCCACCAGTCTTAGCTCCTCCTCATCTAGGGGTCCCATTTTATCTTTATATCTCAACAACGAACTTTGCATTAGGGACAATGCTTGCACAAAAGAATGAACAAAATCGAGAGCAAGTTGTCTACTACATTAGTCGAACATTGGTAAGCTATGAAACTAAATATGCTTATGTAGAAAAATTGTGCTTAGCAATGGTTTTTGCCACTAAGAAACTTTGACATTACATGCTTAGCCACACAACTTATGTCATAGCTAGAGAAAATCCTCTGCGTTACATGATGTCCCACACTTACAATAACACCCGCACCACTAAATGGATAATGCTCCTCACTGAATTTGACTTGGAATTCATAAGCCAAAAATCCATTAAAGGTCAAGTAATAGCCGATCAACTTGTGGAAGCTCCACTACCTAGTGATCATCCTTTGATTATTGAGCTCCCAGATGATTCGGTATTTGCTATCACTGAACAAGAAGAAGATGTCATTCTAGAGGAAGACGTCGATATCACACTATTCTTTGATGGCTCTAAGTGCATGAAAGGTCAAGGTGCTAGAGTCATATTTCACACACCATAGGGGGTACCTATCCCCTTGTCATTCAAACTAGACTTCCAATGCACAAACAACACTATAGAGTATGAAGCCTTAATCTTAGGTCTTCAATCAACTATAGCTATGAGCATTAAGCATATTAGGATATTTGGTGATTCTCAACTTGTCATCAAGCAAATCAATGGAGAATACCAATGCAAAGAACCTACCATTAAGCTTTATCATGAAGTAGCAATGAAGTTGCTCTCTAAGTTTGATTGGTATGAAATCAATAGCTTGCCACGTTCGACTAATAGATTTGTAGATGCGATGGCCTCCCTTGGATCATTGATTCCAAAAGACTCCTTTGGAGAGGTACAACCCCTTATCATTTCAATGGTCTCTAAATCTGCAATTTCTCGTGTTGAGTCAAAAGATGAAAAGGATGTTTGCTTTATCCAATCGGATTCATATGAGCCTTGGTCGAGCCAAATAGTAGCCTTTCTCAAGTTTGGAACACTCCCATATGATATGTCTCGAACTACCAAACACACTTTCAAGCAAAAGGTAGCCCATTTCATTCTCTTGGGGGACGTGTTGTATAAACATGGTTATGATGGAGTCCTCCTTCATTGTCTCGAGGCTAGTGAGGCTCAAAGAGCCATAGTTGAAGCCCATGATGGTACTTGTGGTGGTCATTTTAGTGGAATGGCCATTGCAAAGCGTATTTTATGCATGGGTTATTATTGGCCCACAATGGAACGTGATTGTTGCACATATGTTAAACATTGCAAAAAGTGTCAAGAACATGCTAATTTAACTCATGTACCATCACAAGCCTTACAACCTATTCAAATCCTTTGGCCCTTTTCACAATGGGGCCTAGATCTAATTGGAAAAATTTCACCTCCTTCCTCGGGACAACATACATTCATCATCACAACCACTGAATACTTCACAAAGTGGGTTGAGGCAATTCCTCTAACCAGCACGACAGGACCTAGAATTGTGGAGTTTATACTCCATCATATCATTTGTCATTTTGGTATCCCCTCAAAAATCATTTCAGAAAATGGCAAGTCTTTCAAGAACAAGGATGTTCGAGCACTTTATGAGAAATATAACATTCAACATAGTTTCTCGACTCCTTATTACCCACAAGCAAATGGACAAGCTGAAGCTTCCAACAAGACCTTAATTGCTATTCTCAAGAAACTTGTCAAAGAAAATCATAGAGATTGGCATACACAAATTCCCTTGGCATTATGGGCTTATCGAACAAGCATCCGCATGCCTATAGGGGCAACACCATTTTCATTGGTCTATGGAGCCGAAGCAATCATGCCTCTTGAGCTCGAGATCCCTTCCTTGCAAATTTCTTTGCAGGAATTCATAGATGATGACACTGCTAGACAAGCACGTCTTGACCAACTCACACTTCTTGATGAGAGGTGAGTCAATGCTTTAGAGCATTTACGAGTTTATCAAGACCACCTCAAATATGCTTACAATGCCAAAGTTCATCTACATGAATTCCAAGTAGGAGATCTTGTCCTTAAAGAGAATCAACAAAACACCAATGCATTACCGCATCTTCATGATAAATTCATGGCTAATTGGTTAGGTCCATACATCGTTACACAAAGAGTGGGTAATGGTACTTATAGACTTGCTAGTCTAGAGGGAGAGGAAGAATCCGAACCACTTAATGTTATACACTTGAGAGCATTCTATGCATGATTTGATTACTATATATGTATATATATACATGGCTAATACACAAAAACATTTGCATACATTTCATTCATAACATTGCATTTCACTTGCATTCACATTCCAAAAACAATGCATTCACCCACATTTCATATTGCATTTCACAATTTCATTCACAAATTGCATGTCATACATTGCACTCACATCCACATTTCACATTTCATATAGGGATCATTTATTAAGTTCAAGGTCTTAATTGGTCCAACAAAAGTCATGTTGCCTTAATCAGGGGCACCTTCACAATGTCATCCACACAATTCCACCAAGTCAAATTGCCATTAGCACAAGCCACATTCACAAACTCCTAGGTGTTTTCGGTCACTCAGCCACTCCTAGTGTTTTAAGAAACCTCCAAAATACATGTCGAGTTCCTTTTAGGACCATTGCACATATCACACTAAGAAAATCTTGAGTTTGGGAATTGACTCCAAAACATTCTTGAACCAAACACAAATTTCACATCTTAAAAACATCTTGTGTCAAAGAGGGATAACACCATACTTGGTATGAACCTTGAAGTGAAAAGGGTCATCCTTGCTAGTCCCATCATGCAACATAGTCCATAAAAATAGTGGTTCTCACCACTACCACAATTCCAAAAATAAAAGAAAGAGTAGGGAAAATCCCTAACAAAAACTCTAAATATTTTACATCACACACCACTGATCAATTGGGTTGTAAGGATCGTACTACATTTCTAGTCAGACGGTTAGGTAGTCATCCCCAAAACTTAAGAGATCAAAAACAAAAGTCATGGACTATGGAGTTAGCCTCCACCGGAGCTATAGACGCTTGACTGGTAGTGGAGTACGCTCATGCATGGTGACATGTCTCTTTTAAAAGAGACCTCTGACCGCTCATACGGACAAGCTAGCTTCTTGGTTTCATCCATAATAGGTTTACCCAATTTACTCAAGATGAGTTAATGAACTCACTTGCACACACATTGGTTCTTGATTGTCTCGGGTCATTACCATGCTCTTGATTCGGTAAATGAATTCACTACACACACATTTGGTCCTAGAAGGATTAGGCAATTTTAGTGGGTTTGTTTGATGCCACTAGGATGTTTGAGTCTCTGCAAAATAGATTAATTTTCCATATCAACATCCATATCTTCTTCCATATCAACATCCATATCTTCTTCCATGTCAACATCCATGTCAGTTCATAAGTCATTCATCCCATACGCCACCAAGTTTGGTGCCCTTGATTAAACAATAATGCTAAAAAAATGGCCAAGAAAATATCTAAACTATAAATGATCATTAGCACATGCCATATTGCATTAATCATCCATATATTCCATCTTGCATTAATCATCCATAACATATCATATGCATTAATCATAAACATAAACATGCATTCCACAAAAACATTCACACAAAAATATAACACAAAAAGTAAAATCCATGTATATATATATATAAATATCACATATACAATGAGTACCAAAAGGCTACATACAATGGAGCACCAAGGCTCATATACAAAAGTGCATCTAAGCACTAGCTACATCCTCCAAGAAGACCCATGTGACCTAGTAGGAGCCTCTAACCTAGAAGGAGCCCTAGACCTAGAGCTATGCCTAGACTCACTATGCCTCGTACCCTCGAACACAGATGAGGTTGGAGGATCAAGAAGTGGAATATGATGTTCCATCAACCTATCCTCCAATGCCTTGATATATCTGTGTCGAGATCGAAGGTGTGCTATATCGATATTATGTCGATGCTCTCTCTCTGCTAGCTCTACCTAGAGCCTCATGATCCTCGCATCCCACTCTACCACCTACTACTCTAACTATGCCCAATCCTCCTCACTCCATCCTAGAGGTACATCTAGAACCTCCTCCACATCCTCCCCATCTCCTCCATCTCCCCCAATCTTAGGAGCCTATTGTGCTACACCCTTAGCCTTCTACCTTCGACTATCAGATCGAAGGCACCACTACCACTTGGGGACCTCTTGGGTCCCCTCATCCTGAGTCTCCTGAGTACCCTCATCCCTAGCCTCTCCACCTCCATCCCCATCAACTGCTCCTCGAGGTGGTACCCATGGTGGCTGAGCCATGAACCATGCATCATACTCCATGGTCATCCCTACATCCTCCACATCCAAGAGATCCATCTCCTCATCATCCTCCAAGACCACCCTCCATGGCTCCATGTAAGGTAGCCCGATCTCCTCTCGATGTCTCCTATACCACACCGACTCATCAAGGACATCCTACCTCAACCCAAACTGATGGAGCACTCATGAGAACTGGAAGTACTCCACCTCACTCCTATGCCTCCCAACCACCCACCTACCCTACCACACCCACCGTAGATGCTCTCCATCCTCGATCCACTAGGCACCCAACCATGGCCTCCACACCACTTGGGTGGATGTCAATCCAACCCACAAATCCCTATACCACCGGCTCATCCTCACTAGATGACTCAACTGCACCTCCTCAACCAATGCCCATCACCTAGCATAGGGTTACTCCCTACCAAACTCCTCCACAAGCAAGCCCTCCGATCAAGCAACCCTAAAATGCTCCCATCCCCAACATTGTAGCAATAAGTTGCACCCCAATCCCTTCTACCCTCACCTCATCACATCATATAACTCTCAGTATACCTACACCAATAAGGTGGGAGCCCATGCATACACCTATCTCTTAGTGAGCATATCACTCACTATCCCTATCAAGTTCCAAGGGAACCTACACCTAATACTATTCGAGGCCACAATGTTGGCCAACATAAACATCACCAAAGCCCTAGAGGGGGTCCAAATCCTTGTCCACATACATGGAAAAATAAGATATGCCCCCACTCTCCACCTTCACCCCCTACCATGCATCCCCAAACATCCTCATCATATCCATCTTTTGATTGAGCCCAACCTCAACCCGAATCCCCTCCACTGATACCTTGAGGATGCGATATACATCCTCCAAGGTAACCATCACCTCACCTATGGGGAGCTGAAATGTCCCCCTATCTGCATCCCACCTCTCTGCCAAGGTGGAGAGGTACCCCTCATCAGCCCTCACCACATCCAGTCGGGCTACCTCCGCTAGCCCCACCTCCCCAAGCAACTCCCACTCCTCATCCGTAATCACCTTCCTCATCCCGGGGATGTAAGGCGAAAACCGGTGTCGAGCCTCCAAAACTCTAAGCTACAGCACAACACAAAACATTTGTTAATAATTTTTCAATAATTTAAAAAAACTTTGCACAATCCAAAAAGCATAATAAACAATGGGTTACCTCAACAACTCGCACCCCATCCATAGCCCCGACCCTCGCACCAGCTCCCTCCATCACCATAGCTTCCACGCTCCAAATACCTCACCTCACTTCACTCCTCACTCACCCTTCACTCCTCAAACACAGCTTCTCAAACTCCCAAACACACAAATGAGCTTCAATCTCACCCAACAAGCTATTTATAGCTGCTTCAGGTGCTTTGGGGCGCCCATGGGCATTTCCTAGCATGTTGAAGCACCCACGGGCATTTCTACAGACAACAAGCACCCATGGGCATTTTGCATCAACATTGACAAAAGATAAAACTAACACAAAATAGTAGCTTCCCCCAACCAAATCACTTCAAATTTCATTCATCCATGCATTTCATCATTTTATCAAGTTTTGTGAAGATTCCAACTAATTTGGATGCATAATCATCATTTGCGACCACATATTGCAAATTCACCAAACAAGTTACAAAAGCACCTCAAAAGGGTCCAAATCTTCACAAAATGATGATCATCATCATTTTCATCATTCATACATCATCTTCACTTCATTTCACATCATCATTTGCATATTTTCCCAAGTTCATATACAAATTCAAGTGAACCTCGTATCTAGTGATTTATTCTATATACTTGGTGATTGCAGCGATTTGCATCCATGCAATTTGGTAAGATGAATAGCTTACCATAAGGACACTTGTCCATGATCATCATCACTTATCTCCTTGCTCAAGATCACAATCATATTTGATACTTCACATTTTGAGTGAAACCCTACCAAGAGCAATTTGCACAAACATTGTCATTGATGGCCTAGTTTGTGGGGCTTAAAACATGGACAAAATCAACTTTCATCATTACACATTTCCTTGAAAGTCATCACAGAGATAGGCACTAGCTAGGATGATTGGTTCCAATCATGGGAATTATTCAAACAGTCACTAGCAGGCCCTCCAAGGTTGACTCTTTTTATTTTGCATCTTCATCTTTGCATATCAATGACGTCGGAAGGCAAAATGTTTCAACAACATCGAATCACCCCAAAATTTGGGGCAACCACATTTGGTTTTGACTTTCCCACAATGGGATACATCTTACATGATCATGGCATCTACACTTGGCAAAAATCCCTTCATCTATTGGGGCATAAATAGATGCACATTTTTCACACATCCCTTCATCTTTGGGGCATAAACAAGACACATATTGTATCACATTTTCACAAATCCCTTCATATATTAGGGCAAAAATAGACACATTTTTCAACAATCCCCTTCCCACCATTGGGGTAAAAATGGTATCACATTTTACATCATTCATATCATCCACATTACATTTGCACATTAAATTATTTTCAATTGGCTCATGAGATTCATCCACAACCTCATTCACCAATTGAGGGGGTAAGCTACACAAAACTCAAATTCTTTTATTCTTTTATCTTCAAGCTCATGTTCCACATCCCAAGAGAAGTTGCTTCTGCACCTGGCCAAAATAGGTGTCTCATGTTTTTGCACTACCTTGTGTTTCACGCAATGTAATACAAAAAGGGGCATCTGTAGACACCAAAATCTAGCCACTTGTCCTCCATCCATGCTTTCCCACCATTTCCACCACCAAAACATAGTCATTTGCCCTCCATCCTAGCTTTCTCACCATTTTCACCTATTATTTATATATATTTATTTAAATAATAATATTTTATATATATTTATATATATTTAATAAATATATATTTATATATATAAATCAATCCCAGCCATCCAATTTCATTTAATCTCATCCATCCATCCACATTAATCCATGCCACACCCTAAATTTAATATCTACCCTTAGATGTGCTTTAATCTCAACCACACGATTAGTGTCGTTGAAACCCTAGCATGCCCTAGGTTAGATTATAAATAGGAGCCATTTTGATGGCTCAACCCCTGATTTCAATTTCCTAAGTCCCTAAGTTCCTAAGTTTTTGAGTTCCCTAATTTCTATCTTAAGTCTTCAACCAAGCCTTTTGTGCCCTAATCCCATTCCATCCACCATATTCCCTCCCCCTCGCTCGCCATCATCACCATTGCATCCCATGCCCTCACCCGATCTGCTTCTGCAGAATCCTCCATCATCTGCTAGGCACCTCCAGGCACTTTCTATCAACACCAGGCACCTCTGGGCGCCTCCCTACCAGCACCAAGTGCCCACGAGCATTTTTTATAGCCGCCAGGTGCCCGTGGGTATTTTACGTAAGCCCTTCTGAAAGCCTCCTACCTTCACGTGATGCTAGGGCATGCCTTCACCATCGATCTGCAACAAATCCAATCATCAAAGGACAATCAACAAGTAACAAGGTAAATCATTCTCTATTTTGATTAATTTCAATATCTTTAGATTTGCATGCAATTTCATTTATCAATAGCTAGGGTTTTATTGATATCTGAGGGTCTCACGTAGTGGAGCCCTCACAGTTATTACTAACTTCCTGTTATTATCTTTATGTGTGCAGATCTGGAGATTCATCAGCATTGGACAGTTGTTTAAGCTGGAGTGGCCCGACTCAATGGATATTTGAAGCCCACTCAACTCTATTGGGAGCAAGAATGAGTTTTACAGACACCATAAGCATTGCTAGCTAGGGTTTTCAGAGAACCCTAGCATTATTGTATCTGAATAAACTATGTAAAACCCCCATTTGGGGTCACATTTGATTGTACTCAGATCCCCCAACAATAATAATATCAGATCTATTTCATTGTGCAATTTCTTGTGTTATGTGGTTTATTCATTTTTAGTTAGTTGTATCTGGTGTTTCATTTTTGTCTTCACAGGTGCTTTTTTTATGGGTCTTAGTTTTTCTCCTTTTGCCTCAGTCTTTCTCTCCTTTTCTAATGATTTCCAACCTTGGGAATGGAAGAAGGTTTGTAATCTTTGATGAGATTTTTCAAGAGAATGATCAACTTGATAGAGAAAATTCTAACCTTGAGGAAGAAGAGGTTGATAATAGTCTTGATCCTATTAGGGGATCTAATAGGAATCTGACATTCAAATCTTCTGAGCATATGTGGACCTTTGATAAGCATCACAATCATGCCTTGGATGTATATTTAGAGGAAGAAGCCCTACTTGACGAAGTTAGATCATCTCATGATAAATCCTTAAGTGAATCTTTAAATCATAGTAATATTATTCATCATCCAACTTATGCATAATTTAAGAATTTAAGAATTGGTTATATGTGAAGGAGGAATATTCAAATGAAGGAGGAATATTCAAATGATGAAGGGTAGATGTGGTGATGATATTTATGGAGGAATAATTATCAATTAGACCTATTTTAAATTACTTCTTGGCAATTAGAGCCATGATTTGTAATGAAGGATCTACTAATTTCAATGAGATTGGCTTGATCTCAAAGTCATAAAATATAATGGAAGGCTCCATGCATGTTTGAATTCTCTCTACAAAGTTGTTGAAGGCATTAGAATCTTGATATTGTAATTCAATGGATTTCCATATATCCATTAATGCCTCACGATGTGGAGAAGATTGTTGAATTAACTCATAAATTGATAATTTTATGGAAGCCATATTTAGACTTGTGGTTAATCGGCTACTCAATGAGATGATTGGTCATGGTGGATGATTGATGGGTGTAAGTGGAGGATTTTATTGGCTATGAATATGGACTGGCAATGAAGGATTGAGGGGAATTTGTATGGGAGGTGATGTGGGAGGTTGTGACATACTTGCTTGAGGTTGTTGCCTTGCATTTTTCTAATTGTTTCATTGATCTCTAGTGACCATAGGGATGGCCCCTACAAACCCTTGGTATTTCTGGATGTGATTGACTTGATTAGGAGTTTTGGTATTAGCTCCTCCTATATTTGGATGAACCTCCTCATGGTGAGGAAGTGGCATTTGAAAAATACCAAGGTTTTGGTTTTTTAAGCAAGGGGGTTGTCAAGATTTATTGCCCCCAAGTCATTAAGATCTTGAACGATGTCTTTGAATACATGGAAATTATTAATATCATGCCCATTTTGCCTATGATAAGGATAAAATAAATGTTCCCAATAGTGTTTACTACATTTAGCGGGATCATCTAGTCTAATTTTGGGTAAAGCAAGTTTATTTGTGTCATACAACCTTCGTAAAAGGGAAGCATATGACTCAACTAAGGGGGTGTATTGATGATTATGTTGAATAGACTATCATCAAGGATGGTTTTCTATAGTTGATGCTATGTTTTACATGGCTTGAGTTACTGAGGGTACCACATGATAAATAATTTGCTGCAGTGAATGCTGCATTGATTATTGTTGATCCATTATAGCTGACTCATGACCACTTGATTAACGTGATTAGGTTGACTGATAAGAGTGGCCTGTGTTGATTTTTCTTGGCTACAAAAATTGCTTTTATATTGGCCCTTATTTTACCATTTGTTTTTCTTAGGCTTGATTAAGCCCTCTTGGATTTTTATTTCCTCAATGACACTATCCTGTGTTAGAGATTATTCAAATGAACAATAAGTCTATAATTGAAGCATCAAGGAGATAGGTTTTAAACAACTCTTGGTGAATAGTTTGATAAGCTCTTCCTTTGGTAGGGTGAATGGAAAATTGGTGTAGACACCTAAAACACGTCATGTTTAGGAGATTACCCATATGGAAACATTCATAGATCATATAAGTCATCTTGGACCTTTCCAAAAGTTAGTAGTGGTCCTAACCACTTAAAAAGGGTAGCTCTAGCCCATTCAGGCTTAGCCGCTCTTAAGCAAAGTGGCCGCAACATCTGGCTACTGAAGCTGACAATGACCACACCAAGCCACTGCTCTCTATAGTGGCTAGTCCCATGCACCAGTCTAGCTATGAATACGGGCCTAGATCATGTAGTCTGACTACACCTTGCATTGTTTACAGGTAGATTTTGGTAGGAAATCCCTAGAGTTCCTCCTAACTAACCCTTCAATGCAGAATTGTAAATGATGCTTTCCACCTGGGATGGTCAGTTGCATGTAAATTTGGGGCTTGGATTCTCTAGGAAGCCAGGATCCAAATTCAGATCTGAAAGAGAGAAAATTCTACATATGGAATCTCCCACAAAGAGAAAAGGGATCCACTCTTTTCAAAGTTTATGCAGCGAAGCCCTATCAGTTTGGAGAGTGAATTTGTGCACCCTTTAGGAGCAACAAAGTGCTATCCAGCTGAGAAGAGACTACACACATGCTATTCAGATCCATTATTATTCACCACCAATAATTATACCAAGACACAACTGGTGACCCTTGAACATCAATTGGAGAAAATGAGATAGTGCTATAGCCCCTGGTTTGTGAGAAGGAAAATTGATTTTCGAAGCTGCTATCTTGGATAGTGGCCCACAGGTATATTTTAGAGGATTAGATATTATTTCCCTTTGTTCTAGCTTAGATCTATTATTGCTTGATTTATTAGTTAGTCATAGCTCAGATCTATTTTTTTAAACACATTTACCACATATTTCTAAGCTTTCAATACATTTTTTATTTGATTTGTGCTAGTATTTCATTTTTATCATGATCATTTATCTTATTTATTAGATTTTCTAATAAGAGCCTCTTCTAGAGAGACAAATTGTACTACTGATTGTGCTCTATTGTTTCCATGCCCATAGATACAGGTTCACAAGATCAGTTCAAAGTATCCAGAGCATGATATCTCTCTAGGATGAGATCGGGAGAAGGAGGTATCTATAAGCCCTTGAACAATTTGGTGTGCAAGATCGGGAGGCCGACGAAGGTGCACCATCCCCTTGATGGGGATACATTCACAATTGCTCCACTTGTAATAGATTGTATCAAAAGGAGTATCCCTTAGAGGGACGTACATGTAACCAAGATCTAGCAGCATTAATAAAAGAATATTTCATTACTTATTATTTTTGCATTATATGTGATTGTGTGCTTTCATTACTCATTTTAATTTGATATAATAATAATAATATCGCAAGTAGGGCAAGTTGTGGTGCATGCTTCTCAGGGTCACATAGATGGCAATCATGGTGGGACCCCCACCAAGTTTTTATTTTATTGATTTATTGGCATTTACATGTTTTCTATGTGTAGGTCCAACCACTCTGGTTGATAGTGACCAGCAGGTTTTGGCCGCTTTGATCGACAACAACCAGAAGATCTTAGCTGCTCCTGCAATCAACAACTAGAATCAAATTCTCTAGTCGATAGCAGCCAAAAGAGAAGTGCAGTAGAGGGCAGAATTTCCATCATCAGATCAGGATTTGAGGTTGGTAGCATTCTCTATTTCATTGTGTTTTTCTATTTGTAAAATTTTTTCTAGAAAAATAACAATTTAAATCATATTTTTTATTAAGGAAAATATAATGAAAAATGAAAAAAGAGAATGCATTAGATGTTTCTTAGAATTTTCTTAAGTTTCCTCTAGGCGCTGCTAGGAACAATGGGCCTTTGCTTGTAAGGTCTGCCCTAGTCTCCAGTGTGCTAGGTTTCTATATGTTTTGTTTAATTGCATGTAGACCAACCAATAGCCATTAGTTCATGAAGTAGAGTGTAATATTTGAATTTCATATAAGCTGAATACATGCATATTTTTGAAATGAAACATATTTTATCTTAGGCATATAGGAAAGGTAATGTTTGCTTGGTGATGCATTTTTTTTACATGTAAGGTTGAAAAGAACCCCACACACATCATATCTTATTTTTAATATCAGCGACGTTGGGCTTTCACATCCAACCCATTGATCGATACCAATAGTGGAGGTCATTACCACTTGGTTGGCTCATGAGAAAGAGTATCATTGGGACCCATCCATGGCCAAGGTCGACCCAAGAACTATCCATACCATGCAAAATAGCATACATTCCTCTTTTAGGGGTGTATCACTATGCACGACATGCTAGGTGAGGGTTGGTAGTACCTATGCTACCTCATTGAGTATGGAATTCACTACCATATTTGGCTTGTGCGAGTATATAGGTGAAATACCTTAAACAATTTAAGTATACCATCCAACAAAAATTCAAAAAATGATGAGAGTTAGCTTATATATTCAATAAATTAAAACACACGAAATAGTTTGGGGAACACACATAAATCCTTAAACAAGATAAACATATTCTTGATTTATTTGCATGGTTTGTAACTTAAGAAGATAACTCATAATTCATCATGGTATACACATGAAGCAACCAACCTTGGCCCACCATTAAGGTGGAAAATAATTCTCCACACACTCATAGTCACACTAATTTTGAGCCGCCCACCCATAGTGTTGTTGGATGTAGTTTAGCCAGTATTACAACTCAACCCTTTAGGGGAATCCTCAAGAAATACCAGCAAGAGAGCCACATCCTGGTTCCTCATCACATAAACATGAGGAGGCCTCAAGGCATCATTCATCATATAGATAGGAGGAGACCTCATTGCCTCTCTCATTACTAAAACATACGAAGGTATCATGACCTCACTCATCACACAAATATGAGGAGATCTCATGACCTCCCTCATCACATAGATATGAGGAGGCTTCAAGGCCTTCCTCATTGCACAGATACATGGAGGCATCATGACCTACCTCATCACATAGACATGCAGAGGCATCATGATCTACATCATCACATAGAAATATAGAGGCCTCAATGTCTCCAAAAGCATGTCGATATGAGGAGGCATCAGGGCCTCTATCATCGCATAGGCATGCAGGGGTTGTAAGACCCCAAGCTTCACATGATACACATAGGAAAAATCAGCCCCATAAGGGGTAAGACATTAGGTTTGCACTCAATCATAGACCTTGGACATCATATAGCCTCCCTACATATAGGAGGGTAACCCTGGATTATGAGCTTATTGGTGCCAATGGGACTTCAAGGGATCAGCCATGGAGAACCAGACAACTTGATGAGCTAGATCAAGTTCCCTCAAGACTAGCTCCAATAAGCATCACTACCAAAAATTCTACTTTAGGAAGTTCATGCATCATAACTACTAGACACACCAATGAACCAGGTGAAGCTTCAAAGCAACCTTGCAGTACATACACTACTTCTGACCATGGGGGTACTCAACACATAACACAATACACAGAATAATTCACCTTGGTAGATAAGGGCAAGAGCACAAAAAGAGTCTCATTGAGGGGTCTAAACATTAGAACTCCTCGCACAAAGTTAGAAAGGAATGAACCTTCAGTATCAGGCTGATCTGACCGTATACATAGTTTAGAGGAAGCACTGCACATTAACTGTAAGAGTGTAGAAACTCTTCAGCAAGAAGAGTGAAGGAAGATGTGCCTAAACCTACATGAGCAACACTCAAGAGAAGAAAGAGCTGAGTGTGAAGAGCTAGCAGAGATGCTAGCTTGAGCTGATGTACACATAGGTGGTGAGAAGTACCCACATGAGAGATGTACCAATTCTTAGTAGGAGAGAAGCACTAGAGAAAGAAATGAGTGTACTCACCATGCTTCACAACATCAACAACACCTAGATGTTGAACCAACGTAATTCAATGAGGAATAGGTAAATATGGAATATCAGGAACAAACATATCCTAAACCTCCATTCGTGGTCATAGGGGATGAGTAAAAACACCCAATTAAGGCAAACATTGGATTACCTCCCTTACCACCACAAGTGAAACTTCAAGAACAAGAGATTATTTCTTCCAAGGCATATCAGATACTCATTGAGAGGGTCAAATATCTCAAAAAATAGGACACATATGGGTAGAATTTGATATTGAGCAAGATACATAATGTTGCGGGCCAAACAAGGTGAATGGTTTCCTATTTTTGTCACATGCCCGTGCATTTAATTATCAACCCAGGGAGCTTCATAAACTTGCGAAGAGTCGGAATTAGGTTACTACAATACCACCGGAGGTGAATCTCGCTAATCCTACATTTTGGGGGGTGTTCTTGAAATGGTTTGTCAATCATTCCCGCACTCCTCAATGATTTACGTAAGAAGAACATAATTAAACCTACAGAAAATAAATCATGTACGCGTTCCTGAAAATAAATCTACTGCAAATGCTGGAACTAATAAACTAACAAACGTTCTTATGAAAGCAATAAACTAATTAAAATTAATAAACGAAAAGGAAATGGGGAAGAAATACCGGCTTGGAGTGGGCCCGTGCTCCAGCAGCTTCTTCCCGATCGAACACGCGCTTAGAACTTCTGGAACTTTAATATATTCGTCAACACACTACAATTTATCTCTATACGTCTAAATGGATCTTTATTTTATTTCTATATATTTCTTAGAACGATCTGCGTGTGTTTATATAACACACCCGTAGAACTTTTGTTACAGAAGTAGTTACAACAGTCGATCTGTCCCAGACTAAATCAAGATAGTCTAGTAAATGCAATCGACATCTGGCATTCTGTTCTAATGGTGGCGTGTTCGTTGTTCGGTTCATGCTTTGCTTGGCATCAGTAAGACGTTTTGATACATTGGTGCAATCTCCAATTTAGCTCTGCATGACGCAGAGCTAGAACTACACCAGCCACTGCCATCCACGTCATTCAAATCTGGTCAACGGGCAAAGAATCAGTGGCGCCTTCTAGTTGTGGGGAGGCGCTTGCCTTTTGCTAGCGCCTTTCGACTATGGGGAGGCGCTTGTCTTTTGTTAGCACCTTCCGACTGTGGGGAGGCGCTTGTCTTTGGTTGGCACCTTTCGACTGTAGGGAGGCGCTCATATTCAGTTGGCACCTTTCGACTGCAAGGAGGCGCTCGTATTCAGTTGGCACCTTTCGACTATAGGGAGGCACTCGTATTCAGTTGGCACCTTTCGACTGCAGGGAGGCGCTCATATTCTCTTCATTAACCCTCGATGAAATAAAGTGCCAAGTCCATCAAAAGGACCTCGACCGTTCCAAATCTAACTAAATCAACTGCAATTCCACAAAACATACTAAAAACACACAAATTAGATAACACGCATAATTATATCAAATATCTATATAATCATTCATAAAAGTACGCAATCCTTATTATACAACCGCATATTGATCAAAGAAATATGTACAAAATATGAGCATTTCTGGTGCTCATCATCCCCCCACGCCTAACATATGCCATGCCCTCGTGGCATCCAAGCTGCAGGTAGCCCTCTGACTTTTCATCGTCGCCATCTCTTGGAGGATTCTGCTGCCCCTACGGCCCGAGTCTATCTTTTCGTGCCGACATTTGAAGGTGTGGTTCGCCTTTGCCTATGGGAAACTATGGCTGTCAATTGTCCTCTTCTTGTTCTGGCTGCTACTGGTGGTGGTCTAGCCAGCGTTGTTCCTACCGATTGAAATGCAGCTTCGAAGCTTGCCAGAGGTCGACGTCTGGAGGTCTGACCACTGCCAGAGGGATATCCGAGTTATCCCCTCTGGAAGGCACTACTTGGGCCTTGTATAATCCGACCGCTTTAGGGGTAAGCCCTGCATTCTCCTTTGCAATCGTAGCGGCCTCCAATTGTGGGCCATATACTCCCCACCATTCCAAGTACTTCCTCATCATGGAAGGCCGCCCTCGGGATGAACCATAGATGTCCCAAAACTGGTTGTCTTCTACCGGATTGACGCAGATGCTAGAATCTCCTTTTACCCTCGAGGATGCCTTCCTGGCCTCCTTGGCTGCTTTCATTTCATTGCACCGTTGCTCAAAATATTTTTGCCTTTCGACGAATGGCTGCATGTCCCATTCATCCTCTTCGAAGTCGACGAAGGTCACTTTTGCCTTCTGTCGAGCCGTCCTGGGCCTCTTTGCCTTGGCTTCTACAGAAAATGTGGTGGCTTGGACAGGGGTCTCTCCTTTCTCCTTCGGGGACTTCTCCTTGCTCTGAAGGATCGGCTGTGCTGCTATCTCCGGGGGTGATCCTTCGTTCGCCTGTCTACCTGGTGTCGACCCCTCGTGCTCTTCTCCTTCTTCGAGGCCGGGGAGGTCCTCCTTATCCTCTGGTCTTATCTATTGCTGGAGACCTTCGTCCTGCTCTGTGTCACTCAAGACAATGACAGGGGGCATGGTAGGACTTCTTTTCTTTTCACCCCTAAAAATAGAGGAATCCTCCCCTACCTCCGGGCTACTCTGTCAGGCGTCCGATCGAATCTCCCCTGAAGAGAATACTCATTCGACGGATGTGGGAGAGTTCGTCAACACTTCTTCTGCCCAATCAGTCTGAGTGGATGCCTCCTGTCTTGTTGTTCCTCTATCCTGGAGCATTTGATTTTCCTCCTACAACTACTGGACCAGCTGCTCGAGCTGAGCAATTCACCTATCTCTTTCCTCCAATTCCCTTTTATGCTGGTTCTAGCAATCTTCCAGAATCTATTATGCCATCCAGCAATCGGTTTGCCATTCGAGCGCCTCCTCCAAGGCCGCATCGATCTGGTCATTACTCCCAAAAGTTCCTTCATTCTGTGGGCTCTGGTTCATTAATTCTCGGAGGGTTTGGGCGGCAACGTCTATCTCCGGGTCACTCTGTCCTTCCTCTATCGAGAGGAATCATCGTAGACATTTCCTCCTGGGGATTGGTTCATCCTCACCACCAGCGAGTGGCGCTCCTTCCTCCTCATACTCGGGCACTAGGGAATGCCCTCTGTCCTCTATGTCTTTGGGCACCGATGACTGCTCTGCTCCTCCTAGAAAATAGGGCAATGCCAATTGCTCGATGTTTGTTATCTCCTCTACAGGGGATGCTTCGTCTTGCCCTAATTTGGCAACCGCATTGTGTTGCTCTATTTGGCCGCCATCTCCCTCTACGTCGCGGTTCTGTCCTTGTGCTTCTGCATGGCGGACCAATGCCGATATCAGCCCATGGTGGGCTAAGGCGGATGGTGCCCCCTTCTGGTACCGAGCCGCTTCATCTTTCAGAGCATTCACCAGGTAGAAAGGTATGTTTAATTTCCTCCCATGCACTAGGTGATTGATGAAGTGCACATGATTAATGTGTAGATGGGTATACTTTCCTGTGCATGTGAAAAATCGAGCAATCTGCTCGAACATCTTTCGCATATTCATGGGGAGACTATTTTTGAGTAACCCCTCCCTGTCTATCTGCACATTTCCTCCTGGCAGCAGTATTTCGGCGTATAGTTTTAACACTCCGCCCTTGTATGTACATTCCCCCGTGAGAGGCAATCCAGTCGCTTGTGAGATGAACTCAGGGGTGACTGGAATTTCCACCCCTCGTACTTGGGCCGCATCGCCCCTCAAAGAGGTGGAGAATTCTCTAGCTGCCTCCACGTCCCGGCCCTGACTAACCAGGGTGCAGTATTCGAGCCACCCCTCGGCTTCGAATTGGGTCTTCACCGCCCCTCCGATCCCATCGTATCACTGGGTTCATTCTTCTTGATCGCGTGGTTCTTGGACCTTCCTCCCATGGCGCCTTCTGCTGCTGTATATTTTTTTGTCCTTCCTTCTTCAGGAAGGCGCCTTCTTATAGAAAATATGCCTAACCCTAGCAGTTATGGAAGATGCCCTATCATTGGCACGCGATTCCGGCTATGGGGGGATACGATCTCTATGACGGCGGTATCTTTTTTGGTACTGCGTATTTATAAATAATTATATAAATGATTTGATTTAGTATGCGCGTACCTGATTCATCATTCCAGTCATCGTGGTAGCCACTGATTTGCTGACTTGTGACACGAGGGAGGGGTATGGTCCTTTGATGCCGCTCATTCGTGCGATGCTTCATTCCGCTCGAGGCATCCGATAGATGTAAATGTTGCATGCAAGAGGCATTCTTTGGTACCTTTCCCATGTGGATGGTGTCCTTGTAGCGCCTTTTCGACGTTGTCGGTGCTCTTCTTCGAACGAATGCGCCTTTCGATGCTACGAGGTGCCTCTGATTGGTGGGAGGCACTTTTGCCTGCATGCGTCTTCCCAATGTGGGAGGCGCCTCCTTTTGGTTCGTGCCTTCCCGATGTTGGAAGGCGTTCGTCTTGATGAATGTGCCTTCCTGATGTTGGAAGGCATATTCGGCTGGATGAATGCGCCTTCTTGATGTTGGAAGGCGTCTCGGCTGGATGAATGCGCCTTCTTGATGTTGGAAGGCATATTCGGCTGGTTTTTTTTTTTTTTTTTTTTTAAGACTTGGTGCCTTCCTGCCACGGAAGGCGCCTACATATATATATATATATATATATATATATTTTTTTAATAGAACTTCTGAATGGATGGAAGGCACTGTCTTCCGATTTGGCACCTTTCGGATGCAGTAAGGTGCCTTCTTCTAGATGGGCACCTTTCGGGTGCAGTAAGGCACCTTCTTGTGGACTTGGCGCCTTCTCTCTCAGATGCAGTAAGGTGCCTTCTTCTAGACTGGGCACCTTTCGGATGTAGTAAGGCACCTTCTTCTAGACTTGGCACCTTCTGGATGCAGTAAGGCACCTTCTTCTAGATGGCGATTTGACTGGAAAAAGGGTGATCAAGCCTTCCCAGTTTTTCATGCTGCCCAGATTCTACCTACGAGCCGGTGTCGAAATGCTCGAGCCGAATCAGGCCTAGGTTTCCCAGATACCTATCCCTCGTGCTTTCATGTCCTCCACCTGCAAAAAGCAACCAAAAAAGAAAGGAAAATAAAGGTAGTTAGACATGTTACGTGCCCCGTTAGGCCCCGGATTAGGATGCCCGCAGCTTGCATGCGGGCGTCGTCCCTGCAAAAACACACATTACAAAAAAAACTATATTAACTAAAAAATTTTGGGTGAGCACTTTCGTGCCCACCATTTCACCAGTGAGAGTTCGGTCCAGATCTAGCAAGATGGGGTCTCCCCCATGCCTACTCCGGATTCCACCTGTAACGTTTCGGACGTATTATAGGGGCGTAGTCGATGGCCATTGACTGTGAACATGGTGTTGTTGCCGTCAATTGTCTTAACGCGCACCGCCCCATTCCTAATGAGCTCTGCCACCTCATACGGCCCCATCCACCTCTCCATAAGTTTGCCCTTCCTTTCCTGGAACCGGGAATCGTACAACAGTACCCATTCCCCTACCCGGAACTTCTTCAACTTGATGTGGTTATCATGCCACTTCTTTCTCTGCTTTTGTATAATCTCTCGTCCTCTCGCAAAGCATCCAGTAGGATTTCGTCCAACTGATCTAGCTGGAAAATCCTCTGTTTTTGAGCTTCATCCAAGCTCAAATTTAATTCTGAAGCTGTCCTCAAATTTTTGATTTCAATTTCGATGGGCATCATCGCATTTTTTCCATAGACCAGCTTGGAAAAGTGTGCATCCTGTGGTGGATTTCCACGTGGTGTTGTATGCCCAAACTACCTCCGACAACCGTGTGGCCCAATATTTCTTGTGTTGCCGCACGGTTTTGGTCAGGATGTTTTCTATCTCCCTGTTTGTCACTTCTACTTGCCCGTTCGCCTGCGGATGGTAGGGCGTGGTTTTATTGTGCCGAACTCTATACTGCTCCATCAGCTCCTCAATCAATTTGGAGGTGAATTGGGGCCCTTGGTCTGTTGTTATCTCCCGAGGAACCCCAAATCATGTGAAAATATGGGCAAATAAGAAATCGGCGACCGTTCTTTCCTTTGAGTCCCTTAATGCCTCCACTTCCACCCATTTGGTGACGTAATCCGTGCAGACCAGAATAAACCTCCTTCCCATCGAAGGTGGATTAAATGGTCCCACGAAGTCCATGCCCCATTTATCGAAAGGTTCCAGGTGTACCTGGGGCTGCAGGGGCATTTCATCTCGGTGGGTTGGTCTACCCATCCTCTGGCACTCGTCACACTTGCCGGTATACGCTGTCGCGTCCTTGAACAGAGTGGGCCAAAAATACCCAGCCTGCAGGATTTTGTAGGTAGTTCGTTTCCCTGCAAAGTGTCCTCCGCATGGCTCATCGTGACATGCCTTGAGCACTTCTGAAAACTCCTGTTCTGCTACGCATCTTCTTATAATTTGGTCCCATCCTATTTTAAATAGGAGACCATCCATCCAAAGGAATGATGCGCTCTTCTCTATGACCGCCTGCTTTTCTCGGTAGGAGAGAGCAGGTGAGGTCCTTCTAGTGGCCAAGTAATTGGCTATGTCTGCATACCACGGAGTTTGTTCACTAATAGCGAACAGATGTTCATCCAAAAACTGATCTTCCACTGCTTGATGATCTGTCGGTATCAATCTGGACAGAAAATCCACCACGACGTTGTCCTTGCCCGGTTTATCGACTATAGTGATGTCGAATTCTTGCAATAGCAACAGCCATCTGATAATTCTGCCACCAATGGCCGGCTTGCTCATCAGATACCTGATAGCCGCGTGGTCCGTATGGATGAAGACCTTGTATCCCGTTATATAGTGGCAGAATTTGTTTATTGCATGGACAACTACGAGGAATTCTTTTTCTGTCACTGTATAGTTGAGCTCTGCTCCCGCCAAGTTTTTACTGACATAATAGATGGCATAAAATTCTTCATCGTCTTTTTACCCGAGGACTGCTCCGATCGCACCGTTAGATGCATCACAGTAAATATGGAATGGTATGGCCCAATTCGGTCCTCTCAAGACCGGTGCAGATATCAATTTTTCTTTCAAAGCAATTGGAACGCTTCTTCGCAATCTCCCATCCAATTGAACTCTACGTCCTTAGAAAGTAGGGTGTGCAGTGGTTTGGCAATCTTACTAAATTCGACGATAAATCATCTGTAGTACCCAAATGATCCAAGGAAACTTCTTACCTCCTTCTACGTTCTGGGGCTAGGTAGGTCTCTGATGACCTCGATCTTCCTCTTGTCTACTTTTATTCCTTCCACAGAGAGGTGGTTTCCCAACACGATGCCTTCCCCGCATCATCATAAAACATTTTTCATTACTTAGGGACAAATGATTTTCCTTGCTCCTGTCGAGCACTCTTTCCAGATTTGTCATTGCCTCCTCGAAGGTTTCTCCATAGGCGGTGAAGTCGTCCATGTATACTTCCACCCCGTCTCCTATCATATCATAGAATATGCTAAGCACCACCCTTTGAAAGGTGGCCGGTGCGTTGCACAGTCCAAAAGGCAATACCTTATAGGCAAACGTTCCCCATGGACAGGTGAACGTTGTTTTATCTTGATCTTCTTCCCCTATCTGGATCTGGTTGTAACCACTGAAACCATCCGGAAAGGAGAAGTATTTTCTTCATGAGAGTGTGTCCAAGACCCAATCGATGAACGGGAGTGGGAAGTGGTCTTTCTTAGTCGCCTTGTTCAACGCCCGGTAGTCCACGCAGATCCGCCATTTCCCATTCTTTTTGGGGACCACCACTAATGGTGATACCCATTCACTGTCAAAAATTGGATATATGAATTCGACAGCCAAAAGTTTGTGTAGTTCTTCTCTCGACAATGTCTTTCATTGCTCGGGTTCATCCTTCTCTGTGGCTGCCGACTAGGAGTTGCCTGGTCATCTAAATAAATCCGATGGGTACATATTTTTGGGCTGATGCCGTGCATATCTGCGTAGTCCCATGCAAATGCTTGCTGGTGTTTTACCATAAGCTCTTCCAATTTTTCTAGCTGTGTGGGCGTCAACCTGTTGTTGACGTTTAATATCCTCCCTGGCCCAACGTGTATTTGTCGGATGTGCTGATCTTGGGCGCCAGTCAACGATGATCCAGGTGTGGGGGTGGACGATTCTCCATGGAGAAACTCCATGATAGCACCATCCTCATCCTCTTCTGCCACCTCCTCCAAGGTCATCACCGGCTAGATTATGGACAACTCCGTAGTTCCATGCTCGATGATCCTGGGTTCTTCTACCGAGTCCATAGACTGAGCTGGCAGTGAAATGGTCAGCCTTTTGACATTTTTCCCATTGGAGATGGTCATTAGCCCATCCCGATAGCTGATGTAAGCATCAGCTGTTGCTAGCCATGGCCTCCCCAAAATGAGCGGGTAACCGCCCAACTTGGTCTTGGTTTGCAAAACTAAAAAATCGGCTGGATATTCCCATGCACTGACTGTTACGATCACATCTTCCAACATCCCTTTCGATGACACGGTTGATCGATCGGCTAACTGCAACACTGTCATGGTTGGCTTCAGGTTCGTGAGCTACAGCCTCTGCATGGTCTCTTGAGGCATCACGTTGATGGCTGCCCCGAGGTCAACCAATGTGTTGGACAGGGAATGTCCTCCAATTTTTATGGTCAGCACCGGGCTGCCTGGATCTTGCATACTTCGGATGACGTGTTCCACCCATCATTAGATCCTGCCAGCTTACCCACGACGTTGATAGTCTGGGTAGCTTTTCATCCCGGTCTCCTTAGACACATTTCTCTAATTGCCTTGGTGTAAATGGGGACATCTCGAATTGCTTGAAATAATGGGATTGTCACCGTGAGATTCTTCAAGCTCGACAAGATGTCGAATTTTGGCCGTGTTGTTTTTCTTTGTTCCTACAACCGGCTAGGAAATGGAGCCTCCGCTCTCTCAAGTGCTTTTCCCTCTTCTACCAGAGGTGTCTCCTCTATTTCTTCCTCCTCTTCTACCAATGGAGGTGTCTCTACTATTTCTTCCTCCTCTTCTACCAGAGGCGGTGTCTCTACTCCTAGCTGCCTACCTGATCTAAGCTGAATATTGTACATATGATACATCTCACCTTCTACGTTGTATGCCGACTGATTTACTCCGTTGTTCAGGTTTGCTGTCGGTTGTGCTGGTAGCTGCGCAGGTCTCGCTACTGGCAATGCTGGTAAGTTCTGTTGGATGTGAGCAGGCGCCGCACTCTATGGAGTCTGATTCCATGCATTGTGGCCTCTCCACTGTTGCCCAGGATATGGATATGGCATCCATGGCTGCTGATTCAAAAATGTTGTTGGGGGTGCGTTAGTCCAGGGTGATGGTCCCCACCACCCCATATTAGGTGGTTGAGGGGGTCCTTGGTGCATGTATGGCCCTCCCCCATATGATGGCATTCCTATTGGTATATTCCCCATAGGGGGCTATGGCCAACTCTTCCTATTGCCTATGAAGTAGGCCTCCGTGCTCTCAACCGCTTCTTGGTTACTGGGAAGTTGTGGGCACAATCGAGTTTTATGATTCAGCCTGCAAACTACGCATACTCTGACCTTGTTTTCTGGACATGCATTCTTTGCATGCCTTCCTCTACATTTTGGGCAGAAATAGGCTAATGCTGCGTCATTTTCTTGTTTCTTCTTTTCTAACAATAGCGTATCCATCTGTAGTGCTAGAGATGAGAGCATTTCGCTCTTCAAATCCTCCAAGATGTTGCCTATTTCTATTTTGGTGACTGAAGCAGTCGCCTTCATGGTCCTGGCGATGATTTTGCCTCGCCTTCTCGAGTAGTTCCGGCATAATTGTTGGATGTCGTCCATAGCATGCTGATAGACATCACCTCCAGAGATCATGTTGAGAGCCTCCAGTGACTCATTGGTAAGTCCCCTCAAGAAGATGCTTTTGAGGGACTTATCAGATAGCTTCGAGTGAGGGGACCATTGAAGATTAAAGCTGAATCTCTCCCAATACTCCTCGAGAGACTCATATTCTCTTTGTGTCATGCTCAAGACCTCCTCCCTGGAGTCTCTTGCTCTCCCAAAATCTTGATATTGCTCTAGAAAGAGCTTCTTCATCTGGTCCCTGTTGGTGATGTGTTTGTCTCCTAGACCGATGAACCATCGCAGAGCTGCATCGTCTAATGTAGAAGGAAATAATTTCAACTTCTGCGTGTTTGATTTGTAATCCACAGACCTGCACAAAACATCAAACTTGAATAAAAATAGGTCGTGGTCCTCAATCGGGTGTCCTCTGAAGGACGAAAGGTGAGCAGGGGATATGTTTTTCATTTTGGTATCTCCTACTCCCTCCTCTATTGGGAAACTAAAGCCAGATGAGACTTCATCATTATCTACCATTTTTTTGGGAAATGTGGTTTCTAATGCAGCGTTTATGGCCTTCCGATCATTTAAAACTTTCTTAGTCAATGCTCTAAGGTTGTCTGGCGAGATCGTCTGATCCTCCACAGCCTTCCACAATAGGGCTTCCTCTAGAGGAGTCCTATTAAACAAGGGATTTATGATGATTCGTTCATCCCCTTGTTGATGGGATGAGGTGGCACTTTGCACAAAGTGCGGTTCCTCACTCCAATGGACTGCTGGTAGGCTCAAGCGAGTCTAACTCAAATCCAAAATGCTCGGCCGACTCAGGTCCCGATGGATTAGTTCTTATAAAGCGACCGTCGGGTCCTCTTCTTCTCGAAGAACTCATACAAGGTCAGATGGAAGGTTTCAGGGTATTGTAAGTAATCTAATTAAGACGCTTCCTCGACAACGGTGCCAAAATGTTGCGGGCCAAACAAGGTGAATGGTTTCCTATTTTTGTCACATGCCCGTGCATTTAATTATCAACCCAGGGAGCTTCATAAACTTGCGAAGAGTCGGAATTAGGTTACTACAATACCACTGGAGGTGAATCTGCTAATCCTACATTTTGGGGGGTGTTCTTGAAATGGTTTGTCAATCATTCCCGCACTCCTCAATGATTTACGTAAGAAGAACAAAATTAAACCTACAGAAAATAAATCATGTACGCATTCCTAAAAATAAATCTACTGCAAATGCTGGAACTAATAAACTAACAAACGTTCTTATGAAAGCAATAAACTAATTAAAATTAATAAACGAAAAGGAAATGGGGAAGAAATACTGGCTTGGAGTGGGCCCAGGCTCCAGCAGCTTCTTCCCGATCGAACACGCGCTTAGAACTTCTAGAACTTTAATATATTCGTCAACACACTACAATTTATCTCTGTACGTCTAAATGGATCTTTATTTTATTTCTATATATTTCTTAGAACGATCTACGTGTGTTTATATAACACACCCGTAGAACTTCTGTTACAGAAGTAGTTACAATAGTCGATCTGTCCCAGACTAAATCAAGACAGTCTGGTAAATGCAATCGACATCTGGCATTCTGTTCTAATGGCGGCGTGTTCATTGTTCGGTTCATGCTTTGCCTGGCATCAGTAAGACGTTTTGATACGTTGGTGCAATCTCCAATTTAGCTTTGCATGATGTAGAGCTAGAACTGCACCAGCCGCTATCGTCCACGTCATTCAAATCTGGTCAACGGGCAAAGAATCAATGGCGCCTTCTAGTTGTGGGGAGGCGCTTGCCTTTTGCTAGCGCCTTTCGACTGTGGGGAGGTGCTTGTCTTTTGTTAGTGCCTTTCGATTGTAGGGAGGCACTTGTCTTTGGTTGGCACCTTTCGATTGCAGGGAGGCGCTCATATTCAGTTGGCACCTTTCGACTGCAGGGAGGCGCTCGTATTCAGTTGGCACCTTTCGACTGTAGGGAGGCGCTCGTATTTAGTTGGTGCCTTTCGACTGCAGGGAGGCGCTCGTGTTCTCTTCATTAACCCCCGATGAAATAAAGTGCCAGGTCCATCAAAAGGACCTCGACCGTTCCAAATCTAACTAAATCAACTGCAATTCCACAAAACATACTAAAAACACACAAATTAGATAACACGCATAATTATATCAAATATCTATATAATCATTCATAAAAGTACGCAATCCTTATTATACAACCGCATATTGATCAAAGAAATATGTACAAAATATGAGCATTTCTGGTGCTCATCACACAACCAACCTCTATGCCCCTTAGTCGCAATTCTTGTATATCCTAGGTACTTTGAGATGCCTAGGATAGACAAGTTTAATGGAAAGACATGCAAGAACACATTACCAACTTCATGAACACATACTTCTAGCTTAAGTAGAATGATGCCCTAATGCTAAGAACATTCATTATGATGTTATTAGGTGCAACAACTCAATGGTTCAACCAACTACCCAAGCATAGCATCATCAACTTTGAGCAATTGGTGAATGAATTCCTTGAGCACTTCTCATTTAATGCCAAGAAAAAGGAGAACATATTTGAACTGGGCAACTTAAAGCAATATGATGATGAGCTAGTAATAGACTATTGGGATAGATGGAGGAAAATCATGGCAAAACTGTCATTCTCCGTTCCCACTGAAGAACTCATCTGAATGTTTACAAAGATCTGCACAAAATACATCTCACTGTTATTACAACTACAACACTATGAATCATTCAAAGAATATTTGGCTCAAGCCAAGCTTATAGAGGACTTAAAGTTTGACGAAGAAGATCTCAAGATTTAGAACAAGGAGTGGAATGATGCCAACCATAACAAAAATCAACAAAAGTAGACTAAGCCTACTCAAGTCAACCAGGTCATTTTAAGTATTCTAAAGGGAGGCAATGTCTAGCAATCACAAAACTATCAGGCTCATCCTCCACTGGCTAATTACGATCCAAAGAATAAAAATAACCAAAACAAGGAGTGTTGACCACTTCACTATTTCACACCTTTAAATGAATCAATGTAATCAATATTTAATCAGTTCAACAAGTCACAAAGAATCATATTTCTTGATGTACAACTTCTTGATCCTAGTCATCCCAAGCATAAGGGATATAAGGAAGATCAATACTGCCCATATCATATAATACAGGGGCATGACATCGAGACATGTATCAGATTCAAGAATGTTTTGTAAAACATGATTGAGAAGGGTGAGATAAAATTTTACAACCCATTAGCACTCGATAACATATATATGGGTATATTTAGGAACCCATTTCCAAATCATGAGGCCCCTAGAGATCAAGGCACCCAAGTCAACTAGGTATGAGTTGAGCCACCCATTTAGGGATGCATCTAAATGATTGAGATAGTCATCATGGCAACTAGGAGTCGATGATATGGGTAACCATAGCCTCCAGTAGCTCCCATTCATATCTCTGCTACACCTCAATAGAGATAGGTACAATACAATCCTCCAAGTCTTCCAGCATGACCTACGGTAACTATTCGTAGTAGACTGCAATAAAACCTATAAATGAATCTAGACAAGTTATCAGTTTTTGAGCTCATACAATAATTTCCTAGGCACAGGGAGACTTTGATGGATATTTTGATATCAATCGAGCTCCAGCACCAGAACTCATATGCGTGCACATATTTTATGGGGCAAGTGCAGCAGTGCCAAGAGCATGTGATCTATTTTTATGATAATGAAATTAAGGTAGTTCCTACTACCTTAGTAGACCCGCCTATGCATATCATCATGTCAATAAATAACGTAACATTCAAGTAGGTTCTAATCAATATGGGCTTGTCGATCAAAATTATCACTACAAAGGCTATAGGGCACCTTAATATGCCTAAGTCTAACATTGTCTCGATCTCATACACACTAAGGGCTTTCAATGATGCACTGTGCTCCACAGTGGGTACAATCATTTTACCTATAGAGGTAGTTCATAAGACCATTCCTCATGATGTGTTGGAAGGGGTTATGCAATACAACATCCTCCTAGGGCATACATGGATAAGGTACATGCAATGCATACCCTCAATATTGTACTAATGCATCGAGTATGTGCATGAGAGACAAGTGTGTGTGGTTCCATCTGATGAAAAGCCATTCAAGTATGTATATTAGGTTGAATTTTTGGGTGAATTTGTCCTTCTGTCAATACATATGTACATAAGGCCTTCATACCTAACCATACAACCAAAAAATAAGAGCAAATTAGTGTGAGGTGACCCATCCACATCGGCACCACCTCCTACACTTAAGACTATTGGTGATTTTGAAAAGCCTTCCTAAAGCAAAATATAATCAGAAGCTAAAAGCACCCCTAGTGGAGGAAGCACCCAAGGAGCTTCCAACTATAGCAGCTAAAAAAATTCCAAATCCCATGGAGGAAGAAGATTTCTAGGACATATTCAAGGAGGTACCTCAACCTACCTTGCCTACTACATAAACAACATCATCTATACTACATGTGTAAATTCACTTATATAACATAGGCTTAGGTGAATATCTTGTGTAGAACATGACTTTCACACCTATTATTGAGTCTACACAAGACATGGGATAGCCAAGAGTCCCAAGTTTTCTAGTAGGGATAGTAGTTCCGTTAGGGATTCTTCCTAACTAAACCAACTTCATCTATGCTGGTTTAAACTGTGCCTATATTGCTTTTGATGTTGAAGAGGATGAGGATGAACCATTCACCATGAATTTTCATTATTTAATAGATTTTGACTTCACTCTAAGGTACTTTGAGTAGAATCATTGGCATGGCTATGGCCTAGGTCTATACGAGCAAGGGTGCCAACTTCCATTCTAGTTGCAATACCAACTGCATACTGATATGTGAGGTCTAGGGTATTAAATATAGAGTCATGATGATTCTTTGGTAGCAGCCCTAGATAGGCTAAGCTTAAGGTTCAGGGATGATGTTTATTGGAATCCCTATCAACCCCCTAGTATAAAATACTTGGGTGATGGATGGGTGTATATGGTCAATATCACACCACCTGATGAGTATCACCCTAAATCCTCTCTTGAAGCATACCCATCAAGAGAAATCCTACGAGAGGAAGAGCCAATGCAAGGATATTAGTGAGAGGATTCTATTTATGTCTCAAGTGGGGATAAATATGAAGCTAGCCTAGCCTACCATGGGACTCGATATGTGCAAAACCTTGTTTGGATAGGCCACACAAAGAGTGGATGCATTTTAGATGAGAGTGGATACATCTCACATGATAATGGATACATGTAGAATCAGAGTGGGTATGAGTCAGAAGACTCAATAGAGGTGGCCTACCTAGGTCCTAGACATACGAGCCATATTTTTGAGACAGAATTAAATGCCAATGGACTCTTCATAAGTGACAATAACTATGAATATGAGATTGAGATGGCTTATCTTGGGCATCAACATGTATGTCACTACCCCATCCTAGGGCTAGAAATAAATGCTAATGGTTTCTTCATAAGTGATGACAACTTTGAGGATGAGACCGATATGGCTTATCTTGGGCCTCATCACTTGTGTCTAGTCGATTTGCTTATTGAGAGAGACGATGTTTCGTACCATAGATCCTGACCTTCGCTTCCTAGGAAGACCATAAAATCTAGATGTCATCTACTGCATGCTCTTCCTAGAGTCACTGACATTTAGAGAGCTATTGTAGCCTAAAAATCCCATTGTCTCATCTATTCATAGACTAGATCTTAAGATCCCCATACCCCCAAAGCCATATATTGGGTATGGAAGGTAAATCATTAGTAAATAATTTCACCCAGATGGTCCTAGAGATTTCATCCCATCCATCAACATGATCTCCATTGATTTAACCACTCCACTTCACAACCTAGTAGATCCTTCAAAGCCCTTGTGTCTTAACTTAGACACTATTGACTAGGATCATGCTGACTCACCCTTAGACCCTAAATATTTATTTCTTAATAAAGAAAAGCTACAACCGTTCCAATTTGCACTAGGCTATGCACATGATGTCTATCATGCTGGTCTTGATTCTAATTTTATTGGACCTATAAATCTAGTAGATGATATTCAATTAATTCCTACTCCTCACTAGCTTGATGAGGGGTCACATATGATGATAGAGGAGAATTTTTAGGTGGACATCAATGATGATCCTTATCAAATAAAGAGAGTCAAGTTTGGAGAAATCTTATCTATAGAAGAACAGGCCATCATTATTCCTCTATTAAAAGAGAGACCAAATCTCTTTGCTTGGACCTACAAAGAGATGTCAGGACTCGACCCAAAATTGGTTGTCCACAACCTTTTTCTAGATTCCACAAAGAAAACAATAAAGCAGGAGCTCATAAAGATGCATCCAACCATTGCTTTTATGGTTAATAATGAGTTGCAAAAACTATTATATGTAGTCTTTATTATTCCCATTGACTGTCCAGAGTGGGTATCAAACATGGTGCCCATAGGAAAACTTGATGGAAGAATTTGTATTTGCATAGATTTAAAGGATCTTAATAATGCAAAACCCAAGGATTCATTCCCATTGCCCAAAATAGATGCTCTTGTAGACACAACTATAGGTCATTATTTGCTCTCCCTGATGGACAAGTTTTTTAGTTACAATTAGATTCAGATTAAACTTGAAGACCAACATAAAACTACATTTACCACTCCATGGGGGACATTTTATTACAAAGTGATGCCATTTGGTCTTAAAAATGCTGGTGCCACATATCAGTGGGCTATGACATACATTTTCCATGACTACATGCAAAAAATATTAGAAGACTATATTAATGACTTACTAGCCAAGTCATTGCCACATGAAGAGAATGCTGAGACCCTTAGGAAGGTCTTCAATTGCCTGATTGAGCACAATGTCAGGTTGAATCCCAATAAATGCATCTTTGGTGTGTCTTCTAGAAAACTCTTGGGATTCACCATTTATAAATGAGTCATCGAAGTAGACCCAACAAAGGTAAATGTTATCCTGGAAATGGCCCTACCCATGAACACCAAATAACTAAGAAGCTTATAGGGAAAAGTAGCATCCATAAAGTGATTCATTGCACAACTATCAGACAAATATCGACCCATGAATCGATTGCTACATAAGGAGGTCCCATTCCAATGGGATGAAGAATGTTAGCAAGAATTTTCTGAAATAAAGAAGTATCTGATAATGCTGCCAATGCTAGCTCCACCAAGGCTAGATGTGCCATTCCTGCTATATATATCTTCTACAAATTTTGCTTTAGGAACCATGCTGGTTCAAAATAATGTACAAGATAAGGAACAAGCAATATACTACATCAACCGCACCTTGGTAAGCTATGAGATAGGATACACATAAGTAGAAAAGTTGTGCTTAGTGGTGGTCTTCGTAACTAAGAAATTGCACCACTACATGCTGAGCCATACGATGTATGTAATATCCAAAAAAAATTCTTTGTAGTATATTATGAGCAAGATGTACCATAATACATGTACTGCAAAGTGGATCATGCTATTGAAAAAATTTGACTTGCAATTCATAAGCCAAAAGTCCATCAAGGGAAAAGTCATAGTTGATCAGTTGGATGAGGTGCCTCTTTAGAGCAGTAGGCCCCTCACCATAGAACTTCTTGATGATTAAGTCTTCGCATTATCAGAAGCACCCAAACCCGAAGAACCTAAAAAAGAAGCTAACATGACTTTGTTCTTTGATGGTTCAAAGTGTGAGAAAGGAGGCGGTATAGGGATTACATTTTTTCATGCCATAAGGTGCTCCAATTCCCTTGTCATTCAAGCTATAATTACCTTGTATGAACAACAATGTTGAATACGAGGCCCTAATTTTGGATCTTGAAATAACCATTGCTATGAAAATCAAGAGGCTAAACATCTTCGATGACTCCCTGCTCATAGTCAACCAAGTTAAAGGACTGTTTCAATGCCAAGATCCAATCCTGAAATCTTACAAGGACCTTTTTGACACCTATCTAGCCCAACTTGAATGGTATGACATCAAGGCAATCCCTCGTACATCAAATAAATTTGTAGACACCATGGCATCTTTAATATCCTTGATCCCTTAGAATCCATCTATTGATTTCACTACCATTCACATGAAAATACTTTCACACTCAGTGATGTAGCATGAGGCTTTTGATAACAAATAATCATTCAACATGATTCATTTAGAACCAGACCATGAATGGTTCTATAAATCCAAAGACTTTTTAGAGAAGATGTCTTGGGGGTCCTTGATCTTGCAAGGTCCTACAAAGAATGCTACCACTATTTTCCACAATAATTTTTCTCAATCTGCATTTGTACACATCGAATCATGGGAGGAATGAGTCATATTATCTATCAAGGTTGTAGCTTATCAATATTGGCTATCCTAGTTACAAGACTTCATAAAGCTTATAATTGTTCCATAGGGACTATCGCATGTTGAAATATGCGCATTCAAGCAAAAAGCAATAAGATTTATCTTTCTAGGAGGCATATTGTATTGTCAAAGCTATGATGGAGTCCTCCTTAATTGCTTAGAGCCCCAAGAATTAGCTTGGGTGATTTCATAAGATCATTATGATACATGAAGTGGCTACTCCAGTGGCATGGCCATTGTCAAGCAAATCCTTCAAATGGGTTATTACTAGCCCACCATGGAGAAGGATTGTTGTGAGTATGTTAGGAAATGTGTTAAAGGTTAACAACATGTAAATCTAATGCACTAGACATCTCATGCCTTACAATACATTCAGATGGCTTGGCCATTTTCTTAGTAGGGTTTTGATCTAATAAAAAATATTGCTCCCCTACCTTTGTGCTAACACACATTTATCTTTATAGCCACTAATTAATTCACCAAATGGGTGGAAGTGGTCCCCTTATCCTCGATAATTGGTCCTCAGATTATGGAGTTCATACTTCACAATATCATTTTTTGCTTTGGGGTACCCTTCAAAATAATATTTTATAATGGTCTATCATTCAAAAACAAAAATGTGTGAGCTTTAATGTCCAAATACAACATTCAACATAGTTTTGTGACACCATACTATCTATAGGAAAATGGGCAAGTAGAGGCCTCTAAGAAGATAATAGTAGCCATCTTAAAGAAGACGGTGAAAGAAAATCATAAGGATTGGCATTTGAAAATACCCCTAGAATTATGGGATTATAGGACTTGCATGTGTACGCCCACTGGGACAACACCATTTTTGCTTGTATATGGCACTGAGGCCATTATACCCTTAGATTTGGAAATACCAACATTGCACATTGCATTGAAAGAGTTCATCAATGACGACACTGTACAACAAGCTCGTTTGGATCAATTGACCCTCATGGATTAATGTCACATTAATGCTCTTGAGCATCTTCGCATTTACCAGGATCATCTAACATAATATTACAATAATAAAGTCCACCTAAGAGAATTTCAATTGTGCTTAAAGAGAACCAACAAAACTCAAATCTACCCTCGTACTTATGAGACAAATTACGACCAATTGGATAGGTCCTTATATCATCTTTGAGAAAATTGAACTTGAGGAATATCACATAAAATTGATAGGGGTTGTTAAGGAGCTAGAGCTTCTCAACATTATTCATCTAAGGGAATTTCACACATAAGAACAACAAAACACCAAAAACATTCAAATAAACCCACAAATATCAAAAACATCCATAAAATTCAAAATCACAAAACAATAGAAAATCGTAAAAAACAAAAGGCTCCAAAAGGCATCTTAAAGCCCTTTGGTAAACTCACAAAAGGCTCTAAAGGAATTTTAAAGCCCTTTGGTCAGCTCATAAAAGGATCCAAAGGCATCTTAAAGCCCTTTAGTCAAATCACAAAAGGCCCCAAAGGCATCTTAAACCCCTTTGGTCAACTCACAAAAGCTCCAAAGGCATCATAGGCCTTTTGGTCAAACCACAAAAAGCCCCAAAGGCACCATAAGACCTTTGGTCAACAACAAAACATAAAAGCACAAAAACATTCAAAATAATAAAAACTCAAAAACAATTGAAAACATCAAAAATACAAAAATATTTGCATTTTTTTGGGTGCCAAACACTGGTGAATTTGTCCTATATTTTTCATAGAACTTCTCATTTAAATTGTCAATCTAGGGAACTCATAAGCTTGTGAAGGGTCTTAGTTGAGACTAGTCACACTACCACTTTAGAGATGATCCATTCAAATACCATTGGGAGGTGTTTGTATAACATCAATAAGATCATCTGCCTCAATAAAACTCACTCATAAATAACAATGTAGATAAAATAAACACACCAACTGATATGAAATGAAAATGCTTCTTATAAATAAACACACCTCTAAGATAATTAAGCTTAAGCCTAATGAAAAATACGTAAATAACTAAAAGGGGAGGAATACTAGCTTGGAGCTAGGCCGAGCTCTAGGTAGATCCCGCCCGATAAATCTCACAAAAAAAAAGTTTCTTTGATGAACGTTCACACTTTATTAATTATAAAATATTACATACAACAATGCTCTATCAAATATGTGTCCCCTACTATAGGGAAGTCCATGTGTTTATATACTACACACACAAAACTTCCTATGATAGTGCAATTACAACTGACATCTCGTTTCAACCAAAACTGGGATAGTTTAGTTACTGCAATCGGTGCACAATAAACATCTTTGTGTCATTTTCTGGTATTCAAATAAATTCTGCTTCATTACGGTTCAACTTCATGAGTAGTTGAGTGTCCATCCACTCTAGCTGGGACAATCTATCCGTCTGTGGTTTCCCATAGATGATGTGTAATGGTGGTCAACAGGATCCTTCTCCAGCTATTTGGTCAATATGCATAATTTGGGCATCGACCTTGGTAAGGAACCTAACTCGATAAGGTGCCTACTCGAGTATGTCACCTACTTTAGTAAGGTGCCTACTTAGTAAAGCGCCTACTTATGTAAGGTGCCTAACTTAGTAAGGTGCATACTTCGGTAAGACTCCTAACTTAGTAAGGTGCCTACTTCGATAAGGCACTTACCTCAGTAAGGTGCCTACTTCAATAAGGCGCCTAACTCAATAAGGCACATACTTTGATTTACCTTTATTTGATTGAGCAAAATCGTGCCAGGTCCACATAGGACCTCGACTGAGAAAAATATGAAAAATCAAGGAAATAGCTACACACATCACACTTCATGTATGGATTAGATAATACACATGAATTTATTAAATATATACACAATACTTCATAAAAATATACAAATCATGATATAATGACACACAAAAACCGTTAGTACATATACAAAAATATGAGCATTTTTTATGCTCATCATCCTCCCATGCCTAACTTGTGCCATGCTCTCATGGAACTGAAAAATGGTAATCACCTCCTCTTCATAGGCCACTGCTTTTCATTTCCTTTTCTTACTAGTGGCATTGTCTTACTTTCCTCCATGAGGCTTCCATTTCTACTAAGGGGCCCTAGCTTGTTGCGGGGCATCCCTGGGTTGTATTAGCCCTCTTGATATGCTGAGGTCTGGCTGTGTTGGGTTGAACTTCATTATACATCGACATCTTATTGTGTTGGCTCTGTCTCCTGCTTGGTCCAACAATTGTACTGGGCTCGGCTACCACGGTCATCACCCCCTTTTGGAAGGCTACTTCTGCTTCCTGCCACAAGTCAACATGTTGAGGGTGCAACTCTCCTAAGGGAATGTCAAAGTCATCCCTCTTCCACTTAACCACATTGGCTTTGTATAGACAAAGTTCCTTAGGGGTGAGTCCAGCATTTTTTGCTACATTTGCTACTGCCTCTACCTCTAGTCCATATACTCCCCATCTTGCCAACCACTTCTTCATTTTAGAGGGCCAACCCAACGATGAACCATAGATGTACCAAAATTTATCATCTTCCATGGGATCCACACAAATGCCTGGTCCTATTTATTTCTATTTGGTAGCTTTCCTAGATGCCTTTGCCTCCTTGAGCTCCTTACGGAGCTATTCAAATATCACCTTTTGATTAGTGAAGGCTTGCACACCTTCTTTCCATTCTTTGTTTGAATTAGGGTTTGGTTCGGTAAATCTCACCCTAGCCTTCCTTTTGGTCCTCTTCTATGTCGTATCAAGCGCCTTTCCATTTCTTTTGTCTAGTCTTGTGATGACCTATGTGGGGAAGTCTTCCTGCCACACAAAGGCTACCTCCCTATTGGATGACTCAGGGAGTTGTTCCTCTGATCGAAGGTCCCTTGTGGCTATTCCCCCTAGAACCTGCTTCCTTGGTACCTTAGGTGGCAGCTCTTCAATTTTGATTGCCTATAGCCCTGGAGAATCCTCCTTGGTATTGGGTTTAGGGTTTTGCCCTTAGGTCTTCCTCGAAGGCTCATCGTCATCCTCTATGTTGATAACAAGGATTTTTGTTTGAAAAATAGAATTCCCCTATTCCTCTATCAGAGGTGCATGATTCCTCCCCTGCTTCCAATTCCTCATTTTTAGAATCTGACCTAAATGCCCCATATGAGACTACTCTCTCTAGCAAGGTTGGATAATTTATGGGTACTTCGATTGTCCAATCGGTCAGGGTAGATGCGTCTTGCCTCTCTATTACCCTAGCCTACAATTGTTGGTTCTTCTCCTTGAGTTGTTGGATAAATTGCTGCAATTGAGAAATGGTAGCTTCCTGACTCTGAATTTTCCTTGTGGTCATCTCTTTATACTCCTCAAATAGTTCCCGTGTCAGGGATTTCTATCTTTGTTTGGTACGATCTTCTTCCACTCGATCCTCAAGATGTTGTTGCATGCCTACTGATGAATGTGGTTATTATGGGTTTTGATCGACCAAATTTTGTAAGGTTTGGGTCATGAATCTAAGCTCTACATATTCCTCCTCTTCCTTACTCATGAGTATCAGGCATCGTAATCATCTTCGGCCTCACCTACATTCTGTCTAGCGTCCTGTGGCCTCTGGGTTAGAGGATTCTGACCTCTCTTCCAAGAAATTAGGTAGAGAGGTCTGCCCTTCCTCTACAATATCTCATGAAAATTGGGGGTGTTCCTCCTCAAATATTTCTTGCAATTTGGCATCATGCTCTACCTCTATGGTTGTCTGATCCACTGTGTTGGATGGCTCAGCCCTAATCTCCTTGGTTGTTCCCCTAAATTTTGATTCATGCCCTGCTTCAGCTGCCACCTGTTCTTGCACACCAAAGGGTTTGTGTTCTGCCATTGATGAGCTTCCCCTATGCTCCTCTACATGGTTTATCAGGGCTGTAATTAGCCTATGATGGGATAAGGCAAATACTGACCCTCTTTGGTATCATGATGTCTCATCCTATAGGGCTTTCACCAGGTAGAACGAGATGTTGATTTCTCTCCTATGCACCATATGGCTCATGAATTGCATGTGGTTCACATTTAGGTGTGAATACTTCCTAGTGCATGTGAAGTATCTTGCAACCTACTCAAAAATATTTTGTAGGTGCATCAAGATATTCTACTTGGGAAGCCCTCCTTGGTTGTAGGGGATATTCCCCTATCTGAGCAGCACTTCGGCACATTTCTTCACCACACCATCCTTGTATGTACATTCCTTAGTGAGGGGGAGGCCAGTGACCTAAGTAATGTGCTATGGGGTGATTGGAATTACTAGTCTGCATAGCTAAGACACTACTCCATTCAGAGTGATGGTGAATTCTTTGGCTACCTCCACGTCTTGTTCCTGGTTGACCAGGTGATAGTAGTTCATCCACCCTACCACTTCAAATTGGGTTGTAGACTTCATCCCTATTTCCTTTAGTGCCATTGGGCTCCTGCTTATGAGTAGGTCCTCCCATGGTGAATTCATTATTGAGTTCGAGTTTTGTACTCAGTAAGGTACCTTTTTATAACCTGAGGCGCCCAACTATGGAACTTTTTCCCATATTGGGTTTAGTAGGGTACGACACCTAAATTAATTTTTGACATGACGTATTAGGCATGAGGGGTGATTTTTTGTTCTTGCACCATCATCATTTTAGAGAGCATATTATATGAAAATTACATATATATATATAAATCATGCGCATACCTTATTGGTCATTTCCAAGCTACATGGAGTGTGCTGATTTGGTACTTGGTAAGATTTTTTCCATGTGCTCATTATGTCACCTTGGTTACTGCAAATTTGGTTTGATTTGAGGTCCTTCGATAAAGATGCAATGAATCCTATTGGTTTCAGTTGGGACACATATCTTCTTGATGGTTGGCCTTGGGACGAGCAAAAATCTCCACCAATGATTTCAAAATATTTTTACATGCTTTCCATCATGTGACATGATGGTGTTGGCTTCGGATGCTCCACGTACTACCATGTTGCACATGTGTTTCTTGATCAATGTGCCTGCATGAGTAAGGCACTTAGTAGGGCACCTAAATCAGTAAGCCGTCAGTAGGGTGCCTAACTCAGTAAGGCATCTAACTTGGTAAGGCACTAGTAAGACGCCTAACTTAGTAAGGCACCAACAGGGCACCTAACTCAGTAAGGTGCCAATAAGGTGCCTAACTTAGTAAGGCACCAGGGTAAGGTGCTACTTTGACCATCATATTATATATATATTTTGACATGAACATTCGGGTGTGGCCTAGCTAGCGGGGTAAGGTACCTAGAGTAAGGCATCCACATCGTTCAGGCATGGGGACTTTCGATGAGGAATTTGGCATCCCCCCATGCCTAATTTTTTGCTATCTTCTTAGTGCGTAGGTATGTGGATGATGAGCTGATCTAGGCCTTGTTTTCCAAGATGCCTATTGTTTGAACAATAAGGCCATTTTCCTAAAAAAATAAAACACAAAAAAAGTGTAGTTAAATGGGTTTCGTGCCTGTTAGGCCCTGGTTCTTAGGATGCATGTAGCTTGCATGCGGGTGTTGTCCCTGTAAAACACATCGTAAGATAAAAAATAGGAAGCTACTCTAACTTATATTTGGTGGATGCCCTTGTATCAACCATGTTGTTGAGAATTTGGGATATTTTACTTGGATGGGGTCTACCCCACGCCTATTTTTGTTTCCACCAAAAATCCCTCAGACATATGGTATGACCGTAATTGGTAGCCATTGGTTGTTAGGATGGTCTTGCTATCATCAATCATCTTAACCCGTACAACACCATTATTTATTATGTCCACCACCTTGTATGGTCCCATCCATCTCTGCATCAGCTTACCCTTCCACTCTTGGAACCTAGAGTTGTACAATAGTACCCAATCTCCTTCTTTGAACCATTTATTTTTAATGTGGTGGTCATGCCACTACTTTCTTTTCCTCTACATAATTTTTATTCTCTATAGGGCATCCATGTGAAATTCGTCTAGCTGATTTAGCTTCCAAATTCATTCCTTCTATGCATCATACAGGTTCAGATACAATTAGATCACCGTTATGAGTATCTTAACTTCAAATTCGATGGGCATCATTGCATATTTCCCATAGACCAATCAAAAATGGGTAAAACTAGTCGTCGACTTCCACGTCGTATTATATGGCCATACTACCTTTGATAATATTGTAGCCCAATCCTTCCTATGCTATTGCACGATCTTCATTAGGATGTTTTCTATTTCTTTATTAGTGACATCCACCTTTCCATTCACTTGTGGATGGTATTGGATAGTCTTGTTATGCCGAACCCTATACTATTCCATCAGCTCCTCAATTAATCTAGACATGAATTAGGGTCCCTAGTCTATTGTAATTTCCCTGGGCACTCCAAATATCGTAAAAATGTGGGAGAATAGAAATTCGGTGATCATACGCTCCTTGGAGTCTCTTAGCACTTGGACTTCAACCCATTTAGTGACATAGTCTACACAAACTAGAATGTACCTCTTCTTAGTCGAAGGTAAGTGATGGGTCCCACAAAATATAGGCCCCATTTGTCAAAGGGCTTGATGTGCATGTGAGGCTGTAAGGGTATTTCATCCCTATGGGTCAACCTGCCCATCCTATAGAATTTATCACATTTTTTGGCATATACGGCTACATATTTGAATAGTGTGGGCCAAAAATACCTGGTCTATAATACCTTATATGCAGTCCTTCTCCTTGAGAAGTGGCCACCACAAGGCTCGTTATGGTAGACCTTGAATATCTATATGAATTTGTACTTGGCCACACACATTATTATGATCTTATCAGGCCCTATTTTGAATATTAGGCCATCAATCCATTGGTATGATGCACTCTTTTTGATTACCCCTTACTTCTACTGGTATGAGAGGTTAGGGGAGGTTCTCTCGGTGGTTAGATAATTGGCAATGTCTACGTACCATGGTGTCTTTTCGCTAATGATAAATAGATGTTCATCTAGGAACTGGTCCTTTATTGTTATGTGATATACTGTAATTAGTTTGGATAGGAATTCCATGACTACATTGTCTTTATCAGGCTTGTCGACTATGGTAAGGCTGAATTCCTACAACAAAAAAATCCACCTTATGATCCTATCACTGATCGTTGGTTTGCTCATCAGATACCTTATGGATGCATGGTCTGTGTGGACAAATACTTTGTTCCTAGTAATGTAGTGGTGGAATTTATTCATGGTGTGTACCACTACGAGAAAATCCTTCTCCATTATCATGTAATTAAACTCATCCCCTTCTAGCTTCTTGCTGATGTAATAGATGTCGTGGAACTCTTCGCCATGCTACTACCCAAGGACCTCTCCAATTGCATTATTGGATGCATCACAATATATGTGGAATGGGATAGACCAATTTGGGCCCCAAAACACTGGGGCAGAGATAAAATTCTCCTTCAACATCTAAAATACCTGCTTATAGTCGTCTCTCCAGATAAATTCTACATCCTTCATTAGAAGGGTGTGTAGCAGTTTGGCAATTTTACTAAAATTAGTGATATATCACATGTAGTACCCGGTAGAGCCAAGGAAACTCCTTACCTCCCTCTATGTTTTTGGGATGGGTAAGTCTTTTATGACTTCTATCTTCTTATGATACACTTTAATCCCTTCTACCAAGAGATGATGCCCTAAGAATATGCCTTCTCGCTTCATCATATATATTTTTTTATTGCTACGGGATAGATTATTTTCCTTGCACCTATGGAGTACACGTTCAAAATTTTTCAACATCTCTTCAAATGTTTCCTCGTATACAGTGAAATCATCCATATATACCTTGACCTCTTTGCCTATCATATCTGAAAATATGCTAAGAACTACACTCTGGAAGGTGGCTGGTGCATTTCATAGCCCAAAAGGTAGTACCCTATATGGAAACGTTTCCCATGGGTAGGTGAATGTTGTATTATATTGGTATTATTCTATGATCTAGATTTGATTTTTATCCTCCCAGACAACATGTCTAGCATTTGGTCAATGAAAGGAAGTGGGAAATGGTCCTTTTTAGTCACCTTATTTAGTGATCTGTAGTCAACATGGATCCTTCATTTCCCATTCTTCTTAGGTACCACCATGAGTGGTGATACCCATTCACTATCAAACATTTGGTAGATGAATCCTACCATCAAGAGCTTCTATAGCTTGGCCTTGATAATTTCCTTCATGGTCGATTTCATCCTTCTCTACAACTGTCTGATGGGGGTTGAATGTTCTTCCATATAGATATAGTGAGTGCACACCTCTGGGCTGATTCCTTTAATATCTGCATAATCCCACACAAATACCTGTTGATGTTTGGTTAGGATCTCTTTCAATTCCATCAACTGTGCGATGGTCAGCTCACTACTAACGTTCAATGTTTTACCAGGATCAACATTGATTTTCTTGGTGTGGTGGTCTTGAGCACCCACCAATGGTGACTCAGGAATTGGGAGGGAGAATTCTTCATGGAAGAATCTTGAGATGATGCTATATTCTTCAAATTTATCATCTACTTCTATTAACACCATTACTGGCTAGAGCATAGATAGCGAACTATCATGATTTTCCATTTTAGGTTCTCCTAGTGCATCCATCGATTGGGTCGAGGGAGATATTGTTAATATCTTGATGTTCTAGGCATCTAAAATGGTCATCGGTTCATCATGATAGCTGATGTAGGCATCAGTCATAGCTAACCATGGTATCTCCAGGATGAGTGGGTAACCACCTAGATTGTTACTATGATGTCTTTGAGCATTCCTTCTGGTGCTACCGTTGATCGATCGCCCAATTGTAACACCATTTTGGTAGGCTTCAAGTCAGTGAGCACTAGCTTCTGTAGGGTGTCTTGTGACATTACATTGATTGCTACCCCCAAGTCAACCAATGTATTTGTTAGTGTGTGCCCTCCTATTTTTATCGTCAATACCGAGCTTCTTGGGTTTGCATATTTGGGATGATATGCATTCCCCATCATCAAGTCGACTAAATTTACCATGACGTTAATGGTTTATGCTGCCTTACATCCTGGTTTCCTTAGTCATATTTCTTTTATTGCCTTAGTGTATATGGGCACATCTCGGATAGCTTGGAAAAGTGGGATAGTTATGGTGAGATTTTTTAGGCTTGATAGGATATCAAATTTGGGCTATGTCAGCTTCTTCTACTCTTACAACCATTTAGGGAATGGGGCCCCTATATACTCAACAATTTTTTCTTCCCCTAAATCTTCTATCAGAGGGGAGTCTCTTACTTCCTCCTCCACTTCTACAAAAGAAGGCATTTCTACGCCTAGTTGCTTGCATGATCTAAGTTGTATTGGATTACAACTAATATGGTACATTGGATACATCTCTCCTTCCACCTGGTATATCGACTGGTTTACCTTGTTGTTCAGGTTCACCATCGGCTATGCTAGTAACTACGTATGTCTTACCACAAGCAGGGCCGATAAGCCTTCCTAAGGTGGTCCCTGCACCATGTTTTGTGGAGGTATATTCCATGGGATGTGGGTCCTCCATGGCTAATGAATGCCGCACTTGGAGGCATGTTCATCCAGGGTGGTGGTCCCCACCATCCTATGTTGGGTGGTGGTGGCTACCCTTATGGCATATATGGTTCTTCTACATAAGGTGGAATTCTCGTGGGCATATTAGCCATAGGATTTTGCTACCAATTCCTTTGATTTCCTACAAAGTAGGCTTTGGTTACGTCAGCATCTTCTTTGGTGTTGGGCAGTTGTGGACACAGTCGAGTTTTATGATTCTTATGGTAAACCACACATAATCTAACCTTGTTCTCTGGGTAGGCATTCCTAGTATGCTTCCCTCTGTATTTGGGGTAGAAATAGGTTAATGTTGTGTCATTCTCCTATTTCTTATTTTCCAGTAATAGCGTATCTAGATGTAGATCTAGAGAGGATAGCATTTCACTCTTTAAATCCTCCAGCATGTTGCCTATCTCCATCTATGTGACTGATGTGGTCGCTTTCACTATTCTAGCGGTTGGATTACCTGTCCTCCATGAGTAATTCTAGCACAATTGTTGGATATCTTCCATAGCATGTTAGTAAACATCTCCTCTGAAGATCATATTTGGCACTTCCAACGACTCGTTGTTCAGTCCCCTCAAGAAAATACTTTTGAGGGACATGTCCCCTAAATTTGCATGAGGAGATCATTGTAGGTTAGAATTAAACCTTTCCCAATATTCATCCAGGGATTTTTCCTCTTTCTGCATCATGTTGAGGACTTCCTCTCTAGAATATCATGCTCTATCGAAGTCCTGATATTGCTCCAGAAAGAGCTTCTTCATCCCATCCCATGTGGTGATCTATGTGTTCCCCAGCTCGATGAACCATAATAGGGCTGAGTCATCTAATTTCGATGGGAAAATTTTTAGCTTTTGGGCGTCTGATTTATAATCAACAGACCTGCACAATAAATCAAATTTGAATAAAAATAGGTTAAGGTCTTTGGTTGGGTATCCCATGAAGGTAGGGAGATGGGCAGGGGAAATATTTTTTATTTTGGTGTCTCCTACCCCTTTCTCTATCGAGAAACTAAACCCATATGGGACTTCTTATTCTACCATTTTTTCAAGAAATATGGTCTCTAATACAATTTTTATAATCTCTCGGTCATTCAAAACTATCTAGGTTAGGGCCTTGAAGTCAGCTAGTGTTATATTCTGATCCTTTATGGATTTCCATAGTAGGGATTCCTCTGAGGGTGTCCTATTAAACAATGGGTTTACAATAGTTTGTTCTTCCCTATGCTGGTGATATGAGGTACTTTACACGAAGTGATAACTCTAACTCCAGTGGACTACTGGTGATGAGTTGGGAGAATCTAATTCAAACTCTAGGTCTTCTATTGACTTTGACTGATCTGGTGGAATTTGTTTTATAAAATCACTGTTTGGTCCTCTTTTTCTTTGTGGACTCATACAAGGTTAGTTCTAAGGTCTTAAGGGGTAATGTAATTAGTCTACTAGTGACGCTTCCTCGACAATGACACCAAAATGTTGGGTACCAAAAATTGGTGAATTTATCCTATATTTGTCATAGTACTTCTCATTTAAATTGTCAATACAGGGAACTCATAAGCTTGTGAAGGGTCATGGTTGAGACTAGTCACACTACCACTTTAGATATGATCCATTCAACTACCATTGGGGGTTTTTTGTATAACATCAATAAGATCATCCGTATCAATAAAACTCACTCATAAATTACAATGCAGATAAAATAAAAACACCAACTGATATGAAATGAAAATGCTTATTATAAATAAATATACCTATAAGGTAACTAAGCTTAAGAATAAGGCATAAAAATAATACCATGCATAATGAAATTACACATATAACTATGAGGGGAGGAATACTAGCTTGGAGTGGACCCGAGATCCAAGCAGATCCTGCTCGATAAATCTCATAAACGAAACACTGCTTTGACGAACGTTCACACTTTATTAATGATAAAATATTACATACATCAATGCTTTATCAAATATGTCTCCCCTGCTAAAGGGAAGTTCATGTTTTTATATACTACACATACAAAAAGTCTTGCAGCAGTTATGTTACAACCGGTGTCTCGGTTCAGCCTAAACTAGGATAGTTCAGTTACTATAACTGGTGCACGATAAGTAGCTCTATGTCATTTCCTAGTATTCAGATAAATTCTGCTTCATTATGGTTTGGCTTCATGAGTAGTTGCATGTCCACCCAATCTGGCTGGGATAACCTGTCCATCCATGGTTTCCCACAAATGACATGGAACGGTGGTCAACAGGATCCTTCTCCAGCCATTTGGTCAACATGCATAATTCGTTCATCGGCCTTGGTATGGCACCTAACTCAATAAGGCACATACTCGAGTACGATGCCTACTTAGTAAGGTGCCTACTTAGTAAGGTGCCTACTTTAGTAAGGTGCCTAACTTTGTAAGGCACCTACTTCGATAAGGTGCTTAACTTAGTAAGGCACCTACTTTGGTAAGGCGCCTACCTCAGTAAGGCACCTACTTCAGTAAGGCACCTAACTCAGTAAGGCACATAATTTGATTTACCTTTATTTGATTGAGCAGAACCGTGCTAGGTCCACATAGGACCTCGACTAAGCAAAATATGATGAAATAAAAGAAATAGCTACACACAACACACTTCATGCATGGATTAGATAAAACACATGATATTATGAAATATATACATAATACAAAATATAAAACTATATACACCTAAAATGGATCATGTCAATGGTGACTACTCATATGGACATGCTACAAGACCATATGGAAGATTTTGGACAAAATCCAAGATAGAGCAGTGGTTCTAACCACTCAATTTGGGTTCCTTGGCCTAATCAGTCTGAATCGCAACCCAGACCTATAGTCTATAGTTGGAACCATGGCTAAGGCCTATGTTTTATAGTCTAGACCATAGCTGTAACCTACAGTCTTAACTGAAGTTCAGTTGGCTTTCATTCGATCCAAATCAGTTTAAATGCCTATTTTTTCTAGAATACAATGGTTAGAGGATGAAAGCTTCCAATCCAAATGTCCTAACCGCACCTTCTTGATATTGGCTTCTCCATGAAGCCACCCCTATCCCTAGGACATCCTATAATTACTCTTGAGAACTAGGGCAAAAAAGAGAGAGTGCATTTTTGAGATCAAAGTAGTGAAGCCTTATCAAATTGTGGATTGACCTGAGTGCATAGTGAGAGTATTTTTGCCATCCCCATTGTAAATTTGTCAAACATCATGAAGAATTAGGCCATGGATACCCTAAAGACCTAGGAGAACCAAGAAATACTAATTTGGGTGAACGGAGGCCCTATTCAACGATTCAACCACAAAAATTATTAGGACACCGAAGGCGACCCTTGAACATCAATTGGACAAGGAGGTCAAGCCCACTACCCTTGATTTTGAGGGTAAAATCACTTGAGTGCTAACCATAGCTATCAGTTGTGGTTTATAGTGTAGATCATGCACTAGTGTTACGGTTTGTAAAAAAGGTATCACCACCTTGCTATTTTCATTTCTACCCATCTAGTTAGATTTGATTAGTCATTTGTATGGTTTAATTGTAGTTGTAGAGATTTTTGACTGATAGATTAATGTTTTTACTAATTTGTTCTCATCATAGTAGTTTAGACATTAATGGTTTATTTCCACATTATAATGCTTCATTTCAAGTAACTGGTTCCATAGATTAATAATTGTGCTCTTCATTTACATATTTCCATCAATATTGATATTATTTTCATATTTTTAGAATATTTTACGCATTTTCTTGATCTTACATCATTATGCTATTTTCATGCTATTTGTCTTTAAAGGGCCTCATCCTAAGAGGCTTCCTATGCTTTTGAAATTCTTGTGTTGTTTCTTGATCATAGGATATAGGTTTATAAGGAGCTACAACCATTCATTTAGTTCTGCAATGCAAAGAAGAAGGTCTACTCCACCCTAGAGTAGTTTGTGTCACCTTAAGGGCTTGATAGTGCATTTCACCCCTGAGGGGGATTGAAATAATTGTAATTGCATATCAAAATAGAGTATCCCTAAGAGGGACTTACTTGTAATCAGAAAATTGTTGATTTTAATGGAATAATAGAGGCATTTCTTGTAATTTCTATTTGTGTTGTCCATTTATGTGTTTGGAATATCAATTTTACTTTGTTTATGCAATTACAACATTTTGGGTACACGCCTTTTTGGTGGTACAAAATGTGATCATAATAGAACTCTATATAAATAGCATTTGGCTGTGTGTTCTTGACATTTTTGACTTGTAGGTACAGACCGTAGCTATCAGCTATGGGCCAACAATTGAACCATAGGTTTAACCCGTGGGCCACAATCAGAACCACGGACTAGACCTACGGTTTTCAGCTAATGGCACAGATAGTATAAATCAGAGAGACAATAATTGCAGGACTTGAAGTAGACCCTATTTTCAGCCCTCTATCATTCTTTTTTCCTCTATGTTTTTATAGCATGCACAATTTCAAATACAAAATAGGAAAAATCACTAAAAAATGGGAAATTGATCATCCTTGTTTGGTTTTAAATTTACTTTCATAGAAAGGCACTGCTAGGAACAATGGACCTATGATTATAGTCCACCCTAGGCTATACTATGCTTGGTAGAGTGTCTTATTTGGTTTGCATGTGTGAGGCCCAATTAGAGGCCAATTATCATCGTAATGTGCATTGTCTCAATGAGCATCTAGAATAGCTTGCATTTTCTAAATTTGAAATGTTCTTTCATTTGAATAGCATATAGAAACTGAGCATGAGTGCTATATGATGAATTTATTTTATGTCTATTAAAACGAACCACACACACCACTTGGAACTTAAAGGCTATTGAGTTGGGCTTGACATAAAACCACTAGTAGGGTTCAATTATGGTTGGCGTAACTTCCATCCATTGGCCCAAATCCTATGAACATTTTGGATACTAGACCAATATTGAATTTGAGAACCTTTTGTATCCTAGAAAATTTGCATGTATTCTCTTTGGAGGGTATAACGTTGACTGGGGAAAAAAGGGTGAATATTTGGGAGGACCTGTGCTCCCTAACCATGTGTGGGCTTCATTACCAGATATTATAGGTTGGATTACATGAATTGGAGTTCATAGCCAAGTTTTCGAGCTTTGAGCGTATAGGTGAAAGTCATTAAATTGAGAATAAAATCCAACAAATTTTGCAAAACATGATAAGAGTTTTTACACTGATACAACACATTTTGAAAACACATCAAATAGTTTAGGGCTCACTTTAAAAATTTAATACGAGATAATAATCATTGTATACCTTGTTTTATTAATAATAAAAGATACATCTAGATGCTAGGTACACAATTATGGATACATGGGGTGGTCGAAAAAGGTCTAAACTTGATGCCAATGACCAACCCCTAACCAATTCACAACAACACGTGTCAAGTCCTCACCCACATGAGCAAACTGAACATTGTTTGGTAAGCATTAGAGGAGATAAATTGACATGAGGGGAGCCTATAGAGCATACCCTATATAGAGGAGCTTCAATACACTCCTCTAGGCATATGATAGAACATGGAGGCTCTTAGCATGAGGGTGCTCCACTCAAAAGCCATTACCGAGATCGCACTACACGTGCATCCATGGGATCGGCCAAAGAGTTTGTTGTGCAGGGGACTAGGTTGGTGCCCCTATGTACTAATTCCATAGGAGGATCCATGCCTCCACATTTTGAGTATAGAAGGACTAGAGATCCACCCATTCAAGGGTAGGAAGATAGGCTCACTACCGAGCATAGGTCTACCCATACTCCCATGTGTGGTCCACCACACAATATCACCATTAATATATCAAATTTGGGAGCTAATGGCACATTGCCACATGAGCGGTAGTGGTATAGATAGCTAGAGGGTCTAGGTAGTGTCTTAGAGTAGTTAGGGCAAAGGCCTTCCACTCCAATCACTCGTGCCCTAAGTGATCGTAGCATGAGCATTGTCAGGACTACTAGAGAGCATGGAGAGGCTTCTAAGCACCCTCATGTCACACACCCACCATTGAAACAAGGTGGTTTGTAGTATAGGACATAGTAGGATGTTAATATCATCTTCATAGATAGAGGTAAAGACACAACACATCAGTTCGATGGGTATAGAACCCACAAGGTCGCTCGTATAGAGAAGGGATACCAGAGGCCTCCCATAGTCGATCAGATAGATAGATCACATCGACTGGTATTAGAGAAAATATGCCAACTCTTCCATGATCAATTGGAGGATGCTAACTTAGAGAGGAATCATATTAAAGATGAGAATATTCAAGTGCATAGGCTCATTAGACAAATTCTATATGAGTAGCACATGTGTAAAGAGTGTATCCTTACCTAGAAGGAGAGTGTGGAGTAGGAGGATAGGCTAGCTAGAGCTAGCCTATATCCTCATGATGAGCATAGAGAACATATATATAGGAAGGCTTTGTCATATGTCGACATGCATCAAGAGCGTAGAGATGCTTGTACTCATGCTAGTGCTAAATAGAGGGAACAAATGCCATTGCTTGATGATCAGAGGCAGAGGAAGCATGAAGAAGTAGAGGGAGACAGATACAAGCAAGAATATCTTGAGAGCTCCTGAGCTAAGGAGGAGGAAGATCCATTCCCTCCATATCGTATGAGGAAGATAATACCTCCTAAGACACCTCCACATCAACTTAAGAAGGAGTACTTTCTATCTTTGTTGGCCTATAGGCGTTAGCTGAGAAGATAAAAGCCATCGAGAGACAAGGTACGACTATTCAAAAGTTGAAATTAAGAAAAATTCATAATGAGCCTTTGGATCCTTTGGTACCTACTTCGGCTTACCTTGAGCATTTTGATATGCCCAGGTTAGACAAGTTTAAGGGTGATGAAGATGCACAAGAACATATCACGAGCTTTCTAGATGCTTGTTTTTAGATAGCAAGCAACGATGCATTGTTGCTACGTACTTTCATAACGAAAATTTTTGGTCCATCCCAGGAGTGGTTCAATTAGCTAAATAAATATAGCATAACTAGTTTTGAGCAACTAGCTGATACCTTTCTTGAATGCTATTCCTTTGACATCAAGAAATAGGTCAATATTTTCGATCTAGCTGCACTAGCTCAGCGCGACAACGAGCCAATTCAGCAGTACGAAAAGATATGGAGGATATTAATTGTAAAGTTGCTATTCCCTATTCCTACCATAGAGTTAACCTAAATGTTTACAAAGAGTTGTTCCAAGCACATCTTGTTACTAATGTAGTTGTAGCAGTATCCTACATTCGAAGAGGCTTTGGCATAAGCCAAAGTGATCAAGGACATCAAGTTATAGGAAGGTAACTTGAAGCTCAAGAATAGGATAGAGAGACAAAAGAAGAGTGCCATAAAAAAATAGGGCAAGCAGGCTCATGTGAATCAAGTGGTGCTAAATCTCCAAAGGGAGGACAAGGGGCAACAAAAACAAAATTATCAAGCCCAACCTTCTCCTACATAGTATGAAAAGTGCAACAATAATTATAAGGGCAGGAACAAAGATCAACGCCCACCTCACCAGTTCACACCATTTACAGAATCACTGAAATCGATTTTCCATTAGCTATACAAGGTCAAGGCAATTACATTACCCAAAATTAAGATGATAGACCCTAATCAACCCAAACCAAAGGGGTACCAAGAAGATCTGTTTTACATTTTTCATCAAATGAAAGGCCATGACATTAATGTGTGTTGGAATTTCAAACACATGGTGAAAAATATGATTGAAAAATGTGAGCTTGTAGTGCCGCACAAATTGTAGGTGCCTAATAATCAGAATATGGGGGTTTATAAAAATCCCTTGCCAAATCATGAGGTGCCTCACAACAACGTTGTCCAGATCAACCAGGTGCAAGTCAAACCACCTACCTAGGGGTTTGTGGGTATGGTTAATGTTGTCACTAGGCATGGGAGATATGAACAATAGAATCAACCTTGTACTCCCATTCAAATACAAGCCATGCTGAATCAACGATCGACACAGAATATTCTAGGCCCACCAACAAGACTAACGTTGACCATAAGGAGTAGGTTGGTCCAAAACCTGCAGAAAAGTCTTGTGAAGTTGTCGATATATGAGCTAATACAACAATACCCTAGGCATAGGGAGACTCTTATGGACATTTTTAGGTCCATTGAAGTACAATCCCAGGATGTGCAAGCATTTACTAATTTCATAGGACATGTACAACAGTGTCAGGAACCGATGATATAATTATATGATCATGATATAAGAACGGTTTCTACAACCATGGATGACCTGTTGTTGAATATAATCACATGTCATTTAAAAGTGTCTTGATCGATACCGGATCATCGATCAACAAAATAATGACCAAGGTGCTGAGTCATTTGAAGCTATCTAAATCACACATTGTACCTACTACATTTACATTGCAAGCATTTAACAATACACTATGTTTGACTATTGGCACAATTATCCTACCCGTGCAAGTAGTCCTGAAGACCATCTTCGTAATGTGTCGTGTGATAGAAGGGGCCATGCAATAGAAGATATTACTTGGTAGGCCTTGGATTAGTGAAATGCGTTGCATTCCCTCGATATTGCATTAGTGTGTGAAGTATATTAATGAGGGACAGGTTCATGTAGTGTCATCAGATGAAGAACCTTTTAAGTTTGTGAACCTAGAAAATTTTCTTGGGGGTTTCATACTCCTATAAATGCATCTGAATGTTTGGCCATTGTCACTCGTAAAGAAGCTAGGAGGTAAACCAATAGTACGTGCTCAAAAAATACCATCTGTGTCACATAATTAGAGCACACCACTGCCACTTCCCTAAAACCATTGGCATCAATCATGCTTAGGTATGAAAGGAAGTTGAAGGTAAAAATAGGTGATAAAGAGGAGCGTTAGCCCAAGCCAATCATTGAGGAGGTTCCCACTCCTATGAAAGTTGAGGAACAGTAAGATAAAACTGAGGAGGTGCCTCAACCTGCCTCACCTACATATTTAGTAGGATCATCCACACCGTGGAGGACAGTAAATATCACCAACACCAAATTAGGCAAGTACCTTATGCAAAATGTAACCTTCAGACCGATTTTGAATACTACGTAAGGGTTGGGCCGACCATCCGCTCATCGTTACCTATTTGGATCGGGAGTTCCATTGGGAGAGCCACTTAATCAGACTAATTTCATCTATGAAGGGCTAGATCAACTTCCAATGTGAGAGCCCATGGATGAAGATGATGACGAACCTTTTGTAGTAAACATTCATTATCTATCCAACCTGAAGTATGCCATGTGTATTTTCAAGTTATAGCATTGACATGGATACAACTTTGGTCTCTTTGAACAAGGACGTAGGACTCCGTTGGAACCGCAGTATCAGTTAGTCACTGATAGGTTTAGTTTAGGGTTATAGATATGAGGGTAGGACATTTTACTCGTAACATCCTTGGATTTCTAGTACCTTAGTATGGTGGACTATGTGGATTTTAATCCATATCATCATGATCCTTCCAGTTTTGGGAGGAATCACCTGATGATATCTGTCGTCACCACTCAGCCACTCGAAGATCATCATGAAGGGATCCTTGAGAAAAATGATACATATTTGAGCCCCAAATATAACTTGGGACACAAAAATCGTGATGCATTCAACAAAATAGATTTGCAGGGGCATAACCCCATTACTGTAGGTGATATCGAGCTAGGAGATCTTTGTAATGAAGATGGAGCAGAGTACACCTCCGATATGAGTGGACTAGGATATGATGCAGACAGGGAATCCTTAAATGACAATAAATCTAGGGATGAAGTTGAAGGTGCCTATGAGAGGCCTTGGAATGTGCATCATTTATTTCCTGTTGAATCGATACAGGTTATCGAAGAGATCCTTCTCAATATTAATCATTTAGGGGAAGAAGTAGAGCTAGATTTCTTGGTGATGTCACACTTGCAATATAATTATCTAGTTTATCTAGATAGTGATGACAATGATCAAGCAGTTAGATTCATGGGGCTGCACTTTCCAGAGCACCCCCCAGGAGTGGGGGTGAATGAAGGATTCTATTATGACAGTGACAAAGAAGATGAGTTAGAGAGGGCCTACCTTGGTCCTCCTTATTTACGTTATCATCATCAACCCATTGACATAGATGAGGTCTATCGACAGTTACGTGTTGGTCCTCATATGAGAGCAAGATGGTTAAACCTGGATCAAATTTATCGGTTGATTAATCCCCTTCTGCCAATCTACATGGATCTCCATGAGCCAAATGATCTTATTTTTTAGTCAGTGCATAGGGAGGATCCAATTATTTGTAGTCCTCACAGAGAATACCCCTTTGTGTATGTGCCATTAGATCCAGATTGTGGGTATGAGGATTACATATATTTTGTAGAAGTCGGTCCGTGTGGTTCTGGAGATCAATTCCATTCCATAAACATGGTCTCCATTGACTTGACCACTCCACTCCATAATCCAACAAATTCGTCCAAACCATTGTATCTTAAAAAAGATGCTATCTATTGGGATCACACTGATTCATCCGTTGAGCCTAAATATTTATTCCCTAATGAAGAAATGTTGCAACCTTTCCATTTTACGCCAAGCTATGCATATGATGTTTATCATGTCGACAATGCTTCCAACACGGAACTGATCAACCCAACTGATGACATCCATCTGATTCCTATGCCTCACCAACTTGAGGAGGGATTGCATATGTCAATAAAGGAAACCTTTGAGGTGGATATAAGTAATGATCTCGCTAGTGCAAAGAAGGTGAAATTTGGAGAGAGTCTCACTCCAGATGAGTGAGCCACCCTCATACCTCTGGTGAAAGAGAGACCAAATCTATTTTATTGGATGTACAAAGATATGCCAGGTATATACCCAAAATTGGTTATGCATAACCTTTCACTAGATCTAACAAAGAAATCGATTAAGAAAAATCTTAGAAAGATGCACCCAAAAGTAGCCTTAATGGTGAAATATGATCTACAAAAGTTGTTAGATGTGGAATTTGTGATCTGCATCGACTATCCAAAATGGGTGTCCAATATGGTACCCATGGGAAAACCTAATGGAAGAATCCGTATTTGCATGGATTTTAGATACCTAAATAAGGAAACACCTAAATATTCATTTCTATTACCCCAATACTTATGCTCTTGTAGATGCAACAACAGGTCATCAAATGCTCTCCTTAATGGATGGTTTTTTTGGTTACAATAAAATTTGGATTAAACCCAAATAACAACATAAAACCACATTTATAATGCCATGGGGAACATTTTGCTACAAAGTTATGCCATTTTGCCTCAAAAACGTTGGTGCCACATATCAATAGGCCATGACATACATTTTTCATGACTATATGCACAAAATTCTAGAAGATTACATTGATGACTTGTTGGCCAAGTCATTGCTATGAGAATAGCATGTAGAGGTCTTAAGGAAGGTCTTTGATCCCCTGATAGAGCACAATATTAGGCTGAATCCTAAGAAGTGTGTATTTGGCGTAACTCCTAGAAAACTAGTAGGATTCATTTTCTCTAAGCGAGGCATCAAAGTTGACCTAGAGAAGGTCAAGGCTATCTTGGAAATACGTCCTTCCACCAATATTACGGAATTAAGAAACCTTCGGGGCAATGTAGCATCGATAAAGTGATTCATTACTCAGCTATTGGATAAATGTCGATCCATGAATTGACTTCTACATAAGGGGGTCTCATTCAACTAGGATGAGGACTATCAAGCAGCCTTCACTGAAATAAAGCAATACCTGGCAATGCCGCTAGTGCTAGCTCCACCAAGGTTAGAGGTGTCTTTTCTACTATATATCGGTAACTAACTTTACATTGGGAAACATGTTAGCCCAAAAGAATGTGCAAGGCAAAGAATATGCTATATATTATATTAGTCAAACCTTAGTGAGATATGAGCTTGGGTATACATATGTGGAAAAACTATGTTTAGCAGTAGTGTTCACTACAAAGAAATTATGACACTATATGTTAAGTCATATGACATATGTTATATCCAAACAAAATCCTTTGTAGTACATGATGAGTAAGACTTATCACAATACACGTACTGCAAAGTGGATCATGTTATTGATGGAATTCGATATGGAATTCATAAGCCAAAAGTCCATTAAGGCACAGGTAATAGCAGATCAATTAGCTAAGGCACCATTATCAAACAATAGGCCTCTAACAATAGAGCTTTCGAATGATGCAATATTTGTCATATCTGAAGCTCCCAAACCTGAAGAACTAGAGAACAATGTTGATATGACTCTGTTCTTCAATGGTTCAAAGTACGATCAAGGAGGTGGTGCTATAATAGTGTTCTTCATGCTGCAAGAAGCTCCAATGCCCTTGTCATTTAAGTTGGATTTTCTATCCACCAACAACAATGCTGAGTACAAATCCCTACTGCTGGGCCTTCACATAATTTTCATCATGAATATTGAGAGATTGAACATATTTGGTGACTCCTTACGCATAGTAAATCAAGTCAAGGGGTTCTTTTAGTGTCGATGTCCCATAATGAAAGCCTATAAAGATCTATTTGGCATATATTTGGTTAATTTGAATGGTATGACATCGAGGCAATCCCTCAGTAATAAAATAGGTTTGCAGACACCATAACATATTTGGGATCTTTAATCCCTAAGAATTCGTTTGCAAATTTCACTACCATCCATCTCAAAACGCTCTCGCATCCGGTAGCAGAGCGTGCAACCTATGATAACAAAGAATCGGTCAACATGATTAGTGTAGAACCAAAAGTTGAATGGTTCTGCAAAGCTGAAGACTTTATTAAGAAGGTTCCTTGGGGGTAATTAACCTCTCAGAGTCCTATAGGGAGTGGTACTACCATTCACCACAAGGTTGTTTTTGATTTTCCATTTGTAAAGGTAAATACATAGGGGGAGCAAGTCATCTTAGAAGTCGAAGTTAAGGCTTATCAAAACTGGATGTCATAAATTAAATACTTCCTAAAGCTTAGTATAATCCTAGAGGGATTGCCACATGCTACAAAGTGCACATTTAAATAGAAAGTGGTTAAATATATCTTAATAGGATACATCTTGTATCGACGAGGCTATAATGGAGTTCTCCTTCATTGCCTAGAGCCCCAAGAGGCATCATGGGCGATTTCAAAAGCTCATGATGGTACGTACAGTGGCTATTTCAACGACATGGCCATCATCAAGTGCATCCTTTGAATGGGCTACTATTGACCCACTATGGATAAGGAGTGCAATGTGTATGCCAATAAATGCATTAAATATCAGCATCATGCTAATATTACGCACTTGCCATCGTAGGCCTTACAACCCATCCAAGCGACTTGGCCATTTGCTCAGTGGGGATTAGATCTTATAGGAAAAAACTCTTCTCCATCATCGGGCCAACATACATTCATAATCATGGCTACTAATTATTTTACAAAGTGGATGGAAGCAATACCCTTAATAATGACAACTGGAGCTTTTATAACAGAGTTTATACTAGAGCATATCATAAGTTGTTTTGGGATTCCATACAAAATAATATCGGATAATGGAACATCTTTCAAGAACAAAACTATGAGAGCTTTGACATATAAATATAGAATCAAACACAATTTTACAACTCCATACTATCCGCAAGCAAATATGTATGCTGAAGCTTCAAATAAGACAATGGTGGCCATCTTGAAAAATATGGTCCAAGAAAACCATAAAGACTAGCATATCCATCTACCCCTTACATTATGGACTTACAGGACTAGTATTTAGACACCCACTAGGGCAACGTCATTCTCATTAGTATATGGAACTAAGGCCATTATGCCCTTGGAAATGGAAATTCCTATGCTGTGCATCGTATTGAAAGAGTTCATCGATGATGACACTAAGCGACAAGCTCAACTGGATCAACTGACACTACTTGATGAACATTGTGTGAATGCCCTGGAGCATCTCTGTATTTATCAAGAGTGACTAAAATGAGCTTACAATATTAAATTCCACCAGAGAGACTTTAAATTTGGGGATCTTATCTTGAAAGAGAACCAACAAAACTCTAATTTATCTCCAGATATGCGAGATAAATTCATGACTAATTGTCTAGGGCCTTACATCATATCTGAAAATATTGGTTTGGATACCTATCACATAACATCGCTAGGGGGTGTTGAAGATCCTGAAACTCTCAACATCATCCATCTTAAGGTGTTTTATGCTTGAAGAGCATAGTAAAAGGCTTTGAGGGTTGCTTGTAATCGCTCGATCATCCTAAAAATCTCCAAACACTCCCATAAGTAGTTTGGTCAATCAAAAAGCTCCAAAGGCATATGTAAGCCCTTTGGTAAAACTCAAAAAGATTCGAGGGTTTTTCTAAAAACTACTCGGTCATCCCAAAAGGCTCCAAGAGTTCCTAAAACTACTTGGTCATGTCATTCAAAGGCCTTAAGGGTTTTATTATAATTGCTCGATCATCCTAAAAGGCTCCAAGCTCATCTGTGAGTAGTTTGGTCAATCAAAAGGCACCAAGAACTTATGAAAAATTGCTTGGTCAACCCAAAAGATCCAAGGATTCTTAAAAGATCACTTGGTCATCCCAAAAAGTCCCAAATGTTCTCATAAACCCTTTGGTCAAATCCCAAAGGCTCTGAGGGTTTGCTTAAAACTGCTCAGTCATCCTAAAAAGCTCCAAGGATTTCACTAAAAAATTGCTTGGTCAATATAAAGGTTTCAGAGGCATGTACTCACCGTTTGGTCAGATATGAGGCTCAAAACTCATAAAAATTATAAAATCAAAAAAATTGGTAAAGCATAAAAATCCAAAAACATTTGCATTTGCATTTCAATTTTGTATTTTTATTTTGCATTCACTCATGCATCTACTGCATTATTGCATTGCATATAGGCATTCGTCATTCATTGCATTCCGTAATAGGAGAGATTATGTTTGTTAGTCTTACAAATGACACCATGTTTGTGTCTAAATAATTCATCTTTGCATTTATCATAAATCCATCATTCATGTGAGTAATTGTGTTTTTCAACACAACCTATTTTTTTGCTATGGAGATATACTAGGGTTTTTCGGTTATTCAACCATACCTAGGGGTCTTATCAAGAGTTGGTAGAAAGCTTGCTTTGCTTTTGTAGATAAGGTTCAATTAGTATAGCCCTTAGCATATCATAAGCCTATCACTAATCAACAAATTAAACAATCCTAACAAGGACTAGGGGAATATGAAAGTTGCGAAGCAGGACCAAGTATCCTAAAGTGAAAAGAGTTATTCTTGCTTATCCCTTTGTGCGAACGGTATGGGAAATATTGGCAGTTGGAAAAAGGACAGGTTATTTCCCTATTCAGAATCCCTTGCTTATGATAAAATGAGCAATATATTAGAGTGACATCCCACATAAATCCTCAATATTGATACCCTATATCGATATCATAGATCGACTTCCCAAGATTGATATCCCATATTGATATCATAAGATCGATATCCTCAATCGATATACTAGAAACATTGTTCCCAAGTAAATCTCCCAAAGGAATTTTTTTAAAGAAAATTATCAAATGTAAATGCTGAAAAGTGAAGATCGAATGAAGATCAAAAAATAGGCTTAAAATAAAGTTCAAAGTGAAAATCAAATGAAGATCATAAATCTAGTTCGAAGAGAGATCAAATGAAGATCCAGAGACAGTTAAAAATGAATATGGAATCGACTCCCTTGCTTCACTACATATGAGCAAGTATTCCAAAAATTGAAGAATAGAAAGGAATGAGCCTGAATCCCTGGAATTATCGGCACTACTGTACCTTATGCATGATGATATGTCTGATACACTTGCATCTTGCTTGTGGGTAGACCAATGTTTGAATGTGGAAGAGCTAGCTTCAGGTGTCCTACATTGCCAAGTGGTTTAGTCCAGCTAAAATCTAAACTTGGGATTGGATAAGACATTTGTGGTGCCCCTATCTTAGCAATGGGCTGAAAGAATACCGCCTAACATCAGGGAACAATCGTGTCTTATCTTAAAATAATCATGTGCACACAGGGATAATGAACATTTAGGGCCTTAGTATACAACTTTTGATAAGTCTATTAGGGTGTTTGAGTCTCATGGTAAACCTCAAAAATATCTCTCATAGCAACAAAATATCAAATATCATAAACCATATAAAATCATGATATTGCAAAGTATCGAGTTCATGATACATCATCATATAAAGCACAATCAAGATATAGGATAGATATCAGATGGATATTAGAAATAATATTTAGATGACCACTGAATATATCGTACATATCTTCCAAATTTGCAAAGGAAAATAGAATGACACATTATATCATTCGCATCATACAATCGTATTCATTGCATTTCATATATGGATGATTAATTGATTAAATTCTTATCTTAAGGATTTTCAATTACATTCATGATTTTTATACATTATGTGGTGTCATACATTAGATTGATAAACATATTTTCATTAATTCCTTATGTTTTAAGTGATTAAAGCATACAGGTTCATTTACATTAGATCATTATCGTGTAAATAAATCATTACATACATTAATGTATACAATAAAGCAATATAAAATATGCGTTAAGAGAAAACATTGCATCCATATGCATCCATCATAAATCACATAACTAAGCATCTAGATCACTACATATCATCATAATAATAAATTAAATAGCTATCTAGTGCATGTCATCCATACATCACATCATATAGCATAAAATTAACATAAGAATTACATCCATGTGCATAACATAAACAAAAAATTAAAAATATACAAGTACACATAATGAGTCATAAATGATAAGATCATATATATATATATATATATATATATATATATATATATATATATATATATATATATATGTGTGTGTGTGTGTGTGTGTGTGTGTGTGTGTGTGTGTCTCAAAAGTACATCAAGAGTACAAAATGCCCACAGGCTACAATCATGTAGGTCCTAGACCTTACACCAAAAATGGTATATATGCAAAAATGTAGCCTAGATCAGATAAAGCCCTAGCTCTGGCCTGCTTTGCCTGAACTGGAGCTCTCACTGCCTACCTCAACCCTATGCTCTAGAGCCTACTCTATAGTCAGCTTTGGTGCCTATTATGTGCATTACTAAGGGCCCTATGTACCACCTAACTTGAAGAGGCCTAACACATAGGATAATGATATATTTAGGTGACTAGACCTATGACTAGAGGTCACACCCGTCTCCCCGTGACTCATGTGCGAGCTACCTCCATGTGTGCTAGAGGACCTATGTGTCCTCTCTGTCCTATGCATCCACTAGATGGACCTTACTATGGAATGTTCAAAAGTCTTGGACCTAGTCCTTTGAGACCTAGTAGCATGTCTATCCTCTAGCACCTCTAAGCCCCGCAATATTATGAAACCCCTCCAGCTAGGAGATGCGAGCTATCATTACATCACAAAGGTCATTTCCATCCTCTACGAGGGAAGTGAGATGCCTAATGTCTACCATGGGATTGCTACCTCTTGGTAGTATTGCTGATGGTGCAGTAGGAGGTCCCATAATAGCATGGGAGGATGAAAGATCCTCCTCTATGCCCTGAATAGTTCCCTCTGTACAATAGCCTCACCCCATTGTGCCAGTGCCACATCTCATGCACTAGTGAGCTCATTGACCTGTGACTCTACTACTGTAGCTTGAGTTGTGAGGGCTGTAATATATACCTGAGCCTCTGCTAGCTGTTTGTCCTGGTGAGACAACTTTATCTCTAGAAGGGTGATAGATGTGTACCGCTACAACTGCTGAGTCTGCAACCTCCCAACTTGAATCTGAAGGTCAACAAACTAAGTGAGGAGATCCCCTACATCATTATTAGGAGGCACCTCACCCTCATCTGACATCTCCTCCTCATTCACTTCTAATTATGGATCCTCCTCTATGATGACCTCTATGCCCCAACCACCCTCGATCTACTGGTGCACCCTACGCCCATCAGGATCGACCTCTGCCTCCGTCTGGTCATCTACCAAGCCTAGAGGCCCTCTCCCCTACCATTGTAGGAGGGACCACTATGTGTCGTATGCTAGGGTAGTCCTAGGTGTGTCATCCCCAGACTCCTTGAAGTCATTAGCCTCATCTCCCAGAGCTGTAGTATTAATCCATGGTAGATGTGTCTCTAGTACGAGACACTGGTACATAAATAGAATCTCTAGAATGTCCTGTAGCAAGCCAAAATACCATAGGATGTGATAGAAGAATTGATACTCTCTAATATCAACCTTACGGTTGAGTAGCCACCTTTCTCGATGAGCCTATCATAGCCACTCGCCTGCATCAGTCTAATCAGGGCAATCCATATAGGAGCGCCACTTAATGTCATCTAGACTGAGTACTGCAAATCATGTAATGTAATAGTTTGTATCTACAATGTGGATCCTAATATGGAACCCCTCCTCCTCTTGTGTCCAACACTTAGCATAGCACTCATGCACATCATCAATAGCCATGATCTAGAGAGGTAGGTCCATGGGGTGCTTGATCTGGATGTGCTCCCAACCCCAGATCTGTAGCAATAGGCTTCAAATAATACCTCGATAGCTCTAGATTGTAATATGGTATAGCTCCCTATAGAGTTGGCATATTAATGTGCTCCCCCAAGCTAGGCGTAGTGGCTAAGTAGTGGAACTCTGAATCACTCACCAAAAACTAGCCAAGAGGTTCTTGGGAATCCTCACACCCGAGGAGTCTGGAAGCACTTCCTGTACCACAAGGATCATAAAAATCATAATGTAGACTAAGAAAATGTGCTCACCCTGCCAGCATCCAATGTGGATGCCTCCATGATCGATATTCTCCTATACCTCCTTACTTCGATCACCAAAGATAGTGTCGAAGATAGGCTCTTTCATTTGAGAAGAGGAAGAGGTGATGGCCTCACCATCAATAGGGATCCTAAAGATCCGATAGACATCCTCTAAGGTCATAGTCATTTCACCTGTATGCAAGTGAAAGGTGTTGGTTCATGCATTCTAGCACCAGGCCAACGTAGTCAAGTAGGTCTGATCTACCCTAATAGTGGGTAGATCCAGTACGTAGCTGAATCTGATGGCTCTAAACCATGCACACTTACCATTAGTGATTAGTTTGTAGAGAGTCTTAATACAATTAGGCTCGCAAGCCCTAGAGGTCAACCTCTAAAATAAAAAGCAGTATATAAGCTAAATTTTAGCTAATAACAAGCAAAAAAAATAAAAGTCAATTTTAAAAATGTCAAAAACATCTAAAAATTTGATAAAAATATAAAAACATGTCGTAAGGCATTCATAAAAATCAAGAAAATTAGCTAGGCAAGTAGAAAATTTATTAAATAACATTAATTGCCTAATTAACTTTAGAAAATGCAAAAAATTAATAATTTTTTTCTAAATTTGGTGAACTGCGGGTCAACCCTATGGTCCATCTACGATCAAAATATGACCGTTGTAATTTGAATGTGAACTATAGCTGATAGTTGCGGTCCCCAATCTAAAAATTGGGAATCGCAGCTGCCAGCTGTGGTTTAGGAAGAACACCCATTTTGGGTACCTTCCTAGCCTGTCTCACTAAAAAAAAATTAAAACCTAATTAACCTAACCTAGTGGGGTTCATTACCAACTGTTTAGTGAGGTTCATTTATCGCATTACTTAATTTGGTTGATTTTAATTGGTATTGAACTACGAGAACTTAGTTTTGAGTTATCTTGCCTACTCCGCGGCCTCTACTAGTCGATGGCTAGTCAGGATCCGCCATCGGGGTATCAAGTGTAGTATATGGAAGATTTTGGATAGCGTTTTGGATCAGGGAATGTCTCCTATCAGTCAGAGCTCTCTCAATGCAATTGTTATAAAGAAAAATAATGACAAATTCAAATGGGAATGACTACTTACAGGTTTTCCTAATTTTTATGGACTACAGCTAACACTTGCGGTCCTAGAATTAAGGTTTTCCAACTGTAGGCCCTAGCCGCTGTTCCCAAAAGTTGAAAAATTCAATCGTAGGCCATACACACGGTTCGCAACCAGGATTAAATGTACAAAAAAACCATCGTGGGAAGGTCTAAAAAGGCGAATTGATGACTCCTGATAGATCAAATTTCAAAAATAGCAATTAAGGTTGCAAATTTGGTGATTTTCAAAGCACCAGGATTGATCAATAAATGAAAATTAACAAAAAAATAAAATAATTCAAAATTAAACCAAATGTGCCTCGTATTCAATTATTTGCCCTATACACTTGGTGGTTACAACGACTTGCGATTGATGCAATCTGACAAGATGAGTAAATTACCATAAGGACATTTGGGGAAAAAATTGTCATCATTGATCTGATATGCTTCTTTTCATTCCCTAAGAAGGCCTTTGCGGTTGGACTTCTCCATGAGAATGAGGCATTTCATGTCATGTCTCCTATGACATATTTCAACAAATCATTGATAACTTGATTCAACATAAATCTAATTGGAGTTGCCTCATTTCGATTCTCTAAGATGACTATTGTATCCTGAATGCTCCATGGGATAGGCATGTGCAATTAATATTAATAGTTGGAATCAGAAGTTGAACTAGGCCTAGCCAAGGCATTAATATGCTCAAATATAAAAATTTTCAGATCATCCATAGTGGTCAAGCTACCTCATCGCTTTATACATTGTCATTACCCTCATTGACTCATTGCTTGAGGGGGTAGTCATAATATCAAATTATAATCAAAATCAATAGATCTCTGAGATCGTAGATCCTTTGATCCTATCAAAATTGCGTTCGTCATTTCGAATCATTTTCAACATCTATAATAAGGTTACCCCTTTTCTTGGGATAAATATCAAAAATGACTTTACTTGTTGTTCTTCACCTTTTGGATCTATGGGTTAGAAGATACCTATGGAATGCACAACTGCACCAAGTGAGATGAGAAGAGCACAAGATTTTCAAATATAAGGCTTTCACCCAGTTGGAATCAATGATTATAGGATGTGCATCCTTTTGTTGGATATGGGGCATCTAATGTTGATCTGACTAATGATCATAATATAACCTTCAACATCATTTTAGGAGGTTTATTTTTTTTTAGCGTTGTTCAATCTCACAACACATATCAAAAGGGGCATCTGTAGACATCTAAAACATGTCATGTCGATGGCGACTACTCATGTGGACATGCTACAAGATCATATGGAAGATCTTGGACAAACTCCAATATAGAGCAATGGTTCTAACCACTCAATTTGGGCTCCTTGGCCTGATAAGTCTGAACTACATCCTAGACATACAGTCTACAGTCTGAACCATGGCTAAGGCCTATGGTTTACAATATAGACTGCAACTATAACTTGCAATCTTAACTAAAGTTAAGTTGGCCTTCATCCAAGCCAAATCGGTTTGAACAACCATTTTTTCTAGAAGATGATGGTTAGAGGACGGAAGCTTCCAATCTAAATGTCCTAACCACCCCTTATTGATCTTGGCTTCTCCATGAAGCCACCCCTAGTCTTGGGACATCCTATACGTACCCCTGAGAATTAGGGTAAAAAAGAGAGAGTGCATTTTGGATATCAAATCCACAAAGCCCTATTGAATTGTGGACTCACCTGAGTGCATAAAGAGCCTTGTTGCCATCCAAATTTTCAATTTGTCAAACATCATGATGAATTAGGCCATGGATGCCCTAAAGACCTAGGAGAGCCAAGAAATGCTAATTTGAGTGAATGGAGGCCATATTCAATGATTCAACCACTAAACTTGTTAGAAGGACACTGAAGGTGACCCTTGAACATCAATTGGACAAGGAGGTCAAGTCCACTGCCCTTGATTTTGAGGGTAAACTCACTTGAGTGCTAACCATGGCTATCAACCACAGTTTATAGTGTAGACCGTGCACCAGTGCTACGGTTTGCAATAGAGGTATCACCACCTTGCTGTTTTCATTTTTGCCCATCTAGTTATATTAGATTAGTCATTTTCATGGTTTAATTGTATTTTTAGATATTTATGACCAATAGATTTATGTTTTTACTAATTGGTTCTCATCATAGTAGTTTAGACATTAATGGTTTCTTTCCACATTATGATGTTTCATTTCAAGTAACTGGTTCCATAGATTGATAGTTGTGCTATTAATTCACATATTTCCATCAATCTTGATATTATTTGCATATGTTTAGCATAGTTTATGCATATTATTGATATTACGTCATTATGCGATTTGTCTTTAAAGGGCCTCATCCTGAGAAGCTTCCTATGCTTTTGACATTCTTGTGTTGTTTCTTGATCATAGGATATAGGTTTATAAGGAGCTACAACCATTCATTTCCTTCCTCAACATGAAGAAATAGGTCTACTCCACCCTAGAGCAGTTCATGTCACCTTAAGGGCTTCATAGTGCATTTCACCCTCGAGGGGGATTGAAATAATTGTAATTGCATATCAAAATAGAGTATCCCTAAGAGGGACTTACTTGTAATCAGACACTTGTTGATTTTAATGGAATAATAGAGGCATTTATTGTAATTTCCATTTGTGTTATCCATTTATGTGTTTGGAATATCAATTTTACTTTGTTTATGAAATTACAATATTTTAGGTGCATGCCTTTTTGGTCGTACAACTCATGATTTAATGGCGTGTAAAAACCATTAGTACATATAAAAAAATATGAGCATTTCTGGTGCTCATCACATTTCACATTTGCATTCATGTAGTTGCATTACATATAGGTATTTGCATCCATTGCACTAGCACTAGGATAGATTTGTGTTTGCAATCTTACAAATGACACCATGTTTGTACCTCAATCATGCATCTTCAAAATTCATCATCATCCATAACCCATGTGTGTAACTATATTTTTCAACACAACCCCTCCCATTGCTATAAGGAATATACTAGGGTTTTTCGATCACTCAACCATACCTAGTGGTTTTATCAAACCTTGTAGAAAGTTATATTTCCTTTTAATAGACGAGGTTTAATTTTAATATCACCTAGTGTAGACATCTAAAATACATCATGTTTAGGATACTACTCATATGGGCACCCTTGCAGACCATATGAATGATTTTGGACCTCTCGAAGGTAAAAGCAGTGGTTCTAACCACTCAATTTGGGTATTTTGGCCTATCTAGCCTTAGCCGTTGGTGTCACACATGGATAGGATTCTTAGCCATGGGTGACACCCATGGATAGGGTTTTTAGCCACTTTTAAGAGTCATGGCTATCCCTATAACAAACTCGGGTGACCAGAGCCAAGTAAAATTAGTTGCAACAATCAAATTGCAATAGTTTTGAAGCAGTTTGGGCTTGGAAGCATCTAGAAGCTTCATCTAAACTATTAATTCTTGTTCTTGGCTTCTCCATGAAGCTAGAGCAAGGATTTTGGGAGTTTATTTAAGACCCCAATTTCAAATAGAAAATACTAGAGAATTAATGTGTCAATCACATAGCGGAGCCCTGTCATATTGGAGAGCAATTTCATATCCCCTTGAGGAGTAACGAAGTGCTATCCAATTGACCAATGACAACTGTGCATGCATCAATGGAGCTTCCAAAATCTTGAGGAGTAAGCTTGCCATTCTCCATCGATCAACCATGAATTCAATCCAATATGACACCAATTCTATGTTCTAAGACACAAGCAACCCTTGATCATCAATTCCTTGGAGGATTTGAGAGTTTTTGGCCCTAGTTTCACGAGAAATGGAAGTTTTCCTATAGTCATGACTGTCAGCCATGGCTAACAGTGCTAGCTGCACCTAGGACCCACAATTAGGGTTTTATGCTCTCTTTCCTCTATTTTAACAGTATATTTCCATTTCTGGTTATGCAAGTAGCTTAATCGAGAATAGTTTAACATTGTAGCAAACATTTGACTGATTAATTTAGGATTTAGAGGTATATTTGCATCCATTTTCCATGCATTGAGTTTCATTCTTTAACATTTCTAATGGATAATTAAATTGATTCACAGCTAGATCTTTACTTCTTTATCATGCTTTATGACAAGTATACCATTTCTTGCATAGATTGATAGTTTTACAAGCTTTCTTGATTTCAGGACATGTTTTATGAAAGATTCCTTTAAAAGCCTCATCAAGAGAGGTATCATTTGATTTAAATATTTATTGTTGTTTCTTGAACACAGGGTTTTTAGGACTACATTATCAAAGTATTCAAGGCAACAAATACCTCTTCACAGGAGAGAAGGACATACTTGACTTGGAGTAGTTCGTATCATTTTGAAAGGCCTACGGAATATACCTACCCTTGCGAAGGATTTATTATGATTGTAACATTGTATCACATTGTATATCCCTAAGAGGGAGGAATTTGTAACCATGAATTGAATCAATTTTAATAAAAGACACGTTTCTTTTGGTTATTTTAATTTTGTCAATTTATGTATGTGCTTTATGTGATTTTCAATTGTTACTAGATTAGGTGTATGCTTTTTAGGATCATACAATTAGAAATGTAATGTTTTGTTTTTGTAATAGGAATTTCCCCCAATAGAAGCCACACATAACTTATCAAAAATATATCTAGACTACAATATCTAACTAGTTAAGTAGTTATACCATAAAAATATTATTTTCAAATGCATATTTAAGAAATCGACATTGGAAAATGGTTATTATTTTATTTTAAAAAATTAAATGTGAAGATAGGATTATGTCACACATAGGTGTTTGACCGAAAATGGTATGTCCAAACTATTACCTTATGGCCAGAACTTTAGATTTGGCCAAGTTAAAATTATTTTGGTAGGATAGTTTATTTTATCCATTTTTTGTTTGTAAAGGTAGGGTTATGTGACACTTGTTTAGTCGAATGTTTCTTTATGGATGGATCAAATAATGTTACAATTATAGTTTGTAACTTGACTAATATGTTCTAACTAAAATAGTATGTCATAGAAAAAAGTGGGCAAAAAGTGGTCCCTTTGAATCTCGTATCCAATTTTTTGATGGCACTTTTCTTTTAGGTCTTTCTAGAATTAGTTAGGACATGCAATTTAAATCAGAATTATCAAGCTATGAGAAGATTTTTGGTAAAGTAAACACAATAAAACTTATGAAGTTTTCTATTAAAACTATGCTTTATTTATAATGGATTATTATAGAAATTTTAGGGTTTAAAATTTGGGAAAATACCATCAACAGATCTAGTTGTTCCATTATTTGATAAAATAACTTAGGGCTTTAAGACCTAATTTTGAATAGAATGAAATCTTGTTTGGTTTATTGGAAATATAAATTTCTAATAATGACAACTAGAAATATTCAATTTATATATTGGAGTCTATCCCTACATATATGGCTCTAGTATAACATCCATATTTGAAAAAATTCAAAGGGATTTTATTTGGGAAGGATGGGAGGAAAATTTTAAGTTTTCTCTTTGCAAAAGTAATAAGGTTTGAACAAGAAACAATATTTGAGGGTCAAGATTATGAAATTGTAGATTTATGCAATTGGCATTAGAGGTAAAACTTGGATGAAGGCTATTGAATAGAAAATTTTTACAATAATTTAAAAAAATTATTGTGGATGGCAACTTAATGAGGGATGCTTGGTAGAAGCCTTATAATCTTATTTCTAATTCAAAATATTAATTATTGGGTTGCGTTGAAGATTCATAAGTAAAAAGTTATTTTGATGTAACATTTCCATATCTTGGATACCTATTAACAATTTGGGTGAGGGAAAGATGCTCAAATTCTCTAGAATATGTTTCAAGAGATCATGAATATATAAAAAGGTGATGTAACTCTATCAAGTTGGGATGCAAATATTTAGATGAACCTATTGGTCACGAATTTTCCTAAGTATAAAATATATGTGCACCCTAGACCCGACCAACATTGAAAGGCCGAAGAAAAGAGATGTCCTTGGGACCAATCTCTAGAGAGGTTTGGCTCGCATACTAATCTAACAATTGGTATAAAGCTTAGGGTAACAAAAAGATATGGAAAATTATAGAAAGGAATGGGAAATATGGCTATGATCTAGAAACGTAATATGGGGATAAACTAGCAGCTAAAATCCAAATCATGTTTTATTAGCATGTAATAGAAAGAAAAGCATAGGAACCATTCACAACTTGCAGAGATAACTTCCAATGAACATTTCAGCATTCAATTTTTTTTTTTCAGGAATTAAATTCAAAATGCAGAATTTAAATTTATCTAACAAAGATCATGAACATAAAATAAATGATAGGTAGAAAGTTATTGCATACACCACTGATCTAGGAACCAGGGCCAAATATCTTTAAATTTATGAAGAGAACTCAAATAATTTTTGGTAGAATATCTATCATCCCCTTTTACATCAAAATGCTTAGTATTTATAGAGGTTTGCACCTCTGTAATTAAATACACATTAAAACAAAATTCTGGCTAGTCAAAGATAAAACAACCACAATTTTTCTCCTTGGAAACAACAATGCATAAATTAGCGCATTATTTTGGAAGTAGTGATCCCATTTTGGTGGAAAGCGCCTAGGAAATCAGCAATATGGACAATGAAAAATGATCTTAGACATCGGTGCATTGAAACACAACAACATCATGTGAGAATTGGGAGCTTGAATAGTAAATTTTTGTTGCTACTTCATCATATTGCACCTCAAAAATTTATTTTCTCTAGGAAGACTCAACAAAAATCAACTTTTTTTGGAGAAGGGGAGAAATTAGTGGATGAAACCTTGAGAATGAACAAGATCATACCAGAATTAGAAGCGTAGCTTTTAGTCTTAGCAAATATTCTACAACAATTCCAGACATCTCAATTCTATTGCCCCAAGAATTAAATTCATCAATCCTTTAGTCTTTCCCAAAAATGATCTGTGGTGAAAACACCTTTGAAAAATAACTCGCTTGGATTTTCATCATTAATTTCACCAATTTCACCCACTTTGGATTTTCACCAAGAAGTGGGGTAAGAATAACTTTCACTGCCAAAAGGGGGTGAAAATGATGAATTTCACTTTACCTAGGATGAAAATAGAATTTTGCTAGAAGGAGCAAAAATACCCAATGAATTTTCACTAGTGAAACTGTCAATAGACAACTTGTTTGCTCTTATTTCCATCACTAGGCAAAATTGACTTTGACTTTTCAAGATATTTTTTCTAATGCATCAGGTGTAGATGAAGTTCATTATTAAAGTGGGGTGAAAATGTTTAATTTCACTTCCAAAGGAGGGCAAAAATAAATTTCAACCCCACTTGGGGTAAAATTGACTTTGACTTGCACATGTTTTCATTCAACTGACAACTATTTTTGTTTTGAAATCAACTAAAAATACCAAGTCACCCAAAAGGCAAAATTGAATTTGACCATGGAAAATGCATGAATTTGGGCCAAATCCTCTTAACTTATTTTCTTATTGGTGAATTCATTTGCATTAAACTTCATTGGTGAAAGTGACATTGACCACCAAAAGGCATGCATTCAGATGAAATTATTTCAATTTGTGAGCAAAACATCTCAAGATGCCTTTCTATTTACTTTCACCAATGAAATCACTCCAACACATTTTTCTGGTGAATTCAATGATTGATTTTTATTGAAATCATTTGCTTCATATTTGCTGGTGAAGCCCTCTTAGATTATTTTCACCAGTGAAAACATACCTTCCCAACAATCGTAATTCAGAGTTCAACTTTTAAATGCTGGTAAATTATTTGATTTTTCCCTTGTTGGAAAAAAACTTGCTTTTTAATTCCATGGGTGAAATCATTCTTATTTATTTAAAATAGTGAAATTATTGGAGAGAACAAAAATCAACAAAGATTAAAAAAACCATAGTTAAAATACATAATTCATTTTATACTTGGATTATATACAATAAAATCCATTGTGGCAAAATTTCCAGTACTTTTGGTGGATCTTGGGGTATTCAGTTTATCTGGATTTAATCAACCCTAGGCCTTCATCCATTGGGCTCAAATATCACCTCCACTAGCTGCATTATATGGTACATTTGATTCAATAGCCTCCTTCTGATCTCTTTCTGCCCTTGCCCATTCTTCCTGCTCCATAAGACTCACACTGGTAGTCTCATACACTACAACTGCCTTGGCCCAAAAATCTTCATCTATCATCAAAGGATACTAGAATGAATTAATAATGAAATGCAATGTTTGGATTTGGTATAAGATGATGTGATTGGATCTCTAGAAAATTTTGTACAAGGATGACTCAATGTAGGTGAGCCTTTTCATAAATGGAAATACCTACTCTTCTATAATTGGCTCTGCCCAACTATCAATCTCAGAGGTATCCTCTGTGAACTCTTTCCATGTTGCCTCCAACTCTTTCTTTGATAAGATATCCCCCTGATCATGAGTGAAGCTCGAGAAGCCATCATCAAGTACAGCCTCAAGTAAATGATAAAAAAATATTACTCCTTCTCATACATATCAAGTAGCTTATAGTCCTCTCTAACCAAATCCAACCTAAAAAAATAACTACACAACATTATCCTGGTATTAGACCAAGATCGATCCATCTCACTCATGGGTTTACATAGAATGTTAGCTTGAGCTAACGACTAAATATTCAGTGCCATATCCAATTTTGGTTCTAATTGCTCCTTGACATATTGTAATGCTTCCATACCAAATATTATTACTATTCATACCTCTTGAAGATACAACAGAACCAAGAGTGCTTTTGCTGCCCATTTTGTGTAGTCTTTAGTAAAAAGAGTGAGATTCCTCTATCTTCTCCTTGGAGAACCCTACTGATTGTGTGGTTTTTTTAGCCAACTATTTTTTAAAGAATATTGTTGGGTAGTTAATGTCTTCACCTACTATTCAGCTTCTTCCCATACTTTCTAATGCTCCTAGACTGCTTTATCTAAGTCATCCAATTTTCTCTACCAATGCTTTGGCTCTGATTTTGCTATCTCCAGTTGTGCCCTATTTTCGGCCACAACCTCTTCTAACTCAACAATATTTGCCTCATCCTAAAAAAATTTCTTGCAATTCTCACCATGCAATTAAAGCAAGCTCATATCCACCTGAATATTCTCCATATTCTTTGTAGTATCAATCTCATTAGGTCCTCTATATTGACTTCATAAGCATATTCACTTAGATCCATATCTCCTTGGGGCTTCTGGACCTGGGGGATCATCTTTACAGTGTTGGACTCCATAGATTCAGGGTCAAAGGAGACCTTCAACATCTTTACTAGAGATTAAACCTCTTTTTTCTTACAGTTTTTTAGTTGCTATGATGAAATCTTGTAGGCTCGACTTATTTTTGCTGCAACAGGATGTTCTGGCACTTCTATCTCTAAATCTGGTAGCACCTGCAACTCCAAAAATTAAAAAAAGTTAAAATGAGCCTACTGAGGGTTTGGATCAAGAAAGGAAGTAGAAATGGGAACAATTTATGGAATGGAGATGGTTGAAAGAATGGAAGTGAGAATTTTGGCTACAATTATACTTACTCAAGGAGGAGCTTGTGTACTTATAGCCATGGTAGAAATTACTAGAATGGATGATGGAGGGAGTGAAAATGGATTGGATGTGGATGCAAAAAACTGAAATAAAGAGAAATAGAAGATGAGGGAATAGAAGAAGAGAGAGCATTGGTGACCAATAACTAAGAACTAGGAGGTGAAATGGAAGTGGAAGGTATACCAAATGGGGGTGAATTGAAATCATTCTGGAAGGCAACCTCCAGCATGAAAAGGTGCTCTATAGAAAAATATGGAAGGAGAAATGGCTTGCCAGTAAATCTAAAAATTCATACAATGATGGTTTGCATCAACAAGAAAATATCATCTTTCTCCTTCGTGATGACCTCCTCTATCATCACCCTTGGCACTCTCTTACATGTGTTGAAAATAAGCTCCAGGTTGGGGCCCAAGAACATTCGATTGAAATTATAATATGACTCCTTCCTGGAAAAACTCAAATTCCATAATCAAATTGGTAGTTTCCTATATACCTAATCAGTCTGCATGACAACTGTAAATGAAAAATGTTGGTGCATGTGGAAAAAGAAATATCATGCTAAAAATTAGGAATGTCTGAATACTACCTCTTATCCACTTTGCACTCACTCTAACTAGGTGTGCATTCTTTGAGCCACATTAAAATAAAATCGGATTCGTGCTTACTGTCATTGCTACCAGAGCATATAATTCTACCTGTAAAATACATTGTACAAGTATCGCTTGCCATTTATGCACCATAGAATCAGTAGGAAGACCAATCACCTAGGCCAACATGGAAAACATGTCTAGACTCTTAAAATATATTAGAGGCTTTGGCAAAGCCGACAACTCTCCAAACTGTGGTATTTTTATCAGCTGATTCTCCATTAACTGGTGCAATTCCACAGTCGACTTGTACCTCTCATCTTGCTCACTGAGATTTAACTTTCTAAACATAATTTCTGGAGGAGGCCTAACCTCACAAGCAAATGTTTCTCTAACTGCATTAGATGAAATGCTAAATAATCTATATCCTTTTGCATTCTTAACAACTATTGTGATAGGGTTATAAAATTTTTAAATAGCTAGAACTATTTTTGGGCAAGCATGAATAGGTGTACACACATACCAAAAAAATATGTGCATGATTCACAATAGTTAACATAATTTTTGGCATCAAGCCTTGTCTGACAATAAATTCTACATCCTGACATAATTTTTCCATACCCTTGTTCAAAATGATGCAATCACCAATCTGAGCTAGTGCATCATAATATGGATCAAGCTCTTCTTCTTCATTTTGCTTGGTTTTTTTAGCTTTCTTGCCTTTTACTTTTTTACATTCTCTTTGCGTCGGTAGTTTTATTCCCCATATTCATCCTTTAATAATTTTACTTCAACACTGATAGTTTTGCAATGAAGCACCAATTCAACAAAGCTAAGTGATGATCCTACAATGATCTAGAGAAAATACTCTTGATATTTTTTTGTTTGCAAGCTTTCAGCTTGCCCTATTTATAATTTTTGCTTCCAACTACCCGATTTAATGCATGTGGTGTGCCTTGAGAAATTTGGGTGAACGTGCTCCTTGGTTCTCTCACTCGACATGATTTCTTATGATTTTTAACTACCAATAACACCCTTGAACTGTAAATACTCTTTGAATGTCATGCCCAATCATTTTTTTACTTCAAAGATTGTAATCTAGTTATTTAACGACCAACTCCTGGAATGATAAATGCCACATATGCATGATGGAAGCACTTTTAAAGGGTAAAATTAACTTGATCTCATGCACTTAACTTAATTTCACTTCGAAATTAGCTCATGCTAGTGAAGAATGCTTTTTTAGACGACTTGCTTTTCTAGAGATGTCAACTAGGGTGAAAATAACATTTTGCAACTAGTAGTTTCATTCAACTAGAGCTCCAAAATACCTTCCCATGCTTTCACTGCCAAAAACTACCTGTTTGGCATTTTTATATTAATTTATCATGCCCAAAAAAATATTTACTACCGAAAAAGAAAGCTTTTAATGCAACTGAGAGTCTTTGCTAAAAAAAGCAAGGCAAAATTTAATTTCACCCCCTTCTAAAAATAATCTCACCAATTAGAGTAGTCTAAAGGCATGTGAAATTTATTTTCTCATCTTGAGTTTTCGCCCTGAAATTTACTATTGGTGGAGTGAAAAATATTTTCACCCTGAAATAAGATATGCAGGGTGAAATACTTTTTTTAAGATGAAAAACGTCTTCTTTTTTCTTTTGTATTTTCTTTCTGGAAATAAAAAATTGGGGTACATTACAATCCTATGTTCACTTTTATTTTAATGTTTTCACCCCAAAAAAATGACACAAGGGCTTTAAAATATTTTTGGGATGAAAACACCTACTTTGGGGTGAAAATAAAACTACCATTTTTTTTGCATAAAAAATAAACTTTAAACAAAACTATGTACATATTTACATTTGTAATCTTGATTTTTCACTTGTAGTAGGCCTTCAAGTGAAGACCATTGACTAGAATTGGTAGCACATGGTCATCCATATCCTACAAATAAAATGAGTTACCTTGATTGACATCAAAAATATGGAATGGGCCTTCACAAATCACCTCGAAATTGTGATGCTTGCCCAACTTTACCTTGTTCTCATTCCACTTTAACACCATATTGCCCACCTTGAATGCTTTATTAGAAGTCTTCTTACCGAACCTCTTCTTCATCATCTGGGCATGTTCCATGAAGGCATTGTATGCTTTCTCCCTTTATTCCTCCATTTGTAAAAGCTGAGCCAACGTTACACTCATGGGGTCAAATTCATCATATTCACCATCAAGTAAGTGCAAAAATTAAAGGGTTGGTAATTCAATATGAACAGGTAAGACTACTTATTTACTGTACATGAAGGAATAGGGGGAATTTTTGGTAGATTTTTTACTAAGATGCAATCAGTCCATAAGGCTTGGTTCAAGAGCAAGTGCTAAATTTGCTTTTGGTCACCAAGAGCCCTCTTCAAAATCTTGAGTAGATTATTGTTCATGGATTTGGCCATAACATTTCCCTATGGATAATAATTTGATGAGTTTTTTAAATAAATACCATACTTATCCATGAACTCACTAATTTTGACATCGATGAATGGAGTTCCATTAACTATTATAATTGCATTTGGGATGCCAAACCGAGTGATCAATCCTTCAAGGAATGTGATGGCCACCTCCTGGTTTGCTTTCTTGGTTGGGATTGCTTTATCCCATTGAGTGAAATAGTCAGTTGCACTTAGAATATATTTATGCCCAATAGATAAATTAGGATCAATAATCCCAATAAAATCTAAGCCCCATTGTTGAAATGATGCTTCTACTTGAATCGGATGAAGGGTTAAAGATGCATTTTTGCTTCTACCAATATACCTCTAGCATCTGTTACGAATTTGACTAACTTTGAAAGCATATGCAAAGAGAGTGGACCTAAAATAACTTGCTTTGATTATATTCAATGCCATGGGTCTCCCTGCATGGTGGCCTCCTGACAATCCAGAATGAAATTCTTCTAGGATTTTTTGCTTCTTTGATTCTTTGATGCACCTAATAAGTACTCCATCAATATTTTTGTGGAACAATCCATTTGGAAACATCACATACTTGAGATATTATAGTCTAAATCTCCTTCTCTGTGAAGTATTGAGATGTGAAGGGCACATGCATGTGAATATGTCCTTATTGGTTATGTTGAAAAAAAAGGTTGTATGGAGAAAACCTTAGTATATATAAATAAACTGTTATTATTTTTGAATTCTTTATCAGATTTTATGGCATCCCTTTTCAACACTTTCACTCATTTTACCTCTAGATACTCCAATTTTACATCTAAAAAATAGTCATTTTGATCTAAAATTAAAACTTTAAATTTTAAAAAGGAATATTCCCTAGAATGGTGATAAACTTGAGGCACATATGTGCATGCCCACATTAGCATAGGACATTAAAGGAGGAAATTTTACAATTTTATTTTTTAAATTTTAGCTACAACCTTTCCATCCCAAGTGTTTTACTTAGAGGGTTGGTTTTCCAAAGCCCTCTCAGCCATTAGACCATAGGAGGTATCAAGTTCAATTCCCTCCTATGTTAATTCCTTTTAAAATACATTGATGGTGTCAATATGCATGATGTGGCAACTTGTGATGACATTGCAACTTATGATGATGTGGCATATTATGATAACATGGAACCTTATGGTGATGTTGTATTACATGAAATCACCCTTTTGGATAGTTATAGTGATGTGGAAGATCTGTATAAATAATATATAGTAGTCTAGATAATTGATATGGTGGTTTGTGTTACTGAAATGGAAGTCCATACAACTAACATGGTCACTAATGCATAATTTCTAAGATGATACATGGTAGTCCATATAGATGATATGATAAAATATATAGGTGACTTGGCAACAGGTACATAAATCTTGAGGTAATATGTAGTTGCTAATATGGTAGTCCATATAGCTGAATTTATGGATAATGCATGAATCTTAAGGTAACAAATAATAATCCATAAAAGTGATGTGGCATAACACATGCTAGCTAGTGGAGGCATTCACTCAGTTGATGATGCAACATGAATCCTGATGAAACACATGGTAGATGATGTATGGGATAATGCAAGTGCTAATATAACATGCTCTGATTGCTCTAATATGGTAGATCATAAAACTATGCGGTAGGCCATAACCACTAGTCATGTATAGTTATATGTTAGGTTAATCACATTTTACCAACTCATCAAAATTTATAAGTAGCTTACATAGTCAATAATAGACTTGGTAATACATAATATATAGAGTGAATTAGAAAGTGACAAGTGGTACAATATGGTTTTTATATTAGATATAAAATTAGATCATGATAAATGATATCTTATCATTTTTTAATATGCTACATAGTCAAGGTATGCTTGGCACCCATCAACCACCACACAACAACACATTGTAGCCTCTCAACTGCTATAGGTACTAAAAGTTTTTATAAAAATTCAAATATTTTAGAGGTATTTTCTATGATTTTAGGAAAAAACATTTGGGTCCATAACATTTGTATACAAAAGGAATTATAGTAATTATTTTAAATGACATATTTTTTTAGAATGCTATATTGGTGGTGTTCTTTTTGTTCCTTGTTACATGTAGATTTTTTATACTAGAAAAATAGTTATGTATCACCATGTTCCCTTGTTGATTGGTCCTCACTATGCTTCCTTGATGATCAATATTGAATATCTACTCCAAAGTAAGGGGTTAATCAAATATATGAATGAGGAACCTTGTGATATTGATCCTGTAGAAGTGGAGTAACTCTATAGGGATAAAAAGGATGAGGCTCATGTTGTTAATGCTCTTCATGTTGATAATGTATATGACACTCATGTTAGTAGCACCATAAATCCTAAAGTGTTGTTTAAGAAATTTTAGGGGCTATGTGATTGAATTGACTCCACACAAATCAATAGATTGGAGGTTGATCTAATAAGATTATCTGTAGAATCAATTGATAATATCAATGAGCATATCAGTCAATTCAAGAAACTATAATAGGATATTTAAATTGCAAGAGGACTTCCCAAGAAGATAAGAGAAGGATATGAAGCCTTGGAGACAAAAAGGAACACCAAACTACTTAGAAATATTTTTTAAAACATACGATATAGTTACTATTATCTTTGAGGTATTTTGTATGCACTTTCTATATTCTCCTACATCACATAATGGCAAGGTTCTAAGTACTTTTTAGACCATCATACTATAAGAAATAACCATAATGGTTATTATATTAATGATCAAGCTCATCCAAAGGAAGTTATTACCAAATATTAGAATGGCAAGAAACCATAATAGAATGAGAAGTAGCCCAAGAAGTCTATCAAAAATTCTACTCGTGAGTTTTACAAAACAAAAAGACACAAGATAATATTCTGACATATTCAAATAAATAAAATTGAGAAAGAAATAAGAAATAAGGTGTTGTTATTGCACTCTTATATGCACAAGGTGAGGATAACTTTGATAGAGAAATCTTATAATATTATTTAGAAATTCATTCTACATATTGAACATCCACTTATTCATATGATCAACATACAAATTTAGGGGTAACTAGACACATGAAAAAGCACAAACATTTCCTAAAGTCTATAACAAAGCACATACAGGGGAACATATTATGATTGAATATTATTCTTCATTATATCCTGCAATGTATGTAGGCATAAACATTGTATCTTTATCTTTTGATGAGATACTTCAAGTTTGTAGTGTTGGTCCTAACTTTTTTTATATTTATCACATTACTCATATAAATAAGAAGGTAGATTTTTGTACTTATAGATGGGTAATCAAGGATAAAAACATTAGGTTCAAAACTATTACTTCTACATATTCTGATGAGATTGACCAGATATAAAAGTTGATATAAAGACCTTCATGTTTGGCTTCCTATAGGAAGGAAATATTTGTTGCTATGGTTGAACATGTAGATAATGAAAACTAGAAGTGACATCATAGGATTGAGCATCTTAGTTATGGATCCTTGAAATACATGAGTCAACACCAAATTCCCATTGGGATACCTTGCAAATTCCCTCCAAGTGGTGAATGTGAGGGGTTCATTATGGGAAAGAATCATAGGCAGACCTTTCCAAAAGGAGTGTCAAGATATGCATATCATACCTTAGAGATAATACATAGTTATTTTGATAGACCTATGGGCACACCATATCTCCCAAGAAATAGAAATTTTTTTATTGATGATTTCTCTGGATATGTATGGTTGTCCACCACTTGTACTAGATATATATGGTTGTATACCATTTTTTCGTATAAATAAATGTGGTGAATATGTTTTCTATACTTTGTATGGTATTTTCTCCTTTTAATTTTTAGACGACAAGTTCTTTGCATGCAAAAACTTATGCATAGTACTTTCCTTTATTAAATTATGGGTAGCAAGTGTATTTACATTTTTTGATACATGAAGTAAGCCTTTAGCCAACAACACTCCATTGGAAGGTAATATTTAGATGGCCCATGTATTTATTAGATGACAACTTAATAATATATCATGACCTTGTATCTTCAAATGATCTTATTGATAGATGACCTTGAAAATGGATGAAAGGGGTAAAGTTAACTTTATATGGTAATATCTTATGATGACAACTATAAATAGATTTTATATATGAAAAGTTACATGATTATACAAACGTATTTAGATGACTCATTTTTTAGATGATAAATTTTCTCTAAATGATAGCTCTTCTCCAAATGATAATAATTTTCTAAACAACTCTAGATGACAACTCATCTCCAAACGATATCTCTAGATGATAACTCTAGATGAAAACTCTCTTTTAGATGATAGATCTTCTCTAGAATACCCAATTTTATAATGGAATAATTAGATAATGATAATATCATTAGACATCAAATTTTTTCAAATAATCCTATTTCATGATGACATGATCTTCATACAATAATTATCTTGTACAATTAATCTTGCTCCAAACTTATGCATATCCAAAATAAACAATGGTAGCAAAATACAAATAGGATGATTGCTAAAATGATCTCTAGTGCATTAATCTAGATGACAAAAACAAATAAGAACTCCAAATTTTCTTGCAAAACTAAAAAGCATAAACAAAATAAAAATATGTGTCTTTTCCTATGTTCATATGATGATAATGATTCTCTTTACTCCTTAAAAATGCATTCTTCCATGATGAAATTTCAATACCTCAAATGATCATGAGACAAAATAGATCAATTTTGCAAGGTTTTGAAATTCCTTTAAATATTACCTTACAAAATTGATCTATTATTTCTCATGATCCAGGATAAATGATAGCTTTGATACCATATGTTAGACCAATAGGGTGTTGGATAGAGTTTTATTAATAAAAAATAGTTAGTTTGGATAGTTGTAGCACCTTAAAATTGGTACAGTTAAACCATCTGTAAAAAGTAGAAATTTAAATTTTAACCTCGAAATCGCCGTTAACCGCTCACCTCATTTTTGTGCTTATTTTAGAGGTTGTTTTTACCGTTGGATGATATCATCATCGATATGATGATATCATCGTCGATCTGATGATATCATCCCAAATCGAAAGAATTCATCCGAAACAGAACGTCCAGACGATTTTGTCTCAAAACCAATTTTTTGCAATTAGCTTCCATTCCAACGACCTCTCCAACTTGGGCAGAAGTGTGTCTGCACGATTGGAGATTCCCACATTGGGTATCTCCTAGATTGGGATGATCCCCAACCTCATAACCTCCCCCTAATCCTATATAAACTGGTATTTTCCCAGTTTATCCCCCTGACTCCCCCCTGACTCCCTACATGGCTGCTTGGTTGATTATTTCCCTAAAATTTTAGTTTTTATTATGATCTCCTATCATTTGCATTTGTGTTTTCAAGTTTTTTTGTAGGATTTCACTGTGTTTCAGCTAGAGGTAGCTCGGATCGTCACAAGCGATTCAACTACAATTTTAGACGATCCTATCAAGATCGATGATGATCTTTTATGATTACAGATGATCCAGTCTGCAATTCAGCCTGGGGGCAATCAGAACCCTGAGTTTGCATTCTCTATCTCATTTTCCTTATTTATTGGTGCATTAGATTAATTTACTTTTGTTTTGCATCTTGGAGTTCATCTCATTTAGCGTAATTGCATGATAAAATTCAAAATAAGTTTTCAAAATAGTGCATCTCATTTAATTTGATATATGGATTTATCATTCAAACATCTATACTATTATTTCTATCATTTTGCATAATTCTTGCAATTGTATTTTTGGTTTTTGGTGTCTGTTTTCTTGATTACAGGTTTTTGACAAATTCTCTTGATGAATTCGCTAGGTCACTAATGATCTTGGATGATCTTAGATGATCTCCTATGATTTGGGATGATTCTGTACAATTACAGATGATCCTATCATATCTGGGATGATCTGGACTCTTACAAGCTTCAGAATCTTCATCAGACATCAAAAATCAGGTGTACTTTTCTCCATTTTATATATTCTTTGTATTCAATCACATTAGGATTCATTTATTTCTTCTGTCTTCATATAAATCAGAATCTTCATATAGAATAGCTTAGCTTCATTTTTTCCAACCTAGGAATCTGAATGATTGGACATAAAACGAACAAATCAAACCCATTCTCAACCTAGGCATAGAAACTACCACTCAAATTTTATTGGTGAACCCCACCATCCATAAAAAATTCACCTTTATACCCCTCCCTTGAGAGGCACGACCTTCAAAGGGCCTCTCCATTTGAGGTATTGTTCCATCCTTTTCTCACCCCCCTTTCGGGTACGGATCCTTTAGCCTAAAGGTAAGGGTGCAAAAAATTTGGGCGATACATTTTGGTGAACCCGACGTGAAACTAAAAACACCTTTTGAAAAAAACCCCCCAAAAAAAACACATTATTAAGAACATCTAGAATCATTAGAAAACTGTTAAATTTGTATATCATACTTAGATGGTATATTATAATAGAAAACGAGTTGTCTCCATAAATGTTGAAAATCAATTAACGACCATAGATATTACTTCTGTGCTTAGAGTACCTCAAACATATAGAGCCCAACCTTTGTGGGATGAACTTGATAGGATATTGGGTATTATTGAATCTAGATCTACAGAACTTAAGTAAATTATGAGGTTTGTCCTAGATATAATCCTGGATCTTGATCAGGTGACTTTGTATCATGAACTTCAAAGAGCTTTCCATAGGTGGTTAGCCGATAAAAGAGCATTTGTGTCTTCTAAATTATACACCTTTGAGGAATACCTTGAGAACGTAGTTATAGTACATAAATTTCTATCTTGTGTAGAGGATCAATAAGTCGTTCTTATGGATAGAAAGAGATGGAATAGACTTCCTAGAGCTGTGTTGTATCGAGAGTATTGCCATGAAATTTATTTTTACATGTCAGAGTTTGATATAGATCATATTACCATAACACACTTTGTCAAATTCATGAAAAACAACTTCCAATTTGAAGAGGAGAATTTAATGACTCTTGATGAACTTGACCCTATCAATGATATCCATAAAATATTCATAGAAAGCTAAGTGATTCTTTCTACTATTGTTTCTTAAAAATAGAATGTTGTTTTTTATTTTTATTCTCGTAAAATAATAATATAATAAAATAACACAAAAAAAAAAAAACAACAAAACATTTCCTTTTAAAGTATTATAGTAGGTATATAGTTAAAATATATACCTCTCAACCCTATCATATTCATATATATATATATATATATATATATATATATATATATATATATATATATATATATATATATATATATATATATATATAAGTATATATGTTTTCTAAAAACTAAGTTTAGCACAATGCCTAGACCTAGGAATGGAAAAAAAATTGAAGAAGATGAAGATTGGTTAGGAAGACCATTAACCGACCAAAATGTCCCTCCTGAGGACCAATTTTAGGAAGAAGAAACTCTAGACCAGCAAGAAGAAGAGCTTGCTGTAGGAAATGAACAAGAAGAAACTATTAGAGAAGGAGTATCCTCATCCCCTAAAATGTCTCCTAGAGGAGCTATCACTTTTGAGAACATGGAACAATTCTGGAAGTTCATTAACACCAATATTGGTGTTTTTAATAGAGCATCCCATATGGACAAGGATCAAATTAGTGACACTCAAGCAACTCTAGAAGAAGTATTTCAAACACACACTAATCCCTTATCCTTTATTGAACAAGAGAGTGATCAAGCTGGACCATCCAATTTGGATATAGTAGCTGCAATCCAGAGCTTACGACAACAACAGGTTACCCAATGATCTAAAGTACCTATTAACAATGCTAGGGTCATTCCCGTAGAAAAGAAACCATCATTTACTACTCTATTTCACCAAGCTCTTGATCAACATATCTCAAATCAACAAAAAACCAAAACAAAATTGAACACCAATTACCAACAATCTAAGGTACAACATAATACTATTACAAATCCCCTTCATAATACTCTTCCTACCAAAACTTTGCATAATAGAAATGTAACATCTAATCCTTATGTCACACCATCATACACTCATAGATCCCATACCTATGTGCCACCGAACCAATATGGTGGACAAACTAGCAATCTTGAAGCCATGGTGAAATAGTTAGTTTCCTGCATGGACCAGATAGATCCCTACCGTCCCTCGTACAATTATCGAGATATGTGTAGTCAGCGTTTAGATCCTATAGTCGTAGCACAGCCATATCCTAAACATTTTCCTATGTCTGTTATTCCCATATATAAAGGAATCGAAGATCCCATAGAGCATCTTCGTATGTTTAGGATAGCATGTCATGATATATCACATGATGACTTGTTATTACAAAAAATGTTCCCGAAAAGCTTGGGAGTAATGGCATTAGAATGGTATTATCAATTACCCACTAATTATTTGAGGAATTTTGAAGAAACTGTCAAGTCTTTTGTTCATCAATTTAGTGCCTACATCGAAAGATATGTGACCATTAAATATTTGTATAACTTAAAATAGGAAAAAGATGAATGCTTTGTTGATTTCCTAGCTAGGTGGAGACAGTTGATAGGAAAATTGCACTTTGTGTTACCTTATAGGGAGATGTTAGACATCTTTATTAATAATTTGCAAGAGCAACTATCTTACGAATTATCAACCACTACCTTGACCACCTTCGATTAGGCTATAGACTTAGCCCGAAGAGTGGAAGATGCTCTCATTAGGAGAGGCCAGCTTAAAAAGAGAGACGGTGAGAAAACATCCAAAAATCAATATAAGAATAAACAAGTTGTGGGTGATGGAGTCACCGATAGTAGAAATACTGCTAATGTTAATGCTGCAAAGATAGAGGAGAAGTTTGTACTGAAACCTCCTAATAGACCTCCTAAAGAATTTACTAGGTTAAATCAACATTTATCAATAATTCTACCACAATTATTAGAATGAGTTTTGATTCAATTACCAAATATTTGATAACCTAATCCAACTATACCTGGATACAAAGTAGATTTATACTGTGACTTCCATTGAGGACTTGGACACACTACCAACTCTTGTAAAATATTAAAACATAAAATACAGGACTTGATTGATAACAATGAGATGGAGGTGCAAGCCTTTCAACCTAAGTAAAATCCTCCTAATAATTTTCAAAAGAACACCCCACAAAGCCAGAATCAGAATGCCAATTAGTCATTGGACATCTTTCAACATCCCTTACCAAAACATGGTAAGGAGGTGGCTAGTCAATTTGAACATGATAACGTCCCCCTTCCTGCCCGATATGTAGGAACTATTAGTGGGCATTTACCTATTCATGATCTAGAAATATTTGACACAACTTTATCCGTGGTTACAACCAGGCCTCTATATAATATTTAGATACTTGATCTTAGTGATACAGAATATGAGACTGAGAGTGATAGGGAAATCACATCAAATCAATCGAATAGTTCTAAAGATGAATAAGATCCTATTCACCCTATCATAAGTTAGAAGATCCATTTCCAATAAGATTCACTACTAGACCATCATCTCACCGATTACTTTCTAATGAGATAGCTATAAACGCTAGACCAAGACCCATTCATCATTCACAAAATAATATTATGGGTACCATCGAAGCTGTTACTAGAAAATAGGCTCAAAATTCTCAACAAGATCAAATTCAGAATGGTGGATCAGCTCCATTTGTTTTGAAGGTTCCTAATAAAGGGAATCATTCATCTAATGTTCAACCTAAACCTCCTTATAATATTAATGAACAAATATCAAATATTACATCTAGAATTTCTCTCTTGGACCTTTTAAGATCTTCTCCTACACATAGAGATGAATTAATTCTCACATTAAGTCAGATGATGGTACCACAAGACATTCAATCTAAAGCCATGGTCGATACTCTAATAACTCGTGAAGTTGATTGTATTGAATTCTAGGATAGATACATACTGCAACATAGTTTACATAAATATAACCCCTTGTATATTACTGCCTTAATTGGAGATGTAGCAGTCAAATGAGTTTTGATTGATAATGGTTCATCTTTAAATATCTACACTTTTGAATTCTATCAAAGATTTGGGTTTAGAAGTGATGAAATGAAAAGAACTAATATGATCATAAAAGCTTTCAATTATGAAACACAAGAAACATGTGGAGTTATTACCATTCCATTGCAGGTTGGTCCAAGAACCTTGGATACGATCGTGTTTATTGTACATTGCCCTGCATCGTACAATATACTCTTGGGTCATCCTTGGATCAACGTGATGCGAGTTGTTCCCTCAAATTTACATCAATGTGTTAAGTTCAAATTTAAGAATCAGTTGGTTACCATTCATAGTGATCCAAGACCCTTTGATATGTGTGCTTTGGCAGAACCAATTGGAGTTCAATTTTACCCTACTCTGTCATCCACACATCCTAATTCTCATTATCCATATAAACATGTGAAAATCACACCTACAACGTCATCTACTTCTTCTCCATTAGTTGCACCTCCACATATAGCTCAACCATCTTCTGAAAAAACCACATTAGAACCTAAGAAAGATCCTAATACCACAACCAATGTCTCTTGTTCTACTCCTATAACTTCCATACCTATAAGAGACCCATCTATCGACACCTCTACATCATCTACATCCACCAAATTCATATTTTCCGCATCGAAAGACGTAGGGAATGTTCCTTCTACCTCTTATGCTCTTACTGACGATATCTTACCCGATCTATCTAAAATTCTTATATCAGAAGAAACCAATACTTCTATGCAAGATTCCCTTATTTTAAATAATTTTCCACCATCTCTTCATACCTTGGGCCTCCCACATCCTATGGGAACTATTTACCAAGTCAGGAGCTGTGCCTTTATTTATAAGGGATATGACTGGGGTAGAATACCTAGAAACATTAGAACTCATTATGATGGATATACTCGATGTTATTTTACTAATGAGTATATTAAAGCCAAACCTATAATGCTTAAATTGGGATATAAAGGGAAAGGTTTGGGAACTTTCCAGAATGGTATGAAAAAACCTTTTGAGGTAGAAGCGTGGCCCGCACAATGTGGTGTGGGATTATTTTATAGTAAGGGTCAGCCATTCCCATTTGAGGATGATGACCATCTTATATGTTACCAAGATTATTTAGATGAACGCGATGCTTCGCATTTAACGAATAAGACATTCACATTTAATATGTTGCTATAGCTTATCTTGAGATGATCGCTGAATTCGATGATGAGTTGGAGGGAGATATCTTTCACGATGTCTCCGTTGAGGAATTATTACATAATGGATTTTATTTTGATGGCTCTATACCTAGTATAGCCCAGCTTGAGGCCACGACTCCTCAAGACAAATTATCCAAGCTAACCTTGGAAGAATTACAAGAATTGGGCGTTTCACCCACCCCACATAACTTTGAGAGATATCTACACATGGAAGTAGAAAATGTCATAAAAATTAACATTGGAACCGATGATAACCCTCACATAATCAACATTGTATCAGAATTGAGTCAATAAAAATAGGATAAATACATTATATTTCTTAAAGAATATGAAGATGTTTTTGCTTGGACATATGAAGATATGCCAAGTTTAGACCCTTTTGTAGCTATGCATCACTTAGTAGTGCATTCGGATGCTAAACCTGTTAAGTAGAAGCTTAGAAAAATGCATCTTAAAGTGGCCTTACTAGTCAAAGGGGAGTTAGAAAAACTCTTGAATATTATTTTTATACAAGCCATTGATTATGCTGAATGGATCTCGAATGTAGTTCCAGTAACTAAGAAAGAAGCTACTAAGATTAGGGTTTGTACATAATTTAGAGATGTTAATGTTGCATGCCCTAAAGATGATTTTCCCCTTCCCAATATGGATCATATCATTGATTTTACTTCTAGGAGTGGAATGATATCCTTAATTATTATATTTTTTGGTTATAATCAGATCAGGATAACTCCTGAAGATCAGGCTAAAACAACCTTTATTACCCCTTGGGGGACTTTCTGTTGGAAAGTGATGCCATTAGGTTTGAAGAATGCAGGTGTAACCTATCAAAGAGCCATGACTTATATATTTCATGATATGATGCATGATATACTACATGATTATGTAGACAACATTATAGTGCGTTCTACTGAAGAAGATCCATTTAGATGACTTGATAAAAGTATTTGATCGATTAAGGGAATATCTTATCCGATTGAATCCAGCCAAATGTATATTCAGAGTTAGGTCAGGTAAATTATTGGGGGTTATAGTTTCTTTACTTGGCATCAAAATTGACCCTCTCAAGATTACGACTATCACTGATATGCTCACACCTACAAATATATCTGAATTATGAAGTCTATAAGGTAAGCTTCAAGCTATCTGTCATTTCATCGATAAGCTAGCAGATAAAACTGGACCCTTTCTTAAGCTTATTAAGAAGGATGTCTCTTTCCATTGGGACGACGAATGTAAGGAAGCATTTGAACTCCTCAAACAATATCTTCTTAACCCACCTATACTTTCGTCACCTAAACTTGATCGCCCATTTATCTTGTATATTTCTGCTTTAGATTTTGCTTTAGGAGCTATGTTAGCTCAACTTGATGATGAGAAAAGAGAGCATGCTAATTATTACATTAGTAGAACATTAATTAGTTATGAAACCTGCTACATAGAATTAGAGAAGTTATGTATAGAAGTCATATTTTCTACACATAAACTACGCCATTATATGCTCAGTCAAAAAACATACGTTGTTGCTAAATCCGATCCCTTGCGGTATCTCATGAGTCGACCTTATTTGTCTGGTCACACAACAAAGTGGGTTCTTACTCTAACCGAGTTTGAACTCACATTTATAGAAAAAAAGTCTGTTAAGGGTCAAATCATAGCAGATCAATTAGCTGCTGCACCCTTAGAGTCCACCCATCCCCTCGTCATTGAGTTTCCTCACGAATGCATTAACCTAGAGGCAGATAATTCAGAGCAATGGTACCTATACTTTGACGGAGCCCGATGTATGAGTGGGGCTGGTGCAGGTATTATTTTGATATCTCCATAGAAACATCTCATACCTCTATCCTTTTAATTAACGTTTGCCTGTACTAATAACACTGCTGAATATGAGGGTCTAATCCTTAGATTATGAGCTGCCCTAACATTGAAAATTAAAAATCTATTAGTTTTTTATGATTCTCAACTTGTTATAAATTAAATTAACGATGGTTATCAGACCAGAGATGATAAATTGCACCCATATAAAGCATATGTATTACAATTAATATCTTTATTTGATCAAGTTACCTTAGAAGCTATTCCTAGAACTAGCAATCATGTGACTGACGCTATGGCCGCAACTGCATCTCTTTTACCCTTGGAGTTAGATGACGAATATGCTACCATAATTATTCGTCAACTCCATGAACCCACTTCAACTAAATCATGTTTGGAATATTTGGACGTGTTTTTAATCAACGAAACTATTCCTGAACTTTGGTACACTAACATCCTCAATTTTTTTCAAAATGGGACATTCCTTGAAGGTTTTAATAGAAACCAACATTGATTATTACGTAGACAAGCAAGTCGCTTCATAATAATTGGCAATACGTTATGTAGGAGATCTTTTGAAGGTATCCTATTGAGATGTTTGAATCTAGAATATTCTAGATCAGCTTTGAGTGAAGCCCACAATGGATCTTGTGGGGGACACTTTAGTGGTAGTGCCATTGCTAAGAAGCTCCTTAGGATAAGATATTTTTGGCCTACCATGGAGAATGATGCACATGATTACGTGTGCCATTGCGACAAGTGCCAAAAACATGCTGACCTTATCCATGCGCCTACACAAGAACTACAGGCTATTTCATATCCTTGGACCTTTTCAAAATGGGGCTTAGACATCATCGAAAAAATCAATCTTGTGTCATCTAATGGACATAAATTCATCATAACTACCATAGAGTATTTTACGAAGTGGGTCAAAGCTATGCCCTTAGATTCTTGCACTGGAATGCAAGTTTCCAAGTTTCTTCTTAATCAAATTATTTGTAGGTTTAGAATTCCTGCAAATATCATCTCGAATAATGGAACTTGTTTCAAAAACAAAGATGTAAAGAAACTATGTCAAAAATATAAAATTCAACATCGTTGGTCCACTCCCTATTATCCTCAGGGTAATGGCCAAGCAGAAGCATCTAATAAAACATTAATTAAAATCCTTAAGAGACTGGTCAATAAATCTGGCCATGATTGACACATTCAATTATATCCTTCTTTGTGGGCTTATCAAACTAGAATTTGTACTCCCACGGGTACTTCACCTATTGTTTTGATTTATGGCACTGAAGATGTTTTTCCCTTTGAACTAGAAGTTCCTTCTTTGGCTCTGCTACTTCAAGATGCTGAAGTAGGAGATGAATATCGTGCTGGAAAATTTAGTCAGCTAGAAATCCTAGATGAGAAGCACATTAATGCTTTGGAGCATCTTTGTGCCTACCAGAACAAGCTCAAACGAGCATATCTCAAGAAAGTTCTTAATCTATACTTTGAGATCGGTGACCTCGTCTTAAAAGAAAATAAAAAAAATACTAATGCAACTAAAGACCTTAAAGGCAAATTCGAGCCTAACTGGCTTGGGCGATATATTATCACTGCTAAATTTGGATCGGGAGCATACAATTTAGCTACCTTAGATGGTAAATATCTTAAAGAACCTATGAACATTATGCATTTTAAGCGCTATTATGCATAAATATGGCAATTTCATCACTATATATATTATACATATTGTCTCATATTAGTAATTCATATAAAAATTTCAAAAACAGTAATATTATGTATTCTCTCAATTCATAAATTAAAATCAAAATATAAAAAAAAATCAAAATCATCAAAATCCTCAAAAACATCTTCTATTTTGCACCTATCAATTCTTGAAGTATTGCATTTATATTTTCAGTTATTTTGGATAAATTAGCATTTATCTGGAATCCCTCACTTTCACACTCACATGAATAAATATCTTGATCTTATTTGGTATGATTATTAATCTCTCTTATATCGAAGTCCACAGTTGAATTAAATAAATTTTTGAGCATAGAGAACTTATCTTGTTATTTACTTGAACCAAGTACACCTTTTCACATTAAAATGATTTCATTACAAATTCAAAATGATGCTACACAGTAGAAGTGGTCTCTTGAGCGAAAATTTTCCCCTGCTATCCTATCATGCACATGGTCTAGAATATTTGAGAATTGACAAAAGGACAAGCTCACCCCTGTCCTAAATAAAAATCCCTTGCTCTATAGCCAATCCGAGCAAGTATCCCTAGTATAGGAAAAAAAAGAAAAAGAAAAATAAAATCAAGAAAAATCATGAGAAAAAGAGAAATTATTTAGAAGCATTATTTCAGTATCATTTTGTACCATCTCAGCAATATTTCAGCATTATCTCAGTGTCAAGCAGAAAAAAATATATATAGCAAAAGAAAAGAAAAAGCAAAAAGCAATAAACCCTTCCCCCCCTTTGAAAGAAGGAAGTGTGAAGCTTGAATCCTTAGAATTCTCAATTATTCGAAAACTATGAGGTAAACCCCATAACAAGTGATTTGTACCCAACTTGCTTAACATTGGGTAACTCGTAGCATGGTGATATGTTTGTCACATTAGCGACCTTTTGTACAAACCTATGTCCGCTTATGGATCAGCTAGCTCTTGATGACCCGACTTACATAGTAGTCTGGTATGGTTACATGCATATAAATCATGGTCAACGAACACTCATTTGGTTAATTCAAATTTCTTGTATCAAATTATCTTGCTCAAAATCGGTAAATGAACATTACAAATTGCACACACATTTGTGTTTGACAGATTTTTGTATCATTAAGATAGATCAAGATCGACAATGAACTCACATATGCACATGGGGTTCCTTATAAATATCAATTTTGTCTTTGATATAATTTAAAATATTTATTCAAACTTCTGGAATAATTTGAATTTCATACTTGAGAATATCTGCTTAGTGTAAAATCAATTAAATACATTTTTTTCAAAAATTCAAAATTTTCATGCAAAACATGTTCAAAAATCTAGCAATAAAGTCACATTTATATATTTTTGACTTTCCCAATGACGGTATAGTTCCTAAACCTAAATTGGAATTTTATGCCTAGTGTAAGTCCTTATTTTTATATTTTTTGTTTATCTCAAAATCAAAAATCAACTATGCAATAAAACTATTATATCAATTTATTCTTTGGATTTCACGATGATGGTGTAAGTCTATACCTAAAATTCTATGCCTAGCACAAACCATCGTTCTAATTTTATTTCCCATTTATTTAATCCATAAAAGCATATGGCTTAAATCATTATGTTACACAATTATGCTTTAAAAAGAATGAAAACTTTCCTATTTCATTTCATTATGTCAACATTCATTTTTTTGCGATGATGGTATAATTCCTAGGGAATTGTTCAAATTTCTATCATACTTAGGAATTTTATGCCTAGAAATAATCATATTTTTAATATTTCATGCATGATATTTTCATGGAAATCTAAAAACAAATCATCACTATCATCATTTTTCATCATTACAACACAAAGTCTTAAGAAAGTCTCTTAAGCACCCTTTTACTTTTAGCAATATTTCTCTCATACTAGGATTAGCTTGATGACCTAGCGAGCGGCGAATCCATGAAATGGTCATGTAACAATGACAATGTCCTTTGAAATTATTGTTAGAAGTCATTTTATTTTCATCAAAACACACCACAAAAACTAGTTTGTTTACGTCATATTATTTCATTTAATTTTATAGCATGACATAAAATTATAATATTTTTAATGACATAATTACATGAATAGTCAATCAACAATTAAAATATTAAAGCATCATAAAACATGTGCACAAGTCATATCACAAAAATAACATCATATATATATCAAAAAGTATATACATCATATCAAAATGGATTGGTATGCCACAATCTATACCCTAGCATACTCAATCATCTCAAAAATAGTCTATGTACAATGTGCATCTAGTCTCAAGAAGACCTCAAGCTCTCAGCCTCATCTCCTCTCTTGCCCTAAGGTGGAGGAGGTGGTCCCATAAAATCCCATATTGTATCATGGGTCCTCAACGTCGATCATGATGATGTCCTCGATGACCCCATATTGATTTGCTTCACAATGCCGATTGGTAACTATATCCTTTGGCCTCTAGAACCAACTGGTAGTACACTCCTTGATAGAACACGGTCTGAGCAACCAACCACACCAGCTCTAGAATGCTCACCCCTCCACTCTAAGCCCTGATCCGTGTAGCCTCATCCTGTAGAGTCTACACTTGATATTTTAGGCGAGCATTCTCCACACGGAGAGCTGCCATCTTGCTGCTCTCCCCCACCTTGACAACCTTGCCCCTATCGATAGATGGTGGCCTATCCCTCTGCTAAGGAGGGAGTCTTTCTCTCCTCCTCTCTCTCCTCTCCTCCCTCCTCTCTGGATATTTCTATCTCTCTGAAGTCTGTGGTACTCTTCGAAATATCTCCTAAGGAGGCCATCATTGATCTCTCCCTCTACGACCCCTTGCTACATCAATGGCAGCCTAGCATCACTTTTCCATCCATTTCACTACAATGTGCATCAGACCCTATGCCCTTGTCATTCGAGGAGGGCGGATGCCTACATACCAGAAAATATTTCTATCTGCTATCCCCACATCATCCCCATCTAATGGCTGAATAGGGGCATTATCAACATCCTGACTCTAGAAACATTGCATATCTGGAGCCCTACTTAGTGTTGTATTAGCTCGCACAGTCTGAGAATATTCATAATCCATAAGAGTAGGGATCCCCTGCTGTAGATCGAACTACCTCAAAATTTGATCGTAGCAGTGGAGCTCAACCTCTCCCCACTCTGTCCTCAACCATATGACTCACCTGATGCGATCCAACTCCTATCCATCCTCTACCTACCCTGGATGCTCTCTCCATGGTCTCTAGGTGATCTGATCTAGGTTGAGATCATCCAGTAACCTTCGAGACATTGATAGATCTATCCGCCACTGTGACCCTCTCTAAAGCCACCAATAGAAAACTTGGGGTCTCTCCTAATCAAATCCTATTAGTGGAAGCCCTATCAGCCTCTGCACCTCAATGTGCTCCTAGTGCCAAACCTGTAGAAGCGATGTCAGCACCAGATATCGACCCCCCTTGTATACAACCCCATAAAGGATCCTATACAAGTGGCATAATACAAAGCTACCCCAAGAAAACTTATATTCATGGCCTCTCATGTCACAGACCACATTCGAAAGTATCCACGATAATTTGCATTCGCTCTGGTGGCATAGAAGAAGGCCACCCACCACCCCTACCAAAACCTGGGTCAACCGAGATGCCCTAGGCATCCACCTCAAAGCCTCGATGTTCACTTTGCCCTTCTCTAGGACAAAGCTCAGGTCCTTGCACAATCTCATCATAGCGTGGCCCTGATTTGCCGAAGGGGTCATGAGTCGACTGTGTATGGGGATCCTAAAGATCCTCCATATATCCTCTAGAGTGGGATTCATCTACCCTATTGGTAACTAGAAGCAGGATGACTCTAGGTACCATATCTCTGCTAGGGCTGTCAGTAGCCCCATGTCTATAGGAATTTGTGGCATCTCTGCAACATGCTACAGTCCTACCTCTACCAATCTATCTCACTTAGCCTGATCGAGCACAGCAAAATCATCTCTTAGACCTTTGTATTTCCACTCCCGACTCTTTAGCAATCCCCTCTACAAAATAAGCAATAAAACAACAAAAATCATTAGTACATAATCATTAAAAAAATCAATTAAAATCAAATCATCCCATAAAAGTTGATATCGCCCATTATTGGACGATATCATACCAAATTTAGATAAAATTGTCCTTAATAGGATGAAATCATCTTCGTTCTTCAATTTGGGGATCACCCCTTATTGGACGGGATCGCCCCTATTTCTTTGATTTTGTCCCTAGACGAAATCAACAATATAGAGACGATTTCGTCGATGGCCTAAAAATGGTCGCGATGCCCAAAAACACTTAAAATTCAAGTCAAAAATCAAGTAAATCAAGTTAAAAAACACAATAAACTAATTTTAGATCCTATTGGTTCGACTTTTATACACACCCTGTGAAGAATGAGCATGAAATCCCGATAACACTTATAAGGGATAAATCCCACTCACTTTAGGATCTTGCTAGATATCCAAGGTGTGAGTTACAGAGTTGGGTCAAATGTCTATTCACTCTTTTCCACTTCTGGAATAGTTTCAAGTGGACTGTCTGTTACCTTACAACGAGTTCCGGACTTTGGTTCAGTAATGTTTTTGGAATTGGTTATCTTTGTGGACACTCAGATTTACAATCAGTTCTTTGATCTAGCTCTTTATGTGTTAGTAGATTTAAATAAAAGACAAATTTAAAATAAAATAAAAATGGATCATTCAATCGGTGGAATAGAGAGAGTAGGGTAGGGCAAAAAGAGAAATTTATCTAACTTAGCTACAAAACCAAAACTACCAATTTTAGTTATACCGGTTAGCTTCACAATAGAACAAATCAAAGAGGAAAGTGTCCAACTTTCTAAGATCACCTTCCACTAAGAGCATAAGACAAAGACAAAAACAGATCTGAAAGAAAATCACAAGCAAAATGAAAGTTAGTTGAAATTGGTATCTCTCACCAGCAGCTTAGCTCGCACAGTGAGGACAGAGCAATTAGAACAGGCCTGAACCTTAAATCTGTAACTTTCCCTAGCATACAATATAAAAGAATGAAGCTTAGCAGCATATCCAATCCTGGTAACATAGATCTATAGCATAAGTTTCAATAAACTTTAATGAAATGAAAACAAAAGAAGATGAACTTATCACAGTCTGAAAGAGATTAGGCTCCTGGCCATGCTATCACAAAAAATGAAACTACACCAACTCCAGGTCCATAACAAAGCATTCAAACAAGATTTGAAAGAAATTGCTCCAATAACTTTTATTTCTAAGTTTTCACCTCTGGAATTTACATTCAAAAGAAGTATTTATAGACTCAGGACAAACCCTGATCTTTTTAGAAATATCTTCTTCTCAAACCCTAAATCTTATCCTCTAAACCTTACTACCCAGGATTTACAATATAAGGCCCTTTAAAAATAAACCCTAACCACTCTACAAATCTTAGTGCAGTTACTTGCCACAAATGGAGAAGGCACGATCTGATATTATTCTCATCCATCTATAATTGCAAGTAAATATCTTCATTTTCTGGCCGGTTGGTGCATCTACCGGGAACGTCTCATTAATTCCTCAGAGAAATTCGAATGAGTCACTGGTTTCTCTGACATTTTATCTTTGCAAAGCCACCTCTGAGTTGAAATTCTCTGCACGCCATTACTTTCACCATAAATTCTCTTGCTAAATGCGTCCATCGACAAATTTCGGTAATTATGTGTAGATATTTTCATTTTTTGGTTAATTTTTGACATATTCAAATTAAATGAGGCAGCTGCTTAGTCACTGTAAAGTCTCTTTGCGGCCAGATCTGTAAAATTTGGATGGACTAGAAATTCTCGGCATCCCCCATTTCTATCTGACGGCATTCAATTGATCTGCGCTTATTTTTGTCTTTTTTGCCATTACTTCTGCTAGTATGCAACTGCCAGCTCGCTTTCTGCAAAAGACAAACAAGGATTAGTATTTTAATATTATTAATTTAAAACCCTAATGTTCATTATATTTTGGCTTTATTTATTTTGACACGTATCGCGAAATCGTGACATTTTCCTTCACCCTACCTTTGTCTCAACTTTCCTTGCCGTGTCGCGATTTCACGATGTTCTTATGCCTTTGGCCTTCTTTCTTTGCTGTGTCGCGATTTCGCGATGTCACAATTTCACGACGTTCTTATGCCTTCAGATTTATTTCTTTGCTGTGTCACGATTTCGCGATGTCACAATTTCACAATGTTCTTATGCCTTTGGTTTTCTTTCTTTGCTATGTCACGATTTCGCGACATCGCAATTTCGTGACGTTCTTATGCCTTCGGCCCTCTTTCTTTGCTATGTCGAGATTTCGTGACGTTCTTTATGCCTTCGAATTTCTTTCTTTGTTGTGTCACGATTTCGCGACGTCGCAATTTTGCGACGTTCTTTATGCCTTCGACTTTCTTTCTTTGTTGTGTTGTAATTTCGCGATGTCGCGATTTTGCGACGTTCTTTATGCCTTCGGCTTTCTTTCTTTGTTGTGTCACAATTTTGCGACGTCGCGATTTCATGATGTTCTTATGCATTCGGCCCTCTTTCTTTTTTGTGTCACGATTTTGCAATGTTCTTTATGCCTTCGGCTTTCTTTCCTTGTTGTGTCATGATTTCGTGACGTCGTGATTTCGCGACGCATCTACGCCTTGGCCTTCTTGCACTTGTCTTCCTTCTTGCCCCTTTTGCTGTGAAACCCTGACATGTCGTGATTTCGTGACATGTCACAAAATCGCGACATGCTCCTTGCTATGGCTCTTCTAGTCCAAATATGTCGCGATATTGCGATGTTTCCCAAAATGGAAAATGTCGCGATATCACGACGTTTCCAAAAATGGAAAATGTCACGAAATCGCAACGTTTTCCCAAGTTACTTCCACTTAGCAAATTTTCCAAAAATAGTAAGTTGACTCTAATGATTTTGTTCATCTGTACTCTGAATTTTTTTACATATTAGTGAAAGATCTTCTTTACTCAGAATGACTCTAACATTTGAAAAATGAATTCTAAAATAAAACAAAGCCAGATGCAAGCCTACTTGGATATTTTGATGTAAGCAAAACTTTGAAAAGGAGGCAAGCAGAATATGGAATTAAAACTAGGAAAACATCAAGAGGGTCCCTATGGCAAAATGAAAGCTAAATATTTTCAAAGGATGGAATTTCATTTTTTTAGTGGGGGTGTGTTGCTTCTCAACAGATCCTTACCCACAACCCACGTCGGACCTCTGTTGATCTGTGTGTTGTTTCCACCATTTCGCCTATAGAGCTCTGAAATAGTGAAAGTGAACAGTAAAAATAAATTAGGGTTTTATCCTATTTTTCTTATTTTTATTTCAAAACGACATTTTTTAAATTTTTGCTTGTCCGCGCTTTTACCTCAAACGTTCGATTTGGGTAAAAACTCGGAGGGGGCACCATAGCCAAAAGTCGTACGATTCGACCTAGAATCGTTGTCTAAAAAATGGAATAAATTTTGGCTTTCTCGTAAAGCATGAAAAACTCGTCTTTAATGCATTTTTTCGGAAAATTCGCTAAAGAGGGGGAAAAATGTAGCACCCTAAAATTGGCGCAGTTAAACCATCAGTAAAAAGTAGGAATTTGAATTTTAACCCCAAAACCGCCCGTTAACCGCTCACCTCATTTTTCACACCATTTTTAGAGGTTGTGATCATTGGACGATATCATCGTCGATCTAACGATATCGTCATCGATCTGATGATATCGTCCCAAATTGGATGAATTCATCTAGAACAGAACGTCCAGACGATTTCATCCCAAAACCAAAATTTTGTAATTAGCTTCTATTCCAACGACCTCTCCAACTTGGGTATAAGCATGTCTACACAGTTGGAGATTTCCACGTTGGGGATCTCCCAGATTGGGATGATTCCCAACCTCCTAACCTCCTCCTAATCCTATATAAACTAGGATTTTCCTAGTTTATCCCCCTGACTCCCCCCCATCACTCCATACCTAGCTGCCTGGTTGATTATTTCCCTACAATTTTAGTTTTTGCTATGATCTCCTATCATATGCACTTGTATTTTTAAGTTTTTTTGTAGGATTTCACTGTGTTTCAGTCAAAGGTAGCTCAGATCATCATAGACAATTCAACTACAATTTTAGACGATCCTGTCAAGATCAACAATGATCTTGTATGATTATAGATGATCCGGTCTACAATTCAACCCGAGGGCAATCAAAGCCCTGAGTTTGCATTCTCTATCTCATTTTCCTAATTTATTGGTGCATTAGATTAATTTACTTCTGTTTTGCATCTTGGAGTTCACCTCATTTAGCGTAATTGCATGATAAAATTCAAAATAAGTTTCCAAAATAGTGCATCTCATTTAATTTGATATCTAGATTTATCATTCAAACATCTATACTCTTATTTCTATCATTTTGCATCATTCTTGCAATTGTATTTTTGGTTTTTGGTGTCTGTTTTCTTGATTGTAGGTTTCGATGAATTCACTTGATGAATTCATTAGGTCACTGATGATATTGGGTGATATCGAATGATCTCTTGTGATTTAGGATGATTATGTATAATTACAAATGATCCTGTCATATCCGGGATGATTTGGACTCTTACAAGCTTCAAAATCTTCATCAGACATCAGAAATCAAGTGTACTCTTCTCCATTTTATATATTCTCTGTATTCAATCACATTAGGATTCATTTATGTCTTCTGTCTTCATATAAATCAAAATATTCATATAGAATAGCTTAGCTTCATTTTGGCCAACCTAGGAATCTGAATGATTGGACATAAAATGAACAAATCAAACCCATTCTCAACCTAGGCGTGGAAACTGCCACTCAAAGTTTCTTGGTGAACCCCACCATCCATCGAAAATTCAACTTTATACCCCTCCCCCAAGAGGCACGACCTTTAAAGGGCCTCTCCATCCAAGGTATTGTTCCATCCTTTTCTCACCCTCCTTCCGGGTATGGATCCTTTAGCCTGAAGGTAAGGATGCAAAAAATTTGGGCGATACAATAACAAATTATCAACCACCTATTTAGGTGCAAATCTTGAATATCTAACCCTAACTATTTACATTATATAATAAATTCCTAAGATTTTTGAGAAACAAATCATATGTATACCAAACACTGGCTACTTGTGAGCCACAATATTAGAGGAAGTGCATTTTTCCTTAAATGTTAGCCATCTTGGTATGGCTAAAATTATAGCAAACCTATAAAAGTTGTTTTTTGGTCAAGGTTTATCAATGTTAAATTATAAGCATGATGTTATCTTAGTAGTGGTAGATCAACTGACTAAAATAGCTTACTTTGTACCTGAAATTCTTAAAGATAATACCCTTATTGTAGAAAAAATGATTATTTAACAACTTCCAGGTGATATCATCAACAATTCCTCATATCTATCCTATGTAAATCAATTCCTCATATCATCCTAAAGTATTTTTAGTAGAATGTCTATCCTCCCATTTTACATCAAAATTCTTAGTATTTATAGAGGTTTGCACCTCTATAATTAAATTCACATTAAAATAAAATTTTGTCTAGTCAAAGATCAAACAAAAACAATTTTCTTCTCATCAACAACAACGCACAAATTAGCACATTCTTTTGGAATCAATGATCCTGTTTTGGTGGAAAGTGCCTGGGAAATCAGCAAGATGGACAATGGAGAATTATGTTAGACATCGATGCATTGGAACACAACATCACATGCGAATTGGGAGCTTGAACAGTAAATTTTGGTTGCTACTTTGTTGTCTTGCACCTCAAAAATTCATTTTTTCCAAGAAGACTCAATGAAAATCAACTTTGCTTGGAGAAGGGGTAAAATCAGTGGATGACACCTTGAGAATGAACAAGATCATACCAAAATTAGGAACATAGCTTTTAGTCTTAGCAAATCTTCTACAACAATTCCAGACATCTCAATTCCATTGCCCCAAGAATTAAATTCATCAATCCTTTAGTCCTTCCCATAAAATATTCACGATGAAAATGCCTTTGAAGAAGAACTCGCTTGGATTTTCGTCATTAATTTCACAAATTTCACCCACTTTGAATTTTTGCCAAGAAGTGGGGTAAGAATAAATTTCACTGCCAAAAGGGGGTAAAAATGATGAATTTTTCTAGGAGCGAAAATACCCAATGAATGCTTTCACTGGCAAAACTGCCACTAGACAACTTTTTTACTCTTATTTCCATCACTAGGTAAAATTAACTTTAACTTTTCAAGATGTTTTTGCTAATATGTCAGGTGTAGATGAAGTTCATTATTAAATTGGGGAAAAAATATTTAATTTCACTACCAAAGGAGGGTAAAAGTAAATATCGCCTCCACTTGGGGTGAAATTGACTTTGACTTGTACATGTTTTCATTCAACTGACAACTGTTTTTGTTCTAAAATCAACCAAAAATAGCAAGTCACCCAAAATAGACGTAAAATTAAATTTGACCATGGAAAATGCATTAATTTGGGCCAAATCCTCTTATCTTTTTTATTGGTGAATTCCTCTGCACTGAACTTCATTGGCAAAAGTGACTTTGATTGCCAAAATGTATGCATTCAGATGAAATTATCTCAATTTGCCAGTGCAACATATCAAGATGCCTTTCTATTTACTTTCGCCAACGAAATCACTCCAACGCATTTTGTTGGTGAAATCAATGCTTTTTTGCATTGATATATTTTGCTTTATCTTTGCTGGTGAAACCCTCTTAGATTATTTTTTCCAATGAAAACATACTTTCCCAACAAACATCATCCAGAGTTCAACTTTTAAATGTTGGTAAACCATTTGATTTTTTCCTTGCTAGAAAAACACTTGCTTTTTAATTCCATGGGTAAAATTATTATTTTTTATTTAAAATAGAAAAATTATTGGAGAGTAAAAATCAATAAATATTAAAAAAACCACAATTAAAATATATCATTCATATTATACTTGGAATTTTTACAATAAAATCCAGTGTGGCAAAACTACCAAAACTTTTGTGGCTCTCGAGGTATTCAGTTCATCTAGATGCAATCAATTCCAGTCCTTCATCCATTGGGTTGAAATCCCACCTCCACTTGCTGCATCAGATGGTACATTTTATTTAGTAGCCTTCTTCTACTCTCTTTCTGCCCTTGTCCATTCTTATTGCTCTATGAAACTCACATTAGTAGTCTCATACATTGCAACCACATCGACCCAAGAATCTTCATCGATCATCAAAGGATACTGGAGTGAATTAATAACAAAGTAGAATGTTTGGATCTAGTCCAAGCTAATATGATTGGATCTCTGGTGAGGTTCGTACAAGGATGACTCGATGTGGGTGAGCCTTGTCATAAATGGCAATACTTGCTCTTATGTAATTGGCTCTATCCAGCTATTGATATCAGAGGTATCCTTCATGAATTTTTTCCATGCTGCCTCCAACTCTTTCTTCAATAATATATCCCCTAATCATATATGAAGCTTGAGAAGCCAATGTCAACTACAACCTCAAAGTAAATGAGTGAAACAGATCACTCCTTCTCATACACATCAAGTAGCTTACGGTCCTCTCTAACCAAATCCAACCTAGAAAAATAACTACATAGTGTTATCCTAGCATTAGACCAAGCTCGGTCCATCCCACTCATGGTTTTACATCAGAGGTAGCTTGAGATAACGATTGAATCTTTAGTGCCATCTCCAATTTTGGTTCTAATTGCTCCTCGACATATTGTAATGCTTCCACACCAAATATTATTACTATTCATGCCTCTTTAAGATACAAAAGAACCAAGAGTGCTTTTGCTTCCCATTTTACATAGTCTTTAGTCAATATATAGTGAGCTTCCTTGATCTTCTTCTTGGAGAACCCCATTGATTATGTGGCTTTTTCAGCCAGCTAATTTTGTAAAGATTTCAGTTGGGTAGTTAATATTTGCACCTCTTGTTCAACTTCCTCCCATACTTTGTGATGCCCCTCGGATGCTTTCTCCAGGTCCTCCACTTTTAGCTATCAAAAATTTGTCTCTCATTTTTCTATCTCTAGTTGTGTCCTATTTTTGACCAGAGCTTCTTCTAACTCAACGATCTTCACCTTATCCTAAAAAAAGTTCTTGTAATACTCACTGTGCAAGTAAAGTGAGCTCATATCCACCTGAATATTCCCCATATTCTCTGTAGTATCAATCTTCATCAGGTCATCTGTAATGACTTAATAAGCATAATCACTTGGATCCATCTCTCCTTGGGGCTTTTGGACTTAGGGGATCATATTTATAGTGTGGGACTCCATAGCTTTGGGGTCAAAGGAGACCTTCTTCAATGTATTTGATGGAGCTTGATACTCTTTTCCCTTATAGATATTTAGCCACTGTGATGAACTCTGGCAGGCTTGACTTATTTTTTTGCAATAGGATGTTCTGGTACAACTTCTATCTCTTAATTTGGTAGCACCTGCAAATCCAAAAATGAAGAAAATGGAAAATGAGCCTACTAAGGGTTTGGTTCAAGAAATGAAGTAGAAATAGGAAAAATTTATGAAATGGAGATAGTTGAAGGATTGGAAGTGAGAGGTTTGGCTACAATTATACTTACTCGAGGAGGAGCTTGTGTACTTATAGCCATGGTATAAAAATTACTGGAATGGAATATGGAGAGAGCAAAAATGGATTGGGTGTGGATGCAAATGAACTGAAAGAAATGGAAATAGAAGAAAAAGGGATAGAAGAATATGGAGCATTGATGACCAGTAACTAAGAAATAGGAGGTGAAATGGAAGTGGAAGGTATACCAAATGGGGGTGAAATAAAATCATTCTTGTGGGAAACCTTCAGTGCGAAAAGGTGCTCTGTATCAAAATATGGAAGGAGAAATGACTTGCCAGTAGAGCCAAAAATTCATACAATGATGCCTTACATCAATAAGAAAATGTCATCCTTTTCCTTCATGATGACCTACTCTCTCATCGCCATTGGAACTCTCTCACATGTGCCAAAAAATAAGCTTGAGGGTGGGACCCAAGAACATTTGGTTAAAATTATAATTTGTCTCCTTCTTGGACAAATTCGGAATCCATAAATAAATTGGTAGTTTCCTATTTGCCTCATTAGTATGCATGATAGCTATAAATGAAAAATATTGGTGCAAGTGGAAAAAGAAATGCCATCCTAAAAATGAAAAATATCTGAGCACTACCTCTTCTCCACTCTGCACTCTCTCTAACTAGGTGTGCATTCTTCAAGCCACATAATCTACCTAGTCAAAGAAAATCAGATTTGTGCTTGTTGTCATTGCTATAAGAGCATATAATTCTACCTAGAAAATACATTGTACAAGTACTGCTTGCTATTTATGCATCGTAGAATCAATAGGAAGACCAATCATCTAGGCCAACATAGAAAACATGTTTAGACTTTTAAATCTATATAAGGCTTTGGCAAAGCCGATAACTCTCCAAATTGTGGTGTTTTTATCAATTGATTCTCCATGAATTGCTGCAATGCCACAGTTGACTTGTACCTCTCATCTTGCTCCCTGAGGTTTAACTTTCTGAACATAATGTTTGAAGGAGGCCTAACCTCACAAGCGAACGCTTCTTTGACTGCGTTAAATAAAATGCTAAATAATCTATCTCCTTTTGCATTTTGAACAACTGTTGTGATAGGGTTATAAAATTTTGAAATAGCCAACACCATTTCCAGGCAAGTGTGAGGTACAAAAAAAATTTGTGCATGATACACAATAGTTAACTGATTTTTGGCATCAAGCCTTGTCTAACAGTAAATTCTACATCCTAACATAATTTTCCATGCCCTTGTTCAAAATGACATAGTCACCAATCTGAGCCAGTGCATCATAATACAGATCAAGCTCTTATTCTTCATTTTGCTTGGATTTTTTAGCTTTCTTGCCTCCTACATTTTTAATATTTTTTTTGCATCGATAGTTTATTCCCCATATTTGTCCTTTAGTAATTTTACTTCAACACTTTGATAGTTCTGCAATGAAGCAGCAATTTGACAAAGCTGAGTAATGATCCTGCAATGCTCTAGAGGAAATACTCTCGATCTTTATTTTTCTACAAGCTTTCGGTTCACCTTATTTATAATTTTTGCTTACAACTACATGATTTAATGCATGTGGTTCACCTTGAGCAATTTGGGTGAACATGCTCATTGGTTCTCTTGCCTGATACACTTATGATTTTTAACTACCAATAATGTCCTTGCACTGTAAATCCTCTTTGAATATCGTGCCCAATCACTTTTCTACTTTGAAGGGCACAATTTGGTTATTTAATGGCTAACTCTAAGAATGATAAATGCCACATATGCATGATGGAAGTACTTTTTTAGGGTAAAGCTAGTAAATTCATTGAATTTAAACATCGAAAACATCTTTGGAGAATTTTGCCAACAAAATTAACTTAATATCATGCACTTAACTGAAGTTCGCTCCAAAATTAGCTCATGCTAGTGAAGAATGCTTTTTCAAATGACTTGCTTTTCTAGAGATGTAAACTGGGGTGAAAATAAGCTTTTGCAACTAATAGTTTCATTCATCTAGACTCCAAAAATACCTTCCCATCCTTTCGCTGTCGAAAACTAACTGTTTGGCATTTTTAAATTAATTTATCATGCCCCAAAAAATATTTACTACCGAAAAAGCAAGCTTTTAATGCAATTGAGAGTCTCTGCTGAAAAAGCAAGGCAAAAATTAATTTTTCCCCCTTCTATGCCGAAAATAAGCTCGCCAATTGGAGTACTCAAAAAGCATGTGAAATTTCTTTTCTCATCTTGATTTTTCAACCTGAAATTAACTATTGGTGGAGCGAAAAATATTTTCACCCTGAAAATAAGATATGCAAGGCAAAATGCTTTTTTTTCAGGTGAGAAACGTCTCCTTTTTTCTTTTTTGTATTTTTTTTAATCTTTGCTTTTTTTTCTTTTTTTTCCGGTAATTAATAATAGGGGCACATTTCAATCTTATGCTTAGATTTCTTTTAATGTTTTCACCCTCGAAATATGGCACAAAGGATTTAAACTATTTCTGGGGTGAAAACACCTGCTTTGGGATACAATTAAAACTACCACTTTTTATTTGAATACAAAAGAAACGTTAAACAAAACTATGTACATATTTACATTTGTAATCCTGATTTTTCACTTGTAGTAGGCCTTCAAATGAAGGCCATTGACTAGAATTGATAGCACATGACCGCCCATATCCTAAAAATAAAATGATTTAACTTGATTGACATCATAAATCTAGAGTGGGTCTTCCCAAATCACCTCAAACTTGTGATACTTGCTCGACTTTACCTTGTTCGTCCACTTTAACACTAGATTTCCTACCATGAATGCCTTCTCAAAAGTCTTTTTACCAAACCACTTATTCATCATATGGGCATGTTCAATGAAGGTATCATATGCTTTATCCCTTTCTTCCTCCAACTGTAAAAGATGAGCCAACCTTGCACTCATGGGATCGAATTCATCATCTTCACCATCAAGTAAGTGCAAGGATTGAAGGGTCAACAATTCAATGTGAATGGGAAAAATTACTTCTTTGTCGTACACCAAGGAATAGGGGGATGTCTTGATAGATTTTTCATTGAGATACAATAAACCCATAAGGCTTGGTTCAAAAGCAAATGCTAACTTCGCTTGTTGTCACAAAGAGTCCTTGGTGAGCAGAAATTCATGTATCAAAAAACATTTATTTCTCTTCCATAAATTATCAATCCAGTAAGTCCGTAAACTTATGAGTGTCACGCACATTATATGCCTGTAGTGTTGGGGAATGAATTTGATTGTACCTTATTTAGTTTGGTGGGGTATGTTTGTGCATTTTCATTTCAGCCAAACTAAATAAACTAAGTGTGGAATAAATAAACTAATTAATTAAATACTAGAAATGAAATGCTGGAAAGAAATGTACAAGAAATTAAATGCATGGAAAAGAAACACACACCTAAATTAAATAAAGCAAGAACTAAAACAATAAACTAATCTATAGAAAACAAATACAAAAATTAAATAGGGGAGGACTACTGCAGGGAGTGGGCCCAAGCTCCCATAGATAGTCCACCCAGCTAGCTGCGTAGAGCTTGCTCAAATAAGAGGAATTGCACTCTTAATAAATTAAATAAAGAAGTAAAATAAATCAGCTCCTCTATAAAATTAATCATTATCATTCAAGGAATACTTGGGCATTTATACAATGCACAACCTTCATCTGTTATACTTTTAGGCAAATATATTTCACATTTGTAGTTACAGTGGATACGCAATAGACATGACAACCAATCAATTATAATAGTCATTCTAATAATAACAACCATGCACTAATTTTACCCCCTCATAGGATAAATCAGGCATGTTCTATTTTATCATAACAAAATATGTTTGGAAATAACAAATCCATTCGGGTGGTTGTCCTCCTTAGTCGCTAATGGATCTGGTTTATCCATTGTCTATTGTGCATATCATTTTATTGGTAAATTGTTGCTTCAAGTAGTTCGTGAGCATGAGAAAAAATGCTCACGTTACAAAGTTATCCGATAAATCAACTAATAATAAAGGTGCTTTGTTTATTTTAAAAACAATGCATAAAATATCTCCTCCTTTTTCTTCACGTGCTTTGGTATCTATCCCAACTTGGTGTGTATGATGTGGAGTCAACGATCAACATGGTCCCACTTGCCTGCGTGGTCAATCTTACAAAGTATGGAGGCATGGAGGTCCCTTCTTCATGAGGAATGTGCCTTCCTCAAGTGGATGCCTTCTCCATAAGGAAGGCGCCTACTTCTATTGGGTGCCTTATCCATAAGGAAGGCACCTACTTCTACTGGGTGCCTTCTCCATATGGAAGGCACCTACTTCTGCTGGGTGCCTTCTTCATACGAAAGGTGCCTACTTCTGTTGGGTGCCTTCTTTAAATAGGAATGCACCTGCTTTCATGCCTTAGTGTTTGAAAGTAGAAGTATGCTAGGTCCAAGTAGATGTAGGATAGAAAACACCAGATTAGTACCAACACCTGCATTTATACATAGTTTCCACTAAAAACACCAATCAAGCATAATACTGGATTTTCTATCAATTATATGCATAATCTATATAAAAATACATCTCACATGCTAATTAAATTTGTAGTGATGCCCCTTAAAAGTGTATATAAAATGAGCATTTCTGCTGCTCATAATCCCCCCATGCCAAACATGTGCCACATCCTCGTGGCACCAAAAGCTGAAGTTATCCCTCTCGTAGGCTAACCATGCCTAAAATATTGTCATGTCCTCATGACAACAGCCCCCGGGATAATAATATATATTTTTTCTTTTCTTTTTTTCTTTTTTTTTTCAATGGCCTTTAGCATCTCTTTTTCTCCTTCGTTGAGCGCTGCTATTTGTTTCCTTCAGTATTGCTGTGTTTTTTACTCAGCACTACCTTTTTTTTTATTCAACACTATGTTTTTATTTTTCATTCAGCACTGCTATTTTTTTTCATTGAGTGCTATATTGCATTTATTTGGGTACATGTTACTAGTAGATTGTAAACTCGCTGGATTCCAAGTGTTTGAAATCAACCGTTTAAAATATTTTCTTTGGTGCTCCACATTACAAATTTCTCATGATGCAGTAAATATAATAGTGCTAAATCTATTCACGTGAATGCCATAGCTTAATCTCTCTCTTTTTTTTTTAATTGCTCCTGAGGTAAATAATGATTTTTTCTACTACTAATATTAACATTGAAATCATTTTTTAAATAACTATACACATAATTAACAAAAAATAACAGTATATACCTGGGTGAATTTCATAGATTTTGATGTGTATGATGCTGATTGTGTGAAACGTTTCCATGTTGCCCGTATGTTGGTGCTCCTAGAGATTTTATTTATATATTTATTTTTTTTCTTTTGGTTGTCGTCTTCCCCACACCACTAATTATCATTGTTCTTATTTCTTCTATAGGTGTGGATTTAACAAATCCAGCATCGCAGCCATAATTTACCATTTTTTTATTCTCCCCCCTTAAATTGGTGACACCCTCATTGCCAGAAATAGGTCCCTCTGCGCAACAATTATGTAGCCTTTTGAACATTAGGTCCCATACTGAAAAAAAAGAACCCCCATCAAGGGAGAAGAACATTGCTTATTGGTGCCTTCCTCTAGGTGGAAAAAGGCACAACTGTACTGGATTGATTGTAGGCACTCTCTTCCTGGTGGGAAGTAAGTGCCTTTTCTCGCTTTGTTGCACTCCTAATTGTAGGACACGGGATATCACATTTATTAGGCCTAGTTCAATCTGGATCCACCTATAAATTGTGTTCACAGCCATGTCCTATGAAACTATACACACAAAAACTAAAAAATAAGAATCATGACTGTGCCTGAGGCCCTAGCTCTTAGGATACCTTCAGATTGCATTCAAAGGGCACAATTACCTGCACACACAAAAATAGGAAAATAGGAGTCATGCTCGTTCTTGTTAGGCCTTGGCTCTCAAGATGCCTGTAGCTTGCATGTGATTCATGATTTCCTGCAAAGCAAATAAAAAGAAATTTTATGCTAAGTAGGACATTCTATGCGTTTTTGTTTTTATTGGGAGGATTCGCATGATTTTTTTTTTCTTTTTTTTGATCAAGACACCTCTACCATATGCCATAAAGGTGCCTCATCACTTATTCCTATATTTTTTTCTCAACCCCTTGTGCCATCGCACCACTCAAATGTGGGAAATGGATCAAGGCACCCTAGATGTCAAGGTGCCTACTTGTTGTGGAAGGCACCTGCTTGCTGTGGAAGGTTCCTGCTTGTTGTGGAAAGCACCTTAAATGTATGGTGCCTTATTAATGTGGAAGGTGCATCCAATGTATGGTACCTTCTTCATGCAGAAGGTGCCTCCAATGTATGATGCATTCTTGATGCGAAAGGAGAATCCATTGTATGGCACCTTCTTCATGCGGAAGGCGCCTCCAATGTATGGCACCTTCTTCATGCGAAAGGCGCCTCCATTGTATGACACCTTCTTCCTACAAAATGCGCCTCCATTGTATGGTGTATTCTTCATGTGGAAGGCATTTTATTGATGATAAACGTGTATTTCACTTCATTTTATTTTCTTTTATTTTATTTTTTATTTCTTTTTTTTTTCACGTATCTTCCCATTTTTTTTCTTATTTTTTCTTTTCTTTCTCTTTTTTTTTTTTTAAATGAATGATTGAACATTCATCCAAGCTACTAGTATGGTATGGGGTCTCCCCCATATCGATTTATGATCCACTCTCACAAATGTGAGATGATTTTTAATGGAGCTTGTTGACCGTTACTCGAACATTGTCTTGGCACTCTACTTTGTACGTGGTGTAGCATCTTTGACTCCGCTCATCATTTACTTAGGTTGTAATAGTCACACACCTTGCAACAAAACTTTCCCAAAGTTTCACAAGCACCTTCAACTAGAAGCATTTCGCTTGATCAGGGTTACTTAGCCTACCTTCAAATGCTAATGTTGCCAAGGTAAAACTCTGCTAGCTTTCACCTACTAGATTGGATGCTACACAATTAGGTACACGAGATAGTTCATATAGTGTTATTACGAAATCCATGTATAAATATCAATTCACGAAACCTTCACAGAAACCTCCTTATTTGTCTACATCGCACTTCATGTTGTCCTGCAAAACATTAAAGAAAAATCTAAATTAAAGGCATTAAAATAAAATTCTAACTATTTTTTTTTTTTTTAATTTTTAATTTTTAAATTTTTTCATTATATATAATATAATTTTTTTATCTTTTGATTACTTATAGGCTCCTCCCTTGATTTATTTAGTGACCGGTTAGAGAATTCTCATTTCCCTTCTAGACCAACCTGGTCCTAGGGAAAGAGGATACTTTCTTCCAACAAGTAACAAAAAATAAAGCTTCTATTTTTTTATCTGCATTTTAACTTGGAGCCTTTTTTCAATAGAAGATATTTTTTCTCTTTTTCATTAACATAGTAAACAATGTTCATTGTGATATTGGTGGCAATAATGAAGGTGGGGTCTTCCCCATGCCTACATATGAACTAGTCTTCTAAAAATCATTAGTTTCGTTATCAACTTGATTGATGTGTTCTAGCATGAGAAGAGCAATTTCCCCCTTTGACCTCAAAACCAATTTTTTTCAACATAATGGAAAAATGTGCAGGCTGGAAAATGACTATCTACGGGTTGACAACTTGGAGAAAACATGGCATAGCAGTATTTAAAAAAATACATGCTAGTTTCTGATTCACCAGGTCACCTTAAGCGCAAGTGAAGAGCATACTTCATAACAAGATGTTCTTTAAAAATTTTGCTCTATCATTTTTTCTGCTATTAATTTCATCATTAAAAACATTTACCAATATGTTGCAAAAAGTTCAAGCCTGTAATTTTTTTATCGTTAGAGCTAGGCATAATTTTCCAATGGTTTCTACATAGAAACACTTCCCTAAATATTTTCAACTATTAGCCCTGGGTTGTGCTATTTCATTGATTTATTGACACTATTAAAAATATGATGAAAATCCTTCAATGCCAGATTTTTCTAATTTTTTTCAACATATTTTATTTCTACTTCTACACTTAATCTGGTACATCAGGTTCATTCCCACATTTACCTGAGAAGATAAAAAATGCAAATAGTTGCCTATGGGATTTGGATCTGACTGTTCTGACAACTATTTTTGGCCTTATAAAAAGGCCCTAGGTAGACTCACACTTCTCAGGTAAAATATCTACAGGTAATTTTAAATAGGCTTTTTATCTAACCTGTAAATCAAAACACTAAATTTTAGACACTCCCCAACAACGACGCCAAAATGGTGAGCAAAAATTTATGTCCCGAAAAACATTCATTTCTCTTCCATAAATTATCAATCCGATAAGTCCGTAAACTTATGAGTGTCACGCACAGTATATGCCTATAGTGTTGGGGAATGAATTCGATTGTACCTTATTTAGTTTGGTGGGGTATGTTTGTGCATTTTCATTTCAGCCAAACTAAATAAACTAAGTGCGGAATAAATAAATAAATTAATTAAATACTGGAAAGAAATGTACAAGAAATTAAATGCATGGAAAAGAAACATACACCTAAATTAAATAAAGCAAGAACTAAAACAATAAACTAATGTACACAAAACAATACATAAATTAAATAGGGGAGGACTACTATAGGGAGTGGGCCCAAGCTCCTATAGATAGTCCGCTGAACTAGTTGCATAGAACTTGTTCAAATAAGAGGAATTACACTCTTAATAAATTAAATAAATAAGTAAAATAAATCAGCTCCTCTATAAAATTAATCATCATCGTTCAAGGAAGACCTGGGCATTTATACAATGCACAACCTTCCTCTATTACATTTTTAGGCAAGTCTATTTCAGACTTGTAGTTACAGTGGATACGCAATAGACATGACAACCAATCAATTATAATAGCCATTCTAATAATAACAACCACACACTAATTTTACCCCCTCATAGGATAAATTAGGCATGTTCTATTTTATCATAACATAATATGTTTGGAAATAACAAATCCATTCGGGTGGTTGTCCTCCTTAGTCGCTAATGGATCTAGTTTGTCCATTGTCTATTGCGCATATCATTTTACCGATAAATCATTGCTTCAAGTAGTTCGTGAGCATGAGAAGAAATGCTCACATTACAAAGTTATCCGACAAATCAACTAATAATAGAGGTGCTTTATTTATTTTAATAACAATGCACAAAATATCTCCTCCTTTTTCTTCACGTGCTTTGGTAGCTATCCCAACTTGGTGCATATGACGTGGAGTCAATGGTCAACATGGTCCCACTTGCCCACTTGGTCAATCTTACAAAGTATGGAGACATGGAGGTGCCTTCTTCATGAGGAATGCGCCTTCCTCAAGTGGGCACCTTCTTCATAAGGAAGGTGCCTACTTCTACTGGGCGCCTTCTCCATATGGTAGGAACCTACTTCTGTTGAGCGCCTTCTTCATACAGAAGGTGCCTATTTCTATTGGGTGCCTTATTTGAAGAGGAAGGCACCTACTCTCATGCCTTAGTCTTCGAAAGTAGAAATATGCCAGGTCCAAGTGGATGTAGACTAGAAAACACAAGATTAGTACCAACACCTGCATTTATACACAGTTTCCACTAAAAACACCAATCAAGCATAATACTATATTTTCTATCAATTATATGCATAAGTTATATAAAAATACATATCACATGCTAATTAAATCAATAATGATGCCCCTTAAAATTTTCTATAAAATGAGCATTTCTGGTGCTCATCAGTCCTCTTCAGAATCTTGAGTATATTCTTGTTCCTAGATTTGGCTATACCATTTCCCTATGGACAATAATTTTATGAGGTTTTTTAAATAAATACCATACTTACCAAAAAACTCATTGATTTTGGCACTGATGAATGAAGTTCCATTATCTATTATAATTGCATTTGGGATGTCAAACCGAGTGATCAATCCTTAAAGGAATGTGATGACCACCTCCTTGTTTACCTTCTTGATTGGGATTGCTTTGGCCCATTGAGTGAAATAGTTAGTTGTAGTTAGAATATATTTATACCTGATAGATGAATTGGAATCAATGACCCCAATAAAATCTAATCCCCATTGTTGAAATGGTGCTTCTACGTGAATTGGATGAAGGGGCAAAGATGCATTTTTGCTTCTATCGACATACCTTTGGAATCTATTATAGATTTGACTAAATTTAAAGGCATCTGAAAAGAAAGTGGACCAAAAATAATGTGCTTTGATGATCTTTAATTCCATGGATCTCCATGCATATTGGCCTCCTGAAAATCCATAATGAAATTCTTCTAGGATTTTTTTCTTCTCTGATTATTTGACGCACATAATAAGTACTTCATAAATATTTTTGTGGAACAATCCATTTGGTAATATCACATACATGAGAGCCTGTAGTCTTCTCTGTGAAGCATTGATATGTGAAGGAGACATTCCTAGATTGAAATTTTTGATAAGATCCTCTATCCAATCATGATCAACTATAGAATGATTAGTGAAATTACTTTCGCTTACTGAATCTTCAAGTTGGCAAACCATGGATTTAGAAGCAATGCTTCTTTCCAGCTCTTGATATAGTGCTCGACCTTGAACCAGCTTGGTTGGTTGGATTTCAACATCATATTCCTAGATTTTAGAAACTCAACTAGCTCTTTTGTCTCCAAGCTCTCCCTGGATGATGAAAATTTGAACATATGGATGAACAACATAAACTATTATTTTACTTTTTGAAACAAATGTTGAAACTTCTTTAGGGACTTCATTATCGCATACACTTATTTCTCAATGAAATTGTACTTTTCTTCATGTAGTTGGATGAATTGGATTATGAAAGCAATTGGCTTCTCATATCCATCATATCCCTTCTACGTGAGCACCACTACGTAACTCTCTTGTTCACCAATGACATATAGAATAAAATCCTTTGAATAATAAGGGTTTACCAGAATTTGGTCTTGAGTAATTCTTTCTTTAATTTCTATAAATGCTCACTTCCTCTACTAAAACCATTTGAACTCAACATCATTATTTAAAAGCTCAGTAATTAGTTTCACAACCTAGGAAAAATATTCAACAAAATTTTGAACAAAGTTAATCTAGCCAAAGAATGACTGTAAATCCTTTTTATTGGCTAGCAATGGAAGCTTTAGAAGATCCTCAGATCTAGTTGGATTGACAACTAAATCCTTCTCAGAGATCACATAGCCCAAGAGAATTCCTTCCTTTACTGTAAATATACACTTCTTCGGATTGATGGATATTCCAAATTCTTAGTATTACTCAAACACTTGCCTTAAATGTAAAGTATGATCCTCCTTGTTGTTAGAGAAGATAGTCATATCATCCAAATAAATTATAATAACGTGATTTAAAAACTCACCAAAATCTATGTCCATCACTCTATAAAAAGTTTCTCCAGAGTTTGAGAGACCAAATGGAATCCATTGATAAGAAAACATTCTCCATTTTGTGGTGAACGTCATTTTACATTGGTCTTCATCCTTGACTCAAATCTGATTATAGCTAGAGAATCCATCCATAAGAGAAAATCTCTGAGCCCCTACAACTACACTAAGGATGTTATCAATCTAGGGTAAAGGATAATGATCCTTCAGGGATGCCTGATTCAAATTCTAAAAGTCAACACACAAGCGAATATCTTCATTCTTCTTCTACATAGGGACCAAATAAGCTACCCAGGTAGAATTCTTGATTGGGTAAATGATTTTGGCTTCTAATATCTTTAGTAGTTCAGCCTTCATCAAGGTTTCAATCTTGGGATTGACTAGCCTATGTTTCTACTTGAAGGTTTTTGCTCCTTCCTGCAGCTCAATGGTATGCTGGATCACATCCTTGTTGTAGCCATTTAAATCCTGGTAGCTCAAAATGATAATGTCTGGGAACTCATGGCATATCTCTTTGTTCTGCTCCAACTCTTCTGGAGTGTAATTGATACCAATATTTATTGACTTATTAGGTAAAAACTGTAGCTCAATGTACTCATCCACTTTGATATTATGTTTTTTAGCTCTATATTTTTTATCAAAGAGACTCTCGAGCATAATAAATTCTTTTGGGATATGATTATTTTTCAGCTAGATCAATCCCTCAGGTTCCTCTTCATAAAGTGTTCTTCCTTCCATAATAATAGATTCTCTTATCAAAAAATTTACAATCTGCTCATCACTATCAAACACTTGCCAATAAATATTCTTGTTAGGAATTGAAGGTCTATATACTAACCTCATAGTCTTGGGTTTTGTCAGCATGTGCTCAACTATAGAAAAGTTGGTGCCAAGGGATGCCAAAATATTTGCATGCTTGTTCTTCCCTCATGATATCGCTTGGATGTTAAACACTATGTAAGCTTCAAAAATTCCTAAAATTTGTTGTAGTACATATTTAGGTAGTGTTTCTTGGAGACACACTTGTTCATTACTTGATTCACAATCAATTTAGAATCTCCAAAAATATATAGATTTTTAATCCCAAGATTCTCTACTTTTCTCAAACCTAGGTACAATGCTTCATACTCGATAGCATTATTTGTACAACTCCACATCAAATAGTATGAATAAGTTTTCTATATGCTAAAAGTAGAAATGAGAATGATTCTTACTCCTGTACCATTCTTACATCTCATGCCATCAAAGTATAACTTCCATAATTGATCTAGAATAGGATCTTGATCATCAGACACCCTCACTTCAGCTTTTTTAGGCTTGGTAATGGTGTAATAGATAATCACAGTTTCCATCATGTCATTAAAATTGAGCATTAAAAACTCATCCTCTATTTGAAGCTCTTCCATTAAATCCAATTCTTCCATTTCTTCAATCATCATGTTGACAACATTCATGGATTTTTCTTCTTCTTGAATATTATTTATATGAAAAGTAGAAGGCTTCTCATTATAGATTCATAATATTTTCCCTTTGAAAGGAATATCCATATGGGAATAGTCTAGAGAAATATATCCTTACAACTTGGAAGTGAACTCTCTTGAGAGGTACATACTGAAATACGAATCTAGATCAACAACAACCACTTATTAGATCGCAATGATCTGAGGTATCTTATGCAATACAATCAGGATATATTTGATAACACCCACTATTCTCACATGGGTTCCATATAAATGCAAGATGCCAAGGTTACTTCTTGTATATTCCATACCCATAACATCATAAATTGCCTTTGGCATGATAGTTATCGTAACACTGATTATGCAATTATGCACAATCCAACCCTCCATCTTGAGAGACAAGTAAAAAGGGGGTGGTCTATTATTTGCAATAGCTGAAGTGGTTAGTGTTTGAGTAAAAATAGTCTAAGTAGGATTATTTCCCTTATCTTTAACAAACTTCAATGATTCTTGCAACAAGTCAAATTGTCTAGGCAATTGTAATGCATCATAGAGACTAACCTTCACCAAAATATTCTTTAGCTCCTCAACAATATTGTATGTAGATGCGCTGGACTAACTTCCTTCATTGGCAGCCTCATACTTGCTTCAATACTACTGCATAGCTTCTACCCTCTAATGCTTGGTCAAGGATGGGTATTTGAGATTTTCTTTGGTCTATTCCTCCATTTCAAATTTTTCTTATGAAGTTGAAGCCTTTTCTTATAATATTTATTTCACTTGTGGAGGCAAGAGATATTTTAATAGGATAGATGCATCTGGCTTGGGCGTTGGAACAAGCACTTTTGCTTGTGCTTGTTTTTTCTCATTTTGCACTTTTAGATTAGCAGGTACCTTCAATAGTTCCATTTTAGCTGGGTTCACTATGACTGGCTTCTTTCTAGATCTCATGAGAAATGAAACTTGTTCTTTTGAAGGGACCATAAAATTATGATCAACTTCTATAATAATGTTGATCTGACCACTAGGAGAGCTTTCTACCAATTTTTGCACGTAGTTCATATGAACCATGCAAGTTTCTTCACCATACAAATCATTGCAGGTAGAGCACTAGTACACTTTATCTGATAGGTCAACTTATTCATTTGTCAATACGGTAGGATTCCTCTCAAGAATATTGCTATTTGACGATGCTTGATCTCTGGTGATTTATAGAGGTTGAAATATCCTAGGCTAGAAATATCTCTCAACCTGCTTCTTAATTACCATGATTTCAATGCTCATTGCTCTTATAGCTAAGTTCATCGATTGCATCTCTTTCAAAAACTTCTCTTGGGGATTAGGATTTGAGGGTGCTGGAGGAGCTGGTAATGGAAGTGGTATAGGCAGAGTTGGTAGTGCTAGGAATAGAACTAGAACGGATAACTATGGAATGGATGGAGTAGGTAATTGTATGATAGAAACTATCATCATAGTTTGATATGAACTCGGATTCCATGAAGGAACTAGATACATGGGAGATATTTGTAAGGGCTGAGAAGATGCATTGGAATACAAATACTATGGAAGGTTAGGAAATATAGGCATCATCATATTTGGTGGAAGCTTACTGATAGTTCATTTTTAAAGTGAGATGAAAATGCTTAATTTCACTACCAAAGGAGAGCAAAAATAAATTTATCTCCACTTGGGGAAAAATTGACTTTGAATTGAACATATTTTCATTAAAATAATGATCACCAACTATTGGCATTCCAAAATAAATCGAAAATAGTAAGTCACCCAAAAGAGAGGTGAAATTGACTTTGACCATGGAAAACACCTGAATTTGGGTGTAATCCTCTTAACATATCTTTTTTTTGGTGAATTCCTCTGCACTAAACTTCACTTGTGAAAGTGACTTTAACCTCCAAAATGTATGCATTCAGATAAAATTATCTCAATTTGCTAGTGGAACATCTCAAGGCATCTTTCTATTTCCTTTTGCTAGTGAAGTCACTCCAACGCATTTCGCTGACGAAATCAATGCTTTATTTGCATTAAAATAATTTGCTTTATCTTCATTGGTAAAACCCTCTTAGATTATTTTTGCCAACGAAAATATACATTCCAAACAATCGTCATCCGAAGTTCAACTTTTAAATACTAGAAAACCATTTCATTTTTCCCTTGCTAGAAAAACACTTGCTTTTTAATTCCATGGGCGAAATCATTCTTCTTTATTTAAAATAGTGAAATCATTGGAGAGAGCAAAAATCAACAGATTAAAATAACAATAGTGAAAATACATCATTCATTTTATCAATAAAATCCACTGTGGCAAAACTGCCAATAGAACCATAATCCCCTTCTCCCTTGAATTTTCCTTGGAAGAGTGTTTGGGCACTTGAGACCCTTTCTAAGGACTCAACATTCCTTTGTTAGTAGTCCAAAATAAAATTCTTATAGGCGATAATCTATAAATAAAAATATATCATAGAGGTTTCATGTATGTTGTTTTTTATGGAGTATTAGGGATACTAAATGATGAAATGGACAATGAAAACACTATTTTCACATAAAAATATTCACAATACACAATCACCTGTTTTTCTCTTATTCCATTATATATTACAAAATATCCATTATGATATACCACATTATACCAACCATGAATTGCTCATAGCATGTATATATGTTGTAATAATATATCTCTTCACATTTGAGAGACTCTTCAGTTCTTACAAATCTTGGCATTTCACCTTTAACTATCTTTTCATCTCCTCACAATCTCACAAGAGATGATCTATAATTTATCCATCTCCAAATAATATCAAATATCAAATGACTACATAATTCCAAATTATATAATAAGGTCTTGTATTACATTATCTGGTATAAATATCATCCTCCCCATGCATTCAAAAGTGACACACTAGAACTATTATCAAATTATAGCTTTGGCTCTAGCTTTATCTATGCAATTGAATGGTTGGATTTCACTTTTTTGGCTCTAACTCAACTAAATCTAAGTAACATCCATTATATTAACCTCTTTATATTATCTTTGGGTTTACCTCTAGGTCAATACCTCTAGTTATTTACCTTCGTATCATCATTATATTAGGGTTGCCTCTAAGTTACCTCTAAATCATCATTACCTCTAGGTTACCTTTGGGTTACATACCTTTAGATTACCTCTAGGTCATCATTATCTCTTGATCACCACTTCGGGATCTTAGTCATCATTTCCTGGTCACTTCTCTAGGTTACCATTTGGTCATCATTATGTTTGGGTTAGCTATTGGAATAATGTAGGCCAAAAATTGGCTACATCTCTACCTAGCCAAAATTTTATAAAAAAATAACTAAGTATGGAGACAAAATGCAAAAGTGCTAAAAACTGGCTAGAATAAAGAAGCATTGAATTCAGCTAAAAATTGAGAAATCAGGTGAGTCGCGTTTCTTTGTCATTTTTGTATTTTTCATGCAAGTTCGAAAGATGCATTAAAATAGAAAAGTGTCGCAAAAGGATAGAAAATGAGAAAGCACTAAAAGGGAGCCAAGTTAAAGAAGTAGAGTGAGTCACACTTCTTAGTTGCCTTTGTAATTGTCACATAAATAAGAAGCGTTGAGAAGTGCCCAAGATAGAGAAGCTCCAAAAATCATCTAGATCAGAGAAAGTTTAGCGAGCAGTGCTTTCTTGTCCACTTTATATCCAGTGCACAAAATTGAAAAGCATGAGGAAAGACCAAAATATGAGAAACAAAGGAGTACAAATCCATGTTTCTCAGAATCCTTTGTTGAAAATGCACAAAATATAAAAGCACCAAAGAATACTAGATTGTTAAAAAATGGGGAAAATAGAGAAGAAAATCGAAGGATCAAAAGTCGTGGTTCTCTATTTCCTTCATTACTACTGCGCATATGTGAAGTGGTGCTACTTATGTTCAATTATAGCCATATGATAGTCAGATCTATGGCAGATATACAACCTATGTCTTCCTTGCAGATTTTTGGTGAAGTTTGGTGCACGTAATTCGAAGAACAAGAGAAAGTTAAAATTGACATAATGGAAGTCGAATCAAGAGGTTAAAGTCTAAAACCTTCTAGAATCTCCTAATGAACTAGATTTTATTGCATATCAGTGGATAAGAATAGATCACAAAGACCACCAATGACAATGATGAGCTCAATCAGAAGATAGTTGCAATAGAATAAAGAAGATATAGCTGGTGGGTACCATGAATGATAGAGTGGCCAAGTGGATCAAGAAAAATCAAATACCCTGTAATGCTTAGAGAGAAATACAATTGTAAAATCTATAAATAAAGGCAATGACATCCCTTCAAAGGGTCGGATTTGGAGTGTTTGCTTGCACTACTATGTATATTTTTTGTAAATTGATGAATGAAGCATTACAAGGGATGTTTACCTCAAACTTATGCTTGTGTTGAATGGTTCATATGATTCTTTGAAATTATCTCCACCCTACAACTATGGTTAGTCTATTCTATTAATTTGAAAATTTGACTTAGATTAGATTAAGATAATTGGTTCTCCACACATGCTTTTTGAGAATTCTATTTCTATTAAATTTGACTTAGAGTAGATTAAGATAATCAATTCTGTACACATTATTTTTGATAATTCTATTTCTATTAATCAAGGCATGGATCTTATTATGTTAATTTGGATAATCAATGCTTTAAATGTTTAGAATAATTCTGTGAGTATGCAAACACCATTAGTATTATAACTGCATAAGTTCTAAATATTGTTAGTCTTGAATATTGCTTCTAAAATCTATTTTGTTAGTGATACTATGTGGATGTCTATGTTGTTAGCTTCATTCATACATTTTATATTCACACATTTCTAACCCTACCATTTCTATCCCTAAAATTTTACTATTTGAGCTAAACAGAGTCAACATCCATTAAGTTTACAAGGTATACCAACCTTCTCTGGAGGCTAAATCAAAGCAATTTGATTATTCCAATGTTTAGTTTGGGTTGTGATAAGTGGGTGCCCACCTTCAAATTATCAAAGATGATAATCACAGTTCTAGAATTGGCTAGAAGAAAAATTCAACTACAAAAAATAGTCATTACCTTTGAAAATTACCATTAAAATATATCTTTGGAGTCATCCACATCCTTCGAATATTTCACATAAATATTCTTTTAGAGGTCCTTGTCACTATAGGTTCTTATATTTTTTGATACTAAAATCATTTATGTCAAGTTTCCCAACACATTTCACCATGCAAAAAATCATAATTTTCTTCACATTCAACAAACTATTATGTTCACCAAACTTTGTATCCTCTTATAGAAACCATTCAATATTTCTTTTGTCTTATCCCATTCACTCACACTTATCCATCCACAATTCAATTGCATTTTATTGGTCACTTTCACTTTGTGCCAACACCTTCTATTGGAGTGATTACTTCCTCCATAAATTTTATAAGAATGTAGGTTCCAAAAACTAGCTATCACATCTCCACTTCTTTCATAATAACTATAGAAAGTCATATTAGGAACTTCTACAAATCATTCTCTCTTCACAATTTTTTTGGTTATTGGCATTTGTCATAAATTTTATGTCATTACTTCCTTCTTGACTTGTGTTTTTATCTTTTGTAAAGGATTCCCTTTTCATGAATTGAAGGTCCTATACCTAGTTCTATAGGATATTTAATACCTTACCTATTTATCCCTAAACTTGTACCACAATATCCCATTATTTTCAACAATTTTGAACCAAATCCTTTTGCATACCTTTCAAAAATTATAATCCTTTCATCACCACGTTGATTTTTATTATTATTTTCATAATGACCTTCCATACAAGTTGAAGTGTAATTATCACTACCTCTATCATAATATTCAAATAATTTGTATCACAAGCAATATATTTACCTTGTATAAGATCCCTTGTATCACAACACACATTAGCCATTGAAGGCTTCAAATCACTAGTATCAAAACTATGTACTGAAGAACAAAAGCTTATACTGAGAGGGGGGAGGATGAACAATATAAAACTACTTTTTACTTTCTTTCCAAACTAATATCAATTAATGTCCTTAATTGCAATAACCAAATAAATCAGTTTACATTAATAACTCAGATAGCAGTAGTAAGCAAGAGCACAAGTCACCATACAATTAAGACACAATAATTTACGTGGTTCACCCAATGTGGGCTACTCCACAGAGAAAATAGTTTACTAAAACTTTCTCAATCAATCTCTTTGGGAATCACTCCCAATTACAATGTTTATGGATCTCTATCCAAAGGAGAACTCTTTCCCCTTATGCTCTTGCTATGTGATCTTCTAGAAGACTCTATCTCTTTGCTACACTAACTGGTGGACCTCTCTCCACTTGAAGACTCCTCACTTAGATCTATCTTCAACTATGTTGGCTATTGGATATCTATCCACTGAGACTCTGTCCTCTATACTCTGTCACCTCCAAAGCTCCGTCAATAGGCTCACTAAGAAGCTACTCAATAGGCTCACACAAAACATTCTTAACAAGCTCACATAGAACTTGTCCAATACTAAATAAAAAGCTCACACAGAACCTATCCAATGCTGAATAACAATTTCACATAGAACCTATCCAAATATGCTCCAAAAAGCTCACTAAGAACTTGTCCAAATATTCTCTAGCAAGCTCACCAAGAACTTGCCCAAGTATTCTCTAGAAAGCTCATCGAGAACTTGCCCAAAAATATCCACAAATTTATACCAACACTATCCTCAAATCTGTCCCAAAGGCCTTCTCAAAGGCTCAATCAATCAAGCTCAAGTAGAAATCAAAATGAACTAAAAAATGAATGGCAGTCTCAACTCAAATCCACTTCATAGAAGCATAAAGAGAATTTTTAGAGACTCAATATGTTCTAATATCACTCTCAACCCAAATCAATCTCAACTAGACTCATAGAAACATAAATAGAATTTTTGGAGACTTAATGTATTCTAAACTCACTCTCAACTCAAATCAACCTTAACTCAATTCAAGTCAACCTCAAATCAACTCAAGTCTTATAGAACCATAAAGAGAATTGTTAGAGACTCAATATGTTCTAACCTCAATCTCAACTCAACATAGTATGATGGAATAGTTTGTTTCATAGAACTTGAACAATCACTTCATACATCACTTGACTAAGCTCAATCAACTCAACTCAACCAATCATCACAAGGGACAACTCTCTCTCACACAACCCTATTCCAAGTATGTATCAACCAGATCAAATGTTTCCAATAATGCTCAACCATAAATCTCACATAACAATGATACTCATATTATTTTCTAACTCAAGTTCTTTCACAACCAATGGAATTCAACTAATATGCTTATAACACAAGGTTTAAACACAACTCTCAATTTAGAAAACCTTAATGCATTCAACCAGCCACTTTTGAAAAGGAAACCACAAACAATAATTTTCCCTCCAATGATATTTCAAAAATCAACCACCATAAACAATCAATAGGAGAATGTACCCATACCTTTTTGTAGACACAAAAATAGCACCAATCTGATTATGTGGCTACAAGCACTGACCAAATTGGCATACATAGCCCCTAGGGTAGCCCCTAGAGGTTAAACAGTGGTCCTAACAACTCCCAAAGTAGTTTTGGAAGGTTAGATGTCAATTTTGCACCTTTCGAGCACCCTTCTCCTTACTCATTCCACCCTAGGATGATTAGAGTGCTATTCACCCCACCCTGGGATGATTAGCAGCAATCGATCCAGGTTGGGACGAATAGCAGGTTTGACAGGCAAAAAGTCAAACCTTGAAAAATGGTAGCCCAGATCCACCACTCAACTCCACCTTCAATGCATAGGAGTGCGAGTGAGAATTTTTTAGCTCAAAAAGGAAGTCATAGAGGCAGTCATGGAGCCCTTAATCAGGGAGGAATCTTCTCTCCCCTAGGAAGGCATGATGGCCAAGTGGCACCCCTGCATGCACATTCAAATCAAACCTTCAGGTGTATATAATGGTGAGTCTTCTCACCCCAAAAAAAGGACAAGGTAGGAGCATTTGGAGCAATGGAGTGCTGCTGAATTATACCCTCACCCTCATTGTGCTTCCTACATCCTTGATCTCTCTTTTGGAAGGGAGGTTATCGGGTGAACATTAGGGATGCAATCTAGACCCAAAACCTAAAAAATTGGCCATAATACCACACCCAATTTTCTGAAACAACCCCCTAGGATGTTTTGGATCCATCCCAAGTGGATTGGTGTCAAAACCAAGCCTCAAAGGGCAGGCGTCCTACCCTCGGGCACCCCCCTGCACTGTTGCAGTCCTAATCGCCCCACCCCAGAGTGATTAGAAATATATAGCTTATTTCTATACTATTTATTTTGTATATTGTTTAATGTCATTCATATATGCTACTATTCAAATTTCATTCCATTCTGATAAGTTTTAACTATGTTTTAATTATTTTACGCTTTCACTAACATACAGAGAGTGCCTTTAGATATAAAGTGATAAGGGTAGAATCTGTAGAATCCAACATTCTGGGTTGTCTCAAAATGGCCCATTTTGCCTAAATCCAAGTTTATAGATGTTTTTAAGTCCTTTAGATGGGAAATTTGGGAGGTCACTTTCGAACATTTTATGACAGTCCTAATCGTCCCACCCCAGAGCAATTAGAAATCTACAGTAGATTTCTCAACTATTCCTTTTGTAGTGTGTTCATGATGATGTTTACATGCTTCTGTTCAAGTTTCATCTTATTCTGATATGTTTTGATCACTGTTTTAATTATTTCATGTATGCATCAACCGGAGGCCTTGGGGATTGTAGGTTTCCCTCCATCCGCATGTGCTATTAATTGTTTGCTATTTCTTTGAATGTAGGATCTTGAAACTATAGGGGTAGAAAGGAACTACAGATGCACTCATGCAAGTGGTGGTGACGTTTAGCCTGCCAATTTCAAATGTGTGCACGCAAAAGATCCCGAAGGGAAGCGTATCATCCATTGGTGTAACAATTGTATCGAATGCTCCTAGCCCAGGGGGGAGATGTATTGTAACCTGATATCAAGAAAAATTAATAAAAGAGGCTGCAATTTAATTTTTCTTTACATCTCATTTCATTTCATTCGTTTTCCCCTTTTCATGCACTTTAGTTCTTTGTTCATTCGTAGGACTTAGCGTTACATCTACTTTTGTTTGCATCACATCCGGTATGCCATTGCTTTTGTATCCAAGTGATTTCAGTGGTGATCATGGTGGGACCCTATTCCCTAATTTTAGGATCAAGTTTTTGATCAAAATTTTGTGTTTTTTCTTGCAAAAGCGTTGGACTGCTGCTTGTGCCACCCTGTGATGAATACAAATTGGAATTCGTGCCACCCTGGGATGAATAAGACATTCATGCCACCCTGTGATGAATACATATATGCTATTCATACCACCCTAGGAAGATTAGCTCTCTGTGCAGTTTTTGAGCAGAAACTCAAGGGCATCTGGTGTGGGCAGAGAAGAGGTAGGTTTTTTGAACATCCTCTGTAATTTTTTGTCTCTATTTCTATGATTTTTTTGTTTTATTTTCTTACATGGAAAAGTTTACGATATGTTTAATTTCTTTGCACAAGTAAAAAGAACCACACACACCATGTGATCATATAAAAATCAAGAAGTTGGTCGTAAACCCCAACACTTGATCAAGACCAATGGTGGATTTCATCACCACCTTGGCTTGAATTTTGCATACATAACCCCGATCGCAACTATTGCTAGACATAAATCCTGATGAAAACTGACCAAGTGTATCTAGGGTGATTCCTAGTGTATGAGGATAATTCTTCTATGGTAAGCGTCAAAAATAGAGTGATTCCCCTTTCGTACCACCTATGTTCCACATACTATTATGCTCTCGCATACCAATAGTTTCCCTCACGTAATGGTGGGTATATTGAGAGGTTCAGTATAATGGCTTGGTAGTGGTATATTGAAGAGGCGACCATTTTGGGAGACATAAGAGCCCTCATATTGCATGTACAACAAAATTTTCTTTACAAGGCTTTCAAAACAAAAATCAAAACACACTGAACCAGATTTAGGGCACACATTTAATCCGTAAATGAGATAATCACTTCTTTGTTTGTGTGGCTCCTGTTTTTTTAGTGTAGCATAAAAAATAATAAAGAAGATAAAAATGTACACATATTTTAGAGAAACACCACCATGGTGTACACCCGTAGCCAAGCCCAATCATGGGCAGAAGCTACAGAAAGTGTACAAGGGGGCACAAGTCGCCTCCGTTATAGCTCCAAGGACTTGGTCATACCACCTTGGCGACCGGACCCACAAAATAGTCCACATCATACCATGATAGAAAAGGACTATAGAGGCACCCCTTTGAGGGGCACTCCCATTCAATATAGACCCTTTCAGGAGGAGTACATACATGGGAAGGCCCCCTTAGACACTCATTATGAGTGGCCATCGTGCGATGAAGCGCTAGAATAACATAGGGTCCATAAGGAGGGGTCACATGATTACATCATCTCTCATCTGCCCCTTATTGCTATAAAAAACAATAGGCCAAATCCAAAGCGCAAGGCTCTTCAGACAGGGCAAGCCAACTCTGCTCGCCCCTTTCACATATACGAAAGGGAGCACAAGGAAGACCACTATATTCCTCAAGAGCAATACACATCACGGGAACAATGTGCCTTTGCACCTGCTATTTATCAGGATCACCTACTGAGGTCAGAGCCTCGGGTGAATGCCACTAACCTCGATAGAGAGAAGCGACCTATAAAAATGTTGGATCACCACGACCGAGATAGACATGTAGGGGAAGCATCTAGACCCCCTAGACCTAAGACGACAAAACAAATCAACTTGGAATTTGCCAAACATGCCACCTACCAAGTGCAAATCACGTAGCTTAAGCAAGATCAACAATAGTTAGAGCACTTGTATCGTCTTAGCAAAGAGCACATTTAGTGTCAAACAGACGAGTTTCTCCACAACACTGTGCATGAGAGGATTCCAACACATTGCACACATGAGACAAAGCTTTATGAGAGGCACAACCCCTTGGTGCGAGAAAGGTCTCCGCGATCTTATCAAGCGTTACCTGTGAGACCTCCTAGAACTGAGTGGGAGGCCACCCCTAGAGCCAATGATGGGAACCCTCCTCGGGCACCCACCCATGTTTATAAGTCACACCCAGGAACCCCTCAAGAAGCCTATGAGGAATTCAAGAAAGAAGAAGAGTAGGCTGAAATGCCCTACCAAGGTAGGGGGGGCGCTATCCGGCTACCCCTCCATAGGCCTCAAGTTCCTCGCAATTCACAATAGGAAAAAACCAAGGAGGAGGAGATCAAATATTTCAATGCATACAAAGCGCTACTAGAGCACTTAGAGTCTATGGAGACTAAGACTTTTAGGCCCCAAAAGCCCACTTTATGCCAGCTCCATAGCCACCCTATGCATCCTTCAGTGCTGGCACCCCCATACCCTGAACACTTCAAAATGCCTCAATTGGCAATTTTTAGAGGGGATGAGGATACCCAATAGCACGTGGCAAGATTCTTGAGTCAATGCTTTGAAATTCAGGACAACGATGCTCTACTTCTAAGAAAATTTATAACCACATTCATAGGCCCTACCTCAGATTGGTTTACCTAGTTTTTGAAGCATAACATCGACAACCTAGACTAGCTAGTGGATGATTTCCTCGAATGTTTCACATTCAACACCAAGAAGAAGGCATCTCTAAGCGACCTAGCTAGCCTCAGATAGTATGAGGAGGAGACCATGGTGGATTATGGAAATTGGTGGATAACATTGCTTTCAAAGCTTCCTTACCTCCCTCCCATGGCCGACCTAAACCAAATGTTCTCAAAAAGTTGCCTAAGGTCAATCTTTGTGCTATTACAATTGCAGCAATATGCCACTCTCGAGGAAGCCCTAGCGCAAGCCAGAATCATTGAGGAGATCAAGATACAGGATGGCGAGATTGCCAAGCCACGCAAGAAAGAGTGGTCCATAAATACCAAAATTGGGTCCATGCAACAAAAACCCACTGTGAGCAATCAGGTTACCATAAATATGCCAAAGCCTACATAGATGACACAGCCCCCAAAGGCTAATTATCAGGCAGTTCCTCTTGACAGCTATGAAAAGGAAAATCATGGGCAAGATAAAAATCAGCAACATCGCCCTAGGTGATAATGCACACCCTTCACAGAGTCTAAAGAATCCTTGTTTGACCGCTTGTCCATGGAAAACTTGATAAACCTGCCAGAAAGTCGAACCATAGACCCCAACGTGCCAAAACCCAAGGGCTATAGGGAAGACTTGTACTGTAGATTTCACCAACAAAAAGGACATGGCCTTTACGCATGTTGGAAGTTCAAAATCTTAGTGCAAGACCTAATAGACAACAAAATACTAGTGGTGGATAATCTCATAGAACCAAGAAATCAACATATGGAGGTCTTCAAAGACCCCCCACCTGCCCATGATGTGCAGGGAAAGACTCTACAAGTCAATGAGGTGACACAAAACTGCCCCATGTAGGGGTATGTAGGGATGATAAGCATAGTGAAACGGAACAAGAGGTACCCGAGCACAACTACCCCCACTATAGCTACAGGAGAGGTTCCATCAAAATCACAACCTCAACAACACCCTACGCAACCTCCTTCGCCTAGACCAGTGACCACGATTCGGACTAAACTTACCCAAAGTTTAAAGACCATGTCAGTTAGGCTCTCCATCTACAAGCTACTCAATCACCATCCCATCGGGAGGCTCTAATGGAAATACTCAAAGCCATTGAGCTACAACCCCATGAAAAAAACTCTTTCAACAACTTTGTGGGACATGTAAAATGATGTATAGAGCCAGTCATCACCTTTAGAGAAGACGAACTAAAATTGGTGACTGGTGATATGGTGGATCCGCCCATGCACGTCATTGTGCGAGTCAACAAGATTCCATTTAAAAGGGTGTTGGTGGACACTGGCTCATCCAACAATATAATCACAACAACAATATTGAAACACCTGAAGCTACCGTCTCATATTGTGGCCTCCACCTATACCCTTTGAGCATTCAATGATGCGATATGCTTGATGGTTGGCACAATTGTCCTGCCCATCCAAGTGGGACAAAATACTATTCCTATGTTGTGCCACATCCTGGAAGGTGATATGGCCTACAATATTTTTTTGGGCTGGCCTTGGATCAGGGACATGAAGTTTCTCCCTTAGATAGCCCATCAATGCCTAAAGTACATATACGAAGGGTAAGTGCATGTGGTCCTGACAGACTTAGAGCCCTTCAAGTATTTCAATGTGGTGTAGGTAATGCCACAATCGACCCTCCCATCGACACATTTGGACTTTTAGTTGAATTCGTCCACATAGGGTCTGATTTCGCATACATCCCCACTGTTAAGTCCATCAAATCACGAATTGGTCCCATATTCATCATCTGTTTCTTCATTAATGATGCTACCTATAGTGGCTATATCAAAGGACAATGGGAAGAAGCCCTTGGAAGAGATACCACCATTGGTATCAACCATCTCTATCGAAGAGGTGCCCAACCGAATGGAAGTCGAGACGCCTAGTTCACCCAACATGGAGTGGACCTAGGAAGAACTCCCATTACCTCCCCCTCAACCACCAATGATCACCATTGAGATGGAAAATACGGGCCTGGGGGAGTATCTTGTGTGGAACATCGTAGAAACACCCATGCTTGAGTCCTTGTAGGACATGGGGAGACCTCGCCTCCCCATCGGCACTATTGTTCCTCTAGGCTACCCACAAAATCAAACAAATTTTATATATGGGGGCCTCAAAAATGGCCTTGAACCTTACCTACAAGAGGAACAGGACGAAGAGCCCTTTGCTGAGAACGTCAACTATTTTTCCAACCTAGACTTCACTTTGAAATGCCTTGGGCAATGTAATTGGCATGGATATGGGTTGGGCAGATATGAACAAGGGGTGCACATTCTTTGTCAACCAAGATATCAGATGCCATATGACAAATCAGGAGTAGGGTTCAACCACCCTCTACCCCTTGACATATTGGTAGAGAACATGCAAGGCCTAGGGCTAGGCAATAAGGATGGGTTGGCACAAGATCCATATGCCAATCCTAACACAATATACACATTGGGGGATTATCTCCCATTGTTAACAACCAACCTTGTGGGCCTCAACAAATCCTCCCCTTCGATCGAGAAAAGGGAAAGTTCAAGAACTTGCCTCCAAGAGGGATATAGATAAGGCCAAGAAGGATCTTTAGAAGATGAGTCAGAGTATGAGGTAGCACCTTGGGACCCTTTCGATTCTTATAGTAATCACTTGTAAGTGATGCCCATAGATGACTATCAGGATAACTTCGTAGCGATGTTCCCCTTGAATGCTCCAATTGAGCAATTGCCACCTCAAGAGAATTAGGCCCTCACAAAGAGAGCAGAACAACCCTGATGGGACCAAATTAACTTGCTTGAGGAGAGCGAGCCCCACATGCCACAAATAGTTTTTGGAGCCAATGAAGGCCTATGGATCTCTGACAATGATTATGAAGATGAGACTGAGATGGCATATCTCAACCATATGCGGTAGCAGCAATACCCCATGCACATTGACGATATGTTTGAATAGTTAAACATGTGGCCAAGGCATAGGTGCAACCGAAACCAAGCACAGTTAGACCAAGTGTTGCACCCAACACTTCAAGCATACAGAGAGCACATTTCGCCCAAATACACTATAGATCCATCAGTTCCAAGGGTAGACCCTGTCTTGTTATCCACACATAGGGCCAATCCATTCGTGCCAATACCCACAGAGCCATATATGGAGCACAAATATCACCAAGGATGTCCGAGTCACCACCCACACGATAATGGAGATCAAATTCACTTCATCAACATGATCTCCATTGAATTAACTGCCCCCATCTATAATCCAGCCAATACAGCATGACCATTGTATCTAAACCTAGATGCTATAGAATCGGATCATGCTAACTCGCCACCATATCCATCAGAGTACTGGCCTTGTGGTGAGATGCTCTATTTCATCCCAAGACCAACTCAGGATATCTTCAATGTTGAAGAGGAACTTGACGTTCCAAACGTAGATCTAAATTCAGCAAATGATATCCACCTGATCCCAACTCCACACCAGTTGGAGGATGGGTCCCACATGTCAATCGAAGAGACAACTGATGTAGACATCAGCTTTGATCCAATGAATACACAAATAATCAAGCTGGGGGTAAGTCTATCCCCCAAATAGCAAGCTGATTACATTGCCCTTATCAAAGAGAAGAAGAAAGTTTTTGCATGGTCCTACAAAGACATGTCGGGGCTAGACCCATAGCTAGTCATGCATAATCTAATGCTTGATCCGACAGTCAAGCTAGTCAAGAAAAAACTATGTAAGATGCACCCAACAGTAGCCTTAATGGTCAAATACAAGCTACAAAAGCTGTTGGATGCACAATTTTTCATCTGCATGGATTACCCACCATGGTTGTCCAACATGGTACTCGTCAAGAAGCCGGACGGGAGGATTCACATATGCATTGATTTTTGAGATCTAAACAAAGCGAGTCCCAAGGACGATTTACCCTTGCCTATCATCGACACATTGGTAGATGCTATAGCAGGCCATAAAATGCTTTCCCTCATGGATGGTTTCTCGGGATACAACCAGATTCATATCAATCTCGAGGATCAACTAAAAATGGCATTCACAATGTCTTGGGGGATATTTTTTTATAAGGTCATGCCCTTTGGCCTTAAAAATGCTGGCGCCACCTACCAATGCACTATGACATACATCTTCCATGATCACATGCATAAAAATTTGGAAGACTATATGGATGATTTGTTGGCCAAATATCTTTTGTGCCCAGATCATCTCGATGACTTAAGCAAGATCCTCGATCGCCTCATCAAACACAAAGTCAAACTAATCCCCAAGAAGTGCGTATTTGGCATCACATCTGGAAAACTCTTGGGTTTCATAGTATCAAAATGAGGCATTGAGGTAGATCCACATAAATTCAAGGTAATCCTTGAAATGCTTCCCCCAACCACCATCAAGCATCTCAGAAGCTTGCAGGGAAAGGTCATGTCAATCAAGCGCTTCATAGCACAATTATCTGACAAGTGCCGACCCATGAATAAATTATTACACAAGGGGGTAATATTGCACAGGGATGACGAGTGCTAGTAAGCCTTTAACGATATTAAAAAATACTTGGCTTCATTGCTAGTATTGGCACCACCTAGACCAGGAGTGTCATTCTATTTATACATCTCAGCTATTGAGGTGGCATTGGGTGCCATGCTAGCCTAGAAAAATGAACTACATAAAGAACATGCTACTTACTATCTTAGCCGCACCCTGGTTAGTTATGAACTTAACTATGCATACGTCGAGAAGCTATTCTTAGTAGTGGTATTTTCCACAAAAAAGCTATGCCACTACATGCTAAACAATACGACGTATGTTGTGTCGAAGGAGAATCCATTACAGTACATGATGAGTTGTACTTATCATAGTAGCCGCATGATAAAATGGATCATGTTGTTGATGGATTTTGAAATTGAATTCATTGGACATAAGTCCATCAAAGGTCAAGTCATCGCCGATCAAATAGTAGAGGCTCCTATCGAAGACGATCAACCTCTGACCATAGAGCTGCCCGATGATGGGGTCTTCCATGTCTTAAAATCGCCAGATTCTGATGAGCTTGAGTCACAGGCTGACATAATCCTATTTTTTGATGGTTCTAAATGTGAGCAATGGGGTGGCACGAGAATTGTATTATTCACACCGCAAGGGGCTCCAATACCTCTATCATTTAAAATTAATTTCTCATGCACCAATAACAATGCTGAATATGAATCCTTTCTCATAGGTCTTCAAACAACAATCACCATGAACATCAAATGCTTGAACATCTTTGGTGATTCACTATTAATTTTCAACCAAGTGAAAGGGGTATTCCAATGCGAGTGCCCAGTTCTATAGACCTACAAAGCCCTTGTGGATAAATTCTTGTAAAAACTTGAATGGTATGACATCAAGGCACTCCATCGATCATCAAATCATTTTGCAGACACTATGGCCTCCTTGGGGTCACTAATCTCGCAAGACCCTTCTAGTGAGATGACAACCATTCAATTCAAAACATTATCACAATTCATGATGGAACGTGCAAGCTTTGACATAACGCCAGGAATCCACCTGATCTAGATTGAACCATCTCAAGATAAGTTCTCTCAAATCCATGATAGCCTAAATCATGCCAACTGGGGGTCCTTGTTCTCCCCTATTCCCATTAATAGCAACACAACGCTATTCTTACAAGTTCTTTCCCGCTCAACTTTTACTAGGGATGAAATTCAAGAGGGATTTGCAGTTCATACCATCAAGGTTTTTGATCAGTAGGATTGGTACACACCCATAAGAGACTACCTCAACCTAGGTAGCCTCCTACTTGGATTTTTGCACACCATGAAAAGATCATTAAAACAAAAAGCGGGAAAACATGTCTTTCTAGGAGGCATTTTGTACCATCAGAGCTACGAAGGGATCCTCCTCTGTTGCTTGGACCAACAAGAGTCTGCTTGGGTGATCATCCAAGTGCACGATGGTACATGCGATGGCCACTTCAGTGGTATGGCCATTGCAAAGTGCATTTTTTGCATGGGCTATTATTGTCCATATTTAGAGCGAGATTGTTGCGTGTATGTGTGGAAGTGCACAAAGTGTCAACACCATGCTAATTTGACACACGTACCTTCTCAGGACTTGCAGTCGATCCAATCGGTTTGGCCATTTTTGTAGTGGGGCTTAGATCTAATCGAAAAGATCTCCCCTGCGTCGTCAAGTCGTCACACGTTTTTCATAAAGACCACAGAGTACTTCACCAAATGGGTGGAAGTGATTCTGCTTACCTCTACGACTGGCCTCGCATTACGGAGTTTATTTTACATAACATCATATGTCATTTTTGTATTCCCACCAAGATCATATCGAATAATGGGATGTCATTTAAGAACAAATACGTGCGTGCTTTGACAACAAAGTACAACATTTAGCAGTTTTTCAACACCCTATTATCCACAGGCAAATGGGCAAGCAGAGGCATCAAACAAAATGCTAGTTGTCATCCTTAAAAATATGGTCATAGATAGTCATAAGGATTAGCACATTCAAATCTCGCTTGCTCTGTGGGCTTATCGCACTAGCATTCAAACGCCCACTGGGGCAACTCCATTTTCACTAGTGTATGGCTCCGAGGTAGTCATGCCTCTCGAATTGTAAATACCTTCCCTCTGTATATCAATGCAAGATTTCATCGATGATGACACTACGCGATAGGCTTGGTTAGACTAGCTTATGTTGCTCGATGAACAACACATCAATGCTCTCAAACATTTATGTATCTGTCAAGAGTGACTTAAGAAAGCATACAACATGAAAGTTCACTTGAGAGACTTTCAGGTTGGTGACTTGGTCTTAAAGGAGAACCAACAAAATTCTAACTTGTCACCCCATTTAAGGGACAAGTTCGTGGTAAATTGGTTAGGTCCTTATGTCATCGACAGTAAAATAGGACCTGGAACATACCGGCTCACCTCTCTTGAAGGAATCAAGGAACTAGAACCCTTGAACATCAGTCATTTGAGGCCATTCCACATTTAAAAGAGCCATGGCCCACCCCCAAAAATACCCTAAAGGTGACCATAAACCCTTTGGTCACCCTAAAAATCTCCAAGGGTTCCCACAACTGCTTGGTCACCAAAAATTCCCCAAAGGTATCTATAATCCCTTTGGTCAAACCAAAAGCCCCAAGGGTTCCCACAACCGCTTGGTCATGCAAAATGCCCCAAAGTTATCTATAATCCCTTTGGTCAAAACTTCCAAGGATCCGAAGGAATCACTCGGTCCGCACCCACTCGGGATAAACCAACCATAAAGAATTTTCAAAAATAACAAAATAATTAAAAATAACAAAAAAAACATCATCTCACTTCCATGCATACTCTTAAAAATCAAAACACAAAAAATAATAATAAGTTGTACTAGGCATCGTAAACATACATTGCATATTTGTTGGTCATACAGGTCAAAGGCACCATAGACTATAATTACTTGGCAATTCCATAATTTCTCGCATTTTTTCACTTTTTAAATAGTCCAACAAAAATAAATGCCATCCAAATTTTTCACCATATCATAATCAGTTGTCTTCTAATGTATCTAGGGATTTCATCATTCAGTTGTCTTTAGATTTCTAGCCAAAAACTGTATAAAGTCAGACAGATTTTGCAAAGGTAGAGTTTACTTGGATCACACTTTGTTACTTAGCATCCCAACACAAGTTCAAACATATAAAAAATTCCCAAGTTTTGAATGAAATATGAAACCTGCAAAGCAATCTAGGATACCATACAGTGAAAATGTTATCTCGCTCATCCCCCTATGTGAATGAGCCCAAGAATACTGAGATTTGGCAAAAGGACAAGAATCTTCCCTACCCAATTCCCCAAGAATCCCAAATTCTCAAAAAGTTGCAAATATCCAAAAAAATTGCAAAAATTCAAAGTATGAACTCCAAAGTTCGACATCAAAACCCACATAGTTCATACATCAAAAAGCACAAGAAATAGTGATTCTCATCACTCAAAATTCCAAACCCTTGCTCAAAAGAAAAAAGAAAAAAAAAATATATATATATATATATATAAATAAACAGTGATTTTTATCACTACATACGAGAGCAAGTATCCCAATAAAATTGAAGAAAAAAAGGGAGTCAAACTTGAATCCCTAGAACTCTTAGCATTTGAAAGGTCATGAGGTGATCCTCAGTACCGGTTCGGTGGATAGCCTGCTAGTCACTAGCGGTAAACCTCCCACATGATGATATATTTGTCGCATTAAATTGTGTACAGATCAATGTTTGCATGTGGATGAGCTAGTTTATGGTATCCTAGATTGCACCGTAGATTAATCTTACTAAATACAACAAAGTATTTAGTGGAGCTAATTAGGTGATCCTCAATACAGGTTTGGTTGACAGCCTATCTGGCATTGGCAGTATCCTGACAAATACCACATAAACAAATTCAATCGCACACACAAGGATGTGAAATAACTTTTTCAAAATCAAGTCTGATTCATACCTTGTTCAAAAGTCTTGTGAGATAAATGTACAGTATTGTCTAGTTAGTTAAAACATCTGAGTCTCAGAAAACCTTAACTACATTTTAACACAACTGTAGCACATTCCATTATTACATCACCATCAAAAAATACAAAACAAAAAATTACACATGCAAAGTCATTCCATAAAGCAATCACATAGTACAGAACGCCAACAAATCCTGTATAGTCTATGGTGCCACCGCCAAGTTATCAACAAATGATTTCATCCATTCCATATGCATACATCATATAATTAGAAAAAATCGTGTTCATAATAACATATGCATACATCAACATAAATAAATGTGCATAAAAGTAACAAATAAATCATGACAAGTGTATAATAAAAAAAAAGTCATGTATATATATCGCCAAAAATGCCCACAGGCTATAATAATATGGTCCTCTGACCTCACAAAAAAATCAAAAACTCAAAAACCCCAAGCCTAGGGAGTCGGCCACCATGATCACGTAGGATCGGTGTGACTGGAACTACCCCCAATGGTGTGGGTCCTATGGGACCTCTTAGGGTGGCTGCTGCTAGCCCCCACATCATGCCCACTAGCACTACCCTCACCCAGCCACCTGCGATGAGAGGATGTAGACTACTCAGTCTCACTACCTCTTGAATGGTGCAACGATCCATCGCTAGTGAGCTTAGGTAATTGTCCACCAAGGTGGATAATATCTACCTCCAACTCCACCCGACATCGACCCCACTCCATATCCCACTGACAGTACATAGCCAATGTGTCATCCTACTACACCAACTAAGTCCACAGGTAATCTCTATCAATGCTGTGCTCCTCATCCTGTCTTCATAGTAATTCCTCCAATCATGCTATATTAGCATGAAACCTAGCCTCCTTATCCCCTAGGATCGCCTGAGGCATGGGCATCTTTAGGATGACATGCTACTTTGACACCCACTACTCTGGGGCATCTTGTATATCTTGTTGCTCCAAAACCTCTAAGTCATCCCCAATCAATTCATCTACCTCCACCATATCTACATCATCAAGCGAAGCACCCCAACCCTCCCCTGGTGCCTCTGCAACCCCACTACCTATTTCTGCTGCATCTGGACCTCCTAGAGGCCCCTTACCCTGCCATCGTACCATCATCCACCACTGGTCGTACTCTGTAGTCACCTCGATATTGTCCACGTCGGGGACATCAATCACTGCATCCAATTGCTCACCCAGCAGCTCAATGATCGACCAGGCTAGAGTCCTCTCGTTACCCTGATGTTGATAGATCAAGGGCTCACTAGGAAATCCTTGGCGTATCCTAAACTATCGAGTCACCCAAACATACAAAAAGTACTCATACTCAGTCCCATATCGCTCGATCAGCCACCTCCCCCTGCGCACCCACCAAAGCCACTCCCCGGCATCAGGCCAGGCTGGATAGTCTCGATATGGCTACCAAAACACCTCCCCTAGAGCAATATGAGAGAAGGCATTAGTATAGTGCCCTACGACACCTGCCCACCACCGACTCTGCCCCTGCTCCTCTGACCTTCACCATAGAGCAACATAGCCAATCTCCCTATCCACCATCTCTCCCCAAGTGGTCCAAAGCAACACCTGAGGCCGCTCCACAACTATGTGCTACCACCCCTAGTATTGCAATAGGTAGTTGCACCCAATCCCATTTCGCATTTAGTAGTAAACTTCGTACAACTTATCATACAGCTATGTCAGTAGCGTCTGACCCCACATCATATTTAGTGGTGTTGTTGTCGGAAACTCCACAAGTCTGAAAACTACCTCCAGGAGGTTCCAAGGGAACCTCACACCTGAGGAGTCAAGAAGCAGATTGTTGGAGATGAGGGTCATAAGCAATGCATGCCTCACCCCCAACACGCCCTTCTCAAACCACCACCACACCTGAATCTTGCCAATTAGGCAGTCCCCCTCTGCCCTCTCCACCACACCATCCACCCCCATCTCCTCCATATGCCCAAATCACCATGTCAACACCACTGTCCACTAATCCCAAGGATTCATCTGAATGGGAAGCCCTTCTATCAAAATCCATAGAATCTGATGCATGTCCTACAAAGTCACTATCATCTCCCCTGTTGGGAGATGAAAGGTGTTGGTGCGGGGATCCCACAAATTGATCAGGGCAGTAAGATATGCCCGATCCCCCACCATAGGCTCCAACCGCATCACCTTCTTGAGCCTAAAGGCATCAAGCCACTCCTAGTCTACCATAGTTAGTGCATCCCATGCATCAAAAAATACCATCGACTGACGATACCGACTCTTCACAACCTAAAAAACAAAAACACCATAAAAACATTAAAACATGACAAAAAAACAAATGTACAGCAATGTACATAAAAACAATAAAACAACAAAAAAACAATTAGGGTTTCAACCTTAATTTAAAAAAAAAAATTCAAATAAACTATACAGATGAAAAAAAATGTACAAAAAAATAAAAGTACAGAACTGTACAGCCAAAGTACAGATCAATCAACTAAACTGTACAATCAAGAACAAAAAAATCAAATAAAACAAACAAAATTATACTAGGGTTTTTAACCTTAAATGTAAACAAAATAAAATTTTTAAACTAAGGTTTTTAATCTTAGTCTAAACAAAAAAAAATCAAATAAAACAAACAAAACTATACTAGGGTTTTTAACCTTAAGTGTAAACAAAAAAAAAATACAAATTTTAAACTAGGGTTTTTAATCTTAGTCTAAACAAAAAAAAACAAAATAAAACAACAAAATCATCTAGGGTTCTTAACCTTAATGATGAACAAAAAATAAAACAAAACAAATTCTAACCTAGGGTTTTAACCTTAGTTTAAACAAAAATAACAAAATTACTAGGGTTTTAACCTTAGGCTAAAAACAAACAAAAACAAAAAAGTTTAACCTAGGGTTTAATCCTAGTTTAAATGAACAAAATACAAAAAAAAAAAAAATCAAAACAACAAAAATTCAAACTAGGGTTTTTTAACCTTATTATGAACAAAACAAAAAAAATAAAACCACAACATTCATTTAGGGTTTTTACCTTAATGTGACAAAAAACAATAATAAAATGCGAGTTTTAAAAGTTCATATAAAAAAAAACTAAAAACAATAAGGAAGGAGCAACTACCAGTCTCACCTCGGCTCCACCACTCGAGGATCCGGTCCTTGAACTCATGGTGTCCGCAAAAAATTGGTAGTGCTTCGCTTCAAAAACTAGCACTCCTCCCCACAACTCCAAATCGCCAAAAAAAAACAATTGCAAATGAGCCCAAAACCTAGTTTTGGCCCTTATATAGGCTCTTAGGCCTGTAATTGTTCCACCCTGGGATGAGCGCTCTAGTTAGCACTCATACCACCCTGGGATGATTACAAAACTAGTATTCATCCCACCCTGGGACGATTACAGAGCAAGAAAATAAAAAACAACCAAAACTGCATCCAAAATGTTTCAAAAACAACAATAAAACTGCCGAACAAAGGCACATTTTTGCCTATGATTAATGGCATCCAAAACTAATTTTGGGGTCACAAATTGTAACTATCCTACTCCCTAATAATTCTACCATAGCTGGACCTCTCCACGGGAGGACGTATTTTTGACAATTTCATCCCCAGAAGGCATCACAAAAAGGGTCAAAACCCACCCAAAAACAACAATAAAACTGCCAAACAAAGGCACCTTTGTGCCTGTGATTCATGGCATCCAAAACCAATGTTGGGGTCACAAATTGTCACTATCCTACTCCCTAAGAATGCTACCATAGCTGGACCGCTCCACGGGAGGACGAATTTTCGACAATTTCATCCCCAAAAGGCGTCACAAAAAGGGTCAAAACCCACCCAAAAACAACAATAAAATTTCCGAACAAAGGTGCCTTTGCACTTGACATTCTTGGCATAAAAAATAGATGTCGGGACCACAAATTATAAATATCCTACTCCCTAATGAGGCTACCATAGCCGGACCACTCCAGAAGAGGATGGATTTTCGACAATTTCATCCCCAAAAGGCATCACAAAAAGGGTTAAAACCCACCAAAAACAAGTTTGATTGTTGGGAAACTGCATAAAAATTCAATGGAAAATAATTTAAGGCACCTTTACAAAAGTCATATTGGGTCAAGTGACTCATCATTTTTCTCATGTCAATCATTCCCTCATTGATTTGTCGCTTGAGGGGGTAGTCACACTTAGTCACCAATCAACAAATACACACCCAATCAAGGAAATGACATGCATTCAAAGAATCATTGACAAAGACAATCATGCTCCTGCTTGGGGTAGAAAACAAGCAATAATCACAAGCTGATCAAACACTTGGCATTCTAGAATCATGAACTCAAGGTTCCCATAGACAAAATGTTGCACCCTTTGCCTATTCATGACTGAACAATATCCAAGATCAAGTAACACCTCACCAAAAAAGGTTAACACTTGAATTAGGTTCCTTAGCTCGTCAAAAGTAAGTATTCAAGAATGCATGCCCTTTCCATACTTGGGGCATCAAAAGTTAGTTAGGTTACTAAGAAACCCTAATCATTAAGTGCTTTAGTTATCTATTTTTGCTCAGCACTGTGCCACACATAATGCATCCCAAAAAGGGGTATTTGTAGACACCAAAATAACACCAATCCCAAAGCAATTTTGGAAGGTCGGAGGTCAATTTGGCACCTTTCAAGCACCTTGCTCTGTAATCGTTCCACCCTGGGGTGATTAGAATGCTATTTGGCCCACCTTGGGATGATTAGCAGCAATCGCTCCTAGGTGGGGTGAATAGCAGGTTTGATGGGCAAAAATTCAAACCTTAAAAAATGGTAGCCCAGATCTGCCATTCAACTCCACCTTCAATGCATGGGAGTATGAGTGAGTGTTTTTTAGCTCAAAGAGTCAGTCATAGAGGTAGTCATGGAGCCCTTAATCAGGGAGGAATCTTATCTCCCATAGGAAGGCATGATGGCCAAGTGGCACCCCCGCATGCACATTCAAAGCGAGACCTTTAGGTCTATAAAATGGTGAGTCTTCTCACCCAAAAAAAAAGGACAGAGTAGGAGCATTTGGAGCAACAGAGTGATGCCGAATTATACCCTCACCCTCATTGTGCTTCCTACATCCTTGATCTCTCTTTTGGAAGAGAGGTTATCGGGTGAACATTAGGAGCACAATCCGGACCCAAAACCTAAACAATTTGCCACAATCCCACACCCAATTTTTTGACACAACCCCCTAGGAGGTTTTGGACCCATCCCAAGTGGATTGGCATCAAAACCAAGCCTCAAACGATGGGCGTCTTGCCCTCGGGCGTCCCTTGCACTGTTGCAGTCCTAATCGCCCCACCCCAGAGTGATTAGAAATCTATAGTTGAATTCTCTAATATTTATTTTGCATCTTGTTTTATGTCATTTCTATATTCTGCTATTCAAATTTCATTCCATTTTGATAAGTTTTGACTGTGTTTTCATTATTTTACACTTTCACTAATATACAAAGAGTGCCTTCAGATACATGGTGATCAGGGAAAAATATGCAGAATCTGACCTTCTAGGTTGTCTCAAAATGCCCCATTTTGCCTAACCCCAAGTTTGAAGGTGTTTTAGAGGCCTCTATATGGGAAATTTGGGAGGCCACTTTCAAACATTTTATGACAGTCCTAATCGTCCCACCTCGAAGCGATTAGAAATATACAACAGATTTCTTGACTGTTCCTTTTTTAGTGTGTTCATGATGATGTTTACATGCTTCTATTCAAGTTTCATATTATTCTGATATGTTTTGATCACCTTTTTAATTATTTCATGTATGCATCAATCGGAGGCCTTGGGGATTGTAGGTTTCCCTCCATCTGCACGTGCTATTAATCATTTGTTGTTTCTTTGAATGTAGTATCTCAACATCAGAGGGGTAGAAAGGAACTATAGATGCACTCACACAAGTGGCGATGATGTTTGGCCCACCAATTACAAATGTGGGCATGTGAAATATCCCGAAGGGAAGCGTATCATCCATTGGTGTAACAATTGTATCAAACGCTCCTAGCCCCTAAAAAGGGGGGAGACGTATTGTAACCTGATCTCAAGCAAATTAATAAAATAGGCTACACTTTACTTTTTGCTTTACATCTCATTTCATTTCGTTCATTTTCCCCTTTTCATGCACTTTAGTTCTTTGTTCATTCGTAGGACTTAGCGTTACATCTAATTTTGTTTGCATCGCATCCGGTATGCCATTTCTTCCATATCCAAGTGCTTTCACTTTTATGAAGTGAAAAAATCCCTTTGGAAATATTCCACACTCAACACACTTTGAAACGAAACAACCTTCACTTTGAAACCCTTTATAAAAACATAAATATCTCTGTACATACACCTTATTTCTCCTTCTAAATGAGTTAGTCAAATAGCCTCAAAATAATCTTTCCAATGATATATAATATGATATAAATTTATAAAAGAAAAATACCAGAAATATCTTCCTTTCTAAAAGTGCTTTTAAACTTTCCTTCCAATAAAAAATCAAATCAACCCTCATCACCTTATTCCTCCAATATTAGGTAATAATAAAAAATTTAATAATAAAAACGTTACTTGCCTCTTAGAGGGAATCAAACCCTCATATCTATCCAAAAAATCCTCAAACATTGTGCCAAAGACCACATGGGCTATGCGCTCGCATAAGATGAAGAGCGCAGAATGCGCTTTTGTCCTTCTCCCTTTGCTCATGTCAACAAAAACATGGGCTAATTCTCTTGCTCAAAACTCTAACCCATGGGAATCGAACCTCGTATCTTTCACAAGCAAAAAACTTTGCACTCCCCTCACTCTCTATTGGACCACGCTACCACATGAATATTTTGGCTCTTAAATTCCTTATATCTTTGAAATTCCTTGAGTCCTTATTCCTTTTTATAAAGTTAGATTCATCATCATTTTCTAAAACTCTATCTATTTTTGAAACTTTATATTTCTCTTTTTTTGAAGCCTTGAATGCAATCTCTTTTATTGGAGCTCGATGCATACTTACTCTCATAATATAAGCTATGAGAGTACCTTGCAATTCTTCCATTATTAGCTTGTTGATATCCATTGTCTCTTCTATTTCTAAAACCTTAGAATCATATTTCATGGGAAGTGATCTCAAAACATTTTAAGTAACTTCTGATTCTTTCATATCAAAACCTAAGCCTCTCATGGTGTTAATAATATCATCAACACGAAGTAAAAACTTTGCAATATCTTCAAAATATTCCATTTTCAATTCCTCAAATATTTTTCTATGAGTTTGTAGTCTTTCCAACTTTACCTTGGAATCTCCTTCACAAGTATTCCACAACTTGGTCCACATTTCATTAGCTAAAATACATACCATGACCTTTACAAAATCTATCTCATGTAGCCCACTCAAAATACAATTCATTGCTCTTGCATTTATCTCAAACAATATTCTGGTAGTCTTATCTTTCTCGAGATCACCTTCAACCCTAAACTCTTTTTCAACCATATACCTCATATCCTTGTGATATCAAGTAGTTCTTCATCCTCATGCTCCAGAAAGCATAATTGTTATGATCAAACAATGGGACCTTATTTGAAGATAATCCATTCTGTGAAGCCATCTGTGTTCTTGTAGAATCTACCCTCAAGCTTGTAGCCTTTTTGAAGGAACCCGATCTGATACCAATTGGAGAACACAAGCTTATACTGAGAGGGGGATGAACAATATAAGACCACTTTTTACTTTATTTCCAAACCAATATATATTAATATACTTAATTGCAATAACCAGTTATAGCAGTGTGCATTAATAAATAAGATAGTAGTAGTAAGCAAGAGCACAAGTCACCACACAATTGAGACACAACAATTTACATGGTTCTCCCAATGTGGGCTACTCCACATAGAAAATATTTTGCTAAAACTTTCCCAATCAATCTCTTTGGGAATCACTCCCAATTACAATGTTTATGGATATCTATCCAAAGAAGAAATATTTTCCCTTATGCTCTGGCTATGTGATCTTCTAGAAGACTCTATCTCTCTACTGCATTGACTGGTGGACCTCTCTCCACTTGAAGACTCCTCACTTAGATCTATCTTCAACTGTGTTAGATGTTGGATCTCTATCCACTGAGACTCTATCCTCTATACTTTGTCACCTCCAAAGCTCTATCAATAGGCTCACTAAGAACCTACTCAATAAGCTCACACAAAACTTGTCCAATTCTGAATAACAAGCTCACATATAACCTATCCAATTCTTAATAACAAGCTCACACAGAACCTATCCAAATTTGCTCTAACAAGATCACTAAGAACTTGTCCAAATCTACTCTAGTAATCTCACCAAGAACTTGCCCAAATATGCTCTAGCAATCTAACCAAGAACTTTCCCAAATATGCTCTAGCAATATCACCAAGAACTTACCCAAAACTATCCACAAATCTGTCCCAACATTATCCTCAAATCTGTCCCAAAAGCCTCTCAAAGGCTCAATCAATCATGCTCAAGTAGTACTCAAAATGAACTCAATAATTAATGGTAATCTCAACTCAAATCCACTTCATAGAAGCATAAATTTAATTGTTAGAGACTCAATATGTTCTATTCTCACTCTCAACCCAAATCAATCTCAACTCAACTCATAGAAGCATAAAGAGAATTGTTAGAGACTCAATATGTTCTAAACTCACTCTCAACTCAAATCAAACTCAACTCAATTCAAGTCAACCTCAAATCAACTCAAGTCTTATAGAACCATAAAGAGAATTGTTAGAGAATCAATATGTTCTAACCTCAATCTCAACTCAACATAGAATGATGGAATAGTTTATTTCATAGAACTTGAACAATCACTTCACACATCACTTGACTAGGCTCAATCAAATCAACTCAAATAATCATCACAAGGGACAAATATCTCTCACACAACCCTAGTCCAAGTATGTATCAACCAACTCAAATGTTTCCAATAATTCTCAACCACAAATATCACATAACAATGATACTCATGTTCTTTTCTAACTCAAGTTCTTTCACAACCAATGGGCTTCAACCACTATGCTTATAACACAAGGTTTAAACACAAATCTTAATTCAGAAAACCTTGATGCATTCAACCAACAACTTTTGAAAAGGAAACCACAAACAATCCTTTTCCCTGCAATTATATTTCAGAAATCAACCACCATAAAAAATTAATAGGAGAATGTGCCCATACCTTTTATGAAGTGAAAAACCCCTTTGGAAATCTGCCACACTCAACACACTTTGAAACGAAACAAACTTCACTTTGAAACCCTTTAAAAAAATAGAAATATCTCTCTACATACACCTTATTTCTCCTTCTAAATTATTTAGTCAAATAGCCCTTGAAATAAGATTTCCAATGATATATAATATGATATACTTTTATAAAAGGAAAATACAAGAAATATCTTCTTTTCTAAAAGTGCTTTTAAACTTGCCTTCCAATAAAAAATCAAATCAACCCTCATCACATTATTCCTCCAACATTAGGCAATAATAAAAAAATTATTAATAAAAATGTTACTTGCCTCTTAGAGGGAATCAAAACCTCGTATTTACCCAAACAATCCTACACCACGGTGCCAAAGACCACACGGGCTACGCGCTCGCATAAGACGAAGAGCGTAGAATGTGCTTTTGTCCTTCTCCCTTTGCTCACATCAACAAAAACATGGGCCAATTATCTTACTCGAAAATCTAACCCATGGGAATTGAACCTCATCTCTTTCGCAAGTAAAAACCTTTACACTCCCCTCGCTCGCCATTGGACCACACTACCACACGAAGATTTCGACGCTTTTCATCTTATCTCCTCTGCATTCGATTCCAAGGATTTTGAAATTAAAGCCTTTGCATATATATGCAACTTCCCTTTAATTTTACAAATGTCAGCGATGCTTTTAAATTAATTTCTTTTTGATGATGACATCAGCAGTTGAGGTAATTTTAATTTTAAAATTTAAAATTAAATTTTAAATATTAAAATTTAAACCAAATATTCAAAATTGAATATCTGCATCTCCATGGCACCTTTTTTTATGAAACGATAATCCAACTTGGGTTTTAAGAAATACCCATTTCAAATCTGCCATACATGGTTTTAAATAAAATCTTTTATTTTACCTACCTTGATTTTCACAAAAACCCTGTATATATCCATGCTCTCTGAAATATGAATGTTTTGGTCATCGAAACTCAATGTTACCTTGTGACATTAATGTGACATAAATGACAACATAAAACAACTCAAATTTCAAACATGTACCATTTTGGATCTAAAATAATCTATATCACAATTATATTTGTCCTCTAAATATGATCACATGTATCACAACTAAAATAATTTTTAATATAATTTCTTGAATCCAAATTATTTGTATTAAAAGCACAATATTTCCTTTGGATAAGGTCACTTGTGTCACCAAAAACCTTTACCATCAAGGGCCTATCCTTCACACTTTCAATTGTTTCCTCTTGCTTTTTATATTTCTCCTTAAGGACATTAAAAGTTATTAATGCCTTGTATATTATCAACCCTATATCAATAGGTAGTATAACAACATCTTCATAGTAGTCATTGAGAATAGAGTGTAAGTAGCACTGAAATATTGAGAAGTTTCCATATTCAATTTCTTTGACAATCATTTGAAAATACCTCATTGATTTTGATGGCAATACAACTAGCTTATCTTCACTAGCTTCTTGGGAATTACTATCTTGTGTTGCATACTTATGATTATTAGATTTTTTCTCTTCATCTATATTAATTTATGATGATGTACACTTTTGACTATCAGTTGCTTATTTGTTTACTTCCTTGTTACATTTTCCATGTAATCAAGTGATGTGATCACTTCTTTTTGTAGGCTTTAAATTTTATTTCCTTAGTGGTGTTGTTGTCGGAAACTCCACAAGTCTGAAAACTACCTCCAGGAGGTTCCAAGGGAACCTCACACCTGAGGAGTCAAGAAGCAGATTGTTGGAGATGAGGGTCATAAGCAATGCATGCCTCACCCCCAACACGCCCTTCTCAAACCACCACCACACCTGAATCTTGCCAATTAGGCAGTCCCCCTCTGCCCTCTCCACCACACCATCCACCCCCATCTCCTCCATATGCCCAAATCACCATGTCAACACCACTGTCCACCAATCCCAAGGATTCATCTGAATGGGAAGCCCTTCTATCAAAATCCGTAGAATCTGATGCATGTCCTACAAAGTCACTATCATCTCCCCTGTTGGGAGATGAAAGGTGTTGGTGCAGGGATCCCACAAATTGATCAGGGCAGTAAGATATGCCCGATCCCCCACCATAGGCTCCAACCGCATCACCTTCTTGAGCCCAAGGGCATCAAGCCACTCCTAGTCTACCATAGTTAGTGCATCCCATGCATCAAAAAATACCATCGACTGACGATACCGACTCTTCACAACCTGAAAAACAAAAACACCATAAAAACATTAAAACATGACAAAAAACAAATGTACAGCAATGTACATAAAAACAATAAAACAACAAAAAAACAATTAGGGTTTCAACCTTAATTTAAAAAAAAAAATTCAAATAAACTATACAGATGAAAAAAAATGTACAAAAAAATAAAAGTACAGAACTGTACAGCCAAAGTACAGATCAATCAACTAAACTGTACAATCAAGAACAAAAAAAATCAAATAAAACAAACAAAATTATACTAGGGTTTTTAACCTTAAATGTAAACAAAATAAAATTTTTAAACTAAGGTTTTTAATCTTAGTCTAAACAAAAAAAAATCAAATAAAACAAACAAAACTATACTAGGGTTTTTAACCTTAAGTGTAAACAAAAAAAAATACAAATTTTAAACTAGGGTTTTTAATCTTAGTCTAAACAAAAAAAAATAAAATAAAACAACAAAATCATCTAGGGTTCTTAACCTTAATGATGAACAAAAAATAAAACAAAACAAATTCTAACCTAGGGTTTTAACCTTAGTTTAAACAAAAATAACAAAATTACTAGGGTTTTAACCTTAGGCTAAAAACAAACAAAAACAAAAAAGTTTAACCTAGGGTTTAATCCTAGTTTAAATGAACAAAATACAAAAAAAAAAAAAATCAAAACAACAAAAATTCAAACTAGGGTTTTTTAACCTTATTATGAACAAAACAAAACAAATAAAACCACAACATTCATTTAGGGTTTTTACCTTAATGTGACAAAAAACAATAATAAAATGCGAGTTTTAAAAGTTCATATAAAAAAAAACTAAAAACAATAAGGAAGGAGCAACTACCGGTCTCACCTCGGCTCCACCACTCGAGGATCCGGTCCTTGAACTCATGGTGTCCGCAAAAAATTGGTAGTGCTTCGCTTCAAAAACTAGCACTCCTCCCCACAACTCCAAATCGCCAAAAAAAAACAATTGCAAATGAGCCCAAAACCTAGTTTTGGCCCTTATATAGGCTCTTAGGCCTCGTAATTGTTCCACCCTGGGATGAGCGCTCTAGTTAGCACTCATACCACCCTGGGATGATTACAAAACTGGTATTCATCCCACCCTGGGACGATTACAGAGAAAGAAAATAAAAAACAACCAAAACTGCATCCAAAATGTTTCAAAAACAACAATAAAACTGCCGAACAAAGGCACATTTTTGCCTATGATTAATGGCATCCAAAACTAATGTTGGGGTCACAAATTGTAACTATCCTACTCCCTAATAATTCTACCATAGCTGGACCTCTCCACGGGAGGACGTATTTTTGACAATTTCATCCCCAGAAGGCATCACAAAAAGGGTCAAAACCCACCCAAAAACAACAATAAAATTGCCAAACAAAGGCACCTTTGTGCCTATGATTCATGGCATCCAAAACCAATGTTGGGGTCACAAATTGTCACTATCCTACTCCCTAAGAATGCTACCATAGCTGGACCGCTCCACGGGAGGACGGATTTTCGACAATTTCATCCCCAAAAGGTGTCACAAAAAGGGTCAAAACCCACCCAAAAACAAAAATAAAATTTCCGAACAAAGGTGCCTTTGCACTTGACATTCTTGGCATAAAAAATAGATGTCGGGACCACAAATTATAAATATCCTACTCCCTAATAAGGCTACCATATCCGGACCACTCCACAAGAGGATGGATTTTCGACAATTTCATCCCAAAAGGCATCACAAAAAGGGTTAAAACCCACCAAAAACAAGTTTGATTGTTGGGAAACTGCATAAACATTCAATGGAAAATAATTTAAGGCACCTTTACAAAAGTCATATTGGGTCAAGTGACTCATCATTTTTCTCATGTCAATCATTCCCTCATCGATTTGTCGCTTGAGGGGGTAGTCACACTTAGTCACCAATCAACAAATACACACCCAATCAAGGAAATGACATGCATTCAAAGAATCATTGACAAAGACAATCATGCTCCTTCTTGGGGTAGAAAACAAGCAATAATCACAAGCTGATCAAACACTTGGCATTCTAGAATCATGAACTCAAGGTTCCCATAGACAAAAGGTTGCACCCTTTGCCTATTCATGACTGAACAATATCCAAGATCAAGTAATACCTCACCAAAAAAGGTTAACACTTGAATTAGGTTCCTTAGCTCGTCAAAAGTAAGGATTCAAGAAAGCATGCCCTTTCCATACTTGGGGCATCAAAAGTTAGTTAGGTTACTAAGAAACCCTAATCATTAAGTGCTTTAGTTATCTATTTTTGCTCAGCACTGTGCCACACATAATGCATCCCAAAAAGGGGTATTTGTAGACACCAAAATAGCACCAATCCCAAAGCAGTTTTGGAAGGTCAGATGTCAATTTGGCACCTTTCAAGCACCTTGCTCTGTAATCGTTCCACCCTGGGGTGATTAGAATGCTATTTGGCCCACCTTGGGATGATTAGCAGCAATCGCTCCTAGGTGGGGTGAATAGAAGGTTTGATGGGCAAAAATTCAAACCTTAAAAAATGGTAGCCCAGATCTGCCATTCAACTCCACCTTCAATGCATGGGAGTATGAGTGAGTGTTTTTTAGCTCAAAGAGTCAGTCATAGAGGTAGTCATGGAGCCCTTAATCAGGGAGGAATCTTATCTCCCATAGGAAGGCATGATGGCCAAGTGGCACCCCTGCATGCACATTCAAAGCAGACCTTTAGGTCTATAAAATAGTGAGTCTTCTCACCAAAAAAAAAGGATAGGGTAGGAGCATTTGGAGCAACAGAGTGATGCCGAATTATACCTTCACCCTCATTGTGCTTCCTACATCCTTGATCTCTCTTTTGGAAGAGAGGTTATCGGGTGAACATTAGGGGCACAATCCAGACCCAAAACCTAAACAATTTGCCACAATCCCACACCCAATTTTTTGACACAACCCCCTATGAGGTTTTGGACCCATCCCAAGTGGATTGGCATCAAAACCAAGCCTCAAACGATGGGCGTCTTGCCCTCGGGCGTCCCTTGCACTGTTGCAGTCCTAATCGCCCCACCCCAGAGTGATTAGAAATCTATAGTTGAATTCTCTAATATTTATTTTGCATCTTGTTTTATGTCATTGCTATATTCTGCTATTCAAATTTCATTCCATTTTGATAAGTTTTGACTGTGTTTTCATTATTTTACACTTTCACTAATATACAAAGAGTGCCTTCAGATACATGGTGATCAGGGAAAAATATGCAGAATCTGACCTTCTAGGTTGTCTCAAAATGCCCCATTTTGCCTAACCCCAAGTTTGAAGGTGTTTTGGAGGCCTCTATATGGGAAATTTGGGAGGCCACTTTCAAACATTTTATGACAGTCCTAATCGTCCCACCCCGGAGCGATTAGAAATATACAATGATTTCTTGACTGTTCGTTTTGTAGTGTGTTCATGATGATGTTTACATGCTTCTATTCAAGTTTCATATTATTCTGATATGTTTTGATCACCTTTTTAATTATTTCATGTATGCATCAACCGGAGGCCTTGGGGATTGTAGGTTTCCCTCCATCCGCACGTGCTATTAATCATTTGTTGTTTCTTTGAATGTAGTATATCAACATCAGAGGGGTAGAAAGGAACTATAGATGCACTCACACAAGTGGCGATGATGTTTGGCCCACCAATTACAAATGTGGGCACGTGAAATATCCCGAAGGGAAGCGTATCATCCATTGGTGTAACAATTGTATCAAACGCTCCTAGCCCCTGAAAAGGGAGGAGACGTATTGTAACCTGATCTCAAGCAAAATTAATAAAATAGGCTACACTTTACTTTTGCTTTACATCTCATTTCATTTCGTTCATTTTCCCCTTTTCATGCACTTTAGTTCTTTGTTCATTCGTAGGACTTAGCGTTACATCTAATTTTGTTTGCATCGCATCCGGTATGCCATTTATTCCATATCCAAGTGCTTTCACTTTTATGAAGTGAAAAAATCCCTTTGGAAATATTCCACACTCAACACACTTTGAAACGAAACAACCTTCACTTTGAAACCCTTTATAAAAACATAAATATCTCTGTACATACACCTTATTTCTCCTTCTAAATGAGTTAGTCAAATAGCCTCAAAATAATCTTTCCAATGATATATAATATGATATAAATTTATAAAAGAAAAATACCAGAAATATCTTCCTTTCTAAAAGTGCTTTTAAACTTTCCTTCCAATAAAAAATCAAATCAACCCTCATCACCTTATTCCTCCAATATTAGGTAATAATAAAAAATTTAATAATAAAAACGTTACTTGCCTCTTAGAGGGAATCAAACCCTCATATCTATCCAAAAAATCCTCAAACATTGTGCCAAAGACCACATGGGCTATGCGCTCGCATAAGATGAAGAGCGCAGAATGCGCTTTTGTCCTTCTCCCTTTGCTCATGTCAACAAAAACATGGGCTAATTCTCTTGCTCAAAAATCTAACCCATGGGAATCGAACCTCGTATCTTTCACAAGCAAAAAACTTTGCACTCCCCTCACTCTCTATTGGACCACGCTACCACATGAATATTTTGGCTCTTAAATTCCTTATATCTTTGAAATTCCTTGAGTCCTTATTCCTTTTTATAAAGTTAGATTCATCATCATTTTCTAAAACTCTATCTATTTTTGAAACTTTATATTTCTCTTTTTTTGAAGCCTTGAATGCAATCTCTTTTATTGGAGCCTGATGCATACTTACTCTCATAATATAAGCTATGAGAGTACCTTGCAATTCTTCCATTATTAGCTTGTTGATATCCATTGTCTCTTCTATTTCTAAAACCTTAGAATCATATTTCATGGGAAGTGATCTCAAAACATTTTAAGTAACTTCTGATTCTTTCATATCAAAACCTAAGCCTCTCATGGTGTTAATAATATCATCAACACGAAGTAAAAACTTTGCAATATCTTCAAAATATTCCATTTTCAATTCCTCAAATATTTTTCTATGAGTTTGTAGTCTTTCCAACTTTACCTTGGAATCTCCTTCACAAGTATTCCACAACTTGGTCCACATTTCATTAGCTAAAATACATACCATGACCTTTACAAAATCTATCTCATGTAGCCCACTCAAAATACAATTCATTGCTCTTGCATTTATCTCAAACAATATTCTGGTAGTCTTATCTTTCTCGAGATCACCTTCAACCCTAAACTATTTTTCAACCATATGCCATACCTCATATCCTTGTGATATCAAGTAGTTCTTCATCCTCATGCTCCAGAAAGCATAATTGTTATGATCAAACAATGGGACCTTATTTGAAGATAATCCATTCTATGAAGCCATCTGTGTTCTTGTAGAATCTACCCTCAAGCTTGTAGCCTTTTTGAAGGAACCCGATCTGATACCAATTGGAGAACACAATCTTTTACTGAGAGGGGGGATGAACAATATAAGACCACTTTTTACTTTATTTCCAAACCAATATATATTAATATACTTAATTGCAATAACCAGTTATAGCAGTGTGCATTAATAAATAAGATAGTAGTAGTAAGCAAGAGCACAAGTCACCACACAATTGAGACACAACAATTTACATGGTTCTCCCAATGTGGGCTACTCCACATAGAAAATATTTTACTAAAACTTTCCCAATCAATCTCTTTGGGAATCACTCCTAATTACAATGTTTATGGATATCTATCCAAAGAAGAAATATTTCCCCTTATGCTCTGGCTATGTGATCTTCTAGAAGACTCTATCTCTCTACTGCATTGACTGGTGGACCTCTCTCCACTTGAAGACTCCTCACTTAGATCTATCTTCAACTGTTTTAGATGTTGGATCTCTATCCACTGAGACTCTATCCTCTATACTTTGTCACCTCCAAAGCTCTATCAATAGGCTCACTAAGAACCTACTTAATAAGCTCACACAAAACTTGTCCAATTCTGAATAACAAGCTCACATATAACCTATCCAATTCTTAATAACAAGCTCACACAGAACCTATCCAAATTTGCTCTAACAAGATCACTAAGAACTTGTCCAAATCTACTCTAGTAATCTCACCAAGAACTTGCCCAAATATGCTCTAGCAATCTCACCAAGAACTTTCCCAAATATGCTCTAGCAATATCACCAAGAACTTACCCAAAACTATCCACAAATCTGTCCCAACATTATCCTCAAATCTGTCCCAAAAGCCTCTCAAAGGCTCAATCAATCATGCTCAAGTAGTACTCAAAATGAACTCAATAATTAATGGTAATATCAACTCAAATCCACTTCATAGAAGCATAAATATAATTGTTAGAGACTCAATATGTTCTATTCTCACTCTCAACCCAAATCAATCTCAACTCAACTCATAGAAGCATAAAGAGAATTGTTAGAGACTCAATATGTTCTAAACTCACTCTCAACTCAAATCAAACTCAACTCAATTCAAGTCAACCTCAAATCAACTCAAGTCTTATAGAACCATAAAGAGAATTGTTAGAGAATCAATATGTTCTAACCTCAATCTCAACTCAACATAGAATGATGGAATAGTTTATTTCATAGAACTTGAACAATCACTTCACACATCACTTGACTAGGCTCAATCAAATCAACTCAAATAATCATCACAAGGGACAAATCTCTCTCACACAACCCTAGTCCAAGTATGTATCAACCAACTCAAATGTTTCCAATAATTCTCAACCACAAATATCACATAACAATGATACTCATGTTCTTTTCTAACTCAAGTTCTTTCACAACCAATGGGCTTCAACCACTATGCTTATAACACAAGGTTTAAACACAAATCTTAATTCAGAAAACCTTGATGCATTCAACCAACAACTTTTGAAAAGGAAACCACAAACAATCCTTTTCCCTGCAATTATATTTCAGAAATCAACCACCATAAAAAATTAATAGGAGAATGTGCCCATACCTTTTATGAAGTGAAAAACCCCTTTGGAAATCTGCCACACTCAACACACTTTGAAACGAAACAAACTTCACTTTGAAACCCTTTAAAAAATAGAAATATCTCTCTACATACACCTTATTTCTCCTTCTAAATTATTTAGTCAAATAGCCCTTGAAATAAGATTTCCAACGATATATAATATGATATACTTTTATAAAAGGAAAATACAAGAAATATCTTCTTTTCTAAAAGTGCTTTTAAACTTGCCTTCCAATAAAAAATCAAATCAACCCTCATCACATTATTCCTCCAACATTAGGAAATAATAAAAAAATTATTAATAAAAATGTTACTTGCCTCTTAGAGGGAATCAAAACCTCGTATTTACCCAAACAATCCTACACCACGGTGCCAAAGACCACACGGGCTACGCGCTCGCATAAGACGAAGAGCGTAGAATGTGCTTTTGTCCTTCTCCCTTTGCTCACATCAACAAAAACATGGGCCAATTATCTTACTCGAAAATCTAACCCATGGGAATTGAACCTCATCTCTTTCGCAAGTAAAAACCTTTACACTCCCCTCGCTCGCCATTGGACCACACTACCACACGAAGATTTCGACGCTTTTCATCTTATCTCCTCTGCATTCGATTCCAAGGATTTTGAAATTAAAGCCTTTGCATTTATATGCAACTTCCCTTTAATTTTACAAATGTCAACGATGCTTTTAAATTAATTTCTTTTTGATGATGACATCAGCGCTGAGGTAATTTTAATTTTAAAATTTAAAATTAAATTTTAAATATTAAAATTTAAACCAAATATTCAAAATTGAATATCTGCATCTCCATGGCACCTTTTTTTATGAAACGAAAATCCAACTTGGGTTTTAAGAAATACCCATTTCAAATCTGCCATACATGGTTTTAAATAAAATCTTTTATTTTACCTACCTTGGTTTTCACAAAAACCCTGTATATATCCATGCTCTCTGAAATATGAATGTTTTGGTCATCGAAACTCAATGTTACCTTGTGACATTAATGTGACATAAATGACAACATAAAACAACTCAAATTTCAAACATGTACCATTTTGGATCTAAAATAATCTATATCACAATTATATTTGTCCTCTAAATATGATCACATGTATCACAACTAAAATAATTTTTAATATAATTTCTTGAATCCAAATTATTTGTATTACAAGCACAATATTTCCTTTGGATAAGGTCACTTGTGTCACCAAAAACCTTTACCATCAAGGGCCTATCCTTCACACTTTCAATTGTTTCCTCTTGCTTTTTATATTTCTCCTTAAGGACATTAAAAGTTATTAATGCCTTGTATATTATCAACGTTATATTAATAGGTAGTATAACAACATCTTCATAGTAGTCGTTGAGAATAGAGTGTAAGTAGCACTGAAATTTTGAGAAGTTTCCATATTCAATTTCTTTGACAATCATTTAAAAATACCTCATTAATTTTGATGGCAATACAACTAGCTTATCTTCACTAGCTTCTTGGGAATTACTATCTTGTGTTGCATACTTATGATTATTAGAGTTTTTCTCTTCATCTATATTAATTTATGATGATGTACACTTTTGACTATCAGTTGCTTATTTGTTTACTTCCTTGTTACATTTTCCATGTAATCAAGTGATGTGATCACTTCTTTTTGTAGGCTTTAAATTTTATTTCCTTCTATAAAAATAATGTTAGATTTTGAATCTAAATACTTAAGATAAAATAACCACAAGATCTAAAATAAAGTTCCAATATGAAATGTATGATAATGTAAAAATACTAAACATATAAAACTCATAAATAAATTCAGAAATAACTTATAAAAATACCATTAACAAATGGTCATGAAAATAGTATCTCAATTGAATAAAGATCTCAAATACACCATACTTCTCCACACCCTCATTCTACAACTGTATACCTCTCACACACACACACATACTCATAGACACATATATAAGTGAATGTGACTCTTCATATGGTGCACACTTGGCCTTCACTCTTCTAGGGACTCTTCATATTCCTACTCTATGGACTCGTGCACATGGACTATTATGCATATTTACATTACCAAAATACTTTACACACTTTAATAATACTTGTGCATTTATTACACTGCATAAAGTAAATACCCACACTCTAATCTAGGATTCTCTCTCCTAATATAAAGATGTACCCAAGGTAGTACATTAGCATGTACCAAAAAATGTAATTTATTCCAACACCCTCATGTATTATATTATTTTGTAATTCAAGACTTTATTCTTCAATATGATCTTCGTCTTTTGTCTTCAATATCTCTTTAAGATTAATTTTTGAATTTGCATAGAATGATTCTTTTTTAACCTTTCTGGTGTGACTCCTTTTCTTCTTTTCTTTTATTTGCTTTTGTATATTCATTGATGATTTTTCTTCTAAGAATTGTGTTATCATATCATCATAGTAATATAACTTTGGTTCTTGTCTTAATTGTTCAAACAAACATCTTTTCCAGTTTTAGTCTTCACATTGTTAGCATATTATTAATATAATTTAAATGAGGTTTAAAATAAAAATTTTTCCTCTGTGATACAAAGATGGGTTTTCAAAATAAATAAATTTTGGTTGAATTATATATATATATATATAAAAGATTTTTTTTTTTACGATATTATGTATTAATCTATAATTATAAAGAATATTTTTTTTTGTTTTAGCTCTTCTTCAAAGGTTCAAAGTCAAACCACAATGTGTGGGTTTGGGCTTTCACTCTTCTTGTTGAGTTCAGCTTTGACTCTTCTTTAGAAGCACAATGTGTGTAGGGTTTTGTATTAAATTTCTATTGTAGGGGTTTTTTAAACTAAACAAATCCTATACATATATAAATAAAATGATAAACATTTATTTAAGAAAGAATTTAAATATTTATTTAAAATATAAAAATATATATTTTTAAAATTTTAAGTAAAAATGGAATATTGTTTTAAAATATATATTTTTCATTTAAACAAATTAAAATATTTATATTCTTACATTTTAAGGATATTTTTTTTAAAAGTAAAGTAAATTAGTTTGAATATATATGATCCTCATAAAATATTCTATCCATCTAATATATATTTAACAAAATAATAAATAAAATGATAAGCATTTATTTAAAAAAGAACTTAAATATTTATTTAAAACAAAAAAAAAATATTTTTAAATTTTTAAGTAAAAGTGGAATATTGTTTTAAAAAATATAATTTTACGTCAAAAATAAAAAATCAAAATATCTATATTCTTACATTTTTAATTAAAAATTTATTTATTTTTTAAATTAAAAGTAATATAGTTTTTAATATCCAAGATCACCATAAAATATGCTACCTATCTAATATATATTTATTCAACTAAGTTATGAAATTATGGTATACAATGCACACCTTTATTCTCAGTGGATTCTAACCTTAAACCTTTTATGCAGGGTTTAAGAAGTTAAGCAAGTTTAAGTTTAATAAGAAGTGGAATTTTGTTTTAGACTTATTTATTTATTTATTTATATATATATATATATATATAATATATATATATATATATATATATATAACAAAAAAAAATACAAGGTTTGATATTTCTTAATCAAAACTAGAATTTTCAAAATTTAATTATAAAAATCTTTATTTTCAAGATAAATCTCATTTAGAGTTATTTGAAATATGAAATAATGAAAATAAATGATAGGATCATAAACATAAGTATAAACATGGATGTGAGTGGAATTATAAGATCTTAGCTTACTCAAACTAAAAATTTTTGCCTCTCCAAAATTGTTATGTGGTAACATAGGCGATATTTAACTTTATGTTTTGGTAGGAATATGATCTTTATAATTCATGTAAAAAATTAATTATAAGAAATATTTAATGTTTGGTTTTATCTTTTGATAGAAATATGATCTTCATCGTGTCTACACGCAAATCACTACAAGTTGTTCTTTATGATATTTTTAAATTCATTTAATATATTTCAAACTAAAATTTGTGTATTTCTATTTTAAACTTACAATATTTAAAAAGTAAGAACATAATTTGTGTAAAAGAGAATTTAAATAACTTCTACAATTTTTTTATTATTTGATAGTATGGTTCTTTTAAGGCTAGTAGTTTCATATTGTAGATGAAATGTTTTGTTATAAGTTTATTTGTTGAGGCTGTTTTTAGATACTAATGATTATATTATAAAAAGGTGCTTTCAAATTTGATGTTTTCTCTCAAAAGGAGGAGTTGAGGCCAAATCATAAATTTAAAAATATCATCTATTATTTTATTTTTGGTTGGTTGATTGTTATATAAATGATTGCATTTTCACTATAAAAATGGTTAATTTTAAAGACATACAGTTGTATAACATATTTTAAAATATGATTATAAATATAAAGTAAATATGTTTAAATAATATGTATTTTAGAATAAAGCAATTATTATATCTTATATATTATGTTAAGTATTATATGTATTTTTAAATTCTCTCTATATATCATAATTTTATATAATTTTATACTAAGTAAATATGAAATTACATGCCTATTTGATATTTTTCAAAATTTTAATAGTAACCTAAAATTCAAGCCTTTTATACATCATAAATAGTTATCTCTATCATGCTAAGTTTTATCCTTAGACACCTTCCAAATTTATCAAACAATATTTTTAAATCATTAAATTTTGATGTTTTTGAAAAAATTGCTTAATTTGTGTTTGATTTAACTAGAGTGTCTTAATACCCCTAGATAGAGATTTGGACTAGTTGTAGTGCATTGCCTTATTGAATTTTTGTATTATGCACATACCTACATCAGTCTAAAGTATCTCCTTTGAGAGTTCATTGACTTCCCTATTCAGTTCTCTATAAATATGCCAAAAAGTAAAAGATTCACTTTGATCCAAAACTTCATGCATTCCGTCCTAAAAATAAAAAGCATCTAGTTTATTACCACATGTGAGTCTCTATAGATTTGAATTTTTTTTATTCCTTTTGATTTTACCAACTAAACTAGTAATTTGAGGGATATAATTTTAACATAATTTTGAGAACCTTATCCCAATCTAGCCTCAAATTTAAAATAATGAGAGCATGAAATATATAGTAATGCTCCTACTCCACAAAATTTAGGGACCCCTATCTATCCCCATCATAAAATCCCTAGAACATTAATTTATTAAATTTTGGAGAGATGATTTGCTTGTTTACCTTTGTTGTTGTCAAAATCTTACAATTATTAAAATTTTCAATGATTTAGGAGGAAACCTTCCAAGTAGGCTTCTCTTGATCCTAAAAATTTATTGCATTCCCTAAAAACCATACTCACCAGGACACAAACAATGAGAGAGCTATAAAATCTTTGAAAGGCCTATTTTCAAACCAAGTTTTTAAGCACTTTCTTAAAGAATTGTCTTTCCATCCTATAGGAAGATTTAACTATGTCATAACATACCTCTAAATATGTATAGTAAAGGAGTAAACAACCAATAAGTGATTAATTATTTCATTGTTTGACTTACATAAGTTATACCTTCCTAGATCATTGTAATTCTTCTTTTGTAATACCTCCCATATCAAAACCTTATTATTTTTGGCAAGTCATATGAGCAGTATTATTTTCAATGGGGCTTTCTACTTCTAGAGTGTCTTCCACCCCCATGGTAGATTGTCATTACTATCTTCCAATAGATTCTTATACCCAAACTTTGGAGTGTACTCCTTAGCTCCATTATTTATCCAGACCATTTGATTAGTTTCCTCTCGCAACTTGATATATCTAGCTTTAATTCTCCCAACATATTTTTCCCACTAGTGTACCTCTTGGCCATAAAACCCTAACACTATTTCTTCCTTTCATCCCTAACTCTAGTTTGTAGAATATTCTAGGTAAAATGCTTGGGAAATATTTCCAATACATTGAGTTCTTATGGTTTGAATTACATTATTTAGTAGTATGTGCATGTCACCACAACCAATCCAAGGGTATAATCCTAGTCTTATCCTTGAAACATCCCCTACATTCTAGGAAAGTCAATTATTTACAATATAAAAGACTTGAATCATTATCTTCCAACATATTGAAACATCATGGGATTGCTTAATTAGGGCTCTTATCCACTCCTTAACTGTGAGTGGCTATAAATACCTTTCATGTATGATCTTATTTCATAATATTTCCTTTGATATTATCTTCCAAACACACTTTTTTGCTAGAGCCTTGCTAAATAGGAAGATATTCTTAAGTACCCATCCTCCATTTTCATTGGGCTTAGCTAAGGATTTCCATTTAAACAAGGGAATGCCTTTAATTTCCCTTTTCCCTATCGATAAGAACCTATAGCTTAGCTTTCTAATTTTTTAAAACTCATTTTGGTATTTGAGCCAAATATTTCCAATATACTAGTCTTACCTCCAATATAGATTTGACCAAAGTCAATCTCCCCCACAAAGATAGCCATTTGTTGCACCATATAAATTTGTTTTCTTCCAATTTTCTATCAACCAATTCTAGTATTGTTTAGTGTAGTCATTGGGTTTAAAAAAGAACCCCAAATTTTTAAACCTCTATTGAAGATTAAATCTATTAAAGGGGAAGAGTTGACCTATTATTATGGTTTCATTATAACCCACAAAGTTAAAAGAGGTACTTGAATGAATTAATCTAGATACATGTTGCCAAAAAAAATATATCTAAAGATTGTTTTATCTTATTTGTAGCTCTTATTGTTCCATTTGTGAAAACGAGAACATCATCTAAAAAAATTAGATGGGTGACTTCTACTATTCTACCTATTCTAATTATATTTACTATTCCTTCCCTATTGGATTCTATAATACACTTATAAACTTACCCAAATACCAAAAGAAATAACAATGGTGACAAAAGGTAACCTTGTCTAATCCCCTGAGATGCTTTGAAGAACTAAGAGGTTGACCCATTAACCAAAATTGCAAAACAAATAAAATAAAGATATACCATAATCTAGTTCACCATCTAAACATAGAATCTAATATGAGTAAGTATAATTCTTAAATATAGCCAATTTACTTTGTCAAAAGCCTTGGAGAGATCGAACTTCATAACCATTAATAGTAGTTTCTTTGATTTTATGGTATGAAGTCTTTCCTGAGTAGCACCAATTGCTTGATGAATTTATCTACCATGCAATAAACTAAATTGTTCAATATATATAAGCAGAGAATAACCTTTTATATATTGATACAATTATTTCTATGATTTTATACACATAGTTACACAAAGAAATGAGCTCAAAATTATCAAAGGAAAAAAGGATTGTTCCTTTTTGGAAGAAGAGAATTGAAGGGAGAGTTGAATATTGCATTTATACCCTTCCTTTTAGCCTAGAATCCTCCACAACCTTGAGTAGGTTAGACTCCAAAAGGTCATAGAGCCCAAGAAAGAATTTCATAGTCCAACCATCAAGCCAACGACTCTTATCTTTATGAAAGGAGGTTAAAACAATTTTGAGATTTTCCTTTAAAACTTCCTTAATCAAATCACCATTGGCTTCCTAATATATAAATTTAGAAAAGAGAGAACCTATTTTAACTATTTTACCTATATTAACTTGACTAGCATATTCTCTCAGACTAGGAATAACACCAAGACTATAAGAAATCTAGATTGAATGAAGCACATGGTCTAGAGGTCAAAGACAAAGGAAAAATTCAAGCTATTCATGCAAATGAACTACACCCTAATAAAAAAATTCAAGTAGTACATGATACAAATCATGAAGATACAAAGTCTAAAGAATTAAAAGATGGAGATGACGAAGAATTCATAATAGAACTTAGAAAGGCCAAATATGAACCTAAGAGTCAAGATGAACTTGAAGCTATATTCAAAGAAGCTAAAGGTGAGTCTCAAGTAGAGTTTCATGAACACTGCAAGGTCAGTTGAAGGTTGAAGACAAATACAAAGACCACGACTAAAGACTAAAGTATTCAGTAACCAAATAATCTCATATAGGGGGTGTTGAGATATATTACATTATTTGGTATATGTTAATGTACCCATGGTACCTTCATGGTATATTTATAAATAATAGATTAGGGTTGAGTCTATAGTTTAGAGTGAGTTATATTTTCTCTTTTATGTAAGTGTGAATGTGTAGGAAATGCACAAGTGTCATGTAAGAGAGAATATGTGCAATATTCTTGTATGTAAGAGTGAAAATATATAATGTGAGGATGTGCATAAGTATCCTAGATTAGGATTCCAAGAGTCTTGTAGATATGTCCAAGTGTTGTAGAGTCAAGTGTCGATCTTATATACAAGTGGAAAGATGATAATCCAAGATTTATAGAAGAGCAATAGTAAACTATCCAAAGAGTCACATTACTATTGCTAGATGAATTCTAGTGTCACTGATCTAAATTGGGGGTCGGTGATGAAATCCAACCTTACCAATGTTATTGTCGGACGTGCAAGTGTGTGGGGTTATTTTTAAACTTGGAAATATAAACGATGCATCAACCAGCATGAATGCTTTACCTCACTACATGCCTAAAAAGAATGTTTTTTTTCAAAGAGATGCATATCTAATCTATTCTAGATGATTTTTATGCAATTTACGTCCTACTTTATGAATGGACGACCTACTAATTGGGCCACATGCAAGAAAATTGATCACATAGAAGACTAGCATACTAGAGACTAGGGCAGACCTTACAAGCATAAGCCATCTATTCCTACCAGTACCTAGAGGATACTAGAGAAATATAAGAAACATACAATGCAATTTTCTTTTTATTTTCTTTGTTCTTCCCTACTTATACTATGTTTTTGCTTGTTGTTTCTAAAAAATAAATGTAGATAAAAAATCACAGATAATCAAAATGTGTACCAACCTCAATTCTTCACCTGATGATGACCTGCTGACCTCTATATCTATTTTTTTGCTAGCTGTTGTTGACCATAGCGGTTGATTATGGCTACTGATAGTTGTAGTAGCTAAGATCTACTGGTCATTATTGATAAAAGTGGCTAGACATGCATAGAGAAAAATGCTTGAATCATTAATAAATAAGCCAAAAAATAAAAACCTTGTTGGGGTCCCACCGTGATTGCCATCTGTGCAACCTCGAGATGTGTGCATACCAACTGTCCTACTTGCAATATTGATTTATTATGTATGCTACCACTTGCACAAAATGAAAATACTAAAAGCACATGCAACACGAAGAATAAGAAACAAATAAAGATACTTTATTTATTGATATTTTGGATTCCTGGTTACAAGTTCATCCCCCTAATGGATACCCATCATTTTGATACAAATATTTACACAAATATACAACAGCGATTGGATATATTCCTTGTAAGGGAATAGTGCATCTATGCAGGCCTCCTGGTCCCACACACAAAATTGTATGAGGGATTATAGATGCCTCCTTCTCCAGATCTTGTCCTGGAGGGATCTTTATGCTCTTACTGCTTCCATCTAGTCCTGATGATTTGCACTTTCATTCATGAAAACAAAAAAACATGATTAGTAGGATGGGCTACCTCTTTGGACGAGGCCTTTTTTAGCAGATCTGAATTCTCATGATACTAATAATGAAATATAAGCATGAAAGGAATAAGAAATACATGATAAGCTAAGGAAATGTAGAATATAAGTGTAAATTAAACCATATCTATACTATGATCAAGCCATAAATTAAACAATAATAAAGATACGCTAAAAGCAAGAAAAAATAATCATTATACCCTAAGATATGCCTATGAGCCACTGTTAAATATAGCATTCGTAATGTGAAGCTCTCCTCTTTGTGTTTTAGGGATTTGTACACTATTTTCTTTGCAAAAATTGATGTTCAAGGGTCATCGAATGTATCTCCTACATTGATTGGAAGTTGGGAATAGTGAATCCGACAACTGATGTGTGGGCATATCTCAATCGAATGGCAATCCAATGCTCATCAAAGTGTTTAATATTGGTCCTCCATTTTGATAGGGCTTCACTGCTTAACTCTAAAACTTTATGGATCCTTTGCTTTCCATGGGAGAGTCTATATGTAGACTTCCCTCTTAGATCTAGACCTTGGGCTTCCTGGAGAAGCTTTAGTCCAAATTGCATGTGACTTACCATCCCATGTGAGGAGCATCAGTCCCATACTAGCATGGAAGGAGTAGTTAGGAGAAGCTCAAGGATTTACTCACCAAAATATTACTATTATCCATGCAAAGGTGCAGTCAGACTACATGATTTGGGCCCGTATTCACGGCCAAATTGTGTTTGACCTTGGTCGCTATCAGGTTCAGCAATCAGGTGTAGCCACTATAGTCTTAAATGGATAGGTGTTCTGGACACTCTTCTCGAGAGCGACCAAGCATGTATGGGGTATAACTACCCTGTTTGAGTGGTTAGAACTATTGCTTGTTCTTGGAGAGATCCAAGAGGATTCATATGGTTTTTAGATGTGCCCATATGGGTAGTCTCCTAAACATGATGTGATATAGGTGTCTACAAGTATAAGGTTTAGGGATCTAATAGTAGTATCAGAGCTACCACTAGACTCTATCCAATTTTATAGAGTTATTTATTGAGCCACCATTATAAATTGAATTTTCATATTTGATAAAGTTGCTTTAGATTCTATCCACTTTGAATGCAGTGAGACTCAAACTCTATTTTAAAAGGTCATATTGAGTAGAAAATGCTAGGGTATTTCCATTAGGTTGAAGGAAAACTAGTGAAGACTAAGACTCAACTATATTAAATAAAAAATGGCCAACTTAGAAGAAAAATTAGATATTTGATATTGGAAACCAAAGTTGGATATTGATTTGTACAAACTCACTTAGGAGATAGTTGGATATTAAAGTACATTGAAAGTCATCCTAATAACATGTTGGGTTCTCTAGTAAGGAGGAGAATAATAATAGGTTATTAAGAAAAACCTAAGACATTTATGATCAAATATTTCATATTGATAAATTGCAAATATTAAGCTATAGAAGTTTGTGAAGATTCCTATAGAAGATAGAGAAGAAAGTTAGATTCCAAGTACAAAGATAAGAAAGTAGAGAAGAGAAAATAACTAAAGTTTTAGTGGATTGAGAAGCACTCAAAGCTTCCTAAGAAATATAGAAGAATGCAAAAAAGAGAAAAATAAGAAACATATTTGAAGATAGAAATATAGCTAAGATATTACAAAATAGAAAAGAGGGAACTATCTTCCTATATTGTATTGAAGTTTATTTGATAATCCTCCACTAAAGGAGAAGCTTATTTTGAATAAATAGGACCTTATAGAAAATGACATAGGTCTTGTAGAGAATAGAAAGACCTAAGAGGTCCATATAGTAAAGGTAAAGCCTAAGAGATCATAGAGGCTTATATAGAAAAAGAAAAGAGTCTCTATAGAAAATAAAGAAGCCAAGAAGGTAGCAAAGATCCTACAATTTAATATTCCAAAAAAAAAAGACATATGATTATATTGAAGAAGAATAGACATTCAACTATATTATAGAAGAATAGTCACACAGTTACATTATTGAGAAAGAATAATCATTCAAATATAAAATAATAGTCATTTATATATATTGCAAAATAATTGTGATTTGGCTAATTAAAATGGAATAGCAATTTGACCATTCAACTAAAAAAACATAGTAGAGGATAGAAAGAAGAAAATATAATGTTAAAAAGATGTTGTATCAAAGAGAAAGAGTTTAAGAGATGCTATAAAATTATAATTAGAATATTATAAGATTCTAGCACAATTGTAGTAAGGAAATATTTAGCAAGCAACCTATTCACCAGTGAGCATGTAAAATATTAGAACATACATTAGTGATCTGAGCATCAATAGAAGCAACATGAGAATCAATGGAGCCTAGAGAAGATAGATATGGTGAATAAGCAAGGTCAAGTGTGGTCTAGAGAAGAGATAATGAACTAGCAAGGCATAGAGTAGTAAAGCTAAGGGGAGGTGAACAACAATCAAGCATACAACATAAGAAAACTGAAGAACACAAGATTATACTGAGAGGGGGGGGTGAAAAGTATAATACCACTTTTTAATTTTCTTCTCAAATCAATATTATGCAGTGTATAGATAGCAGTATCAATAGCAGTAATCAAAGCAATGTACAAAACACCACACATAATAAAGACAGATTTTAACGTGGTTCACCCAATGTGGGCTACCTCCATAGAGAAAATATTTCTTCTAAATATTTCTCAAATGATATCTTGGGAATCCTTCCCAAATTACAATGTTTATGGACCTTGGTCCAAAGGAGATGTTGATCCCCTAATCTCAAGTTCGTGGATCTCTTCCACTGGAGAAATATTTCCTCTTCTGCTCTGGCTAGTGATCTTCTAGAAGAATTTATCTCTATGCTGCTCTGACTGGTGGATCTCTCTCCACTTGAAGACTTCTCACTCAAATTTATCTTCAATTATCCTGGATGCTGGATCTCTATCCACTAAGACTCTGTCCTCTATACTATGTCACCTCCAAAGCTCTATCTCAATACTATACCAAACACGGTTTAGTTGGTCTAGCATAGTTATGCTCAATCTCTTGCACTAAACACAGTACAGTCAGTCTAGTACAATTTTGCTCAATAAGTTCTCTCAAAACTTGCTCAAATATGCTCAACATGTTCACACAAAACCTATCTAAATCTGCTCAACAAGTTCACAAAAAACCTATCTAAATCTTCTCAAAAAATCCTCTCTAGGATTTGCTCAAATCTACTCAATAAGTCCTCTCTTAGACTTGCTCAAATTTTCTCAATAAGTCCTATCTTGGACTTTCTCAAATCTGTTCAATAAGTCCTCTCTTGGACTTTCTCAAATATGCTCAAGCAAGCTTTCACAAAATCTTAACTCAAAATAGTCGATAAGCATTCTCAAAGACTTGTCTCAAATATGCTTAACAAGCTCACACAGAATTTGTTCAACCTCATATAATCATTAAGAGAATTTTTAGAGACTCAATATGTTCTATACCTAAAGTAAAATCAATATCTCAATTCAATCTCATAGAAGCATAAAGATAATTGTTAGAGACTCTATATGTTCTATACTCAAATCTCAATCTCAACTTAATAGAAGCATAAAGAGAATTGTTAGAGACTCAATATGTCCTATTATTAAATCTCAATATCAACTCAAATCAATCTCATAGAAGCATAAAGAGAATTTTTAGAGACTCTATATGTTCTATACTCAAATACCAATATCAAATCAATAGAAGCATAAAGAGAATTGTTACAGGCTCAATATGTCATATTCTTCAATCTCAATCTCAAATTAGATAATAATATAGAATAGTTTGTTTTATGGAACTTGAAAAACCATTTCAAACATCCACTTGACTAGGCTTAACCAACTCAACTCAATCAATCACATCAAGGAACAACCCTTTCTCACAAACCCTAGTTCAAGCATGTATCAACCAACTCAAAATATTTCCAACAATGCTTTATCTCAAGTCTCACATAAAAATGATACTCATGTTCTTTTCTAGATCATGTTCAAGTTCATTTCATCATAAATGGGCTTCAACAACAATGCTAATGAAACAAGGTTTAAATACAACTCACAAATCAGAAAAACCTTGAAGCATTCAACCAACCATCTTCACAAAGGAAATCATAATCAATCATTTTCTCTCCAATGATATTTTAGAAATCAACCACCACAAACAATCAATAGGAGAATGTGCCCATACCTTTTTAATGCTAATTAGTTGTCCAAAAAAACTGCCACACTTAATCACAACTTTCCTTTTCAATATTAATCAGGGTTAGTTGTATTTTAAACAATCACAATAAAAGCATAACTTAGTTTACACCCTTTTCAATCCAACTTCATAAACACATACACCAAAGTCTATTTTAATAAAAAACCTTATTAAGAATAACCCATAATAAATCTCTCAAAATCACTTTAACAACAACTCCTTATTTCTCCTAAAATAAATTCTCCATTTCCATCAAAATAAAACATAAATCAAATATGTTTTTGCAATAATAATCATAGACCTAATGATAAAATTTAATTCTCATTAAATGCCTTATAACTCCAAACTTTAGGGCTAATATAAATTATTAAAGGAAAAAAAGTAAATACCTCTCAAGGGGATTCAAACCCCCGTCCGCCACACACAGTGAGCATCTTAGCTATGGCTAATATTCCAACCGAGCCAAATTGATTTTTGGAAAAGCAAAGGCCAAAAATACCTTTAATCTTCCTCCACCTATCGCAAAGGACAAAGCGCCAAAGCGCTTCCCACATGCTGTCGTCAAGGGGATTCGATCCCTGATATTTTTGTTGCCCACAGTCTTAGAAAAATTAATACGCCAATGCACCATGCCTCATACCACATTTGAGATTTTCAAATCACTACGCTTTATTCGCTGCTTCCTTTTCAACAATTCACACGAGCTCTTTCAAATTCCAAGGCAATTAACACATAAGAGAAAGGATGATTATTTGGTTTAATTGCCACCCCTTTATATAGTGTTTAATAACACTTTGAAGACATCAGAATAAATATTAAAATTGTATTTGCATGATGACATCGACAAGAAACTTTCCATTTAAATTTGAATTTAAATTTTAAATAATTAAAATTTAAACAAAACATTAAATCTCAAATAACTCCAGCATCGGGGCACCTTTTTCTATGAAACAAAAGCCCAACATGGGTTCTAAGAAAAACCCGGATCAAATTTATTGTCCATGGTTCTAAATAAAACCTTTTATTTTCCCTGCCTTGGTTTTCACAAAGACCCTTCATAGATCATTTTGATATTTATTGCTCTATTGACATCAATGACAACATTTCAGCATAGGAACTCAAAATGTCCAACAAAAACTAAATATAGTAGTATAAAGTAGAGTAAAAATGTTGTTGTAATATGTAATAAATGCTTTTAATTTTAGGTTCGAATCCGAGGTGCTCCAATTGAATAAATTAGTTGAAGAAATTATGGATGATGTTGGGTTCCTCCCCTTACTCAAGAAGTTTAGTAGCCATGACATGGACCTCTCCAAAGAATTGGATGACAGTTGGGATGAAAAAATAGTCATTATGAAAGGGCTTAGATTCATAATCACTATTGAGTTGGTAACTGAAATCTCTAAGCTTCTTGACGATAGTGAAATTATCAATAGAGAAAAACACTCCTTGGCTAGGAAACTATCTTACTTCAAGGATAGAGGAAAAATACTTAGCAAATACAAGGGATAAATAATGAGAGAATCCCTCCCTAAACCTTGGGATAATGTGAAGGTAATAATTCTCCAATGTTTCACTATGGATGGCCCAAACACCATCCTCAGAATTTTTCACCTTACTTTTTAAAATCATCTTTAAGGAAAAAGACTATCAATGTTCCAAAATACCTCTTCAATTCCATAGAGAGACTTGTTTGAAATTCCAATAAATGAGTCTCATATTTACCCATTCACCAAGACCTTCATCTTATCATCTATAGGTATGTTATCCGAAAGGAATCCTATAAGACCATGATTATTTTTTCTCTAATCCCAAGAAGTCTATTGGTTGAGCTCCATGAGCCAAGCACTAAGAGAACCCTAAGTCCAAGGTAATCAATGAAGTTGATCCAAAGACTTCCTCTCCTAATATCAATTAGACACTAGAGTTTGAATCCAAGAACAAAAAAACCATGCAAAAGATAAGTTGAAGGTCCATTGTTGATCCACTTGTAGTAAATCCCATATCAAGAAAAGGAAATCTCTAATTGTCCTTGAACATAAATTAGACAATACGGTTGAATCTCTCCCATTAGGCCAAAGAATTAATTGTGAAACCAATTTTATGTGGTCTTCTAACCATAAGGTGGCTCCTCAAAGTGACTTCTCCATGCCTTCTAGTTTCACTCACCATAATTTATGTGTCGTTCATCACCAAGAATGGCTACATACAAAATATCAATGAGTTGATAAGTACCCTAACCAGAGCAGCTAAAATGAGCTCTTATTTGATCCAGTAGACCACCATCATCCTTGCAAAATTCAATGAAAATTTTGAATATGATAATCTAGAGGACCTAGTGGGATCCCCTGATCAAGTTGTTGTAAAGTAATGTGGCCATTCATGCCTCCTCTTGGATAATACTCAATGTCTTATCAGTTTATCTTTGTTGTTTTTTTATTCCTTTAGGTTATATTTTGGGATTACCATGGTTGCAAGGGCTTCCTTTGTTTAGTTTTTAGTTTTATCATTATCTCTAGAAGACAATCTCTTTTTAACCCCTCTAGAGGTCCTCCCCTTTTGGAATATTTTTTTTGTAAAAGGTTTGGGGATCCTTTCAAAACCCCTTCCTTCAATATATAAAAAAATGTAACTAGTGCCACCAATGAATCTATAGCAATGAAGTAATCATCTTGAAGATTAGAATGGAGAAGCAGGCTAAGAAAAAAAAGGATAATAACAGTAACTAAGGGAATCTTGCTATAAAATAGTGAAAGCAATATGGACTTCTAGCATTTAATTTAAGAAAAGCATACCTCCAATGTCCAACGAAAGCAAAGTAGAGCAAGGAAGACCTTCAACATCCAAAGAAATTAAGAAATGCTTCTAATGTGTAAATAAAAAGGCTACATGTGTCTAAGGTGGTTGAGGAAATGTTCTAAGGCTTCCAATAAAAGCATAGCTTCCAATTTCAAATAATAAAATTGATGCAATATCAGGAAAAGAATCTAGCATGGTTGTATGGTGAAGCATTCAACATTGAAGTGTAAATGAGAAGTCTAAGTGCATCATCACCATGAAGTCCAAGCACATTAACATTTGCAGTTGTTTGTAATGTAGTGTGCGCTAATGTGAAATAGAAGTTAGTACTTGCTATTAGAAAATTATTTTTATCTTCAGATTAATATATTGATATTAGCAAGTGTTGTGGAAAACCACTTCATTTAACCTTGTCATTAATGTGATATTGAAGTTAGTAAGTCCCTCCCTTGACTGGAAATTGATTTTATCTTGGATGGTTAAGCTTTTTTTGAGCAATAAAATAAAGTGACTAAAATTAAATGTGAAATGTGAATCCTGAATGATGCTTCAATTCATTTTATCTGCTTTGAATGGATTTTATCTTGCCTTGCTTTTCTTTGAACATGAGAGAAAATAATGTAAATGACTAACTTTGAAAGTATAATAGCCTTTGTATGCCATATAAATTACCCCCTTTTAATGAAATGGTAATTTTCATAAAGGGAGTCAATTTATTACTTGAAAATGAAATGCAAAGCCTGAAAATTCTATTTTTTTTTAAACTATAAAATCATGCAAGACTGAAATAAAAATTCCTACTAAAAGTGTGAACTTCAAATAATTTTGGAATTTTAAATTTAAGTTAAAACAAAAACGTACTTGCTTTAAATGGAATATCAAAGCTTATTATTTCAACCTATATAACTGTTTTTGGAATTTTATATTTTTTTAATTTTTTTAATTTTTTTTTAAACTAAAAAAAAAAATGCAAAAGACAAGATTAGAAATAAAAATAAGATAACACGAAATTATGGAATATGGACCAAAATATGGAAAAGACCGAAGATAAATACTGCAAACAAAATCCAACATATGCTACAAAAAAAGGTTAGATTCCGAACGCAAAACATAACCAAGTTAGACCTGCATCCACACAATCTGAAATTCGGTTATGGCAAGAGTCTAAGGAGTTAAAAAAAACATGCAATAAAAATATTAAAATGGTGCAAAATAAACATGCAATAAAAATATTAAAATGGTGCAACCATATCCATGCATAAACACCATTAAACACAATTAGTGCATGTGATAAAGATATTCAATAAACACAATTTGTATTTGAAAGTTCATTTTCTGCATACAATGGCGAATAAAACAGCTCCACGGTAGTTTTAATAAGCTTCCAATATCCTTCCATCGCTTCCTATTACAAAAAAACCAGCCCCTATTTCCCTTTCTTCCATGGATATTTAAATATTTCCAACCCTAAAAGAAACTCTTCATTTCATTTTCCCCCCTTTTCCTTTGGCTTAGTCATGTAACTTCTTTGTAACTGCAGTATCTTCCAATTGAAACGCTTCTTTCGTAAAGATTTTTACCAATAATAAATTGGTAAATATCTTCTAATTGAAATGCTTCTTCCATAATACTTTTTGCCAATAATAAATTGGTAAGTATCTTCTAAATGAAAGACTTCTTCCATAATGTTTTTTCCCAATAATAATTTGGTAAGTATCTTCTAAATGAAATGCTTCTTCCATAATTTTTTTTGCCAATAATAAATTGGTAAGTATCTTCCAAATGAAACACTTCTTCCATAATGTTTTTTCTTTTCTTTTATTTAGAAACCTTCCAACATCAATATAAAGCATTAGTTCAAAGTATCTTTAATAAAATCATAAAGTCAACATAGAAATTAATACCAAACCAATATGTAAAGAAATATTAGCGTGCCATGAGAAAAAGAAATGCTATTATTTTGTTTTATTTTATTTTTATATATCTATTTTTCATTCTTATTTGTTTATTTTGTTTTTTTTTGTTTTTCTTCTTATTTTATTTTATTTTATTTATTTATTTAAATTTTACTTGCTTTCTCTATTTTTTAATTTTAAATTTGATTTAATTAATTTCAAATGTATTAATTGGTTTAATTCAAAACACTAAAACTAACCAAAACAATAAAATAACAAAAATAAGAAAGAAACTAACCAACCACTAGACAACTTAAAATAAACCGAAAGGAGACACTAGTCAACAAACCAACCTATCAAAATTATCATGCAAAGAAACTAAAATTGAAAAAAATTCCAAAAACAAAAAGGTGGGTCCCCAACATTTGGGGATAGTTGTGGATTTGCCACAACAACCCCGTACTATCTTCATGGTATATTTTTAAACAATAGATTAGGGTTGAGTCTATAGTTTAGAGTGTGAGTTATATTTTCCCTTTTATGTAAGTGTGAATGTATAGGAAATGCACAAGTGTCATGTAAGAGAGAATGTATGCAAGAGTCTTGTATGTAAGAATGAAAATATGTAATGTGAGGATGTGCACAAGTATCCTAGATTAGGATTCCAAGAGTCTTGTAGATATGTCCAAGTGTTGTAGAGTCAAGTGTTGATCTTGTATACAAGTGGAAATATGAGAAGCCAAGAGTCATAGGAGAGCAATAGTCAAGTATCCAAAGAGTCACATTACTATTGCTATATTATGGAGATAATGCTCCATAGAAAAAAAACTTAGTGAAGAAACAAGTAATCAAAATTCAAAGTTGTAACAAAAAGAGGAACAATAAAACTTGTATACATTTTGAGAAATTAATATTATAAGTTGTTCTTCATACATAGTACATGAATGGTGTAGGCTACATACATTCATATTTCAATATATAAATTAATGTTATTTTCTTTATTATATGAGCCTTGATATACATATTATTTTGTTCATATTAATCTACTCCTCCTTTGTATCGCCGAGGTTCGAACCGTGGACCTCCTATTCAACAGGGTCAAGTTCGTCTTCTCCTCACCACTTGCGCTACAAAGGCGGATACCCCCACTTAGTGTTAACACTTTGTTTTCACATTCCTAAATTGATACATCCTCTAAGTTTACTTTTTTCTTTATTATTACTTTAAGGTTATTTTTATCCTCATCCATTTCTATTAACACTTTTTTTTTTTCGAAAACATCCCAAGAGATGTCTCTTTGGGTAAGACCCAAAGAGGCAAGGGTATCCATTCTGCCAAAAACGCCCACGACTCAAACCTGGCTTACCACATTTAACATACTCAAGGAGCAAAAAAACACACAAAAACAATTTAAAAATAAATAAATAAATAACAAAAAATAATAATTTCTATTAACAATTTTATCATCGTAAATTTTATATAATTATTATATTTTTATTAAATTTTAACTAATTATTAATTATTATTTTATTTAATATAAGTGTTCAATTCTATTTAATAATAATAATTGTTAACTATTATCCTCTAAAACAAAAATGTTAAATAACAATTTAAAAAATAAACACAATTTTAAATAAAAAATTATTAATTTATATAAAAAAACCTTTTAAAATAAGGTAAACTTTGAAAGTCTAGGAAAGTAACATTGCAACAGCTTGGTTATTACTATGTTTTTTTTTTTAAAAAATAAGGGAGTTGGGTTACTATTTAAATAATTTTTATCATCTTTAATATTAAAAAAAAATTAATTAAAAAATATTATTTAATTTATATATTTATTCAACTAAATTTTAGTTAGATAACAACTCTAACAGAAAGCAAGTTTCTATAGAATTCGGATAATATTGCTGGTTATTTGTTAACGGATTACAAATTTGAAGCTACATTAAGAGCCCCTGTATTTTCATAAAGAATATTTTTTTGTCAAAGCTAGCAAACCACATGAATTCCGGATTGCAGACATTATCTGGCCACGTATCTGTAAATGGGCGGTGCTAGTCATTAATGAATTCTCTCAATACCAAATTCTATTTAAAGCCATGAATGGAGTATTGGAGGTACGCGAGTTCTCCGAAGCCAACGTGATAGTTCATCAAACGATCTGAAAAGTAGCTTAACGATTTGGCCACCGGTTTTTTAATTTGGAGGAAGACCGCCCTGCAGCAACAGACTTCTCTGAAAATGGCTAAAGCCCATGTGATGGTTTCGTTTTTCCTGTTATGTGCAGCAATTTTTTTTGTGGGAGCTGCAATGGCCTCCCGTCCAATTCAAACAGGTCTCCTCTGATAGGCAATGCTATTTTTTTAGAGTTTGGTCATAGCATGGTTGTTTAATTCTTAATGTTGATGACTCTGCTGTTTTTCATCTGTTATTGCAGGAAGCGACAATACTGCGAAATCCTTAAAGGTGACACCGATTTCTGAAAATGCAGTGAATCGCGAAGTAAGATTTGTATAAATTTATCGTTTATTTATTTTTATAAAGATGTTACACATCTTTCTTGGGATATATTTCATTGACTCATAGAGGTGCTTTCGAGTGTAGAGAGAATTGAAAATTATCTATAGCTGAATTTAAAAAGTTTATGGTTTTGATGTAATCTCTGTTTGTATGGCTTTTTATAGTCCAGTCTGGTCTCATGGTGGTTATTTATTGTTTCAGGTGGTTAAAGTGCAGCAAAGAGAGCAAATAGAGAAGGATTCGAACACTTTTGATGCGCACTTGGAAAATGCGCACACGGATTACATCTACACTCAACATCACCCATAGAAATTACTCCTCAATTTCACGGTGCATGATCAGTACAAAGCATTAATTAGAAAACATTGCTGGACTAAATAAAAAGGAAGGCCTTTCTGTGTTTTCGACATAGAATATTTGTGTTTTATGTAAAGGAAGGCACTTATTTATGTTTATATAAATTCAATTTAGTAATTGAAATGAGGTGGAATTTGGTGTATTAGATTTTTTTTTTTTTTTTTAATACATGGTTGATGTTTTGAATTGAAAGTATATGTTCCATCTTGAACTTCTGTAACGAAAGAGAATGGTTGATGTTTTGAATTGAAAGTATAAGATCCATCTTGAACTTTTTTTTTTTTAATAGATGGTTGATGTTTTGAATTGAAACTATATGTTCCATCTTGAACTTCTGTAACGAAAGAGAATGGTTGATGTTTTGAATTGAAAGTATAAGATCCATCTTGAACTTCCGTAACGAAAGAGGTGTAGTAAGTTTAGATCATGTAGGTTGACTAGCCCCGTCCATAACAATATAAAAATCAAAATATTAGAATATTATTAATATAATTTAAATGAAGTTAAAATAAAGTTTTGTCCTCTTTTGTGACACAAAGATGGGTTTTCAAAATAAATAATGTTTTTTTTTTTTATACGATATTATGTATTAATATAAGCATAAACATCAACTATGTGATTGAAATTATAAGATTTTAGCTTACCCAATCTAAAAATATTAGCCTAGCAAAATTGTTAGGTGATAACATAGGGGATTGGTAAGAATATCATATTTATAATGCATGTAAACAATTTATTATTAAAAAAAATTTGATGTTTGAATTTATTTTTTATAGGAATATGATCTTCATAGTGTATATAAATCACTACAAGTTGTTCTTTATGATATTTTTTAGTTCATATAATATATTTCAAACTTTGTGTATTTCAATTTTTAACTTATAATATTTAGAAAGTAAAAACATAGTTTGTGTAAAAGAGAGTATAAATAAATCCTACGTTTTTTTATTATTTGATAGTATGGTTCTTTAAGGCTAGTAGTCGCATATTATAGATGAAGTGTATTGTTAAAAATTTATTTGTTGATGGTGTTCTTATGATACTAATGGTTATATTATAAAAGGTGCTTTTAAATTTGATGTTTTCTCGGCCCAATCATAAGTTTAAAAATATCATCTATGATTTTATTTTTGGTTTGTTGATTGTTATATAGATGATTGAATTTTCACTATAAAAATGATTGATTTTAAAAACTTGTAGTTGTATAACATATTTTAAAATATGATTATAAATATAAAGTAAATATGTCTAAATAGTATGTATTTTTAGAATAAAGCAATGATTGTATCTTATATATCATGTTAAGTATTATATGTTTTTTTGTTTTCTCTCTTTTTATAACATATTTTAAAATATGATTATAAATATAAAGTAAATATGTCTAAATAGTATGTATTTTTAGAATAAAACAATTATTGTATTTTATATATCATGTTAAGTATTATATATATTTTTTGTTTTCTCTCTTTATATATATATATATATATATATATATATATCATACTTTAATATTTTTCAAAATTTCAATAGTGACTTAAAAGTCAAGTCTTTTATACATCATAACTAGTTATATATCATGCTAAGTTCTATCCTTAGACACCTTCTTAATTTATCAAACAATATCTTTTAAATCACTAACTTTTGAGGTTTTTGAAAAAAATGCTTTATTTGTGCTTGTTTTAACTAAAGTGTATTAATACCCTTAGATAAAGATTTGGACTAATTGTAGTGCATTGCCCTCATTGAATTCCTAAAAATACCAGACATCTAGTTTATTACCACTTGTGAGTCTCTATAAATTTGATTTTTTTGTATTCCTTTTGATTTTGCCAACTAAACCAATAATTTGAGGGCCATAATTTTAATATTATTTTTAGAACCTTCTCCCAATCTAGCCTCAAATTTAAAATAATGAGAGCATGAAATATATAGTAATGCTCCTACTCCAAAAACTCTAGGGACCCCTATATATCCCCATAAGAAGAGCCCTAGACCCCTAATTTATCAATTTTTGGAGGGATGATTTGCTTATTTACCTTTGTTGTTAAAATGTTACAATTATTAAAATTTGTAATGATTTAAGAGGATACCTTCCAATTAGGCTTCTCTTGATCCTAAAAATTTATTGTATTTCCAAATAATGATACTCACAAGGACACAAACAATGAGAGATATAAAATATTTGAAAGAACTATTTTCAAAAGTTTTTAAGCACTCTTCTAAGGAATTTTCTTTCCATCCTATAGGAAGCTTTAACTATGTTATAACCTCCCTCTAAAAAATTATAGTAAAGGAGAAAATGATCAATAAGCGATTAATTATTTCATTGTTTGACTTACATAAGTGATACCTTCCTAGACCATTTCAATTCTTCTTTTGTAATACCTCCCATGTCAAAAACTTATTCTTTGTGGCAAGTTATATGAGTAGTCTTATTTTCAACAGGGCTTTCTACTTCTAGAGTGTCTTCCACCACCATGTTGGATTGTAATTACTATCTTCCAAAAGTCTTATACCCCAAATTTAGAGTGTACTCCACAACTCCATTATTTACTCAGACCAATTGATCAGTTTCCTCTCACAACTTGATATATTTAGATTTAAGTCTCCCCACATATTTTTCCCACTAGTGTACCTCTTGGCCCTAATTCCCTAACACTATTTATTCCTTCCATCCATAACTCTACTTTGTAGAAGATTCTAGGTCAGTTGCTTGGGCAAGATTTCCAATCCCCTGAGTTCTTATGGATGGAATTACATTATTTAGTAGTATGTGCATGTCACCACAACCAATCTAAGGGTATAATCCTAGTATTATCCTTGAATCATCCCCTAATTTCTAGGTAAGTCAATCACCTACAACATAAAAGGCTTGAATCATTGTCTTCCAATATATTGAGACATCATGGGTTTGCTTAATTTGAGCCCTTATCCAGTCCTTAACTATGAGTGGATCTAAATACCTTTCATGTATGATCTTATTCCATAATATTTCCTTTGATATTATCTTCCAAACACACTTTATTGCTAGAGCCTTGCTAAATAGGAAGATGTTGTTAAGTCCCCATCCTCCATTTTCTTCCTCTTAGCTAAGGATTTTTATTTAACCAAGGGAATACCTTCCATTTCACTTTTTCCAGTCCATTAGAACCTATAGCTTAACTTTCTAATTTTTTCAAAACTTCTTTTAATATTTGAGCCAAATATTTTCAATATACAAGTATTACCTCCAACATAGATTTGACCAAAGTCAATCTCCCCCACAAAGAGAGCCATTTGTTGCACCATATATTAATTTTTTCTTCCATCCTTTTATCAACAAATTCTAGTATTGTTTAGTGTATTCATTGGATTTCAGAAAGAACCCCAAATATTTAAAACCTATTAGAGATTAAATCTATTAAAGGGGAAGAGTTGACCTATTATTATGATTTCATTCTAATCCACACATTTAAAAGAGATACTTGAATTATATGAATTAATCTAGATATTTGTTCAAGATAAAAAAGATCTAAATATTGTTTTAACTTCTTTGTAGCTCTTACTATTGCATTTGTGAAATGAGAACATCATCTAAAAAAATTATATGGGTGAATTATACTATTCTATCTATTCTAATTACCTTTACTATTGTTAGAGTTACTATGTTAGTAACTATGATTATTACCTTGTTTAGGTAATTTGTAATATTTACCTAAGTAAATTTTATTACTTTTTACCACTAGTAGTTACTTTTACTAGTTACCTAGGTTAGTGACTCACCTTACCATCATTTCCCTATGGACAACATACATTGTGGATGACAGGTTGGTAGGTTAGTTGTCATAATAAAATTGATTACGTTTACTCTGTCTATTTAAACTTTGATTATTAATAATATTTCTAATGTTTTGCCTTACCTTATATCATTGGTATCAGAGTGCTGCTTACCTGGGCAACCTTGGCACTGGACAAGGTGACTTTGTTGTTCCAGAGGACTAGACCATGAGACCCAAATCCCGAGACTCAAGACCCCCTTGGGAATGACATGTTTGTTGAAGCATCCAAACTGGACAAGGTGAGAGGAGGTCTTCTTGTTATAGTTGGAATTTGGCACATTACCCGTAGTGATCTGCTTTGACTGCAGGATATAGAATTTGAGTTGATTGCACGAAAATACATAAAAAAAAATTTTGCAATTTGTTTTGTGAATTTTTTATTTGGCATTCAAATTTTATTAAGTTTTTTTTAGGTTTGAGAGTTTCACTACAGACAATCTAACATCTTTTCAGATATAAGTGGACACGGGTGGTCCACCTCCTACAGGTAGCCCGCTCTCACACATCGGGAGATAAAAACCTGTGGCCACCAGTGATCGGGGATACAAGAGGGCAGGCGACCCTCCAATCCCATTGGCCACCAGTTACCTAAGGAGGGCAAGCACACCCTCCTAGGTGAGGTTTGACCACGTGAAGGTCAACATCGACCACCTAAGGAGGGTAGGCGCACCCTCCCAAGCGATTCGATGGCATCGAAGACTAGACTCTGATGAACCAATGATAGTGTTGCACGATCACCGAAGCACACTCCAGTAACCAATGACATAGATTTAGTGTAGGAGCACCTTGAATCTAATAAATCAACTATCAGCAATTGGTTAGAGAGGGCAGGCGTAGCCTCCATCGATGCCAGGTATAGCCTCTAGATGAGACAACAATGACATGCACCTTGAGGATGCAACAGAGCTGACTCAAAGCCGAGGTGACATGTGGTGAACTGTGACGCACCCACATGGACCGATTGATAGGACAAAAAACAAGCAACTCAAGACAGTGATAGGTGGCATGATTTGGTTGGCTTGCATACCGACATGTCATCAAGGAGGGGTTCTTCGGTTGGGCAAAAAAATATTTGTATTTTGACTACCCAAAGGTAGTCGAAACATAACGGGTGGCTTTGTGGTTTTAAACCACCAAACATTGCCAATAGTGGCAATGTGGGACTAAAAGCCCTGAAGGAAATTTGCCTTCCTTCAAATAAAGCCCTAAAGATGCTTTAAATATTATCGCCTTCCCTTCCACTTTACATCTGCCAGAGTAGGCAGAGTGGTCAATCCTGCTCATTGTTTCCCGCAAAGTCGCGGGTTCAAGTCCCCACTAGCACCTGAAAACAATGCAAAATAATTTTTATTTTGAAACATTCGAGCATTTATAAAACCAAAGGTAAAATTATTTTTATTTTTATTTCTTTGTAATTTATAAATTAAAAAAATTGTCATTTTTTTAATATAACTTAATCTTTGTTTTTTAAAAATCAATATAAATTTTATATTTTATTGATTTTAATTTAAACAAAGTTGTTTTATTAAATTAATTGAATTAATTATTTTTATTTTTATTTTGCAAATTAAATTTAAATAAGAAAATTAGGGAGGGAACCTATTTTTGCAATTTCTATACAAAAGAGTGCTTTTGTTTTCTCTAAAACTGGAGATATAAGACAAAGAATAGCACATTTATTTTGCAATTAGGAGCCCTAAAAATATTCTCAACAACCTTGTTAAATTTGCAAACATGAAAGAGGACAAAATCAAACACATTTGATTCTTTATTGCAAATTTGGAAAACAAGGAGACTCAAAATTTTGTAAAATTCAAAGACAAAGTGTGCATTTGTTTTCTCCAAAGGGGGGATATAAGACATAAAATTGTACATTCTTTTTTGCAAAATTGAGAAGAATTTGAAGTCTTGGGTACATAAAAACCAAGTCGTGTGTCGACTGGTTCTGGAAGCCTTTCAAACGTGGGTCGTGTGTCGACTTGTCTTGAAAGGAGTGTTATTTGTTAAATTTGCAAAACAAAGAGGGAAATACAAGAAATTGGATTTCTTTGCAAATTTGTAACACAAAGTGAGGAGCACTTAAAACAAATCAAACTTGTTTATTTTGTAAAATAAAAAAGGATAGGTAATTATTTTATTCCACATTATTTGCAAAATTGTAAGACAAGGAGGAGACATAAAATATCAATTTTTTTGCACAACATAAAATCAAATTTTGTTGCAAAAATTAAAAGGTGCATTTTTTATTTTAATTGACACCTTTATTGGTAAAATAGGTGCATTTTTAGCAGTGCTTGACACCTATGTGATAAATATTTTTGTGGGTATTCTTGTTTTATTATTGCATTATCTTTTTCAATTATAAGTCATAAAATAAAGAACACTCAAAACTCCAAAATTTCACAATAATTGGTGTAAAAGCATTGCACAGATTTAAAACCAATTTTAAATTGATATTCTCTCCTAAATAAAACCCCTAATTCACTCTTAGTGGTTTGGATTAATTTCCTCAAACAAATTATTTCTCTTCAAGAGGATTTTCAGGCAGGTACCATTAAATATCATTTAAGAGTGAAAGAAAGATCATCTTAGTGCAAATTCTAGGACCTTCATAATGACAACTATCAAAAAATATTTGAATGATACACAATTGCTTAAAGGTCCTAACTATTCAACATGGAAAACTAAGATGAAAGTCATCATAACTATAGAGGAAATGTGGGATTTAGTAGATAGCATGAAATCAAGACCTACATCAGCAGGAGTAGATCAAAAAGCATGGGAAAAATAATAATCATCTTCTCATGTTGATACTCATAGCTACTACTGATGAGATCCAACCTCGCATAAGTGAAGCTAAAACTGATAAATATGGATATGATGCACTTTGTACCGTATTTGAAGGTAAAAATTAATAAACTATTCTAAACCTTCAAACACAAATTCATACACTCTATATGAAATCAGGTGAATCAGTAGAACTCTTCCTCTACAGAATGTCAAAACTAAAGTCTAAGCTCAATGATTTAGGAGCTAAAGTAGAAGACACCCTTTTGAATTTAGTAATATTTAGGGCTCTTCCTAAATCCTATAAAATGTTGATTACATCCCTTAATGTATCACAAAGATTAGTAACCTTTGTGGAGTTAGTCAATTTGCTTCAAACAGAGGAAGTAAATCAACTCCAAAGTGATGAAGTGTCAAACAATGCACTTTACTCAAACAATCATGGTGACAAGAAGAAAGAAAAATTTCATAAGGGAGGATCATCTTCAAAAGATAAGGGAAAGAAAACTCAAGAAGTTTTGCTCGCATTGTAAAAAGGACAATCATGACACCAATCGGTGTTGGTTCAAAAACAAGCAAAACAGAAATGGCAAAGGCACATCACAAAAGCAAGACAAAGGTAATATTGCTAGTGAAGTGTCTAATTCTGATTTTGATTTAGATTTATAAAAAGTACATAGAGTGCTCTTGGCTAAGACAGTATTGTAGAGGGAAAGCAAATTTGTCACCTTCATCAAGCACCATTTCTCCTCTATTTTTTAGGCTTCATAAAAAGCATAAGTTTTTGTTTGAAGTACTAGAAATAAAGGGGTGATTGTACCTATTTTAGGCTTCATAAATAGCAAACTCTCATTGTTTGAAGTACTTGTAACAAAAGGAGGGAATTTTTTGGTGTAAAATTTGCCTAGGAGGAAATATTTGTACAATCCTTCACAAAGCTTCTTAAGTTGCACATCTTTTACAATTAAGGGGGGATATTCATTTATTTTCTTCACATTTTTTTTTGTAAAAAAAATAAGAAGATTTATAAGGGTGCATTTTTGGCAACTACTGACACCTTAGTCAAACTTCTTTTAGAAATTTAATTACAACATGTTTTACAATAAGGGTGGGAACTTATAAGGGTGCATTTTCAGCAGCGACCGACACCTTAGCTACCTTATCTTTTATAAAATCATTTTGTAACCGAATGAACCTCATATGAAGTGATCTACCCTACTACACATAGTGATTGCAATAGCTGGTTACCCATGCAATTCGGTTAGATGACAATATTACAATAAGGATATTCGTTGATGAGAAGACAAAGTGAGGAATGACCCATTTTTTGCTTAGAAGTAGCCATAGCACTGTGACAGAGCAAGAACCAATAGATGACATATTTTTCACTATATTGGGGAAGTTATATACATTATCCAAATAATGTAATAATGGGGGATGTTAGAGTTACTATGTTAGTAACTATGATTATTACCTCATTTAGGTAATTTGTAATATTTACCTAAGTAGATTTTATTTACCACATGGTAAAAATTAGGTTGTTACTTTTTACCACTAGTAGTTACTTTTACTAGTTACCTAGGTTAGTGACTTACCTTACCGTCATTTCTCTATGAATGATAGATATTATGGATGACAGGTTATTCGGTAGGTTAGTTGTCGTAATCAATTTGATTACGTCTACTATGTTTATTTAACATTTGATTATTAATAATATTTCTAATATTTTGCCTTACCTTCTATAAACTATTCCTTCACTCTTTGATTCTATAATACACCTATAAAATTCCCCAACTACTAAAAGAAACAACAATGGTGATAAGGGGTAACCTTGACTAATCCCTTGAGATGCTTTGAATATCTAAGAGGCTAACCCATTAACCAAAACTATAAAATAAATGAAGCAAAGACATCCCATAACCTATTTCACCATATACACATAGAACCTAATTTGAGTAAGTACCATTATTAAATATAGCCAATTTATTTTATCAAAAGCCTTGGAGAGATCCAAATTCATCACCATTGATAGTAGTTTCTTTGATTTTATGGTATGAAGATATTATTGAGTAGCACCAATTGCTTGATGAATTTATCTACCATGCAGGAAACTGAATTGCTCAATAGATATAGAAGCAGAGAAAAACTTTTAATTCTTGACACAATTATTTTTGCTATCATTTTATACACATAGTTACACAAATAAATGAGCTTGAAATTATCAAATTAAGAAGGATTATTCCTTTTTGGAACAAGAGCATTGAAGGTAGAGTTGAATACTACATTTATATCCTTCCTTTTAGCCTAGACTCCTCCAAAACCTTGAGTAGGTTAGACTCCAAAAGGTCATAGAGGCCAAGAAAGAATTTCATAGTCTAACCATCAAGTCCTAGACTCTTGTCTTTATGGAAGGAGGTTAAAATAATTTTTAGCTCTTCCTTTGAGACTTCCTTAATCAAATCACCATTTCCTTCATCATATTTAAATTTAGAAAAGAGAGAACCTATTTTAAATATTTTAGCTATATTAACTTGAGTAAAATACTTGTGTAGTTGACCAAAATACCTTACACCCATGTCTATTATTCCTTTAATTGAGAAGACTTTACTTCCATCTTGTCCTTGTAGCTCCCAAATTATATTTTTTTGTTTTCTATGATTTGTAAAGCTATGAAAAAATTTAGTATTCTCATCCCCACTTGCAATCCGTATTGCTCTACTTTTGACCCTCCATCATGATTCTCTCTCTACGAACAATATTCTCTTCTATTGTTCCAAAATTTTATACTTAAGCCTTATTTTATCATCCATTTATTTTTCAAATTCATCTACTAGAAATACTACAACCTTTCCCTCAATCTTCCTTAGTTTTCCTCTTTCATTTATTTTTTATGGGCCTACTGAACCACTACTGCCTTAACCCTTTCTAGATTTGTTGCAAAATGTATACTAGTAGATTCTCTCAGACTAGGATCAAAATTCATCCATTTTGATTTGACTAGAGTTACAAATCTATCCTCTTTAATCTACTCATAATTGAATTTAAAAGGACAATGTGGTTTTTATTCTCTTTTGTTATAAGAAGTATGATAGAGGAGTGATTAGAGTCTCCTCTAACTTCAAGCCAAGACTTTAGTTTGTAAGCTCCATTTACCAAACTATTTACTACTAAGAATTTATCTAGTCTCTACGAAATTATATCAACTAATGTTCTCATGTTTCTCCTAGTTATGATAGATTTTATAGGTACTAGGTCTATTGGCACCTTGGATTAAAACTTTTGGATAAAGTAATTAGCCTATGGATAAGTTCTAACAACCAAAATCCACACTTCACTCCTCAAGAGAGTTAAGTTTAAATCACACCCTAAAATTAAATTATTAGCTTATAAAAAAAATTGATCCATAAGCTTATCCTAATACTGCATCCTATATTTATATAAATGTTCACCACTATCACTATTTTCCCAAGCTCTACTGAAAATAATCCAATCCCTACTCGAGTCAAGCAATACAAATTTGGTTAGCCTAAAATGATTTTCCTTCCACCTTATGGCCACTCTTCCTAAGGTTCCTACAACATCAAAGACAATAAAATCTCATCCTTTAAGCAATTTATTGAGATCTTCCATCACTTTCATAGCTAACCCTTTTGTATTTTAAATTAGAAAAATCTCTAGATTATGAATTTATACCAACCCATATAGAGCAGTTTTTTTGTAAAGTTTTCCATCCCTAAAATGTTAAAGGAGTGTATTTCATTGATAAAGTATATCTAGGATCATCCCTACTCTAAGGATCCCCTTTAAGGAAGGTTGCATGCCTAGTTGAACTTCATAGAGGATTTTATTCTTAGCCAATGAAGTAAAAAATTTGTTGCCTCTCCTATCAATAAGACTTCTATCCTCCACATATTTATTGGGGCCTCCACAAAATCCTTTTTCCCTTACACCTATTCTACCTTTTTTGGTATCCTAGGGGATACCTATGAGTTTTTTGGGACATAGAATCTTCCTGACCATAGGCAAAATGAAGAGGGAAAGCCATTTCAAAGTGATTTACTTGTGAAGCATTATTGAAAAACTTATCAGATTCTAAACCAAGGTCTAAATCTACTTCCTTAAAGGAATTTGAAGGAAGAGGAATTTAAGTATCCTCCTTGTCCCTCAACTCCACCTTCATCTTCTTCTAGTTAATAATTTATTTTACATATTGGTAAATCTATTCATTGGTTAGTTGAGGGACTCAAAAGAGAATTATCTATAATCCCATATGAGAAATAAGATTTGGAAATAGATTTACTTTGAAATTTGTATATGGTTCTAAGAGCATGACATAAAAAAATTTCTCTGAGAATCCTTGCCTTACTTTAATGTGATTATAAATCCATCACTTGGTCTGACACAAAAATATTTGTCTCCACCTTCTTTGCATTTTTTCCCCTAATTTCTATAGTTTATGTTGCTTATGAATTGACTCAATAATATAATTAGACTTTAATTTATGTTCCTAAAGAGAAAATTGCATCTCATTCTCACCCTTAAATATCCCTCTATCTTCCTTACGATGCTAAACCTTCCTTGAAATATTAAAATAATATTCCCTTGCAATATGCCCATAATTATGACAACATGCACACCTAAAAAGCACATAAATATAGTCTATGGTTTGTACATGTATCCCTTTGTTATACTTCAACACATTTTCCCCCACTAATATATCTCTCCAATCCACATCAACAAGAATCCTAGCCATTGTCCTCATGCATCAATACTGATACCTCTCGTCCACCTCCGAGAAAGAACCAATGCAATTGTCTATGGCTTGGAAAATATCTCTAGACTAAAATTCGAATGGCAACCCTAGTAACCTTACCCATATAGAGTGATAAGGTATTAAAGTGGTCATGGGGTCAAAACAAGGGTCCCATAGTTTGAGTATTAACAAAGCTGAACCCCAAAACCATTTCTATGACATAATATTTTCCACATATTACTTAGTCCTAATGTAAAATGACAACCCTCTTACTAGAAGTAAAAAAATAGGCACATACTTTAAAACTTCCATCCATTCCCTGACCTTCCTGTTTACCAAGATTTTTTTGGAAATTACATTCCCATAGAACGTTCCAATAAGCAATTTCTCTCATTTTTATTAATGGTGAAAAAATAGGGTTTTGAAAGGTCCAAAGATATTTTACATTAGAGAAGACATAAAAAGAGAACTCCAATTAAGCATAGGCAAAAATAATAGAAATCAAAACCCAATATCCACCCAAGTAAACAAAATAAAAAGATAATACCATGATACAACATAGACCAACCCACCACCCAATAGGTCTTAAAAGAAAAAATTAAGTTTTAGCTTTCTTTTAGAGGTACAAAATTTCTTACTCTAATTCTACATAAGACTAATGAATGAGCTTTCCTTCCATAGAATAAATATTCCAAATCATCCAAAAGCCTCTAGAAGAACCATGAGTAGCCCTACTGACACCCTCACACCCCTTCTACACAAACCTTTATAATCTATCAAAATATTCCTCACCCATCTTAGTTTCTTGTAAGAAAATAATATTAGAATTAATTTTTTTCTAAATTATCTTAAAACTCTTTGTTTAGTCAAGGCATGCAGATCCCAAATATTCAACAAGATAATCTTCATTACTTTGAGGATTGTAGAGTCTTCCCTTCATTCAAATTTAATGTAGGCTAGGAACCAGTAGCCACATCTTAAGCCATTTTCTTTAAGAGCACCTCAGACTTTCTTGGTCTCCCCATCCCCCTCCCACTACTTAGATTCATTATTTTTTGGGTGTTTCTAATGGGTCACATAGATCCAATATTTTCCTTCTTGTTTGATCCTACTGATTGAGTAATAAGCTATTGCTATTAATTTATCTTCTCATTTTGTTTCATCTTTCACCTATTTTGAAAATTATTAAAGCCATATTGAAAAGCATTTTCCTCTAAGGAAGACCAAACCTCCCCTGATTCGCCCTCCAATGCATTTCCATAAATATCTCTTTCTTTGCATCCCATAGAGACTTTGTAATAAAGTCATACTTACCAAGAGGGAAAACAACCTTCTAATTATACAGAATAGGGGTAGTTGCTCCTGAAAATAGCTCAATGTAAGCCTCCAAAATAAGGGACAAAGGAACCTAAGCAATAGACAATTGATACCCTTGAATATTTAGGATCTCAAATCCCTTATCCAAAATAGTGTCCAACCTAGCCTCATGACTAGGAGGCAACATATCTCCTAACATAATAAATTTATTTGAATTCACCTCTAAAAAATTGAAATTTCCATCAACTTCTAGATATACCACAACAACTTCAAAGTGAGACTCTTCTTTTTTATTTGTCTAGATCCAAACCTCCTACTTCTTTGGAGGTTTCTTCTTTTGACACCCATTTCATAAATGACTAGCCCTCTTACAGTTAAAACAAAAGGGCATATAGATTTCATATTCTATATCTTAGATCCAATCTCCAAAATCTAAAAATAGCTTAATAGAGGATGGTAGAGGCTTAAAGAGATCAGTGTTAACACAAAATCTGACAAAAACCATCATTGTTTTTGCTTGGGTGGTTAGATCCACTACAATAAAACTTCCCATTGATTTAGCAATACCCTTAAATATTCTATCAGCCTAGAATACCATAGGTAATCCAAGAAGATACGCCTGGAGGGTTTCCATATTGATATTCTCAATGGAAGGATTGAATTTCGAGGATCATTTCCTCAAAAAGAGACCTTTACAACCAAATAACCATGGTCCTTTCATAACCATAGCCTGTGTGTCTTTAGAGGCCTTAAAATTAAAAGCATATAGCCTTTGGGAAACACCACCACTTCCAAATCCCCCTTTGATCTCTATTTTTTAGCAACCCATTTCCTAATAGAGTCCAATATTTTTGGACACCAATAAATTTCCCAACCAAAGAGTTTGCTTGTTCCATTATGTTTGATGAATAATAGGTGAGGAATCCATAAAGAAGGAATATCAATTTCTAGCTCTATAATTAGATCAAAGCGAGTCTTAACAATAGGACTAGCTTCGAATAACACTTAAGACCAAGAATTGTATCAATTTTCCATAAAGAGAGTAGAAAATAATGAAGCTTTTGGACCCCCAATGCATGGGTCAAACACATCACATAGATGGATTTTTAGTAACTACCAAGTGAAAAGTTCAAATGATTTAAATACCTACCCATAATACATTACAATCATAATATAATTGTAGAGAGGGAGACTCAAGAAGAAGAAATATGAGGTGAAATTGATTAGACGTTTTTCGTAGGACTGCCCAAACTACCGAACTCGTTTCGGCCATATCTCACTCATCCGGACTCGGATTGAGCTAAAATTTTGAGGGTAGATGCCTGAAAAACCCTAGAACATCTCCACCAATTTTCATATCATTTGGAGCAACACAGATCCTAGCGCATCCCTATGTGTGAATGATATATTTGGCAAGCGGCTATGCGAGGGTTTCATCTGGGTTGAGTGCAAGCAGCTCCAGAGGTTGGTTTTTAGGGCCTTCGGGCCCTAGCGGCCAATATTTTTGTGGTTTATGCTCAATATTTTAGTAGGAAATGTTGCAGGGGATACAAGATGGGTTAGAAATTTGTCTTTCAATAGATCATACTCGTGAACTTGAGTGACAACGGCTTCCAATTTGTTGCACAAAAGAAAAGTGAAAACCATACCTTTCCATGGCGTCTAGGGCAAGGATTAAAGAGATCACGAAACAAGTTTCAAGAAGTTGATCAAAAAATGGCTCATATCTCAAGTGAATCTGGTGCTAAGGTGCACCCACAAAATAATTCTACTGTGAAAACCCCTGTCAAGGGTAAGAATTTCGAAGACTCGAGTCCCAAAAATAAATTTTAGGGATGCCCTTCATGGTGGACAGACCTCAGCCCAATGCTAATATCAATATTAGGGCTTCCCATAAACCTCTAAGAATGCCTAAGATTGATCCCAGGAAAACGGAGTCGGGATGTCTTAAAGCAGCTGATGGAACTCCTATTGTTAAGCTTGATATGGGTAACATTCGAGTCGGCATTGAAGATTTGGAAAAAAGAGGACTAATTTGTCGGTTCGTGGGTTTTCGTCCGAGTCTATCTACTTTCAAAGTCTGGGCTGCAAAAAGCTGGAAAACTAAAGGTGAGTTACAAATCTCTATTTATCCAAATGGTTATTTTCTTGTTTTATTTGCTAATAATGAAGATAGAGAGAAAAATTTTCAAGGGGGTCCTTGGTTTTTTGGAAGGGTAGGGCTTTTCATGAAGCCCTGGCATACTAAATTTAAAGTCGAAGAAGAGATGCCTTCTATAGCTCCCGTGTGGGTTAGACTCTTTGGCCTCCCTATTGAATTTTGGAATCCTACTATTTTTTCTTCAATTGGAAACTCTTTAGGAACTTTTATGATGACTGTTGATTGTACTCAAAATTTTGAACATATTATTTATGCTCGGATTTGTGTTTTAATGGATTTTGACAAACCCCTACCTAAAAATATCACATTACAATTTGGGGAAGACACTTGGGAGCAAGTAGTGGACTATGAGAACATTCCTTTTCATTGTAGAATTTGCCATGAATATGGTCATTTGGCCGGTGCTTGCCCAAATAAAATTCTTGATCAAAATAAAGAAGATATAAACTTAGCAAGTTTCCAAATACCTAAGAAGAAGAACACTAAAAAAGACCAGTTATGAAGGATCAATCAAAGTCATCTGCTAATATGTTTGAAATCCTTTCCACAAATGATGTCCCAAGTGAGGAAGAGGAAATAATGGAAACTAAAATCTTAGAAACACAATTTAAATATGAAGGGAAGAACTCGGAGACAAACCAACAAATCAAAGGTTTTCAACAAAAAAAAGGAGAAAATTTACACAAGAAAAACAATATTTCAAATGTCAAAACTTCAAATAATGAAGGTCCCAATATAGACTCCGTTGAACCATCTAGTAAAATTTTGGTTGTGTACGAGCATTCTTCAAGGTTAGAAGCCATCTCAGATTCAATTGGAATAAGTCAAGAAATAGGGAAAAAAAAATTGAAGATGGATTCTAATAAAAAAGTAGGTCGCAAGACCAATCAATATCATATGGTAAAAGAAGGTGAAAAGCTTGTAGAGGAAGGTAAGATTAATGCCCTTCCCAACTTTTTTAGCCCTGGTATTAATGAAGATCATCACTTGGAATATTAGAGGACTCAAAGGGAGTCTTTCAAAACAAAATGAAATTAGAAGAATGATTCAGATAAATCATCCACATCTTGTTTTCCTTCAAGAAACAAAGATGTCAATGGAGGATATGGACTTAATTTCCAGTAAAATTTGGCCAGTTGGAAAAGTGGTTTCCCTCAGTTCCCAAGGGACTTCGGGTGGCATTGCTTGTCTTTGGGACCCAAAAGAGGTAGTTATTCACCATATGGTTGGCGAGTTGGGGTTTGTTGGCTATAGCTATTCAAAGTAGACATTCCAACCAGATTATGCTCTGCATTACTGTTTATGCTCCGACTTCTTTGGAGGAAAAAAGAAGACAGTGGAAGGATATTACTCATATTATCTCTCATTTTCCTAAATCTTGGATCTTGATCGGAGGAGATTTCAATACCATCCTCTCTCTGGATGAGAAAAGGGGGGAAATAGAAATTTGGACAAAAGCACTGACCTCATGAGCGAATATATTGCAAACCTCCATCTTGTGGATATCCAACCTGATAATGGCCTTATGACTTGGTCTAACGGAAGGCAAGGCTTAGCTTGTATAATGGAGAGATTGGATAGGTTTTTGCTCTCTGAAAATTTCTTAATCCATGGTCACATTCCTAAAGTGAAGACTCTTAATAATGTTGGTTCGGATCATTGGCCAGTCATGGTGGAAATGTGGAAAACCAATGTGAGTTTCTCTCCTTTTCATTTTCAATTAATGTGGCTTAGAGACATTTCCTTCAGACCTCATGTGCAACAATGGTGGAAGGAAGGTAAACCTAGGCATGGGACTAAGATGTTCTGTTTTGCCAAAAGACTGCAATACATTAAATCCAAAATCAAGACTTGGAACTGGAAAGAGTTTGGGGATGTTCATAAAAAAAAACATGAAGTTATTGCTCATCTTGAAAATTTGAATAAGAAAATCCATTTAGATGGCCTCACGAGAGAAGAGAAGTGCGGATGAAATTAAACTCACAACTCGGTTAGAGGAATGGGAAAAAGAGAAGAAATCTTATGGAAGCAAAAATCTAGAATTCAATGGCTCAAAGAAGGAGATCGAAACACAAATTTCTTCCACAAATCTCTTCTAGCTCGAAGATCTCACAACTTTATTTCTTCCTTAAAATCAGATTCCGGAGATGTTGTTTATACTTGGGATGGCATGAACTCTATTGTTGTTGATTACTTTTCCAATATTTTACTATTACTCCTCTTGACTCAGATTCTCAACATAATGTTCTTCAAGCAATCCCTTCTCTTATCACTTCTGAGGAGAACTCTATTTTGATTGCTCCTGTTACTATCAATGAGCTTCAACAAGTAGTTTTTAAAATGCAAAAAGGGAAACCCCAGGTCTCGATGGTTTTCCTATTGAGTTCTACCAAGAGTTCTGGGATATCCTTCATGTTGATTTATTAGAGGTGGTGGAAGAAGCCAGGAAAGCCAAAGAAATTTTGAAGGTTATCAATAAAACTTATATTACTCTTGTTCCAAAAGCTCAAGAGGTTGATCATATCTCAGCTTTTAGACCTATTGCTTTATGTAATGTTCTTCTCAAAATCATTACTAAAATCATGGCAGAAAGGTTGAAGCCTCTTTTGCATAAGATTATTTCCCAGAGCAAGGGGGTTATGTGGAAGGACGTCAAATAGTAGATGAGATAGTTCTTGCTCGGGAAGCCATCCATTCCATGGATATGCAAAATTCTCCTTCCATGTTCATTCGGTTAGACTTATCCAAAGCTTATGACAGAGTGGATTGGCACTTCCTTATCAAAGTTTTGAGGCAATTTGGTTTCTCTAAGGATTGGATGGATTGGATTATGGGATGTATCTCTTCAGTTTCCTACTTAGTTCTTATCAATGGCAGGCCTTCTCGGTCTTTCCCGGCTTCCAGAGGTATTAGGCAAGGTGACCCGCTATCCCCTTATTTATTCATCATTCTTGTTGAATGCTTGGGTAGGACTATAACCAAAAAGAGGGAAAACAAAACCCTTGAGGGAGTTACCATTGCTCATGGAGCTAGACCTATCTCTCATCTTCAATTTGTGGATGACTCTACTCTTTTAGGTAAAGCTACGATTAAGGAAGCTTCTAATATTAAGCAAATCATTAGCTATTTTTCTAAGGCTACTCGGCAGTTGATCAATGAAGACAAATCTAAAGTTATTTTCTTTCACTGCTCTGCTAGAGGAATCCATGGTCTTGGATAAATTAAGATATAAGAAGACCTCTCTTCCAATCACTTATTTAGGTATTCCCATAAATATTCAAAGGCAGAAAAATAAATATTGGAATTGGTTGTTGGACAAAGTCAAGAAGAAAATTGGAAAGTGGACCAACAAGTGGCTTTCTTCAGGGGGTAGAATCACCTTGGTAAAATCAGTCCTTCAAGCTATTCCTATTTATGTTTCTTCCATTTTGAATATCCCAAAGGCTGTTCTTCGAGAATTGGATCAAATCAGTCATCGTTTCCTTTGGAGTGGTACTAAGGAGAAAAGAAAATGGGCCTTGGTGAAATGGGATACTTTATGTCTTCCTAAGAGTGAAGGGGGGTTAGGATTCCGGTATTCAATTAATAACAACAAAGCTTTAGCTGCTAAATTATATTGGAGGATGTTGCATAACCCCAATGCTCTTTGGGCCAATAATATTCGTGCTAAATATGTTGAGAACAAAAGTCTCGAAGACCTTGTTCGCTATCAACTTCCTACCAAAGGTTCTCCCATTTTAGCAGTTCTTAAGACTGGTGAGGATTTGATAAAGAAAAAATTATTTTGGATCATTCATAATGGTCAACATGCAAATTTTTGGACAGATTCTTGGGATGGTCACAAGCCTTTGATAACTCAGTTTCTCGATTGGAGGCCTTGGATGGAGGAGCTTCACCGAGCTAATTGGATAAAGGTGGCTAATTACTGTCGGTACCATACTGGTAATTCAAATGTTGGTAGATATTGGATCCCTATTGAGGACTGGCCTATTCAAATCCTAGAAAGGCAAAGACAAGATATCCAAGGCATCCTTCATATGAGATCCCTCTCTTGGTCCCATGAAAAATATTGTTTTGGATGGAACAACACTACTAAGGGTGAGTATTCGGTTGCTCAAGGTTATTTGACCTTATGCCATAATAATCCCAACCATTCTTCTGACATATTTTCTCGATTGTGGGCTCAAAAGCTCTGGCCTAAGGTGAGGTTCTTTAATTGGCTTTTATTGCATCGTAGGGTGCTTATTGGTGAGCAACTTATGAAGCGTGGTTTTCATGGCCCTTTTAGATGTGAAATGTGTGAAGAGAATGTAGAAAATATCAACCATATTTTTATTGAGTGTACTTTAGCCTCTGAGCTATGGAGGAGAATGGCCACTTTACTTGGCTTACGAGTGGTCCAATTTTTTTACTTTTGAACAACTTTGGAGGGATTGGCCTAATCAAGAGGGTGTTGATCATTTTATTAGGGAGTTAGTTTGGATGGGTTCTACCATTCTTCTTTGGAATATTTGGAATGAAAGGAACAACCAAATTTTTAATCAAGATAGGAAGGATATTCACTATATTTGGCAAAATACCATAGCCAACTTAGTTGAATCAGTCCATCAACTCCTTAATCACCCCCAAAACTCCCACCAAATATGGGATCAAGTGATGCAAAGATTGAAGATTAAACCTTCTAAGGGCAACCAACTTAAAGGGAATGTGAGTATTAGTAAGATGGATAGGACTAGAAATTGGCAACCTCCTCCTAAGGATTTTGGAAAAGTCAATACTGATGGAGCCTCTAGAGGGAACCCTGGAAAAGCCAGTGTGGGAGGAATTGGTAGACTTTCGGATGGCTCCCTGGTTTTTACTTTTCTTGAGAATTTGGGTATTCTTTCCAATAACCTTGTTGAGGGGTATGGTATCCTCGAAGGTCTTCAGGAGGCTACTAAGGTTGGATGGGAAAAGGTGTTAGTTGAGTCGACTCTCAACTTATGATTAATCTCTTGAAGACTCCTTCTAAGAATCATAAGGTGGATTGGAGAATAAAAAGAATTATTGAGAAGATTCGAGTTAATCCAGGATGGGATTTTTGAAAGTTGATTACAATCATGTGGTTAGAGATCAAAACAAGAGTGTTGATGCTTTAGCTAATTGGGCTTTGGACAAAGGTGATCTTACTTGTTATGGCCACCCTCCTATATGGTGGGCTTCTCAAATTAGGGAAGCTCTTCTTTCTATCATTTCTTTGGATGGCTCCGAGTTCTGAAGGTACCTAGTTTCTTCTTTCTTTTTTTTTTTTTTGCTTCTCTTTGGTTCATTCAGTTTTTTTTAGTTCCCTAGCTCATTCTATTCTTTATTTTGTTTCCTCTGTTGATTCTTGCCTTAATAGTCTTCTGGTCTAGATAGGTCATTGTTTTGTTCATTTTTTTTTCTTTTTTTTTTTTTTGTTTAGTTTTTTAAGGTGGGTGGGTTCTTTTTTTTTGTTTTGTTTTTGTGTTCTTTGTGTTGTTCTTGTGTTTTTGTTGTTTTGTTTTTTTTTTTTATGTTTTTTGTTATTGTTCTTGTGTTTTTTTCGTTCTTGTTCTTGGGTTTCTCTTTGTTTGTGTTATTTCGTGTTTTTATGTGTGAGTGTTTTCTATGTATTTTGTTTTTGTTTATTATATGTTGTTGGTTGTTTTTTTATTTTTATTTTTATTTTTTATTTTTTATTTTTTAGGTTTTGGTTGTGTTTATTTTTCATGTTTTTTTTGGGTTATGTCTTTGTAGTGTTCTTTTGTTTTTGTCTTGTTTGTGTTTTGTTATGTGGTTCTTGTGTTTTTCTATGTGGTTTGTGTTGTGGTTTATTTTATCTTATTGTGCGTGTTTGGTTGTGCTTTTGTTTTTGACACACTCAAGGAGCATGTTTTTTATTTTATTTTATTATTTTTGTTGTTATTTACTTATTTTTAAATTGGTTTTGTGTGTTTGTTTGCTCCTTGAGTATGTCAAAGGTGGTAGGCCAGGTCCGAGTCCTGGGCATTTTTTGCGGAATGGATACCCCTGCCTCCTTGGGTCTTACCCGAAAGTGGCATCCCTTTTGGGATGTTTTCCACAAATAAAAAAATAAATAAACACATCACATCGATTAAGTAATCCCACATGTAAAAATTAAAATATTAGAAAATTATTAATATAATTTAAATGAGGTTTAAAACAAAGTATTATCCTCTTATGTGACACAAAGAAGGGTTTTCAAAATAAATAAATTTTTAGTTGAGTTTTAAATATATTTAAGTTTTATTTATTTATTTACGGTATTATGTATTAATATATAATTAGAAACATTAATTTAAAAATTTATTTAAAATTAAAGATATATATTCTTAAGTTTTTAAGTAAAAAGAAATATTGTTTTAAAATATATATTTTTCATTAAAAATTAAAAATTAATATATTTATATTATTATATTTTAACCAGAAATTTGTTTTTGTTTTTTTTGGTTAAAAGTAAATTGGTTTTAAAATCTATGATCCTTTTAAATTTTGTATAACCATTGAAAAAAATATTTGTCCGCATTTTTAGTGCAGTTGGAGAAAGCGAGCTCGACCTGTTGAATCCGTTGAACGAGAGGTCCAGAGTTCGAACCTTTGTGATGCCAAGGGAGACACAATAAAAACCTATTCCTCACTGGTTGTGATAGGGAGTTTAAGGGTTTCTTTGAATCTATTTTCACCACAAACCAAAGTTTTAACCCAGGTGAGTTGGACAGGGTAGGGCAATCCTCCAAGGGATGTCCCTGGTTCGAATCTCCACCCTACCAAATGCACAGGGTAGGGCAATCCTCCAAGGGAGCAATCCTCCAAGGGATGTCCCTGGTTCGAATCTCCACCCTACCAAATGCACAGGGTAGGGCAATCCTCCAAGGGAGGTCCCTGGTTCAAATATCCACCCTACCAAATGCACAATTGAGTACCCAAAATCCAGTTGATAATGCTTGTGCGGTCAAGGTCGAGCATGAATTTCAAGTGATTTTTACGGTGTAGAATCCCTTGGTCATGGTTTCTTAGACCAAGGTGGCCTTGCAAGGACTTTATTTTGCTAAATTAAAAAATATATATGATCCTCATAAAAGATGTTATTTATCTAATATATATTTATTCAACTATGTTATAAAAATATGGTATACAATGTACAACTCTATTCTTAGTATAGTTTAACCTTAAACCTTTTATGAAGGGTTAAAAATTGTAAGCCCATTTAATAGGAAGTGGAATGTTGTTTTAAAATAGTTTTATAAAAAAAATTATTAAATTTATTTAAAACAAAGAATACAAGGTTTGACAATTGTTAGTCAAAACTAGAATTTTTTAAAGTTAACTATAATTATCTTTAAGATGAATCTCATTGAGAGTTATTTGAAATATGAAATGATAGGATCACAAACATAAGTACAAATATCAAGGATGTGAGTGGAATTGTAAGATCCTTGTCCATTTAGCTTATACCCAACAATCTACTTTTTATGAAAATATTAGCCTATGCAAAATTGTTATGTGGCAATATAGGGATATTTAACTTTATATTTTGGTAGGAATATGATCTTTATAACGCAGGTAGGAAAATAATTATAATAAAAGCATTTGATGTTTGGTTTTATCTTTTTATAGGAATATGATCTCTATAGTGTATGCATGCAATAGGAATATGATCTCTATAGTGTATGTAGGCAAATCACTACAAGTTGTTCTCTATGATATTTTTTTAGTTCATTTGATATATTTCAGACTAAAATTTGTGTATTTATTTTTTGATCTTACAATATTTAAAAGGTAAAAAAAAATTAATTGTGTAAAAGAGAATTTAAATAAGTTTTATGTGTTTTTATTGTTTGGTATTATGGTTATTTAAGGTTAGTAGTCTCATATTATAGATGAAATATTTTTGTTATAAGTTTATTTGTTGATGGTGTTCTTATGATACTAATGAGTATATTATAAAAGGTGCTTTTGAATTAAATGTTTTCTCTCAATGGAGGAGTTGAGATCCAATCATAAGTTTAAGAATGTCATTCATTATTTTATTTTTAGTTTATATAGATGATTGGATTGACACTATAAAAATGGTTTATTTTAAAAACATATAGTTGTATAACATATTTAAAATATGATTATAAATATATAGTAATATTTATAAATAATATGTATTTTTAGAATAAAGCAATTATTGTATATTATATATCATGATAAGTATTATATGTAATTCTTAATTTTCATTCTCTCTTTGTATATATATATCTATCTATATAGAACATGAATTTTCTCAATATACATTAATATAATAATGGGTAAATTTTACTTAATAAAATTAGGATTATCAAATGATACTAGCTCAACTAGCTATATTACTCAACTTTCAAGCAAAAGACCCACATTTAGATATTGCTAAGCAATACATGAATAATTGCCAAGTTACCGTAATACTACTATGTAGTCATAATGTAATATGGGTGGGTCCATTTATTTTTCTTGGTAATCTAAGAAAAAACATTTTATACTAAAAAAATTGTGTAAGACTCTCCTACATACTATAAGTTCTAAATCAAGAACATCATATATGATACATGTGATATACTCACCACTATTACATGCACTACGAGCTCAAGTAAGACATAATTTTGAATCAACTCTACAATCTATTTTTAAACTATCCCATAGGATAAGTAGCCTCTTTGAGAAAACTTTGATATTACTCGAAATGACAAGGCTATTGAGCCAAATTTTTCTCTTATTACTATCTTCTTCATAATATGACATTTTAGATTCTTGAAGGAAAAGGACATCAAGATTTTCATTACTTACCATTTTTTTGACCATTATATCTTTGAAAGAGGAATGAAGACCCCTTATATTCCAAGATATGATCTTCATGGAGATTACTTCTACCTCTTGGTATCCAAGAGACCATCAATCTAGGTTTGGAAACCCTCCACTATTCCTTCTAACACTATTTTCTAGAGCATTTTCTGATTGTATTTTCTCCCTCTTTTTTTACAACTCCAATTTGTGACCTTCGATGTTCGTTTTTTCATTGAGATTTATATTTTTACCTTTACTTTTGTATATTTTTTTTTGGTAAATAAAAGTCTTCATTAATTACCGGGTTTTGCAGGTTAACCCAAAAACTATTACAATATCCAGCCTTCTACTGAGATTGTAGATCCTAGTCAACCTTGAAACTTTCTTACCAGAACTTGTGTTGAATCCCCTATAACACCTTACTAACAAGGCACACCCATACCTAAACATAACTGTAAACATTACTTACATTGATAGGAAATTGAAGTTTAGAAATTTGCACTTGTGAAACCTTTTGCTTGCCCATTTCCTATTCTCTGTCGGAATCCTCCAAGGCTTACACCCTGTTACCTTCATTTCCAATTTGGTATGATTTAGAGGGAAACCCATAGTTATTACCAGCTCCATTGGGAAAGAACACCCATTCATCTTTCTACTTAATGGGTAGGTTTATTTTCATGACTAATAATATTTTCCACTTCACGTGGCACACCTTGTGTCAATGTCACCAAACTACCAACATCAAAACCTATGTTGGCTAATTTTTCAGCTGACCTGTTGGCCTCACGATACACATGACGAGCCCTCCTGTTCTGTCTTGCCACAAAAAGGATCCTCACTTCATGGATGACTCCCTCAATTCTCCATGGAGGTTTTTTGCCATTGGTCAATAGGTTGATGATGTTCATCGAATCACATTTAATCATCAAGTTACCTTGAGTTGCTTGGGCTACTTGCAACCCTCTCCAAAGGGCTCTAGATTCTACTTTGTTATTAGTTCTGATTCCCAATGGTTTAGCGAAGGCCTTGACCAGATTTCCTTGATGATCCCTGATTATTCCTCCAGCTCCAGCTCTTTTTGGGTTCTCCTTGGCTGCACCATTAAAATTTAGTTTAAACCAACCCTGGGGGGTGGCTCCCAAGAAATCTCATTTCTAGGATTGGACAAAGGAATGGAAGGTTTGTCCTTAATACCTAAGTCCCAAGCTAATTTTTTTTCTTGGGGAGGAATTGAGTGGTTGTCATCCACTAAGGTGCTAAGGTTTTATTTTGCAAAGACAATAATCCTATTGAGGATGGTTTTTGGGTTGTGAATGGTATCCTTAAAGGCTCTATGGTTCCTTTCTAGCCAAATCTTCCAAAGAAAATGATGCCAACAAATTTTCCATAGGTACTTAAGTTTTAGGCTAACAAAGGGTTGAGGCCATTGATGGAACACTTCGGATATAAGAGCAGGCTTAACCCATGAGATCCTAAAAGCTTGGAAAAGTTCATCCAGGATGGACTCCGCTATCGGACACTCCAGAAACAAGTGTTGGGTAGTCTCCCATCTTGCCCTGCACATGTAGCAATGGTTAGCAATAACCATACCTTTGGATAACATATTGTCCATAGTGAGGATTTTTCCTTGAATCACCAACCATGAAAAAAATGATATTTTAGGAATTAAGCCTTTGATCCAAACCAAACTCGGTTGAAATTGTTGACCTTCCACATTGAGAAGCAAATTATAGGCGGACTTAACTGTGAAGTCACCACTTTCAGTATCAGCCCAAAAAATGTGATCTTCATCCTCTCCAGAGGGAATAATTTGTTGAGTTAAAATGTTATAAAGCTCTTCAGACTCCACTTCAAAACCTTGTACTCTAATGTGTTTCCACCTGTTGATATTTATATCCTACCACATATAATTTGCAACCTTCTTCCCAATATGCTACTCCATATGCTCTTGAATCCTAGCCAAACAACGATCCTAGGATAACTCCTCAGCTCTCACCCACCGATCCTTCCAAAAGTCTATTGTTTGCCCATTTACTAGAATCCATCTAAGACCTTTCTTGACAATATCTCTACTTGTAAGGATTGCCTTCCAAAAAGTAGACCCCCTGCTTGCTAAGTTTTCATTAAGGAAGTTCACACATTGGAGGTATTTCCTCCTAACTATGGCAGTCCATTCATTATCGACCTTAGTCAATAACCGCCACGCTTGTTTGGCTAACAGAGCTATATTGAGATGAGCAAATCTCCTCAATCCTAAACCCCCATCAGCTTTAGGTTTGCAAACCTTGTTCCAACCTACTAAATGGATACTTTTCTTATCGTCAGTCCTTGACTAGAGAAATTTTTTTTGAAGCTGCTCAAATTTGTGATACACCTTGTTGGGAGCTTTGAACACTGATAGGAAGTAAATGGGTATACTTTGAAGTGAAGCCATAGTTAAAACTACTTTTCTTGCTTGAGATAACAGATGTCCTTTCCAACTTGCTAGCTTTTTTTGGATCCTCTCAGAACTATGTTCCACATTGATCCTTCGAGTTTCCCTGTAAACATGGGAAGACCTAAATAGGATGTGGGAAGAGATGCAATCTGACATTCCATGATCCTTGCTATGTTGTTTTTCCTAGGAATGGGGGTATTGATGAAATAAAGTTTGCTCTTATCAAAATTCACTTTCTATCCAGCCGCTTCTTCATACATTATGAGAATATTTTTAATCCTTCTTGCCTCAACCACAAAATCCAAAGTCAGTAGCAATGTATCATCAAAAAATTGCTGATGTGTCATCGGGGTAGTTAGCGACGTGGCCTTGATACCTGATATGAGTCCAGCTACCGCTATTGCCTTAATGGTTCTTTCCAAGGCCTCAGCTACGATGATGAACAACATTGGACTTATGGGATCTCTTTGTCTTAGACCACATTTTCTTTGAAAAAAACTTATAGTAGACCCATTAACCAAAACTAAAAAACAAGGATTAGAAATACACTCTCTTATTAACTTGACCCATTTCATGTTGAAGCCAAATTTTAATAAAACTTCCTCTAGGAATTCCTAGTTTATCCTGTCATAAGCTTTGTTCATGTCTAAATTTAAAGCCATGACTGCTTTTTTGTTCTGAGCGGCTGTATGAAGAGCCTCATGAATAGTAATAACTCCATCTAAGATTGATCTTCCTTATACATAACTTCCTTGACTTGGATCAATGATAATCGATAGAACTTTCTTCAAATGGTTGGCTAAAACTTTGGATATAATTTTATAGGATATATTACATAGGCTAACCGGCCTAAAGTCAGCCATAGTCTTGGGGTTGGGGCCTTTAGGGATCAAAGCAATGAAATTTGAATCTTGGACTATGATTTGATCTTTGGAACTCCTTGATTGTAGTAATAACTTCTGCTCCAACAATATCCCAACAAACTTGGAAAAACCGAGGTGAAAACCCATCCGGCCCAGGAGCTTTGTCAGGATCCATGTTAAACAAAGCCTCCTTGATCTCTTCATCTAAAAAATCTACTGTAAGAGACTCGTTAATAATTTCATCAATGAGTTGTGGAATGAATTGAAGGAGAGAGTCCTTTGCTTGGGCATTACAGGCCCGTTCTTCACCCAATAATGAACTAAAAAAATTAACAGCATCGTCCTTGATCTCCTGAATGTTTTGAGTTGAGGATCCATCCACCTTAGTTAAATTTCTAATATTATTGTTGCTTATATTGCTCAATTTGGTAAATTGGAAAAACTTTGAATTAGAGTCCCATTACTTTAGCCATAATGCCCTTGATTTCTGCCTCCAATACATCTCCTCACAAGCTAAAATATTATAAAACTCACAAAGGGTTTCCTTCTCTTTAGTCCTTATCGCCTCATCATAGGTTCCATTTTGGATTTTGCTTTCTATTATTCTCAGTTTTCCCCCACTGATATCTTATTCTTAAAAATATATCCAAAGACTTCTTTATTCCATATTCTAAGGTTTTTTTCACCATCTTAAGTTTTTGAGATAGTTTGAAGGAAGCACTTCCCTGGATAGGTTGCTGCAACCATTCCTCTATTTGTTTCTTGAAGTCCAGATGTTTAACCCACATTGATAGAAATCTAAATGGCTTTTTAAAGGAGTTAGCCTGAAATGCCTCCCATAGAATAAGATTATGGTCTGAAGCGCATTTAGGAAGGGCTTGTAACGCTGAATCACCAAACATTGTTGTAGCTTCCTTGGATAAAAAAAACCTGTCCAACCTTTCTTGAATTAGCTAACTTCCTATCCTCTTGTTACTCCATGTAAATTTGGCTCCTTTTAGTCTTACATCCATCAATTCATTTGTGTTAATGAATTCATTGAAGTCCTCCATGCTCCTTGAGGGTAACCCAGATGCTCCCTTCTTATCAGATCGGTAAAAGGGGGTGTTGAAATCTCCCCCAATAACCCAAGGAATGTCTTTAAAATCTTGCCTCAAATGCACCAAAAACTCCCACAGTTTAGATCGTCCTTGGACAGAGGTGGGGGCATAAACATTTGACATAATCCAATTCTTATTAGTATCAAAATCATGAAATAATACACTTAAGAATTTTTCATTTTCCTGAATAATACTTCCTTCTATTTTAATAGGATCCCATAAGATCATGAGGCCCCCAGATGCTCCTCTCACCTGTTGAAAGACCACTTCCCCTTGCTTCCAAATCCTTCTAGCTATAAGTGCTGATTGTGCCGAATCTGTTTTGGTTTCTTGAAGAAAAATGATAGTAGGATTCCAATCCTTCCTTATAGACTTCACCATCCTTTGTTTTGGTGGGCCGTTTAGGCCTCTCACATTCCATGAGAGAACCTTCATTTAGACTATTTGATATTTTTTCCCCGCCCCCTTCCCTGAGCCAAAGGGGGTTTGTCAATTTTGCTATTATCCTGGCTAGGAATAGCTTGCTGTAACAATGTTCTTTGCTTTTTGTTTGCAATTTCTTCATTGATTCTCATTCTATAGTGCTTTGCTGTAGATATTCTCCCAATATATCAGAGGCTTGGTGGTGCTTCTAGTCTGTTTTGGACTAAAATGAGGGGGCATATACTGTGATAGTCTAGGGCTTGAAACTTCTTCCTCATTTTGGGTGTTTTCAATTCCTTCTTCATCCTTAGCCTTGTTTTGGTTCACCTATCCTATCTGGTTCCTAAACAGGGGGCTTTCCTTCAAGGAACCTTTTACCATTGGGCTCGTCTGATAAGGGATAATTTACTCCACTACCGGATTAGGAGCTACATTCCTACCTCTTGTTTCCATAACTTCGACTCTTGACTCTATTTTTTCCACATTTAAACTGAAATGACCTGGCAATTTTTCTTCATTTTGAGCATAGCTTTTGGGGCTTTTTGTCATAACTGTGGATGGTCCTGATTTGGATGGGGAGTCTAGGGTTTTAGGAAACTTGACATTGATGGTATCATCCTTACTATTTTCTTTTTCAACTTCTAGATTTGCTAGGATATCAAACATGTTCAAGTCGGGATCTTTATTACATACCTTATGATTTTTGCCTCCCTCATTATGTTGCTTTCCTTTCTCTTGGATTTTTACCAGTTCTGTGTTGGCTTGGTCAGCTTGGTTATTCTTAACTTGTCTGTATCCTTCCAAGTTAAGACGCGGTCCTTGAAACTTTGAGATCCTTCTCCCATTAGATTTCCCCAAAAAACCTTCATTCGTGGCTTTCTTGTTTGCAGTTATTGTCATACATTAGGCTTGAAGGTGGCCCTGGGTTTTAAACACGCTACAAAATGCTGACTTGTTCTCATACTCCATAGGCTGAATCCTTAAAAACTCTCCATATGCTAGTTCCACCTGAGAAGGTAGATCAGAATCCAAGTTTGCATTTACATAGATCTTGGCATACGTCAGTCTAGTCCTTGTCCAGGTTGAATGGTCTATTTCCACGAGCTCTCCTATCATATTTGCTATGCCACTAAGCTATTACTCATTAACAAATTGGACTGGGAGGTTTGGTAAGTGGACCCAAATGGGTGCTATATTAATTTTTTGCTTCTGAGGGTTGAAATCCTCCCCCCACTTCCTCAGAAAGAGGCTATGCCTTCCTAGAAACCAGGGTCCTCCTGTCAAGATGTGCTCTACATCATCTTTATTGTTGAGTCTTATTATAAAAAACCTCTTGACATGGCTACGATTTCTAAGCTTCTTGAATTTTTCCACTTTGTCGTGGCCCATGAGCGAATAGTCTCAATGTTCCCAAAAACTTGCCAACTAAGGATGATGCCGCCATATCCAAGAATATTTCCATAATCTCCACTGGCATAGTTAACATGTTATTGTTTGGTATTAGGGGCGGTAGTTCACTGAATGGCTCCTTTTTCCCTTTCAACATTTCCAAAAATGTTGGGCCCTTGTTGCTAGCTCTCGAACCCCAGTGGGACCCTTTGTCTGAGGGTTTATCTGGAGGATCTGTACCTTTAGCCTTTTCGAATTGAGCTGACAGGGAATCCTTTTCCTTTCTAGCTACAACATTCTACCCTGCCTCTAGATCTTCTCCTTTCGTTGGTTTAAAATTCCTGCCTGTCATTTTTGTTCCTCCTCCACTTCCTCCACCACTCCTCATATGTACCTAAATTGGTTCAAAATTCCTGCCTACCATTTTTGCTCCTCCTCTGCTTCCTCCGCTTCCTCCAATTTTACTTTACTTTTGTATATTGCAAGTAACAAATTATTCTATTTTTTGGTATAGATAGTTTTTTAAGAGGATAAAAACAAGATTTTGAAAGGGCCCAAACCCTTTTACAAAATAATTCACCCCATAAACTACACAACTACCAAGGGCAAGTAGCTAAAAATCCCCTAGATGCAAGACAAATAATATTCATCCTACACCCTAATTAGTTGCAGTTCTCCCTCATGAAATTTTCGAAGTCCTCATGGACCACACTTAGGGGGATCCATCTCCTATCCTCTTCTTTAATGGCACCAACATTCACTAGATAGTCTGCTAGTTTATTACCTTCTCTAAAGACATGAACAAAGTCAACTTCTTCAAAAATATTTACAATCTCTTTAATATCTTGCATAATGTAATAAATTTACCAATTAGATTTTCCCTCCTTTTTTAAAATATTGATAATATTCAAGGATTATCCTTCAAAGATAATTTTTTAGCACCTAAATCCTTAGCTAGCTCTACACCCAAATGTAAAGTATTAACTCCAGATTTATGACTAGTGGTAATTCCCAAAAACTTGCAGGCTGACCCCACCAGTTTGTCCTGATTATCCCTCAAAATTGTTCCTTCCCTAGCCTTACCTAGGTTACCTTTGGATGCTCCATAATAATTTAACTTCAACCATTCATCTCGAGGTGGTTGTAATTTTACATCATGTCTAACCTAATCATTTGCCTCTCCACCACTAATGAGTTCTAAATTCCATACCTTAGCTATCATAGTATCTTCAAAATTCTATGGTTTGGTAAGGTCCTTGATAGATTTAACATTTTCCTCTAAAAATGAGTGATACTTCCAAAAAAATTCATTGTTGACCTTTTTTCCTCTCTAAAAATTCTCTTGTTTCGCTCGAACCATACTTCCCACATAAAATAAAACAAAATTAGGTTGCAAATTACATTAATATGAGAAATAAAATGGGGTTCTTGCATTGTTGTAACCATAAAACCATATTAGAAGGCATCACCCAAGATATGCTCATCCTATTGATGAGGAGCTAGAAAATATTTAGAGCATAGGGATATTCCAAGAAGATGTGTTCCACTAATTCTTCTACCTTTTTTATATAAATTGCATCTATTATGTAACTAAAAACCTCTCTTCTTAAGATTATCCACCATTAGGATATTATTCTAGATTGCTTTCCAAAGAAAAATCTTTAGTTTAGGAATAGCTCTCTTACCCTAAATTCTATTCTAAGGGAGACCATTACCTACAACAAGATCCAAAATATCATAGGCTATCTTCATGTTGAATTCACCATTCTCAGCTATGCTCCAAGCCACAAATTCTCATTGCTTGACAACACATAAGTAATAAGCCTTTAGTTTAGATTTAAGTAGGTTTAAAGCCTCCAAATTATTAGGGTCTACCTATAAATCTTTCCAACTCAACTGGTTATCTAATAAAGTCATGTAGTCACAAATAATTTTATCATCTCTATATTCTAGATCCTCTTTCATATTAGATAAAATATCATTGTTGGCTAAAGGGTTGTCATATAACTAGACATATTGCCAAAAACTTATAGAGGTCCCATGTGCAACACACCATTTCACACCCTTCCACAAGGCCTTTCTAGCATCCACCAAGTTGTTCCATAAAGAAGATCCATGACAGGGATCCTGAATTATGAGAAATATGGTATCCTCCTGGATGTCAAGATATTTTTATTTAATAATCCTTTCCCAAAGAGTCTGACCATCCCTTAGAACTCTCCATATCACCTTGGTTACCATAGCACTATTAAATAGGCTAAGTCTCATAATACCAAGACCACCATGCTTCTTGTTATGGTAAATATTTTTCCAAGATACAATAGGAAGCATCCTCCTCTCTTTAGATTCTGACCATACGAACTATTTTTTAATTCCTTCTATAATTTTAGAAACTTTAGCAAGGATCTTAAAAAGGGAGAGAAGATAATGGTATTATCCTATAGAACACTCTTAACCAACAACACTTTACCTGCTTGAGACAAGAGATTACCTTTCCATCCTGTAAGTTTGGATTGAAACCTGTCAACAAAACCATTCCAAAGAGGTACCTTGTAATATCCCTATCCCACAAACATAGGTATTCCAAGGTAATAAGAAGGAATGGTTGATGCATGAAACCCTATTACTCTAGCCATCCTTCGTTGTAGAGCAAATTTAGTATTAATTAAGAAGATCTTACTCTTATCTAAATTGATCTTTTGGTGAGAGGTATGCTCATAGAGGTTTAAGATTCTTTTAAATTCAATTACCTCTACCACAATAGTATTACCAATTAAAATAGTATCATCCACAAACTTTAAATGAGTAATACCCTCAAGATTATAAGCTAGTTAAAGGTCCCCTATCCAGCCAAAAATCTTGGTAGCATTGAGGTATATTTTGAGAGTTTCAACCATAATAATAAAAAGATAAGGAGAGAGGGTTTCACCTTGTCTAAGACCTCTACTGCGACTAAAAAATATGTTGGTTTATTATGGATTAGAATAGATCACCTTGCAGTCTTATAGTAGATATGAACCCATATTCTCCACTATCTACAAAAACCAAAGGAAGCCAAAACTTTATCCAAAAACTCTATGAAACTCTATCATAAGCCTTGCTCATATGTAACTTCAAGAACATACCTTTTATTCATCATAATTGATAGAATGCATGGATTCATAAAGGGATATAATCTCATCAAAAAAAAATTTACCCTTAACAAAGCCTCCTTGCTCATTAGAGATAATGGAGGGGAGGAAGATCTTCAATCTAAGGGCTATAACTTTAGAGATAATCTTGTAAATAACATTGCAAAGACTTATAAGTTTAAAATATTTGAAGGTTTTAAACCCTTTATTCTTAGGAAATAGAATAAGGAAGGTATTATTAAACTCCTTTAGAATCTAACCTAACTTTAAATATTCCTTCACTACATCAATAGCATCAAATTTAACAATATCCTCGAAGGTTTGGAAAAAATCTGCTTGGAACCCATCCAAACCCGGAGCTTTGTCTCTGCTGAGTAAGAAAGTGGTTATCCTTACCTCTTATTACTCAATATTCTTTAGGAGCTAATCATTGACCTCCTTTGATATCAACGTAGGAATGTGATTAGTCATATCCTTAATCGTTGTTTCATCCTCTTCCATATCTTCATCTAGAAGATTTTGATAAAAGTCCACAACCTCATGCTCAATTTCTTTGCTTTCTCTAATAACCTAGCCTTAATCCTTTAGAATTTCGTTAATATGAGTAGAATGTTTTTTTGATAGTGGAGGCATGGAAAAGCATAGAATTCCTACCACCTTCCTGCAACCACTAGATCATAGAATTTTACCTCCAATAGGTTTCTTCCTTGGCTATTATGGTGTGCAGTTTAGAATTAAACTTATTTTCTCTTTGTAATTGGGTTTGGTTCATACCCAACCTATTACTATCTTCTTCTAATATATCCAACTCTAATATAATAACTTTCTTATTTTTAAAGATATTTCTAAATACCTCCCTATTCCTCTTCTTGACATATTTCTTCACAATTTTAAGCTTGTTTATGAGAATTTACATCTTAGTACCTTGGGAAGGAATACTCCACCATTTTTCCATTTATTTATAAAATTTTGGGTGGTGTAGCCACACAAATTCAAACTTCAAAGGGTCTTTATATTTTTGATCTTCCACACTACACCAAAAGAGTAGAGGATTGTGGACAGATCCATATTTAAGAAAATATTTCATATTAAACATAAAGTTGTTTTGGAACCAATCCTATGAAAGAATAAATTTGTACAATAGCACCTAAATCAAGTTTCTACTAGAGCATCGAGTCATCCAAGTAAACTTGTTACCATCTAGATCCACATCAAATAGATCACCATCAACTAAAATCTTCCCTAGATCCTACATGATTTATGAGAACTCAACCACACCCCCTACTTATTAGCCAGAGATAAGGGGGTGTTAAAATCACCAATCATAATCTATTTTAAACCTCTAAACTACTTAACCATTTCCCCTAAAGATATCCAAAGTTCTCTATGGGCTTTACTTGAGTTAGGGATATAGATATTGGTAATCACAAAGAAAATTTAAAAGATTTAGTTGTGAGAAACACTGTGACCTGATATTCACTTTTATCTAGCAAGTCTCCCTCATAAATATTGGAATTCCAAAGAGATATAATCCCTTTGGAGGTCCTTTTAGCTTCCTCTTGAAAGTTGTCAGCATTTTTCCAAATACCTTTCTAAAATTTTATTCAATTTGAAAGATTCAATTTAGTTTCTTGGAGAAGCAATAAATCTAGTTGGTAAGAGTAGACAAGGTCCTTAACCAACCTATATTTTCTAGGGGTATTCATGCCCCTAAAATTTAAAGCTTAGGAGTTTCATTTCCAGGGTGTAGGCTTTTTCATGTAAGAATTTCCTTAATAGTAGGTTAAGACCCTATAGATTTATCTTCTTCTACTTGCTTGTACCTTTTCTCCTTAAGATACTTCCTTTGGTATAATTTCATAGACTGAAGATATTATGTTGCTTGATCATTCCCTTGCCTTTAAAAATATTATTTACATTCAAATGAATGTTGAGTAGGGACCTCCTCATTTAGCATACTATTGATATCCACCACTATGGGGATATATTGATACCTTCTCCAATCTTTATGATTATTTTCTTCTCTTGGTATTTCCATAGAATCCATAATTTCCCCATCCTTTCTTTCTTCTTCAATTGGTAAGCTTTCAAAAATATTGTTAGTCATAACGTTCATGTTGATTTTTGCTTATCTAGAAGTTGTTTTCTTTATTTTTAATAGCTAAAATCCCTCCTTGTTAGCTACAAATTTTCTACATTTTGAGCATTTTTATGAATATATGACCATATTTATGGCGTAATCCATATCAAAAAGGAATATTCTCATAGTCAATCAAATGATCCCATTCAATATATCCTTATTTTAGCTTGATCCTCTCTAGAGGAGAGTTTTATAAGTTTAAAAAAACATAATTTTATACATATATCAAAAACCTAAATGCATGCATTCTATTTTATGCCCCTATGTATACCTCTAGGCTATTTTCGATAGCTTCAATACCATATAACCCATTAAAAAAAATTACTAATTATAACATTCATATGTTAGTAAATGCTTCTCTTTATTCTAAAATTTAGTAGCTCATACTCTTTTTTATATGATTATATTTTCAATGCCACCCTATTTTTCTTAGTGTATAATTTTGAAAAATAATTAAATAAAAATTTATTTTTATATGCTCTTATCTATTATTTATCATTTTCTATTACAAATCATCATTTTGAGTATTAAATTTTATGTCAAAGTGATAGATCGATAATATATGTAAATAATTTTTTTAGTAGCTTACCAACTATTATTAAAGTGATGAGTGAAAACTTGTTACTATGCTTCACATTATCATCATGAACATTTTACAAATTATCAAAAAATGTGGTTCACATTAAGTACTTTATGCATTTTAAGTCTATTTCCAAGCCTTGATCAAAGCTAATTGTGGAATAAAACCTTTGATCTAAGCTAGAATCCAACATGGTGGGGGCCAAGGTGTTGGATAGGGTGGATAAATGATATTTGTGTGAAGGTATATTTGGATGAATTTCCTTTCATATGAATTTACTTTGGTACGAAGATATCACTATCTATTCATAATAGTGGTTGAGGCTCTAGGAAGGAGTTTAACTACAACAAAAAATACATTCTTGATTAAAAATATTCAAACAACATCATATTCAGATATAATTACTCATCAACAATTTATTGATGATACCATAATATTATCATAGTCATCAGTTGTTAAAGTTGATAATATCAAGCAAATTATAAAAACCTATGAAATAACTTTAGGTTAGAAAATTAATATCTTGAAAAGTAGGTTTTTCTTTGTTAATACTCCCCAACTTAGACAAAATAAAATTTGGTTATAGAGTGGATAGCTTTCCCACTATATATTTGGGAATGTCCCTTTTTATAGGTAGAATGAAAGGAGAATATTGTAACTCAATGCTTGATAGATTCAATAGAAATCTTGTAGGATGGAAAGGTTCTTCCCTTAATTAAGTGAGGAAATTACAACTATTGAGGGTAACCTTGCAAAACCTGCCCACTTTTACGATATCTTTATTTAAAATCCTAGCATCGATGACTGAGAAATTGGAGTGAATGCAAAGGAATTTTCTTTGGACTAGTACAAAAGAGAAATGAAGCATTAGTTTGGTTGCATGGGAGAAAGTTTGTAGGCCTAAGCAAGAAGGTAGTTTGGGCATCAAAAGAATGAAGTAGATGAATATGGCTTTAATGGTGAAAGTGGGGGTGGTGGTAAATGATTGAACATGATCAATGTTGGGATCATATCCATTCTACAAAATATCTTGAGAATATAATCTCTTTTTATCATACCTTAAATATACTTTTAGGATCATCTTTGTGGAATTAGTTAATCAAAACAATAAATCTCTTATGAAATGGATTAATATGGTAGGTGGGAAAAGGTGACAAGATACACTTTTGGGAGGATGCATGGGTCATGGAGGGACCTTTAATTTCTAATGATTAATGTAATTGCATCATTTATCATTTAAAGAAAAAATATGAAAGCATGGTTTATGAGTGCATAAAGGAGGAAGATAATTACAAAGTGTGGCACATGTTGTAGTTGGAAGGAGTTGATGCAATTATGCAAAGTAGGCTTAATTATCTCAATCTTAGCTTAACAAATTACTAGCTACAACTCAATATAGAAAATTTTAGGTTATTTTGGGGTCATGACTCATAATCATAAAGGAACATTTACTATTAACTCATCTTTTTTTCTTTGAAAGTAAAAAGGAGAATTCAAATTTTCCATCACATAGAGTTTAGACTAAAGATATCCTATCATAGTTATCTTTCATTCTTTGGTTGATATTGTAAAATCATATATTGACAATGGATAATCTTAGAAGAAGAGGGATGATCATTCCTAATAGGTGTTACTTATGTTGTGGGGATGAGGAGACAATTGATCATATTTTTTCCATTGTCCCTTTTCTTTGGGGGTTTGGCATGTACTTCTTTATTAACTTAAAACTCAATGGGTGATAGCAAAGTCTTTGGAGGTCTTATGGGAAAGTTGGGTTAACTATTATCATAGCCCTTGATAAAAGGAAAAATGGATGTTTGTATTACCCCATTTCATTTGACATATATCAAGGAAGAGGAATAAAAGAGTGTTCTAGAATAAGGCTAATAGTGTAGAAGCCATTATAAGGAGTATCAAACCTTCCATTTCTAAAAATGTGACTATTAATATGGATAATCAAATCTATGAAAATGAGTTGTAGGAAGAAATAGCAGTGGACTAGGGACTGCTAAGATCTATAGGAAATAAAATAATATGGGCAAATAGAAAGGTGAGATGGACTACCCCCCCTAGAGTGAGTAAAATTGAATTTTGATGGAGCCTCTAAAGGTAATCCAAGGAAGGATAGAGGAGGGTGAGTTCTAAAATCTAGTTTAGGGGTAGTGATATATTGTTATGTGGTGAACATTGACCATACATCAAACCATGTACCAGAGCTGAGAGCCATGATTATTGGAGTAAGGCTTATAGAAAATATAAATGTTAAGAAGTAATGAGGTTTAACTTTTATTTTTCCTAAAATCTTATCTTTCCTAGGTTTGAGTTTTTAGTCACCTTGGTATTTGGTTTGTTAGCCGCCTTGCCTACATGCATCACCTTCGTCACATGTTGGTTTTGATTTTGGTCTAGGTGTCTTGTCTATTTATCCTTATCCCTTGAACTTTGGAGCAAGCCTCTATCACTTAATCCTCAAATCACGTTTTGTAATTTGGTCTTATTTAAGTCCTTATTTGATTCATTTATTTTCAATTTTATTTCCATAACATTTTTGGTATCAGAGCATAGGAAATTAGTGGGGTTTTGGATCATTTATGACCTCATTAGATTGTCCTATTTGAAGCTCTTATGTTGCTACGTAATTTTTGTTTTGTTTATGAATTTTTGTACTCAATTATTGCATATTGCAAGTCTTCACCATAATTTCCTGCAACAATTCTTGTTGATAAATTTTTAGCGATTTTTGCTAAAAATAATTTTTAGCAAAAATAACCAAGATCTCATCTCACAACCACATGGATGATAATAACCAAGCAACTATCATTACACCAAATGTGGTTCAGAGTATATATATGATAAAATTATTATTTTTCAATATATAATTGGAGTATATATATATATATTAAATTGTTTTGTTTTATTTGTATTTTATTTTGGGGTTTGGTATTATGTTTTGAGGTATTTTATTTTGAAGTTATGTTTTGTTTTGTGGCAGCAAGCAATAATTATATGGAAGTTTTTCATTCAATAGGAAACCATATGCTTACTAGGCAATAAAGAATTAGATTTTAATGGTTTATAAAAAAGTTTGGGATATTGAGGAGCTACAAGATTGGACTTGCACAAGAAGAAACAAACATGAGGGAAGAAAAGAAGAAAGATGCATTAGCTAGTAATTTGATTCAGAGTGTTGTAAATTGTTCCTGCTACAAATGCCAAGGAGGCATGAGACAAGTTGTGACTATCACACCAAGGAACAAACAAGGTGAACTTGGTTCTATTGCAAATTTTAAGGAGGGAATTTAAAATTTTGCAAAAAGACAATGAGAAGATTGTTGATTTTGGACAAGAGTATTTTTCCAAAAATTGCTCCCACTACAAGTGTGAAGGAGGCATGAGACATGTATCATACCAAGGAACAAACAAGGTGAAGTTGGTTCTATTGAAAATTTTGAGGGAATTTGAAATTTTGCAAATGAAATACAATGAGAAGATTGGTGATTTTCATGTTCGAGTGTAGAATAATGTTAATAAACTTTGCATCCATGGAGAAGATATTAAAGACCCGACAATTTGTGATAAGGCATTAACATCTTTACCTATGAAGTGAAATTTTGTTGTTTCTGCAATTGAAGAAAGTAGAGATATTATTAATTTTGATATTGGATGATTTGATGAGTTCACTAATGTTCTATGAGAGTAAATAGGAAAAATCTATTGAATATTCAGAGGAGGTTGTTTTTCAGTAAAGGCAAGGGTTGAAAAGTGTAGCAATAGTCCCAATTTACTCCAAGAGCAAAATAAGTCCTCAAGGGAAAAAGGTGGAAGAGGACATAGACATGTAAGAGGTATATTTGGAAGAGATCGTGGATGAGGTAACATAGATAAGACATAAATCCATTGTTATTATTGTAAAATATATGGGCATTTCAAGAAATATTGTTGAAAACTACAAAATAAGTTAGTAAAATTTACAAGTAATGATGTAGAACATTCTAAAACAACTTTTGTTTTCTCTCAAGTCATGTTGTTGAAAAATTAGGTAATGATTTGTGGTTTATTGATTTTGGGTATTCTAATCATACCATAAACATTAAGGATTTATTTGCTAAAATGAATGAAATGGGAAAAAGCAATGTTACAATGGGGAATTATCAAACTATTGAAGTTGTTGGTAAAGTATATTTAGCTATTTGAACTAATCAAAGAGATTTGAAAAATATTCATGACACATTGTATGTACCTACTCTCAAACATATTTTAATGAGTGTAGGGCAGCTATTAGAGAAAATTTATGAAGTTTTTTTTTTTTTTATAAAGCGAAAAACCCCTTGTGGGGCCGCCTTGGTCTGAGAGACCACGAACAAGGGGTTCTACACCATCAAAGTCACCCGGGAGTCGCACCCAACCCTACCCGCACCAACATTATCAATTGGATTTTGGGTACCCAATTCAGCTTTTTGGTAGGGTGGAGATTCGAACCTGGGACCTCCCTTGGAGGATTGCCTCTCCTCTCCAACTCACCTACAACACCTGGGTATTATGAATTTTTATTATATATAAAGCTTGCAAAATCATTTACAAAATTGGAAAATTGGTGTGTGAAATACCCATGACCAGCAATAGAATATTTCTTTAAAATTGGTGTGTGAAATACCCATGACCAGCAATAGAATATTTCTTTGAAATTGTAGCATGCAAGTACCATTAAGTTGAAGGTTTAAATTAATGATAGTAATTGGCTATGGCATAATCAATATGGTCATTTGAATTTCAAAGGATTATAGCTTTTGTAGGTGAAACATATGGTACATGGATTACCAAACATTTTAGTAAAAGATAAAATATGCTTAAGATTTACACTCGAAAAATAAAAGTGAACATAGTATAAAAATTTTAAGGAGTAATAGAGGAGGTGGATTTACCTCAAAAGAATTTATGGTATATTGTGAAGAAAAAGAAATTAAAAGATAATTAACAACTACTTTCACACCACAACAAAAAGGTGTGACTGAACAAAAAAATAGTACTATAGTAGAAATGGTAAGATCTATGTTGCAATCCAAGCATATGGGAATTGAATTTTGGGGAGAAGCAGATGCCACAACTATATATATTTTAAACCAAATCCCAACTCATTTAGTATTGAATCGCATGCTTGAAGAAGCTTGGGCGGGATGGAATCCTAGTGTAGGCCATTCAAGAATTCTTGTGTCCATACAAATAAACAAAAAAAAATTGGATGCTAAAATTTAAAATTGTATTTTTGTGGGATATTTGGAAGAAACCAAAGCATACAAGTTATGGAATCCTACATTGCAAAAATTGATCTTTTCTCATGATGTGTTATTTGATGAAGTGAGATTTTCAAAATTAAATGATCAGCAAGAAAATTAAATAGTCATAGATGAAAATTTTGCTCACCCCAACAATAGTTTACACAATAGTTCAAATGTAGCTTCTACTGCAAGTCCTCCAAGAAGATATATAGATAGCATTTCGAGTGCAACTTCTACTACAAGCCCTCCACGAAAATATAATATTACTCAAAAGATATATGAGAATATAAAAGAGGTGATTTCAAATCTCAACTTTGTATTTTTTTTAGATATTAAAGATGAACCAATGACTTATGAAGATGTAGTGAAAGAAAAGGCTTAGATTGATTCCAAGGAGGAATTGGAGATGAATAAGACAAATGACATATGAGAGTTTGTACATATTCTAGAAGGAAAATAAGCTATTGGAGTGAAGTGGGTCTATAAAACTTAAGTACAAAGCAAGCAAAACAGTTGAAAAGAATAAAGCAATATTGGTTGTAAAAGGTTATTCTCAACAACTAGGTATTGATTATTTTGAGACCTTTGCTCTTGTTGCTAGATTAGACACTATATGAACAATTTTAGCACTAGAAACACAATACAATGCAATATTTTTCAAATGGATGTCAAATATGTTTTTTTAATGGTGTTTTGGATGAAGAAGTCTATGTTGAACAACCTCTAGGCTATGAGGTGAAAGGGAAAGAGTACGAAATTTACAAAATAAATAAATCACTCTATGGACTCAAACAAGCACCAAGACCATGGTAGAATAGGATAGACGGATATCTTCATAGCCAAAGGTTTACAAGATGTGTAAGTGAACTGACTCTATATTTCAAATATGGTGATGATGGTGAGATATTGATTGTTTGCTTACATGTTTATGACTTGATATATACGACAAATAACATGAAGTTGATGAATGAATTTAGGAATGTAATGAAAGATGAATTTGAAATGATAGATATGGGTTTGATGCTTGAAGTAAGACAATTAGATGATGGTATTTTTGTTTCACAAGGTAAATATGCTTCTAAATTACTTGAAAAGTTCAAAATGTCAAATTGCAAATCTATTAGTACTCCTTTAATTCTTGGTGAAAAGGTAATTAGGGATGATGGAAGTGGCAAGGTGAATCCTATAATTTATAAAAAAAACTAGTAGGTAGTTTAATGTATCTTATAGCTACCAGGCCAAATTTCATATATGTTGTAAGTGTGGTTTCTAGGTTTATACAAGATCCATTTGAGTTACACTTAAAGGTAGCACAAAGAATATTGAGGTATGTACAAGGAACGAGTGGTTTTGGCATTTGATATAGAAATTCTAATTATTTTTATTTCGTTGGATACATACATAATGATTGAATAGGTTGTCTTGACGATCACAAGAGTGCTTATGGAAATGTTTTCAGCATGGGAACTATTGCTATTTCCTAGTCACCCAAAAAGCAAGCAATTGTTTCTTTGTCTACAAAAAATATGAATATACTATAGCAACACGAGCACCATGTCAAACTATTTGGTTGAAACTAATATTTAAAAAATTAAACCACAAACAAAATTGTCGAATCACAATTTTTTGTGATTACACTTCTACAATTGTTTCTAATTTTTCATAGTCACAGGAAGCATATTGATATAAGATATAATTTCATTCAAGAGCTTGTTGAAAAATAACATGTAGCAATGAAGCATTGTCCAAGGAACAACCTGTAAATGTGTTCACCAAAATGTTGTCAAAATACTTTTTTAAGAGGTCTAAAACAAAATATGTGTTATTCTATTAAACATTAAAACAAAATGTTATATAATTGTTTATTTGTAATTCTTGGGAAAAAGGCAGTTTAATTTGAATAAGTTAAATAACGGATGAGTTATGTGCTAGGTGCTCGTTATTGAAACTCTTTCTAAGTGTTTTGTGTTTTTATTAAATAAGCATTTGGCTATGAGTATTCAAATCCATAAAAATATTTTTTCCTCTTCACTCTTGTTAATAGCGTCCAATTGAAGTTTCTAAATTGTTCCTGTTTTGTTTGTGCTCTATTTTGAAGTTTGGTGGTCTGTTTTCTGGTATTTTGTTTTGTTAGCCTGTTTTCAATAGCTTTTGTGTGTGCGGCAACGGCCTTCTGTCCACTTCAAACACGTCACTATTTTAGAAGAATGATATATTTTAGTGTTTGGTTGTGTTTTTTTCTAATGTTATAACTATCCTAATTTTCCTCTGTTATTTCAGCCAATAACCATCATAATGTGAAATCCGTGGAGGGGATGCCAATTTCTGCACATGTGATGAAGCTTGCTGTAAAAATGATATGAGTTTCACATTACCTCATTTTCAAAATAAAATTATGGTTTTGATAGAATGTACATTGTGTGGCCATGGCCTAGCTTAATTGGGATTATTTATTATAGTTTTCAGCGTGCGAGGGGCATATGGATGAGTGTTTAAGCTGGCATACTCTTAATGTGCACATGGATTATGTCTGCCCACAACATTGTTGAGCAAAGTGCAGCAAATAGTATTGTCATTGTTGTCAACAAAGTCAAACAGATTTATTGATGCAATGGACAAGAGTTTAGTGAACAGCAAGGTGCAGCCAAAGTACAATGGATAGGAGTTCAATGTTGAGCAAGGTGTTGCAGGAGGATTGTCATTATTGTCAATACAGTCAGTTAGATCTAATGATGCAATGTACAGGCAGTTCAAAAGTCACTCAGATGCGAGAGGATAAAGTTCGGAAGTTAGTCGGATCATGAGTCCTTAAATGATAGATGCACGAAACAGAAAACATAATTCGGAATGAGAAGAAGAAGTCTTCAGAACCTGAGATGTCAAGAAGCGAAAAGGTTTTTTGTGAAAACCAAGGCAGTCAGAATAAAAATTTTTATTTAAAACCATGGATAACATATTTGAAATGGTTTTTTCTTAAAACCCAAGTTGGCTCTTCGTTTCATTGAAAAAGATGCCCTGGTGATAAAGATATTTAATTTTAAATATTTAGTTTAAATTTTAAAGGTTTTTTGTGAAAACCAAGGCAGTCAAAATAATAAGTTTTATTTAAAACCATGGATAACAGATTTGAAATGGGTTTTTCTTAAAACCCAAGTGGGCTCTTAGTTTCGTTGAAAAAGATGCCCCGGTGATGAAGATATTTAATTTTAAATATTTAGTTTAAATTTTATTTTATTTAAAATTTAAATTAAAATATTAAATTAAATTAAAAGGGCCGACATGTTACTATTTCGCGGCAATAAGCTACATGAAAGTGACAAAGGTGGAAGAAGTGTTTGAGGTCGACAAAGTTAAATCTGGGCCGACAGATTTTAGGGTTTGGCAGCTGACAAATTCTAGGGTCTCTCAACCGACATTATTTTAGGGTTTGTTCCTAAAACTTCTTCTATAAAAGCAAGGGTACTTCGAGTTTGAAAAGTGGGGTGTAAAAGATAAAGTGTGAATGCAAGCATAGTGTTTGTGAAAGTGAAGTTCGTGTTGAGCAGAAAGCAGAATGTGAAACGACACAGAGTGTGCGAAGCGTGTGCACAGAGAAAGCAGAGTGTGCGAGAGAAGCGCGAAGGGCAAAGTTGATTGCAAATTCTGGCTGTAGCAGTGCAGACAAACTATGTGAAGTGATTGTGCAAGAGAGAGCAGAGTGCATAGAGATTGCAAAGGTGATGTAGACCAGTTAGAGTCTTGCAATAACAAAGGTATATGTCAAACATTTTTTTATTCAATATTGAAGTCCAGTTGGTGTTGGAAAATTAAGGGGTTGGTGCCTCTTTCCAGTTGGTGCTAGTAAACAATTTGTCCAGTTGGTGCTAGCAAATTAAGGGGTTGGTGCCTCTTTCCAGTAGGTGCTGGTAAAATAGGAATTGATGCTCCATTCTGTTGAAGCAGATAAAGTTAAGGGGTTGGTGCTCCTTCTAGTTGGTGCTGGTAAAGGATTATGTAAAGTTGTAGCTTTGCATTGACTGGATTTGAATGGTAGTCCAAGCAGTCTTTTTGAGGAGTAGCCACATTGGTGAACCTCGTTAAAATGTTGTGTTATGTGTGATGTTTTCTTGATGCATTTAGTATCTCTTTTATCTGCTTTAAACTGTCTGCTGGTTTTATAATCTAATTGTTTTAGAAGTTTTTAAAGAACACACTGATTCACCCCCCTCTCGGTGTCATTGTGATTACAAAAATTGGTATCAGATCCAGGTTCCCAATTTTGGCTAAATCAGTCAGGGTTGATCTTGGATTAGTACACAATGGCTAAGAAGAATAGATCCTCATCCAAAAAGGCATCCCAGCCAGTTTCAGTTCCTATGGTTGAGAAAATTGAACCAGAAATGGCAGAAGGAATGAACTCTGAAGTTGAAGAAGTTGAGGCTAAAGTTGATTTAGAGGGTGAGCTAGTGTCTGCCCTTACGGAATGGGAATCGGAGAAAAATAAGAATGAAAAACTATCAAGGAAACTTAAGGATGCAAACAACATTATTACCAGTTTAAAAATACAGACTGAAGAATACAAGAAAATGTTTGAAGATCTGGAAATACAGGTATCCATGAAGATAGACCACTACAGCAAATTGGAAGAAGAAAATGTTAGTCTTCGAATACAGATACAAGAGCTGGATCAAAAAATCAGCTGTCACTTAAAACGTGAAGAAAGTTCGGTGAAGCTGGACAAAATTCTAAGTGATCAAAGAAGCTCCACAGCTAAGTTTGGTCTTGGATATGAAGCTGAACAACCTTCATCCTCCAAATATGCAGAGAAGAAGAAGTCCTCGATTGAAGCATTGAAACAAGAAAAGTCTGAAGCTGAATCTTCAAAAGGAAGAAAATATCAAAGAAGGTCTACAACAAAGCAACCACAGCAAAAGAGGTTCTCTCACTCTCACTCTTTTAATAATGCTTTTTATGGCTATTGTTCTAAATGCAACCACTTTGGTCACAAGGCAACTTATTGTGGATTAAATAATAAATCAAAGAGTTATGCTAGTCAAAATACATCTGCATATCTGAGTGAACACTTTGTACAATGTTTTCAATGCAATGGTCATGGGCACATAGCAAGGTTTTGTCCAAGCACTTGCATCCAATCTAAGGCAATACCATAGATTTCATCATACACATAGAATGCAATACGAGACGGGGAATAAAACATGTGAAATGTTTTAAATGCAACGGTCAAGGGCACATAGCAAGGTTCTCTCCAAGCACTTCTATATCTAATCTAAGGCAAAACCCTAGATTTCATCAGACACAAAGAGGACAACATCGACAAGGAACATATCATGTGCATAAAAGAAAAGAAAATAATCATCCATCAAGAATGCACAAGAGACAACCCCACAAGAGAAATGTTCAAGTTCACGAACAGGAGCAAAATAGGGATGTTCTTGAAAAACCCAAGCCCAAGTTCGGGAAAGTCCGGAGAAAGACAGAAGAAAGGAAATTGTGTCTCCTTGGACTGAAGGAGGCTACTCCGCCATTGCTCTAAGCAACTCCGGGTGGCACATCCTCGGGAGGAGCAATATTAAAGTTTTATTTTAATGCTCCTATGTATTTGTCTAGGTATCTGAGGATGAAAGGTAAGCAGTCGGGTTAATGTTGTATAGTTGTTAAAGTGTGTTTTTCAGTCTATATAGTGGTTTGTGGAAATGCCGTGAAGTGTGGTGTTTAATTTGAGAGCTGTCACCAGTGGTAGTTTTGAGATATGCCACTGTTGTACTGTTGATGATTCTTAATACCACTGTTCAAAATTACGAATCATAATAGTCTAGATAATTTGCTCAATGAAAGAATGCTTGCCCTAGCTATGTATTTGTGTTTCGAGCAGCATGTATTTGTTTTTACTCTTTGATGTGAAGATTGCCAGATCTTTCATGACACCTTGGTGAATATATTTAATTCACAGACAATTTTGTTTTAACTATTGATTTAATGCCAGTCCAAGGATAAGAATCTTGAGGCTGAGTAAGGTGCACTACGGTTGGCCATAAAGTGTTTGACAAAATGTCTTATTTCGACATGCATAGTTGAAAGTAAGTGTTGGCAGTAAAATTACAGTCTTTGGACAAAAATTGGTACAGATGTGAGTCACTTGTCAATTCTGTTGACAAAAGTGAAATCAGCATGTTGAATGGGAAGATTGAAGAAAAAGCTTTTTAATGAGCAGTCAGATGATTTCCAGCCTGGTGATGAATAGTTGAGTTGCTTTCATAGTGGTTGTTCTGATCAAGTTAATGCTTTTCTTGATACATGATTTGGGCTTACTCCATTGAGTTTAATTTGAGCAAGTTATTCTTTGCCTTGGTGATTTATGTTGGTGGCTATCTTGTTCAAATACCTTTGGAAGGAAAAGGATGTCTACTAGTTTCCTTTTCATGTAGTGATTGGTTGAATGCTTCAAGGTTAATATTGAGTTGAATGATGTTGGTTAAACCTTGTCTATAAGCATTGTTGCTAAAGCCCTAATTGGTTGAGAAAAGATGTTGGTTGTGTTGTGGTACAGTGTTTGGTACTTGCACAGAGTTGAAAGTGGATTGAGGTAGCCTGCTGGATTCTCACTGCAGAGAGAGACAAACAACTGTCATTGGGTTCAAGATTGTTGAGAATATATCCAAGATGCATGGTGAAGTTGTATGCGGATGTTGCTGGCATTGCAGAACAAAAAGTTGGCTATATAAGATTATTGTATGCCTTCACTAACAGTGGACAAGTTTGAGTTTGCAAAGCAACAGAGGGTAGTTGCACAGAAGACAGTGGTTCGGTCATGTTCTTACACATGTTATATTGGTGAAGTTGACGGTGATGGTGTCATTCACTGGTTATTACTGCTATTCACATTGTTGATTTTATTGATGCCTATTATGCTTATCATGATGTTGTCAATCAGTGAAATGAAGTGGTCTTGGACTCAGGGGGAGCATTTGTGTACTTGTTTTTCTTCTTGTTCATGCTTGGAATATTTGCTAATTGTAATAATTTGTGTCTAAGAATATTGTGCATAGACTCAGGGGGAGTCTGTAGCAGCCCTTTGGTATTATTGTCAAAGGGGGAGAAGATTTACAGGAAAATTGCACATGTGTTGCCAACAATTCCAAAGGGGGAGATTGTTGAGCAAAGTGCATCAAATAGTATTGTCATTGTTGTCAACACAGTCAGACAGATTTATTGATGCAATGGACAAGATTTTATTGAACAACAAGGTGTAGCCAAAGTACAATGGATAGGAGTTCAGTGTTGAGCAAGGTGTTGCGGGAGGATTGTCATTGTTGTCAATACGATCGGTTAGATCTAATGATGCAATGGACAGGCGGTTCGAAGTCACTCAGATGTAGAGGATAAAGTTTAGAAGTTAGTCAGATCATGAGTCCTTAAATGATAGATGCAAGAAACAGAAAACATAATTCAGAATGAGAAGAAGAAGTCTTCAGAACCTGATATGTCAAGAAGTGGAAAGGTTTTTTGTGAAAACCAAGGCAGTCAGAATAAAAAGTTTTATTTAAAACCATGGATAATATATTTGAAATGGGTTTTTCTTAAAACCCAAGTTGGCTCTTCGTTTCATTGAAAAAGATGCCCCGGTGATAAAGATATTTAATTTTAAATATTTAGTTTAAATTTTAAAGGTTTTTTGTGAAAACCAAGGCAGTCAAAATAAAAAGTTTTATTTAAAACCATGGATAACAGATTTGAAATGGGTTTTTCTTAAAACCCAAGTTGGGTCTTAGTTTCGTTGAAAAAGATGCCCCGGTGATGAAGATATTTAATTTTTTTTTTTTTGGTAAGTAGTGTTTGTATTTACAGCGGGTTTTAACAAGGATCCCAAAACCTGATTACATAAGCAATGGGCCTAGGGCATCAATCCCTTGAAACTGAACACCAAAATAGAAATCCCGCCCAGCGATAACAGTAAGCATGAAACAATCCCTCTCAGCGGGAAACAAACAAATAAGAAAGAAAGTAGTTTTGGAGATCCCGCCCAAGGAGGAGTAGCCAAAAACCACCATCGAAAAGATCCCGCCTAGCAGGAAGCAAAGAAAAACCATTACAATAAAATCCCACCTCGCGGGAAGTAGTCAAAACCACCACAAACAGTCCCGCCTAGCGGGAAGCAACAGGGAAATCCCGCCATCCGGGAAACCAGCAGAAAAGAAAGGATCCCGCCTCATAGGAAAACCGACGGATTTGGAAGATCCCGCCCTGTGGAGAAACTAGCCACCCACCGGGAAAACATTCCGTTCAGTGAGAGCCATCCTGTAGGAAGCCGACAGCCAGCACAGAGAGGATCCAACCCATCAGGAAGTGACCAAAGAGTTGTACCACAAGGAACCCGCCCCGAGAAAACAGAAGAGGATCCCAGCAGCAGGGACCAAGAATCCCGTCCAAGCACAGAGCCCGTCGAGAATTCACAAGAAAAAGGGGGAAGTTGTCCAAACCCTAAACCGTCACCTCCACCGCATCGAGAAACGCAGGGGACCAGATCCACGCGAATAACCTGCAAAAAACCCCAAGGGGAAGCCTGAGGGAAAAAGGGAAGGGATCCCCAACCAAACAGGGATCCCTGGGAAGCACCGATCCGAAAAAACAACCAAGGAAACCCTAGCCAGTCGGGAGGGGCGCAGATAGTGGAGAAGGATCTCCCCCTAGGAGATCATCCGCAAACAACCACTCCCCGGGAGGGATGACCTGGGTTGAGCCAGGGACTGGGCAGGAACCAGGAGCCATGGGAGGGGGAGCAGGGGAGGGACCAGAGCCCTCCCCTCTCTACTTTCTTCCCCCTTTGGGCTACGCCGAAGATATTTAATTTTAAATATTTAGTTTAAATTTTATTTTATTTAAAATTTAAATTAAAATATTAAATTAAATTAAAAGGGCCGACATGTTACTATTTCATGACAATAAGCTACAGGAAAGTGACGAAGGTGGAAGAAGTGTTTGAGGCCGACAAAGTTAAATCTGGGAGGACGGATTTTAGGGTTTGGCAGCTGACAAATTCTAGGGTCTCTCAACCGACGTTCTTTTAGGGTTTGTTCCTAAAACTTCTATAAAAGCAAGGGTACTTCGAGTTTGAAAAGTGGGGTGTAAAAGATAAAGTGCAAATGCGAGCATAGTGTTTGTGAAAGTGAAGTTCGTGTTGAGTAGAAAGCAGAATGTGAAACGACACAGAGTGTGCGAAGCGTGTGCACAGAAAGCAGAGTGTGCAGAGAAGCGCGAAGGGCAAAGTTGATTGCAAAGTCTGGCTGTAGCAGTGCAGCAAACTATGTGAAGTGATTGTGCAAGAGAGAGCAGAGTGCACAGAGATTGCAAAGGTGATGTAGACCAGTTAGAGTCTTGCAATAACAAAGGTATATGTCAAACATTTTTTTATTCAATATTGAAGTCCAGATGGTGCTGGAAAATTAAGGGGTTGGTGTCTCTTTCCAGTTGGTGTTGGTAAACAATTTGTCCAGTTGGTGCTGGAAAATTAAGGGGTTGGTGCCTCTTTCCAGTAGGTGCTGGTAAAATAGGAGTTGGTGCTCCATTCTGTTGAAGTAGATAAAGTTAAGGGGTTGGTGCTCCTTCTAGTTGGTGCTGGTAAAGGATTATGTAAAGTTGTAGCTTTGCATTGACTAGATTTGGATGGTAGTCCAAGCAGTATTTTTGAGGAGTAGCCACATTGGTGAACCTCGTTAAAATGTTGTGTTATGTGTGATGCTTTCTTGATGCATTTAGTATCTCTTTTATCTGCTTTAAACTGCTGCTGGTTTTATAATCTAATTGTTTTAGAAGTTTTTAAAGAACACACTGATTCACCCCCCCTCTCAGTGTCATTGTGATTACAACAAACATCATGGCACACATGCGCACATAGATTACATCTACACAATATCACAACAGCCCATAGGAATTGCCCATAGGAATTTCTTTTGAATTTCACTGTGCATGATCAGTACACAGAGTTAATTAGTATTTTCAAATAAACCCTGATCTAAATCAAGAGAAACACAGTGTGTCAATGTTTTTGCATAAAAATCACTATGCTGATTTTTCCTGTATTTCAGATTATTTGCTGTAGCTGTTGATATTATATGTAGTTGTCTTTTATATAAGCACTGGGATTAATTTTATTAACAGTAGCTAAGCAGAATGTATGAAGACAATTTAAAGCGTGAGTAACAGAGATCTCTTTTTCTGCAATAGTCAAGAAAGAATCATCAACGGAGAAAAACTTCTTGCTATAAACACTCTGGAAAAGATATGCCTCACTGGTTAGCTGATAAGTCTTGGAAGTGGATTCAACCTGGGGAAACCTTTAATTTTTTGGGTATTCCTTTTGTTTTTTTGGGTTCTCCTTCCCGTTTGTGGGATTATGTTGTTCAAAAGGTTGAGAAAAAGCTTCTGTACTGGTGTACCAAAAAATTATCCTTAGCTGACAAGTTTCAGATTTGTTCCAAGGTATTGGCCTCTACTCATGTGTATTACTCTTCTTGTTGGGTCCCTTCCAAGACTTGTTATGCCAAATTGGAGAAGTTGCTTCGAGATTTTCTGTGGTCCAATGTTGTTGGTAAGAAGGGATTTCATAGGGTGTCTTGGGATATTTGCTATCTTCCTAAAAAATTTGAGGAATAAAATTGTTTGATTGTTAGCGACAAGCTTTTTCCTTCTGTGCTAAATGGAATGTGAGAGCTTTACAGGGGGAGGAAGCCTGGAAACTTTTAATACATCACTGCCTCTCCACGGGGCTTCCTTTTGGTAAGAAGGTGTGGAAAGGACTTGATTTGCAAACCATTCTTACAACCCATGTTCCAATAGATATTTCTGGGTCCTTTGTTATGCAAAGCATCTGGAAGGCCTGGAAGGCCATTAAACCCTGGATTTCTTGGAAAGGTCACAAGGGGAATCTGGGGGTTTCAATACCTTTGCTTAATGTTTGGTGGTCTTCGGCCATCACTTTGCAAGGGACTCCCCTTGCTCAAGTCTAGTGGATACATGCTTAGAAATTTTATAAACGAGGTATTGCTCGGTTATCTAATTTCATGGATTTTCATTCAAGGTCTTGGATACCTTGGAAAATTTTTAGGAATTTTTTTTGTTTATCTTCTGCTGATAAGACTACTTATGAGGTTGTTATTGATTCCACTCCTTTATCTGTTTGGGGTAAATTTTTTCGATATTATCAGAAACCTTGGTGGATTGATTGGTCTTGGCCCAAATATGTTTCTCTCACCAAGTATAAACCTCATTTTGGATACTCTTGGCTTTCCCGTGTTGTGCCTATGACTAAGAAGATTAATTCTAGGTGGGATGTAGTATCTCTTCAGTCCATATGGAGTCTCAGATTTCATACACTCTGGGCAAAGTATCTTGAACCTAAGCAAGCCTTTTTTGCTTGGAGTTTATTGTTTCAAGGGCTTCCTATTTGTCAGTGGCTTACATATTTGGGTGTGAATGATATTTCCTGCAGATCTTGTAGAGTAGATGAGGATGTGCATCAATTTTTTTGGTCTTGTGTGAGAGCTCAAGAGGCTTGACAGTGGATTTTATCTTTTTTCAGACCATATATGACAGGTCCTTGTTCTTGGATGAATATTTTGTTAGGGGATCCACTTCAGTTTTCTAGAGAAGCTTGTTCCTGTGTGGCATATATTTAAAGTGGGGATTCTTTTTAATTTGTGGAAAACTCGCAACAGAGTGATTTTTAGCCAGCAGGAGCCTTCTTCTACTTTTTCTCTTGTTGATAAGTATTAGGTTTTCTCTGATTGTCGGTTGCAGATTTCAGTGTAAGCAGACAAAGTGAATATAGAGCTTCATCACTTACGGGACCTTATTTATCATTGGGGTAATGCTCCTTGTGTAATGAATCCTATTCTTCCAACCCCTACACAACAATGATGCATAGTCTATTAGTTGTTTTTTTTAGGCAATTCTCTATTTCATTTTCTTGTGAACTTCTGTAAGTTATTTTTGTAGCTCTGCTAATTGTTTAGCACATAGTTAGTGTGTTTGTTGTATGCTCAGGATGTGCTAATTCCACCGACCCTTTTTGTATGATTAAACCATTTTTATATAATGTTTTTTTCATCCAATTTTTTTTTATTAACAATAAGAAGGTGTGCAAGGAGAGTACTACAATAATAGTGTCAACTTCATAAAATCATTTACAACTTATGCTCATAAAAATTTTTAAAGTTCTTAAATATTTCATATAATTTCTTTTAACACAGAGATGAGACGCATTGACAATTCTTGAAAGTGCTTATTTTTTCTTAGGAATGACTTTGAATTGGTTATATTAAGGATTATATTAATAATTTAATTATAATGTTGTTTTTAAGGGTTATTGGATTGGTAAGAAGTTGGGTGTTTACCAAGAGAAGAACATGATTTAAAATTTAGGTATGCCCTAGACAAAAGTAGTAGTTTGACCTGAGTTTACTGAATGTGCACCAGCTTGGTGATGACAGGGGTACCAACCATAAGCCATTGGGTCTCCCTCACTTTGAACCAACCCTGAGCCATTGGGTCTCCCTCACTCGAAGTCAGGTAGCACTATGATTTAATATTGTTGTAGAAGACAATACAACTTGACCCTATGACTAGTCCTTTAAAAAGAAAAAGGTAGTTGCAAATTTTTTATGTAAAAAAAAAAGAAATTAATTGTAATGTTGTCAGAAAGAGATAGGCCAGTTGGTGTGAGATGGGATGTCCAATTCTATTTCTAGACGTGAGATGGGATATCCAATTCTATTTCTAGATGGTTGGGGAATACTTTCTCTTTACCCACCAGGCTAAAGTTTATAAAGGTTTCTTATGCAACAAACAAAAAAAAAAATATAATTATTATGTGTGTCGTTAAATATATTCAAGGTTTAAAACCTACAAGGTATATGGTTCTTTACAATACCTTGATAATTGGAGTATAACACTAAATACTTTAAATGTTTAAGGTTAGAATCCTATTATAAAAGAAACATCATCTTATTATTAAAACTTTTGGTGTAGGGTTGTATAAAATATTATAGTAACAAAAATATATTGTTTAGTAGACATTAAAAAACTTGTTACTTATTAAAATTGGATTTCTCCTTTAAAATAATATAAATAAATATTCATTCTTTTTAACAATATAAAATAATTACTACTATCTTATTTATTTTAATAATTTTAAATAACATGTTTTTATTATATTTTAATATATATTTTTAATGAGTAGTTAGATTTCATTATAAATTAAGTGTTTTCATTATATTTGAATAATTTATTTATTTTCTAAATATGAGTAGTTAGATTTTTTAATTTCTATATCTTCAAGAAAGAGATTAATGTTTAAAATTAATTAAATTTTCATTTAAAAAAATAATGTGTTAAATTAAATTAAATTTGAGTATTAATATATTTAGTTATATTTTTTAATTTGTATATTTTGAATAAAGTGATTAATGTTTCAAATTTAATTAAATTTTGATTTTTCAGAAGTAATGTGTTAAATTAAATTAAACGTAATTTTTAATACATTTTGTATAAGTGGGTTTATTGCGATATTTTAATAATATATATATTTTTTTTGGTTTAGAGGAGACCATCTACTATCTTATTGGTTAGAGTATTTATTATTTTGTTTAATGAGATTATTTTGATGTGTATAAACACATATTGTATTTTGTGCTTTTGTAAGTTGTTGATTTATTCTATGTAATCTGTTGATTCTATTTATTTTTAGAAAGTAATATAAAGTTTGATAAAATTTCTCTCTAAAAAATAAAAATTACAATTTATCGTTGAATTAGGCATGAATAAATTAAAATTCTTTAAACATATATCTAAAAAAAAGACTATATTTGGAGCATATACATTTATTGCTCTAGTTTTTATATCTACCTCTTTTATAACAAAACACTAATGAATTAGTTACTCTATGTTTCTAGCCATTGTGTATTCCATTTGTGACTCTCCCATACCATTACTATACTTCTTTATAATTCCATAGCAAAAATTTTAGAGATATCTGATTTAAATTATATGGCCTTGCTAACAAAAAGATGACCCAAGAGAAGAGTATCATTTATAAATTAGGGATTATTCATTGTAACTTAATGCCTTTGATTTATCCTTGCATTTTTACTTTGAGATATCTCTTTCAATTTGCTTCAACAAGAATAATGAAGAGATAAGGATATATAAGGTTATCATAGGATTTTTTGAAGTGACCAACATGGGATTCATTGGTCCAAATATAATATTTTGGAGTTTTATAAAAATATCTAATCTAGATCACTAAATATTCTAAATATTATATAATAAAATTTAGCAAGACTTATTGTATGCTTTGTTTATATCTAAATTTACAAACCTATAAATGTGCTATTGTAACATAAATGCCTTTGATTTTTTCTTACACTTTTAACTTTGAGAAATACATTTTTGTTTGCTTCAACAAGAATAATGAAGTGATAAAGACATATAAGGTAACCATAGGGATCAAATGGCATTAGCTCATTTGGTTAGATTCCTCAACATTCAAGGAGGAGGAGACCCAAGTTTGATTCTTGCCAAGTGATATATGGGTAATATCTAATTTCTTGTAATATCAATGTGTGGTGACGATGTAATACAAGTGGGGTTCATTTCAATCCCATATAACCAATTGAAAATAAGGAAACCATAGGATGATTCAAAGTGACCAACATGGAATTCATTGGTCCAAATATAATATTTTGGAGTGTTATAGCAATATCTAATCCATTAGTTGTAAGCTTATTGTAGTGGTAAATAATTTGGCCTCTCTTTGAGAGGTCTAAGGTTCAAATCCCACTCAGCATGAGGGGACCAGGATCCCTCATAAAACCTATGTAAAATCATTGAAAAAATAATATATAATTCATTAACACAATGAAAAAATAATATCTAATTCATTGACACCAATCTTGATCAGGATCCCTCATAAAAACCTATGTAAACTCATTGAAAAAATAATATCTAATTCATTGACACCAATCTTGATCACTGAGTTTTCTAAGAATATTATATAACAAAATCCAACAACCCATATTATATACTTTATTTATATCTAAGTTTACAAACATAATTTTTTTTTTTTACAAAATGAAAAATACTATAGCCTTTTATGTTATGATTATGACTTGCTTCCCAAAAGCATATATCATTTTTTTCCTCAATATAATATAATCTAAAATTCTTTTCAATCTATTTGCCATAAATTTTGAAAATATGTTATAAGTCATGTTGTAAAGGCTTATTTTCTAAAAACGATGATTTTTTTCTCACATTTCTTATGAACCAATGGATTACAAGGGGAATTTATCTCTTTTTATAAAAAAAATTCTACCCTTTTTAACTATTATAAGTATATTGCTCTTCATCAAACCCCAAAATATATGAATGAAAAATTATAGGAAATACAAGTGTCTTATTAGGCTAAAATATAATATTACCTCCTATAACTCCTCCACAAAGGTATTTCTTGTCAATCTTGATTTTTTTTTTCTATAATAAATCTTGAAGAAATATATAAGAAAAGCTTACTTTGATCCATCTTGTCTTGCTAAAAATTAAATAAGATATATTTGAAATAATTGATTGTTTCATTCTTATCCTCTTCTTCATCCTTAATACTTTTTTCTATTTGAATTGAAATATCCTTTATTTCATGAAAAATAAATATTTTTTAGTTGTAGCATAAAAAAAATGGTATTTCTATTCCATTTCTTAAGCCACCTGTCCTTGAAGTTTTGGGCTCAATATGACTCTTCCTTTTGTAATATAATATTATAATAAGGCATATTTATTTTTTATGTACACAAGTATCCTAATTTGTTCTGTTACTTTCTACAATATTTTGAAAATTAAATGTAACTTGGATTTAATCCCCTCTAAAGTGTTTTAAATATGTTCTCAAAATATTTGACATTCTAAATATGTTTTATCCCTTTAGATATGTCATATTTTTAACAAACCTCCAAATTCATGATTCCACCATTAGATAACAATTAGAAGACATCAGAGTCTTAGCGTCATATCAATAGAAAATAAAATAACTTCGGATGGTCATTACTAAGAGAATGTGTTTGTGATATTATTTTGCTGGAAATTAAATATTTGAAGAGATTGCATATTCTATATGCAACCATGTATTAGATAAATTAACCTTGAAAATACTTTTCCTACATAAGTTTTCCCAATATGCATATTGAAAGCTTGAAAATATAACATTTGAAAGAAAATTTGAATTGAAAATGAAACAAAAGCCTCCATTGATTTAGGGCATCCATGATATTGCCCTTATTTTTTAAAGGAGATAGAATTATACTGAAGTGTTCCCAAAAAATCTATAGATTATCGTTGTACAACATCATTAAGTTTGATATAAACAAACTAAGGTTCTTTCACCATTATCAAAAAGAGAAGCTAATATTGAAACATATATAATTATGACTTAGCTTTAATATTTTTTCCTTTGCTACACAAAATATTAACAACCAAACTATTATTTACTTCTAGCAATTGTCTATCTCATTTGGTATTGTCTTATGCTCATTTAATATCTCTAGAAATTATCTATCCATTTATAAAATAAATTTAAAATACAACAACCTATAAGTTCATTAGTAATTATTTTTTAGGGATATTATTCATACTCCAAATTATTAAAGTTTTAATCTGATTCATGGCCATGGATGTAATATTATCCATGGATATAGTGATGGTTAAACCCACTTTATAGCTAGTAACTAACCTAAATTCCTCTTGTTATATTATCTTAAGTTAATTACTATGATGTAATTGGTGTTCTAGTATTGCTAAAAATATGTCCCTCACACTCTCATTTTCTTATTAGAGTGGTGTAATATTATTTATGGATATAGTGATTATTTATGGTGCCTACAAGTACCGACCAAATCTCTCTCTCTCTCTCTCTCTTCTTTTATTTTTTGTATAATATTTGAGTGAATGTTTTTCTTTCATTTATTATGAATTCCAACATGGTATTAGATCAAGTGTGAAGGATCATTTCTTTTTCATGCAAGAAGTGCCATAAAAGCCTCTAATTATTCTTTCAAAAACTTCAACAATTTTTTCTCCAAGATTTTATAAGATAGATATGGCATAAAAATCATTGGCATATCTTTATTTTTTGTCTCCTTAGGATTATTTCATGTATTAGTGCATTTTTGGAGGGATGTCTTGCAAAGGAAATTTTAAATTTAAGTTTTTGAAAATGGGAACCAAGACCCTTCTTCTCTCCACTTTGTCTTCTTAACAGTAGATTAGAATTGAATGTGTATGGTGTCATTGACTATTATTGAGAATTTTAAACTCTAAGGGAATCAAGAATAATTTGAACTACTAGTTGATAGCTCTATGAACCCACAATAAAATCTAGCTTGCCATCATGGGAACTTTGTGTCTATATCTACTATTTGTCTCATCAAAAAATCATATTTTATTTTAGAATTTCACCTTCCTATTTTCTTCGAATTTGCAGGTAAGATGGATAGCATATAATTACATAAGATGTTTCCTATATAAAGTGATAGTTCAAGCTAATTTTTCCTCCATGTTTTGATTATATGTGAAGTATATATGATGCTCCATGATCACCTTCATAGAGGCTATCACCCCTTTATTGCACCCATAGGCATTGGCATAATGGAAGATGATCATTGGAAAAGCTATTTAAGGGTGTGGACTAGGATTCATATCAGTATTTTTGAGGGAATATAGATTGGATTTAAGATAAATGGCTTAGGTATTTTTGCTTCCATTGTCAAGGCAAGAATAGATGGCTACATCTTACATAGGTCATCTTTCACCTAGAAGTTGGTAGTTCAAACCTACTTCTCTTTATCCCTTCTCCTTTACATCCTCTTTGAATCAAATATTGGCCTATGTGAAGGTTGATGTGGTATTTAGAAGGAGAGAAAATTTTATATTTAAACCCACCAGATAATCAAATGTCAAATTATTGGTGTGCCACTACATGGTGAAGAGTGGATGGTAGCTATTAGCAAATGAGTAGATGACACATGGTAGATAGTGATTCGATGTCACTTTTTCTAAGTTTTGGTGAATTATTTTTCATTTTCAAAGGCTACAAGGGAAAAAATCACAAGGCCATAAATTTTATATACAAAATCCTTTTGATTTTTTGTTTTTTTTCAAATTGCATGATTTTTGGAGCTTTACACATTAATGGAATCATTGTACAAACATATTCCTTTGTTTGGGGCTAAATTGTGTGGAATAGTCCTCAAGACATATTTCCCTTGTTTAAAAAGAAATATTTACATTTTTCTATGTAATAAGACTCTTTGGATTGGTTTTTTGGGAGATATAGATGGATTTGTGATAGTTGTAGTAAATTTTGAGTTTTTTTTTTAGGTTTTTAGGAAAAACATTATCGATGTACTTTAGTCAATTACTCTTCATCCTATAGGGGATTGATTCAAATTATTCATGAATATCTAATATTTCATGATCTCTTACTTCTTCTATTTTGTGTCTAAGTACTATTGGATGTTTTTTATAGCTCTTACTTTAAGTATGTTCATTAAAAGTCTCTTTTGGTGACTAAAATCAGGTGGCCCATGAGCAAGATGAAATATTCAATTAAGGTTATGTATGTTATTAAAGAAAAAATTACATCTTCAAGGCATACCCTATGCAAAAATGAAAGATTGAAAGAGTTTATCTTTATAGAAGGTGGTGATTTTGATTTTTTTCTTCATTTAAAATCTTAAGGAAATTATTTTTTGGATGTGTGAGGGAGTTTCTAAGAGTGGTAGTGGTGACTACAATCAATACTAAGGAGACTCATTTGCAAGAACTAATTTTAAAGTAGCATATTTTAGATGATGGAAGGATCTAGATGAGTCTACCTCAAAATGCAAAGGTCTACTACATCATCAATCATGGGTAAGAAATTATTATCACTAATGTCTTCTCTCCTTGACCTTTGAGTTTATATTATAGGGGCATGTTGAAATTGTAATCTATTTCATTGTGATGGATAACATTATGCGATGTTTTGGATAGAACTTAGGGCATTTCATTGTCTAATATATTAATAATTTGTAATATTTTATTATGTAATACCTATGATTTATGTTTAACCTTATTATGGCTAAACCCTCTCATAACTTGTAATTAACCTAAAGCTCTCTTGTTATGTCGACTTAAGTTAAACATTATGATATAATTGGGATTTTGATATTGCTATAAATACCCCTTTTCATTACATATTTTCTTCTCATAGTATTGTGTATTGTCATCTACAAATATATTTATTATTTAAGGTGCCTAAGGGTGGCTATTAAATCTCTCTCTTTTGTCCTTATTTTTCTTTCTATATAATATATAAATGAGTGTTATGCTTTTGTTCATTTTTGAAAAATATTATGAATTCCAACACAAATATTCCTTGACACTATCGTCATAATTACATTATGTTTGATTATTTGATTTTATTTTCGGCTTTCCAATTCAATATCCCCTAACTTTTATTTTATTTTATTTCCTCTTTGAGGATATTGATTTACTTTTTTTATTTCCACCAATTATTTAACTATTATTAACCTCTTATATATTTCCAAAATGTTCAGAATTTTACTCATCATCTATACATTTATAGTTCCTTAAATAACATGGAGTGCAATGGATAGCCTCAAAAGGAATTTCTTATTTATGTTGCCCTAATGACCCTAAAGGACCAACTTCCATAGTGCTTACTTTCTTATGTTATATTTAAAACCTAAGTTTTAGTTAAAATATCCTCTATACTACTTTCTTTATTATGCTTATCTTCAAACCATGAAGTGAAAAGAATAAACTCTATACTATAATTTTGATTACAAGGAGATGATTTTATTCTCTTTGAGAAAAATGAAGATGAATTACCTAGAGTAAACATGAATGCTTGCACCTTTGTTTTATTTTTTTTACTCCATATCTTCCTTTCACCTTTAAGTAGTTTTAAATTTGAACTTGCATATTATAACTCATCATCTCTTGCATCCTTATTACTTTATTTTAATGTTTGTTCAAAATGAATCATGAAGGAATTTGTCATTTGATGACACTAAGGGGATTTACATGCCACTTTTTGGATTGGAAAATTCTTGATATAGGTAGGTTCTACTACATTCATCCTAAATTTTATCTCATGAAAAAATATTTCATTTCTTTCTTGTTTGTTTTTTGTTCATAATCTCTTGCAATCTATAACATTTAAATATAGTAGTTTTCATAATCTACTTGTCAATATCATTGTCTTGATTCAAGTTTAATCTTAATAGAATTTGAGGAAGGTTTTGAAATATTGATGCAAATACGTATTAGGTATATACAACTTTCTTTTGATCCTTAGTAATTGGCTCCTCCTAGACAATCTTCCCTAGAGTATTAACAATATTCTTTAAAACCTTATTATTGATAAGTTGATTTGAAAGTCTAAAGGGCTTAGCATCACTAAAATTCTTTTAAGAAGTTTTGCCTTCACAAAAAATTGCCACTCCATAGTCTTAAATAGAAGTAATCTCTCATCCTAAACCCTAGGTTATCATCATTTATTTTATCATCAACTTTGAAATTAAAGAAGATGATGAGAAAAGTACATTTTTGAAGATATATCATGGAATGAGTTGAGCTTAATCTTCACTTTCGTTTAATCCACCTTTGAATTTTTAAATAAGTTGATTGGTATTGATTTAAATTGCATATTAAATGTTTGATTGTAAAAACCATTATATCATGTGTGATTATGTCATCGTTAATAATCACTTTTAGTAAAACATTAGTGATTGAAAAAAATTCAACATAGATTTAATTTTGCTTTTAACCTCATCTAAAACACTTACTTGTAGATAAGGTTTTCATAAATGACTTTCTTTTCTAATCTCCCATTTTCTTTCTCTAAAATATTTTATATTAAATTTTCTAAAAATCTAAAAAAATAAAATTTTAATTCATGCTTTAGATATTTAATAATAACTTTTAAATTTAATATTTATTTTTTAAATTACCTTTAAAACAAAAACTCTCTGTTTAAAAGTCTAATTCAATGTGAAACATAAATTTTTATATAAATAAAACTTTGATTTTACCCCTCTATAAGGCAGAAAGTGACAAAATTAATTTGTAAAAATCTTTGATTTATGACTGGAACGCTTAAATTGACTTCTATGCAGCCGTATAATAAGAGAACAAGTCAAGGGCTTCCGTAAGTGTAAAATTAACCCACGTGTTATGAAAGACGGTTACTATCCGCATGTAACTTGAAACACTAAAGGAAGGCAGGTTGAAGGCCTAATGGAAAAGGTTCTTCGCGTTATATATCACAAAATATTTTTATATATTTTTAATTAATTATTTAAAACTAAAATTTTTATTTTATATTATATAATAATATTATAATTTTGAAAGGATTATTATCTGTAAATTGAAAAAATAACATTATAATTTAATAATTATACATGTATATACTTATTATTTGACATCTCAACCATGATCTATGGCAAAGTCAAGAGCTATGCTTATCAATAGGGAATTGAACACACCACACACCCACTTCCTCACATATTCACTCAGGCCATAGTTTGAACCTCGGACCTTTGGAAGAAGAACCAAAGCCCAACTATAGGAACACTCACCCATACCAAGGTTTGAACCTTAAACCTTCCCAATAAAAACCAAAACCCAAACCGATTGGACTGTCCCCTAAACAATAATTATATATATAATTTAAAAGATTTAAAATTATTTTTTTATTAATTACATGTTATTGAAATAATTTTATTGTATTTTAATCATATAATTATTTATACATAAGTTTTAAATCTAAATCTCTTAAAACTTAAAAATTTAATCCATTAAAATATTATCATTTGAATAAATATTTATAATTTTTTTATAACCTTCTTATTTTATTTTATTTTATTTTTACGCATTTCATCTATTTATTTTTAATTTAATAATTATTTATTATAAAATTATTATTAAAAAAATTTAAAATAACATAGGTAACTAAAAACTTAATTTTATATTTCCCGTGGATTTCCTATTCTCTTTGACTCTTGTTGGAATTTTTTTTGTGTCCGTTGTTTCTCTTGTAGTGTTGTTATGTTGTTTCTTTGATTTCAAGGTCTATTGCAAAACCCAACATATAAAAGGTTTGAAAAATCTTTTCTTTTATCACATTAAAAAAAAATTAAATAATACTTATCTTTATATATTAAATTTTAAGATTAATTAGTAATTAATTATTGGAGACTAGTATATAAGTTTATATCTATAAAATTCATTTTAAAATATATATTTTGAAACCATGCGCCTCATTTCAATAAGCTATGAAAATTTATGGCCGTTTATGAAAATTTATGGCCGTCTTCACTGGCATTAAATTTTAATATCGTCCAACTTTCGACAGCCGCGTTCATCGCCCCTTTGTCGTTTTTTTGTCGACTTTTTATTTAGAGCAACCTTAACCTACGAGAGCCCATGGGCACGCACTTTAATGTTGACTTTTCTGCAATCTTGTGAAAACACAGAATCCATAGGCACGATATGACTCAGCCCCGCCCTTAAAAGATATCAAGTCCGAATACACGCAACACGTTTTCTGACGCAGGAGCATCCACATGGGAAAGTTGGAGGAAAAGAGAGGAGGAGAGGAGGAGAGAAATATATAAACAAAAGTTTGTTATTAGATTATTTTTGTTTTGTGATATTTAAGTTGTATGTTGTAGTTTTGTTGTCACGTGATTTAGTTATTGTCGTCAAGTTGAGAATAATGTAAGCAAAGTATTGTCGTGGCAAAAATGTTATTTGTATGTTTTGATTGTGTTTTGTTTTTGGAGTTGATGGCTAGTGAAAACGCAGATCGTGATTCACATGTCGAGAAGTTACCCCTTATTCCTTGTTGCCTTGTCAAGTAAAAAAAAATTGTTGTCCGAGTATCGTCACAAGAAAGTGTCATCGAGGAAGTTAGTGTCGACAAGGGAAGTGTCATTAAGAAAGTGTACATCCTCAGGAGATTATCAGCTAAAGTAAGTTGCCAACATAATTGTGTCGTCTTTGCCCTTACCATCTTCCACATTGTTGTCTTGTATAATAAGATATTACCATTGTCAAATGTTTACATCATAATGTAATCAAATCATATACACTATGGTAAGAGGGTATTGTGAATCTTTGCTAGTAGGGGATGTTGTATAATTCACCCCCTCACTACCACTACATCATTTTGGTATCAAAGCCAAAAGATCTATGAGGATTAATATGTGCCTAAAGGAGAGATGGCACAATGGGGAAGTAGAATACTATGAGGTCCTCGAACCGCGGATATAGCAGAGATGATGAGAGGTGTCATCGCTTGACTAGATGCACTTGAAACTGCCTAGAGGAGGGGTGTTCAAGTGGATGATGTAAGTGATAGTGAAGAGGAGGAAGTGGACCAAGCAGAAGTTCACAATGAAGGACAAGGAAAATATCTAGAAGAAAGATTAATCTAGGCAATTTCTAACATGGGCAAAAAGCCAAGGTTAGAAACCCCATCATATGATGAAATTTAAACCCCAAAGAACTCATCAATTGGATTATAGAGATGAAGAAATATTTAGATTTTGAATCAGTGGATGATCACAAGAAGGTAAAGTTTGCCTATGTAAAGTTGAAAGCGAAATGTGTCCTTATGGTGGGATCACGTCCAAACAAAGAGGCAAGGAAAAGGGAAGGATAAATTTTGAACTTGACATAAGTTTATAATCAAATTGAAGTCTAAATTTTTTCCCATTGATTACCAAATGGGGTGTATAGAAGGCTCCAAAACCTTAATCAAAATGAGCTATGAGTGAAAGAGTATGTAGAGAAGTTTTATGAGTTGACCATTAGAGCCAGTCATATTGAAGATAATGAGGAGAAGGTGGAAAGATACACAAGTAGACTAAAGGTGTCCATACAAGATGAAATTGGTCTTATTTGAATAAGAACTATTGCAGAGGCATACCAGTATATGCTTAAGGAAAAGGAAAAGATGTTGCATAGGCAACAAAATAACGTGAGAAGAAGAGGATGATCCGCAAGGAAGAAACAATCAAATAATGATAGAGGACAACAATTGCAAGAAGGAGAAGCTAGTACTTCTCAAAGTGATTCAAATAAGAGTACTTGGGAAAAAGGTGAACCATTGAGAAGATGAGGTGAATTTGGTAGAGGTAGAGGTCATGATTTTTCTAGAAAGTTGTATAGATGTGGGGAAGCTAGACATCGATAATTTGAATGCCCTCAAGTGCAACAAACTACACATGCAAATAAAGACAATATTGCTACACCGAAGCACATGGAAGAACTCAAACAAGGAGAATTCCTTATGATAGAAAGGGTATTGTTGAAACCATCAAAGGAGGTGTATGAGCCTAAGGAAAGAAAACAATTTGCAAATGAGGAGGTAAATATTGTAACGTGATTGTGGATAGCAGAAGTACATATAACTTAGTGTCAACATAAATGGTAGAGAAGCTTGGGTTGAAAAATATTGAGTGCCCAAATCCATATAAGTAGTCATGGTTGTAAAAGATACATCAAATTTTAGTAATGGAACAATGGATGGTAGAACAAATTGGCTCTTATAAGGATGTGATACCATGTGATGTTATGTCGATAGATGCTTGTCATGTCTTGTTGGGAAGACGATGGCAATTTTTTAAAAAGGTAGTGCATGATGCTAGGGAGAACACCTACATGATTGAGAAAGGTGGCAAGAGGTATACATTAAGTTTGTTTAAGGACAAAGGGAAAGAAGTAGACAATAGTCATACAATGCACTAGGATATAGAAAACAATCCTTGAAGGGAAACAAGAAGGAAGCATGTTTTGCTCTCATTGCTAAACCCATAGAATAATGAATTGCTAGAAGAATATGCAAAGATTATTTTGAAAGATGGGTTGACACTGATAAGGGGAATTGGTCATCACATAGATTCCAGTCTTGGATCAAGCTTACACGATAAGCCAACACCAATGGATAATGTTGAGGAAATGATAGAGATAAGCAAAAGAATATTAATGGAGAAAAAGCAGATAACCCAAATCACCAATAGTAATGATGATGAAGATGGCAATGTAACAATTCTTGCTAAAGAGAAATAGAAAAATAGGAGTGACAAGATATGAGAGGGAGATGAATGTCACAATGATGTTGAGTGTATTAAGAAGGCTATATTAACAAAGTTGACAGTAATAACATTACTTCAGAGTGTGGTGAAGGATATTGTGATAGCGATGATAGAGAACAAAATGTGGATGAAGAGTTTACGTGGTTTCAAAGGCACACTCGAAGCATTGACTTTAAGTTGATGAGAATAATGGGGTACAATGGTGAAGGATTGGGAAGATAAGGGCAAGGTGTGAAAATACCCATAAGGCCAAAAATAAGGCCAAAGAATGAAGGCCTTGGGTATGCACGTCTAACAAGATGCAATGAGACTAAATTTGTGAGAGGAGAGAGCAGTACATTGCATGAAGGTTAGAGAATGGGTTGTTGTAGTTAGTGTGGAAGATCTGGACATGTAGTAACTAGGTTGTGAGAGTTGTGGAGGACATGATCACTCCAAAGGAAGGTGTTGGCACCAAGAGGGAGTTGCCAACAAACTGCATGTTGATTACAATTGGATGGATGTAACACAATGGGAGAAGGTAAAGAGAATGTTGAGTGTATTCTATACAAGGAGGCTTGATCGTTAGATTAAGGCCAAAACAAGACATTGAAGTTGACCTTATGAAGTCAACCAAGCAAAAAAGATGGTAGATTACAAGAGCAATTCATGAGTTGGAGCTCATCGAACATTTCCTCTTACACAGTGAGTATGATGTAGGAGCATCCATGTAAAAAAGTTGGAAGACCAACCGTCAAATGATTGTTATAAAATAGTCTTGTGGAATTTGAAAAGCAATGGTTTAGTAACTATTCCTAGGGCTTTTAAAAAGGGGGTTTGTGAGGAGAAGAGAGATGGAGAGGGTGAGAGAGAAAAAGGGGTCTTAAATCTCAACCCTCTATTCCTCATGAAAATAGAAAATATATGAACATCTTTGCTATTGCATGTTTAAATGATTTTTGTTTTGTGTTATTTAAGTTGTATGTTGTAGTCTGCTTAGAGTAGTGTGTGCAGGGTTGAGAAATATTGCCATCAGACTAAGAACTGTTTGAGAAAATTGATGACGTGACAAAAGTGCCATTTGTATCGATCGCTCGCTTTTTGTTTTTGGAGCTGCTAGCTGGTGAAAAGGTAAATCGTGGCTTGCAAGTTGTTGGAGAGGAAGAAAGAAGTTACCTCTTACTCCTTGCCATCTTGCCAACTAAAAAACTATTGTGTGCATGTCACGGGAGATTATCGTGGGGAATGACTGCTGACAAGGAAAGTGCACGCCAGCAAGAGATTGCTGTCACAAAGTTTTCTGCCAACTTGCCATCGTGCAATAATGTCGTCACAAAAGGTGCCAATATAACCGTGTCTTCTTTGCCCTTACCATCTTCCACGTTACAGTCTTATGCAATAAGATATAAGATATTACCACTGCTGTCGAATGTTTAAATCATAATATAATGAGATAGAAAGGTACTTTAAATCTTTGATGTTAATGAGGTGTATAATTGATCTCTCACTGCCGCTGCATTATTTTCTTCCTCCATCGTATACGGCGCAGTTAATGCAATGTGTTGACGTTAACAAACACCACCCGGCAAATTGTCAAACGCATTTAAAGCATGTACAATAATTTCTGTATAAATCCACGTATCGAGCCCCGCGAGGTGTATCCGCTCAAGATTTCTAGCATATTATACAAGTAATTCGTTGATCCCTGTTTTTCGGATCCTAACGTTATTGTTGCCTCTTAGTGTCGCCTTGACTTTGTTGGAATTGTACAGAGCAGAGAGTACGAGAACAAATTCGCCGAGGAATTGGAAGAGTCTGGTTTTTCCTGTTATGCCGAGGAATTCTAGGTACTGCTTTCGTGATCCGCTCTCTTCACTAGAAGTAAGAGTAGCTTTTAATATTAAATAACCTTGTAGTTTATCACTTTTATATTTATTTACATTAAATAACGTTCTTGTCAACCATATATTTTTCCAACCATATATTTTTCCAAGTTTAGTTGTTGGTCTTTTAAGTGTTCTTGTTTACCTTCACTTTCGCCTGCTATTGCGGTGGAAATTTATCCTCTCACCTCTTTGGAGTACTGGAGGAAGTTGAAATTACAATAAAGCCTCGGGTAAGGGTGATATGCCTTTACCTGTATTTGATGAATACGTACCGATTGTTTTGATGCTTTTGTATATATGATGCATAGTTATTACAGATGTTTAGAACGGAGGAGCAACAAAAGCTGAGGATTTAGTTTTTGACGGTCATATCAACGACGATGAGTGCTTAAATCGGTATAGTTTTGCGGCGGACACAGATTACATCTACACCCAACGTCACCACAGCCCATGGTGGGTTAAGTATCTCGCTGATGTTTGCAAAACTTTGTTTTGTGAGTCAATACATTCCCTTACTCTGCAGATCAGAAGACGAAAGTCATTTCTTGTTCTTCTTTAAAGTTCTTCCAGCATTCGACAGTGTGTCGTTTAACATAAGGTTTCAATGTGCATTCTTAACATCACTACAAAATAATCTGTTATTCTACTTTGTATCTTTTGTTTTTCGTCTTTCTTTCAGGTCTTTGAATATTGGAATAATGGTAGGGCAACAAAGAAGCCTCTGTTTTGTAGAATTAAGTGGGCCATCAATTACCATATTTGATGTAAGACTTCAGAGGAGTAATTACATGGGATATTGGGTAGTCCGGGGCTCTATGTCTGGAAACTAGACAATCCCTCGTGACCTTTTTAACAACTAGTCTAGGTCAAAGTGGTAGTGGTTTTGATGGTTAAATCATGGTATTATCATTATAATCTTCATTTCCCTTCTAAACACGTTTTAAAGTGAAGGAAACCCACACAAAAAAAACTCAAATTTAAACTTAAATCTCCTCTTAATAAATACCAAACATCTTGCCAATATATTAACTCTTTAAAACTACAATTCTTCTATTTATTATTTTATGTGGTTTATTTGAAAAACCAAACCCTAGAAGCCGCATAGCCTAGGCTTGGTTCCGGGGTAAAACCAAACCCTAGAAGCCGCATAGCCTAGGCCTGGTTCCGGTATTTCAATGACTAAAGGGATAGGGTTTATATATAATTTGTTTTTTTTAGAATTTATATGGTGGAATCAATAGTTGAATGAATTTGAGTAGGTTGTTTGGTTTTTATAGCTGTGTTACATTATTATTATGTGCATTTTGTCTCCCTCATATCAATCTTCGCGCCCCTATAACCATCATACCAAAATTATTTCAAACCTTTAGACTTTTGAAAGCATCAGGAAAGAGACCAGCGTTCACTATTCTTTGCAGTATTATTTTAAACCTTTGTCGCTGAAAGCACGAAAGGGACAAGCATTCCTGGGCCCCGATATTTGAACCTTAGACCTTCGCCCCTTTATAGGGTTTGGTCACCGCAATAACCATCATGTCACAATTATTTTAAACCTTTACGCTATTGAAAGCACCAAGAAAGGGACAAGCGTTCAGTATTTTGTGCAGCCTCCTACTACACAAATCTTTTGGTCACCGCTATAACCATCATGTCACAATTATTTTAAACCTTTACGCTATTGAAAGCACCAGGAAAGGGACAAGCCTTCAGTATTTTGTGCAGCCTCCTACTACACAAATCTTCATGCAATCCGCAGCTATAACCACCATGCCACAATTATTTTAAACTTTTATACCACTAAAAACTAGGAAATGAACAAGCTTTTGGTCCGACAAGGCCCAAGATTTGAACCTCAGACCTCCGCCCCTTGCAAGGTTTTGTGGCTTAGGATTTATATATAATTAAAAATTATTTTATTTTATTTGATAAATAAATAAAATATAAGTATAAATATATATAAATAAATTAATAAAAAGAGATAAACTTTATATATATATATATATATATATATATATATATATATATATATAAGAGTTTTTGTTAAATTAATTAAAGTTATTTGTAAAATATATAATTCATTTGATTTAGTATGAATAATATATGATAGAAGCACTTGGGGGTGCAGTGCAATGGTTTGGGCTTTGGATTTTTTTCGGGAGGTCCAAGGTTCAAACCGTGGCATGGGTGAATGTGTAAGGGGGTGGGTGTGTGTCTCCCTGGTGGAGTTGTTCGTGGTCAAAACCCCCATATCTTAGTATTACCAATATATATATATATATATATATATATATATATATATATATATATATATATAATCATGTATTTTTTCACTCAATTGATTTGGCATATTAATGTCCTTCAATAATACACCAATTACTAGGATAATGTTAACAAATGGACTTGAGCAATATATATAGATATAGATATAAAGAGTGATGTTTTCATATTCAATTATATTACTCTTTTTTATTAAATTCATTAATTTTTTATGAGTAAATTTTCAAATATTTTTTAAATGAAAAATTGGATAATAAACTCAATAAAAAAGTGGATAACATTAGGTAAATTAGTAATTTCAAATGGTAAAATATCATTTGAAATGTTATAAAGATTGTAATTTTCAATGTTATTATCTAACTTATTTATTTTAAAGTCTGAATCTCTTTTTCTTTTTAACCCTTAAATTATAAATCTTACTATTCAATCCATAGTCCAAATTCTAAAACTGAGTACTCATCGTCCTTTTTCTTCACCATAATGCTAACAAGGAAAGATCTAGATTCATCCGCTCAAATTTTAGCTATAGCTTTCATGACCACATGATTCTTTAGGGTTAGCTTAGGTGAAGTTATGGCAATAATTGCTATAAGGGGATGTAGATGGATGCCTATAGGAGATCTCTTTATTTCTTTTTCTCTTTATTATTATACTAATACCATCCTTTAGACATCTCAATGTCAAATGGACCTTGTGATACTAACCTATTTGTTGTATCAATTTCATGTTTCATCTTCCTTTAAGCTAGTATCTTCTTTAGTCTATAGTTTTACTTTAGGAGAATTTCTATGATATGAAGTTCACCTTATTATTTAGAATGAAATTCATTCTAACCCTTACATTAGTGTAGAACGTAAACTAGAAAGGAGGGTTTATAAGCACATATTCATAAGCTTGTGGATCATTCAACCTGGTTTGATTTTGCTCCTTATCTAGCTTTCCTTTATTTTCAACGTTAGTCCTTATTTCATGTACATATTTGATCTTGATCACTTTCACAAATAAGAGTTTAAAAATGTGGATTCAAGATCATAGGCCAAATAATCTTGTAGTAATATCAACCCAAATATCTCTAACATGCTCTCCTTTAGAATATGACACCCTTTTGATAGGAGAGTAATCATCATGCATTTATTATTGACATTGTAAAAGTTTGACTTCTTTTACCTTTTGCAAAAACTTGTGGTCCATGTAATCAAATTATCAAACAAATTTTAATTGAAAATATTGTCTAGCATGTATGCAAGGAATTCAAAGGATAGTCCTAAGAAGTTCTACAAATTGAAGAATGACCACTTCTTGCCTAGGTAGAGGTCTCCTTTTAGCTACTCTAAAAGTTTGTATTGTGTTCTAATGATTGGATTGTATATTATCTCATAAAAATATGGCTACTTTTTCTTTCACCCTTGCATAACATATGTGTACATTTACACAATGAAAACAATTTATGATCCAATCCCACCTTGCTTAGTTACAATTTTGAGAACTAATGCTTTTTTTGATGAACGATCATCCAAAGCATGTATAACATAATGTTAAATTACTTAAAGTTTCCAAAATAGACAAGCTAATATCGGTGATGTGACCCGGGTTCAATCCATATGGTGGATGTGTATAAGAAGTATTACTAAAAAAAAAATAGACTAGATAATACTGCAAGTAGTGTATGATATAATATAGTATGAAATATTGATTATTTCCTACTCTATCCTAAATTCATAGAAGAGTTTTCCTTGTAAAATAAATTATTAAAAGCATATTAAAAATTATATAATAACCTAAAGTGATTTAATTTTATTTTATTGTGGTTGACACAAAACCTATATCTATATAAATATTTGTTAATATTCTCATTATAAATTATAATTATTACTAAATTGAATTTAATTTAATGAATGGACCTAAATAAAGGGGAAGTGTAGTAGAGTTTGTGTGGGTTTTGTTATTTTTCCTATGCATAGTGGATTTAAACCAATACAATGTAAATAGATATAACATCAAAATAGTATAAGATAGATTAATATGTACAATTAGATTAAGAGGATTACAATGTGCACTAATGTTATACAATAAACTGATATGGAAAAAGTTTATAAACTTTAAAATATAATTTAAAAAACTAATTGGTTTAAGAAAATCACTAACACCAACAATTAAGATCTCTTAAAAAATTATTTCATTTAAGCCAATCATTAATACCAAAAACAAAAATCTCAAATGAATCTCTTTAGTGAATCTATTATCCAAATTATGTTGAAAGTTGTAAAACAAGACAAAAATATGAAGTTCTATGTTCCAAAAAAGTGACAAATAATTTTAAATAGAATTAAGAAATAGGAGTAACACTCATTTCCCATGTTACCCAAGCTAAACCAGATGTGATATTGTGTCGACCAAACCTAGATGCAATTTCAACCTCAAGAAATAATTTTAATTATTTACTTTTCTTATTTAAAAAAATTATATATGCACACAAAAACTTGACAAATAAAAAGATATTTTGACTAATTTTTTTAATTATTTACATTCTCCTTCAAAATAGATAAAACTATTTATAATTTATCCAATGGACAATAACAATATTTATAATAGGTAAAAATATTCATAATATAATTTAGGATGTATGCAAGTAATTCAAAGGGTAATTCTAAGAAGTGGTATGGCTTGAAGAATGATCACCACTTGTTTAGGAAGAAGTATCCTTTTAATATGGTAGTTTGTATTGTGTTCTAAGTTTATCTAACAACTTTGGCATCACATTGGCACCACACCTTTAAGCCCCTTAATGATGGTCTTGTATACCATCTCAAATGTAGCTGCTCTTGCTTTCACCCTTAGATGACATATATTTACATTTGCACAATAGAAAAGATAATGATGGGCTTGTATACCATCTCATATGTAGCTACTCTTGCTTTCACCCTTAATGATGGTCTTGTATACCATCTCATATGTAGCTAATCTTGCTTTCACCCTTGGATGACATGTATTTGCATTTATGTAATGGAAAAGATAATGATAGGCTTGTGTACCATCTCATATTTAGCTACTCTTGCTTTCAGCCTTGCATGACATTTACTTACATTTTCACAATGGAAAATATTATGATTTAGTCCCACATTGTTTAGTTGTAGCTTTGAGAACATGTGTTTTTATGAGGGACCATCAAGACCAAGTATAACATGATGTTAAATTACTTAAAATTTTCAAAAAAGATTAGTTAATATTCTATTGTGTATGATATTATATATAAAGATAGAGGGAGAGTTTTCTACAATATCTTAAATTCATAGAAAAGTTTACCTTCTAAAATAATAAATTAATAAACATATAAGATTCACCATGGTAGAGAGGGCCTGATCCTCACCATGCCACAGAGGGATCCTAAGCCTTGCCATCATAGAGAGGGCCTGAGCCTCACCGTGGAAAAGAGGACCTATGAGGATTTTTTTTCATGAGATCTTCTTCCACGAGGGCTCCTCCATGAGGGTTTCCTTCATGAGGGCTTCTACAAGGGTTTATTCCATGAGGGCTTCTATCCCAAGTCAAGATTTTTGAAAAATCCCTTACATCTCGGTGTTTTGGGTGTTGGGTTAGGTTTGGTCATTGGTACTATAGATGCAAGTGGGTTTGCTAGGTGGAAGGCTAGGGTCAACTGATGGAACTGTAGTTGTGGGGCTAGGTGGAAGGTTGGACCAGCTAAAGGAACCACTAATGGGTAGATGGCTAGACCAATTCATGGCTGGCTATTCAAGATCCAACTTAGTAGTTCTCCCACTTGTGGGATGTTGTTCCTATCGAGTTGTGTAGTAGTGTGAACACATAGTCAGCTAAGTGGCTAGGCTAGGTTATAGTTGTCGGCTAATTGTTTAAGTCGACATGATATTTGTTTTAAATTTCTCTTCTATCCTCCTTATCCCTCCATTCTCTCCTATATTCCCTCTTCCTCCTTATCACTCCACCTCATTTCCCCTTATTCCTCCAACCTCCCTTCATCTTCTCCTCCGTCTTCCTCCCTTCTCGCTTCTCCTCTAACCTCCTTTATCCATTTATATAAATTAAGTTGTATTTCCTATGTTTGATTGATCACTGGAATAGCTCTGCAATAGCTTTAATTAAATAATGATTTATTTGATTTTATCTTAAGTCACCTGGTTTGAATTCTAGATTTGGTATCAGAGCCTGGTCGGGCATGAATCTCGAGGTCGCATGGGCATGAATCTCAAGGTCGCACGATGACTAGCTGGTGAGCGTGCTGGGCACGTATCTCGAGGGTGAATCGTGATTGAGGAGCTGGGTGATCGGATCAAGGAGGTGGCAGAGTGCAGAGCTAGGCACAAATTCCAAGGTGACATGTGGTAGGCAAAGTGAACAGCTGACGTGGACACGTAGTTCGAGGAGCTAAGGTGAATGCTGATGTGGCAGGCGCTGATAGAGCACTAACGTGGCGAGCCGAGAGCTGATGTGGCAGATATAACATGGCGGTCAGGCGTGTGCAATGACAAAAATTAGTTTGTCCACGTGGCGAAATCAAATTCGCCTGAAGTAGTTTACGTGGCGGATGCAGATTGGCTGAACAAGCATAGCGTCGGGGAGTGATTTCCCAAAGGCAATCAAAGCTTAATGCACCTGCGCGCATATTTGAAGACGAGTTTGTCTTCCTCCCACTCAATGTGGGATAAATCCACATTATTATTATTTTTTTTAAATCGTCGCCCGTAGACGGAATAAGGAACCAGTCGTTCCTTTTACTACCCGTCGAAGCACGTAGCGCAGTTGGTTGGGTTGTTTGGTTGCGACACTGAGGTCCCAGGGTCGAATCCCGTCGGGGTGAAAACAAAACAAGTTTTTTATTTTTTGTTTGTAATCACCTGAAGCACGGTTTAAATAGGTGGAAGTCGGCATTCTTCTCACCGGAGCCGCGTGGTGCAATGGCTAGTGCTTGCGGGTAGGACACGGAGGTCCTTAGATCGAATCCCATCAAGGATTTTGCAAAAAAAAATAAGGTTTTTTATTTAATTTTTCATTATTTAGATTTTAATTAAAGTTTTTTAAAAATATTTAATAATTTTTATTTATATTTTTTATTATGTTTTTTAAATAAACTTTTATTTAAAAAAATAATTTAAAAAATATATAGAAAATTGTTAAAAATTTTAAGGGCTTTATTAAAACAAATTTTGGAAAATTGTTTAAAAAAAATTAAAAGGGTGAAAAGTTTTTTTTTGGCATCATTATTGTAACCCAGTGCATGCGGTGTAATTTTGGGTAGATGATTCGGTCATCTGGATGCTATTATGCATTGCTCTCTCTGTTGAGAAGAGAGACTCCTGATTCCTTTGACAAAAAAGTCCAGCAGAGTGGACTTCATACAGTGTTTTGTCAGTTGGAAAACCAAGTGATTGCACATCAGAGAAAACCAGATTCTAGATACGAGGTGGATTCTGAAGATAATATCTTCAGGAAAAGAGTAGTTGAATTTGAGACGGTTGAAACAGTACCTGAAGGAGAATTAAGTGGCAATTATACTCCTGCAGTGCCTGAAGTTGACACGAGTGAGAGCTATACACCTCGCTCTCCTGATTTAGAACTAGAAGAAGCAAAAGCAGAAGCAGAGGAAAAAGAACCAGTGGAGGTGAAACCTGTAATTGAAGAACGAGTTGTTCTCAAAATGCGTCTTGAGCCAGCAGTAGCAGCAAAATAAGTCATTATAATCAGTGACGACGAAGTAGACAACTTCACCTTTCTAGTCTTGGGAAATCCTCAAGAAGAAGAACGCCAAATCAGTGAGCATTTTAAGAAAGCTAGATTTGATTTAAATCAGTGATCTATTTTGTACTTCTTTGTATAGCTTGTTTGAAGTTGAAATAAAATTTGCTTTCTAAAATGGCTTCTAATACTAGTTTACCAATCCCTGAGTTCAATGGTGGTGATTACGAGTATTGGTCAATTAAAATGAAAACTCTATTGATTGGCAAAGGTCTTTGGGATGTGATTGAAGAGGGATATACTGAAACTTCAGCTGCTGAGTGGGCAGTTTTGAGTGGTGCTGGTAAAAGGGCTAAAAAGGAAGCTCAGAAGAATAATTCTTTTGCCCTTTATCACATTCACGCTGCCCTTGATAAAAGTATTTTCCTTAGAATAGCCTCTTTTATAGCTGCTGAATCTGCTTGGAATGCTTTAAAAGAAAGTTATAGGGGTAGTGACCAAGTCAAACAAGTTAAACTCCAAACCTTGAAAAGAGAGTTTGAAAATCTGAAAATGCAAGAAAATGAAAAGGTTGGTGATTACTACGTGCTTGTGAAAGCTGTAGTAGATAAGATGGTCACTTTAGGAGAAGATGTAAATCCTGAAGTTATAGTGAAGAAAGTGTTGAGGACACTTCCTAAGTGGAATTCAGTAGCCATCATTATAGAAGAATCCAAAGACCTAACTTCTCTGTCTTTTGAAACCCTCATTGGCTCACTTCTCTCACATGAGGAGAGATTACAACCATCTCCTTCCACAAGTTATGGAGGAGATGATAAAGCCTTTAATTCTCAAGAAGGCAAAGGTAGAGGTCGTGGCAGAGGAAAGGATAGAGGAAGAGGCAAAAATAATCAGAGAGGTGGAACTCCTAACAAAGGAGGAAATCAGAACAGAGGAGGATTCTCAAACAATAGTGAACATCAGTAGAATAGAGGAGAACACCAAAATAGAGGGAAAAAATCAGGCATAGGTAAAGGAGGAGATAATTCAAAACAATCTTGCTACAATTATGGCAAACTTGGCCATTATGCTCGTGACTGTTGGACTAAGACTTCACAAGGAGCTAGTAGCAGCCAGAGCAATCAGTTTGGAAACTTTGGAGAAGAGGAAGAGGCCACAAATATCTTTCTCTCATATGGTCAGGCAGATTAGAACATGAATGATACATGGATCTTGGACACTAGGTGTTCAAACCATATGAGTGGCAAAGAAGAGCTCTTTGCTACTCTAAAATCCTCCTACAAATCCAACATCAAATTGGGAGATGATAAATCATTTGCAGTAGAAGGCATTGGAGCTATGGCAGTTCCAACTAAAGAAGGAGTCAAACAAGTAAGTGATATCTATTATACACCCCATCTCCAACATAATCTTTTAAGTGTTGGTCAAATGTTAGAAAAGAACTACAAGTTGCTTTTTGATGAGGGTAAATGCACTATTTTTGATAAAAATAACAATAATAGAATCATTACTCAAGTACCAATGACAAAGAATAGATTGTTTCCTTTAAATTTTGGCCAGCCAGAGGGAGATAAGTTAGCAAGTGTTGCTATTTCCAATCCAAGTGTTCTATGGCACTTGAGATATGGCCATTTGAATTCTGCTAGTTTGAAAATGCTAACTTTCCAAACCATGGTCACTGGACTTCCTAAAGTTCAGGATAGGAAAGAAGTCTGTGAAGGGTGTGCTCTTGGGAAGCATGCCAGATCAAAGTTTCCTCATGGACAAGCATGGCGGGTCAGCTATCCACTTCAGCTAGTGCATACCGACATCTGTGGTCCGATGCAGACACGTAGTCTGGGTAACAACTCTTAATTTCTACTCTTTATTGATGATTATACTAGAATGTGCTGGATATATTTTTTGAAACATAAGGATGAAGCATATGAATGCTTTATTGATTTCAAAACAAGAGTTGAAAGTGAGAGTAGATATTTTGTAAAATGTCTTCAATCAGATAGGGGAGGAGAATACTCCTTTAATGATTTTGTGAATTTCTGTAAGCAACATGGCATTAAGAGACAGTTCAATGTTGCCTACACTCCACAATAGAATGGTGTCGCAGAGAGGAAGAATCACACCATTGTGGAGATGGCAAGGTATATGCTTCAGACAAAGCATTTGACTAACTCATATTGGGCAGATGCAGCCAGGACCAGCGTATATATCTTGAACATAAGTCCTACTTCAAGTTTGGAAGGACAGACACCTTACCAAGCATGGTATGGTAAAAAGCCAAATGTTAAGCATTTCGAGTGTTTGGCTCACTGGCCTATTCTCACATTCTCGATGAGCTTAGGAAGAAGCTCGATCCAAAGAGTCAGGCATGTATCTTTGTAGGATACTATGAGAATACAAAAGCTTACAGACTCTATAATACCCGGACTAGAAAATTTGTGATTTCTAGGGATGTGATTTTTGATGAAGGGGGAGAATGGGGTAAGCCCCAAATATTCAGTGATGTTGAATCCATTGATGTAGTTTCTCAACAGGTGCAACAACAGACACCACAAAAAGGAAAGCAGTCTCCTCCCAATCCAGGTTCATCTTATGATTCCTCTTCTTCACCAAGTCCTTCTCCACAACGATCCACATGTTCCTCACCAATGGACATTGATTCTCAATCCAGAGGTAAGAGAACTCTACAGTATCATCCATCATCTCAGATTTTGGATAAATTTTTTTCTAGAAGATACACTAGGAGTCAAGCTAGTGAAATGGATTCTGTTTTACACAGATTAGAAAGTATGCACCTGTATGATGATGATGTCTCCCAGAAGGAACCTAGGGGAGATCAAGTTAACTATGCTTTGTTAACTAGTGCACAGCTTGAACCTTCTAGTTATGAGAAGGCATGTACTCAGCAAATTTGGCAAGATGCCATGAAAGAGGAGATAACCTCTATAAAAAACGACACTTGGGAGCTGGTAAAGCTTCCTAAAGGCAAGAAATGTGTTGGATGTAAGTGGATCTACGAGACCAAGTTTAATGATGATGGTAGCATTGAAAGGCACAAGGCGAGACTAGTTGCAAAGGGATTCACTTAGAAATATGGAATTGATTATGAAGAGACTTTTGCTCCTGTAGCTAGACAAGAGACTATTAGAATATTTCTTGCCTTAGCTGCACATAAGGGATGGAAAGTCCAACACATGGATGTGAAAAGTGCATTTCTAAATGGTTACTTGATAGAAGAAGTGTATGTTGAGCAACCACAAGGATTTGAAGAGAAAGACAAGGAACATCTTGTTTACAAACTAAATAAAGCACTTTATGGCCTCAAGCAGGCACCACGAGCTTAGTACTCATGCATTGATGGGTACTTCAAAGAATTTGGGTTCACCAAAAGTAGAAATGAACCCACCATTTACTACCTCCAGCAAGGAAATGACATCCTCATAGTTTGCTTGTATGTGGATGATCTCATATTCATGGGTAGTAATGAAAAACTGAATATGGAGTTCAAAAAATCCATGATGAAGCAGTTTGAGATGAATGATCTTAGCTTAATGCACTACTTCCTTGGAATGGAGGTTCATCAGTCAGATACAAGGATCTTCATCTGTCAACATAAGTATGCTCGGGACATGCTTAAGAAGTTTGCTATGGAGCATTGCAAGCCAGTTGCAACTCCAATTGGACATGGGATCTAATTAAGCAAAGATGATGGAGCATCAAAAGTTGACGCGACCACTTTCAGAAGCATAGTTGGGAGTTTGATGTTTCTCGCCAACACTAGACCTGATATTCAGTATATTGTTTCTCTTGTCTCTCGATTTATGTCTAACCCTTTTGAGTTGCATTTGTAGGCATCTAAGAGAATTCTCAGATATGTAAAGGGTACATGGGATTTTGGAATCCATTACCATAAATGTAACACTATCAAGCTTGTAGGCTTCAGTGATAGTGATTGGGGTAGCAACATTGATGACAAAAAATCAACCTCGGGGAACTGTTTTAGTCTGGGATCAGGACTAATAACTTGGAGTTCCAAGAAGCACATAGTAGTAGCACTATCTTCAACAGAAGCTGAGTATATAGCGGTCACTCATGCTGGTACTCAAGCTCTATGGATACGAAAGGTATTAGAAGAAATTGGAGAGTAGTAAAGTGGTCCAACAAGGATATTCTATGACAACATTAGTGCCATTCAGTTGTCATACAATCCTATCCACCATAGTAGATCAAAGCATTTTGATATGAAGTACCACTTCATCAGAGATATGGTGGAAACTAAAATTGTTGAGCTTCACTATTGCCACACTTTGGAGAATGTTACGAACATCTTCACCAATGCACTGGCTAAAGCTCAATCTGTAAAGCTGAGAGACTGTATTATCAGTTCTCTCACCTTTAAGGGGGAGAATGTAGTAGTGTGAACACATAGTCAGCTAAGTGGCTAGGCTAGGTTAGAGTTGTCGGCTAATTGTTTAAGTTGGCATGATATTTGTTTTAAATTTCTCTTCTATCCTCCTTATCCCTCCATTCTCTCCTATATTCCCTCTTTCTCCTTATCACTCCACCTCATTTCCCCTTATTCCTCCAACCTCCCTTCATCTTCTCCTCTGTCTTCCTCCCTTCCCGCTTCTCCTCTAACCTCCTTTATCCCTTTATATAAATTAAGTTGTATTTCCTATGTTTGATTGATCGCTGGAATAGCTCTGCGATAGCTTTAATTAAATAATGATTTATTTGATTTTATCTTAAGTCACCTGGTCCGAATTCTAGAAGTTGTGCTATGTTTGCTCTACTATAGTGGGATGTGATGTTTTCTACAAAGCCTCTAGTTGTGGTGATAAGATATTTTAAGTTGTGGTTTGAATGTATCAGATCCAGTTGATGAGTTTATATTGGTGAACATTCCATTCATAGTCGATTGGGTGTTCGTGTTGGGGATGTTGTTATATACCTAGGTGTGGAAAGCTCTTTGAGATAGAAGGACTCTATGCTTCTCTATTGGAAATTTTCATGGATTTTCACCTAGATTCAGGGTGTCCTCTATTCCCGATTGGTGCTCCTTTGTCTCAGAGCCCCAGGTGATTCATGAGATCTTCAGGATCTATATGTTTGCACTGTTATGAAATATTTTTGGATCTTGTGCTTGGATTCCTATTAGGTGGGTTTGTCCCCATCCGTCAGATGTCTTATTGGGACGGAGTTTCTTGGTCTATGTTATTTGAGTAGGAGTTGTATTTTGTATTTTTAAATTTTATTTTCAATATTTAACGCTCCTGTTCCTTTATGGTGTTGGAGTTGTCATTGCATGGGATTGTAAAACAATTAAGTTAGATGGTTGGTTTGTAGGACCACATGCTAGGGTTTCCTAGTTTGTTAGTCCATTTTGTGGGACTTGAGTGGGAGCTATATTTTTAATCCTTTTTACCACTCATGTTTTATCTTGTTGTTGATGCTACTGCTGGTTGAGTTTATAAATTTGTTATGAAAGGCGGTTGGTTTCAATGAGTGATTCAAAGTTCAAATCCTTTTTTTGTGCTTAGGTTTGAGTGGTGTTCTCAGGGGAGAATATTTTTTTTGCCTCCGTGAGGAGTTGTTGACCCCCTCTTTTGGTTGAGGGGTGGTGTATTTGGGCTTAATGGTTGTAAGTCTCTGGTTGGAGCTTGATTTTAAGGTTGTGGGATCCTCTCAAAACCCTCACCATACAATTAATCAAAAAAATAATATATTAATTTAATGTGTTTAATTTTTTACTATAGTTGATAAAACATCCTATATTTATAAATATATTTATTAATATTTCTTCTTATAAATTATAATAATTATTATTAAATTAAATTTAATAAGTGAATTTAATTAAAAAAAAAGTGAAGTAGAATTTTTGAGGTTTTGTTATTTTTTGTTTTACATGTATGGTAAATTTAAACAAATATAATGCAAATAATACAACATATAATTTATTGATAGTAGAAGGGGTTTTTAAAGGGTTCCCCTACCTATTACATGTAGGGTTTTGAAAGGCATCACCCAAACCTTAGATCTAGCAATAAGATATCAATAAAGACTGAAATGGATTCTACGAATCCAACCTAAAAATCCAATGAAGCAACCTCCTATCAAATAAGCTACAATTTTATCAAGAAGATAGAAGAGATTGCCATGGCTGGCATCAAGGGCCAACATAGGCATCCAAAACAACATTCAAATTCAAGATTTAAAATTGGATTTTGAAATCCTGCCCAGAGCTGCATTCAAATTCAAAGTTCAAAATTTAAAAATCTGCCCACCACTAAAGCTTTTAATATGGGAACCCAACCAGACCTCATCACTGGAACCCAAAAATGCTTAGAGAACTATAAAAGCAAGAATCCAACTTAAAACTAGAACAGATCTACAACAACATCTAACCTAACAAACAACTGAACCAAAGAAATAATATATATAATTAAATTAAAAAATACAATATACATCAATATAAACATTAAAAAAATATACAATAACCTAAACACAATTTATAAATTTTAAAAAATTATTTAAATTAAGCAAATCAATAACCACAACCACTACAATCTTTTAAAAATTTATTCATTTAAGCCAATCACTAACATCAACAAGTAAAATTTCATCTGAATCTGTTATGCAAATAAATGCACAATCGAAGTTCGAAGTTGTAAAACAGGACATACATATGAACTTCTAAGTTTTCAAATAGCTGACAAATAATTTCAAATATAATTAAAAAATAACAAGAACACTCATTCCCATGCTGCCCAGGCTAAACCAGATTTGATATTGTGTTGACCAAGGAATACATTTATTTATTTATTTTTATTCTTTTAAAAAGATCATTTATTCGTACTAACTTTAGAAAAAAGCATTTTGACTCAACCTCTCTGAGAAAATTAATTATGATTTACATTCTCCACCATTATCCTTAAAACTCTTAATAAATTGTCCAATGGACGCAACGGAAGAAAGCCAAGTGTAATAACATATCGTACTGCTTACAATCAAGCCAACACCATTAATTTCATTGAATGTTTGATATTTTTGCAGCATGTGGTACCCACTACCCAATGTATAGGCTTTGGTCGATTTATGTAGTCCTGAAAATATAAAATTTAGACGAGTCTCATCGTTAGTCCTTCCCAAAACATATCTTTAAACATAGGGCTAAAGCGTTCTGGGGTGCTGAAGTACAGTGAAACTAGTTAACGGAATGCTAGAACCGTTGTGATGTTGTGATGGCTGGGAGCGTTTGCTGTGATCAGATCAAATATTTGAGTTTTTGGATATCTAGATCCTTTATATATGTTTAACATGTCATATATACGTCAAGATTGTAAAACTAAGAACATCAAATTTTAAAAATTGCATACCTTTCTGAAGAGGACGAGTGGCCATTGTAGCAACCCCAAGAAGAAGTGCTGCACATTACATTAAAAACCAGACATTCGCCATTATCTAGCAAAACAGTTCTTGCCAGTTCAGTCGATCGTTGCAGCTACCCTCAAAAATAGATACTGCTAACAGATAAATTACACATTGATATCTCCGTAAAGATTTTTTAGTGGGTGAACCCGGGACCAGCGATATTTAAAACAATCTGACCATTAAAATCGACTGTCCACGGTATAAATTTGTACAGTGTGCAAATTTGACTGAAATATATATAGTGGGCAGGGGTAGTGTGCCTCTTCACTGACAGAGAAACCCAATATTTATGTTATGGGTTGGCATATGCAATCAAACCCCTGACATAGAAAACATGTATCATTAATTATTTTGACTTAGCTTTCTATTGACAAAATTGGTAATAACCTGACCATTAAAATCGGCTGCTGTCGATAGTATGAACCTGTACAGTGTGTAAATTCGACTGAAATATATATAGATAATGTTAATGTTATGGGTTGGCATGTCCGATTAAACCTTTGAAGTAGAAACATTGTATAATGTTATGGGTTGGCATGTCCGATTGAACCTCTGAAATAGAAACATTGTATCATAAATTATTTTAACTTGGCCTTTCATCGACAAAGTTGGTTCGTTTATTTTTTACTTTTCAAATTCTAATTCAATTCGCTTGTTGGAGTATTAAGAGAAGTTCTTATGAATTTCCATGAATTTGGCAGGCACCATTCCAAGGTTGACGTTCACCGCCAATAAATGTTTAAACTTGACAGTAATATATAGATCTCACCAGTAACCTTGTGTAACTAGCCAAAAGTCAAACTGGATTGCTTAATTTGTTTTCTATTGGTCTGGAAATAGAAAACTATTTAACTGTCTAAGAAAATATAAGAATATTCCAACAATGTATCTTCATAATTTGGAAATACAAGTAAGAATAAACCATTTATTTCTGTTTAGATATTATATTTTGATATGATTTTGGGTTTTTATTTAAAAAAATCAGGTTTAAACTATTGTACAACGATCTTTTTAAAAATTTGAGTTTACTTTAAAATTTGGGCCATGAAAGGTGTTAAGTTTTTAGGTTTTTTTTAGGAGACCCAAGTTCAAAGCCCAAGTTCAAACTCAGGTTAAATATCTTGGAGTTTTCATCCAAAAAAACCCATGTTCAAAGCAGGCAGTTAAACCTATCTTTGAGTTTTCATCCAAAATACCCAGGTTTCAAAGTAGGAAGTTCAAACTCAGGTTGAATGAGTTTTCATCCAAAAGACCCATGTTCAAAGTAGGAAGTTAAATGTATCTTCTAGTTTCCATTCAAAAGACCCATGTTCAAAGTAGGAAGTTAAATATCTTGAGTTTTTATCCAAGACCCAAAAGACCTAGTTCAAAGTAGGAAGTTAAATGTCTTGAGTTTTTATCCAAGACTCAAGTTCAAAATCAGGTTAAAATAAAATTTGAATAAACCCAAATTCAAACTTAAATTGATTTCTTGAAAAATCCTTATCTTAATCTTTACCCAACCAACTAAATATTATAAAACTTCTTTACTAAAACTAAAAAAAAATTATAAAATTTATTTATACAACCAAAATAAACATTAAAAATTATAAAATTTATTTATAAAACCAAAATAAACATTGAACCCTTCCCTGTTGCACCATGCATGCGGATTCACTAATTCTATATGGCTTCACTCTAATTTCAAAAACAAATATTACAGAGGTTTTTTTTTTTACCACGTGCTAAAAGAAAAACATTCTGCCAGAGGAGTTTCCTTGTGGGGAATGTGTGAAAAATAACTATCATCCTTAATATCAAGCTCATAAGGAATTATTTGTTTAACTGGACTCAATAAGAAGGATAAGAAATGGTTGGTCAAATGTTTTTGTCATAGATCTTGTTGATTGGATGTAGCGATGATGAAGCGCATCGTGTAAAATGGTTGTTTATACCATTTTCCCCACAAGTAAATTTTAACTTAATAAAGGGTATTTGACCATTGATTATCTATAAATAAGTATATTTGGAGAATTTTTGCTTTAAAGTAGGTAGTCAGTATCTAAATGGTTTAAATATTGTATAGTTAATATAATAATTATAAAGCTAATTAATATTCCTTTAAATAAAAAAATACACAAGAAATTTAAGGTTTTTATAATAAGAAAGATGTTTTTATACATGTGGATGAGAGTATTAAAGATATTCTTTTTGTTTATTTAATATAATAATTATAAAGTTAATTAATTTCCTTTAAATAAAGAAAAATAGATTAAAAAAATTATGGTTTTTATACTAAAAAAGGTTTTTTATATATGTGGATGAGAGTATTGAAGAGATCCTTATTGATTCTTATAATAAGGTATTGTTCCTCTTAGGAGTTGGAGGAATAGAAGGATGTTTCCATGTATGTGGATGAGATCATTTAAAAGATTCCTATCGAGCACCATAATAGGGGTATTATCCTTCTTAGATAGGAGTAGGGGGCATAAAGGTGAGATATTGTAGATTACTTCAAAACATAAATTTGAACCATCACAAGGCTAAAGGCCTTGAAAGGATCTTCATAGGATTGGGTGAGTTTAGATGATACAAACATGGGGTACTCTTTGGAGGATAGGGAACTTATGTATTGAGGTTCTTGTGGATAACATAAGAAGGTAGTTAGGAGGCCTTTTACGTAGCATGAATAACATGATAGAGGAGTGTTATAGCCTTGTGGAAAATATAATTATTGAGGAGCGTGATAGTAATTTGAGGAAGAGTTTTTTTGGAGGTGGTATTACAATGAGTTAATATGGTGGTTTATAATCATTGATAATGCTATCTTAGGCATTCATGCTTGGTCCTCAAATGATGATAGAAAACTATTTTAATCATACATGGCAAGACAAGGTGTATGCATAAAGACTAACACATAAATCCATAAAAATATGGATGGTATTTTTATTATGAGGTGTTAAATACGGTTTGTAAGTCTATTAGTTTATTTTTATTTAAAATTTTGATAAAAAGATATTTGATCACACTTTCTAATTGATTCAATAAATATTTTAAAGATAATTTAATTACTAATAGATTAGCTTATCAATGTTGCATACATATTAACTAAAAATACATTAATACCTAATTTAATAACAACCAATTACACCTATCAAGTGAAATTAACTCAACTAGATAGATCCCTCAACATTTAAGGAGGAGACAAAGGTTCACATCTTGACAAGAAACATATGAATAATATCCAAGATGATGTAATATGGGTGGGGTCCATTTCAATTCCATATAACCAATTGAAAAAATAACCTATTACACCTAATTATTTCATGAAAAAATACAAAGGATAATTATGAACATTTTGACCATCACTAAGAGTCATTTCATTGTGAGTCCAAAGAATGGCATCAATTTTCAACATAAAAGATAAAATTCTTACATTATATTGGTGCAAGGGAGAGAAAAGAAAATTTAAAGGATGAAACAGTTAAGAGAATTTAATAGATCAATAGAATGATAAATAAAATCTTATAGAATTTTATATGCTTGTCCAAAGAATCCACTAAAGGTATTATTGAAATGTTAAATCTAGAAGATTTTATGGATAGTATTTAATTATCCATAGTGTATGATTACTATACATCCATGACATGATTGCACTTGACTAAGTTGTATAGCTTAGACTTGACCACCTTAAAAAATATGTCAATTTTTATTTGCCTTGAATATTTAATCTAATGAGTTGTATGGATCTATTCAATGAACAAAGAAAAAGTATTTTTAAACATTATTTGTAATTTGCAGGTTATAAAATATTTGAATTCATATTTAAACTTGGATAATATTAAGCCCTTATATTTAGAAATTTTTCAAAAATTTGAAAGCACCTTTTAATCCTATATTAGTTTTAGATATTTTATTCTTGTTCTTTATCTTCAACTAAGATCATGAAACTATTTGAATAGAAATATCCCTTCTTGCATGTTAAGACTTAAGTCGATGATTTACTATTTTGATATGGGCATAAACATGCCTACTATTTTATTTTCAAAAGCCAATTTAAAGTCTTACACATGCCTAGAATATTAAACACAAGCATTAGACTAAAAATAGGCTAATTATTAACAAACCAATAAACTAATTAAGGTAAGTTGAGTTAGCAGATGCTAGTCTCACTAGACTAAAAAAAAACTAAAAAAATCATATGCATATGATTGCAGATCAAGCTAACCACTTTACAATAATACAAGGGCATAAAACACCTAAATTAATCCTTATAATTTATCTAAATAATAGATGCTTTAGGTTACAAAGTATATAAGAGGAAAAGAGAATATATGTATCAGATGTGGAGGTAAATGTGTTGAAATGACATCGCCAAGTGGATGAGTAGCCATAAATAAAAAATATGAAGGTATGACAACAAGCTTGATAGTTCAAGTGATTCTTCATATAAGAAATTCAAGCTATGAGATCAAACCATCCAAGGAACTAGTGATATCTATGAAGTTAGGAAGCACAAAGCAATGGTCATACTATCAATTATTTCTTGGAAAAGTGTAACTTGATAAAACCCATGTCAATCCAAAATAGGAGGATAAGGAAAAATAATATGTAAATATCATTCTTTGAAAATTAGCAAAGGCACTTGATAAAGCTATGAATCTATTGCTATAGATTAGCCTTCCTATGGTAGTAAGGTGTGTTGAACAAATGTGAAATCAAGATTTTGACTTAAAGAATGAATGCATGATAACTATGGATAAGGCATTATGTGTTGTTTTTCTATAGTTTATATGTATTTCCAAATATATCATATTGATATCTTGATTCATAATGATAGAGTTGAAGAAGCAACGATCCACACCAATCCATATTAGTCATGTCACATATGACTATATCCATAATTTGAGGACCAAAGTCAAAGTGTAACATGAATTCTTGAGTGATATATGTGGTAGAACCATTATCCTTGCATGAAGGTATGCACTGGGAAATATAACAATAAAAATTAAATGCAATATATCAACATTGAAAATTTCTTCTAAATTGTTATTGAGGATACATGTATTAGAAAACTTATGGGATAGGTATGCACATGTCACAAAGGGATCATCATGTCCTCATAAAGTACTATGCTAGAAAATGGTGAATTTATTAAGTCCCTTGAAATATTCATATGTTGTGTCTTCTCCAAGATATTTAATGGAGGCATCATCTACTTTCCCATCATGAAATTGACAATCAAAGTTTAATTTTTTAGCTTAAAATATTCAAATGAATCATGTCATTTAAATATTAACAAATCTTTTCAAATAAAAAATAAGAAAAGATAATGGATACTTTATTTAAATAAAATAATAGAGCTTTTGTTTAAATAATTATAAAATTATATATATATATACATATATATAAAATCTTATAAGACTTATAAGATTTGATCTGAATGCCCTTTGAAAATATTTGAGTGTGCTTGCAAGAAGCTCCCCACAGATGTTGGGAAGAGAGCTTCTTGATGATAAAGCTTCTCATAAATTAAAAAAGATATTTAATATGGAAAAGGTTAGGCTGGGTTGTTGAGCAGATAATGTAGGAGTTAAGATGAGCAAGTAAGAATTAATGAAGGGTCTGTTAGAGGCTTGAGATGTCAAGGAGAGCAAGGGATAGAGAACACAGACATCAAAGGAAGAAAAGTGAAAAGGAACTTGGAAAACACAATAATAAGGAAAGACATAGTTGATATATGAAGAAGCTACAGGTTGGATACCAAAATTATTCATCTTTCCCTTTTAAGCCTGTTATGGTGGGATAGGTTACCACTGTTGGTTGCGATTAAAATCTTCACTGGTTTGATTCTTGTTTATTTATGTAAATTGCTTGTTTGATAGTCTCCTCCATAGAATCTAACTAGTGACTTTTGTATTGGTTGTCTTGGGCTACTCTTGTATGTGATGGGAAGGGAATGAAGGGGTTACCCTTTTACCATGTTGTGAGATCTACCTTTGCGTTATGTTGTGATAGTATTGCTTAGATTTCCCCCTAGCTTACTCCTCGCTTGGGAAAAAAATATCACCATAGACGTTTATGAGCTGTGTGATTGACATCACCCCTTAGAGCTTCTCTTGTTTAGACTATATCCCTGTTAGAGTTTCCTATTAATTTTGGCCAGTTCAGGTGTGTTCCTTATGCAACGTAACTATCTCCTTAGTCATTTCCAATGTAGGTTACCAAATATAACTCCCACTATCACCAAAGTATTAAATGCATACCTTATGGTTTCTATGATTATCTTGGTAGGATGACCACTTGTACAAACTACTACACTCACCATCGAGGTAACAACGTCCCTATTAGTTTCTTTATCAACCAATAAAGGTACGACCATCCCTTCCTTTTTGAACATCCTAGATTGGGAGACCAAAACCTCCTCTCAACATCACCTTTATACTTAGGTAAGGTTGTGAGCTTTATGAATTTGGTCATTGTGTGCTTTGGTATTGCGGAGTGTGGCTACCCGAGTTGGAACACTTGGAGGGATTAAGCTTGGATTTGAGCACCTACTATCTTGGGTTGGGTAAATCCAAGGAAGGAATAATACCCATGTGTTGTAAATTAAGTAAAAGACCATTTTTTAAGATGTAAATAAAGGTTTATGATTTATTTTATTAATTAAGGAAAGTAGGCTTTGATCATATTAAATAAATGTTTATGATTTATTTGATTAATTAAGGAAAGTAGTCTCTAATTATACTAAATAAACGTTTATGATTTATTTGATTAATTAGGGAAAGTAGTATTTGACTATATTAAATAAAGGTTTATGATTTATTTGATTAATTAAAGAAAGTAGTCTTTGATTATATTAAATAAAGGTTTATGATTTATTTGATTAATTAAGGAAAGTAGTCTTTGGTTATATTAAATAAAGGGTTTATGATTTATTTGATTAATTAAGGAAATAAGTATTTGATTATATTAAATAAAGGTTTATGATTTATTTGATTAACTAAAGAAAGTAGTCTTTGATTATATTAAATAAAGGTTTGTGAGTTATTTGATTAATTAAGGAAAGTAGTATTTAATTATATCAAATAAAGGTTTATAATTTATTTGATTAATTAAAGAAAGCAATCTTTGGCTATATTAAATAAAGTAAGAATGGTTATTTTTATTATTTAGAGGTATGCGGCTCTATATAGTAAAGGTAAGAGAATGGTTTATTAATAAATTAAAGTAGGAGACTTTGAATTATTAATTAAAGAAGAAGTTTATTATTCTAAATTAAGTAATAAGGTTTGATTTGTGGAAAAAAAGGAACCTAGCTTACTTTATAAGTTAAAGGTATGAGAATTTAATTTTTTGCGTAAAGATTGTAAGGAATTGCTATTTATTTAGTTAATTGAATAAAGTTTTCTTGATTAATGTAAATAGAGATAACGTGATGTGAACAGTTAATTGAATAATAAATTAATGATTTACTCATGGGAAATATAGTTTATTAACATAATTAAAGGTATGGGATATTGATTGTGTTAAATAAAGGAATGAAATGATTGATTAAAGTAGAACCTGTGATCTAGTTGTGTATGTTGAATAGACTTTATATAGGTGAAAGAGAAGTGAAAAAATAAAAAGAAGGATTCTTTTATAATCTCAACTGTGCATTAGATGGTTAGATGCTTGATTAAATTTTTATAGTTGCAATTTTGACAAAGTAAACGAAAGATGCATTTAGAGGTATACCTATCCTAAACCATGAGTGCCCTAATCCCCTACTATCCTCAAATAATCTATGGAAAGCAAAGGAGGACCAAGGAGGTAGTTGGAACCAATGTATCAATTTGACTCTACTTGCAATAATTTACTTATGCTCAAATAGACTAGCATTTGTGGGGAGATTTCCCTGATGAAATTGATGTAATATATTATTATTTAAGAGTATGGAAGATTTACCATGCTTGCTTATATGTAATAATTATTTAATTGTTGGAATATGTACCTTTAAATTATTGCTTGAATTATTTATGTTTTGCATTTAAATTCCTTTCAATCAATATTTACCTTCTTTAAATGATGCTTCCTTTCTAGTATCATTGGTATGCTTTATGATTTATGATTTTTGTTAGATTTAGTATCTATTGTTTCTTTCTTCATAAAACAATAGAAAATTAAGTATTGAGTTCTAGGGTGAACTTAGAGGATAACCTAGGGTAATTGAGACCCCCTTAGGGTGAACATATGTGACCTAAGGGATTAAGACCCCTTAAGGAGAATGATAACTAAGCTATGGAAAGACTACATTTGAGTTAAGATAGCTCATCGTGTAGACGAGATGGATAGATTAACTCATAATACATATAGCATACCTACACAAATTGATTTATGTATAGTATGGAGATGGACTAAAGGTGGTAAGTTAGTGTATCGGGAATGATGAGAAGGATAAACGTATTTGTAGTAATACATAACACACCTACACAAATGGACTTGTGTGAGGGTATTTTATGAGATGTAGCTCTTAAGGAAACTTAGGGGATATAAGTAATAGAACAATTAAATGTCAGTTAGGAGTTTATGAATCCCTCTCCTAAAAAAAAAAAAATTGTGTGTTATTTTTTCTTGTAGTTAGTTTTAGGGTCATTACAGAGGCACCCACACTTCATGTATTAAACTTTTGATATTCCATTGTAGACATAACACATCATTTTATTATGAGGGGTATTTTATTCATTGTTTGATCTTTTTTTTAAGTTGACCCTTTCTTTATTGTCCTTCTCAGTGGATTTATCATTTATTTTTCTATTTTCTTTATCAATTACAAATTCGTTTACATCTATCTACATATTTTTGCTAGTTTATGTCTCTCCCTTAACCTTTTGGGGTTTAATTATATATTTCCTTTATGTACTTTGTTTATTGTTATATTTATCTTGTTATGCCATGATAGACACTTTATCTTTCAAGTAGATGGATCCCTCTTCTAATAACCATTGTACCTTTCCTAATTTTAACTAATTCCTAGTTAGTTGCTCTTTCAAAGCTTTCCTCTTGCCCTTGGGCTTAATTCCTTGGTAATTAATGCATAAAAAATTGTCGTAATATATTGTCTCTAGCCCTTTCCATAGTGTTAAAATTTACTAGGATAACATTATTGGATTGGCGGTTCTAATTGTACATCTTGGGGTTATTAGTATACACTATAATTGGCTATAGGGACTAATTGGCCCATGATGGTGGCTTATTGATCATTTAATTGATGATTATATTAAATGGTATAAGAATATATGATGTATCCAATGCATTATGTGTGATGATGTGTATCATTACAAGGAAGACACCATGTTGGCTCTACCTTTGTATTGGTATTAACCATGTGATTGTGAGTTTGGCTTGTTCCTTTATTAGACCCTTATTAAGGCACCTAATATTTTGTAAGGTATGTAGTCTTCTAGGTTTGAAAATTATATGATTTTTACTACTATTACTTTATAACACTATTCTAATTCATTGATTTTTTATTACTTCTAATATTTTGCTCATCATAAAATTGTTGTTTAACTCATTCTTATAATTGTATGGAATAAGGTTCGATGTGTAGACCAATTGGTTCATCCAAACCCCATAAGGGGGCAGAGGTCCAAGGTTCAAATATCGGGCCTCGCCAGACTGAATGCTTGTCCCTTTCCTAGTGCTTTCAATGGCATAAAAGGTTTAAAATGATTGTGGCATGGTGGTTATAGGGGCGGACTGTGCGAAGATCTATGGCAGCTTCTAGGGCGAACAACGTAGAATACTGTGGCTACCATAAAAGCTGGACAACCTACCCGGATTCGTGGTGGCTACCAATTCCACCATGTAAATTCAAAAAAATAAAAATAAAATAAATAAATAATTGGATGGAATAAGGAGGGCTAGAAGTTATAGTAGAAATACTATAGTGGATGATGTGTTTTTTCTATGGTGTGTAATGATGTATGGTGATACAAAAGGATGAATAGAAGAATTTGGTTTAGGATTAGAAAAAGGGGACATGGTCGGTGTAAAATTGGTTATAGGTTGAAAGCACGAGGATACGAAAACAAAAAGGAAAAGCCAAGATGCGATGTAAACGAAACAAAAGATAACGCTAAATCCTATGAATTGAAAGTGCATGAAAGGAAAGAAGCATAAACGAATCGAAACCAAATAGAAAGCCAATATGGAAGACAACCCTTTTTATTAATATGCTTCAGAACTCGGTTACAATTCGCCTCCTCCATTTTTAGGGGCTAGGAGCGTTAAATGTGTTCTTGTCACATCAATGGATGCTATTCCTTCTTTCGCGTGCCCACATGTAAAGTGGGCGGACCAAACGTCGCCGTCGCTTGCGTTGATGAGTCTTGACTCCTTGCTGCTCCTCTAATGTTGAGACCCTACGTTCAAGGAAACAGGAAACAATCAGTAGCACCTGTAGATAAAATGAAACATGCAATCCCCACGCCTTCAATTAGTACATGCAAAATATAAATAAAACGATAACTGAAATAGATCCAAATGAACTAAAAACTTGACAGGGGCATAAAAACATCACCGGGAAGGCACTACAAATGGAACAGTCAGAAAATTCGCCACAGATTCGTATTCGCTCCGGGGCGGGACGAATAGACCTGCAACAAAACGTCAGATAGCACTGTCCCAAATGTCACATCCGGGAAGCTCCAAATCACCTGCAAAGTTGGGGGTTAGCTAAAAGGGGGTATTTTGGGAAGACCCAGAAGGTCAGATTTTCCCAATTTGGCCTCTATCACCGGGAATTTGATGATGCTACCTGCATGTTAGTAAAGGCGAGAAATGATAAAAACATGATCAAAAATGCTCAAAACGATGTGAAATTTGAATGACAACCTATCTAAGCAGCATAGAATCAGATGCAAAAATAACAGAAAGGAAATCTGCTACAGATTTCTAATCACTCCGGGGCGGGGCGATTAGGACTGCAAGTGTGGGGGGCACCCGAGGGCAGGACGCCCGCCGTTTGGGGCCCGATTTCGGCACCAATCCACTTGGGATGGGTCCAAAACCTCTTGTGGGGTGTTGTCGAAAAATTTGGTAGGATGTTGTGGCCAAATGTCGGGTTTTGGTTCCGGATTTGCGCTTCCAATAACCACCCTATGACCTCCCTTCCAAAAGAGATCAAGGATGTGAAAGGCACAAATCAAAAGGTGTGTGTGGATGTAAAATGGCAGCACTTCATTGCTCAAAATGCTCCTTCTCTATACATTTTTGGGGTGAGAAGACTCACCATTTTATAGACCTGATGGTCTCTTTGGATGAGCATGCAGAGGCGCCACTTGGCAATCATGCCTTCCCAGGGGGAGAAGATTCCTCCCTGATTAGGGGCTCCATGACTGCCCTTGTAACTGCCTCTAACGCTCAAAAATGCTCACTCACACTCCCATGCAATGAAGGAAGAGTTAAGTGGTGGATCTGAGCTGCCATTTGTCAAGATTTGACTTTTTGCCCATCAAACCTGCTATTCGCCCCACCCTGGAGCGAATACTGCTAATCGTCCCTGGGTGGGGTGAATACCAATTTGTAATCATCCCTAGGTGGAACGAATAAGGAGCAGAGTGCCTGAAGGTGCCAAATTGACCTCTGACCTTCCAAAACTATTGTGAGAGTGGTTAGGACCACTGTTTAACCTCTAGGGGCTGCCTTGGGGGCTGTGTGTGTCAATGCGATCAGTGTTTGCAGTCACATAATCGGATTGGTGTTATTTTGGTGTCTACAGATGCCCCTTTTTGGGATGCATTGTGCGTGGCGCAGTGCTGAGAAAAAATAGATAACCAAAGCACTAATGATTAGGGTTTCTTAGTAACCTAACCAAATTTTGATGCCCCAAGTATGGAAAGGGCATGCATTCTTGAATCCTTGCTTCTGACGAGCGAAGGAACTCAATTCAAGTGTTAACCTTTTTCGGTGAGGTGTTACTTGATCTTGGACATTGATCAGTCATGAATAGGCAAAGGGCGCAACCTTTTGTCTATGGGAACCTTGAGTTCATGATTCATGAATGCCAAGTGTTTGATCAACTTGTGATTATTGCTTGTTTGCTGCCCCAAGCAGGGGCGTGATTGTCTTTGTCAATGATTCTTTGAATGCATGCCATTTCCATGATTGGGTGTGTATTTGTTGATTGGTGACTAAGTGTGACTACCCCCTCAAGCGACGAATCGATGAGGGAATGACCTACATGAGAAAAGCGACGAGTCGCTTGACCCAAGATGACTTGTGTAAGGGTGCCTTCAGATGTTTATCTTTGAATGTGTGTGTAGTTTTCCGACATTTAGACCTATTTTTGGTGGGTGTTAACCCTTTTTGTGATGCTTTTGGAGCTGAAATTGTCAAAAATCCATCCTCCCATGGAGCGGTCCAGCTATGGTAGCCTTCTTAGGGAGTAGGATAGTGACAATTTGTGACCCCAACATCTATTTTGTATGCCAATGAATGGGCACAAAGGCGCCTTTGTTCGGCAATGTTATTGCTATTTTTGGGTGGGTTTGGACCCTTTTTGGGACGTCATTTGGGGATGAAATTCTCGACAATCCATCCTCCCGTGGAGCGGTCCGACTATGGTAGCCTTCTTAGGGAGTAGGATAGTGAGGATTTGTGACCCCGACATCTATTTTGCATGCCCGAAATGTCAAGTGCAAAAGCACTCTTATTGGACAATTTTATTGCTTGTTTTTGTGCATTTTGGTGCAGTTTTTGTTATTTTTGAAATTTTTGCTCTGTAATCATCCCTAGGTGGGGCGAATACCAGTTTAGTAATCGTCCTAGGGTGGGACGAGCGCTAACTAGAGTGCTCATCCCAGGGAGGAACGATTACAGGCCTAAAAGCCTATTTAAGGGCCAAAACTAGGGTTTGGGCTCATTTGCATTCAATTTTTTAGCGATTTGGAGCTCTGAGGAGGAGGAGGTCGATTCTACGAAGCGAAGCACTACCAAATTTTCCCGACACCATGAGTGCATGAACCGGATCGAGAGGTGGAGCCGAAGCGAGACCGGTAAGTGCTCTTCCTCTTTATTTTGTTGTTTTATTTTATAGTTTAAAGTCGCAATGTGTCTCTTTTTTATTTTGTTTTCCGAGTTTTTGTTTAGAAATGAAACCCTAAAAAAAAAAAAATTGTTTTGTTTTGTGTGAATTTGTGTTTTGTATGGCTTCATTAGAACTTAGGTTGAAACCCTAGTGGAAACCATGTTTATTATTTTGCATTTGTAAACGAAAAGAAACCCTAGTTTAACAAAGATCAAAACGTAGCTTAAAAACTTAGTTTAAAACTTAGCTTAAAAACTTAGTTTATCTAGTTTCTTTTAAACTTAGTTTTTTTTTTAATTTATTAGTTAAACTAAGGTAAAAACCCTAGTTGTTAACTAAAAAATGTTTTTGTTTTGTTTGTTTTTTTTTATTATTTATCAGTGTAGACTAAGGGTAAACCCTAGGTTAACTGAAAAATATTTTTTTGTTTTGTTTTTTTTTTTTGTATTATTTATCAGTTTAAACGTAGAGTTAAAAACCCTAGGACTGACAAACTGTTTTTGACTGTTTTTAATTTATCAGTTTAAACGTAGAGTTAAAACCCTAGGTACTGACAAATTTTTTTTTTTGAATTTTTTGAATTTTGTTGTTTGTTATTTGTCTATTTTTAGTTGTACATTGTTTTATGCATTTTTGTATATTCATGTTATTGTTGTATAGTTTATCATGTTTTTTAATGTTTTTGTCTTGTTTTCTTTGCAGGTTGTGAAGAGCCGGTACCGTGTGCCTACGATTTTCTTAGAAGCATGGGAGGCACTGACTTTGGCTGACTGGGAGTGGCTTGATGCCCTTGGGCTCAAGCAGGTGACTCGACTGGAGCCTGTGGTCGGGGATCGGGCCTATCTAACGGCCCTGATCAACTTGTGGGATCCCTAGACCAACACCTTCCATCTCCCAATAGGGGAGATGATAGTGACCTTGGAGGATGTCTATCGGATTCTATGGATTTCGATAGACGGACTACCGATCAGGATGACGTCACGGGATCAACGAACAACAATGTTGACATGCTACTTTGGGCATGGGGAGGAGATGGGTGTGGATAGCCCAGTGGAGAGGGCAGAGGGTGACTTCCAGATTGGTGGCATTCTGGTACGATGGTGGCTAGAGAGGGGCGTGTTGGGAGTGAGGCACGCAGTACTGATGGGCCTCATTTCCAACATGCTACTACTCGACTCTTCGGGTGTGAGGTTCCCATGGAACCTATTGGAGGTGGTCTTTCAGTTGGTGGATTGTCCAATGCATGAGCCCTTGATTATGAGGTGGGGGCAGACACTGCTAGCATAACTCTATGATGAGTTGTATGAGGTCCATTATCGGAGGTGGAAGGGGATTGGTTGTAGCTATCTATTGTAGAGCTGGGCTTGGCAGCACATAGCGATGGAGAGGCCGATGGGGTTGCCATGGACTACTCGAGTGGAGATGGTGGATAGAGATATAGGATATGCGGCTCTATGGCGGTGGTCTGAGGAGCAGGGGCAGAGTCGATGATGGGCAGGTGTCGTAGGGCACTATGTTGATGCCTTCGCTCGGCTTACTCTAGAGGAGGTGTTCTGGCACCCATACCGAGACTGTCCAGCCTGGCCTGAGGCTGGAGAGTGGCTCCGATGGGTGCATAGGGGGAGATGGCTGATCGGGTGGCATGAGACCGAGTAGGAGTACTTCCCATATATTCGAGTGACATGATAGTTTGGGGTGCACCAGGGGTTTCCTAGTGAGCCCTTGATCTATCGTCGAGGGGGACGAGAGGACTCTTGTCCTGGCGATCATCGAGCCACTAGGGTGAGGATTCAGATACATGTATTGACGTCCTAACGTGGATGACATCGGTGACCTAGTGAGTATGACCAGTGGTGGACACTACGGCGATGGTGAGGAGAGGGACCACTAGGAGGCGCAGAGGAGAAAGGGGGGAGGGTGGAGAGGCACTAGGAGAGGGTTGGGGAGCTCCATTGGAGGATGCGGACATGGTGGAGGTGGATGATGTGGGTGAGGATTTTGGGGTTCAGAGAGATGTAGGACGTCCAGAGTAGTGGGAGCGAGATATTTGGAGATGCCAATGCCTCAGAGATCTCGGAGGGACACGGAGGTAGGGATGCTGAGAATGCATGATTGGAGGAGCTACTACAGAGGTAGGATGAGGAGCTAGAGGATGCTCTGGGAGAGGGATCTCCTACGACACGAGCTAGGGAGCGGGAGAATGCATTTGCGATGTATCACCAGGGATGGGGACACAGATGCTGCATGGGAGATGGATCTCATGGACGAGAGTAAGGCATCAGAGATGATAATTTGGTGAGCTTGTACCATCAATGGGAGATGGACTTGGTTTGACATCGATTGGAGTTGGAGGCAGAGATTATCCACCTGATGGGCTGGTCCCAACGCTTAGTGGAGGTGGATCGTCACGCTCGAGAGGGAGCGATACAGAGCAGTCAACATCCTCTCAACATAGGTGATTGGATGAGGGAGGCGCTAGTAGGCATGATGTGGGGGCTAACCACCCTGAGGGGTCCCATAGGACCCACACCATGGGGGTAGTTCCCGTCACACCGATCCTACGTGATCATGGTGGTCGACGCCCTAGGCTTGGGGGTTTTTGAGTTTTGGCTTTTTGTGAGGTTAGAGGACCGGTTATTGTAGCCTACAGGCATTTTTGATGATATATATACAGATGACTTTATTTTATTTATACACGTGTCGTGATTTGATGTTATGCACAATGATTGATGAATGTGTATGTATGCATGTTAATTTATATTGATGGATGCATATGTTATGATGAATGCAAATGTTTCTAATTTATATTATATGCAAATGGAATGGATGAATTGAATTTGTGATTTGTGGTGGTGGCACCATAGACTATTTAGAACTTATGGCTTTTTGTCCTAGGCGATTGTTGTGGTAAATGACTTTTTATGTATACATGTTATTTTTTGTATTTTTTGATGGCAATGCGAGGATGAAAGATAGCACAATTGGTTTAGAATGTAGTTAAGGTTTTTTGAGACTCAGATGTTTTAACTAACTAGCCACGATTGTACTTTTATCTTACAAGACTTTTGGACAAGGTATGAATCGGACTTGTCTTTGACCAAGTTATTTCACATCCCTGTGTGTGCAATTGAGTTCATTTATGTGGTATTTGTCAGGATACCGCCAGTGCCAAATAGGCTGTCAACCAAACCTGTACTGAGGATCACCTAATTAGCTCCACTAACTCCTTTGTTGTATTTAGTCAGATTAATCTACGGTGCTATCTAGGATACCATAAGCTAGCTCATCCACATGCAAACATTGATCTACACACAAGTTAATGTGACAGATATATCATCATGCGGGAGGTTTACCACCAGTGACCGATAGGTTATCCACCAAACCGATACTGAGGTTTACCTCATGACCTTACGAATGCTGAGAGTTCCAAGGATTCAAGTTCGACTCCCTTCTTTTCTTCAATTGTATTGGGATACTTGCTCTTTTATAGTGATAAAAATCACTATTTATTTTTGTTTTTCTTTTGAGCAAGGGATTTGAATATTGAGTGATGAGAATCACTATTGTATGTGCCTTTTGATGTATGCACTTTGGTGGTGATGTCAAATTTTTGGAGTTTTGACTTTTGCAAATTTTTGATGTTTTGCAACTTTTTGAGAACTTGGGATTCTTGGGGAATTGGGTAGGGAAGATGCTTGTCCTTTTGCCAACTCTCAGCATTCTTGGGGTCATTCGCATAGGGGGATGAGCAAGATAACCGTTTCACTTATGGTGACCTGGATTGCTTTGCAGGTTTCATCTTTCATTCACACAACTTGGGAATTTTTTATGTGTTTTAACTTGTGTTGGGATGCTACGTAACAAGGTGTGATCCAAGTAGAACTCTACCTTTGTAAAATCTATCTGACTTTGTACAGTATGTGGCTAGAAAGCTAATGACAGCTGAATGACGAAAACTCTTGATACATTAGAAGACAACCGACTATGATATGGCAAAAAATATGTGAATGGCATTTATTTTTGATGGACTATTTATAGAATGGAGAAATGTGGAAAATGATGAATTTGCCGAATAATTACAGTCTATGGTGCCTTTGACCTGTATGACCACAAATATGTAATGTATGGATGTGATGCTTAATGCAGCTATTATTTTTGTGTTTTTGATGGATTTATTTTTGTGAGTATGAAGATGAGATGCAAAAAGAGCTCTTTATTGTTGTGATGATTTTGAGCATGCATGGAAATGAGATGCAAATTTTTGTTATTTTTTGATGATTTTATTGTTTTTGAATTTTCTTATTTTTGACCAAGCGATTGTGGGAACCCTTGGAGCTTTTGGTTTGACCAAAGGGATGATGGGTACCTTTGGGGCATTTGGGATTGACCAAGCGATTATGAGAATCCTTGGAGCTTTTTGGTTTGACCAAGCGATTATGAGAATCCTTGGAGCTTTTGGTTTGACCAAGCGATTATGAGAATCCTTGGAGCTTTTGGGTTGACCAAGCGATTATGAGAATCCTTGGAGCTTTTGGGTTGACCAAGCGATTATGAGAATCCTTGGAGCTTTTGGTTTGACCAAGCGATTATGAGAATCCTTGGAGCTTTTGGTTTGGGCTATGGCTCTTTTAAATATGGAATGGCCTCAAATGACTGATGTTCAAGGGTTCGAGTTCCTTGATTCCATCAAGAGAAGCGAGCCGGTATGTTCCAGGTCCTATTTTACTATGGATGACATAAGGACCTAACCAGTTTGCCATGAACTTGTCCCTTAGATGGGGCGGCAAGTTAGAATTTTGTTGGTTCTCTTTTAAGACCAAGTCACCAACCTGAAAGTCCCTCAGGTGAACCTTCATGTTGTATGCCTTCTTAAGTCGCTCTTGATAGATACGTAAATGCTCGAGAGCATTAACGCGTCATTCATCGAGCAACGTAAGCTGGTCTAACCGGGCCTACCGCATAGTGTCATCATCGATGAACTCTTGCATTGATATGCGTAGGGAAGGAATTTCCAACTCGAGAGGCATGACAGCCTCGGAGCCATACACGAGCAAAAATGGAGTTGCCCTAGTGGGCGTCCGAATGCTAGTGCGATAAGCCCATAGGGCAAGTGGGATCTGAATGTGCCAATCCTTATGACTATCTATGACTATATTTTTGAGGATGGCAACTAGCATTTTGTTTGACGCCTCTGCTTGCCCATTTGCCTGCGGATAATAGGGTGTCAAAAAATTATGCTAAATTTTGTACTTTGTGGTCAAAGCACGCACGTCTTTGTTCTTGAATGACGTCCCATTATCCAAGATTATCTTGGATGGAATACCAAAATGACATATGATATTATGTAAAATGAACTCCGAAATGCGGGTTCCAATCGTAGAGGTAAGCGGAATTGCTTCCACCCATTTGGTGAAGTACTCTATGGCCGTTATGATAAACGTGTGATGACCTGACGATGCAGGGGAGATCTTTTCGATTAGATCTAAGCCCCACTACAAAAATGGCCAAGCCGATTGGATCGGCTGCAAGGCCTGAGAAGGTACGTGTGTCAAATTTGCATGGTGTTGACACTTCATGCACTTCCTTACATATGCGCAACAATCTCGCTCTAAAGATGGCCAATAATAGCCCATGCAGAGAATGCGCTTTGCGATGGCCATACCACTGAAGTGGCCACCGCATGTACCATCGTGCGCTTGGGTGATCGCCCAAGTGGACTCCTGTTGGTCCAAGCAATGAAGGAGGATTCCTTCATAGCTATGATGGTACAAAATGTCTCCTAACAAGACATGCTTTGCCGCTTTCTATTTGAATGATCATTTTGTGGCATGCATCAATCCAAGTGGGAGGTTACCTAACTTGAGGTAGTCCCTTATGGGTGTATACCAATCCTGCTGATCGAAAACCTCGATAGTATGAATAGCCAATCCCTCTTGAAGTTCATCCCTAGCAAAAGTTGAGTGGGAAAGAACTTGTAAGAATAGTATTGTGTTGCTATTAAGGGGAGTAGGGGAGAACAAGGACCCCAGTTGGCATGATTCAGACAATCATGGATTCGAGAGAACTTGTCCGGGGATGGTTCAATCTGGATCAAGTGGATTCCTGGCATTAAGTCAGAGCTTGCATGCTCCATCACTGATTGCGATAGTGTTTTGACTTGAATGGTTGTCATATCACCAGAAATGTCTTGCGGGATTAGTGACCCCAAGGAGGCCATAGTGTCCACAAAATGATTCGATGATCGAGGGAGTGCCTCGATGTCGTACCATTCAAGATTTGCCAAGAATTTGTCCACAAGGGCTTTGTAGGCCTACAGAACTAGGCATTTACATTGGAATACCCCTTTGACTTGGTTGAAAATTAACAGTGAATCACCAAAGATGTTTAATCATTTGATGTTCATGGTGATTGTTGTCTGAAGACCTATGAGCAAGGCTTCGTATTATGCATTGTTGTTGGTGCATGAGAAATCTAATTTAAATGATAGAGGCATTGGAGCCCCTTGTGGTGTGAAGAATACAATTCCCATGCCACCTCCTTGCTCACATTTAGAACCATCAAAAAATAGGGTTATGTCGGCTTGTGACTCAGGCTCATCAGAATCTGGCGATTCTGAGACATGGAAGACCCCATCATCGGGTAGTTCTATGATCAGAGGCTGATCATCTTCGAGAGGAGCCTCTGCTAGTTGATCGGCTATGACTTGACCTTTGATGGATTTTTGTCCAATGAACTCTATGTCAAACTCCATCAACAACATGATCCATTTCATCGTGCGGCTACTATGATAAGTATGACTCATCATGTACCGCAATGGATTCTCCTTAGACACAACATACGTCGTGTTGCTCAGCATGTAATGGCATAGCTTTTTGGTAGCAAACACCACTGCCAAGCAGAGCTTCTCGACGTATGCATAGTTAAGTTCATAACTGACCAGGGTGCGGCTAAGATAGTAAGTAGCCTGTTCTTTGTGAAGTTCATTCTTTTGGGCTAACATGGCACCTAGTGCCACCTCAGTAGCTGAGATGTATAAGTAGAATGACACTCCTGGTCTAGGTGGTGCCAATATTAGCGGTGAAGCCAAGTATTGTTTAATGTCATCAAAGGCTGACTGGCACTCGTCATCCCAATGAAATGCTACCCCCTTGTGCAATAATTTATTCATGGGTCGGCACTTGTCAGATAGCTGCGCTATGAAGCGCTTGATTGATGTGACCTTTCCCTGTAGGCTTCTGAGCTGCTTGATGGTAGTTGGGGGAAGCATTTCAAGGATTGCCTTGACTTTGTTTGGGTCCACCTCGATGCCTCGCTTTGAGACTATGAAACCCAAGAGTTTTCTAGATGTGATGCCAAATACGCACTTCTTGGGATTCGATCTGACTTTATGTTCCATGAGGCGATCGAGGATCTTGCTTAAGTCATCGAGATGATCCGGGCGCAAAAGAGATTTGGCCAACAAATCATCCATGTAATCTTCCAAAGTTTTATGCATGTGATCATGGAAGATGTACGTCATGGCACGTTGGTAGGTGGCGCCAACATTTTTAAGGCCAAAGGGCATGACCTTATAACAAAATGTCCCCCAAGGCATTGTGAACGCCATTTTTAGTTGGTCCTCGAGATTGATACGAATCTGATTGTATCCCGAGAAACCATCCATGAGGGAAAGCATTTCATGGCCCGCTGTAGCATCTACCAATGCGTCGATGCTCGGCAAGGGGAAATCATCCTTAGGACTCGCTTTGTTTAGATCTCAAAAATTAGTGCATATGCGAATCCTCCCATCCAGATTTTTGATGGGCACCATGTTGGACAACCATGGTGGGTAATCCATGCAGATGACAAACTGTGCATCCAACAACTTTTGTAATTCATCTTTGACCATTAAGGCCACTGTTGGGTGCATCTTACATAGTTTTTGCTTAACTGGCTTGACTGTCGGATCAAGCGTTAGATTATGCATGACTAGCTATGGATCTAGCCCCGACATGTCTTTGTAGGACCATGCAAAAACCTCCTTCTTCTCTTTGAGAAGGGCAATGTAGTCGGCTTGCTCTTCGGGGGATAGACTTACCCCCAACTTGATAATCTATGGATTCATTGGATCCGAGCCGATGTCTACGTCAGTCGTCTCCTCGACCGACATGTGGGATCCATCCTCCAACTGGTGTGGAGTTGGGATCAAGTGGATATCATTTGCTGAGTTTAGATCATCGTTAGGAACCTCGGGTCCCTCTTCAGCATGGAAGATATCCTGAGTTGGCCCTAGGGTGAAATGAAGCATCTCACCGAAAGGCCAGTACTCTGATGGGGATGGTGGTGAATTGACATGATCCCAGTCTATGGCATCTATGTCTAGATACAATGACTATGTTGGATCGGCCGGATTGTGGATGGGGGTGGTTAAGTCAATGGAGATCATGTTGATGAAATGATTTTGGTCTCCATTACCATGGGTGTGATGACTCGAACATTCTGGATGATCTTTGTGCTCTGGATCTAGCTCTGGAGGTATTGGCATGAATGGATCGGCCCTATGTGTGGATAGGAGGATAGGGTCTACCCTCGACACTGATATCTCTATAGGGTCTCTGGGCGGAAGGTGTTCTCTGTATGCCCAAAGTGGTGGATTCAACACTTGGTCCCACTATGTTGGGTTTAGGTGCCACTCATGCCCTGGCCTTATGTTTAGTTGTTCAAATATGTCATCAATATCCAAGGGGTATTGTTGTTGCATCTGTCGCATGTGATTGAGATATGCCATCTCAGTTTCATCTTCATAATCACTGTCGGAGATCCAAAGGCCTTCGTTGGTTCCAACAACTATTTGTGACATTAGAGGCTCGTCTTGCTCGAGCAAATTGATCTAGCCCCATTGGGGTTGTTTCGCTCTCTACGGGGGGACCTAATTTTCTTGAGGTGGCACTTGCTCGATTGGAGCATCCAAAGGGAACATTGCCAAGAGGCTTTCTTGATAATCATCCATGGGGGTCACTTGTGAGTGATTGCTATCTGATTCGAAGGGGTCCCATGGTGCTACCTCATATTCTGACTCATCTTCTGAAGATCCTTCTTGACCTTGTCTATACCTCTCTTGTAGGTGAGTTCTCAAACTTTCTCCTCTCTCGAGCGAAGGGAAAGGGTTGTTGAGGTCAACAAGGTTGGTTGTCAACAATGGGAGATAATCCCCCAATGTATATGTCATGTTAGGGTTGGCATATGGATCTAATGCCAATCCACCCTTGTTGCCTATCCCTAGGCCTTGCATGTTCTCTACCAAGATGTCCAAGGGTAGAGGGTGGTTGAACCCTACTCCTGACTTGTCATATGGCATTTGGTATCTTGGTTGGCAAAGAACACGCACTCCTTGCTCATATCTGCCTAACCCATATCCATGCCAATTGCATTGGCCAAGGTATCTCAAAGCGAAATCTGGGTTGGAAAAATAGTTGACATCTTCAGCAAAGGGCTCTTCATCTTCGTCCTCTTGCATGTATGGTTCAATACCATGATCAAGGCCCCCATACACAAAGTTTGTCTGATTTGGTGGGTAGCCTAGAGGAACAATAGTACCGATGGGGAGGCGAGGTCTCCCCATGTCCTGCATGGACTCCAGTGTGGGTGTTGCTACAATATTCCACACCAGATACTCCCCTAGGCCCGTATTGGCCATTTCAATAATGATTGTTGGTGATTGAGGGGGAGGGAACGAAAGTTCTTCCTGAGTCCACTCCATGTCGGGTGAACTAGGAGCCTCGACTTCCATTCTGCTAGGCATCTCCTCAGTAGAGATGGTTGAGACTGATGGTGATGCCTCTTCCAAGGGTTTCTTCCCTTTGTCCTTCTATGTGGCCACCATAGGTGGCATCATTGGTGAAGGACCAGATGATGAAGATGGACCCGACTAGGGATTTGATGGACTTGTCAATGGGGATGCCTATGGAATCGGACCCTATTTAGATGGATTCAACTAAAAATCCAAATGCATTGATGGAAGGGTCGATTGCGGCATCAGCTGCACCGCATTGCAATACTTGAAGGGTTCCAAGTCCGTCGGGACTACATGCACCTGCCCTTCGAATGTATACTTTAAGCACTGATGAGCTATCGAAGGGACACACTTCATGTCCCTGATCCATGGCCGACCCAACAAGATGTTATAGGCCATCTCACCCTCCAAGATGTGGCACAATGTAGGTATAGTCTTTTGTCCCACTTGGATGGGTAGGACAATTGTGCCAACTGTCGAGCATATTGCATCATTGAATGCTCGCAGTGTATAGGTGGAGGCCACTATGTGAGATGCGGGCAACTTTAGGTGCTTCAAGGCCACTATTGTAATGATATTACTAGATGAGCCAGTGTCCACCAATACCCTCTTGTACGGAATCCCGTTGACCCACGCGATGACGTGCAGGGGTGGATCCGCCATGTCACCAGCCACTGATTTCAATTCGTCCTCTCGAAAGGTGATGACTGGCTCAGTGCATCATTTGACATGTCCCACAAAGTTGTTGAAGGAGTTTGCTTCATGGGGCTGCAACTCGATGGCTTTTAGTATCTCCATTAGAGCCTCCCGATGGGGCGTTGATTGTTGTATGAGCTCGTAGATGGAGAGCCTAGCCGATGTGGTCCTCAAACTCTGGGTGAGTTTGGTCCAAATTATGGCCACTGGTCTAGGTGGAGGAGGTGGTGCAAGGTGCTATTGTGGTTGTGACATTGTTGGCACCTCTCCTGTAGCTACCATGGGGCAGTTGTGCTCGGGTACCTCTTGTTCTGAGTCACTATACTGATCATCCCTACATACCCCTACATGGGGCAGTTCTATGTTACCTCATTGACTTGTAGGGTCTTTTCCTATGCATCATGGGTAGGCAAGGGGTCCTTAAAGACCTCCATTTGTTGATTGCTTGGTGCCACGAGATTATCCACCACTAATGTCTTATTATCTATTAGGTCTTGCACCAAGCCTTTAAACTTCCAACATGCATTAAGGTCATGTCCCTTCCATCTATGGAACCTACAGTACAAGTCTTCCCTATAGCCCTTAGGTTTTGGTGCATTGGGGTCTATGGGTTGAATCTCGAGTAGGTTGATCAAGTTTGCCGCTGACAAGCGGTCAAACAGGGAGTCTCTGGACTCTGTGTAAGGTGTGAATTGTCGCCTAGGGTGACGCTATTGATTTTGTTCTTGCCTCTAATTTTCTCTATCATAACTATTAAGAGGCACCACCTGATAGTTAGCCTTTTGGGGCTGTGTTGCTTGTGCAGGCTTAGGGACGTTTATAGCAACCTGATTGACCATACGGGTTTCTATTGCATGGTCCCTATTTTGGTGTTCTTAGACCATTCTTTCTTCTTTGGCTTGGCTATCTCGCCATCCTAAATCTTGATCTCCTCAATGATTCTAGCTTGCGCTAGAGCTTCCTCTAAAGTGGCATATTGCTGTAGCTGCAATAGCATGGAGATCGATCTCAAATAGCTCTTTGAGAACATTTGGGTGAGGTCGGACATAGGAGGGAGGTAGGGTAGCTTTGAAAGCAAAGTCCTCCACCGGTTCCCATAGGCCGCCATGGTTTCTTCCTCATACTGCCTGAGGCTGGCTAGGTCGCTTAGTGATGCCTTCTTCTTGGTGTTGAAGGTGAAGCATTCGAGGAACGCATCCACTAGCTGATCTAAGTTACTAATGTTGTGCTTTGGCAATTGAGTGAACCAATCCGAGGTAGGGCCTACGAACGTGGTGATGAATGTTCTTAACAACAAAGCATCATTGTCCTGAATGCCAAAGCATTGGCTCAGGAATCTAGTCACATGCTCTTGGGCATCCTCCTCACCTCTAAATATTGCCAACTGAGGTAGTTTAAAGTGTTCAGGGTAAGGGGGTGCGGCACTGACGGATGCACAGGATGACTACAGAGTTGGCGTAAAGTGGGCTTTTGGGGCCCAGAAGTCTTGGTCTCCATAGACTCCAAGTGCTCTAGCAACGCTTTATATGCATCGGAAGATTTAATCTCTTCCTCCTTAGTTAGCTCCCATTGTGGGTTGTGGGAAACTTGAGGCCTATGGAGGGGTGGCCGGATAGCACCCCCTCTGCCTTGGTAGGGCATTTCAGCCCGCTCTTCTTCTTGCTCATACTCCTCATAGGCTTCTTGAGGAGTTTCTGGATGAGACCTATGACCATGGGTGGGTCCCCGCGGAGGGTGCCCATCATTGTTCCTGGGAGTGGCCTCCCGCTCAGGTCTAGGAGGTCTCGGAGGTAGCACTTGGTAAGGTCATGGAGACCTATCTCGTACCAAGGGGTTGCGCCTCTCATACGGTTCTGCTCTTTGGGTGCGAGGGGTTGGAACCCTCTCAGGCATAGTGTTATGGAGCAGCTCATCTATTTGGCATCGAATGCGCTCTTTGCTAAGGTGATATAGATGCTCTAGCTATTGTTGGTCTTGCTCAAGCTGCGTGATCTACGCTTGGTGGGTGGCATGTCTGGTGACTGCCAGGTCAATTTGTTCTACCATCTTGAGTCTAGGAGGCCTAGATGCCTCTCCTATGCATTTATCTCGATCATGATGATCCGAGATCTCTATAGGTCACTTCCCTCTATCGAGGTTAGTGGCATTCACTCGAGGCTCTGGCCTCAGTAGGTGATTCTGGTAGATAGCAGGTGCGGAGGTGCATTGCTCCCATATTGTGTATTGCTCTTGAGGAATGTAATGGTCTTCCTCATGCTCCCTTTCATATATGTGAAAGGGGCGGGCAGAGTTGGCTCACCCTGTTTGAAGAGCCTTGTGCTCTGGATTTTGCTTATTATTCCTAATAGTGATGGGGGGTAAAGGAGGGATGACATAATCATGTGGCCTCTCCTCATGGACCCTATGTTGTTCTAGCACTTCATCGCATGGTGGCCACTCATACCGAGCTTCTAAGGGAGCCTTCCCATTTATATTGAGTGCCACATGTAAGGACTCCTCCTGAAAGGGTCTATGTTGGATGGGAGTGCCCCTCGAAGGGGTGCCTCTATAGTCCCATTCTGAAATGGCATGATGTGGACTCTCTTGTGGGTCGGGCCGCCAAGGTGGTATGACCAAGTCCTTGGGGCTATAGCGGAGGTGACTTGTGCCCCCTTGTACACTCTCCGTAGCTCCTGCCCGTGATTGGGCTTGGCTACGGGTGTACACCATGGTGGTGTTTTCCTACAAGATGCATAGATTTTTATTTCTTTTTATGATTTTTATGCTACACTAAACAGAAAATATCACACACACAAAGCAATGATTATCTCATTTAAAGATTAAAGGTGTGCCCTAAACCTGGTTTAGTGTGTTTTGATTTTTGTTTTGAAAGCTTTTGTAAAGAATATTTAAATGCAATATGATGGCTCTTATGACTCCCAAAAATGGTCGCCCCTTCGATATACCATTGCTAGGCTGATATACCAACCTCTCTATATACCCACCCTTACGTGAGGGAAACTATTGGTACGTGAGAGCAGATGGTACGTGGAACGTAGGCGGTACGAAAGGGGAATCACCCTATTTTTGACACCTACCATAGAAGACTTATCCTCATGCACTGGGAATCACCCCAACTACACTTGGTCAGCTTTCATCAGGATTTACGTCTAGCAATAGTAGCGATCGGGGTTATGGATGCAAAAATTCAAGCCAAGGTGGTGATGAAATCCACCGTTGGTCTTGATCAAGGGTTGGGGTTTTACGACCAGCTCCTTGGTGTTTAAATTACCACGTGATGTGTGGGGTTCTTTTTATTTTGCATAAAAGAAAGTAAACATGCAGTAAAACTTTCCCTAAGCAAGCAAATAACCAGAAAATAGAAAACAGAAAACAGAAAATGACAGAAAGAGTTTAGGACCTCTACCTCTTCTCTGCCCAAATCTGCTGGTTCTAAGTTTCTATCCTAAAACTACACAGAGAGCTATTCATCCCTAGGTGGGATGAATAATAGAACTATATTCATCATAGGGTGGGGCGAATGCCCATTCATCCCTAGGTAAGACGAATTCAGCTCTATATTCGCCACAGTGGAACGAACAGCAGTCCAACATTTGAAAACTTGGTACCTACAAGCAAAAACAATCAAGTTTTGATCAGATTTATGATCTAAAAATAGAGGACAAGGTCCCACCATGATCACCACTGAAAGCATGAGGATACAGAAACAAAAAGGAAAATCCAAGATGCGATGTAAACGAAACAAAAGATAACGCTAAATCCTATGAATTGAAAGTGCATGAAAGGAAAGAAGCATAAACGAATCGAAACCAAATAGAAAGCCAATATGGAAGACAACCCTTTTTATTAATAAGCTTTAGAACTCAGTTACAATTCGCCTCCTCCATTTTTAGGGGCTAGGAGCGTTAAATGTGTTCTTGTCACATCAATGGATGCTATTCCTTCTTTCGCGTGCCCACATGTAAAGTGGGCGGACCAAACATCACCGCCACTTGCATTGATGAGTCTTGAATCCTTGATGCTCCTCTAATGTTGAGACCCTACATTCAAGGAAATAGAAAATAGTCAGTAGCACCTGTAGATAAAATGAAACATGCAATCCCCAAGCCTTCAATTAGTACATGCAAAATATAAATAAAATGATAACTAAAATAGATCCAAATGAACTAAAAACTTGATAAGGGCATAAAAACATCACCGAGAAGGCACTACAAATGGAACAATCAAAAAATTCACCACATATTCGTATTCGCTCCGAGGGGGACGAATAGACCTACAACAAAATGTCAGATAGCACTGTCCCAAATGTCACATCCGGGAAGCTCCAAATCACCTACAAAGTTGGGGGTTAGCTAAAATGGGGTATTTTGGGAAGACCCAGAAGGTCATATTTTCCCAATTTGGCCTCTATCACCAAGAATTTGATGATGCTACCTGCATGTTAGTAAAGGCGAGAAATGATAAAAACATGATAAAAAATGCTCAAAACGATGTGAAATTTGAATGACAACCTATCTAAGTAGCATAGAATCAGATGCAAAAATAATAGAAAGGAAATCTGCTATAGATTTCTAATCACTCCGGGGTGGGGCGATTAGGACTGCAGTAGTGGGGGGCGCCCGGGGGCAGGACGCCCATCGTTTGGGGCCCGATTTTGGCACCAATCCACTTGGGATGGGTCCAAAACCTCTTGTGGGGTGTTGTCAGAAAATTTGGTAGGATGTTGTGGCCAAATGTCAGGTTTTGGTTCCGGATTTGCGCTTCCAATAACCACCCTATGACCTCCCTTCCAAAAGAGATCAAGGATGTGAAAGGCACAAATCAAAAGGTGTGAGGATGTAAAATGGTAGCACTTCATTGCTCAAAATTCTCCTTCTCTATCTCTTTTTGGGGTGAGAAGACTCACCATTTTATAGACCTGATGGTCTCTTTGGATGAGCATGCAGAGGCGCCACTTGGCAATCATGCCTTCCAAGGGGGAGAAGATTCCTCCCTGATTAGGGGCTCCATGACTGCCCCTGTAACTGCCTCTAATGCTCAAAAATGCTCACTCACACTCCCATGCAATGAAGGAAGAGTTAAGTGGTGGATCTGAGCTGCCATTTGTCAAGATTTGACTTTTTGCCCGTCAAACCTGCTATTCGCCCCACCCTGGAGCGAATACTGCTAATCGTCCCTGGGTGGGGCGAGTACCAATTTGTAATCATCCCTGGGTGGAACGAATAAGGAGTAGAGTGCCTGAAGGTGCCAAATTGACCTCTGACCTTCCAAAACTATTGTGAGAGTGGTTAGGACCATTGTTTAACCTCTGGGGGCTGCCCTGGGGCTGTGTGTGTCAATGCGATCAGTGTTTGCAGTCACATAATCGGATTGGTGTTGTTTTGGTGTCTACATAGGTGTGTTCTAGGTAATTTGGGTTGCATAGGCATTTGGTAGAGGAGGGGCATTTTCCCTAATCAAATGAGAATATCTTCTCCTTTGGATGCCTCTTTAAAATCTATAGTTGACATTTGATGGTTATAATTACAAAAAATTTAAGATAAGTTAGATTGTAAATGTTTGATTTAATACTATATACCCATTATTCATTTGATTTTATGTTTTATGAGATTAGATTCAAGACTCTTAAAGAATATAGCATTGAATTCATGTATATTTTCCTAAGAACGTCTTTATAGTATTCTTAGTTGAAATAAAAAACATTTCCCATACTAATATATATATGCATAAATGGTTGTATTATTGATGCCTAATTTATCACTAAATTATAATATAAAGCAACGTTATCATGAAGAGAGTAGACTAGAAAATGTATTGATATTTATTCCTCTTAGATATAGTGTATTGAATTGAGGATTGATAATTTATTTAGATGATCCAATGTCATATTGTTTCCATTAAAAGGTAGGTATTGCTTTCATATCTACTTGGGGAATAGTAGAATAAGACATCAAATATAGTGGTATTTGGTATGTCCAATTTGGAAGTGGGTTTTGTGGCCTAGGAGGTGCTCCTAGAATGTTTTGTTGAGGTGGAGGTTGACCATATTATTGTTGAGGGGATGGATACTTTACATAGCCATGAGGTGTGTAAAAATGATATGGAGGATACAAATATGGAGGATAATAAGGTGAAGGGAATTTAGGTGGTGGATTCTAGTAAACTCATGATGCAATATTGACCACAACACCTTTTCAAGAAGACTCAAATTAAAACTAATATTCCTTTTAAAATTAGTAATCTAGAAATTAACAATTGTTCATTATATGATGCTCTTCAAAAATTTTGGTTGATCAAACCAATAATCATACAATATAATGGTTAATCATTCAATCCAAAAAACTATACAATAGCTTGATAACTATATAATCTAGGAAACCATAAAATTTGAGCAACCATATAATCTAGGCAACCATATAATAGAACAATTCAATCATTTACTTGTATGATAACTTCTTAATTTTTGTAGTTTTAATCATAAGATTGTATGATTCCAACCCTAACCATAATTATACAGCTTCTCTTTTGTGTAATTGAACGATTTCACTTTTGTATGATATATTTTGTTGCACTCCAATTTATTTATTTTTACCTTTATGTTGTTCTTGCAACATGTGATGATAATTTTGGAATCAGGTCTTGAGTTTACCAAGGCATTGGTCATAGCTAAATTCTTCTTCCATTTCACATTCCCAAACTCTACTATTCTCAACCTTCCTTCTAGTTCAATACAAAGGTTAATTAGAAATTGCACATAATAATTGTTCTTCATTTGAAGCCACCACTTCTCCTCATATGGCTTAGTAATTCTTAACTTGAGTAACCATACTCTATTTTCAAGATAATAGGACCATCCTCTTCAGTATCTCTTCAACAATCTTGTCTTCCCTTTAATTCAATATTAGGTAGCCTTGTCTTCAACTGAATTGTGCTTCAGATTAACTCCCCTTATCCCAGGCTCCAAAGATTTAGAATTTTATCTATTTACTAGACACACAAGAAACAACACACAATCTACCAAATGGAATACAATGAATTCAACGATAATTAGGACACACATTAAATTACAAAATATTATTTATTATTTCTTCGAGAATACAAGGCTAATATTTTAGACTCCTTTTACTTCTTCCTCTCCACCAAAGGCTCTTATAAGATAAAACATGAAATTTACAATTTTTTAAAGTAGTTATATAATTTTCAAACTATTGGCTTTCCACCTTCACAATAGTTCAAGTTTTAGATATTTGTTGTAAGGATGCTCCCATATCATAGATCTGATATATTGAATATGGATGATATATCAAGTCCTTCAAGTAGTTATATTTTGCAAGCATTGGTAGTAAAATTCCTCAAGACTTTAGGGGTTCTAATATTCTTCCAATTTAACTTATTGTAAGTGTAGACACCAAAACAGCACCAATCCGATTATGTGACGACAAGCGCTGATCGCATTGACACACACAACCCCTAGGGCAGCCCCCAGAGGTTAAACAATGGTCCTAACCACTCCCAAAAGTAGTTTTGGAGGTCAGAGGTCAATTTGGCACCTTTTTGGCACCTTGCTCTCTGCTCGTCCCACCCAGGGACGAATACAAACTGGCATTCGTCCCACCCAGGGACGAATATCAGCATTCGCCCCGGGGTGAGGCGAATAGCAAGTTTGACTGGCAAAAAGTCAAACCTCGACAAGTCCGCCAGTTAACTGAAGCTTCAGGCCATGCAATTGTGAGGAATGGCTTCAAATCAAGAAGAGAGACTTCAGTCATGCATGTCTTTATTTTAGAGACCTCATGCAAGGAGATTCTAAATCGGGGAATTATCTTTTCTCTCAAAATAGGACAAACAACTCAAGTGGCGCCCTCGCATGCGCAATTCAAACAGAGAGACCCTAGGTCTATAAATTGGTGAGTTTTCTCACCCAAAAGATATACAGAGAAGGAGCATTTGAGCAATGAAGTGCTGCCAATTTACATACCTACTTGCGATTTGTGCCTTTCACATCCTTAATCTCTCATTCGAAAGGGAGGTTATTGGGTGATTATTGGAAGCACGAATCCGGACCCAAAACCCAATATTTGGCCACAATATTCCACAAAATTTGTCGAAAACACCCCATAAGAAGTTTTGGACCCATCCCAAGTGGATTGGTGCCAAAACAGAGTCCCAAACGGTGGGCGTTCTGCCCCGGGCGCCCCCAAGTTGTCACAGCCCTAATCGCCCCACCCCAGAATGATTAGAAATATGTGATATATTTCTCTAATTTTTCTTTTGCATATTATTCTAGGTCTGTTAAATAGGCTGTAGTTTAAATTTCACTTCATTCTGAGCAATTTTGACCAGGTTTTTATCATTTCCCGCCTTTACTAACTTGCAGATGGCACCAGAAAAATCTGGGTGATAGAGGCCAAATTGGAGAAATCTGACCTTCTGGGTCTTCCCAAAACACCCCCAATTAGCTAACCCCAACTTTGCAGGTCATTTGGAGCTTTCTGGATAGGACATTGAAGAGGGTGCTTTCTGACAAGTTATTGTAGGTCTATTCGTCCCACCCTGGAGCGAATACAAATATGTGAGGAATTTCTAGACTGTTCCTTTTGCAATGGCCTCCTGGTAACATATTTATGCTTTTGTTAAATTTTTAGGTCGATCCGAGGTCATTTGGTTATCGTTTTAATATTTTCATGCATACACTAACAGTAGGCCTTGGGAAATACATGTTTTATTCTGTCTGCAGGTGCTACTAATATTTTCTGTTTCTTTGAACGTAGGTTTCTGACATCAGAGGAGCAAGAAGGAGTCAAAAATCATATACACAAGTGGCGGTGATGTTTTGGTCCGCCCATCTTACATGTGGGCACGCGGAAGAAGGATTGCTATCCATGGATGTGATGAGAAACATATTTGACGCTCCTATCCCCTAAAAAAGGAAGGAGACGTATTGTAACATGACTTTGAAAGCATATCAATAAAGAAGGCTATATTTCATACTACTTTTATCTTGTGTCAATTCGTCTATGTTCTTTCAATATATAGGCTTTTAGCGTTAAGTTTGGTTTTACACGCATCGTGCTTGGCATATTCCTTTTTGTTTCCGTATCCTCGTGCTTTCAGTGGCGATCACGGTGGGACCTCTGTCCCTTGATTTTTAAGATTAAATTTTTGATTAAATTTGCTTGTTTTTTGCTTACAGGTACCAAGTTTTCAAACGCTGGACTATTTCAGAGCAGAAATTCAGAGACATCCGATTTGGGCAGAGAAGAGGTAGAGGTCTTAAACACCTTCTATCAAAATTTTGTTGTTTGTTCTCTGGTTATTTTCTTGCATAGGAGAGTTTGAATGCTTGTTTGCTTCATTTATGCAACTTAAAAAGAACCCCACACACCACGTGGTAATTTGAAACAACAAGGAGTTGGTCGTAAAACCCCAACCCTTGAGCAAGACCAACGGTGGATTTCATCACCACCTTGGCTTGAGATACTGCATACATAACCCCGATCGTGACTATTGCTAGACGTAAATCCTGATGAAAGCTGACCAAGTGTAGCTGGGGTGATTCCCAGTGCATGAGGATAAGTCTTCTATGGTAGGTGTCATAAACAGAGCGATTCCCCTTCCGTACCGCCTATGTTCCACGTACCATCTGCTCTCACGTACCAATAGTTTCCCTCACGTAAGGGCGGGTATATAGAGAGGTTGGTATATCGGCCTGGCAAAGGTATATCGAAGGGGCGACCATTTTTTGGGAGTCATAAGAGCCATCATATTGCATTTAAACGTTCTTTCCACAAGCTTTCAAACAAACATCAAAACACACCAAATCAGATTCTAGGGCACACTTTTAATATTTAAACGAGATAACCATTGCGTTGATTGTGTGTTTCCTTTCTGTTTAAGTGTAGCATAAAAAATCCTAAAAGAGATAAAAATCTACTCATCTTTAGGAGCACATCACCATGGTGTACACTCGTAGCCGAGCCCAATCACGGGCAAGCACTGCAGAAAGTGTGCAAAGGGGGACAAGTCACCTCCGATATAGTCCTGAGGACTTAGCCATCCCGCCTTGGTGGCAAGGCACCCAAGATAGTCCACATCATGCCATAACAGAATAGGACTATAGAGGCACCTCTTGGAGAGGCACCCCCACTCAGCATAGGTCCTTTCAAGAGGAGAACCTACACGTAGCACTCAACATAGACAGGAGACCTCCCTTAGAAGCTCGTTATGGGTGGCCTAGTGATGAAGTGCTAGAGCAACAGAGGGTCCAGAAGGAGGGGCCACAGGATTTCGTCATCCCTCCTCTACCCCGCATTACTATTAGAAACACTAGACAATATCCAGAGTATCAAGCTCTCCAGACAGGGCAAGACAATTCTGCCCGCACCTTTTATGCATATGAAAGAGAGGGCGAGGAAGACCACTATGTTCCTCAAGAGCAGTACACAGCATGGGAACGATGCACCTCCGCACCCGCTATGTATCAGGATCACCCATTGAGGCCGGAGCCTCAGGTAAATGCCGCTAACCTCGATAGAGGGAAGCAACCCATAGGGGTCTCGGATCACCACGACCGAGATAGACATGTAGGAGAGGCATCTAGGCTTCCTAAAAATGAGACGATGGAACAAAGTGACTTGGCATTTGCCAAACATGCCACCCGCCAAGCGCAGATTACGTAGCTCAGGCAAGATCAACAATAGTTAGAACATCTGTGTCACCTTAACAAAGAGCGCATTCAGCGTCAGACAACCGAATTGCTCCTGAACAATGTGCCTGAGAAGGTCCCAACTCCTCGTGCACATAAAGTAGAAGTGTATGAGAGGCATAACCCTTTGGTGCGAGACAGGTCTCCGCGACCTCGTCAAGTACTGCCTCCAAGACCTCCTAGACCTGAGCGGGAGGCCACTCCCAGAAACAATGATGGGCACCCTCCGTGGGCACCCACCTATGCTTATAGGTCTCGGCCAGGCACTCCTCAAGAAGCCTATGAGGAGTATGAACAAGAAGAAGAGCGGGCTGAAATGCCCTACCAAGGCAGAGGGGTTGCTACCCAGCCACCCCTCCATAGGCCTCAAGTTCCCCGCAACCCACAATGGGAGCAAACTAAGGAGGAAGAAATCAAATCCTTCGATGCATATAAAGCGCTGCTAGAGTGCTTAGAATCTATGGAGATCAAGACTTCTAGGCACCAAAAGCCCACTTTACGCCAACTCCATAGTCATCCTGTGCATCCGTCAGTGTCGACACCTCCATACCCTGAACACTTTAAACTACCCTAGTTGGCACTCTTTAGAGGGGAGGAGGATGCCCAAGAGCATGTGACTAGATTCCTGAGCCAGTGCTTTGGCATTCAGGACAATGATGCTTTGTTACTAAGAACATTTATAACCACATTCGTAGGCCCTACCTCGGATTGGTTCACTCAGTTGCCAAAACATAGCATCAGTAACTTGGATCAGCTAGTGGACGCGTTCCTCGAATGCTTCACCTTCAACACCAAGAAAAAGGTATCATTAAGTGACCTAGCTAGCCTCAGGAAGTATGAGGAAGAGACCATGGTGGCATATGGGAATCGATGGAGGACGCTGCTTTCAAAGCTGCCCTACCTCCCTCCCATGTCCGACCTGACTCAGATGTTCTCAAAGAGCTGTTTGAGATCGATCTCCATGCTATTGTAGCTGCAGCAATATGCCACTTTAGAGGAAGCTCTGGCGCAAGCCAGAATCATTGAGGAGATCAAGATACAGGATGGCGAGATCGCCAAACCTAAGAAGAAAGAATGGACCAAGAACACTAAAATAGGGACCATGCAACAGAAACCCGCTACGGTCAATCAAGTTGCTATCAATGTCCCTAAGCCTGCACAAGCAACACAACCTCAAAAGGCTAACTATCAGGCGGTGCCTCCTAACAATTATGATAGAGAAAACCAGAGGCAGGAACAAAATCAGCAGCGTCACCCTAGGCGACAATTTACACCTTACATAGAGTCCAGAGACTCCTTGTTTGACCGCTTGTCAATGGCGAACTTGATCAACTTGCCAGAGATTCAAACTATAGACCCCAATGCACCGAAGCCTAAGGGGTACCGAGAGGACTTGTACTATAGGTTCCATAGACGGAAGGGACATGACCTTAATGCATGTTGGAAATTCAAAGGTTTGGTACAAGACCTAATCGACAATAAGACATTGGCGGTGGACAACCCCGTAGCGCCAAACAACCAACATATGGGAGTCTTCAGAGACCCCTTGCCTGCCCATGATGCATAGGCAAACCCCTTCAAGTCAATGAGGTGCAACAGAATTGCCCCATGCAGGGGTATGTAGGGATGATAAGCATAGTGACTAGGAACAAGAGGTATCAAGGAGCTGCCCCTGTGGCGGCCACTGGAGAAGTTCCATCGACGTCACAACCTCAACAACACCCTACGCAACTTCCCCCACCTAGACCAGTGGCCACGATTCGGACTAGACTTACCCAAAGTCTAAGGACCACGTCGGCTAGGCTCTCCATATACGAGCTCATTCAACAATCAGCGCCCCATCGGGAGGCTCTAATGGAGATTTTAAAAGCCATCGAGCTGTAGCCCCATGAAGCAAACTCTTTCAACAACTTCGTGGGACATGTAAAACAATGTACAGAACCAGTCATCACCTTTAGAGAAGATGAATTGAAATCAATGATTGGTGATGTGGCAGATCCACCCTGCACGTTATTGCATGGGTCAACGGGATTCCGTATAAGAGGGTGTTGGTGGACACTGGCTCGTCCAGTAATATCATCACAACCACAACATTGAAACATCTAAAGTTGTCGACATCTCACATCGTGGCCTCCACTTATACACTATGAGCATTCAATGATGCAATATGCTCGACGGTTGGCACAATTGTCCTACCTATCCAAGTGGGACAAAAGACTATTCATACATTGTGCCACATCTTGGAAGGTGAGATGGCTTATAATATCTTACTAGGCCGGCCTTGGATCAGGGACATGAAGTGTGTCCCTTCAATAGCTCATCAGTGCCTAAAGTATACATTTGAAGGACAGGTGCATGTAGTCCCGATAGACTTAGAGCCCTTCAAGTACTGCAATACGGTGCAATTCATGCCGCAATCGACCCTTCCATCAACACATTTGGATTTTTAGTTGAATCCATCTAACCAGGGTCCGATTCCGTAGGCATCCCCATTGCCGAGTCCATCGAATCCCCAGTAGGGTCCATCTTCCTCATCTGGTCCTTCAACAATGATGCCACCTACGGTGGCCACACCAAAGGACAAGGGAAAGAAACCCCTAGAAGAGGAACCACCCCTAGTCTCAACCATCTCTACCGAAGAGATGCCTAGCAGAATGGAAGTCGAGATGCCTAGTTCACCCCACATGGAGTGGACTCAGGAAGGACTCCCATTCGCTCCCCCTCAACCGCCAACGGTCACCGTTGAGATGGCCAACACGGGCCTGGGGGAGTATCTAGTGAGGAACATTGTAGCAACACCCACACTTGAGTCCATGCAGGACATGGGGAGGCCTCGACTCCCCATCGGCTCTGTGGTTCCTCTAGGCTACCCACCCAATCAGACAAACTTTGTTTATGGGGGCCTGGATAATGGCGTTGAAACTTGTATGCAAGAAGACGAAGATGAAGAGCCCTTTGCAGAGGATGTCAACTATTTGTCCAACCCAGACTTCGCATTGAGATATCTTGGCCAATGCAATTGGCATGGATATGGGTTGGGTAGGTATGAGCAAGGAGTGCGTGTTCTTTGCCAACCGAGATATCAAATGTCGTATGACAAGTCAGGAGTAGGGTTCAACCACCCCTTGCCCCTAGACATCTTGGTAGAGAACATGCAAGGCCTAGGGATAGGCAACAAGGATGGGTTGGCATTAGATCCATATGCCAATCCTAACACAACATATACATTGGGAGATTATCTCCCATTGCTAACAACCAACCTTGTTGACCATAACAACCCTTTCCCTTCGGCCGAACAGGGAGAAAATTCGAGGACTCACCTACAAGAGGGATATGGACAAGACCAAGAAGGGTCTTCAGAAGATGAGTCGGAATACGAGGTAGCACCTTGGGATCCTTTCGAGTCTGATAGCAATCATTCACAAGTACATCCCATGGATGATTATCAGGAGAGCTTCCTGACAATGTTCCCTTTGGATGCTCCAATTGAGCATATGCCACCTCAAGAGAATCAGGTCCCCCATAGAGAGGAACAACCTCGATGGGACCACATTAATTTGCTCGAGCAAGATGAGCCTCATATGTCGCAAACAGCTGTTGGAGCCAACGAAGGCCTTTGGATCTCTGACAGTGATTACGAAGATGAAACTGAGATGGCTTATCTCAATCATATGCGACAACAACAATATCCCTTGGACATAGATGACATGTTTGAACAGTTACACATAGGGCCAAGGCATAGGTGGCACCTCAACCCGGCGTAGTTATAGCAATTACTGCACCCGCCACTCTAGGTACACAGAGAGCATCTTCCGCCTGGAGACCCTATAAAACCATCAGTGCCTAGGGTGGACCCTATCTTCGTATCCATGCATAGGGCTGATCCATTTGTGCCAGTACCCACAGAGCCAGATCCGGAGCACAAAGATCATCTAGGATGTCCGAGCAGTCATACCCATGGTAATGGAGACCACAATCATTTCATCAACATGATCTCCATTGATCTAACCACCCCCATCCATGATCCAACCGACCCAACATGGTCATTGCATCTAGACCTAGATGCTATAGACTAGGATCACGCTGACACACCGCCATCCCCATCAGAGTACTGGCCTTGTGGTGGGATGTTCCATTTCACCCCAAGACAGACTCAGGATGTCTTCCATGCTGAAGAGGAACCTGATGTTCTGAACGATGATCTCAATTCAGAAAATGATATCCACTTGATCCCAACTCCACACCAGTTGGAGGACGGGTCCCACATGTCGGTCGAGGAGACGACTGACGTAGACATCGGCTCAGATCCAGTGAATTTGCAAATCATCAAGTTGGGGGTAAGTCTATCCCCCAAAGAGCAAGCCGACTACATTGCCCTTCTCAAAGAGAAGAAGGAGGTTTTTGCATGGTCATACAAAGACATGTCGGGGCTAGACCCGTAGCTAGTCATGCATAATCTAACGCTTGATCCGAAAGTCAAGCCAGTAAAGCAAAAACTACGTAAGATGCACCCAACAGTGGCCTTAATGGTCAAATATGAGCTACAAAAGTTGTTGGATGCATAGTTTGTCATCTGCATGGATTACCCGCCATGGTTGTCTAACATGGTTCCCATCAAAAATCTTGATGGGAGGATTCGCATATGCACCGATTTTTGAGATCTAAACAAAGCGAGTCCTAAGGATGATTTTCCCTTGCCGAGCATCGACGCATTGGTAGATGCTACAGTGGGCCATGAAATGCTTTCCCTCATGGATGGTTTCTCGGGATACAATCAAATTCGTATCAATCCTGAGGACCAACTAAAAATGGCGTTCACAATGCCTTGGGGGACATTTTGTTATAAGGTCATGCCTTTTGGCCTTAAAAATGCTGGCGCCACCTACCAACGTGCCATGACGTACATCTTCCATGATTACATGCACAAAACTTTGGAAGATTACATGGATGATTTGTTGGCCAAATCTCTTTTGCGCCCAGATCATCTCGATGACTTAAGCAAGATCCTCGATCGCCTCATGGAACATAAAGTCAGACTAAACCCCAAGAAGTGCGTCTTTGGCATCACATCTGGAAAGCTCTTGGGTTACATAGTCTCTAAACGAGGAATCGAGGTAGACCCACACAAAGTCAAGGCAATCCTTGAAATGCTTCCTCCAACTACCATCAAGCAGCTCAGAAGTCTACAGGGAAAGGTCGCGTCAATCAAGCGCTTCATAGCGCAGCTATCTGACAAGTGCCGACCCATGAATAAATTATTGCACAAGGGGGTAACATTTCACTGGGATGACGAGTGCCAATCAGCCTTTGATGACATTAAACAATACTTGGCTTCACCGCGTATTGGCACCACCTAGACCAGGAGTGTCATTCTACTTATACATCTCAGCTACCGAGGTGGCACTGGGCGCCATGCTGTCCCAGAAAAATGAACTACACAAAGAACAGGCTACTTACTATCTTAGCCGCACCATGGTCAGTTATGAACTTAACTATGCATACGTTGAGAAGCTCTGCTTGGCAGTGGTGTTTGCTACCAAAAAGCTATGCCACTACATGCTCAACAATACGACGTATGTTGTGTCTAAGGAGAATCCATTGCGATACATGATGAGTCATACTTATCATAGTAGCCGCACGATGAAATGGATCATGTTGTTGATGGAGTTTGACATAGAATTCATTGGACAGAAATCCATAAAAGGTCAAGTCATCGCCGATCAACTGGCAGAGGCTCCTCTTGAAGACGATCAGCCTCTGACCGTAGAACTACCTGATGATGGGGTTTTTCATGTTTCAGAATCGCCAGATTCTGATGAGCCTGAGTCACAGGCTGACATGACCTTATTCTTTGATGGTTCTAAATGTGAGCAAGGAGGTGGCACGGGAATTGTATTCTTCACTCCACAAGGGGCTCCAATGCCTCTGTCATTTAAATTAAACTTCCTCGTGCACCAACAACAATGCAGAATACGAAGCCTTGCTCATAGGTCTTCAGACAACAATCACCATGAACATTAAACGTTTAAACATCTTTGGTGATTCGTTGTTAATTGTCAATCAAGTCAAGGGGATATTCCAATGTAAATGTCCAGTTCTGTAGGCCTACAAAGCCCTTGTGGACAAATTCCTGGCACAACTTGAATGGTATGACATCGAGGCACTCCCTCGATCATCGAATCATTTTGTGGATACTATGGCCTCCTTGGGGTCACTAATCCCGCAAGACCCTTTCGGTGAGATGACAACCATTCAGGTCAAAACATTATCGCAATCCATGATGGAGCATGCAAGCTCGACCTAACGCCAAGAATCCACCTGATCCAGATTGAACCATCTCAAGATAGGTTCTCTCGAATCCATGATTGTCTGACTCGAGCCAACTGGGGGTCCTTGTTCTCCCCGACCCCTCTTAATAGCAACACAACGCTATTTTTACAAGTTCTTTCCCGCTCAGCTTTTGCTAGGGATGGACTTCAAGAGGGATTGGCCGTTCATACCATCGAGGTTTCTGATCAGCAGGATTGGTACACACCCATAAGGGATTACCTCAAGCTAGGTAACCTCCCACTTGGATTGACACAAGCCATGAAAAGATCATTTAAATAGAAAGTGGCAAAACATGTCTTGTTAGGAGACATTTTGTATCATCGAAGCTATGAAGGAATCCTCCTCCATTGCTTGGACCAGCAAGAGTCCGCTTGGGCGATCACCCAAGCACACGATGGTACATGTGGTGGCCACTTCAACGGTATGGCCATCGCAAAGCGCATTCTTTGCATGGGCTATTATTGGCCATATTTAGAGCGAGATTGTTGCGCATATGTAAAGAAGTGCGTGAAGTGTCAACACCATGCTAATTTGACACACGTACCTTCTCAGGCCTTGCAACCGATCCAATCGGCTTGGCATTTTTTCAGTGGGGCTTCGATCTAATCGAAAAGATCTCCCCTGCATCATCAGGTCATCACACGTTCATCATAACGGCCATAGAGTACTTCACCAAGTGGGTGGAAGCAATTCCGCTAACCTCTACGACTGGAACCCGCATTGCGGAGTTTATTTTGCATAACATCATATGTCATTTTGGTATTCCATCCAAGATCCTATCGGATAATGGGATGTCATTCAAGAATAAATATGTGCATGCTTTGACCACAAAGTACAAAATTCAGCATAGTTTTTCAACACCCTATTATCCATAGGCAAATGGGCAAGCAGAGGCGTCAAACAAAATGCTAGTCGCCATCCTCAAAAAGACCATCATAGATAGTCATAAGGATTGGCACATTCAAATCCCGCTTGCCCTATGGGCTTATCGCACTAGCATTCGGACGCCCACTGGGGCAACTCCATTTTCACTGGTGTATGGCTCCGAGGCAGTCATGCCTCTTGAGTTGGAAATCCCTTCCCTACGCATTTCAATGCAAGAGTTCATCGATGATGACACTACGTGGTAGGCCCGGTTAGACCAACTGACGTTGCTCGATGAACGATGCGTCAATGCTCTCGAGCATTTGCGTATCTATCAAGAGTGACTTAAGAAAGCATACAACATGAAGGTCCACCTAAGGGAATTTCAGGTTGGTGACTTGGTCTTAAAAGAGAACCAACAGAATTCTAATTTGTCATCCCATCTAAGGGACAAGTTCATGGTAAACTGGTTAGGTCCTTATGTGATTGATAGTAGAATAGGACCTGGAACATACCGGCTCGCCTCTCTTGAAGGAATCAAGGAGCTAGAACCCTTGAACATCAGTCATTTGAGGCCATTCCACATCTAGAGAGCCATAGTCCAACCAAAAGCTCCAAGGATTCTCACAATCGCTTGGTCAACCCAAAATGCTCCAAAGGTATCCATAAACCCTTTGGTCAAACCAAAAGCTCCAAGGATTCCCACAATCACTTGGTCAACCCCAAAAATGCTCCAAAGGTATCCATAAACCCTTTGGTCAAAACCAAAAGCTCCAAGAGTTACCATAACCGCTTGGTCAAAATAAATATTCAAAAACAAACAAAAACAATAAAATCATCAAAAATAACAAAAAAAATTGCATTTCAATTCCATGCATACTCGTAAAAATCAAAATACAAAAATATAGGTTGCATTAGGCATCACATCCATACATTGCATATTTACTAGGTCATACAAGTCAAAAGCACCATAGACTGTCATTACTTGGCAATTCCATCATTTTCCACATCAAATCCATTTTATAAACGCATACATCTAGAATAACACCATCGCCATTTTTAGCATAGTCAGTTGTCTCCTAATGTATATAGGGTTTTCGTCATTCAGCTGTCTTTAAATTGCTAGCCAAAAACTGTACAAAGTTAAACAGATTTTACAAGGGAAAGTTTTACTTGGATCACGCCTCATTACGTAACATCCCTACACAAGTTAAAACACATAAAATAATTCCTAAGTTGTGTGAATGCAAGAGAAACCTACAAAGTAGTCTAGGGTACCATAGGTGAAAGATTAGCCTGTTCATCCCCATGTGCGAATGGTTCAAGAGTGCTGAGAATTGACAAAAGGACGAGCTCTTCCCCATCAATTCCCCCTAATAAATAGTGGTTTTCACCACTACCAAATCCCAATCACCGTTGGTCCCCAAAGTTGTAAGGATTCGTACTACACGTCCCTGCCAAGGATGGGTAGTCATCCCCAAGACCTCAAAGGATCGATGCCATTCAAAAACAAAATTCCAACAAACCATCATCACAACCATCTCCACTCACCTTTGGTCTCAAAGTTGTAAGGATTCATACTACACGTCCCTGAACAGGATGGGTAGTCATCCCCAAGGCCTAAAAGATCAATGCCCTTACTTCATAATCTCCATCATCCCCTTTGGTTCCCAAAGTCGTAAGGATTCGTACTACACGTCCCTGAACAGGATGGGTAGTCATCCCCAAGGCCAACAGGATCAAGGCCATTCATAAGCCACAAACTTACAAGCTCAACATTACAAAGCTCAAAATACAAAATCAAATAACAGTGGTTATCACCACTATTCAAAATCCTTGCTCAAAAAGAAAAACAAAAAGAGAAAAATAAATAGTGATTTTCATCACTATGTAGACGAGCAAGTATCCTAAACCATTGAGCAAACACACAACCTGAACTTGAATCCCTGGAATTTTCAGCATTTGAAAACCATCTAGGTGATCCTCATTACGGGTTTGGTGGACAACCTACCTGGCAATGGCGGTATCCTAACCGCATGATGATATGTCTGTCACATTAGCTTTGCGTGTGCGCAGACCAATGTTTGCATGTGGATGAGCTAGCTTATGGTACCTTAGATTGTCTCATGGATTAATCTTACTAAATACAACAACGGAGTTAGTGGAGCTAATTAGGTGATCCTCAGTACAGGTTTGGTTGATAGCCTATTTGGCACTGGCGGTATCCTGACAAATACCACATAAACGAACTCAATTGCACACACAGGGATGTGAAATAACTTGGTTAAATTCAAGTCGGATTTATACCTTGTTCAAAAGTCTTGCGAGATAAATGTACAGTCTTGGCTAGTTAGTTAAAATATCTGAATCTCAGAAAAGCTTAACTACATTTTAAAACAACTGGTACATTTCATTCCGTACATCACCATCAAAAAATATGCAAAATACAAAAACAAAGTTTTCACATGCAAAGTCATTCCACAAAGTCATCCCATAAGTACAACAAGCCAATCAATCTTGTACAGTCTATGGTGCCATCGACAAGTTATCAACAACTCATTTCATTCATTCCATATGCATACATCATATAAATTAGAAACATCGCATTCATAATAGCATATGCATACATCAATGTAAATACATGTACATAAAAACAAACCATGAAAAGTGCATAAACACCAAAAAAGAGTCATCTGTATATATATCATCAAAAATGCCCGTAGGCTACAATGAACCGGTCCTCTGACCTCGCAACAAAAGCCAAAAGCTCAAAAACCCCCAAGCCTAGGGCATCGGCCACCATGATCACGCAAGATCGGTGCGACGGGAACTACCCCCCATGGTGTGGGTCCTATGGGACCCCTCAAGGTGGCTGTTGCTAGCCCCCGCATCATGCCTACTAGTGCCCCCCTCATCTAGCCGCCTACGACGAGATGATGTTGACTCGCTCGTATCGCTCTCTCTCATGCGATGCGAAGACCCCACCTCTAAACGTAGGGACCTACCCACTGAGGTGAATAATCTCTCCCTCCATATCCAACCGATACCGCAACGAGTCCATATCTCATTGACGATACATAGCCAAAGTATCATTGCACTATGCTAGCTCGCATCCATAGGAGATCCCTCTCCCACACAACATTCGGTATCCCCATCCCCGATGGTACAGCAGACATGCATTCTCCCACTCCGCTAGCTGAGTTCGTAGGAGATCCCTCTCCCACAACACATCCTCAAGCTCCTCATCCCGCCTCTAGAGTAGACCTCCAATCATGCTATCTCAAGGAATGCACTCTACCTCCACATCCTTCGAAACTCCTGAGGCATCAACATCCTGAAAGGAGGCTACTCTGGCTCCCACTACTCCGGGACGTCCTACATCTCTCGTTGATCTGGCACCCCAAACTCCCCTCCAACATCCTCAACCTCCACCAAGTCTGCATCATCCAGTGGAACTCCCCAGCCCTCTCCTGGTGCCTCTGCACCCTCATCCCCTCCCCTAGAGGTCCCTCACCTCGCCATCACCCAAAGTCCACCACTGCTCATACTTCGTGATAGTCCCGATGTCATCCACATCCGAGACGTCAATCATTGTATCGAATCCTCACCCAGTGGTGCAATGACTAGCCAAGCTAGAGTCCTCTCATCCCCATGTCGATAGACCATGGGCTCACTAGGCAACCCCTGGCGCACCCCAAACTATCGTGTAACCTAGCCATATGGGAAGAACTCCTGCTCAGTCCCATGATGCCCAATCAGCCATCGCCCCTCTGTACCCATCAGAGCCACTCTCCAGCCTCAGGCAAGGTGGACAGTCCCGATAGGGGCGCCAGAACACCTCCCCTAGAGCAAGCCGAGTGAAGGCATCGACATAGTGCCCTACGACACCTGCCCATCATCGACTCTAACCCTGCTCCTCCGACCTCCACCATAATGCCCCATAACCAATCTCTCGGTCTACCATCTCCACCCGAGTCATCCAGGGCAGCCCCACCGGCCTCTCCACTGCTATGTGCTGCCAAGCCCAACACTGCAACAAGTAGCTACAACTAATCCCCTTCACCTCCGACAATGGACCTCGTACAACTCATCATAGAGCTATGCCATAGAGTCTATCCCCATCTCATGATCATAGGAGCCTCCGTAGGACACTCCACCAACCGAAACACCACCTCTAGCAAGTTCCATGAGAACCTCACACCCGAAGAGTCAGGTAGCAACATGTTGGAAATGAGGCCCATAAGTAATGCGTGCCTCACTCCCAACACACCCCTCTCTAGCCACCATCGAACCAATATGCCACCAATTTGGCAGTCACCCTCTGCCTTCTCCACTGGGCTGTCCACCCCCATCTCCTCTCCATGCCCAAAATAGCGTATCAGCACTACTGTCCTCTGATCCCGTGACGTCGTCCGGATCGGTAGTCCATCTATTGGAATCCGAAGAATCCGATAGACATCCTCCAAGGTCACCATCATCTCCCCTATTGGGAGATGGAAGGTGTTGGTCCGGGGATCCCACAAGTTGATCAAGCCTGTAAGATAGGCCCGATCCCCGACCACCGGCTCCAGTGAGTCACCTGCTTGAGCCCAAGGGCGTCAAGCCAATCCTAGTCAGCCAAAGTCAGCGTCGCACGTGCTTCAGTGAAAATAGTAGGCACCCGATACCGGCTCTTCACAACCTGCAAAAGAAAACAAAATAAAAACATTAAAACAATGAAAAACTGTACAACAATAACATGAATATACAACAATGCATCAAAATGTACAACAATATCATTTTTCTATTTTAACTCTAATTCAAAAAAAAAACTAATTTGTCAATTCTAGGGTTTTTAACTCTAACTGATAAATTACAAACAAAAAAATTAAAACAACATAATTGTTTGTCAGTTCTAGGGTTTTTAACTCTAACTGATCAATTAAAAAAAAATTCACAAAATAATTTCTCAGACCTAGGGTTTTTAACTCTAAACTAGTAAATTAAAAACACAAAAACAAAAACAACAAATAACTAGGGTTAAAGCTACGTTTTTACGCTCAGTTTTACCCTACGTTTCTAACCTAAGTTTTGATCTTTGTTAAATTCGGGTTAAGCGAAGTTTTAAGTTATGTTCTAAACTAAGTTTTTTAAAGCTCAATTTTAAACTAAATTTTGATCTTTGTTTAACTAGGGTTAAACTAAGTTTTAAGCTACGTGTTAATAGACTAGGGTTTCATTTTTTAAAAAATTTGACAAACAAGAAAAACAAAAAGACAAAAAACAAATAACTTGCGGTTTTAACAACTGTAAAGTAAACAAACAATAAAGAGGAAAATCACTTACTGGTCTCGCTTCGGCTCCCGCTCGATCCGGTTCATGCACTCATGGTCGCAGAAAAATTTGGCAGTGCTTCGCTTCGCAGAATTGACCTCCTCCTCCTCAGAGCTCCAAATCGCCAAGAAAAACAAATGCAAATGAGCCCAAAACTTAGTTTTGGCCTTTAAATAGGCTTTTGAGCCTGTACTCGTTCCCCCTGGGATGAGCGCTCTGGTTAGCGCTCATCCCTCCCTGGGACGAATACTAAATAGGAATTCGTCCCACCCAGGGACGAATACAGAGCAAAAATTTCAAAAAAGCAAAAACTGCACAAAATGCACCAAAAACAAGCAATAAAAGTGTCCAATAAGAGTGCTTTTGCACTTGACATTTCGGGCATGCAAAATAGATGTCGGGGTCACAAATCCTCACTATCCTACTCCCTAAGAAGGCTACCATAGCCGGACCGCTCCATGGGAAGATGGATTTTCGAGAATTTCATCCCCAAACGACGTCACCAAAACGGGTCAAAACCCATCCAAAAATAGCAATAACATTGTCGAACGAAGGCGCTTTTGCGCTTGACATTCTTGGCATCCAAAATAGATGTTGGGGTTACAAATTGTTCCTATCCTACTCCCTAAGAAGGCTATCATAGCTGGACCGCTCCACGGGAGGACGAATTTTTGACAATTTTAGCTCCAAAATGCGTCACAAAAAGGGTTCACACCCACCAAAAATAGGTCAGAATGTTCAAAAATTGCTTTCGCATTCAACGGTAAACAACTGAAGGCACCCTTACCTAAGTCATCTTGGGTCAAGTGACTCATCGCTTTTCTCATGTCGGTCATTCCCTCATCGATTCGTCGCTTGAGGGGGTAGTCACACTTAGTCACCAATCAACAAAAACATACCCAATCAAGGAAATGACACGCATTCAAAGGATCATTGACAAAGACAATCATGCCCCTGCTTGGGGCAGCAAACAAGCAATAATCACAAGCTGATCAAACACTTGGCATTCATGAATCATGAACTCAAGGTTCCCACAGACAAAAGGTTGCGCCCTTTGCCTATTCATGACTGATCAATGTCCAAGCTCAAGTAACACCTCACCGAAAAAGGTTAACACTTGAATTAAGTTCCTTAGCTCGTCAGAAGCAAGGATTCAAGAATGCGTGCCCTTTCCATACTTGGGGCATCAAGAGTTGGTTAGGTTACTGAGAAACCCTAATCATTAGTGCTTTGGTTATCTATTTTTGCTCGACATTGTGCCTTGCACAATGCTTCCCAAAAAGGGGCATCTCGTAGACACCAAAACAACACCAATCCGATTATGTGACGACAAGCGCTGATCGCATTGACACACACAACCCCTAGGGCAGCCCCTAGAGGTTAAACAGTGGTCCTAACCACTCCCAAAAGCAGTTTTGGAGGTCAGAGGTCAATTTGGCACCTTTTTGGCACCTTGCTCTCTACTCGTCCCACCCAGGGACGAATACAAACTGGCATTCGTCCCACCCAGGGACGAATATCAGCATTCGCCCTAGGGTGAGGCGAATAGCAAGTTTGATTGGCAAAAAGTCAAACCTCGACAAGTCCGCCAGTTAACTGAAGCTTCAGGCCATGCAATTGCGAGGAATAGCTTCAAATCAAGGAGAGAGACTTCAGTCATGCATGTCTTTATTTTAGAGACCTCATGCAAGGAGATTCTAAATCAGGGAATTATCTTTTCTCTCAAAATAGGACAAACAACTCAAGTGGCGCCCTCGCATGCGCAATTCAAACAGAGAGACCCTAGGTCTATAAATTGGTGAGTTTTCTCACCCAAAAGATATACAGAGAAGGAGCATTTGAGCAACGAAGTGCTGCCAATTTACATACCTACTTGCGATTTGTGCCTTTCACATCCTTAATCTCTCATTCGAAAGGGAGGTTATTGGGTGATTATTGGAAGCACGAATCCGGACCCAAAACCCGATTTTTGGCCACAATATTCCACAAAATTTGTCGACAACACCCCATAAGAAGTTTTGGACCCATCCCAAGTGGATTGGTGCCGAAACAGAGTCCCAAACGGTGGGCGTTCTGCCCCCGGGTGCCCCCCAAGCTGTCACAGCCCTAATCGCCCCACCCCGAAATGATTAGAAATCTGTGATAGATTTCTCTGATTTTTCTTTTGCATCTTATTCTAGGTCTGTTAAATAGGCTGTAGTTTAAATTTCACTTCATTCTGAGCAATTTTGACCAGGTTTTTATCATTTCCCGCCTTTACTAACTTGCAGATGGCACCAAAAAAATCTGGGTGATAGAGGCCAAATTGGAGAAATCTGACCTTCTGGGTCTTCCCAAAACACCCCCAATTAGCTAACCCCAACTTTGCAGGTCATTTGGAGCTTTCTGGATAGGACATTGAAGAGGGTGCTTTCTGACAAGTTATTGTAGGTCTATTCGTCCCACCCTAGAGCGAATACAAATCTGTGAGGAATTTCTAGACTGTTCCTTTTGCAGTGGCCTCCTGGTAACATATTTATGCTTCTGTTAAATTTTTAGGTCGATCCGAGGTCATTTGGTTATCGTTTTAATATTTTCATGCATACACTAACAGTAGGCCTTGGGAAATACATGTTTTATTCTGTCTACAGGTGCTACTAATATTTTCTGTTTCTTTGAACGCAGGTTTCTGACATCAGAGGAGCAGGAAGGAGTAAATAATCATATACACAAGTGGCAGCGACATTTTGGTCCGCCCATCTTACATGTGGGCACGCGGAAGAAGGATTGCTATCCATGGATGTGATGAGAAACATATTTGACGCTCCTATCCCCTAAAAAGGAAGGAGACGTATTGTAACACGACTTTGAAAGCATATCAATAAAGAAGGCTATATTTCATACTGCTTTTATCTTGTGTCAATTCGTCTATGTTCTTTCCTTTCAATATATAGGCTTTTAGCGTTAAGTTTGGTTTTACACGCATCGTGCTTGGCATATTCCTTTTTGTTTCCGTATCCTCGTGCTTTCAGTAAGCACCTTTTGGGAATCACTCCTTTCACAAAAATGCTAGAACCAAATATCTAATCTAAATTATAGTACTCTTCACTTGTAATCCATGTTATTTATACTTTATAACACTCTTTTATAAATCACTTCACACCTCATAATGTAAATCATGAATATAATCAACAAAATTCCCTACAATAGAACTTAGCCTCTTTAACAACCCAAAAATAACCAACCTAGGAGAGAGTAATATTTTTTTACACATCAAGTAAATATCATAGTCAAGGTTCACTAAAGATGTTTCCAAATAGATTATAGTTGAAAAAGTATTACCACACTTCAAGATCATGGTGTTGCAAATGTCTCTTGAGTGAATAGGAGTGGTCAAACTCTTGTAGATTTTGGATTTTACATTGTATACCTCTGCAGCATAAAGGAAACTTCAAATGATCACCTCATATTTCTTATATTCTTCATAAATATAAGATATCTTGACCATAACATTGGGATTATCTCTTCTTAATATTTAGAGAAAGGGGACATTGATTCCTTTACCAATCATAAATCAGTCTATGTTGGTACTTTTAGGTAATACCTTAAAGTTTAGTTGTTGCACATCTATAATGGAATGACTAATAATTTAGTGCTCAACTAACCCATCTCCATGATGGGTTTAGTTAAGGTGACTATCACTCCATGTGATAGTTTTGCATGGACACCCAAGCCTACCTATTCAAGGTTCCATCACTTAATCCCTTACACATGGGTTCCTAACCTCTATGGTTGGAAATAAGATTCAATCTATACCACTTAGAATATCTATCCAAAAATTAACTATTTTTTGGATAACATTAGACTTCCCCACTCTAGATGTGCCCCTTGCAAAAATTCCTGGGTATTTCCTCCTCATAATTCCCTCAAGATTGGGTCAGTATTATAATGATTCTAAGACATGGTTACTTAAATCATGCCCCATAAGAACCTCTAAAAACCCAAAAAAATAACCTCTATTTTCCATTAACTCTCTCTCCCTCTCTTAACATGAAAGTAAAGCATGCTCAACTTCTAAAATATAAATAAATTAAAACATTTCTAGAGCATATTATCAAAAGCATTACACATCTAAACATTCTTACGATAAGCAAGAACATGAATTGATAACCAAAACCTACAACTAAATTCCATTCATCTTTCTAACATATAAAATCTCCCTTGAGGAGTTTACATGCAAAATAACTACAATTTAATTCTTTTAAAAGAATTAAAATTAGCCATAGTGCATACATTTAGCATCAAATATTTAAATCCTATTATAATAAAGAAAATTATTACAAAGTATTATTTAGAAATATAATTTAAATTACATAACATATCTTTCTATGAGATTCCACATACATCATAATCATAAACCATATAAATCCTTAGTAAAAATAGGGTAGAATTATTTCTATCCATAACCTAGTTCATTGAATTCCTTGAGCTCCATTGAGAGGAAGTTGGAGTAAGGGATCAAGACAATTATATAATATGATAATACATACCTATATTGTCTTTGATCGGAATGTATTAAAATAATGTAAAATAATAATTCATACACATTTCTCTCATTCCATAAATATACAATATAGAAATGACTACATACATTTCCACATTTTATTTTATTTAATTCAAATGTGGAGAAACCCCATAATTTCTCCATTCAAGGGCTTCACGCCCATTTACAAAATCTCATATAATAAAACCCCCTATGATTTCCTTATAATAGAGATATACATATCTATTAAACAAAATGATGTAAAACATCTATTTATTACTTTCACAATTAACCCAACTTTATAAAAACCTAATATCCTCAACTAAATATTAAAACCATTCATTTTTAAACATTTTTTCCTATATTCTTCTTTACAATTTCAACATCATAATATTTCATAAGCAATAAACTATTTACAACTAAAACAATAACATGCCATTTGTTTTAAAATAATATTAAATCATTCACAAGGTTGAAAGTCAATCTCTTTTTATTATTTCAAAACCCAACATACCCAAGAACCAATTTTAGGTAATCATCTGTATAAAGCATTATAATCTATTTGGACAACTACACAAAACTAAAGTAATTTCCTTTATTTTATAAATAAAGGATATAGCCTAAAGAATATTAAAACCAAGGTTTATTTTAAAAACACAAAATATAATAGCTTCCTATGGCTTAGGTACAACATCAAGGATTACATTTTAGGTACACAAAGCAGTTTAAAAACACAAAATATGGTGCTCTTCGAGGATTAATAACACTAAATTGGTAAATCAACCTCATATATCACAAAAAATAGCAACGACTTCAGGAATAAATGATTCTAAATGTGACAACTGAATATTTTTAATTTTTATATATTCAAAAATCAATATAGCATTTCAAAATTCCATAATAGGCTACATCTATGATTTAAGCATATCATTTCTCTTATTTGAATATATTTTTTACCACTGAAAACAAATGGAAAGAGAGTAAGGAGAAAATATCTTCAGGAATATAGAGGACACCTAGCATCATGGAAGACAAGATATAACACAAAAAAATAATCATCCAAAGCTTAATATATTTTTCTTAATAACAGGGTTTGCTTGGTTATTCATTAGCATCAAAATTAACTCCACATGAATCACCCAATACATTATTCAATAACCAAAAAATTACAAGGCGAAATTAAAATAGAATACCTATATTTTCCTCTAATATCTACCTTGAAGATGTACACAATGCAAGTTCCTTTATCTCTTGATGTTTAGACCAACTTGATCTTCATGCATTGTATTTATCCTTCTTTTTTTCTCCTTCGGCACCTACGCCTTCTCTCCTTCTATTCCAAGAACAATAATAAAAATGCAACCTCTAACTACCTTTATAACTTCCAACTTAGTTATTTTGAAAAGGAATGAACTTAATTAATTAATTATTTATTATTTAAAAAGAATCACTTTCTTTATTTATAAAGCTCATAGTATTTTTATATAAAGCACATATCAAATTAGTCCAATTATTTTGTTTCCAATGTTGATAATTAACATTCAAAATAATCCAATTCCCTTATTTTTTAAAAACCACCAATATCTAAGGAAATTAAATAAAGTTAATGCTTCCTAAAAGAATTTACAAATAGAACAAGCTAATATTTATGAATAACCCTATTTTTAGCTTGAGGATATTATTAATACTCCATAAAAATTTATCTTTCCATAGTGTGGTACTTTGATAGATCCAAAATAAAAGAAATACAAGAAACCTTCCAATGCTTATAGTCAAAACACTAAAATTTGTTATACCACCAATTGTTCCTAGTCAACAAATTTTTGATGACCTATCATGACTTTCTGGTAAGAATTGCTCCCATGCTCTAGCACCTTCTGAGGTGATGGTATAACCTTATTTACACATGCAATATTACATGCAACTATATGTGGGTAACATGTTTTACCCTTGAGCTATTATCAATATATTTGACCATTATTTCCCTTATTTTGGTCTCTCATTCCTAGTGGCCAACTTTCTCATCCACCTATGAGAGTACTTGGTCCTGCAAACATGCATAAAATTAGTAGTACCATATCCTCATATAATATAACCAAAATAATAATTGCAATTAAATATCCATAATGCAAATAATACTAAGCATTGAAACATCACATATTAATACATAATCCTTCTCATAAATGAGTCTTGCCAATGTGGGTCCTGACATACTAACCCCTTGGACTAAACACAATCCTCTATGTTTTTATCATAATATAAAGTACATATAATTTTCATTCAAAAAAATAAGGAAAATATCTTTTCATATCCTCCACTTTTTTCCAAGTGGCACATTTTTTAGGATAGTGGTCCCATTGGACCTTTACACTAGTCTAGATTTATTTTCCTCGTGACCTTGGAATGAAAATCTTGAATCCTCACTGGTCTTACCTTTATGACCAAGGAATATTCCATTTGCAATTTTGAAACATCCAACATATGATTAGGATCAACAGTATGTTTTATAAGAAAGGATACATGGAAAGTATCATGGATATTTGATAGATTGGGTGATAAGGCAATTTTATAGGCTAGTAGACTTATCCTATCAATGATATAAAAAGGCCCAACATAACAGGGATCCAAATTAGCTGAATTTATGATACTTTTCATGGATTTAAATCTTAGGAATACTCTTTCTCCCACAAATAATTATCTAGGAAATATTTTTTGATCAAAAAAGCTCTTTTTATGATCAATGACTTCCTTACGCCTCTACCTAATCAATATGAGTTGTTCCTACATCTCTATGATAGTTTTCAATTTGATCACCACTTGATATTTCAAGTTATCACAAGATATATGAGTTCTACATATCCTACCATACATGGCTTCAAATGATGCCATTCCCAATAAATAATGATAACCATTATTATAAGCAAATTCTACTAGATGTAGAAAGTCTTCCCATCGAGACTTCTGGTCCATGCAATATATATGAAGCATGTATTCCAACACTTTTTTTACCCTCTCTATTTATCCATCTATTTTTAGATGGTATGCAAAAATAATGTTTAGCTTTGTGCCCATTTCATGATGAAGAGTCTACCAAAACTTAAATGTGAATCTAAAATTATTGTTATAAATAATCACTTTAGGAAGACTATGTAACCTGAATATCTTGTTGGCAAACCTATTTGCCATGACTAGTGCATAATACTTGATGTTACCTAGCATAAAATACGTAACCTTATTCAACTTATCAACTACCACAACGATTGCATCATGTTGGTATCTAGTTTTAGATACACCCATAATAAATTCCATAGATATAACCTATCATTTTTGTATTGGTATATCATGTGGGTATAAATTTTCCTACTAGATATCTATGTTCAAATTTGACTTTATTCCATTCTAGGAATCTAGCAATATAACCAATGATATCCATATTCATTCTCGATCAATAAAATATCCTTTTCATTTTCTCTCTCATTTTAGCACCTCCAAGGTGAGCAAACTAAGGAGATATATGTACCTCTTGCATAATAAGTCTCCTTAAATCACTAATTTTGGGTATAACAACCCTATATTTAAAACACAAAAGATCATCTTTGATGCTAAAATTCTTGTTCTCTAGAGGATTTCTTTCCATCTTGACCCAAATTTCACTACAATATTGATCTTGTGATTGCATTTTCCTGACTTTTTCCATTAAGTCCACATGACTATTAGATTAATGCTAATATATGCTTTCTTGGTTATAATATCAATGTGTGGTGATGAGGTAATAGAGGTGGGGCTCATTTTAATCCTATACAACCAATTGAAAAAGTTAACAATAAGAGAATCCATAGGATGATTCAAAGTGTCCAACATGGGATTCATTAACCCAAATATAATATTTTGGAGTGCTATAAGAATATATAATCCATTCACACCAACCTTGATCATTGAATTTTCTAAGAATATTATATTTTTTTATGAAATAAAAAATACTATAGCCTTTTATGTAATGACTATGCTATCAAGGACATCATTCTTAGAAAATTTTCTTTTACTCCTCAAGCTAACATGATCTAATTTTTTTTTTAATCTATTTGTCGTAACATAATATAAAATTATGTTAGAAATTTTTGGAATTAGTCTTCCTTATTATTATTTTTTTACTGGCATTTTTAACCATTATAAGCATATTGCTCTTCATCAAACCCCAAAATGTTTGAATTAAAAATGATAGGAAATCCATTGAGCCAAGTGCCTTATTAGACTAAAAGAGAAAACTACCTCCTATAAATCCTCTATGAAGACCTTTCTTGTCAATCTTCATTCTATATTTCTATGATAAATTTTGAAGAAATATTTTACAAGAGCTTACCTTGATCCATTTGTCTTTTTCAAATTTGAATAAAATATCTTTGAAATAATTGATTATACCATTTGTATTCTCTTATCCATCCTCAATACTTTCTTCTATTAGATTTGAACTATATTTTAGCACATGAAAAATAAATCTCTTTTGGTTGTAGCATAAAAAAGTTGGTATATATATTCCATTTAATAATCCATTTGTCCATGGATTTTTGGTCTTGATATGATACTTCCTTTTGTAATATAATATGATAATAAGGCATATTTATTTTCTTTGCACACATGTATCTTGATTTATTCTTTTACTTTCTACTATAATTTGTAAATTAAGTGGATCTTGGATTTATTCCTCTCTAAAGTGTTTTAAATATGTTTTTAAAATACTTTACATTCTCAAATTTTTTTGTCCCTTTAGATATTTAATATTTTGAACAAACCTCAAAATACATGATCCTTGAAACCTTATTTCAAACCACCATAACATAACAATTAGAATACATCAAGGTCTTAGAGTAATATCAATTGAAATAAAATAACTTTGGATATTCATTACTAAGTAGATCACAACCTAAAATGTGTTTGTCATCTAATTCTACTTGTAATTAAATATTTCAAAGATTGCATATTCTATTTGAAACCTTGTATTATTTTTTTATTTGATGGATGAAGGGGTTTTGAAAAGACCTCGAAACCTTATTACAAAAAATAGGCTAGTCATAAAGACAAAACAAAAGTTTGGAAGGTGACAATAAAATTAAGTTGCAAACAAACCTACTAACCATGAAACCAATCAACTCTAATATCCATACAACCTAGAAAAGATAGAGCAAGACACAACTAGAGCATAAAGATAACCAAAAACCCCATGCAAGGCCAGAGAAGGAAAATAGGATGGAGATAAACATGCCCAATCCAAAACAAAACAAGACCAAGGAACCTGGTAGGGAGAAGCGAAAATCTTGCCCATGCCATTTAATTCTTGGTACAATAGGGCCCACAACATTCTTTTATTTGTGATCATTCCTCTCCTAGGCTTGTCAACCCATGAGATCAAGGATCTCCTTTGTGCAAGAAATTGAGGCCTGCATTGAATCAATTAAGTATGTTTGGAGCTTCAGCATAGTCCCTTTTACAAAGCATGTATTAGATAACATAAACCTTTAAAATATTTTTCTAAATATATTTTTCCAATATGCATGTTGAAAGCATAAAAAAATGACTTTCCAAAGAAAATTTGAACTTAAAATGAAGTAAAAGCCTCCATTTATTTAGAGCATCCAAGAATATAGGCCTTATTTTTTTAAAGAGAGAATTATATTGAAGTATTTTCAAAGAATATATATTATCACTACAAAATGTCATTGAGTTTGATATAAATAAATAAATGTTATTTCACCATTATCACAAAGAGTAGCTATAGTTGAATTATATAATAATGAATTCAAGTTTAATACTTTTCTCTTTGCTACAAAAAGTGATAGCAACCAATCTATTTCTTACTTGTAGCAATTGTCTATCCCATATAGTATTATCTTATGCTATTCTAATACCTCTTAATGATCCCACCGATAAACCACTAAAGGAAGCTTCTAACATAATTTTAAAATTTAAGGAAAATACATTGAAAATAATTTTAGATTAGGTTTTTATTTTATTAATAGGTTAAGAAGGGAATTGGAAGGGTACCATCCATTTTACAAGATCTTCCTTACAATAATATAGTAACAAATAAATAGAAACAAGGTACCAAGTCCATATGGACTACATATAAACAATAAAAAATAGCCAAAGGTGCCCATCTATAGAACCCAAAGACAACACAACCAAACATATGAAAAAAATAACTTAAAATGGCCAAATCCATAAATATTAACCAAGAAAGAAACAAAGCCTTAAAAGATGACTCTTTTCCCTCTATACATCTTGGCAAGAATAACGACCACCTCAAACGACCCCTATTGAACCTTTGAAGGCTAGCGATCCTTAGAAGATTCCAAATTGGAGTCTAACTTTTGGGTCAAAACAAAAAACTAGAGCATGTCCAATAAATGACATCCAATAAAACTTTCAATAGAAGGAGATCCACTTAGAGCCCTATTGGCAAGAAACACAATTGGAATAGATCAATGACATAATCTAGTCTCACATGATCATGAATTTTTGTGCCCATCCTACCTGAAACCTCCTCCATGTTATTTATTCCTCAAATATACCTCATGAATCAACATACAATGAGGGATTTCGCCCCACACTAACAAACAATTCCTCCAAAAAAATTATCATTTTATTTCCTTAGGAATAACCATATCTAACTATATTTTCTTTCTTAGTGCCAAAAAATCTTGATACGAAGGGGCTTTTAACTCCTTGATATACCACAATAGTGATTTCAATTTTTATTTTTCATGGTAGGATTTCCCCCCCCAAATTTCAAAATCCTTTGAGATCCATTCACCACTTCAATGGTTGTTTCATTCTCCCTTCTTTTAAGCTTCATTGGGTGACCTCTTTGGATCTAAAAAAAACATCTTCCTTTCATTTTTTCTCTTCTAATAACTCAGTGAGGAGTGCTAATTCCCTAATTCTAATTTACATAAAAATCCACATATTTTCTAGAAACATAAGCAATGGGTTTAGAAAATCTAGCACTATATAAAAAAAGGTCTTTAACAACGATTAAAATAATGCATTTTTTTATGATGGTAAACAAATGCCCTAATAAATCCTAAGAGACCAATTCAAAACTACCCTCTTAGGGTCACCCTAAGAGGGTGGTTTTAAACCACCCTATTAAGGCTAAGAGGGCAGTTTTGAAATGTCATTTTTTTTTTTTATTATTTGTGGAAAACATCCCAAAAGGGATGCCACTTTTGGGTAAGACCCAAGGAGGCATGGGTTCCATTCTGCCAAAAATACCCAGGACTCGGACCTGGCCTACCACCTTTGACATACTCAAGGAGAAAACAAACACACAAAACCAATTTAAAAACAAGTAAATAACAACAAAAATAATAAAATAAAATAAAAAACATGCTCCTTGAGTGTGTAAAAAAAAAGTGCAACCAAACATGCACAATAATATAAAATAAACCACAACACAAACCACATAGAAAAACACAAGAACCACATAACAAAATGCAAACAAGACAAAAAAAATAGAACACTACAAAGACATAACCCAAAAAAAACATGAAAAATAAACACAACCAAAACCTAAAAAATTAAAAAATAATATAAAAATAAAAATAAAAAACAACCAACAATAGACAATAAACAAAAACAAAAAACATAGAAAACACTCACACATAAAAACACGAAATAACACAAACAAAGAGAAACCCAAGAACAAGAATGAAAAAAAACACAAGAACAATAACAAAAAACATAAAAAAAAAACAAAACAACAAAAACACAAGAACAACAAAAACCAACACAAAGAACACAAAAACAAAACAAAATAAAAAAACCCACCCACCTTAAAAAAAAAAAAAAAAAAAAAAAATGAACAAAATAATGACCTATCTAGATCAGAAGACTATCAAGGCAAGAATCAATAGATGAAACAAAATAAAGAATAGAATGAGCTAGGGAAATAAAAAAACTGAATGAACCAAAGAGAAGCAAAAAAAAAAAAACAAGAAGAAACTAGGTACCTTCAGAACTGGAGCTACCCAAAGAAATGATATAAAGAAGAGCTTCCCTAATTTGAGAAACCCACCATATAGGAGGGTGGCCATAACAAGTAAGATCACCTTTGTACAAAGCCCAATTAGCTAAAGCATCAACACTCTTGTTTTGATCTCTGACCACATGATTGTAATCAGCTTTCAAAAATCCCATCTGGATTAACTAAATCTTCTCAATAATTCTTTTTATTCTCCAATCCACCTTATAATTCTTAGAAGGATTCTTCAAGAGATTAATCATAAGTTGAGAGTTAGACTCAACTAACATATTTTCCCATCCAACCTTAGTAGCCTCCTGAAGGCCTCTAAGGATACCATACCCCTCAACAAGGTTATTGGAAATAATACCTAAATTCTCAGTAAAAGTAAAAACCAGGCAACCATCTGAAAGTCTACCAATTCCTCCCACACTGGATTTTCCAAGGTTCCCTCTAGAGGCTCCATCAGTATTGACTTTTCCAAAATCCTTAGGAGGAGGTTGCCAATTTCTATTCCTATCCAACCTTAGTAGCCTCCTGAAGGCCTCTAAGGATACCATACCCCTCAGCAAGGTTATTGTAAATAATACCTAAATTCTCAGCAAAAGTAAAAACTAGGGAGCCATCTGAAAGTCTACCAATTCCTCCCACACTGGATTTTCCAAGGTTCCCTCTAGAGGCTCCATCAGTATTGACTTTTCAAAAATCCTTAGGAAGAGGTTGCCAATTTCTATTCCTATCCATCTTACTAATACTCACATTCCCTTTAAGTTGGTTGCCCTTAGAAGGTTTAATCTTCAATATTTGCATCACTTGATCCCATATTTGGTGGTATTTTTGGGGGTGATTAAGGAGATGATGGACTGATTCAACTAAGTTGGCTATGATAATTTTCCAAATATAGTGAATATCCTTCCTATATTGATTAAAAATTTGGTTGTTCCTTTCATTCCAAATATTCCAAAGAAGAATGGTAGAACCCATCCAAACTAACTGCCTAATAAAATGATCAACACCCTCTTGATTAGGCCAATCCCTACAAAGCTATTCAAAAGTAAAAAAATTGGACCATTGTAAGCCAAGTAAAGTGGCCATTCTCCTCCACAACTCAGAGGCTAAAGTACATTCAATAAAAATATGGTTGATATTTTCTACATTCTCTTCACACATTTCACATCTAAAAGGGCCATGAAAATGATGCTTCATAAGTTGCTCACCAGTAAGCACCCTACAATGCAATAAAAGCCAATTAAATAACCTCACCTTAAGCCAGAGCTTTTGAGCACACAATCAAGAAAATATGTCAAAAGAATGGTTGGGATTATTATGGCATAAGGTCAAATAACCTTGAGCAACTGAATACTCACCCTTAGTAGTGTTGTTCCATCCAAAAAAATATTTTTCATGGGACCAAGAGAGGGATCTCATATGAAGGATGCCTTGGATATCTTGTCTTTGCCTTTATGGGATTTGAATAGGCCAATACTCAATAGGGATCCAATATCTACCAACCTTTGAATTACCAGTATGGTACTGACAATAATTAGCCACCTTTATCCAATTAGCTTGGTGAAGCTCCTCCATCCAAGGCCTCTAATCAGGAAACTGAGTTATCAAAGGCTTGTGACCATCCCAAGAATCTGTCCAAAAAATTACATTTTGACCATTATGAATGATCCAAAATAATTTTTTCTTTATCAAATCCTCACCAGTCTTAAGAACTGCTAAAATAGGAGAACCTTTGGTAGGAAGTTGATAGAAAATAAGGTCTCCAAGAATTTTGTTCTCAGTATATTTAGCACGAATATTATTAGCCCAAAGAGCATTGGGGTTATGCAACATACTCAAATATAATTTAGCAGCTAAAGCTTTGTTGTTATTAATTGAATACTGTAAAGACAAAGTATCCCATTTCACCAAGGCCCATTTTATTTTCTCCTTAGTACCACTCCAAAGGAAACGATGACTGATTTGATCCAATTCTCGAACAACAACCTTTGGGATATTCAAAATGGAAGAACCATAAATAGGAATAGCTTGAAGGACTGATTTTACCAAGGTGATTCTACCCCCAGAAGAAAGCCACTTATTGGTCCACTTTCCAATTTTCTTCTTGACTTTGTCCAACAACCAATTCCAATCTTTATTTTTCTGCCTTTGAATATTTATGGGAATACCTAAATAAGTGATTGGAAGAGAGGTCTTCTTATATATTATTTTATCCAATACCATGGATTCCTTTCTAACAGAGCAGTGAAAAAAAAAACTTTAGATTTGTCTTCATTGATCAATTGGCCAGTAGCCTTAGAAAAATAGCTAATGATTTTCTTAATATTAGAAGCTTCCTTAACTGTAGATTTACCTAAAAGAGTAGAGTCATACACAAATTGAATATGATAGATAGGTCTAGCTCCATGATCAATGGTAACTCCCTCAAGGGTTTTTTTTCCCTCTTTTTGGTTATAGTCCTACCCAAGCATTCAGCAAGAATGATGAATAAATAAGCGGATAGCGGGTCACCTTGCCTAATACCTCTGGAAGCTGGGAAAGACTAAGAAGGCCTGCCATTGATAAGAACTATGTAGGAAACTGAAGAGATACATCCCATAATCCAACCCATCAAATCCTTAGATAAACCAAATTGCCTTAAAACTTTGATAAGGAAGTGCCAATCCACTCTGTCATAAGCTTTGGATAATTCTAACCGAATGGACATGGAAGGAGAATTTTGAAATGCCCTCTTAGGAAACCCTGAGAGGGTGGTTTAAAATTGCCCTCTTAGGGTCACAAAGAAAAAATATAAAGACCATAGGAAAATCAAAGCACTTATTTTTTCTATTTTTCTGAAAAGGGTGGAGCAACATGCAACACAATAGATAGAGAGACCATGAAAAAATCAAAGCACTTATTTATTTTATTTTTCTCAAAGGGGATGGAGCTGCACATAACACAACAGACGGGGGAGGAAAGTGCCAGTTGATTCTTTCTCTACCTTGCACGGTGAAATGAGATTTTAAGTGTAAAGTACTACGCATGCTTTGAAATATGATTATATTTCATCACGATTTGTTATTCAAGTTTTTAGGTCTTATGAGAACTTTTATTTCCAAATATTTTCTACTATTTGTCCATGTTGGTCTTGGTTTGTTTGTTATCCATTTTTAGGAAAACTTATTGGTGGGTTTCAATATTTAATATTTATTTTCATTGTAATGATTGTAATATGCCTTTGCATTCATCTCTTATTTGGATACCTGAGTATGTTTTGTAGAGACACTAACCCCTGAATTTTTTGTCCTTGGTATTTTGTGGCTCTACAATGGGGACATCTTGTTCAGATTTTTAGGCCTAAGGTATAGGTCATGCTAAGATGTTTTACCCCCTTTAAATTCCAGTCTTTGAAAGGGGGCTTTCCAAGTATGAGGTTGTATAGATGCCTTGGAGTCCTTAAGATATTGCGACACTTCTATGACACCTAAGGTAATTCCAGTGCATCTGATGTGGTTTAGACTTCCATATTTTGTTTTTATTTTAATATTTTATTTTGATTATGAATTTTGATTGTTGGATTAACTAAAATTTAGGCTCTTAATTGCATGCTTCTATGGTTTTATATGTATTTTACCTCTTGGTTTTTTGGTTGTCCCATATGTGTCCCCAAAAATTAGGTTTAGATATTAGCAAAACATGGCTTCTTGTCCCACATCATCCTTATATCAAATTTTAAGGAACACAATATTCTACTGTAAAAATCATTTAAAGTTGGGACACTATGACTATCTTGTGCCCTTTCTATTTGATTGTGAGGGAAATAAATGACATGGCAATACTCAAGATTAATATGTGATAAAAAATATTACTATAGTTTGGGCATGACAAGAAGTGATGTCTAGATACCATAATATTTTCACGATTTCCTTGTGAGTGTTTGTCAAAAGTAAAATTAAAAGTATCCATTCAGTTATTTGAAATTGTGTTGTGTGGTAAGAAGGTAGGGACACTACTAAGTTTTGACTGTAGACACACTAAATTTTTGTACTCATTTTTTTTTTCCAATTAAAAAATAATTATACCTTCAATTAAGAAATGTTATGTCAGAAACCATATTTTGTTTGACACCCAAGAGGGTATTATTGGGTCTTTAGCACCCATTCATTCTAATTTGACTCATTAAAAGACGTTCAGACCATGCTGGTTGAATTTTCTCTTTGTTGCACTTAATGGATTCATATCACCACTAATTTGCAACTAGTGTAGCTAGGGAACTACGAACAGTGAATTGGCCTCTAAATTTTTAATAGTACTTGACATTTCACAAATTTGAATGGGATCACAAAGGAATATATCATTTTTCATTGGCTTTGCATGTGTAATCATTCCATGTAAAGTGCTCATTTGAACATATTATCCCTTATTTATTTATAGATATAAGGTCTTTTAAAAAAATAGGGTTTTGAAAGGGTTGCCCTTTCCTTTTTACATCGATTTAGTCACATTGGGCTATTTGGTGCCGTTGATATTTGAACCTTGGTGTGGGCTATGTCAACTATTTGTCCCAACCGATAAACCAAGGACTCATTAGCTATAGATAAATTTATGGAAGGGGAATAGGCTACCTAATAACTTGCTGATCATTCTTTTTTGAACTACATAGATCACGGTGTCTATTAAGGAGGTCATACACATCTTATTGATGTAGAATTACATTGTACCTATGTTTACAATTTCTTTAATTAATTTTTTTGGAGAATATTGCATTATTTGGTACCTTGTAGATACTTTGTATCTTGTCAATATTTGTTTTTATGTAATCATTATTTTTTGTTATTGTTAGACGGTTAATAAAATATTTTTCATTTAAGAAATATCTAGTCATATCTCATGATTGTGATAGGAGATAAAGAAATAGTTGAAGATGAAATGTCAAGAGACTATATAAAGGAAACTGTTGTAGTATTACTATGTGTAAGTCTCCTTAGGACAATTATTTTGGTTGGGTAACCTTACCAATTGCATCCATTGTTCCTGAATCTACATCCTCCTCTATTAAGTTGATTGGCATACAATTTTTGCCTTTATATTATTATTTCAAGGTTTAAAGCTACATATATTTCATTATTTTTCTTAATCCTTCCCTCAACTTCTTTGAAAAATAGAATTTGAACTATGTTCCAAAGTACAATGTTGATCTAACAAGTATGAAAATCTTCCATGCAATCATGACTTTGTACTATCAATACATTAAGGTTCCTAATCTCAAAACTATTCTCTTGCTTTCCAATTTCTATGCTTATCCCATGGGTATAATTTCTCTAAAAATATGCTCAATCTATCTAGATTTATTTAAAACATCCACACCTATATGATAATTGAATAGAGGATTTATCAATCCAACTTGTTTAGTACACATTCAATGAACGACCTTATTTTCCTGAAATTACTTCAATGGATAATGATATTTAGGGCATCATGGACAACATTTCTCAATGATATTTTCCAAGCACATCTTACAAAAATTGCATACAGAAATATCGGTATAGGAGATAAAATATGGAATCAAATCTAACATATGTTTGGTAGAAGATAAATATGAATATTGGGAGGGATTTTCTCACACCACATTGTTATACTTGTGACCACAAGATGTCATGGAGGGCTCAAAATATATTTCAAGACATACCTTTAGGAAAAAGTTGAAGTTATAGATTTACATTGACCAAAATATAGTCTTATCTCTAGAAAATTTTATGAAGTCTATAGGGGAATACAAATTTATCCTAAACTGAAAATTCCTACTAGAAACAATTTCTTTTTGTTGTTCAAGTGCTTTAGCTCTGCTGTTATTAAAGCATTATGTGCATCTACCCTTTTTAGATATTTTTATTATCACAATCTCTTGTAGAGATCCTAGCCCAATAATTTTATAATTAGTTCTTACATTGGAATAAACAAAATCATAGTGAGTGAATAAAAGTAAAATTTAGTACCACAGGAGAATTCTTCTTGCAATTGCTCCATGCACACTAGTCTATAAGATTTATTTTCACTTTTACCTGATATACACTTCTTATTTTTCACTAACTAGGGTACCCTTTTCACTTTTTGCTTGACTATCATTTTCAATTCTAGCTAGACTAGGTTTAGTAGGTTCCAAAGTTCCATCCTTTATTTTTCTTAAAGTATGTTCAAGTTTTGGATCTTCAAGTTGTACCTCCTTATGACGAATTGGTTGGTCATTTTAAAATGCAGCTACTAGAGACATCTCAACTTGTATCACATTTTCTATCAAAGTCAAACATTCCATAGCATTCAAGGATATGCTAGACTAATATGTTCTTGTAGTATAATATTATGAGGTCTATAAAATGCCTAAATGATGCATAATTCAGAATAATTAGTTTATGCTATTCCTAATAGAATATTTTTGCAAATGATGCATGCTTCCTTTATTCATTAATTATCAAGTAGCAACATATCTCTACTATTCGATAAAAATTTGAGGAACTAACTACATAAAAACTACTATATACCATCCATGAATGAAATAGATAGTTTTGGAGGTTTTAAAATCTCCAAAGAGTGGACCACACAGTTGACAAACATGGTAGTAGCATGGATCTCCTTGTGGTAAGAATGCTGGCAAAAGGCCAAATATTGATAATAAGGCAATATTAGAATACATTATTTCAAAGAGGATATTTAATTTATTTTCTTATCTATCCTCCTTTTAAGTGAACTTAATCCTCTTCAACATACACTTGTGTATCTTCTTCTACCTTCCGTTTAGAAATTTTTTTAAGAAAAATATTATCTATCTCACTATAATTATTTCTCTTGGAAAAGTTTTATTGTACCTCATGGTTAGATTTTTTATTTATTTTTCCCTAGAGTGTACTATAGAAGAAATTCCACCTATCTTGTGTAGGTTGTGCTTGGGTAGTAGGATTATTATCTTTACTTTCAACAGCTAGATCATCCTCAAGAATTAAATCATCAACTCTAGCTAGCTTAATTGGGTCAATATTTTTTGTCTAAGACCTTCTATTCCTGGGGAATTCCCCAAGACTAAAATTACTATCATACTTATTTTAGTGAAAATATAAACTAAATTTTAAATAGTTATGAAACAAACAAAAGGTATGTGTAATATTATGATTATCCTTTGCTTCAAGGCACATTAAATAAAGGAGGGTTAACTTAAATCATGGAGTGACTCTTCTAAATTTGCTTCATATTAAAAAACAATGGTCAAAACTCACTCTTAGAGGATAATGAGTGCTTTATTAGCTCCATGTAACTTGGACTAAAGAAACAATACAATATATATATTTTTTTTTTTGGTAAGTAAGAGAATATTATAATTAACACCGGGTTTTAACTGGTTGACCCAAAACCATTTTACAAAATAGGGTCCACTGACCAACTGGACAAAGGCCAAGCCCTAAAAGTTTAATCTAACAACAAAAATGTCCAAGACCTACTCTTCCATTAGAATACAACCAAACTAAACTATGGAAGCCTAATATTATGGCCATCAGAAAAGAAAGACGCAAAAAAGAACTAACAAAGACAAAAACTAATCATGCAAGCACCATGCAGAGTAGCTTGTGCCCATATAAAAATAATAGAATATGGTAAAAAAAAACATCCCATAGAATGGACAGCCAAGAGGCCAAGCAGTCTTCCTTGTAGTCCTCATCTAACTTCTTATCATTGTTCTTGCCATCATCTTTAGATTTTGCCTTCGACTCCTTGTGCCCCCGGAACTCGCTGGCTATAAAACGAAGATTTAGGGAATCACACAAATCAACAACTACATCGATGAGGCCGACAGGACTCTTCAACTGGTTGATACTGTTGGAGGCTGATGAAATTTTCATCTTCTCCAAGACTATTATGGTGGGGTCTGGTGCCTCATTGTCAGGGATCTCCAACACTTTGTTATTTCTTGCTAGGGCCTTTTTGTGACATCGAATCCAAACACACCTTGGGAAATACTTGAGGCCAAATTAGATGTTTCCCATGCATGAATTTGTAGATAAAAAACCTATATCAGTGCCCAACCATCTGCAAAAAACACTAGTCACATGAACAAAAAAAACAAATATGACAAAATCCATTATAAGGTTCAAATTTTTTTTTTTTAAAATGCCCCCATTTTCTGTCATTGATCCACTTTGAGCCTTCCAATCTAAAGTTTTTCATTATCTATCACCATTGAGACAACATGAGGAAGATTTTCAGTCCACGTGATCAAATTTGCTGCTACAATGCCTTCATTTGCCGACTCTATCACCGCCATGTTTGCTTCCCGGAAGGTATGCAAAATTATGGCCTTAGGTCGGTCATGAATTAGAGCCCTTGCTTCATGGATGTAGTCATCAAATATCCAAGGAGATCTCTTAGTGTTCTTTAGAATATTTATAATAATAAGAGAATCACCTTCCACCAACAGTTTCCCTGGATAATTCTCTGCCACCTTGAGGCTCCTCCAAACTGCCCTTGCTTCAGCCACATTGTTAGTTTGAGCTCCAAGATGTTCAACAAAAGCTACAAGCACCTCACCCTTGTGGTCTCTAAGTAAGCCACCAGCCCCAGCTTCACCTGGGTTGCCCCTAGATGCCCCATCAAAATTTAACTTAATCCACCCTAGGGGGGGTGGGGTCCATGTGATCATGGTTCTAGGACAGACTTGAGGATGATTGAGGCCATAAGTGAGAGGTAAGTTTAATGACTGGCCTAATGAAGCTTCAAAAGGATTTGGAGGTCTAGATGTTGTAGGCACTAAACAAGCATTCTCATTAGCATATGCTAAAATTTTTGACAGGATAGAGGATGACTGAGAAACCTTATCCAAGAAGGCCCGACGATTCCTTTCCAACCATATCTGCCACAAGTAGTGATGAAGGCAGATCTTCCACATATACCTAAGACGCCTATTCAAAAAGGGGGAAGGCCACTGGAAAAATAAGTCAAAAATGGACTGAGGATGGACCCAATAAATATGAAACACTTGTAACAGACCTAACAAGATTGAGACAGAAAAATTACAATACAGAAATAAATTATCAATAGACTCCCACTCAGACATACAAAGATAACACCTATTAACAACAATCACACCTCTTTTTATTAAGTTATCCATGGTGAGGATCTTATTTTGGATGGCCAGCCATGCAAAAAACCCAACCTTCGGAACAATGCTTTTGGGCCAAACTTCCAAGTGAGGGAAAGTAGGTTCATCATTATTAATAAGCATCAGATAAGCAGCCTTGACAGAAAATTCCCCATTGTCTGAAGCTTCCCGGATAAGTCGGTCCTCAAGAATGCCGAAGGGAGTAAAGACTGTTTTAATTCATTCTCCAAGATTATTGATGCCCCTGGTAGATCATTATTCATTATTGGCTTCCATACCCTTCTATTGTTTGACAAAGTAATAAAATCTGCAACTTTGGTACCAAAAACTTCAATTTTCCAAGCTCTAAGGGTTGAAATGATGGGGTCTACAGAGAGGGGATAGTCCTTTAACCATTTGTGGTCCCAAAAATCAATGTTTCTTCCATTTCCCAGCTTCCAACGTAGCCCTTTGCTTAGCAAGTTTTTAGTTTGAAGGATTGATTTCCAAAAAATTGATCCCCTGGGAGGAAAGGAATAACTTAAGAATTCAATTTCTTGCAAATACTTTCTTCTGATTATAGTAATCCATTCTGCATTTACATTTGTCAAAAGACGCCATGCTTGTTTGGCCAGGAGGGCCATGTTTAAATGTTGTATTCTCCTTAGCCCAATACCTCCAAACTCCCTTGGTTTGCAAACCCTATCCTAGGACACCAAGTGAAAGCGTTGCTTAGATTCAGAACCAGTCCATAGGAACCTCTTCTGGATCTGTTCAATTTTAGTGTAGACACTTGTAGGAGCTTTAAAAATAGATATAAAGTAGACATGGATGCTTTGAATGGAAAAATTGGTGAGAACTGCCTTGCCAGCTTGAGATAACAAATTCCCTTTCCATCCAGCCAGCTTCCTCCGAATTCTTTCAATTACATTAGTCCACATGGAATCAGTAGCTCGCTCCGTAAATAAAGGAAGGCCTAGGTATGTGGATGGAAGAGTAGACACTGAGCATCCAAGAATCCTAGCAATCTTAATCGCTCTCGAATGGGAGTGTTAAAGAAATAAATTTTACTCTTTGAAAAATTTACCTTTTGCCCCACAGCATCCTCATATAGCTCTAGAATATGTTTTATGACCTTAGCCTCAAAAACTGATGCAAGAGTTAACAACAAAGTATCATCCACAAACTGTTCATGTGTAACTGCTTGTGTTTGTGATGATGCTTTAATTCCCGAAATAAGACCAATATTACAGCAGCTTTGATTGTCCTCCCAAGGGCTTCAACCACAATGATAAACAACATGGGAGAGATAGGGTCACCTTGCCTTAGGCCCCTTTTACTTTGAAAGTATCCAAGTAGGAGCACCATTAACAAGGACTGAAAACCAAGGTTTCATAAAACATCCTTCCAAAAGCTTGATCCATTCATGATGAAAACCAAATTTCTGAAGAATGGCAGAGACAAAACTCCAGTTTATGCGGTCATAAGCCTTGTTCATATCCAGCTTGAGAGCAAAAGCAGGTTTTTTAGTCTGGACTACCGAATGGAGGGCTTCATGAACTCGTTATGACCCCATCAAGGATGGACCTTCCAGGGACTGAATTGCCTTGACAAACATCAATAAACATAGGAAGGATCTTCCTCATTCTATTTGCAATTGCCTTGGTCAAAATTTTATAAACAACATTACAAAGGCTAATAGGTCTAAAATCCATCATAGATCTAGGAGTAGGAATATTTGGGATTAAAGCAATAAAAGTGGAGTTAAAACTTCTCGGAATATGCTTTGTGGACTGAAATTCCTTGATAGTAGCACATACATCAAAACCTACAATATCCCAAAAAGCCTAAAAAAAATGAGGTGAAAACCCGTCTGGACTTGGAGCTTTATCAGGGTTCATTGAGAAGAGGGCCTCTTTGATTTCTTCATCCGTGAAAGGCTTAATTAACTCCCCATTCAAGTCATCAAAAATTAAATGAGGAATATGGTAAAGCATTGATTCTGAAGCTAAGGCATAACTGAAATGTTCTTCTCCTAAAAGATTCTCAAAATAGGAAACTGCTTCATTTCTGATTTCATTAGGACTAGAAAGGAATGATCCATCATCTCTAACAAGTTCTTTAATTCTATTGTGGCTTCTGTTCCTTAAGGTAGATGCATGAAAAAATCTTGTATTGGCATCACCTTCTTTTATCCAGGTAGCTCTAGACTTTTGCCGCCAAAAAGTCTCCTCGCAGGCTAGAACATTATGGTACTCAGCAAGGGATTTCTTTTCATCTGCCTATAGGGAAGGGTCTGGCAATCCCTCTTCAAGTTTTTTCTCAATGGTTGATAACCTTTCAGAGATGGCTTTCTTGTTTTCAAAAATATTTCCAAAAATTTCCTTATTCCAGATCCTTAGATTTTATTTCACCACTTTAAGTTTCTGTGCTAATCTGAATGAAGGCCTGCCCTGACAAGAATGCTGCCACCACTGAGAAATTCTGGTTTCTGAGATCAGGGTGGTGCATCCACATAGATTCAAACCTAAAAGGCCTTTTGAATTTTGGAGTCTCTTCAATTTCAAGTAAAATCGGGTTGTGGTCAGACCCAATGCGAGGCAAGGACAACAGATTTGCATCCCCAAAAGATTGTATTGCTTCCTGTGACAAAAGAAACCTATCAAGCTTTTCCATTATAAGTTGATTTCCAGACCTCCTATTGCTCCAAGTAAATTTAGCATTTTTTAATTTGACATCCAATAAATTGTTGTTGTTGATGAAATCTTGAAAGTCCTCCATACTTCTTGCTGGAATTCCTACTCCCCCTTTTTTATCAGAGGGGTAAAGAGGGGTATTAAAGTCCCCCGCCACTATCCATGGGATATCCTGAAAAGCTTCCTTGAAATGACTGAGTAAATTCCATAGATCAGCTCTCCCAGATATAGAATTAGGGGCGTACACATTTGTTAATATCCAAGAAAGGTCATTAACCTTATCCTTAAAAATAATGCTCATTACCCTTTCCCCCAATTTAATAACCTTGCCTTCCACCTTCCTTGGATTCCAGATACAAAGAAGACCACCTGAGGTTCCATTGGCTTTGCAAAAAATTGCTTCTCCATTTTTCCAGATATTGAGGGCAATTTTTCTAGACAAAATTTCATCGACTTTAGTTTCTTGCAAAATAAGAATAGTGGGATCAAAATCTCTTCTTAAATATTTGACTAACCGCTGTTTAGGAAGGCCATTGAGCCCCCTTACATTCCAGGATATGATCTTCATTTGGAACTTTTAAAGTTTTTTTCCTCTTCCCCTGCCTTGGACTTGAGGGGGCTTAAGAATTTTGTTTTCTTCAAAGGGAAGATTTCCAGTTGGTGGAAACAGAGTAGTCTGAATTCCATTAGCTATCTCATCTTGGACCTCTTCTTTCCATTGCTGGGCATTTGAATTTCTTCCCTTTTTTTTCTCACCTCCACAGTCAATCATGGGGGATTTCATTGAGCTTCTAGTCTGTTTTGGGCTAAATTTGGTTTGGGTGACCTGTTGGATAACAGTACTGGAAACCCCTTCTCTAGATTGGGACAAAGACAAAGGTGAAAAATGTCGCTTGGAAGGGCTGATTAACTCTGAAAGCACTTTTTCTCTTTCTCGGGCAGAAAAGGACTCATCATTAGGGCATTCTTTATGGCCAACAGGAGGAGGATTGGAAGGTCCAGATTTGGTTGGGGAGTCAAGGTAAGCAGGGAGACCAAGAATTATATCCTCAACATTAGACCCTTCATTCTGATTTTCCTCTGTAATTATTTGGTTTTCAGCCAAAATGTTAAATTTATTTAGATTCTCGAAAGGAGAGCATACCTTTTGTTGGTCAGTTTGTGATGTAGCAATTTGCTTGTCGTTACCATTGTCCATGTGAAGCTCAGCCTCATTCTCCATTTGTCCCAAACCAGAGGCCTTTGCCTTTTCAACATTTGGATCTTTAACCCTGTACATTCCTGTGTATTTGCCATTATTTCGAAAGACTCGCCGCTTGGAATCATTATTCCTAGGAAGGGTTTGCTGGCTTCTCAAAAAAGAGCATTGTCCTTTGAGATGGCCTTGAATATTACAATCAGAGCAAAATTCCGGTCTATTTTCATATTCGATGACCTGTAATCTTGTTATATTTCCATATTCTAACTCCACATGAGTAGGAAGCTCAGATTCTAGGTTTGCATTTACACAAATCCTAGCATGCATCATTCTGGTGCGTGCAAGGGTTGGATTATCAATGGCCACCAATTCCCCTATGGTCTTGGCAATACCCTGAAGAAAATACTCATGCCACCAATGAAACGGGAGATTTGGGAGACGGACCCAAATGGGGGCAAAGTTTATGCTCTACTTTTCTGGGTCAAAATCCTCAGCCCATCTCCTAAGAAAAAGACTTCTTCGGCCCAAGAACCAAGGTCCTCCTGTTAGAATACGACTAGCATCTTCACTATTGTTAAGGCGTACCACAAAAAAACCCCTTGATAATGCAATAATCTCCATGTGTCCAGAAGTTTTCCACTTCAAGGATGCCCATCGTCGAATCGTTTCAATATCCGGCCTGCCCCCTATGAATTTGCCTACCAGAGAAAAATTTTCCATCGATATAAAGTCTGCCATTACGCTTTCAGGCATGGATACCTTCTGCCCATTGGGAGTGAGAGGTGGTAAAGAATGTAAGGAAACCCTATTGCCACCTTTAAGGGCCTGTGCAAAAGACTTATTGCCCTCAGAATTCTTGATGTGGGCCTTCTTATCAAAAATAATATCAGGGGGTTCGTGTCCCTCTAATTTTTTAAAACCCTCAGTGTCCTTGTCACTGTCCACCTGCTCTTCCTCAGTTGCTTCAGAACCTTGCTTGTTCCCTCCTTGAGCCTCACAGCTTCCAGGGGTTTGGAAACCCTGTTTCCCACCTCCAACAGAATGAAAAACATGTTTGCAAAAATTGCACCTGCCTCTGCTCCCGCTTTGCTCCATTCCTGCCTCCGCTCCCGCCTGCTCCTCTTGTCGTCTTTGGCTCTAACTAATTTTAAATGTAAACAACAAGGGTTTATATTTAGTACCATGTATTAAATCCAAGGGATTGACAAGGCTTGATTTACCACAACACTTATCAAATGGTTGAAATATAAAAAGGTACAAATTTGAAATAATATGTATAGCAAAGTGGTGGGTTCCTTATTCCAAAGGGATCTCATATGGTAAGTAATAAATGTAGCTCACCTTTACCTGAGAAATGACCTAATTCTATTTTTTACTCAACCAAAGCTAGGAATTCGATCAAGTGTAGCGTTTGAAAATAATTGTGCTAAAATTAAATGTATAACATATATATATCATATAAACCAATATGCCAGAGTAAAATAGACTATTTGGTTTTCTCCTTTTTCTTTAGAGGAGTAAATTCATGAGGATGTGGTTTTGTTCAAATATTTTTCAATAGTCTTTGTATGAACATCTATTAAAAAATTAAGTTCAAACCATAAAATAATTGTGAATGATCTCATTATTTTGAGCATGAAAATATTTTATATAATATGTAGTTTATAATGAATTATCCTCCAACTTTTAGTTATTGACTATTTTATAGACTTATATGCAAAGAGTCTCTATGAATCAAACTTATTTATTTTACATTCTATAGACAAATATTGATAAAATAAAAAGAGTATGGTACAGGCCTATTATCCCATAGCATAGCAAACAAAACTTTATCATATGGAAATAACCCTATTTATTTTTATTGTGTCAATGTAGGAATAAATGGGGTCCATTTTGCCTTGAGCACTTCCTGTTTACAAGGAACTTTGGTATTTGATAGGTTCATGCATACCTACTGAACACAAGTTAGTTCACTTCCTTACACTATTTTATCAATCATGACAAACAATTATCTGTCAAACTGAGTAGGTGTTAGAGTTAGAGTATATTACATCATTTGGGTCATGTAAATGTACCACCTTAGGTACATAGTTAGGATAGGAGATTACTTTAGGGGGAAGTTATCTAGTTACTTCATGCAATGTAATAAATGCACAAGTGGCAATGTGCAAGTTGTAATGTGCAAGGTGTCCCCTTGTACAACTAGGTAGAGTGTTGGCCAAGGAATCTATCTTCCTATATAAAGGGCCTCATAGTGGTAGATTATATGATCAAGGAGACAGGAAGTCAAGTTCTCATCTAGTGCAGTGTAGTAGATAGTGGTGCTCCCATATGGAGTACCATGTAGCTCTTTAGCTCATAGTAATGGAGTGTCCATTTCCTCCATACTACATTGTAATTTCATCATTTCTATTTATAGCATATTTCAGTCATATTGTTGTTTCACTTTCTTTCATATTTCCTATATTTCATTAGGACCTATGTTAGATCTCTCCACAACATACATCCTCAAAATCTAACAGTGGTATCAGAGCCATGGTGCTTCGAGATAGGAGGACCTACATCCATCATAAGAGAAGTCCAGTAGGTCAAGAGGAATAGGGAGAGTCACCATTACTACTATTGGCCTGCATCTTTGCCATTACATGCAAAAGCTACCATTAGGATTATTTGATAGAAATAATCACAGTAGTCAATAGGATTAGGAAAGTGAAGACTAAAATAAATCTCAATTGTAGAAAACCTGAGATTATATTTGGCTAGAGTCTTTCCACAGAGTTGTAGAAAAACTCATGAAGACTAGGACTCAACATTCAAGCCACTAGTTTGACAAATCAACTAGTGAAGATTATTATCTCTAGAATTACAAATTCTTTCATTTTAGTTTCTAACAACTTGTTGCAGGAAAAGGAGATTCAAGAAAAATTTAGGAAGCTTCCTACAAGAGAGTTAGGAAGAACATATTCAAGAATCATTCTAACACTTGTAGCAACAAGGTAGAAGACTAAATATTTCAAAGACCTCGAGAAAGGTCCCATTACAAGAGCTACAATCCTACAAATTGCAAAAGTAAATAAAAGGCCATAGTAGCCTTATAGCAGACTCAAGGAAGAAGAGACTCCAGAAGTTGAGTCAAGGAGGAGAGAGGAGATTGGTGATCTCCATTCAAGATCAATACCTACAAAGTGCAGAAGAAGAATAGGCCAAAGAAGCCTAGAAAAAGAAAAAGGCCATAGAAGCCTTAATCCTGAAGAAAAACTTTAGAGAAGATATCCTGATTCAGAAGATAGATTCCTAAATTCAGAAGAAAACTCCAAAAAGGAGTTCTTGAAGAAGACTCCTGAGAAGAGTCCAAGAAATAGGAGATTGGTGATCTCCTTTACTAATTAAAGACTTCTTTTAGAAGAAGTTGAAGAGATCCAAAGTAGATCTCATTGAAGAACTTCCATTTTAGGAAGAAAGAGAAAGGACCAACGAAGTCCTATTCTAGAATCTAGAAGTAGAAAATAGAGATCCGAGAAGAAGATCTCATCACCAACACTTCAAGTAGAAGGTTGAAGAAAAGGTCTCAAGTGGAAGACCAGAGAAGTTGCAAGATAGAAGACCTTGGAGAGGTCTCAAGGAGGAAAAAGAAGAAGGCTTGGAGAGCCTTGTTGTAGAGCTCACAGAAGCATCATCAAAAGAGTTCCTAAGAGAACTCATTGGAGAATTCCACTACCAAGGAAAAGTTCCTAATAGTGAAGGACTTGGGACAATTATCACCATCCAACAACAAGCCCAAGAGAAGAAGAATTTGGCAAGGAGTGCCAAATCCGAGAAGAAGAATTTGGCAAGGAGTGCCAAATCCTAGAAGAAGAATCCAATGAAGACCTCAAGAAAATCATAATCTTGAGAAGAAGAAGATCCTATTTGAAGTCAGAATTTGACAAGAATCTTGAAGGAAGATTCAGATAGAAGAAGCCTACCAAATCCAGAATATTTGGAGATTACCTCTCATAGTAAGAAGGCACAATTCAGAGAAAGGAGTTCTCTGAATCTATAATAGAAAGTAGAAGATCACTAGAAGGATTAAGCCACCAAATCCAAGGCTCAAGATAAAAAGTTTGAGGCTAGAGATTGGTGAAGGAGAAAGTTGTTCGAGATAGCCAACAAAGAAGTTGTGTATCCATCCACTACAAAGCAACAACTTGGTGAATCCAAACACCAAGATCTACATCATCTACAGAAGCCATTAAAGGTAAGAAACTAGGGTGCAATTAGTTGAACTTCAAATTAGGGTTCATTATCAAATTCCATTAAGCACCATATTTGGATTAAAAGTTGTAGAAGAATAGATTGCATTATAGTCTTCAAGTGCAAAAAGAAAGAATTCCTTTTAAGGATTATTTGCACAATTAATAGGAGTTGGATATTTTTGAGAGAAATAAATTATCATCTACCTATTTTCTATCTAGAAAGCAAGAAGACTATATCCTACAATATTGATTGTAGTGAAAATTTACAGAATACTTATTAAGGGTTCATTATAGATTACTCTTAAAAGTTGCAGAGATTATTAAGTGCATCTAAAATTATTTTGAGAGTTTATTGGAGTGATAAGGTGAGATTGTTAGTGCATTAAATTGGTATTATTAAGATCATTTGCACTACACTAATTACTCTAAAAAAAGGTTAGTTTGTGTTTGTTGATTAAAGGATCAAGAGCACAAAAACCAATAGATTATCAAAGTGTCTAGAGACACTATTGGTGCATAGAACCTACAACATCTCATGGCCCAAATAAGCCACCAAAATAGATAAGATTCCTCCAAGGAGTGGAGAAGAAAATCCACTATCAAAAACAACAATAGAAGCTTCAAATCGAGACTTGGTGAGTCTCAGATTCAAAGTGCACTAAAGGCTATTTACAAAAAGGTGCAGAAATTACTTCTACAAGAAAGAGCTTCTATCTAAGTGGTTAATAGCTTGGGTTTATTACCAAAGTCACCAAGCAATGGAGAGAGTTGTCTAGAAAAAGAGACAACATCAAATCTGCCATCGCCTATTTCAAAAATTTACCATAAGACCAAGAAAATCAGATTGCAAAAGGAGGTGCAAAAAAGGTATCTTATATACAAAGTATTTACATTTGTTTTGCACTACTCTAATCTGCTCTACGTCAAAAAGAGGATAGGTCTTCTATGCCAAAGAGGCACACTCTTTACAAGGAGAAAAATACTCCAAGGTAGCCATGCAAAAGCATTCTCCATGCAAGGGAATAGAGCCACTCAAAAGGCTCACATCTACTACATTGTGGATAGCCGAACCTGCAAGCAAACAAAGCAAGGAGAAGCATTACATTAAAAGGTAATATCATCTACTAAAAGGAAGGTAGAACAGGTTGAAGGATGTACGTCCAAGGAGCACCATTGGAGTAGCCCAAAAACTCCACTCAAGCATTGAAAAGCATTGCTCCAAGATCTCAAGGCACCACTAGAATCATCTCATATCAAGCTCCATCGAACAAAGGAAGAGCTCACAATGTTGCATGGTTAATAGGGAGATTACAAGATACGTTGGAGAAGTATTACATTGAAAAGCCCATGCATGAAGGAAAGGTGACACTTATCACCTAGAAGGAAATAAAATATTTCCCACACAAGTACCCATCCATTACAAAGGAAAATGTTACAAAGGAAGAAGAAGAATGAGCACTCGTTCAAGATCGTAACGCTCATCTACCTGGCAGAGTTTCACAAACGACATCTCAAGCGCTCAAGAGTAACCATTGTGACACTTGTCACAAATTCCAAGATCCTCCATCTATTAAAAGGCATCAAAGACTATAGAGGACAACATTCAGAGTATTCACAGGAGTCATAGCACTTACAATAGCTAGAATCATAGTTTGGAGGAGAGGTAAAGAGCATTAAAAGCTCTGGTCAAGGTATTCAAGGAAGGTCAAATCTCAAGAGTTGAAGCACCACCATCCAAACCTGAAGTCAAAGGTGAATCAATGTTCACCATAACGTTCAAGGAGAAGGCATTAAGAGGACTGTCATACACATCCAGAACCTGCACCGAATACATTGGGAATACAACACTAAAGGTAAGGTTTATACTTCATCAAGATTGCTTTCATTAAATAGGGAGTTATAAGGTATATTATAAGGTTGAAATATCAATAGAAATCAACCATATTTGAAAGCAATATCTAAGGGGAAATAACTATTAAATTAGCCTAAATATTTGCAATATTAAAACATAGGAGAAATAAGGATTTCTACTTGAATTTCTATTATTGCAAATAATTGTTTTCTAATATTCCACATTAGGGAGTTATAAGGAATACTACATCAAAGTAGGAAATTGGAAATTAGAAACAATAAATATCAAATTATTAAAGGCTATAAAAAGAGGTTTATTAAAGAATATTAAGAGTTGGAAATTAATTGGTATACTTGTCTCAAAAATACATTAAAGGGACAAAAGAAATCCAACTATTAAACCTCATCAAAATAGAAAGTGCTCAAGTTCAATAGGAGTAATAAGGTGTAAAAGAAGTTGATTTTTGCTATTCACAAAACTTTACAAAATCAACTCAAAATTGAACTATCATTCTCAAAAGCACTTTATCTATCATATAGCATTTCCAAAACTACTAGGGAGACATAAGGCATTCTACAAAACTTGATAATAATAGCATTCTTCAAATATTATCAAGTGCACAATCCATTTGGGAAGCATAAGGTCTCTACAAAATCTACAAGGACTCTACAAATTCACATACTCTAAACTAGGGAGTCATAAGATACTTCAAATATTCAAATTAGAGTATCAAATCCATATTTACAATTCTAAGGATCAACAAGAATCGCTATCTCAAAACTATCAAGAAGAAATATGGATGAAATAATAAGAAATACCTTTATCAATAAAGAATTATTTTATGAAATGGAACTATATTCTCAAAACTTGATAGAAACCCTTGAAGGATATGAGAATCTATCAACTAGTGAAAAGGAGAGATTCTCCTTATTTCTTAAAGAAGAAAAAGAGGGTAGCTTTGAAGCATTAATTTGTTATCTTCATGAAAACCTCTTCAAGGCATGGTGGAATTCACAAAATATAGTTATATTCACATACAAGGAATGTTTGATGATTTACCTATCATTAATTGTGTTTGTACTCACTCAACACATGAAGCAAGCTAGAAATACAAATCAATATTATTGTGATGATAGACTAACTTCTTGTGAAGCAAAAATTCCACCAACATCAATGCAGAATCGCAGGAAAAGAAGGAAGAAAAGGAAGAAAAGATATGGTCAAAGAGATCTTAGCAAACAAGACATGAATAGTAGAGAAATCATAAATATTGAAGAACCCTCATCTACAACTCTCTTTACATCATATGAAGACACTAACTACTTGCTCGATCAAATTACAATAAGCAATGAAGGAGAATACAAGTTCTAGTTTTGACTCCAAGAAGAAGAACCAATGCAAGAAGGCATACAATGCAAAGTGAATTAAAGAGGACCAGATCAAGCCAAAGAACATCAAGTTGAAGACCATACTCAAGAAGAAGATCCATATTGAAGATTGAAATCTTCAATACCCAAATAATGTAATATAGGGGGTGTTAGAGTTAGAGTATATTACATCATTTGGGTCATGTAAATGTACCACCTTAGGTACATAGTTAGGATAGGAGATTACTTTAGGGGGAAGTTATCTAGTTACTTCATGCAATGTAATAAATGCACAAGTGGCAATGTGCAAGTTGTAATGTGCAAGGTGTCCCCTTGTACAACTAGGTAGAGTGTTGGCCAAGGAATCTATCTTCCTATATAAAGGGCCTCATAGTGGTAGATTATATGATCAAGGAGACAGGAAGTCAAGTTCTCATCTAGTGCAGTGTAGTAGATAGTGGTGCTCCCATATGGAGTACCATGTAGCTCTTTAGCTCATAGTAATGGAGTATCCATTTCCTCCATACTACATTGTAATTTTATCATTTCTATTTATAGCATATTTTAGTCATATTGTTGTTTCACTTTCTTTCATATTTCTTGTATTTCATTAGGACCTGTGTTATATCTCTCCACAACATACATCCTCAAAAGATAATAGTAAGCTCTCTTTTTATTTATACAAGTTGATTTATCATTAGGGATTTATCATTACGAATGTCAAAATTAGGGATTGGGAAAATGCTAGGTACTGTCCCTTCACCCTGGAAGGATAATAAGAAAAATGAAAGAAGTTTTAGTTGGGATTGACACATGTTGTTGAGTTACCACTTAGATGAAATATTTTGCGACCACACTTGATGCAACACATAGATTATATATACATTTTTTGCTCTTGTGTAAAAGCAATTGCATTTGGGTAGCATATAGTTTTTCTAACATGTATCTTAACCTACACATGGCCTACATAATGGGGTTCCACATAATTTTATTTTTAAAATGTGAAGTTAAAAAGTAAGATGTGAAATGTTTAAAAAATAATACAAATTTAAATCTATTTTTTCTTTTATATAAATGTTTTATGCAGGTATCTATCTATCTATATGTATATATATAAAATAGACAGTTGCACTCTTCTACTTGTGTATCCAATATTTGAGGGACTGCACAGTGTATTGTTTCCCTATAACTTTTGCACCCTTGTGCTAGTGTCCCCATTGACCTTTATATGTAGAAGCCAATCCCTAAGTTCAAGTATTTACTATTAAAAAATTCAAGATATTAAGGAAATATGAAAGAGAAAAAGTCTAAATAAAAATTGGTAAAATATATAGTTGTTTAATATTGTGGAGCATCCATGTTTTAAAAAAATTAAAACATTGAGATATAAATATGAATGATATAGATATTTTTGGGTCTGGATTTATAGATATAGGATATTATTAAATAGGACTTAAACCGAGGCTTATCTTGCATGTATTATATTTGATGAAGTCTAAGATTTTGTTTTGCATGCTATTAAATATTCTATGAAATAAGTAATTTTAATTCCATGAGGGATGCTTTCTTAATGTTTTTTAGGGCTTAAGATTTGGATCAATTGTTAGGTATTAATTTACCCAAGAATCACATAGATAATGAAAAAATTCATTAGACTTTGTTAGGGTTTTTTCTAAACTCATAAATGGTCATTCAATGTAGAAAATTATTACTCAATACACACATTCTTTATGGTTTCTAAAGTAGTGTTTGTTCCTTTATTCTCTTTCTCATTGAAGTGTTATCATGGGGTTCCTAGAGAATCCTATCATCTAAGTGTTTGGGAATTGGTCCTTGAGGGAGGCACAAGTTTTTAAATCACGGTTATTGAAATTAGCTATTAATCACATTATTTTTAAATTACTTATTTTTAGGGTTGGCCTGATTAATACAATAATTTATTTATTTCTATAGGGTGGGGGGACAAAGTAATGATTTTTTTGTAAAATTGTATCAAAATGATTTTCAAAAATTTTTAAAATTGTTTTCATGTATGGATATGTAGCAATTACAACCATCTATATGGATTTTCATGTATGACTATGTTTTGTTACATAATCAATGTAATGTTGCTTCTTATGTATGTAGATTTTATTTACAAATGTTAAATTGTGAGTTATGATATTGGTTGAGTTGAAAGTTGATCCAAAAAGGCATCAAGAAAAGTGTTTATTTTTTTTATTGATTTCTTACTAACATTGAATTCCATGGATATGTAAAGTATTATTGTATCTATTGCTTAAAATGATATTCCTATATTATATTATCACTTTTATGATGAATACACTATATTGGTTTATGAATGGATAAGTGATTCCTATAATATATAGGTTCCTTTATCAAAGAAGAAAGAGGTTATGTGTGACCTTGATATATTATTTCCCACAGTTTTGCAGGTTTCACAAAAGTATTGAAATCCCTAAAAAAGTGTTGGGTAGTGCTTCCGCAAAAGGGTGTTTCATTAGTATTTTTATAGTTTTGTATGCATAGTTTTCATGGTGGTTTATCTATGTCTATTTTAGTTTTACAGTGTATATATACAATATTCAAAGTGGCAATACATATAAAAAAATACCAAGAAAGACATCACAGGTAGTTGAGATTATCACAATAAATTAGGAGTCAGTCACAGAGGCCTTGCACTCTAGTAAGTAATTGAAATTTGATAGTGTTATTCAATAGTGGTTGACCTACGCATATTATCATTGATCATGGTTTTATCATCAACTATGGTGAATTATAGCAACTGGTGGAAGATAAAAGTCATGAATTTTAATAAATGAGGAAGATAATGAGGCAATCCATAACATAAACAAATCGAGTGATGAGAATACTTGAAATGAGGTTGAAAATGATTTGGCTAAAAAATAAGTTAGGTAGACCACACAAGAAATTTTCTCATGATGTTGGTTACTCATTATTGTCATACTATATGACATAATGATGTTTGTATGATATCAACAATATAGGTTTTGATGCCAGGTCATCACACACTTCAAACATTGAATATCATAGAAAGATAAGTCCAACAAGACGTGCAACCGAGTTAAGCAACACAGACAAGGTGAAGATCATTTGCAATTTAAATGGATAGACCATAGGAAAAAATTCTATTAATTTTGCATCCTACATGGGGGTGATTGTGAGGGATATTATACCTTTTACCCATACATACTAGAGAGCAGTCCTAGTTGAAGTTAAAAACTACTTATGGACACTCATTATGGTAACCTTCTATCCAATGGAGTTCATAGTGTCCATTTTTGAATACTTATATAAATGTTGCATCTAATAAGATACTGGTTTGATGCAACAAAAATATATCGTTTCAAATGTAATGAAGAAATGGGTTTTTGTGACCATGGAAAAGCAATGGCATGAACATAAGCAACAACTTGTGAAAAACACTATGATAAGTATGATATATATGCAAATAGAATTTATAATATCCCACCTCGTGTACTCACAAAAATATTGGAAAACCTTTGTGAATGGTAGGAGTAGCACTGACTTTAAGGTAAGTACTAGCTAATTTTTTGTGGTAGTTCATATCATTGTTATGTTCATGTGAATTTTTATGAACATGATATACCTAATGAATTTATATACTGGTTTCTTCATTGAGTTGTAGATGGTGAGGCAAAGGAACAAATAAAATAGATCTCACCAATCCATCATGCACACTTGCAATCAAAGAGGATATGCTCGACTAGAGCATAAAATAGTATTCTATCATACTTGTCCATTTATATATATATATATATATATATATATATATATATATATATATATATATATATATATATATATTGATTGATTGATTGATAATGGGTTTTGAAAGATACCCAAAACCTTTTTACAAGTCATAGAGAGGATCTTGTGAAGGCTCAACCCAATATGGTGCAAGCCAAAAAGGGGCCATCATTGGTGACCAAAAGACTAAAATAAAGACAAGCATAGTGGTTACAACCCGTATAGAATAAAGGAAAAAAAAGTTCAGAATGCATACAAAAATGGATAGACCAACAAGGGCCGAGTGCACTACATCATTTTGGGATGAAGTATTCATCATAATTATCCTTGGGATCATCCTCCCCTGAGTGACCAGCTTTTTGGACCTTCATCTGATGAATAATATTACTTTCTCTCAGGAGAATCGATGTAAATAGTGAGACAATATCTTCCAGATCGGTGATCTGGTCAACATATCCCAATTGTTGAGCATAATGAGACCCTGATTATGGACCTACCATTTTTTGCATCTTGTGAGTAGGGGAGGCACTCTCAATTACATAAATGTTTTTACCTTTCTCATTTGTATTTATAACATGGGTCGAGCATCTACCAGTAGTTGATGACAAACCTACCAATATTTTTTGCTTATCTTCCCTATTGGGGGTACCATTATTGACTTAAATTACTAGACCTTCAAGGGCAACTTCTAGCAGTTCCAGAGGTGATCCCAAGATGGGATCAGGGATAGATGTTGGCCTACTAGATTTAATGATCATTTGGTCCAAGTTTTAGTTGATATGGTTGTATATGATCATGTGGATACCTTGGTGTTTAGGGTAAGTAAATTTCCCATTACGAACATTATCAAAAAAAAAATCCATTAACCAAAATAGGTACTTTGATATTTTGATCAGCTTCACATCCTTAATAAAGTTTAGGAACACCATCTGGAAGCTACAAAGAGGGGAGGAAGGTTCATCCAATATCAGGTATTGTATAATTGACACAAGGGACTAGTTCCAAGGTAGAGGGAGATCCTCCTAGATGAACCGATTGTCCTTTTTAGATAGGAATTTCCCTTTGTCATGGAAATAAACCATCTCTCCCTCCATCAAGTGCTTATCCCTATCGATAATCTCTTCATCATTGGGGAGATTCGTAATCTTAGCCAACAAGTCAATAATAACTACAAAAGTGAGTCCCTTCAAAGACACTATGCCACTATCCCTATTGGGACATAAAAAAAAGACTTTGGTGAACAAATTCCATGCATAGCTACTACTGGTGATACAATCGGTGTGGATGGTAATAAAAATTACTAAAAAATATGTGTTGCACATTTTTTCACTATGGATGTAGAATGACTCGATGAGAATAGTTAGTGAGCGAGCATCGTCAAGGTTCATATCAACACGTAGGCACCCATAGCTTGCATGGTGGAAAAAATATAATGAAATAAGTGGAATCTTTGGCTACTTTCATGATCACATCAATTGTGTGAAAATAGATAAACATTCATCACATATGCCAATGTCACCTTCCTCCTCTTCATCGTAAGACTAACTGTTAATGAACAACAAAAAACACTACCCAATTCGTCTTCGAACATGAGCGCTTCGTAAACACGACCTGTAGAAAAGTGTTTTAGAATCTAGGGTTTCCTTTCCCTATATATATTGAATAAGCTGATAATTCTCTAGAATTTTTTGTGGTTTTAGGAGGATTACTAAAAACCTCTAAAATTCAAAAACTAAGAAGAAAATTTTTCCAAAAAAATAAATATTGGTAGCAATTAATCTCTTAAAATTCTGGTTTCTGATCCATTGTAAACAATGAGAGCATACTCCCTTATTTAAAAATAAAATTTGTAAAAATGGGTGGGAAAAGAAAATGAGGGGGGGATTTCCATGAGGGAAATCCCTCCTCAAGCTCACAAGGGTAGGAGAATTCCTGGAGCTCTTATACCATATGTTGGTAATGGGAAAATATGAGATATATTATACAAGAAATGAGTTACAATATATAGGCAGGAGGTCTATATGAAATCATGATAAATGTCAAGATAAATTGACAAGTGTCAAAATAGAAGGAATAGTGCACATTAATATTCTAATAGTCCCAAGTTTGCATGGACTCCTTTGAAATCTCAGGGTCATGTGTATTGAATTTTCTTAAGAAATTCAATAAACTATGGGAAGCCATGATCTCCTCAAACATCGGGTCTAGCTACAAGTGCTTAGGATTGATCAAATACATCCTCCTACACACAAAAATTCTCTCGATATAGGTGTAACTCAACTTCCAATTCACTTTAGATTTGCTTTGGTTCTCCTCATGCATAGGTTTGATTAAAAAATCTCTTTCAATAGTTAGGTTAGGTTTATGCCACATCTCTCAGGCTGAGTTCTCACCCTGAACCATTGATTGGCCTGGTATACCCTGAAATATCTCACCACACAATCCATGCCACACCCAAGTATGATTTGGTTTATCAATCGATTGTTTACCAAAAAAGGAGGCAAAAATAGTAGAGTGTGGAGCTAGCATTGGTATTTGGAATTAGAAGTAGATTCAAGAATGTGATGATTAGGATGATGGTGGGTAGTATCGGATGTGGACCAATGAGGACACAACTTATTTTCAAGCTTCCTCTACATGTTTCCACCACTCTTAGACTGTACCACTTTTTCATCCATGTATAACACTAGCTGGTTGGTTCTACCACCACAATCCGAAGGATTGTCAACTTGGCATAGAAAACTAATCACACCATGATTGGAAATGATACCAGGATCACTTGCTATAATGTACATATGATCGGTGTCATGATTCATGTCCTGGTTTCTTGTTCAAAATAATGTCTTAGCACATTTATTATTTTCTCCTTTCTAATGGTTTTCGCTATTGTTGGTGCAAGTATTGGAATGATACCCATTATCAACACTCATATAAATATTAATTTTCTACTAGATTTTTTCCTTAAACCAATCACCACCACATAGAAGGTGAAGGTCAATATAGTCTTAATATAAGTCAGTTAGACTCCTTGGAATGTGAAACTTGAAACTATGGCTCATATGTCCTCGGATTGAACAAAGGTTTCAAGTTAGTAGAGGTGAGTAGCAAGAACTTACCCAATAAGAGTGGTGAAATTTTTTCATCTAACCATGAGCATTAGGGTCTCTCCTCCATACATGGTGGCACAGTTCAATCATTATTGAGCTAAAGCTACTCATATGTGGTGGCATCATTTCCATGAAAAGTTAGATAAGCATTGGGTAAAATCATTATGCCACATCATGAAAGAATCCAGCATCGACCCAAAGTTTACCATTGCATCAGCAACTTTGTTTCCTTCCTTGTACACGTGTTTAATTTATAGGTTGCTTATTTCTCGGAGGTGAAGGAGTGTTCTTGAATAAGAGGAGCAAATTTTTAAGGTAGATTTGCTTTACCTTTGATGTATTTTATTATATTCAAACCCTCAATAATAAATATTTGGACATTAAGTTCTAACATGACTTGGACTCCTCAAAAGATAGCTCTGGCCTCAATAAAGTTATTGGATTTAACTCTCAAATTCTCGACATAGGCCAAGATGAGTTTGGAATGTTTATCACAAATGATCCCCCCATAGCTAGCTCTACCAGGATTACATTTGTCTACTCCATAGAAATTGAGTTTAGCCCATTGTGAGGGTGGAGTAATCCAAGACACAAGGGATCTATCCACAGTAGAGTGGGGTTGACTAGAAACATCAAAGGATAAGTTCACAAACTTGGCCAGTTGGACTTCAGAATGGGACGTGGGATAGTATTTGAAAGATATCAAGTTAGAATTTTCATATGTGAAGAAGACAATAACGTCTTAACTAGAGTTCTAAAAGGCTTTGTTATTTCTCTCCAACCAAACCTGCCATAGGAAATGCGGAAGGATGAAAGACCACCAGTGATTGAGGCAAATAGATTGGAATGGGTTGGTCCATTGGAGAGGAAGGTCATCAAAATACATAGGGATGACCCAAGAAATAGAAACTAATAACAAAAGGGATGAAAGGACTCTAACAGAAAAGGAACATATCAAAAAAATATGGTAAACCAAATCCCAAGTGGACTGATAGAGAAAACATCTATTAGGAAGGACCATACCCTGAGTTATGAGGTTGTTGGTCGTGAGGACTCTATTTTGAACAACCAACCAATGGAAGTGAGAAATTTTAGGAATAAGGATCTTTATCAAGATGATTTTGACTAGGAACTAGTCATCCTCAGGCTCAATCATGGAAGCATAGGCCAATTTTATCGAGAACAACCTACACTCGCATAGCTACCAAAAGGGAGCATCTTGGGTCAGTTGGCTCGAGATGACCATAAGGTGAAGCATCTCCATGATACACTGGTTGGTAGCACATTTCTATAGATTTCTAATGTTGTAGGGCAACTTGACTCATCTCGGGGGAGTTGATTGGTGAGAAATAAAATTGCCAACCTTGAGTCTAAATAGTTTGTCAGATATGACTTTGAATCTATTCACATACTGATCATGAATTAGGGGTTGTGTAGTTATCTAGGGAACTTACTAGAATCTAATTCAGGAGCCATCAACTAAATTCCACCTTCTTCCTTTTTGAAGGATATTTCTAATATGGTAAACTAAGTTCCACAAGGCAGAACCATGCAAAATAGGGAAATCACTCAACATGGAACCTTGTCTAAGGTATTTGGTTGATATTTTCCACCCTTGATTAGAAATCATTGCCATATTCATTTTATGGACTTTCCATAGACCTAGTCCACCTCTGGTCTTGAGGAGGTAGATTTTATCCCAAACAACAAGGGGAAATATTAATTGGTTTTCTATTCTAGACCAAAGAAAATTCCTTTGGATTTTCTCAATTTTATTACACACAACTATTGGAGCCTTGAAAAAATAAATAATATATATGGGCACAATTTGGATATAGGATTGGACCAAAGTGGATTTTCCTGAACTAATGAGGAGAGCTCTCTTCCATCCAACAATTTTTTTCATTATTCACTAAATCACATTGTCCCACATTCTCTTCATTGGGTTGCCTTGGAATAAGGGAAGACCTAGATAGGTCAGAGGAAAATTGGCAATGGAATATTCCAAAATGTTTGCATTTTTTCACTTGTCTTTGAGTTGGAGTATTAGCAAAGTAAATGCTACTTTTTAGGTAATTGTTTCTGACTAGCAACCCTCTTGTAGGCTCCCAGAATGGATTTGATGATCCTAGATTTTTGGATGCTTGAAAGGTTGGCCAAAATGATGTCATCCATGAACTATTGATGGGACACAAGGGTAAACCCAGAAGATGCTTTAATACCTGAAATATCCCTGGATGTGCATGCAGCCTTGAGGGCCCTCCCCAAAGAGTCAGCAACAATGATAAACAAGAATAGAGACATGGGATCCCTCTGCCTAATTCCTCATTTGCTTTGTAAGTACCCTATAGTTGCCCCATTGACTAAGATAGAAAACCAAGAAGAAGAGGTGAAAGCTTTGATGATATAGACCCATTTAGGGTGGAAGCCAAATCAGGTGAGAACAACAAAGAGAAAATACCATGGCATTCTATCAAAAGCTTTACCGATATCCAAATTTAAGAAGAAGCTTGGTATCTTGTTGACCATTACAGAGTGGATGAGCTTATGAATGATAATCATGCTATCAATGATGATCCTTCCTTGGATGGAAATACCTTGGCATTGGTTAATGATGTGAGGCATGACATGTTTTATTCTATTGGCCATGGTCTTAGTGAGGATTTTATAAAAACATTGCAAATATTGATAGGGTGGTAATTAGACAAAGTAAGACACTCATGATACTTTGAAATGAGGTTAATGAAGGTGGAATAAGGGAATGCTACTTGACTTAGATCCATAAGGATAACATAGTGGTTGAAGGCACAATGATCAATATTGATCTTGAAGACATTGTACATGGTAAACATTTGGATGAAGGTTATTGGAAAGTCAATGTGTACATCACCCATAAAGAGGAAAAAATCTCCTTTAGAAGGAATGATGAGATGGACACAATCAAGGATGTTGTGGGCTCCTTAATTGCTTGGCCTATATTAGATATTGTTTAAAAATAAATTACATCATGTTGTAGCAATATTGTATTGTCATGTTGTAGCAGTATTGGAAATACCATATATGATTTAGTTTTTGTTGCACATTATTTTTTATGTCATTGTAAATTCATTATTCTTTGTTTTTGTTGCAATTTTATTTAACCATTGATCACAAGGTCAGTCATAAATGAAGGATTTTTTCTATTAAGATATGGGAAGGTTCAATTGTTTTCAACACTCTTGATAATACCTTCATGTGTATATAACATCTTTAGATAAAAAAAAAATAACTCTTGTCTCTTGGTTTTCCATTAGTGGAATGGGAGAAAAAGAAGTTGAGGTCCATCCAATTGAATATTTTGAGGTAGACCATTCAAATTAAGTAAATAATTAGGTTGGAAAACGATTTTATGTAAGTTTTATATTTATGAAACTTCTTTCATTGCTATATCTTTATATATTTTTGCAAATATATTATAGTTCTTAATTTTTTTCTTGTTATCATAAATTATAAAATTAGTTTTTAATATATAAGTAAACTCCTATATACATAGTATATACAACACAACATCAAACTCCAGTGACATCCTACATCCATATTGGTGTCCATATAGAGACTTATAAACTCAAAATTTTAGCTAATTTCATAGCTCCTATTGTTATTCAAGTAGCCCAAAAAGTGAGAACAATGCAATAGTTATAATGCAAGGGTAAAACAATAAAGTAGTTTTCAAGGTATTATATAGATGTTTTTTATTAAAAATGATATTAATTTATTATGTGTTTATGTATATATGGATTCAAAAATATTGGAAGGTTTGAAAAAATAACAATTTATTTCAGCTGTATACTAATATTAACCTTGTAGAACTTTTATAGTAAGGATATATCAAATATTTATATTTTGTGTGTATGGTTGGTTTTTGCTAGGTTTTTCTATTCGGTGGAAGGTTAACCTGTTATTGTTTGGGATCCTCATCCTAAGGAGATTGATTTTAATATTGTTTTGGATCCTCATCCTAGTTGTAGTATTTTATGCTTTAGTAGGAAGACGCTTTATGGAAATACTTCCACATGAGTTTGTAATTATAGTTATCATGGTTGGTTTTATAACATATGTGAGTATGAACCCCTTATACCTATATATATATATATATATATATATATATATATATATATATATATATATATATATATATATATATATGTATATGTATATGTATGGCTGGTTACTCAGTATTCAATTATGTGTCATCCTAAGTGGGGTGTGGGGTGTGGTAAGAATTATCTAATTTTTGGTTGGGTTTACGTGATGCTTGTTGTTAATAAATGCTAAGTTTCTATAGGTAGCATATATTGAATAAATAAATTTCATCCATTGGGGTGTGGTGATAATTATCTGATTTATGGTTGGGTTTATGTGATGCTTGTTGTTAATAAATGCTAAGTTTTTATAGGTAGCATATATTCAATGAAGAAATTTGATCCATTGGGGTGTGGTAAGAATTATCTGATTTCTGGTTGGGTTTATGTGATGCTTGTTGTTAATAAATGCTAAGTGTTTATAGGTAGCATATATTCAATGAAGAAATTTTATCCACTTCAATGCCCAACCTAAGTGATTAAGGAGTTCAATACAAAAAATTCATGTCTCTGATAATGATTTATTTTTGTAGATAAGTTTTGAATTACAAGCCAATAGAAAGATCATTAAGAATTATGCATGATATCTTATCCATTAGGTTACAAGGCTCTATTAACATTCATTAATAGATAAATACATAAACAATAATTGATATGACATATGGATAGTTACTTTGATCCCATGAGTTAATTTGCAGAGCTAGATTGTGTGCCAATATTATTAAAACTATTTACTGGTTGCATTGTTCGATGGTTGTGAGCGGCCCAATATTTTCTTAGCTATATGTGATTCATCAATTTATCTCCAATTTTAAGTATCTTTGCACTATAGAAAGTCTATAAATCCTTTTTGGATATGCGTGAATAAATAGTGAAAATGATTATTTTGATTAAGAGCCCAGTTTGGTATTTTAGTTAGGATTCCATATCCACAAGGATGAAACAATCAATTCTATTTATAGTTTGGTTTTGATAGTAATTTTACACATAACAATTATATTCTACTTAATAAAACATCTAATGCTCAATGAAATAAATTTTAATGTCATTATTCATCTTAGATATCACCTTCCACTTACATAAAGTGAAGGCAAATAAGTGTGCCATGGGATATTATCAATTTTTTTATTTATTAGAAAGGTTTTGATTGTCATGCAATTTACAAATATTCTTACACTTAAAAAATTATTGTGTTTAATATTAATATTTCTCTAAGATAGTCAGATATCTTTTCACTCTGAAGATGCATTGGTGGTGGATGGAGTTGAGGATTATTCACATCAAATTGCAGAGATGATTGGGTTACATAATGAGTCAAAATTCATTTAAGCTGGTGTAAGTGTTTTTATCATTTCCTTCTACATTATGATGATGATTTTATTTGATGACTTGTTGCTGATAATAATGCTAAATGCAAGGCACAAGCAGACTGCTGGATGTGTTTTTGTGTGTTTTTTTTACTTCTACCTAGCATTTGTTTTTCTCTCCCTTCCCATAATACTCATGTTGTCTTTGGAGGTAGTAAAATGTCTCACTTCATAAATCTTTATAATTGTCACCTTTTACCTCAAAGAATGAAGCTAGGAAATTTTTTAACCTGTGGATTTATCTAACTAGTCATGATTGATTACAAGCATTTACCAAGTTGGCCATTTATTCCATCTAATATATTTCGTATTATTTTTTATGAACACTCCTTTTTGGCATTTCCTTTTATGGTCTATTTACTTTATGTTCCACTTTTTTTTTTTTAAATTTCCTCAAGAATGATAGTAAATATCGGGTTTGTTAGATACACAACACCTTGGAAGTTTTATGTATAAATAATTCTTTCATTCTGTAAATGAATTTAGTTATTTGGTTAACTAACATATGATTCCCCCTTTCATCATGATTTTTTAAAGTTCACTAACCAAAATAAAGTGGATTTGTACAACTATATAAATTTTTCATTTACTTTAGGTTTGTTGCTCTCATTGCATTGAACTAAGTTTGTAAACAAATTTATTCATCTATGGAGGTTCCTTTTGCATGTTCAGGTTAACATTGTGAACTCATAGTACCCATATCTAGTCTTAAATGTTGTCTTGTGAGTGTATTCCTAATGAATATTCAACTCATGCTATCCAGATTTTAGGATAATTTTAGAGAATATTATGGCATCATTCGATTGATCAAAGAGATCATAAATTATAGCTAGGGGCTACCTATTCTTGATGGTTACTTTGTTCAACATTCTACAATATACGCATAATCTTAAAGAACTATCATTTTTGATAAAAAGAACTAGTGCACCCCGTGGTGACACAATAGGTTTAGTCAAATATTTATCTAGAAATTCTTGGAGTTGCACCTTTAACTCCTACATATCAATAGGATTCATCATATAATAAGTTTTATTTATGGGTTAAACTCTTGGCATAAATTCAATAGTGAATTCTAGTTCATGTTTAGGTCGAAGACCTATAAAATATTCTTGAAATACATCCCTAAATTCATGAAGAATTGGGTGTTTCCCAAACATATCTTCCTTTCCATTATCATATTTCACATTTCTTTATATATATTTTTAAGTTTTATTGCTAACAAAAACTAAGGTTGAAAAGACCCTTGTTCACTATGAATCCTTATTCTCTTCTTATTCTCATTCTTATAATCCATCCATCTATCTTATAAATTGATTAAAGCTCCATGATCCTTTAACCAATCCATTCCTAAGATAATGTTAAATAATTTAGTGGTGCTACATATAGATGCGATATGGTTAATCCATTGGGTAGGGGAATATTAGATTTAGGTAGATACTAATCCATTGAGTAGGTTTATCTAGAACCATACTCCACATTACCCTTGTACCAAAAATCCAGGTCTTTCTAGCATATCCCTGACTATATTAGTGGGAATAAAACTATCTATAGCTTCACTATGTATTAAAATTTTAACATTTTTACTAAATAATTTACCATTCAAGAGCATTGGTGTGGCTTTCCCATCCAAGTTTTAGTTTCCAGTAAGTTGTGTAAATTTTGAGGGTTTGTTCCTCCACCTTCTTACTTGATCTTAGCCCTTGAGGACATATGTTTGCATAATTTAGACCACCATAATTAAATCAACCTCCCTTAGGAACTTGGGTTTTTTCTTGTTTTTTTCCCCTATCCTTTCTACTTGTGATGGTTATGATTACTTCTAAGGTTGAGGGTTATTGTTATTATCATTGTTATTCCTCTTTTGAAATTTATTCTTTAAATTCCTTTGATTTTCATCATTAATTTTATCAAAATTTGAATTACCTCTATTATTTTTATTCTTCTCTTATTATCACTTCATGAATCTAACACCTTTTATTTTTCTAAGTGACTATCAATCTTCCTCTAAAAACTTAACATAGTATAAGTAGGTCTTTCTAGTTTGCAACTTAAATTCTTCTTGACAATCCAAATCATATGCCTTTTGCAAGGTCTCATATTTTTCCAAGTTTATCATTGTTTTGATCTTAGGATCAACTCCTAAGATAAACTTATGCACCTTCATTGTCTCATCTATCTCATATCAAGACATATATTTCAATAAATTCATAAAATTTTGGTAATATATTTCCACCATTCTTTTCCCTTGGTGAAGTGTAGATAATTCCTCAAATTTATCTACGTAATACTATTATGTTAAGAACCTCTTCTTGAAGGTTTCAACAAGGTCCTCCCACTAAAGATTCATTGCTTGAATATTCTGACCAACTTAAAATGTATTTCATCATTATAGTTATATTTCCTATAAGTGGAGAGTAGCCAAAATTGTTCAGATTACTAAAGAGTAGTTCATGGAAAATATGTCTCTAATTTATTCAACCAAGCCTTAGTTAAATCACCTCCATATTTTCTAGTAGATATTTATATTTTAACATTTTTATATCCTTAGCTAGTTCTACCTCTATACAAGCCTTAACTTCTTGTAATTTTGTAGCAATATTCCCCTCGTACCTAACCTCAAAATTTTGGTTATGGGAACCTTGAGACAATATGGTTTCTAGAATTTTCCTTTAATGATTTTTTTATTCCCTTTTCTGATCTAGCTATTCCTAAATTAAGGAAACTATAGTAGTAATATTATCCACATCTCTATTTAAGTTTTCCAAAAAATTTCTTAGGGGTCTAGCTTTAGCACTATTCTACCTAGCTTATCTTGGAATCTAGGAAGATCCTCTTTATCCTCTCCTTAGCCTTGGTGCCATATTACCTGTCCATAAAAGTTTTAAGTTAGGCTATAATTTTCCTCCAAATTATACTTCTAACTTCTAGTTAGTTACATCATCCATATGAACTAACAATAGAGTATTATCATCCATTGATAATAGCAATGGTCACACTTACTCCATACAAGGTGCCATTTCCCAATAAGAGATTTCATACTTTTGTTTTTTTTCCTTGGTCTAAATTGAGCCTGTCGGCTTACAATACGTGGTGCACCCAATCCATGTTAAGGTCCCAAAAGGTGTAAATATCCTCAAAGTATACACATAAAATCAATCCAATTCTAAGTTCTCTCCATGGAATATTATAGTCTTACGACATAGAGCTCTGATACCAAATGTAACAACCCAAAACTAACCAACCCAAGAGAGAGTTAATTTTTTACACATTAGGTAAAGATCACAGTTAAGGTTCACTAAATATATTTCCAAATAGATTATAGTTGATAAGGCATTATCAAATTTTGAGACCATAATTTTATAGACATCTCTCTAGCAGAAAGGAGTGGCTAAAATCTCATAGATTTTGGGGTTTGCCTTGTATACCTCAGTTGCATAAATAATGCTTCAAGTTATCACCCCACATTTCTTACATTTTTTGTGAATGTAAGCTATCTTGACCATAGTGTTGGGATTATCCCTTCTCAATATTTAGAGAAAAGGGACACCAATTTCCTTACCAATCATAAATCGGTCTATATTGGTACTTTTCGGTGTAATCATTTCAAGTTTAGTTACTACACCTCCATGATGAAATAACTAATACTTTAGTTCTTAACTACCCTATATCTATGATGAGTTTAGTTAAAGTAACTATCACTCTACATGATAGTTTTGCATGGACACCCGAGCCTACCCATTTAGGATTTCTTCACTTAATATCTTACACATGGGTTTCTAACCTCCACGGTTGGAAATAAGATTCAAGTTATACCACTTAGAATCTCTATCCAAAAAATCCTTGGTGTTGGATAACATTAAAGCTCCTCACTCTAGATGTACTCATTGCAAAAACTCTTGGGTGTTACCTCCTCGTAACTCCCTTAGAATTTGGTCCATCTTATAAGGATTCTAAGACATGGTTACATAAAGCATGCCTCATAAGAACCCCCAAAAGTACAAAAAAATTAAATATTTATTTACCATTAACTCTCTCTCCCTCTCTTATCATGAACATGGATAGGGCAAGTAGGCCAGGTTGGAATACTTTCTATGTAGTTGGTGCAGAGAGTGTTGAGGATCCCTTGGTCTAGTGTTGGATCAGAAGGGATGTTCCCCAGGGTTGATGCGGTGGTGGAGTCTTCCACGACATTGAGGGCCTCGTCGATTTAAGTGGGGGAGAATATGGATGAATAGGAGAAAAACCAGCTGTTCACCACTAACCTCTATGAAGGGGTGTTGCCTATGAGGATCTAGTGCTACAAGTAGGCATGCGATGATACCATCCAAGTAGTGTACTTGGATATTTCTTCCCATATTTCTATTAATTTATGCTACCCAATCAAGAATGAGTGAGCTGAGGTTTAGAGGGTGCGGCTGGAGTGAGGGTTTGAATTTTTGGAGAAAGAATCTTAGCCAAGGTGACAGAGGTAGAGCAGGTATGGAAGGGTAGGTGGTAACCTCAAGCATGGATCAAGCGAGGATCCAGAGAAATGCGGTCAGGCTATGGTAGATTTGGAGGTGGGCATCACACGGGGGCCCGATCCTCCTCAGAAAGACCCTGACAAAAAAGATACAAAGGACAATGCAGGACCCAAGAAGTGGCTATTTTTTACTGAGACTCTTAGAGGAAAAAAAAAGGAGTTTCTCTCTCTTCTGCCCCTAGTTCTAGTAAATAATAAAATTTCAGCCCCAGCAAGTTCCATGAGCATTTTTATTTCAATGGAATAATTCTCCCTGGTAGGCAAGTTTTTGGTAGGTAGGCTAGACATGGAGACTATCAGGGCTTGGGCGATGGGTAAGTGGCGACCGGTAGGTAGCTTGGAGTTGGTAGCTCTAACTTGAGGGTTCTTAATTATCTATTTTAACAATATGGAGGTTGCTAACCACATTTAACAGGAGGTCCTTGGTTTTTGGGTAAAAGGAGCCTTTTTCTCAAATGATGGGGTGAATATTTTAACCTTGAAAAGAAAAATATTAAAATTACCCCTATTTGGGTTTGTCTCTCGAGTCTACCTACCCAGTTATCCAATGAATACTAGTTGTAGGGAATAGCCATAACTATAGGGGACTTGATATCCATTGACCATGTGACCTTGGCTAGGATAAGGATGAATCATGCATGAATCTACGTAAATGCTAATTTGGATAATAAATTACCAAGGTTTGTGGAGCTAGAGTATGGAGAATACTATCGAAAACAACTATTAGAATACGAGAATAGACCGACATTCTATGCAGAATGCAAAAATGGAAGTGCATGATGAAATAGTTCGAGATGAAATATCTTAGTTTAATGTGACACTTCATAGGGATGGAAGTGCATTAATAAAATAAAGGGATCTTCATATGTCAACACAAGTATGCTCGAGACATGATCAAGAAATTTGCCATGGAGCAGTGCAAATCAGTTGCAACTCCTACTGGACATGGGATACAATTGAGCAAGGATGATGGAGCATCAAAGGTTGACATGACCACTTACAGAAGCATGGTTAGGAGTTTGATGTTTCTCACCAACACCAGGCCTGATATTCAATACGTTGTTTATCTAGTTTCAAGGTTTATGGCTAGTCCATTTGAGCTGCATTTACAAGCAACTAAAAGAATTTTAAGATATGTAAAAGGTACATTGGATTTTGGAATCCATTACCAAAAATGTAATTCTATGAAATTAGTTGGCTTCAGTGACAGTGATTGGGGAAGCAACATAGATGACAAGAAATCTACATCAGGGAATTGTTTTAGTCTAGGATCAAGACTAATCACATGGAGTTCTAAGAAACAAATTGTTGTAGCATTGTCATCAACTGAGGCTAAGTATATAGTCATCACTCATGCTAGTAATCAGGCCCTATGGTTAAGAAAAGTTCTTGAAGAGATTGGAGAAAGTCAGAGTGGTAGAACTTGACTGTATTGTGATAACATAAGTGCAATTCAGTTGGCATACAATCCAGTCCATAGCAGATCAAAGCATTTCGATATGTGTTAAGATCCTGCTATAAAATAAACTCAAATAACACACTCCCACACAATTGCTTGGAAATAACTCACATAAACATCACATTAATATAACAGAAATTTGCATAAAGAACAATCTCACAATAGAACTGAATCGCAGGCCTCTTCGAGGGGGCAACCTCCTTCAATACTTCATTAATTTTGCAAAAGATGGTTACATTGGTGCCCTTTCGGGTATTTAAGGAGTTTCCTTCCAAGGTTGGCTTACATGCAAAATGCCACCTGGATTACATGCATAATGCCACCCGAATTACATGCATAGTGCCACTTTGAATTACATGCACAATGCCACCCGAATTACATGCACAATGCCACTCGAATTACATGCACAATGCCACCCGAATTACATGCACAATGCCACCTATCTACCATGTGTTACATAAAAAAGGGTGCCATTTGTCATAGGCACTACCTAAGCTAAAACTTAGAACATTACAAAATATTAATCATGGGTACTACCCACGTTCACTAGGAATTATTACATCAAGGAAGTTATTACATTAAGGGTTAGGATGAGATCCTAACATGCCCTTCTCCTTGAAGAAGCTTTGTCCTCAAAGCTAAAAATGAGGAAACTGTTGCTGGAGTTGATGGAGGGACTCCCATGTAGCATCCTCAAGTTGAAGTCCACGCCACTGAACCAGGACCTCTGTGATGGTACGGTTGCGAGTTCGACGATACAGAAGCTGCTTTGGTGCAAGTAAGATGGAGCCTTCTTCATCCAATTCGGGAAGTGTTGATGGAACCTGTACCTTGGAGCTGCCCGAAATGTAGGAGGGAGGCATGAGTGGAGGGTGCCCGTACTCAGCCTCTGGTTGCGGTGTGATAGGAAGTGTTGTACCACCATTCGGCCAAAGAAAGCCATTTTGCCCAATGAGTAGGATGATCGGAGGCAAGTAGCGAAGGTAGGTTTCCAAGTAGTTATTAACAACCTCTGTTTGACCATCCGTTTGCGGATGGTAGGCTAAACTCATTGTGAGCTGAGTCCCCTACAACTTAAACAACTCTTGCCAAAAATTGCTAGTAAGGCTGGGATCACGATCAGATACAATGGAGGTTGGCATGCCATGAAGGCTAAATATGGAGTCAAGGAAAATTTGGGCAATAGTGAATGCTTGTGTAAGGATGGGCTAGGGCACAAAAGTGAGCATACTTTGAAAGGCGGTCCACTACCACAAAAATAACGAGACTTGTCTCCGGATTTAGGTAGCCCTTCTATGAAATCCATAGAGATGTCGGTCCACACCGATCCGGTATCGGCAAGGGTGGAAGAGTGCCCGAAAGAGTGCACTTGTTTCTCTTTTCATCCTTTGACCTGTGTCGCAGTCTGCCACAAAAGAGCGAATGTCCTGTTTCCTACCTTTCCAAAATAAGGTGCGCTTGAGTCGCTCATAAGGTGGTCTGATATTGGGAGGTGTACTATCCGGCAATAATGGAATGGCATGGTCGTGAGAGTGATGCAGTGGTCGTGTGATGGGTTATGAAAAGATGGCCTCATGTTTGTGGAGAATCTGTTGCATGTCTTGTGGGATTTCACCCATTGGAGATGTGGATGGCTGGATGGAGAATAGTTGTGCAATGACCCCACGTGATGATTTCTTTAGCAATTTCTCCATGCCGTTTGAGCTGATAATTTGAGGTGTTCCTGTCGGGGAGCCCTTGATGATGTGTGTTTGTCCGTTATGGAAGAACTGCATCCAAAGTTTAGCAAAGTTCCAACTAATAGTGCCCAACGTACTCAACCATTGGCATCCCAAAACAATATCACATCCACCCAAATGGAGGGCAAACATGTCCTGCTTGAGTTCATAATCCCCTATCTTGATTTTAACATTGTGACACTTTCCTTTACAAGATAAGGTTCCCCCATTGGCTACCATGACCTCAAAGGAATTACAATTATGGATATAGCAATTTGCCCGTTGAGCAACTCTAGGGTCAATGAAGTTGTGCGTGCTTCCCGAATCCAAAAGGATGGAAAGACGTTGGCCCTTGAAACATCCTGTAACCTTCATGGTTTGAGGAGTAGTAATGCTGCAAGGGCATGGATTGTAATTGATGTCTCAGGTTCCTGTTTCCCTTCTTCTTGTGGGGGAGGTGTTTTTGGAGGGTCCTCATCCTCATCACTCTCGTCAACGGTATCAGGTTCTCCAACATCTATCAAGAACAATTTTTTGTGTGCACACTTATGCCCCTTGAAAAACTTTTCATCACAATTGTAGCATAATCCTTTGGCACGACGTGCATCCATCTCTTCGGTGGTGAGGCGCTTGGGTGCAGCAGGTTTATTATCATCTGGGTGTTGGGCTCTCGGGGGAAATGAAGGTCTATCTTGAGAAAACTTTGATGGGCGTCTTTGGGCGAGAGAGTTTAGATTCGGCCGGACGGGCCAAAGCGATAGCTTCCATCATAGTTCGTGGTTTCAACATTTTGACTTACGCTTGGAGTTCCATCTTCAACCCAGCGATATAACAACTCCGGAAGAACCCTTCACTCAATCCTCTTGTTCGATTGGCCAATTTTTCAAATTGAGCTTGGTACTCTCGAGCCGACCTCGTTTGTTGTAGTTTGGATAAGGCTCTGTGAAGTCCTCAAACTCACTAGGACCAAATCGAGTGAGTATTTGGGATTCAAAATCCTCCCAAGAGAGATTTGGGTAGGTAAGACGCAACCATTGAAACCAGTGTAGAGCCTCAGATTCCAAGTTAAAGGAAGCCATATGGACTCGATGAAATCTTGGTACATTATGAAGTCGAAAGAATTGGTCAACCCGACATAGCCACCCATCAACATCCTTCCCACTGAATTTGGGAAAGTCCAACTTGGGCATTTTGAAGGGTGTATCATGGTCACGATTCCTTGTAGAACTCTCAACTTGGTATTCTGATTTGGGTGGTTCTCTTCTCAGTTTGTTGTCCACTTCAGTCAATGCTTCTTCTAAGCGATTGCTAGTGGCCTCATGCTCTAAGCGAAGACCTTGGACTTCTTCCCTTATGGAGTGAAAAGCCGAGTTCAAGTTCTCAATGGCTTTTGTTAGGGAATCCAAGTGTTCTAGTTCTTTATGGTGTCCACGAGTACCCTGGGCCATTTTTTGACCTTTTGTGACCAGTTACTAAAAATAGAATTGAATTTTTTTGACTTACTATTTTTAGTAAATGCCCAAAAAAGTGCTTGGGTGCTATATATCAAAATGATCAGCAGGAGAAGGTGGTCACAATGAGCTATATCTCTTAACACTACTTTTTGGCACCCCAGACTTTTTTTTTTTTTTTTTATCTCCTATTTTGCTGAGTCTAACGGTGTTTCAGATTCTGATTCTGAGCTACTGAGCAAAATTTGGGTGCTTGGAGCACTATCTAAAGCGGCCGTGTTTCACACTCAAGATTCTCTGTATTTTGCAAGTGAGCGATATGACGGTTCTGTTCGACTACGAAGGCTGTGAATTACCCTCTGATTGTCTTGACCTCTCGACTGGTGACCTGATTGTGACTGCCACTGTAAATTTGACTGTTACTCTCCAGAATTTCAACTTAAGTGTCACCCTCATGGCTTATCCTGAATGCATGTCCCTTTTGTTATTTTTTTTTGGTAGAGGACTCCTTTCTCATATGCTCACTTTTGAAATGCAGGTTTACGAATGGGGGTGTTTGGATTCTTATTTTGATTTTGATTTTTGTATTTTTTACAGGTTGCAGTTTTAACAGAACCAGGGAATGCTAAGTATAGGAGTATGTACCACCCATAGGCCCTCTAATATACCGACAGTGACGAACAATAGTGCTCGGACCAATATTTCAGGCCACTACTCAAGGAGGATTCCACACATACCCTTGAGCACACTACCTGCCTCTATGACAATACGGGAGGGTAATCGTCCGGGATGCTTGTGTCCCGTAGACTATGAGTAATACAAGGCCGAAGAGCTTCCTAATGGCTAAAAGTTTGTTTAATCCTAGATGGTCTCCCGATATACCCGAAGATACGTGGGAGCTCAAGTCCGTGCGCGAGTTACGTACGAGGCACGGGTATTGGAGCCTGATCGCCCCTCACTTCACTAGACGCTTTATGGGCTATCTAGCTTAGCCAATAACGACAGATCCTTCGCGATATTTTAAAACCCCCGGTATAGGGTTTCTACCTACTCAACTAATAATATATATTTTTTTGTTTTTGGTCTGGAAAAAAAACACTGTATTTTTTTTTTGGATTTTTTTAATAAGGAAAAACAGAATGGAAAAAACACACGGAATTTATACCTAACAGGCGGATTTGATGGCAAGAATCATTGCAGTTGCAGCAGAACTTGGCCCTGGAAAGCGCTCTGATACCACTTGTTAAGATCCTGCTATAAAATAAACTCAAATAACACACTCTCACACAATTGCTTGGAAATAACTCACATAAACATCACATTAATATAACAGAAATTTGCATAAAGAACAATCTCACAATAGAAGCTGAATCGCGAGGCCTCTTCGAGGGGGCAACCTCCTTCAATACTTCATTAATTTTGCAAAAGATGGTTACATTGGTGCCCTTTCGGGTATTTAAGGAGTTTCCTTCCAAGGTTGGCTTACATGCAAAATGCCACCTGGATTACATGCATAATGCCACCCGAATTACATGCATAGTGCCACTTTGAATTACATGCACAATGCCACCCGAATTACATGCACAATGCCACTCGAATTACATGCACAATGCCACCCGAATTACATGCACAATGCCACCTATCTACCATGTGTTACATAAAAAAGGGTGCCATTTGTCATAGGCACTACCTAAGCTAAAACTTAGAACATTACAAAATATTAATCATGGGTACTACCCACGTTCACTAGGAATTATTACATCAAGGAAGTTATTACATTAAGGGTTAGGATGAGATCCTAACAATATGAAGTATCACTTCATTTGAGATATGGTGGAAAAACAAATAGTTGAGCTTCAATATTGTAACACTTTGGATAATATTGCTGACATCTTCACCAAAGGTATAGCTAAAGCTCAATATATAAAGTTGAGAGACTATATAGTCAGTCCTCTCAACTTTAAGAGCGAGAATGTTGGAAATAAACCTAGTAAAAGAAGCAAAAAAGAGTAAAAAAGATAAAAAATTTGTTTCAACGGTAATCTTTGGATCTTACCCCTTTTACCTCCTTGGACGACAGATGACTAGGTAGGTAAGTTTAACTTGGACGATAGCTGACTAGGCAGGATTGGACAACAAGGGTAGCAAGGCAAACCAACTCATTTTCCCTTTCTCTTTTCCTCCCTATTTCTTCCATTTCCCTAACTTCCCTATATTCCCTAAGTTTGTTTATTTTTACGAATATAAATACCAATGTAACCTATTTTTCCTAAGTTTGAATACAATATTAATTTCCTATTTTTTGCTCCTAATTTCTCTAAAACCATTTCTGGTATCAGAGCCAAAGTCGAGGGAAGCCCAAGGACTGAGGAGAGAGAATCCCATAGCACACATACCATAGTGAGGTCAAGGTGGAGCTCATAGCACATAGCTCAAGGTGAGAGAAGCTCGAACCATGCATATCGAGGATAAGTCTAGAGTATGCCAACACAACAAGCACATAAAGACAGGAGCAATGCAGGAGAACCAATTAGAGAGTGACACATGGCGAGAGGAGAACAAGACCCACGCTAACTCGATGACTCAGAAGCTGACGCAGATAGAAAACATGGAAACGAAGGGAGAAACATAGCGAGGAATGGTTGGATAATTAGAGGCAAAAGGGGCAATCAACGAAGGCAATTATTTCAAAATATGCATTCCTAGGGTTATAAACCCTTGCATTACCTCCATCCTAATGAATGTGGGATTTTGTTTTTTTTTTTTGCAATCGGTGACAAGAGCTTGTTAAATACAAAACCCTGCTCCATACTCATCCATGGAAATAACTCGAGCAGCTAAGGCACAACGCTTGTGATCTAGGTGTCATGAGTTTGAATCCCATTGGGCACTATTTTGTTTTGTTTTTTTGAAATTACTTGGAAAGCATAGTTGAAAAGGATCGTGGATCCTTTGAGTTTTAAATTAAACTCCATGGCGCATTGGTCTAAGGTTTTGTGACTATCAAGAGGTCACGGGTTCGAATGGGCTAGAGATAAATTTTGTTTAATTTTTTTTATTATTTAAACTTTAGAAATTTAAAATGATTAAATATTAATTTAATAAAAATTAAATTATAATTATTTTAAAACTTAGTTTTTAATGATTATAAAATTATTTTTTTATTAAATTTTTTTTGTAAAAGCCTTGAAGGCTTAATATTGTCATCCACAAAGAGATTGTACATTTCAAATTTCTGTAAAATACTCAAATATTGAAAAAGAAATTGATAACTTTCCGAAGAAGAAAGAGTGTGTAATAAGCCTAAGAGGCTTAGTATTTTGTAAAAGGTATTTGATGATCAGAACTAATGGGTGTTATCATGCAAGAGAAGGTGTAGAAATATTTGATGAAAATGTAAGAGGTTATGGACTCAACATTGTGTTTAGTAAACTTCAAAACACAGTAATCGCACATCAAAGGCATCCTAACTCAAGGTACGAAGCAGATTTTGAAGATAATTTATTTAGAAGTCAATTTGAATAATCAGAATCCATCCAAGCTACACCACAAGAATAAAAGTACACACACTACAACATTTCAGTGGAAATCCTAGAACCACCATCACTAGAAATCATACCAATAAGTGACGACAAAGAAGAAGTGGCAGATAACTTTACAAATCAAGAGATCGTATCCCCACATCAAGAGGATCAAACAATCAATTATCGAGTAGAACAAGTTAGAATTGACTTAAATTTGTAATCTCTTCCTTCTTCCTTCTTCTTCTTTTTTTCATTCAGCAAAGTACTTTTGTAACCGTGAAATAAAGAGAGTTTTTTGGTAACTATGGCCTCACACAATAGCTTACCTATCCCAAAATTTAAAGGTTATGAATATGAGTACTGGTCTATAAATATGAAGACCCTACTCATAGGAAGATATTTGTGGGACATCATAGAGGAAGGCTATACAGAACCCACAGATTGGACCACACTTAATGCAGAAAACAAGAAAACTCAAAAAGAAGAGAAAAATAGCAACTGATATGCTCTTTCTCATCTCAAAGCCACATTGGAGAAAAGCATATTTCCTAGAATTGTTGCTTGTATGACTGCTCAAGATGCATGGAAAGCATTGAGTGATGGATTCCAAGGTAGTAATCAAGTGAAGCAAGTAAGGCTTCAAACATTGAAGAGATATTTTGAAAATATTCGAATGAAATATGATGAAAAAGTTGATGATTATTGTGTTAGAGTAAAAGCAATAGGAGATAAAATGGTTACACTAGGAGAAGAAATCAATCATGAGATAATTGTAACAATTTTTTTGTGAACACTTACACAAAAATGGAACCATATTGCCATAATTATAGAATAATCCAAAGATCTTTCCCTTTTAACATTCGATGCATTAATCGGATCGTTAATGTCACATGAAGAGAAGTTTCCTGAAACTCCTTCAACCAACTACAGAGGCGATGATAAGGCCTTCACTTCCAATGAAAATAATGGAAGAGGATGGGGAAGAGGTAAAGGTAGAGGTAAGCAAAGAGGTAAAGGTAGAAGCAACTATAGAGGAGGCAACCAGAATAGAGGAGGCGATTCCAATAGAGGAGGTGACTCATACAAAGGAGGCAATCAGAAAAGAGGTGGAAATCAAAATCAAGGAGGAAATCTAGAATGAAGTGGAAATCAAGGGCGAGGAAGTGACAAGTACAAATCAACTTGTTTTAACTATGGCAATATAGGTCACTTCGCTCATGACTGTTGGTCAAAATATTCACAAGGCAGAAGTAGTCAATATGGTAATTATGGAGAGAATATGATACCTCTAATATTTTTCTATCATATTGAAAATCAGAACATAATCTAAATAACACATGGATTCTGGATATTGGTTGTTCAAACCATATGAGTGGGAAAGAATATTTATTTGTTACTCTAGATTCCACTTATAAATCCCAAATCAAATTAGGGGATGATAAGACATTGTAAGTAGAGGGTATTGGAGCCATGGAGGCTCCAACCAAAGACAGACTAAAGAAAGTGCATGACATCTATTACACTCCAAAGCTCCAACACAATTTGCTAAGCATTGGGAAAATGATGGAGAACAATTACAAGCTTGTATTTGATGAAGGAAAATGTATCATTTTTGATAAAATAATTGTAATCGTGCCATCACACAGGTCCCCATGAACAAGAACAAGTTATTTCCTCTCAAATTTGATGAACTAGGAGGAGCTCAAATTACAAATGTAGCTATAACAAATCCAAGTGTGCTTTGGCACTTGCGATATGGTCACCTTAATTCTGCTAGCTTGAAACTACTAACTTCTCAATCTATGGTGACAAGACTTCCCAAAATCAATGAACAAAAGGAGGTATGTGAAGGATGTGCTTTGGGAAAGTACTCAAGGTCAAAGTTTCCAAAAGGACAAGTGTGGAGACCCAACTATCCACTTCAGTTAGTACATTCAGACATCTATGGACCAATGCAAACACAGAGTCTCAGAAACTATTCTTATTTTCTCACTTTCATAGATGACTTCTCTAGAATGTGCTAGATTTATTTTTTGAAACATAAAAATGAAGCTTTTGATTGCTTCATAGATTTTAGAAACAATGTAGAGAATAAAATTGGGAATTATGTAAAATGTCTTAGGACAGATTGAGGAGGTGAATACTCCTCAAAAGTATTCTTGAAATATTGTAAATCAAGTGGGATCAAAAGGCAATTTACCACTGGCTATATCCCACAATAGAACGGTGTGGCAGAGCAAAAAAACTGCACCATAGTTGAGATGGTAATGATGCTCGAGACATGATCAAGAAATTTGCCATGGAGCAGTGCAAATCAGTTGCAACTCCTACTGGACATGGGATCCAATTGAGAAAGGATGATGGAGCACCAAAGGTTGACATGACCACTTACATGGAGTTCTAAGAATCACATGGAGTTCTAAGAAACAAATTTTTGTAGCATTGTCATCAATTGAGGCTAAGTATATAGCCATCACTCATGCTAGTAATCAGGCCCTATGGTTAAGAAAAGTTCTTGAAGAGATTGAAGAAAGTCAGAGTGGTAGAACTTGATTGTATTGTGATAACATAAGTGCAATTCAGTTGGCATACAATCCAGTCCATAGCAGATCAAAGCATTTCGATATGAAGTATCACTTCATTTGAGATATGGTGGAACAACAAATAGTTGAGCTTCAATATTGTAACACTTTGGATAATATTGTTGACATCTTCACCAAAGGTATAGCTAAAGCTCAATATATAAATTTGAGAGACTATATAGTCAGTCCTCTCAACTTTAAGAGGGAGAATGTTGGAAATAAACCTAGTAAAAGAAGCAAAAAAGAGTAAAAAAGATAAAAAATTTGTTTCAACGGTAATCTTTGGATCTTACCCCTTTTACCTCCTTGGACGACAGATGACTAGGTAGGTAAGTTTAACTTGGACGGTAGCTGACTATGCAGGATTGGACAACAAGGGTAGCAAGGCAAACCAACTCATTTTCCCTTTCTCTTTTCCTCCCTATTTCTTCCATTTCCCTAACTTCCCTATATTCCCTAAGTTTGTTTATTTTTACGAATATAAATACCAATGTAACCTATTTTTCCTAAGTTTGAATACAATATTAATTTCCTATTTTTTGCTCCTAATTTCTCTAAAACCATATCTGGTAACAGAGCCAAAGTCGAGGGAAGCCCAAGGACCGAGGAGAGAGAAGCCCATAGCACACATCCCATAGTGAGGTCAAGGTGGAGCTCATAGCACGTAGGTCAAGGTGAGAGAAGCTCGAACCATGCATATCGAGGATAAGTCTAGAGTAGGCCAACACAACAAGCACATAAAGACAGGAGCAATGCAGGAGAACCAATTAGAGAGTGACACATGGTGAGAGGAGAACAATACCCATGCTGACTGGATGACTCAGAAGCTGACGCAGATAGAAAACATGGAAACGAAGGGAGAAACATAGCGAGGAATGGTTGGCTAATTAGAGGCAAAAGGGGCAATAAACGAAGGCAATTATTTCAAAATATGCACGCCTAGGGTTATAAACCCTTGCATTACCTCCATCCTAATGAATGTGGGATTTTGTTTTTTGTTTTTTGCAATCGGTGACAAGAGATTGTTAAATACAAAACCCTCCTCCATACTCATCCATGGAAATAACTCGAGCAGCTAAGGCACAACGCTTGTGATCTAGGTGTCACGAGTTTGAATCTCACTGGGCACTATTTTGTTTTGTTTTTTTGAAATTACTTGGAAAGCATAGTTGAAAAGGATCGTGGATCCTTTGAGTTTTAAATTAAACTCCATGGCGCATTGGTCTAAGGTTTTGTGACTATCAAGAGGTCACGGGTTCGAATGGGCTAGAGATAAATTTTGTTTAATTTTTTTTATTATTTAAACTTTAGAAATTTAAAATGATTAAATATTAATTTAATAAAAATTAAATTATAATTATTTTAAAACTTAGTTTTTAATGATTATAAAATTATTTTTTTATTAAAATTTTGTTGTAAAAGCCTTGAAGGCTTAATATTGTCATCCACAAAGAGATTGTACATTTCAACTTTTTGTGAAATACTCAAATATTGAAAGAGAAATTGATAACTTTTCGAAGAGGAAAGAGTGTGTAATAAGCCTAAGAGGCTTAGTATTTTGTAAAAGGTATTTGATGATCAGAACTAATGGGTGTTATCATGCAAGAGAAGGTGTATAAATATTTGATGAAAAGGTAAGAGGTTATGGACTCAACATTGTGTTTAGTAAACTTCAAAACATAGTAATCGCACATCAAAGGCATCCTGAATCAGGGTACGAAGCGGATTTTGAAGATAATTTATTTAGAAGTCAATTTGAATAATCAGAATCCATCCAAGCTACACCACAAGAATCAAAGTACACACACTACAACATTTTAGTGGAAATCCTAGAACCACCATCACTAGAAATACCAATAAGTGACGACAAATAAGAAGTGGCAGATAACTTTCCAAATCAAGAGATCGTATCCCCACATCAAGAGGATCAAACAATCAATTATCGAGTAGAACAAGTCAGAATTGACTTAAATTTGTAATCTCTTCCTTCTTCCTTCTTCTTCTTTTTTTCATTCAGCAAAGTACTTTTGTAACCGTGAAATAAAGAGAAATTTTTGGTAACTATGGCCTCACACAATAGCTTACCTATCCCAAAATTTAACGGTTATGAATATGAGTACTGGTCTATAAATATGAAGACCCTACTCATAGGAAGATATTTGTGGGACATCATAGAGGAAGGCTATACAGAACCCACAGATTGGACCACACTTAATGCAGAAAACAAGAAAACTCAAAAAGAAGAGAAAAATAGCAACTGATATGCTCTTTCTCATCTCCAAGCCACATTGGAGAAAAGCATATTTCCTAGAATTGTTGCTTGTATGACTGCTCAAGATGCATGGAAAGCATTTAGTGATGGATTCCAAGGTAGTAATCAAGTGAATCAAGTAAGGCTTCAAACATTGAAAAGATATTTTGAAAATATTCGAATGAAATATGATGAAAAAGTTGATGATTATTGTGTTAGAGTAAAAGCAATAGGAGATAAAATGGTTACACTAGGAGAAGAAATCAATCCTAATATAATTGTAACAATTTTTTTGTGAACACTTACACAAAAATGGAACCATATTGCCATAATTATAGAAGAATCCAAAGATCTTTCCCTTTTAACATTCGATGCATTAATCGGATCGTTAATGTCACATGAAGAGAAGTTTCTTGAAACTCCTTCAACCAGCTACAGAGGCGATGATAAGGCCTTCACTTCCAATGAAAATAATGGAAGAGGATGGGGAAGAGGTAAAGGTAGAGGCAAGCAAAGAGGTAAAGGTAGAAGCAACTATAGAGGAGGCAATTCCAATAGAGGAGGTGACTCATACAGAGGAGGTAATCAGAAAAGAGGTGGAAATCAAAATCAAGGAGGAAATCTAGGATGAAGTGGAAATCAAGGGTGAGGAAGTGATAAGTCCAAATCAACTTTATTTAACTGTGGCAATCTAGGTCACTTCTCTCATGACTATTGGTCAAAATCTTCACAAGGCAGAAGTAGTCAATATGGTAATTATGGAGAGAATATGATACCTCTAATATTTTTCTATCATATTGAAAATCAGAACAGAATCTAAATAACACATGGATTCTGGATATTGGTTGTTCAAACCATATGAGTGGGAAAGAATATTTATTTGCTACTCTAGATTCCACTTATAAATCCCAAATCAAATTAGGGGATGATAAGACATTGTAAGTAGAGGGTATTGGAGCCATGGAGGCTCCAACCAAAGACAGACTAAAGAAAGTGCATGACATCTATTACACTCCAAAGCTCCAACACAATTTGCTAAGCATTGGGCAAATGATGGAGAACAATTACAAGCTTGTATTTGATGAAGGACAATGTATCATTTTTGATAAAATAATTGTAATCGTGCCATCACACAGGTCCCCATGACCAAGAACAAGTTATTTCCTCTCAAATTTGATGAACTAGGAGGAGCTCAAATTACAAATGTAGCTATAACAAATCCAAGTGTGCTTTGGCACTTGCGATATGGTCACCTTAATTCTGCTAGCTTGAAACTACTAACTTCTCAATCTATGGTGACAAGACTTCCCAAAATCAATGAACAAAAGGAGGTATGTGAAGGATGTGCTTTGGGAAAGTACTCAAGGTCAAAGTTTGCAAAAGGACAAGTGTGGAGACCCAACTATCCACTTCAGTTAGTACATTCAGACATCTATGGACCAATGCAAACATAGAGTCTCAGAAACTATTCTTATTTTCTCACTTTCATAGATGACTTCTCTAGAATGTGCTGGATTTATTTTTTGAAACATAAAAATGAAGCTTTCTATTGCTTCATATATTTTAGAAACAATGTAGAGAATAAAATTAGGAATTATGTAAAATGTCTTAGGATAGATTGAGAAGGTGAATACTCCTCAAAAGTATTCTTGAAATATTGTAAATCAAGTGGGATCAAAAGGCAATTTACCACTGCCTATATCCCACAATAGAACGGTGTGGCAGAGCAAAAAAACCGCACCATAGTTGAGATGGTAATGATGCTACAGACTAAGCATCTAACTCATATGTATTGGGTAGAGGTCGTAAGAACCATTTTATATATTCTAAATAGAATTCCTACTTCTAGTTTAGATGGTGTCACTCCTTATGAGGTGTGGTACGGAAAGAAACCTAATGTAAAGCACTTCAAAGTGTTTAGTTTTTTAGCATATGCACACATTCCTGATGAGAAAAGGAAGAAGCTTGATCCAAAAATTCAAGATTGTATATTTGTAGGGTATTGTGAGTCTACAAAGGCATATAGACTCTACAATCCCAAGACTCATAAAGTTATACTCTCTAGGGATGTAATTTTTGATGAATGGGGAGAATGGGGTCATCAAAGAATTTTTGTTGATGATGAGTCCCAAGATGTAAATTCTTCACAAATACATCAGGTACAATAGGTGTCTCCGAAGAAAGGTGAACCACCCCCTACAAGGCCAAGTAGGAGTACTACATCAAGTACATCAACCACCAATCCATGTCCTTCTTCACAGAGATTAGTAAATTCTTCACCGATGGACATTGACTCTCCATCAAGAGGCATAAGAAATTTACAACATCATCTTTCCTTTCAGATGCTGGATCAAAATTTCCAAAGAAGATTCACTAGAAGCCAAGCTAGTGACATTAATTTAGTTATACAGCAACTTGAGAATTTACAATTGTATGGGGATGATAACTCCCAAGAACCTAGAGGAGATGTAGTCAATTATGTTTTATTGGCTACTGGACATCTAGAACTAGCTAGCTATGAGAAGGCATGTACTAAAAATTTATGGCAAGAAGCCATGACAGAGGAAATAACCTCTATAAAAATAATGATACATGGGAGCTAGTAAAGCTACCCAAAGGTAAAAAATGTGTTGGATGTAAATGGGTCTACAATACCAAGTACAATGTTGATGGAAGCATTGAGAGGCATAAGGTGAGACTAGTAGCAAAAGGTTTTACTCAAAAATATGGCATTGACTATGAGGAAACTTTTTCTCCTATTGCAAGATAAGAGACAATAAGATCAGTTCTTTTCTTAGCAACCCATAAAGGATAGAATGTTCAACACATTGATGTAAAGAGTGCTTTTATAAATGGATACTTGACAGAAGAGGTTTATGTTCAACAACATCAAGGTTTCCAAGAATAGGGAAAATATAACCTTGTTTACAAATTGAAGAAAGCACTTTATGGCCTCAAGCAAGCACCAAGAGCTTGGTACTCACGCATTGATGACTATTTCAATGAGTATGGATTTACAAGAAGCAAAAGTGAACCAACTATGTACTACCTAAATCATGGAGTAGACATTCTCATAGTTTGTTTTTATGTGGATGATCTAATATTTATGGGTAGTAACAATAAAATGAATATGGAGTTCAAAAACTCCATGATGAAACAGTTCGAGATGAAAGATCTTGGTTTAATACGATACTTCCTAGGGATGGAAATACATTAATCAAATAAAGGGATCTTTATATGTCAACACAAGTATGCTTGAGACATGACCAAGAAATTTGCCATGGAGCAGTGTAAATCAGTTGCAACTCCTTCTGGACATGGGATCCAATTGAGCAAGGACGATGGAGCATCAAAGGTTGACATGACCACTTATAGAAGCATGGTTGGGAGTCTGATGTTTCTCACCAACACCAGAATTGATATTCAATATGTTGATTCTATAGTTCCAAGGTTTATGGCTAGTCCATCTGAGCTACATTTACAAGTAACTAAAAGAATTTTAAGATATGTAAAAGGTACATTGAATTTTGGAATCCATTACAAAAAATATAATTCTATGAAATTAGTTGGCTTCAGTGACAATGATTGGGGCAGCAACATAGATGACAAGAAATATACATCAGGGAATTTTTTTAGTCTAGGATCAAGAATAATTACATGGAGTTCCAAGAAACAAACTGTTGTAGCATTGTCATCAATTGAGGTTGAGTATATAGCCATCACTCATGCTAGTACTCAGGCCCTATGGTTAATAAAAGTTCTTGAAGAGATTGGAGAAAGTCAAAGTGGTCCAACTTGATTGTATTGTGATAACATAAGTGCCATTCAGTTGGCATACAATCCAGTCCACCATAGTAGATCGAAGCATTTTGAAATGAAGTATCACTTCATTTGAGATATGGTAGAACAACAAATAGTTGAGCTTCAATATTGTAACACTTTGGATAATATTGCTGACATCTTCACCAAAGGTATAGCTAAAGATCAATATATAAATACGAGATACTGTATAGTCAATCCTCTCAACTTTAATGGGGAGAATGCTGGAAATAAAGCTAGTAAAATGAGCAAAAAGGAGTAAAAAAGGTAAAAAAATTGTTTCAACGATAAGCTTTGGATCTTATCCCTTTTACCTACTTGGATGACAGTTGACTAGGCAAGTAATTTTTACTTGGATGACATTTGACTGGGCAGGATTGGACGACAAGGGTGGCAAGGCGAACCAACTCATTTTCCCTTTCTATTTTCCTCCCTATTTCTTCTATTTCCCTAACTTCCCTATATTCCCTAAGTTCATTTATTTTTACAAGTATAAATACCAATGTAACCTATTATTCGTAAGGTTGAATACAATATTAGTTTCCTATTTTTCACTCCTAATTTCTCTAAAACCATAGTCCCAAAAAGATAAAGGAAAACAATAGGTTGTTGGCAACCAAAATACTTAGGTAAGTTACAATCCTCTAGTTTCAAATAAATTTTCAATTCTATCCAATATGGGAGTAGGAGGATTATCAAAAAACATGGAAGCCCAGAACCTTCAAGCTAACCTTTCTGACTCTCTAGAATCCCCATCCAAGTCAAGATCCTCAAATCCTAATGCTAAAACTACTGTAAGCCCCATTGGCTTCACAAAGACAAACCCTAATGCCTGATATCTATAATCCTCATCCAAGTCAGGATCCTTAAACGCCAATGTTGAAAATACTTCAAGCCCAGTGGACATCCTAAAGCCAAAACCTAATGCTGAAGAAATTAGGAAGAAAGTTGAGGTGTTGGAAAATAAAAATTCTCATCTCCCTAATGTCATCACTAAGAGCTAGGTGAATCCTATTGAGGGGCCGTCCCGCAAACCAGGGGAATACAAGAAAAAATGATAATATTTGGATGTAGGTGTGGAGATATGTGAAACTCTTTAGACTGAGGAATATGGCAATCCAGTTTTGCAACAAATTGGCTCCCCCCATTTTAGTCCTAAAAAAACCAGGAGCACTGTGAAGTCTCCTATAGATTTTGGTAGTGAAAAAATAAGAGGGAGAATATCAAATGCTGAGCATAACAAAATTAAAATTAATAATGGCATTGCTAATGGAAAATAGAGAACCTTGTTTCAATAGGTTATTATGGGTTCTAAAGACAACAAATTAGGAAAACCCCCTCAAGGGAGGGGGAGAGGAAGAAATCCCAAATAATATAAATGAAGTTCCTCTCATGGAACGTGAGAGGCCTCAATGGCCTGCCCAAGCACAGGGAAGTCAGTGCAATAAGAAATCAAGTGAATCCAACTATTATCATGTTGTAAGAAACAAAAACTGATGAGATTCAATAAAAATTGGTAACAAAAAAATCTAGAATCAAGGGGAGATGTTTGCAAATCAGCCAGAGGAGCGTCTGGAGGCCTTATGACTTTATAGGATCCTCGGATAGTAGAAGGAACCGTTATTCAGAAAGATGATAGGGTTATTAGTGTTTTATTTAAGGAAATAAACAACAATAGGTCATGGATCCTTTCAAATATCTATGCCCTAAATTCAATTTAAGGGAGAGCTCTATTGTGGGAGTACTTAGGCAATTTGAGTGAAATCTTCCATAATGTACCCTGGATTTTGGCTGGGGATTTAACACTCCTCTTTACCCTTCAAACTAAATGGATGGAAATGGACCACCTATCAGGAGCATGGATGAGTTCAATGACTTTGTAAACTCCAACATGTTTATGGATGTAAAACGTAGAGGAGCAAATTATACCTGGAGAAATTGGCGAATAGGATGGCATCTCGTTCAAGAAAGGCTTGATAGGTTTTTCTATCAAAGGAGGCTACAACTCCATTCAATGATTCTACCATACAAGCACTTCCTAAAATTACCTCTGATCATAATATCATTTTGTTGGAGATCCCTAACTCTCTGTCCTTCAAGAAAAAATTTAGATTTCAATCTATGTGGATCAAACATTCTAGTTTTAGAGATAACTTAATTTAGTTGTGGCAGTAGCCTGTCAGGGATAGTGCAACTTTTAAACTTGTTGGTAAATTAAATTTTGTTAAGGAAAAGATTTGAAATTGGAACAAAGAGGTCTTTGGGAACCTCTTAGAAAATAAAAAATAGGTTGTTGAAAATTTGAAGGTAATTGATCAGAGGATTCAACATGGTGATGCTAATGAAACTACTAGGCAGGAGGAACGGATAAAACTAGCAGAGTTTCATAACATTTTGTCCTGTGAGGAAATATATTGGAGGTAAAAATCAAGGGCTCTTTGGTTGAAATATGGAGATTCAAATTCCAAGTTTTTTCACATCACCACGCTTAGAAACAGAAGCAATAACAAGATAAACTTTTTAAAAAAAGTAGATGGTTATATTACTCAGGAATTAACATAAATAAGAAATGAGGCAGTAACTTATTTTAATTCTATCCTTGGTCAGGAATCACAGTGCAATGAGGAGGCCAAATATATTCTCTTGCAATCCATTCCTATTATAATAATGAGGATATAATCCTTAAGCTTCTAGCTCCGTTTTCTTATGAGGAAATTAAGGAAGCCTTGTTTAGCATGGAGCCAGACAAAGCCCCAGATCCGATGGCTTTCCCACTCATTTCTATCAAGATTTTTGGGACATCATAAGTGAGGATGTAATTTTTGCTATCATATAATTCCAAGAAAGCAATCATATCCCAAAAGGTCTCAACTCTACTTTTATTTCTCTAATTCCTAAGAAGAAAACCCCTGAATCTATGGCTGACTTCAGGCCAATCAGTCTATGCAGTATTTCTTACAAGATCCTAACTAAATCCATTGCAAATAGAATGGGAGATGTTCTGCCCCGCATCATAGATCCATGCCAAGGAAGCTCTTTCGAGGGCAGGTCAATCTTGGATGGAGTTATCACAGTTCATGAAGCTCTGCACTTTGCTCATAAGACTAACAAGTCTATTTTTTCCCTCAAGCTTGATATGAAAAAAAAAAATTGATAGGCTAAATTGGGACTTTCTGATTGTTATCCTCCTTAAGTTTGGTTTTCACCACTAATGGATTAATTTTATCAAAGAATATTTCTAAATAATGGTTCTCGATTTTGGTTAATGGAACAACTATTGGTTACTTTCAAAGTCGTAGAGGAATTCGGCAGGGGGACCCTATCAGCCCCATGTTATTCATCATTGTGGTAGAAGCTTTAGGCAAAACCATAAAAAATACTTGCAGTTCAAGGCTAATATCAAGAATCAAGGCAAAATCTCTCACTAGGGTTGTTTCTCACCAACAATTTTTCAATGATACCCTTCTATTGACTAAGGTGTTGGTGTTTGAGGCCAAAATAATTAAATACATCCTACAACTCTATGAGGACGCTGCTAGTCAGAAAGTTAATTTCAGTAAAAGCAAGTTATATTTCTTGAACACCCCCATTCAGAGGCAAGGAAGGATTGCAAAAATTTTAGGGTGTGATATAGCAAACCTCCCCACTTCATATCTTGGTATCTCTCTTTTCATTGGTTCTTTGAGAGAGTCAATCTGGGATAGGGTTATTGAAAGAATTCAAAAAAAACTTGCTAGATGGAAAGGCCATCTTCTATCTCAAGCAGGAAGCTGACCCTCACTAAGGCCTCTCTTTAGAACATTCTAGTCTATTTCCTCTCCATTTTCAAAGCTCCTGTGAAGGTTTTCTAAAAAATTGAGAAACTCCAAAAAGAATTTTTAGGGACTATATCAGAGGAGAAAAAAATGATACACCTTGTAGGATGGACCAAAGTGTGCATACCCAGTGAAAATGGGGGCTTAGGTCTGAGGAGAATTGCTCATATGAATTTAGCTTTACTAGCTAAGTAGGAGTGGTGCTCATTTCTGGTTAAGAAAATGAATGGAAAACTATCATCAAACGAAAGTATCTTCAAAATATGGAATTTCTAAGTGACTCAATTCCAATCAGAGGTTTTGCTTTTTGGAAAGCAATTCTCAATTGTAAGGAAATCATCAAAAAAATTTAATATGGGTTTTAGGCAATGGTGAGAGGATAAATTGCTGGAATGACAGGTGGGCTAAGGATGAACCACTAACACAATATCCTAACTTAGCCCGAATTAGAGATATCATGGAAGAACTCATTGGCAAAAAAGTCTTTGATTATATGGTTGAGGATAGAGGCAGAATGAAGTGGAAACAAATAAGGATTCAGGGATTTAAAGTGAAATCAAATGATCTTTGTAACATTATAAAGAAATAGTTTATCCCCATGAGACCCAAGGAAGATCAAGTGACCTAGGATCCTACACAAAATGGGTAGTTCACTATCAAATCAACTTACAAGCTTCTGGTTGATGACGAGGATTTGTCCTCCAAAAAGACTTAGTTTGGATAAAAAAATTAATTCCAAAAATTGTTGTCTTTTCATGGCTAGTTATTCAAGGAAGAATTATAACCATTGATAATATGATGCATAAAGGTATTTTTATCAATAATCGTTGTTATCTGTGCAAGGCTAATTGGGAGACCATTTATCACATTTTTCTTGAGTGCCTTTTTTCCTTGACTGTCCTAAGTGGGGATTTTCAGGCCTTCAATATTTCCTAGGTTAAACCAACCATCGTACTTGATTTGTTCATCTAGTGGTCTTACCCCTTTTCAAGCCAAAGACTTAGATACATGTGGAAAATTTGTCTCAATCACTATCTTTGGCAGGTGTGGTTAGAAAGGAACCATAGAGTCTTTAATGATTCTATCTATGACCATAAAACTATCATTGCCAGGATCATATCCTTTGCCAATGAGAATGTGAACCTTATCACTTTTTATAGTCGTAAACCTCATCTGTAGGATACCACGATTGCTCAATATTTAAGCTTAACCTTGTTAGATGAGTCTGTACCTAGGGTAGTCAACCCCAGAGAAAATGTTAACAGGTTGGTTTAAGCTTAATTTTTATGGAGTGGCTAAGGACAATCCTAGTAAAGAAGGCACTGGCAACATTGTGTGAGATCATAATGGGAATATGATTCTTACATTTTACAAATATTTAGGAACAAGGACGAACAACAAAGCTAAAGCTAGGGCTATGTGGAGAGGCCTTCAAATGACTCAAGACTTAGAAGGCAATTTCATCGTATAAGGAGACTCTATGCATGTTATAAATCTCCTCAATAATTGGAAAACACCTCCTTGGAGGATTAAAATAATTTTTGAAGAGGCTAGGATCCTTTTCTAGGGAATACAGGATAGAAAAACCCAACATGTCTTTCGAGAAGCTAACAAAGTTGCTGATAAGCTAGCCAATTTGGGTGTCGATGGTGATAGACTTTTCAAATGGGAACACGGTGTCCCAAGCGAAGTAGAGGAGCTTATTCAACAAGAATTCCAAGAATGATAGTCAAATTTACTAGCAGGGAAGACACTGTAAGTTCAAAGGCTATGAGTATTCCCATCTCTTTTTTGAAATGGACTCACAATAAAAATTATTTGAGCTGCCAGTCTTGGTGGATGCTGCTTGGAAATACCACAAAGACTAATGGGGACAATCACATGTCAGATAACATGGCTCCTAGTCATATTAGTAATTTGAGGTTAGTTGATAATCACAGGGTAGAAAATAAATGACAATATAAGACTTTGAACTAGAGCCACGTGGACCACCAGATAGCCACTGCCATAAATCTAGCTAGCAGGTTCACTTGTCCACGACTGATTGGCCAAGACGGGATGTGATCCCAAAGCATGTCATATATGAAAGAAAGCAATTACCAAAGAATTATTAAGAATAACTGTCAATACAGAGCTTGTGGGAGTTTTTTTCAGTACTCTACTATGTGTGTCTACAACTTTTTGTTTCTCCACTATTTCAAGGAAGGGATTCGTGTCTATTTATTTTTTTGTAATTATGATGCATGTGTTTTTTCTTGGGGTATACCCAAAATGTTGTATGGAAAGTTTATTTTTGATAACAGGCTATGTGCCTTACCCGATGTAATGGTTTGGCGGCATGTAGATTTTACATATATAGGATCCTTAGTAAGGACATGTTCATCAACAACCCTGGGCTGATTTTTGTAAAATATTTTGGGTCAACCTGTAAAACCCGGTATTAATGCTATAGTATCTTATCTACCAAAAAAAATAAAGTAAATCATGCTCAATTGCTAAAATAGAAATGACTTTAATATTTCTAGATCATATTATCGAAAGCATTAAACATATAGATAAATTTTATTCTTCTGATAAGCAAGAACATGAATTGATAACCAAAAATTACAACTAAATTCCATTCATATTTCCAACATATAAAATCTCCCTTGAGGAGTTTACATGCAAAATAACAACAATTTAGTTCTTTAAAAAATAATTGAAATTAACCATAGTACATACATTAAACATCAAATATTAAAATCCTATTATAATAAAGAAAATTATTACAAAGTCTTATTTAGAAATGTAATTTAAATTACATAACATCTCTTTCTATGAGATTCCATATACATAATAATCATAAACCATATGAATGCTTGGTAAAAATAGGGTAGAATTCTTTCTATCCATAACCTCGGTCACTTAATTCCTTGAGCTCCATGGAGAGGAAGTTGGATTAAGGGATCAAGACAACTCCATAATATTATAATGCATACCTATATGCTCTTTGATTTTCAATTCATTAAATAAAATTATGTAAATGAACAAATCATTTAGATTTTTCATTCCATCAATATACAATATATAAATGACTATCCACATTTCTACATCTTCTTTTATCTAATTCAAATATGTGAAGAAATCCCATAATATCTCCATTCAAGAACTCCACATCTTACAAAATCTCATATAATAAAACCCCCATGTTTCCTTATAATAGATATCTACATATCCATTAAACAAAATTATATAAAACATCTATATATTACTTTCACAATTAACCCAACTTCATAAAAACATAATATCCTCAAATAAATATTAAAACCCTTCATTTTTAAACACTCCTTCCATTATAATATAATTAATCTATTATATAATTTCTTCCTATATTCTTCTTTACAATTCCAATATCATAATTTTTTGTTACTAAATTATTTCCAACTAAAACAATAACATGCCCTTTGTTTTTAAAATAATATTAAATAATTTACAAGATTAAAATTCAACCATCTCTTTTTATTATTTCAAAACCCAACATACCTAAGCATCAGTTTTAGGGAGTCATTTGCATAAAGCATTATAATCTATATGAATGATTATGCAATATTAAAATAATTTCCTTTCTTTTATAAATAAAACATATAGCCTCAAGAATATTAAGACTAATGTTTATTTGAAAAAATACAAAATCTAATAGCTTCATGTGGCTTAGGTTTGACACCAAGGCTTATGTTTCATGTACAAAGAGCAATTTAAAAATACAAACTATGGTGCTCTTCGAGGATCAATAAAACTAAAATTGTAAAGCAACTTTATCTATCGCAAACTATAGCAACAAGCTCAAGAATAAATGATTCTACAAGTGACTACTGAATAATTTTTATTTTTATATATTCAAAAAATAATCTAGAAATTTTAGAACACCATAATAGGCTACATTTATGCTTTAGGCATTGCATTTCTCTTATTCAACTATATTTTTCTACCACTAGAAACAAATGGAAAGTAAGTAAGGAGAAAATCTCTTCAAGAATACATAGGATGCCTAGCATCATAGAAGACAAGATATAACACAAAATAAATCATCCAAAGCTTAATATATTTTTTTAATAATAGGGTTTTCTTGATTATTCATTAGCATCAATATGAACTCCACATGGAGCACCCAATATGTTCTTCAATAACCAAAATATTACAAGGAGAAATTAAAGTAGAATACCTGTATTTTTCTCAAATCTCTACCTTGGAGATGTACAAAATGCCAGTTTCTTCCTCCCTTGATGTTCAAAGCAACCCGATCTTTGTGCATTGTATTTTTTAATATCCTTTTTATTTTTCTCCCCTTCTCCTTCTCTCCTTCTTCTATTCCAAAACAATAATAAGAAGGCATCCTCCAACTAATTTTCTAACTTCTAACTTAGTTATTTCTGAAAGCAATGAACTTAATTGTTTATTTTATTTTTATTTAAAAAGAAACCCTTTATTTTTTTATAAATTTCATAGTATTTTCATATAAAGCACATTTTAAATTAGTCCAATTATTTTATTTCCAATTTTAATCATTAATATTCAAAATAATCCAATTTTCGTATTTTTTTAAAAACCACCAATATCTAAGCAAATTAAATAAATTTAATACTTCCTAATTTTTTTTATAAATATCATAACCCAATATTTATAAATAACCCTAATATTAGCTTGAGTATATTAGTAAGAGTCCATAATTAATAGTTCTTTCCATAGTGTGGTACTTTGCTAGATCCAAAATAAAAGCAACACATGCAGTCTTCCAATGCTTATAATCAAAATACTAAAATATGTTATACCAAAAACTGTTCCTAGTTAGCAAGTTTTTGATGACCTGTCATCACTTACTACTAAGAACTACTCCCATGCTCTATAACCTTTCCAAGCATTGGTATAATATTATTTACACATGTAATATGAGATGCAACTGTATGCAAGTAACATGCTTTACCCTTTAGCCATTGTCAATATACCTAACCAACATTTCCCTTATTTTGATCTCTTGTTCTTGGTGGCCAACTTCCTTATCTACCTACGATAGTACTTGGTCCTATAAACACACATAAAATCATTAGTACCATATCCTTATATAATATAACCAAAACAATAATTGTAATTAAACAACCATAATGCAACTAATGCTAATAATTAGAAAATCACATAATAATACATAATCCTTCTCACAAATGAGTCCTACCAAGGTGGATCATGATAGCCTTTACAAATCAACTATCTTCTGCAACTCATATATCCCTCATGGACATACTTCATATACAACCTAAAATGAACTTTTATCTCTACTCTGATTCACTGAGTTGTATGTAAAATTTACTTATGCTAAAATAGTACCCTAATGCTTCATCTTCTTTTTGACCAAGCATCTCAATAAATTTTTAAGAATCCTATTCATAATATCAGTTTGTCCATTGGATGATAAGTTGAATTGGATGCCAACTTAAAACCCAATATCTTCCACAATATCCTCTAAAAATGGTCCATAAAATTTCTATCCCTATCTAAAATAATAATATTTGGCAAACCATGTAATATTAATATTTTTATAAATAATAAAGTATCAATATGAGTTTTTCTAGGTTGAAGCGGAGAGATGAGGAGCGGTGGAGGAAGTGGAGGAAGCGAAGGAGGAGCAAAAACGACAGGTAGGAATTTTGAACCAACGGAAGGAGAATATCCAGAGGCAGGGCAGAATGCTATAGCTGGAAAGGAAAAGGATTCCCTGTCAGCTTAGTTCGAAAAGGCTAAAGGTACAGATCCTCTAGATAAACCCTCATACAAAGGGTCCCATTGGGGTTCGGGAGCTAGCAACAAGGGCCCAACCTTTTTGGAAATGCTAAAAGGGAAAAAGAAGGAGCCAGTCAGTGAACTACCACCCCTAATACCAAACAATAACAGGTTAACTATGCCAGTGGATATTATGGAAAGATTCTTGGATATGGAGGCATCATCCTTAGTTGGCAAGTTTTTGGGAGGAAGGCCAAACATTGAGACTATTCGCTCATGGGTCATGGCAAAGTGGAAAACTTCAGGAAGCTTAGAAATTGTAGCCATGTCAAGAGGTTTTTTTATGATAAGACTCAACAACAAAGATGATGCAGAGCACATCTTGACAGGAGGACCCTGGTTTCTAGGAAGGTGTAGCCTCTTTCTGAGGAAGTGGGGGGAGGATTTCAACCCTAAGAAGCAGAACATTAATATAGCACCCATTTGGGTCCACTTACCAAACCTCCTAGCCTATTTTGTTAATGAGTACTGGCTTAGTGGCATAGAAAAGATGATAGGAGAGCTCGTGGCAATAGACCATTCAACCCGAGAAAGGACTAGACTGACACATGCTAGGATCTTTGTAAATGCAAACTTGGATTCTGATCTACCTTCTTAGGTGGAACTAGCATATGGAGAGTTTCTAAGGATTCAGCCTGTGGAGTATGAGAACAAGCCAAAATTTTGTAGCATGTGCAAAACCCAGGGCCACCTTCAAGCCCAATGTCTTACAATAACTACAAACAAGGAAACCATGAACGAAGGTTTTCTGGAGAAAGCTAATGGGAGAGGGATCCCAAAGTTTCAAGGATCATGTCTTAACTTGGAAGGATACAGACAAGTTAAGAATAACCAGGCTGACCAAGCCAACATAGAACTAGAAAAAATCTAGGAGAAAGGAAAGCAACATAATGAGGGAGGCAAAAATCATAAGGTATGTAATAAAGATCCCAACTTGAACATGTTTGATATCCTAGAAAATCTAGAAGTTGAAAAATAAAACAGTAAGGATGATACCATCAGTGTCAAGTTTCTTGAAACCCTAGACTCCCCATCCAAATCGGGACCATCCATAGCTATGACAAAAAGCCCCAAAATCTATGCTCAAAATGAAGAAAAATTGCTAGGTCATTTTAGTTTAAACATGGAAAAAATAGATTCAAGAGTCGAAGTTGTGGAAACAAGATCCAAGAATGTAGCTCCTAATATGGTAGTGGATCAAATTATCCCTTATCAGAAGATCCCAATGGTAAAAGGTTCCTTGAATGAAAGCCCCCTATTTAGGAACCAGATAGGAGAGGTGAACCAAAACAAGGTTGAGGATGAAGAGGGAATTGAAAACCCCTAAAATGAGGAAGAAGGTTCAAGCCCTAGACTATCACAGTATATGCCCCCTCATGTCAGTCCAAAATAGACTATAAGCACTACCAAGCCTCTGATATATTATGGAAGTGAAAGAAAGAAAGGGAGAATATCTACAGCAGAGCACTATAGAATGAGAATCAATGAAGAAATTGCAAACTAAAAGTAAAGAGCATTGTTACATCAAGCTATTCCTGGCCAGGATAATAGTAAAATTGACAAACCCCCTTTGGATCAGGGAAGGGGGCGGGAAAAAATATCAAATAGTCTAAATGAAGATTCTCTCATCGAATGTGAGAGGCCTAAACGGCCCACCAAAACAAAGGATGGTGAAGTCTATAAGGAAGGATTGGAATCCTACTATAATTTTTCTTCAAGAAACCAAAAAATATGTGGCACAATCAGAACTTATAGCTAGAAGGATTTGGAATCAAGGGGAAGTGACCTTTCAACAGGCGAGAGGAGCATCTAGGGGCCTTATGATCTTATGGGATCCTATTAAAATAGAAGGAAGTATTATTTAGGAAAATGAAAGAGTCTTAAGCGTATTATTTCATGATTTTGATACTAATAAGAATTGGATTATGTCAAATGTTTATGCCCCCACATTTGTCCAAGGGCGGTCTGAACTGTGGGAGTTTTTGGGGCATTTGAGCCAAGCTTTTAAAGAAATTCCTTGGGTTATTGGGGGAGATTTCAATACCCCCCTTTACCCATATGATAAGAAGGGAGGATCTGAGTTACCCTCAAGGAGCATGGAGGACTTAAATGAATTCATTAACACAAATGAATTGATTGATGTAAGACTAAAAGGAGCCAAATTTACAAGGAGTAACAAGAGGATAGGAAGTCAGCTGATTCAAGAAAGGTTGGACAGGTTTTTTTATCCAAGGAAGCTACAACAATGTTTGGTGATTCAGCATTACAAGCCCTTCCTAAATGCACTTTAGACCATAATATTATTCTATGGGAGGCATTTTAGGCTAACTCCTTTAAAAAGCCATTCAGATTTCTATCAATGTGGGTTAAACATCCGGACTTCAAGAAACGAATAGAGGAATGGTGGCAACAACCTATCCAAGGAATTCCTTTAAACTATCTCAAAAACTTAAGATGGTGAAAAACAACCTTAGAATATGGAATAAAGAAGTATTTGGAAATATTTTTGAGAATAAGAGAGTAGTGGGGGAAAAATTGAGAATAATAGAAAGCAAAATCCAAAATGGAACCTATGATGAGGTGACAAGGACTGAAGAGAAGGAAACCCTTTGTGAGTTTTATAATATTTTAGCTTGTGAAGATGTATTGGAGGCAAAAATCAAGGGCATTATGGCTAAATGAAGGGGACTCTAATTCAAAAATTTTCCATGTTACCACATTGAGCAATAGAAGCAACAATAATATTAGAAATTTAACTAAGGTGGATGGATCCTCAACTCAAAACATTCAGGAGATTAGGGACGAGGCTATTAATTTTTTCAATTCATTATTGGGTGAAGAACGGGCCTGTAATGCCCAAGCAAAGGAATCTCTCCTTCAATTAATTCCACAACTCATTTATGAAATGATTAAAGAGTCTCTTACAACAGTTTTTTTAGATGAAGATATCAAGGAGGCTTTGTTTAACATGGATCCTGACAAAGCTCTTAGGTCGTATAGGTTTTCACTATAATTTTTCCAAGTTTGTTGGGATATTGTTGAAGCAGAAGTTATTGCTGCAATCAAGAAGTTCCAAAGTTCAAATCATATTCCAAGGGGTTTCAATTCAACTTTCATTACTTTGATCCCTAAAGGCCCCAACCCCAAGACTATAACTGAATTTAGGCCAGTTAGCCTATGTAATATATCCTATAAAATTCTTTCCAAAGTTTTAGCCAACCGTTTGAAGAAAGTTCTATCAGTTATCATTGATCCAAGTCAAGGAAGTTCTGTACAAGGAAGATCAATATTAGATGGAGTTATTACTGTTCATGAGGGGGTCTAATTTTTGGAAGGCAAACCTCACGAGCAAGGATCTTATCAAGAAAGGTCTTAGATGGATTCTAGGAAATGGGCAAACAATAGACTTTTGGAAGGATCAGTGGATGAGAGTTGAGGAGTTATCCCAGAATCCTCGTGTGGCTAGGATTCAAGAGCATATGGAGTAGCATATTGGGAAGAAGGTTGCAAATTATATGTGGCAGGATATAAATATCAATAGGTGGAAACACATCAGACTACAGGGTTTTGAAGCAAAATCTGAAGAGCTTTATAACATTTTAACTCAGAAAATTATTCCCTCTGGAGAAGATGAAGATCACATTGTTTGGGCTGAGACAAAAAGTGGTGACTTCACAGTTAATTCTGCTTATAATTTGCTTCTCAATGTGGAATGTCAGCAATTTCAACCGAGTTTGGTTTGGATCAAAGGCTTAATTCCTAAAATATCCTTTTTTTCATGGTTGGTGATTCAATGAAAAATTCTCACTATGGACAATATGTTATCCAAAGGTATGGTTATTGCTAACCATTGCTACATGTGCAGGGTAGGATGGGAGACTACCCAACACTTGTTTCTGGAGTGTCCGATAGCGGAGTCCATCTTGGATGAACTTTTCCAAGCCTTTAGGATCTCGTGGGTTAAGCCTACTCTTATATCCGAAGTGTTCCATCAATGGCCTCAACCCTTTGTTAGCCTAAAACTTAAGTACCTATGGAAAATCTATTGGCATCATTTTCTCTAGCATATTTTGCTAGAAAGGAACCATAGAGGCTTGAAGGATACCATTCACGACCCAAAAACCATCCTCAATAGGATTATTGTCTTTGCGAAAGAAAACCTTAGCACCTTAGTGGATGAGAACCACTCAATTCTTCCCCAAGAAAAACAATTAACTCAGGCCTTAGGTATTGAGGACAAACCTTCCATTCCTTTGCCCAATCCCAAAAAATGAGATTTCCTGGGAGCCACCCCCCAGGGTTGGTTTAAACTAAATTTTGATGGTGCAGCCAAAGAGAACTCGGGAAGAGCTGGAGCTAGAGGAATAATTAGGGATCATCAAGGAAATCTGGTAAAGGCCTTCGCTAAACCATTGGGAATCAGAACTAATAATGAAGCAGAAGCTAGAGCCCTTTGGAGAGGGTTGCAAGTAGCCCAAGCAACTCAAGGTAACTTGATGATTGAAGGTGATTCTATGAACATCATCAACATGTTAACCAATGGCAAAAAACCTCCATGGAGAATCGAGGGAGTCATCCATGAAGTGAGGATCCTTTTTCCGATAAGACAGAATAGGAGAGCTCGTCACGTGTACTGTGAGGCCAATAGGTCAGCTAAAAAATTAGCCAACATAGGTGTTGATGTTGGTAGTTTGGTGACATGGACACAAGGTGTGCCACGTGAAGTGGAAAACATTATTAGACATGAAAAGAAACCTACCCATTAAGGAGAAATATGAATGGGTGTTCTTTCCCCATGGAGCTATTAATAACTATGGGGTTTCCATCTAAATCATACCAAATTGGAAATGAAGGTAACAGGGTGTAAGCCTTGGAAGATTTTGATAGAGAATAGGAAATGGGCAAGCAACAGGTTTCACAAGTGCAAAGTTCCAAACTTCAATTCTTGTCAATGTAAGTAATGTTTATAGTTATGTTTAGGTATGGGTGTGCTTTGTTTGTAAGGTTTTGTAGGGGATTCAACAGAATTTATGGTAAGAAAGTTTCAAGGATGACTAGGATCTACAATATCGACAGAAGGCTAGATATTGTAATAGGTTTTGGGTTAACCTGAAAAATCCGGTAATTAATGAAGACTTTTATTTACCAAAAAAAAAACATCATTTTTCTTCTTGCAATGTATGAAATGCACCATCTTCAAGAATCTATCAACCGTAACAAAAATAGATTCATTAATTTTTTGTCCTTGGAAATACAAGAATAATATCTATGCTTATATCCTCTATCAATCTCTCTAGAATTATCAATGGCTGATATAGTTTGACATTTTGAATCTTTCCTTTTGCATGTTGGCATACTTGACAATCTTGCACAAAATTTCTTACATCTGTATTCATCCTAGACCAATAGTGACCTTCTTCAATTTGTCTTAAGGTTTTGTCCATTTCAAAATGTCCTACAAGTTCTCCACTATGTTTTTCTCTTATTAATTTTTTTCTCATTAAAATTTATGGTATGCATAATCAATATCCCTCGAATAACATCTATTTTTGGATGAAATATTCAAGCCATTGGAGTCTTATCTCCTATAGTAGTATTACTACACACTACCCATTTTTTCTTGAAATCTTCATCATCCTTATAGAGCTCCTTCATGGCATTCAAACCAAAAACTTCTATCCTCATCATATTCACCAATAAATTTTTCTTGCTCAAGGTATCAACTACTGAAATTGATCTACCACTTCTATGCTTCAATAAAAATGAATATCCTTGCAAAAATTCTACCCACTTCATATGCATTTGATTCAACTTACCCTTTTTATTAATAAACTATAAAGTGTGATTATCCATGAATAAGACAAAGTCTTTTGACAAAAAATAATACCTCCACTTTTTCAAGTCTTGAATGATAGCATAAAAATTTTGGTCATAGACTGGTTATTTCCTCTTTGGCTCATTTAGCTTCTTGCTTAGATAGGAAATGAGATTACCTTTCTGGCTTAAAAATCCTATTGTTATCCCACTTGGATCATAATCCACCTGAAATACCTTCTTGAAATTTGGTAAGGCCATAATTTGTTGCTCCATTATATTTTCATTTAGGAATCAAAAACTCATTTTTGCTAAACTTTTCCACTTAAATCAATTCTTTCCTCCTTTTAAGGTATCTATAATTAATGTACAAATCCCATTGAAGGTTGTGATAAAATTACTATAGAAACTTGCTAGACCATGAAAAATCCTACCCTTAAACTTACTTCTTGGTGATGGACAATTCATAATGACCTTAAATTTTTTAAGGTCCATTTTCAATCCTTCAGGTTAAATCACAAAACCTAGGTACACCAATTCCTCTTTCATGAAACTACACTTCTTCAAGTTGGCTAGCAACTTTTCTTCCTTCAATCTCCACAAGACTAGTCTAAAATGTATCAAATGCTCTTCCTTGCTCTTACTAAATATTGAAATGTCATCCAAATATAAAAAACATAAACTTGACAAGAAATGGCTTCAAAACTTTATTTATTAACCACATAAAGGTACTAGGTGCATTTATCAATCTAAATGGCATAACCAACCACTCATACAATTCATCCTTTGTCTTGAATGTGGTTTTCCACTCATATCCTTCGCTAATTTGGATATGATGATAACCACTTTTCAAATCTACCTTCATAAAGTACTTTGGTCCACTCAAGCAATCCATATGAAAGCACGAGGATATGAAAGCAAACAAAAGGGAAATGTAACGCTAAGTCCTACGAACAAGAATGCATGAAAAGAGGGAAACAAATGAATTGAAATGAGATTTAAAGAAAATATAAAAGTGTAGCCCTTTATTTTATTAATTTGCTCGAGATCGGGTTACAATGCGTCTCCTCCCTTTTTAGGGGCTGGGAGCATCAGACATAATTTTGTTACACCATAAATGATATATTCCTCTTGGGGATCTTCCATGTGCCCACATTGAAAATGGGCAGACCAAATGTCATCGCTGCTTGCATGAATGCATCTATAGTTACTTGCTGCCCCTCTGCTATTGGGATCCTACATTCAGAGAAACAATAAATGATTAGTAGCACTTGCGGATGGAGGGAAACATGCGATCCCCAAGGCCTACGATTGATGCATGCATAAAATAATTAAAATGATAACTAAAACATATCAAAATAAGCTAAAATTTTGACAAAAATAAGAAAATATTACCAAGAACACACTGCAAAAGGAACAGTCAAGAAATCTACCATAAATTTCTAATCGCTCCAGGGTGGGACGATTAGGATTGTCATAAAATGTCAGTAGATGACCTCCTAAATGTCCCATACATGGGCATACAAAACACTTACAAAGTTGGGGTTAGACAAAATAGGGCATTTTGGGATGACCCAGATGGTTGGATTTTGTAGATTCTACCTCGGTCGCCCTGTATTTGATGGCACTCCATGTAGGTTAGTGAAAGCGAGAAATAATAAAATCACAGCCAAAACTTATCAGAATCACATGAAACTTGAATGATAGCATATATGGATGACCTAAAATAAAATGTAAAATAAATAGTAGGAAAATATGCCATGGATTTCTAATCGCTCCAGGGTGGGGTGATTAGGACTGCAACAGTGCGGGGGCGCCCGGGGGCAGGACGCCCATTGTTTCAGGCTTGGTTTCGGCACCAATCCACTTGGGATGGGTCCAAAACCTCTTATGGGGTTGTGTTGGCAGATTGGGTGGGGTATTGTGGCCAAATATTTGGGTTTGGGGTCTGGATTGCACTTCTAATAATCACCCAATAACCTCCCTTCCAAAAGAGAGATCAAGGATGTAAGAAGCACAAACAATGGGTGAGGATGTAATTCGGTAGCACTCCGTTGCTCCAAATGCTCCTGCTCTATTATTTTTTTGGGGTGAGAAGAATCACCATTTTATATACCTGAGGGTATCTTGTGAATGAGCATGCAGAGGCACCACTTGGCCATCATGCCTTGCAAGGGGAGAGAAGATTCCTTCCTGATTAAGGGCTCCATGACTGCCTCTTTGAGCTCAAAAATGCTCACTCACACTCCATGCATTGAAGGTGGAGTTAAGTGGTGGATCTGAGCTACCATTTTTCAAGGTTTGACCTTTTTCCCATCAAACCTACTATTCACCCCACCCTAGAGCGAATACTGCTAATCGTCCCAAGGTGGGACGAATACCAGTTTGTAATCGTCCCAGGGTGGAACGAATAAGGAGCAGGGTGCCTAAAAGGTGCCAAATTGACCTTTGAACTTCCAAAACTATTGTGGGAGTGGTTAGGACCACTTTTTAACCTCTGGGGTCTGCCCTAGGGGCTATGTATGTTAATTCGTTCAGTGCTTGTCATCACATAATCATATTGGTGCTGTTTTGGTGTCTACAGATGCCCCTTTTTAGGATGCGCTGTGCGTGGTGCAGTGCTGAGAAAAAATAGATAACCAAAGTACTAATGATTAGGATTTCTTAGTAACCTAACAAAATTTTGATTCCCCAAGTATGGAAAAGGTATGCATTCTTGAATCCTTGCTTCTAACGAGCTAAGGAGATTAATTCAAGTGTTAACCTTTTTCAGTGAGATGTTACTTGTTCTTGGACATTATTCAGTCATGAGTGGACAAAGGGCACAACATTTTGTCTATGGGAACCTTGAGTTCATGATTCATGAATTCCAAGTGTTTGATCAGCTTGTGATTATTGCTTGTTTGTGCCCCAAGCAGGAGCATGATTATCTTTGTCAATGATTCTTTGAATGCATGCCATTTCTTTGATTGGGTGTGTATTTGTTGATTGGTGACTAAGTGTGACTACCTCCTCAAGCGACGAATCGATGAGGGAATGAATGAAATGAGAAAAGTGATGAGTTGCTTGAACCAAGATGACTTTTGTAAGGGTGCCTTTAGTTGTTTTCCGTTGAATGCTTATGCAATTTCCGAACAATTTGACCTATTTTTGGTGGGTTTTAACCCTTTTTGGGATGCATTTTAGGGGTGAAATTATCAAAAATCCATCCTCTCGTGGAGTGGTCTAGATATGGTAGCCTTATTAGGGAGTAGGATTTAGGGCCCCGACGTTGGTTTTGTATGCCAAGAATTTCAGGTGCAAAGGCACCTTTTTTCGACAATGTTACTGGTATTTTTGGGTGGGTTTGGACCCTTTTTAGGACGCATTTTGGGGATGAAATTATCGAAAATCCATCCTCCCGTGGAGCATTCAGGCTATGGTAGCCTTCTTAGGGATTAGGTTAGTGAGGATTTGTGACCTTGATGTCTATTTTGTATGCCAAGAATCACAGATGCAAAGGCGCCTTGTTCGGAAATGTTATTGCTATTTTTGGGTGGGTTTGGACCCTTTTTGTGACGCCATTTGGGGATGAAATTCTTGAAAATCCGTCCTCCCGTGGAGCGGTCCGGCTATGGTAGCATTCTTAGGGAGTAGGATAGTGAGGATTTGTGACCCCGACATCTATTTTTTATGCCAATAATCATAGGTGCAAAGACGTCTTGTTCGGTAATGTTATTGCTATTTTTGGGTGGGTTTGGACCCTTTTTGTGACGTCATTTGGGGATGAAATTCTTGAAAATCCATCCTCTCGTGGAGCAGTCCAGATATGGTAGCATTATTAGGGAGTAGGATGGTAAGGATTTGTGACCCCGATGTCTATTTTGTATGCCAAGAATCACAGGCGTAAAGGTGCCTTGTTTGGCAATGTTATTGCTATTTTTGGGTGGGTTTGGACCCTTTTTGTGACATCGTTTGGGGATGAAATTCTCAAAAATTCATCCTCCCGTGGAGTGGTCCAGCTATGGTAGCCTTCTTAGGGAGTAGGATAGTGAGGATTTGTGACCCCGACGTCTATTTTGCATGCCAAGAATTTCAAGTGCAAAAGCACTCTTATTCGGCAATTTTATTGCTATTTTTGGGTGGGTTTGGACCCTTTTTGTGATGTCATTTGGGGATGAAATTCTCGAAAATACGTCCTCCCGTGGAGTATTCCGGCTATGGTAGCATTATTAGGGAGTAGGATAGTGAGGATTTGTGACCCCGACATCTATTTTGTATGCCAAGAATGTCAAGTGCAAAAGCACTCTTATTTGGCAATTTTATTGCTATTTTTTGTGCATTTTGGTGTAGTTTTTGTTGTTTTTGATTTTCTTGCTCTGTAATCGTCCCAGGGTGGGACGAATACCAGTTTTGTAATAATACTAGGGTGGGATGAGCACTAAATAGAGCACTCATCCCAAGGTGGAATTATTACAGGCTTAAAATATTATTTAAGGGCCAAAACTAGGTTTTGGGCTCATTTGCACTTTGTTTTTCTGGCGATTTGGAGCTGTGAGGAGGAGGAGGTCAAGTTCGCGTAGCGGAGTGCTGCCAGATTTCTTCGATACCATGAGTTAATAGATAGGGTCTTCAAGTGGTAGAGACAAAGTGAGACCGGTGAGTGTTCCTTCTCGTTATTGTGCTTGTTTTATTTTATTGTTTAAAACCACAATTTGTTTTTCTTTGTATTTCATTTTTTTATTTAAACTAAAATAAAAACCCTAGTTTAATTTTTGTTTTTTGTTTGAATTTGTGCTTTGTATTGCTTTGTTAGAACTATGATCGAAACCCTAGTTGAAACCGTGTTTATTTTGTTTTTGTTGTAAACTAACAAGAAAACCCTAGTTTAAACTAAGATAAAAAACTTTAGCTCAAAAAAATTGTTTTTTATGTTGTTTTATGTTTTTTATCAGTTTAGACTAAGGTTAAACCCTAGGTAACTGAAAACTATTTGTTTGTGTTTTTTATTGGTTTTTCAGTTTTAAACTTAAGGTTCAAACCCTAGGTAACTGAAAACTTTTGTTATTGTGTTTTGTATTTTTCATTTTGACACTAGAATGAAAACCCTAGGTTAAAGTGTTTTACTTTGTTTTTTGTATTTTTATTGTTTAGACTAGGATGAGAACCCTAGGTTAAATTGTTTTGCTTTGTTTTTGTTTTGTGCATTTAGACTAGGATGAAAACCCTAGGTTAAACTGTTTTATTTTGTTTTTGTATTTTTATTTATCAGTTTGAACTAAAGTTAAAAACCCTAGGTAACTGAAATTTTTTTATTTTGAATTTGTTTTTTTTCGCATTGCATTGTTTATTTGATTTTTTTGAATGTTTGTACTGTACATGTTGTTAATGTTTTTTTTGTACATTTATTAAATGTTTTTTCTATACATTTATTCAATGTTTTTTTTGTATAGTCTTTTTTTTCTCTCATGTTTTTAAATTTTTTTTGTGTTGTTTTTGATTTTCAGGTGGTGAAGAGCCGGTATCGTCAGTCGACGGTATTCTCGGATGCATGGGAGGCACTGACCATGGCAGACTAGGATTGGTTTGACACCCTTGGCCTCAAGCATGTGTCTCTATTAGAGCCTATGGTGGGGGATCGGGCGTATCTGAATGCCCTGATGAACTTATGGGATCCCTGCACTAATACCTTTCATCTCCCAATAGGGGATATGACGGTGACTCTTGAGGATGTTTATTGGATTCCATGGATTTCGATAGATGGGTTTCCTATTTGGACTACTCCACGTGATCAGTGGATGGTGGTATTGACATGGTGCTTCGGGCATGGGGTAGATATGGGGGTGGATAGTCCGGTGGAGAGGGCAAAGGGGGATTGCTTGATTGGTAGGATTTTGGTACGGTGGTGGCTGGAGAAGGGTGTGTTGGGGGTGAGGCATTCACTACTGATGACTCTCATCTCCAAAATGCTACTTCCTAACTCCTTGGGTGTGAGGTTCCCATGGAACCTTCTAGAGGTAAATTTTAGACTAGTTGAGTTTCCAACCTCAAAGCCACTAATTATGAGGTGGGATCAAAAACTACTGGCACAAATCTATGATGAGCTGTATGAGGTCCGCTATCAGAGGCAAAAGAGGATTGGGTGTAGCTACCTATTGTAGTGCTAGGTATGGAAACACATAGTTATGGAGAGACCATAGGGTTTGCCATGGACTACTCAGGAAGAGATGGTGGACAGGGAGATAGGATATGCGGCTCTATGGTTGAGGTCCAAGGAGTAGGGGTAGAGTCAACAGTGGGTAGGTGCTGTAGGGCAATCTACTAATGCTTTCTCACATCTTACTCCAAGGGAGGTGTTTTGGCATCCATACTAGGACTATCCAGCCTAGCCTAAGGCTCGAGAGTGGCTCTGGTGGGTGCATAGGTGGAGATGGATGATCGAGTAGCATGGGACCAAGCAGGAGTACTTCCCATATGTTCGGGTGATGTGACAGTTTGGGGTGCACCAGGGATTTCCTGGTGAGCCCTTGATTTATCTATGTCGGGGCGATGAGAGGAATCTGGCTTGGCCGATCATCAAGCTGTTGGGTGAGGATTCAGATGCAGCGATCGATGTCGAGGTGACTGTAGAGCATGACCAATGGTGGACAATGTAGCGATGGCAGGGGAGGGGCCTCTAGGAGGTCCATAGGTGGTAGAAGCAAGTGGAGAGGGTGCAAAGGCATCAAGAGAGGGTTGGGAGAATCCGCTCAAGGATGTGAACATGGTGGAGGTTGATAGATTTGGGGGGATGATTTTGAGATTTTGAAGTAGTTGGATATGCAGGACGTCCCGAATTAGTGGGATGATATGCCTATACCTCAAGTAGTCCCAAAGGGTATGGAGGTGAGGGTTTGTGCTGAGATAGCACAATTGGAGGATCTACTTGGAAGATGGTATGAGGAGCTCGAGGATGCTTTATAGGAGAGGGATCTCTTGTGGACTCAGTTGGCGGAGTGGGAGAACACATTGGCTATGTACCACCAACGATATGGGGACACAAATGCTTCATGGGAGAGGGATCTCCTACAAACTCAGTTGGTGCAGCGTGATGACGCATTGGCTGCATACCATCAGTGGGAGATGGATTTGGTTTAGCATCATATGGATTTGGAGGCAAATATTATCCTCCTTCATGGGCGGTTACTTGAGCTCCCTAGAGGTGTATCTTCACACCAAATGAGAGACAATGATACTGAGCAGTCAACATCCTCTCATCGCATGTGGCTGTATGAGGGGGGCGCTAGTGGGCGTGATGCAGGGGATAGTAGCAGCCACCCTGAGAGGTCCTATAGGACCCACACTATTGGGGATAGATTTCATCGCACCGATCCTGCATGATCATGGTGGCCGATGCCCTAGTCTTGGGGTTTTTTGAGTTTTTGGTATTTTTGGTGAGGATTGAGGAACGTTTTATTGTAGCATGAGGGCCTTTTTGACAATATATATACATGACATTCTATGTGTTTATACACTTGTTATGGTTTGATTTTATGCACATGTATTTACATTGATGTATGCATATGTTATTATGAATGCGATGTTTCTAATTATATGATGTATGCATATGGAATGGATGAATTGAGTTGTTGATATTTTGTGGTGGCACCATAGACTATACAAGACTTAATGGATTTTTTGTACTAGGCGATTGCATTATGAAATGACTTTGTATGTATATATTTTTCTTTTTTTTTGTATATATTTTTCATGATGGTGTAATAATGGAATGTATCATAGTTGGTTTAGAATGTAGTTAAGGTTTTCTGAGACTCAGATGTTTTAACTAACTAGCCAAGATTGTACTTTTATCTTACAAGACTTTTGAATAAGGTATGAATCATACTTGAGTTTGACCAAGTTATTTCGCATCCCTGTGTGTACGATTAAGGTCATTTATGTGGTGTTTGTTAGGATACCGCCAGTGCCAGATAAGCTGTCAACCAAACCTATATTGAGGATCACCTAATTAGCTCCACTAACTCCTTTGTTGTATTTAGTGAGGTTAATCTACGATGCAATCTAAGATGCCATAAGCTAGCTCATCCACATGCAAACATTGATATGTACACAATTTAATGTGACAAATATATCGTCATGTGGGAGGTTTTCCACTAGTGCCAGTAGGCTATCCACCAAACTGGGATTGAGGATTACCTCATGACCTTTCGAATGCTGAGAGTTCTAGGGATTCAAGTTCGATTCCCTTCTTTTCTTCAATTGTATTGGGATAATTGCTCTTATATAGTGATAAAAATCACTGTTTATTTTTTTTTTTCTTTTGAGCAAGGGATTTAGATATTGAGTGATGAGAACCACTATTTCTTGTGCCTTTTGTGTGCACTTTAAGGGTGTGGATATCAAACTTTGGAGTTTGAATTTTGACTTTTTGCAATTTGTGATGTTTGCAACCCTTTGAGACTTTGGGGATTTGTGATAGTGGTGAAAACCACTATTTATTTTGGGGGAATTGGGTAGGGAAGATGCTTGTCCTTTTGCCAACTCTCAACATTCTTGGGGTCATTCGCACAGGGGGATGAGCAAGATAACTATTTCACTTATGGTAACCGAGTCTGCTATGCATGTTTCATCTTTCATTTACACAACTTGGGAATTTTTTAATGTTTTTTAACTTGTGTTGGGATGCTATGTAACAAGGTGTGATCCAAGTAGAACTCTACCTTTGTAAAATTTGTCTGACTTTGTAAATGTTTTGGCTAGAAATATAATGATAGCTGAATGGTGAAAACCCTAGATACATTAGAAGACAACTGACTATGATGTTGTGAAAAATGTGAATGGCATTTATTTTTGCTGAATTATTTTCAAAGTGGAAAAATGTGGAGAATGATGGAATTGCCCGTAATTACAGTCTATGGTGCTCTAGACCTGTATGATCAACAAATGTGCAATGTATGTATGTGATGCCTAATGCAGCTATTTTTTTGTGTTTTGATTTTAAGAGTATGCATGGAAGTGAGATGCAACTTTTTTTGTTATTTTTGATTATTTTATTGTTTTTTAATTTTTGAATATTTTTTTTTGACCAAGCAATTGTGGGAACCCTTGGAGCTTTTGGTTTGACCAAAGGGTTTATGGACACCTTTGGGGCATTTTTGGGGTTGACCAAGCAATTATGGGAATCCTTGGAGCTTTTGGTTTGACCAAAGGGATTATGGGCACCTTTGGGGTGTTTTGGGGTGACCAAGCGATTACGAGAATCCTTGGAGCTTTTTGGTTTGACCAAAGGGATTATGGGCACCTTTGGGGCATTTTGGGGTTGACCAAAGTGATTGTGGGAATCCTTGGAGCATTTAGGGTGACCAAAGGGATTATGGGTACCTTTGGGGAATTTTGGGGTTGACCAAGCAATTGTGATAATCCTTGGAGAATTTGGGGTTAACAAAGGGTTTATAGATACCTTTGGGGCATTTTGGGGTGACCAAGTGATTGCGGGAATCCTTGGAGATTTTTGGTTGGGCTATGTTTTTCTTAAATATGGAATGGACTCAAATTACTGATGTTCAAGGGTTCTAGTTCCTTGATTACATCAAGAGAGGCTAGCCGGTATGTTCCAAATCCTATTTTGCTATCAATTACATAAAGACCTAACCAGTTTACCGTGAACTTGTCCCTTAGATGGGGCAGCAAGTTAGAGTTTTGCTGGTTCTCTTTTAAGACCAGGTCACCAACCTGAAATTCCCTCAGGTGAAATTTCATGTTGTATGTTGTCTTAAGTCGCTCTTGGTAGATACGCAAATGCTCGAGAGCATTGACACATCATTCATCAAGCAACATAAGCTGGTATAACTGGGCCTACCATGTAGTGTCATCATCGATGAACTCTTGCATTGATATGCACAGGGAAGGAATTTCCAACTCGAGAGGCATGACTGCCTCAAAGCCATACACCAGCGCAAACAGAGTTACCCCAGTGGGAGTTCGAATGCTAGTGCGATAAGCCCAAAGAGCAAGTGGTATTTTAATGTGCCAATCCTTATGACTATCTGGGACTGTATTTTTGAGGATGGCAACTAGCATTTTATTTGACACCTCTGCTTGCCCATTTGCCTACAGATAATAAGGTGTGAAAAAAATATGCTAAATTTTATACTTTGTGGTCAAAGCACACACGTATTTGTTCTCTGAATGACGTCCCATTATCCAAGATTATCTTGGATGGAATTCCAAAATGACATATGATGTTATGTAAAATAAACTCTGCAATACGGGTTCCAGTCGTAGAGGTAAGTAAAATTGCTTCCACCCACTTGGTGAAGTACTCTGTGGCCATTATGATGAACGTGTGATGACCTGATGATGCAGGGGATATCTTTCCAATTAGATATAAGCCCCACTATGAGAATGGCCAAGATGATTGAATCGAATGCAAGGCCTGAGAAGGTATGTGAATCAAGTTAGCATGGTGTTGACACTTCATGCACTTCCTTACATACACACAACAATATCACTCTAAATATGACCAATAATAGCCCATGCAAAGAATGTACTTTGCGATGGACATATCATTGAAGTGTCCATCGCATGTACCATCGTGCACTTGGGTGATCGCCCAAGCGGACTCCTGCTGGTCCAAGCAACGGAGGAGGATTCCCTCATAACTTTGACGATACAAAATGTCTCCTAGCAAGACATATTTTTCCGCTTTTTGTTTGAACAATATTTTCATGGCATGCGACAATCCAAGTGGGAGGTTACCTAACTTGAGGTAGTCCCTTATGGGTATGTACCAATCTTGCTGATTAGAAGCCTCGACGGTATGAAAAACCAATCCCTCTTGAAGTTTGTACCTAGAAAAAGCTAAGCGGGAAATAACCTATAAGAATAACATTGTGTTGTTATTGAGGGGAATAGGGGAGAACAAGGACCCCCAGTTGGCTTGATTCAGACAATCGTGGATTCGAGAGAACCTATCCTGAGATGGTTCAATCTAGATCAGGTGGATTCTTGGCATTAAGTCAGAGCTTGCACACTCCATCATGGATTGCGATAATGTTTTTACTTGAATGGTTGTCATATCACCAAAAATGTCTTGCGGGATGAGTGACCCCAAGGAGTCCATAGTGTCTACAAAATTATTTTATGACTGAGGGAGTGCCTCGATGTCGTACCATTCAAGATTTGCCAAGAATTTATCCATAAGGTCTTTGTAAGCCTACAGAACTAGGCATTTACATTGGAATACCCCTTTCACTTGGTTGACAATTAATAGCGAATCACCAAAGATGTTCAAGCGTTTGATGTTCATGGTGATGGCTACTTGAAGACCTATGAGCAAGGCTTCATATTCTTCATTGTTATTGGTGCACGAGAAATCAAGTTTAAATGATAGAGGCATTGGAGCCCCTTACGGTGTGAAGAATATGATTCCCGTACCACCCCCTTGCTCACATTTAGAACCATCAAAAAATAGGGTTATGTTGGCCTGTGACTCAGGATCATCAGAATCTGGCGATTCTGAGACATGGAATACCCCATCATCAGGTACCTCTATGGTCAGAGGCTGATCATATTTGAGAGGAGCCTCTACTAGTTGATCGGTGATGACTTGACCTTTGATGGACTTCTATCCAATGAATTTGATGTACTTCTATCCAATGAATTTGATGTCAAACTCCATCTACAAAATGATCCATTTTGCCATGTGGCTACTGTGATAAGTATGACTCATCATGTACCGCAATGTATTCTCCTTAGACACAACATATGTCATGTTGCTCAGCATGTAATGGCATAGATTTTTGGTAGCAAACACCACTACCAAGCATAAATTCTCAACGTATGCATAGTTAAGTTCATAACTAACTAGGGTGCGGCTAAGGTAGTAAGTAGCCTATTCTTTGTGTAGTTCATTTTTCTGGGCTAGCATGGCACCCAGTGCCACCTCAACAGCTGAGATGTATAAGTAAAACGACACTCCTGGTCTAGGTGGTGCCAATACTGGTGGCGAAGCCAAGTATTGTTTAATGTCTTCAAAGTCTGACTGGCACTCATCATCCTAGTGAAATGCTACCCCCTTGTGCAATAATTTATTCATGGGTTGACACTTGTCAGATAACTGTGCTATGAAGTGCTTGATTGACATGACATTTCCCTGCAGGCTTCTAAGCTACTTGATGGTAGTTGGGGGGAGCATTTCAAGGATTACCTTGACTTTATGTGGATCCACCTTGATGCCTCGTTTTGAGAATATGAAACCCAAGATTTTTTTAGATGTGATGAAAAATACGTACTTCTTGGGGTTTAGTCTGATTTTATGTTTGATGAGGCAATCAAGGATCTTGCTTAAGTCATCGAGGTGATCTAGGCGCAAAAGAGATCTGGCCAAGAAATCATCCATGCAATCTTCCAAAGTTTTATGCATGTGATCATGGAAGATGTATGTCATGGCATGTTGGTAGGTGGTGCCAACATTTTTAAGGCCAAAGGGCATGACCTTATGACAAAATGTCCTCCAAGGCATTGTGAACGCCATTTTTAGTTGGTCATCGAGATTGATACGAATCTGATTGTATCCCAAGAAACCATCCATTAGGGATAGCATTTCATGGCCCACTGTAGCATCTACCAATGCATCAATGCTAGGCAAGGGGAAATCATCCTTAGGACTCACTTTGTTTAGATCTCAAAAATTAGTGCATATGTGAATCCTCCTATCATGATTTTTTATGGGCACCATGTTGGAAAACCATGGTGGGTAATCTATGCAGATGACAAACTATGCATCCAATGACTTTTGTAATTCATATTTTACCATTAAGGCTATTGTTGGGTGCATCTTACATATTTTTTGCTTAACTGGCTTGACTGTCGGATTAAGCATTAGATTATGCGTGACTAGTTACGGGTCTAGCCCCGACATATCTTTGTAGGACCATGCAAAAACCTCCTCTTTGAGAAGTGCAATGTAGTCGGCTTGCTCTTCAAGGGATAGACTTACCCCCATCTTGATGATCTATGGATTCATTGGATCAAAATCGATGTCTACGTCAGTCATCTCCTCGACTGACATGTGGAACCTGTCCTCCAACTGGTGTGGAGTTGGGATCAAGTGGATATCATTCGCTAAATTAAGATCTATGTTAGGAACTTCAGGTCCCTCTTCAACATGGAAGATATCCTGAGTTGGTCCTGGGGTGAAATGAAGCATCTCACCACAAGGCCAATACTCTGATGGGGATGGTGGTGAATTAACATGATCCTAGTCTATGGCATCTAGGTCTAGATACAATGACCATGCTGGATCAGTTGGGTTGTGGATGGGGGTGGTTAAGTCAATGGAGATCATGTTGATGAAATGATTTTGGTCTCCATTAGCACGGGGGTGGTGACTTGTGAGTGATTGATATCCAATTCGAAAGGGTCCCAAGGTGCTATCTCATATTCTGACCTATCTTCTAAAGATCCTTCTTGGTCTTTTCTATATCCCTCATGGAGGTAAGTTCTTGAAATTTCCCCTTTCTCGATCAAAGGGGAGGAATTGTTGATGTCCACAAGGTTGGTTGTTAACAATGGGAGATAATCCCCCAATGTGTATGTTGTGTTAGGATTGGCATATGGATATTGTGCCAACCCATCCTTGTTGCCTATCCCTAGGCTTTGCATGTTCTCTACCAATATGTCTAGGGGCAGGGGGTGGTTGAACCATACACCCGACTTGTCATATGGCATCTGATATCTTGGTTGGAAAAGAATGCGCACTCCTTGCTCATATCTGCCCAACCCATATCCATGCCAATTGCATTGGCCAAGATATCTCAAAGTGAAGTCTGGGTTGGAAAAATAGTTGATGTCCTCAACAAAGGCCTCTTCATCTTCTTTTTGCATATAAGGTTCAATGCCATTATTGAGGCCCCTATATACAAAGTTTGTTTGATTTGGTGGGTCGCCTAGAGGAACAATAGTACCGATGGGGAGGTGAGGTCTCCCCATGTCCTGCATGGACTCAATTGTGGGTGTTGCTACAATGTTTCATACTAGATACTTCTCCAGGCCCATCTTGGCCATCTCAATGGTGATTGTTGGTAGTTGAGGGGGTAAGTCCACTCCATGTCGGGTGAACTAGGTGTCTCGAATTCCATTTGACTAGGCATCTCCTCGGCAGAGATGGTCGATACTAATGGTGGTGCCTCTTATAGGGGTTTCTTCCCATTGTCCTTCGATGTGGCCACCATAGGTGGCATCATTGGTGAAGGACTAGATAATGAAGATGGACCTGGCTGGGGGTTTGATGGATTTAATAGTAGGGATGTATGCGAAATCAGACCCTATTTAGATGGATTCAACTAAAAATCCAAATGTGTTGATGGAAGGGTCGATTGTGGTATTAGTTGCACTGCATTGTAATACTTGAAGGCTTCTAAGTCCGTCAAGACTACATGCACTTGCCCTTCGAATGTGTACTTTAGAAATTGGTGGGCTATTGAAGGGACACATTCATGTCCCTGATCCAAGGTTGACCCAGCAAGATATTATAGGCCATATCACCTTCCAAGATGTGGCACAATGTAAGAATAGTATTTTATCCCACCTAGATGGGCAGGAAAATTGTACCAATCGTCGAGCATATCACATCATTGAATGCTCATAGAGTATAGGTGGAGGCCACGATGTGAGATACTGGCAACTTCAGGTGTTTCAATGCCACTATTGTAATTATATTATTGGATGAGCTAGTGTCCACCAACACCCTCTTATATGGAATCCTGTTGACCCACATAATGACATGCATGGGTGGATCCACCATATCACCAGTCACTGATTTCGGCTCATCTTATCTAAAGGTGATGACTGGATCAGTGCATCGTTTGACATGTCCCACAAAGTTGTTGAAAGAATTTGCTTCATGGGGCTATATCTCGATGGCTTTAAGTATATCCATTAGAGCCTCTCGATGGGGCGATGATTGTTGTATGAGCTCATAGATGGAGAGCCTAGCCGACATGGTCCTCAAACTTTGGGTAAGTTTGGTCTAAATCATGGCCATTGGTCTAGGTAGAGGAGGTTGTGTAGGGTGTTGTTGAGGTTGTGACATTGATGAAACCTCTCCTCTAGCTGCTGCGGGGGCAGCTATGCTTGGGTACCTCTTGTTTCAAGTCACTATGCTTATAATCCCTACATACCCCTGCATGGGGAAATTCTGTGTCACCTCATTGACCTGTAGAGTCTTTTCCTGCACATCATGGGCAGGTAGGGGGTCTTTGAAGACCTCCATCTATTGGTTGTTTGGTGCTATGGGATTATCCACCACTAGCATCTTGTTGTCGATTAGGTCTTGCACTAAGCTTTTAAATTTCCAACATGCATAAAGGTCATGTCCCTTTTGTCGGTGAAACCTATAGTACAAGTATTCCCTATAACCTTTGGGTTTCAGCACATTGGGGTCTACAGGTTAAATTTTTGGTAGGTTCATCAAGTTTGCCACAAAAAAATGGTCAAACAAGGAGTCTTTAGACTCTGTAAAGGGTGTAAATTGTCGCCTAGGGTGACGCTGTTGATTTTGCCCTTGTCGATGATTTTCTCTTTCATAACTGTCAAGAGGGACCGCCTGATAGTTAGTATTTTGGGGCTATGTTGCTTGTGTAGGATTTGGTGCATTTATAGCAACCTGATTGACCGCCGTGAGTTTCGGTTGCATGGTCCCTATTTTGGCATTTTTAGGCCACTCTTTCTTTCGTGACTTGGCAATATCGCCATCCTGTATCTTGATATCCTCAATAATTTTGGCTTGTGCCAGGGCTTCCTCAAGAGTGGCATATTGTTGTAGTTGCAATAGCATGAATATCAACCTCAAATAGCTCTTTGAAAACATTTGGGTCAGGTCAGCCATGGGAGGGAGGTAGGGCAACTTTGAAAGCAACATCCTCCACCAATTTAGATAGGCAACCATGGTTTCTTCCTCATACTACCTGAGGCTAGCTAGATCACTTAGTGATGCCTTCTTCTTGGTGTTGAAGGCAAAGCGTTCGAGGAATGCGTCCACTAGCTAATCCAAGTTACTGATGCTATGTTTTGGCAACTGAGTGAACCAATCCGAGGCAGGGCCTGCGAACATGGTTATAAATGTTCTTAGCAACAAAGCATCATTGTCTTGAATGCCAAAGCATTGGCTTAGGAATCTAGTCACGTGCTCTTGGGCATCCTCCTCCCCTCTAAATATTTCCAACTAGGGTAGTTTAAAGTGTTCAAGGTATGGGGGTGCCAGTACTAATGGATGCATAGGGTGACTGCGAAGCTGGCGTAAAATGGGATTTTGGGGCCCAAAATTCTTGGTCTCCATAGAATCTAAGTGCTCTAGAAGTTATTTATATGCATCGAAATATTTGATCTCTTCCTCCTTGGTTTGTTCTTGCTACGGGTTACGAGGAACTTGAGGCCTATGGAAGGGTGGTCGGATAGCACCCCATATGCCTTGGTAGGGCATTTTAGCCCACTCTTCTTCTTGCTCATACTCCTCATAGGCTTCTTGAGGAGTTCCCGGGCATGACCTATAAACATGGGTGGGTGCCCATGGAGGGTGCCCATCATTGGCTCTAGTGGTGGTCTCTCACTCAGATCTAGGAGGTCTTGGAGGCAGCATTTGATAAGGTTGCAGAGACCTGTCTCACACCAAGGGGTTGTGCCTCTCATAAAACTTTGTTCTATGCGTGCAAGGGGTTGGGACCCTCTCAAGCATAGTGGTCTAGAGCAATTCATCTGTCTGATGTCGAATGCGTTCTTTGCTAAGGCAATATAGGTGCTCCAACTATTGTTGGTATTGCTCAAGCTACATGATTTGCGCTTGGCGGACGACATGTATGGAAAATGCCAGGTCATATCCTACATATTTATCTTGATCACGATGATCCGAGATCTCTATAGGTTGCTTTTATCTATTGATGTTGGCGATATTCACCCAAGGCTCTGGCCTCAGTAGGTGATCTTGATAGATAGCAGGTGCAGATGTGCATTGCTCTCATGCTGTGTATTGCTCTTGAGGAATGTAGTGGTCTTCCTCATGCTCCCTTTCATATATGTTATGGGCGAAGTTGGCTCACCCTGTCTGAAGAGCCTTGTGCTATGGATTTGGCCTATTGTTTCTAACAGTGATGAGGGGTAGAGGAGGGATGACATAATCATGTGGCCTCTCCTTATGGACTCTATGCTATTCTAGCATTTCATTACATGGTGGCCACTCATAACGAGCATCTAAGGGTTGAGTGCCACGTGTAAGGACTCCTCCTAAAAGGGTCTATGGTGAATAGGAGTGCCCTTCGAAGGGATGCCTCTATAGTCCCATTTTGAAATGGCATGATGTGGACTATCTTGTGGGTCAGGCCGCCAAGGTGGTATGACCAAGTCCTTGGGTCTATAGCGGAGGTGACTTGTGCCCCCTTGTACACTCTCTGTAGCTTCTGCCCTTGATTGGGTTTGGCTACGGGTGTAAACCATGGTGGTGCCCCTCTACAAGCTATGTAGGTTTTTATCTTTTTATGCTACACTAAACAAAGGGAACCACATAATAAAAGAAGTGATTATCTCGTTTATAGATTAAAGGTGTGCCCTAAATCTGGTTTAGTGTGTTTTGATTTTTGTTTTGAAAGCTTTGTAAAGAATGTTTTATTGTACATGTAGTATGATGGCTCTTATATCTCCCAAAATGGTTGCCCCTTCAATATACCACTGCCAGGCCGTTATACCAAACCTCTCAATATACCCGCCCTTATGTGAGGGAAACTATTGGTACGCGAGAGTAGAATGGTACGTGGAACATAGGCGGTATGAAAGGGGAATCACTCTATTTTTGACATCTACCATATAAGACTTATCCTCATGTGCTGGGAATCACCCCAACTACACTGGGTCAAATTTTGTCAGGATTTACGTCTAGCAACAGTAGTGATCAGGGTTATGTATGAAAAAATTCAATCCAAGGTGGTGATGAAATCCACCGTTGGTATTGATCAAGGGTTGGAATTTTATGACCAAATCCTTTGTGTTTAAATTACCACGTGGTGTGTGGGGTTCTTTTTATTTGTGCAAAGAAAGAAAAAAAAATGCAGTAAAACTCTCCTATGCAAGCAAAGAAACATGAAATGACAGAGACAGAAAACAAAAAATGATAGAGGATGCTCAGAACCCCTACCTCTTCTCTGCCCAAACTGGATGCCTCTGAGTTTCTACTTTGAAATTGTACAGAGAGCTAATCATCCCAAGGTGGGATGAATAACATATCTATATTCATCACAGGGTGGGATGAATGCCCATTCATCCCTTGGTGACATGAATTCCAGCTCTGTATTCGTCACAGGGTGGAACGAGCAACAGTCCAGTGCTTGAAATATTGACACATGCAATCAAACACACACAAATTTTTGATCAAAAATTTGATCTCAAAATTAGGGGATAGCGTCCCACCGTGATCGCCACTGAAAGCATGAGGATACGAAAGCAAACAAAAGGGAAATGTAATGCTAAGTCCTATGAACGAGAATGCATGAAAAGAGGGAAAACAAATGAATTGAAATGATATTTAAAGCTAATGTAAAAGTGTAGCCATTTATTTTATTAATTTGCTCGAGATCGGGTTACAATGCATATCCTCCCTTTTCAGGTGCTGGGAGTGTCAGACATAATTTTGTTACACCACAAATGATATATTCCCCTTGGGGATATTTTGCATGCCCACATTGAAAATGGGTGGACCAAATGTCACCACCGCTTGCGTGAATGTGTCTATAGTTCCTTGCTGCCCCTTCGGTGTTGGGATCCTGTGTTCAGAGAAACAGTAAATGATTAGTAGCACCTATGGATGGAGGGAAACATGTGATCCCCAAGGCCTATGGTTGATGCATGCATAAAATAATTAAAATGATAACTAAAACATATAAGAATAATCTAAAAATTTTACAAAATCAATATAACATTACCAAGAACACACTACAAAAGGAACAATCGAGAAATCTACCACAAATTTCTAATCACTCCGGGGTGGGATGATTAGGACTGTCATAAAATGTCAGTAGGTGACCTCCTAAATGTCCCATATAGGGGCCTCCAAAACACCTACAAATTTGGGGTTAGACAAAACAGGGCATTTTGGGATGACCTAGATGGTCGAATTTTGAAGATTCTACCTTGGTCACCCTGTATTCGATGACGCTCCCTATAGGTTAGTGAAAGCAAGAAATAATAAAATCACAGCCAAAACTTATCAGAATCACATGAAACTTGAATGACAACATATATGGATGACCTAAAATCAAATGCAAAAGAAATAGTAGGGAAATCTACCATAGATTTCTAATCACTCTGGGATGGGGCGATTAGGACTGCATCAGTGCGGGGGCACTCGGGGGCAGGACGCCCACCGTTTGAGGCTCGGTTTTGGCACCAATCCACTTGGGATGGGTCCAAAACCTCTTGTGGGGTTGTGTCGGCAGATTGGGTGGGGTATTATGGCCAACTATTTGGGTTTGGGGTTTGGATTGCACTTCCAATAATCACCCAATAACCTCCCTTCCAAAAGAGATATCAAGGATGTAAGAAGCACAAACGATGGGTGAGGATGTAATTCGGTAGCACTCCATTGCTCCAAATGCTCATGCTCTATTATTTTTTTGGGGTGATAAGACTCACCATTTTATAGACCTGAGGGTCTCTTGTGAATGAGCATGCAGAGACACCACTTGGCCATCATGCCTTGCTAGGGGAGACAAGATTCCTCCCTGATTAAGGGCTCCATGACTACCTCTTTGAGTTCAAAAATGCTCACTCGCACTCCATGCATTGAAGGTGGAGTTAAGTGGTAGATATGAGCTACCTTTTGTCAAGGTTTCCCCTTTTACCCATCAAACCTGCTATTCACCCCAACCTGGAGTGAATACTACTAATCGTCCCAGGGGGGGATGAATACCAATTTGTAATCATCCCAGGGTGGAACGAATAAGGATCAGGGTGCCTAAAAGGTGCCAAATTGACCTCTGACCTTCCAAAACTATTGTGGGAGTGGTTAGGACCACTGTTTAACCTCTAGGGGCTGCCCTAGGGGCTATGTATGTCAATTTGATCAGTTCTTGTCATCACATAATCGGATTGGTGCTGTTTTGGTGTCTATACCATCAAATCATCCATACATGGCAATGGAAATCTATATTTTATGGTTATTTTATTTATATTCCTTGAATTTATACACATTCATAATTATCCACCTTTATTTAGTGCAAGTACAAATGGTATTGCACATGAGCTAAAGCTCTCCCTAATCAACCCCTTATCCAATAAATCCTAAATTTACCTATTTATTTCTTCATTCTATATGCTACTTTATTGGGTAAATTCAATATAGAAATGAAATTGATGTGATGGATAATACTCCTTATTGGTAAAAATCCATCCAATAATTCTTTCGACTATATTTTTGCATACTCTTTTGATGACTCCACTTCACTTGGAACCTCATATTTCCACTTTGATATCTCATGCTCTGTGGGATTGGTAGTCAAATTAAAATATATCTTCTTCATTATCATTTCCTTTAAAAATTATTTTTTTAGGAATCAAACATACCTCCGAACCATTGTCTTCTCTTTCATCCTTATCCTTCAATTGACTCAACACATCTACCATATTTCACAATCATGTAGGTGTTTTCCCTACCATCATGTAATGCCTTTATATCAAATTGCTAAGGTATTCCAACAACATATGGTAAGCATCCATCAGCATAATATCACATAGGACCTCATCCATGTAAGATCCAATTTGGAATTTCACCTAACATTGTTCACTAACTAAAATTTGGTGTCCCTTTTGTAGCCAAAAGACCTTGTACATATTGGGGTGCTCTATTCTACTCAAATCTAGTTTATCTACCATATCATTGGATAAGAGATTATCTATACTCCCATGGTATAACCTTGCAACACTTTCCTCTTGATTTGCATATTATTCTGAAAAGCCTTCTCCTTTGAGCATGCTCACATTCTTTCTTTTCTAGTTTCAATATAACTCTCTTCATCATGAGGGATTCTCCCTATTTTGGTTTCTTCATGTGTCTTAGGGAAGCAACACTTTCCTCATCCGCTATTATAATATGGTTCCTAATATCCTTTCTTTTGTTGTTAATCTGTTGTGTAGTTGAACATTAAAATGCATGATGATCATCCTCTCCACATTTATAACACCTTATGGAGAATCCTATATCTCTTCCTCTACCAAAATTACCTCTTCCTCTTGAGAATTCTCCATATCCTTTTGCATTTTGGATGAATTAATTATAATAAGTACTAGCTTCTTCTTCCTATTTTTGTTGTCATATTTCATTTTTTTCTTGTCCTTATTCTCATGAGAATTATCCTCTTCCTCTTTGATTATTTTTTTGTTTTCACAACTTTTGTTCAACCTTTAAGGTACACCGGTAGACTTCCTCTATTGTTTTTATCCTTATCATGTTGAATTCATCCTGTATGGACAACTGTAGTCCATTGATATAATTTGAAATATTCTCCTCATCACATTCCATATGACCAAACTAAATCGTAAGCCTATAGAACTGCCATGTATAGTCTTTCACATTGATTTATTTTTGTCTCAAAATTTTTAGCTTCCTAAAAATATGCAACTAGTAATTTGATAGGAGGAATTTAACCTTCAACCTATTGACCATTTTTTTTTTAAATAGGAAGCTTTATATTGTTGGTAGGGTTTTTAAGGATCCCTTAACCTAATTACAAAAATAGCCATTATAGCTATACCATGATAAAGGATAAACTGAGGACCCTTAACAGGGCTTTGACTGATAGAAGCCATATACGAGGATGCAGCCTCAGGCTTGAAAACCCAAATATTGTAACAGAAACCAAAGAGTGAGGGCGCAACCTCAGGCTTGAGGACTCTAACAAAAAAGGTTAAGAACTTGAAACAAAAAACTACAGCTGGAGACGTAAGGGCTTCCATGCAGGGAAGGCAAGAAACCAAAAAAGATCATATTATCCGAAACAAAATAGGCTCCACGCAGGGTAGCCGTAGGAACAACAAAACAGGATAAGAGGAAATCAGTCCTCAGTCGAGGTTTTCTCCTCTTCCTTAGTGTCATTCTTCTCGGTGTCCTTGGGCTCATCTTCCTTAGGTTCAATCTTCATAGTAACCTTGTCCACTTTAGAACCTCCATCAACTTCCTGGCTAGTCTGGCCAGCATAGAACAGTTTCTGTAGTCCTTCCCTGATGTCCATGATGGAATTAACCATCACATTCATCATAGTCATGGTGGAGGAAATGATGAAATCCTTGAGTTGTTTATTTTCATCCTGTATTTCCTCTTCATCATTCTTGATTTCGATAACGTTGCGCTTGGTGGCCAGGTTTTGAAGCCTAGCCGACTTCCTCACAGGCTCTTCTGCACTATCAAAACTTATGCTCTTTCTTGCCCTCAATTTTGTGACGTCCTCCATGGCCTTTTTCTTCTTCTCAGCAAGGGACAGGCGAACCGAGGAGGAACCAGGTTTAGCAGAACTAGCAGTGATAGGGTTAAGTTTATTAGGTTTAGGACTGTTGGCCAAAACATAGGTGTAGATGACCTTAAACATGCCCTGATGGTGGGGAAGGTCATGATTTTTCTTGTCTCTATAGGATGTAATGGATTTGTTTATGGAATTGAGGAAAAATAGGGGGATACTGAGAGGATTAATATCTCTGAAATGGTTTACAAAGGCCAAGTGATAGGTTTTGAGGGCTTTCTCAGGGTTATCAATGGTGATGAATTCCATGATGGGCTTCATCACAGAGTCCCAGGGATAATTGAGGTCACTCCTAAAGATGTCGAGATTCTTAGATTTTTTTAGATTTTTTCATTCCCTTTAAACTCAGCCAATTCGACCTCCCAATTGTGCTTGTGCCTATGAATGGAATGACCCTCAGGGTTTTGGCCAGTGATGGAGGCTAAGAGATGGACATCAACTATGAAATTCCTCCCATGCACAGAGATAGACCCATTGTCCCAAGACTCAAGGAAGGCCATCATAATATCAAGCTCATCACCAGAGAACATATGGAGGAAAGGGAAGAAATGTCTATCCTAGAGGATTTTTTCTACCATGGAATCACAGACAACAGAGTTGGGCTCAATGAAATCACTCGACATGGTGGGGGCGGGAGGGGGACTAGTGATGGGGTGGTCTAGGAAGACAGGGAAAGGTGGAAAAGCATAGACAAGGGAAAGTGATCATGTGAAGGAGGGCATATTTGGATAGAGTGATGACTATAAAAAGGACAAGGACAAGGGGAAGGAACCAAGAAAGGTGGGGGTGCTAAAAAACTGAACCGAGCATGGCAGGGATAGGAAAAACTAGGCATGGGAGCAATGGGAAGATGACTCATGGGAAAAAGGAGGCTCACACATGGGAAAGGCCAGCCAGCTCATGCGAGGACACGCATCAAGACAATAGGCGGGCGTTGGAAAAATGCCTTTGTTAGGAAAATCAATGAGGATTTGTCTAGAAAAACTAAAAGGAAAGGGCGCATTTCCTAGCTTTCTTGGGGTAATAAATTTCAAGGATCGTGAATCCAGCTCAACATGACCATTGGCCAAGGTGGACTCCTCCATACTATGCCATGTCTACACATTGTAAATGTGGGTAATAATTTTAGCTCGAGTTTCTGTAGTGGGTTGGTAGTTGGAAAAGTGAGTCCCATAGGAAGTGGGCTTATGCCGGATCTAGTGCAAAGGTTTGAAAAATTGAGGTGCTTTGAACATCTTCATGCTTTCAGCATTGAAAACTACATTTTAGGACCTACAGAGGTTGGATAAATAGTGCCAATAAATGACAAATATGTTAGCGTACATTCCAAAAAAATTGGCCCAATGAGGGAGAACCGAACGGTGGAAGGTGATGAGACTGAGGTGGTGGAAGGATTGAAGGTAGTGGAGGATGACATGGGTAGACAAGTGGGAGTTTAGGTGGTGGTGAATGGGGGTGATAGAAAAATAGTAGGTGGACACTTAGTTGGCGGTCATGAAAAAGGATGTGGAAGGATGCATGGATGATGACATTCCAAAATATGGGGGGAACCTTCCACTTACCATGATGAGTAGGAATGATCACGTGGAGCATGAAAATTCCTAAAAAACTAGTGACATTAAACATGAGGATAAGGTTGGTCATCCTGGGGAAGGACCTCCTACTGAGGAAGGTTAATTTGATGTCTCTCTTGATCTGCAATGGCCTGAACTTCCTCTGGGATGTCATTATACCAAGTCTGGGAATTCACCATGTTGACCCCAATGTTGGCTAACTTGTCAGCAACCCTATTGGATTCTCTGAAGGTATGCTAAAATATGACTTCTTGCATTTCGAGGACTAAGGTCCTTGCTTCCTCAATATAGTCCCTGACTCTCCAAGAAGATTTGCAATTTCTATTTTTGAGGTAATTGATAATGTTGAGGGAGTCACCTTCAACTATCAGGTTGGTGGTAAGGTTCTTAGAAAGGCAAAAACCTCTCCACATGCTTTTGGCTTCAGCAACATGGTTAGTCTGTTCACCTAGCCCTTCAGCAAAGGCAAGGATGATTTCTCCTTGATGATTTCTCAGAACACCTCCAGCCCTAGCCTTTCCTGGATTACCTTTTGCTGCTCCATAAAAATTAAGTTTGTACCATCCCATCGGAGGGGGAGTCCAAAATGACTCAAGATGGATATTGGAAGGAGGGCGAAAATCCTCTAAGGACAAACCCAACTCTTTGCCAAGATCAGATTCAGACTTGGAGGGGGGCTTGGAAGAGGGGGGAATGAGGAAAGCATTTTCCAAAGCAAAGGCCAATATTTTAGAAGAAATGAGCTTGGGGACCTTAGGCTTAAGGGAGAACACTCTACTATTTCTTTCAAGCCAGACTTGCCAGAGGAAATGGTGGAGGGAAATATTCCAGAAGAACTTGAGGCGGGGGTCATGGAAGGGGGAAGGCCAATGGATGAAAAGGTCTCCTATGGAGCAGGGTTTAACCCACTGGATATGGAAGGAATGGAAAATGGAGTCAAGAATGGATGAGGAAAAAGGGCAATGGAGGAAGAGGTGAGACGTGGATTCCCAGGCATTATGGCAGAGATAGCATCTATTGGGGATGGGTATGCCTTTTTTGATGATATTATCAATGGTAAGGATTTTCTCTTGGATGGCAAGCCACGAAAATAAAGAAATATTAGGGATGAGATGCTTGATCCAAACACGATCAAAGGGAAACAAAAAATCTTCATTATCAAGGAGGAGGAGATAGGCCGATTTGACAGAGAATTCTCCACTTTCAGTATGTTCCCAAATGAGCTGATCAAAAGAATTAGTTGAGGGAATGATAGTAGAAGAAAGGAGGGAGTTCAACAGGTTAGATTCAATAGGAAAGGTAGGACTAGAAATGGAAATCAAATTGGGAACCTTGCTTTGAGTGTTAAGGAAATCAGAAACCTTATGTCCTATATTGACATTAGTAAAAGGTTTGAGTTTGGACATAATAGGGTCATTTAGGAGGGGTTCTTGAGTGATCCATTTGTCATTCCAGAAATCAATGTTTCCTCCATCTCCCATTTTCCACCTTATTCCTTTCTTGATGAGGGGCTTAGTGCTAATGATGGAATTCCAGAAAGTTGACCCCCTGTTGGGAATATCCTCACTAAGAAAATTGCCATCTTGGAGATACTTCCTTTTGGCAATGGAAATCCACTCATTGTTATCTCCTGAAACCAATCTCCAAGCTTGCTTGGCAATCAAAGCGGTGTTGAGGGAATGAATCCTTCTTAGTCCTATTCCTCCTTTGTCTTTGGGTTTGCAAACCTTGTCCCAGGCTACAAGATGGATTCTTTGTTTGTTTTCAGCTCCAGTCCATAGAATTTTTTTTTGAATTTGCTCTATCCTTAATGAAACTGTAGCTGGAGCCTTGAAGATAGATAAGAAGTAGACAGGGATACTTTGAAGAACAGCAGTAGTTAGAGTACATTTAGCTGCTTGGGACAAAAGGTTTCCTTTCCATCCTGCAAGCCTTTTTTGAATACGCTCTATAACATTGTTCCACATAGAAACTGTAGGTTACCCATAGAAAAGAGGTAGGCCAAGGTAAGTGGTTGGGAGGTCAGCTATAGAGCATTCTAGGATCCTTGCAATCTTGATCTGTCTCTGCATGGGAGTATTGAGGAAGTACAATTTGCTTTTATTGAAGTTAACTTTCTGACCAGCAGTTGCTTCATAAATCTGAAGGATGTATTTGATTACTTTAGCTTCAAAAATAGATGTGCTTGTCGACAAGATGGTGTCATCCACAAATTATTGGTGAGAGACTGGAGTAGTCTGGGAGGAGGCCTTAATCCCTAACAGCAAGCCAGTTCTACATGCATCCTGAATGGTTCTACCTAGAGCTTCAGCTATGATAATGAATAATAAAGGAGAAATGGGATCTCCCTACCTGAGACCTCTACTGCTCTTAAAATAACCTATTGGGGAGCCATTAATGAGAATAGAGAACCAAGGGGAGGATATGCAATTTTTGATGAGGTCGACCCATTCAGGATGGAATCCAAACTTGTGCAGGATAGCTAAGAGGAATTTCTAGTTAACTCTATCATAAGCTTTATTCATATCAAGCTTGAGGACACAGGTAGGCTTTTTAGTCTTGGAAGCAGTATGGAGGGCTTCATGGATGGAAATGACTCCATCAAGGATAGATCTACCATGAACAGAGCTTCCCTGGAAAGGGTCAATAATGGTGGGCAAAATGGTTTTCATTCTAGTGGCCATGATTTTGGTGAGGACTTTATAGATGACATTGCAAAGGCTAATGGGCCTGTAGTCAGCTAAGGACTTGGCAGCTAGATTTTTAGGAATGAGGGCAATGAAGGTGGAGTTGTATCCTCATGGAATCCTTTTGGAGGACTGAAGATATTTGATGGCCAGGCAAACATCAGGACCAACGATATCCCAGAAGGTTTGAAAAAAGTGAGGGGGAAAACCATCTGGTCCTGGGGCTTTGTCAAGATTCATGGAAAAAAGGGCAGATTTGATTTCTTCATCCTAAAAAGGGGCAATGAGAGAGGAATTGACCATATCAAGAATGGATTTAGGAGGGATGTGATGAAGTAAAGCATCTTGGGCTGAGGTTGAGCAAGAATTATCATCCTCAAGCATGTTTCTGAAGTAAGAGCTAGCTTCATTCCTGATTTCCTCGAGATCAGCTATGAGATTGCCATCACCTTTAGTCAGTTCCTTGATGTGGTTGTTGCTTCTATTTCTTAGGGTGGCCACATGAAAAAATTTAGTATTAGAGTCTCCTTCTTTGAGCCAAAGAGCTCTAGATTTCTGATGCCAATAAGTCTCTTCGCAAGCAAGGACATTGTGGTACTCAACAAGGATCTATTTCTCTTCATCCCTGATATGGACATCTGCCATCCCATTTTGAATTTTGGACTCAATCTGTTCAAGTATTTCTTTGAGAGATTGTTTGTTGGCAAAAATATTACCAAAAACTTCTTTATTCCAGATTTTTAGGTCTTCTTTGAGGGTTTTAAGCTTCTGAGCCAATTTGAAGGAAGGATGTCCTTGGAAGTCTTGTTTCCAGCAATGAGAAACTCTCTGTCTTAGATCTGGGTGATGTAGCCACATAGCCTCAAATTTGAACAACCTTTTGTAGGGGTTAGATTTGTCAATGTCCAGGATGAGAGGATTGTGATCTGATCCAATTTTGGGGAGAGGATATAGAACAACATCACCAAAAACCTGAACAACTTCCTAGGAAAGGAAAACCCTATCTAATTTGACTTGGATATGTTGTGCCCCAGCTCTTCTATTGCTCCAAGTATATTTAGCCTTTTTGAGATTTAAGTCCATTAGACTATTTGCATTGACAAAATCATTAAAATCCTCCATGCTTTTAGTTGGGGTCTCAGATCCTCCTTTTTTATCTGAGGGATAAAGGGGGGTGTTAAAATCTCCTACCATAATCCAAGGAATGTTTTGAAAGGAATATTTCATACTAGTCAGGGTTTCCCACAACTGAGCTCTCTCGAAAATGGTGTTAGGAGCATAGACATTGGTAAGGATCCAGGAAGAGTTGTTGTTGACATCATGAAAGAGAACGCTTAAAAGCCTATCACTAGAATGAAGAAGATGCCCTTCAAATTTCTGCTTATCCCATAGGCACATGAGACCTCCAGAAGTTCCTCTAGCATCACTGACAACTACTCCTACATTTTTCCATATTTCTTTAGCTACTGAAGCAGAGCTATTGGCATTAATTTTTGTTTCCTGCATAATGATGATGGAAGGTTTGATATCTTTCCTCATAGACTTTACAAGTCTTTGTTTGGCTGCCCCATTGAGGCCTCTCACATTCCATGAAAGAATCTTCATTTAGAAGATTTGGGGGCTTTCTTGCCTCCTCTCCCATTATGGTGAGGGGGTTTGGAGATTTTACTCTCTTCCTTAAGTTGAGACGTAATATTAGGAAAAAGGGTTTTCTGAATTCCATTTGCAATGTCATCTATTGTTTGGGAATTCTATATTTCCTCTTTGGAAGGCCTCCCTCTTTTCTTTTCACTACCAAAATCAATGGGGGATTTGGTAGTACTTCTGGTTTGCTTAGGACTGAACTTATAGGGAATGATTTATTCCAAAATAGGGCTTTGAGGCCTAATAGCCTGACTTAGGCTAGGAGATATTATTTCCTCCATAGGATTCTTATTGGAGATAGTTGCACTTTCATCCCGAGGGTTGTGAGATGGTCCAGACTTGGATGGGGTATTAACAAAACTGAGGTCGATGTTCAGATCAGGAGGGATTTGAAGATCTAGCTGGGATTTGTGATCAGCTTGGGGTTTCAGGGGAGAGAGGTTTTCCTCTTGCTGATTGGACTTGATGGACACAGGGATTTGAGTATTAGTAGCAACTTCTTTTTGAGAATCCTCAGAAGGATGTTTTAGAGTAGAGGAAATCAGGGCATTTTCTTGTAGAAACTTATCAGATTCATTTAAGATATTAAATCTATTGGAAGTCATGAAAGGGGAACTTACTTGATGCTGCTCTGGGTTCACCATTTCCTTGCCTTTGAGATATTGAGGCCCTTCTTGAGATTTAGGAAGCTTTTGCTGTTGTTGGTGACTTTTCCTTGTCTGACTTTGTTGCTGCCATTTCTTTTGGGTTTTGGGAAAACCACTGTTGAGTGGGTTTTTGCTGCCTCTATATTGGTCTATGTTGGCCCCACTGGGTTGGGGCACTCCTGCATCTTGCTTATGATCTTTCTCCAAGTTAGACTGAGCTTTGAGGATAGGGCACTGGGACCTCAGGTGTCCCTGGGTATGGCATTCCACACAGAAAGTCGGTTTGTTTTCATACTCCAAGGGCTACTTTTTACAGAAAGACTTATGGATAAGATTGACATAAGTTGGTAATTCTGATGCTAGGTTGGCGTTAACGTAGATCCTAGCCACATTCATTCGCTTGCGAGCTCTGGTGATCAGATCAATGGCAAGGAGATCTCCTATGACATTTGTGATGGATAGGAGGATATCATCATGCCAGCAGTGGAAAGGGAGGTTGGGGATGCGAACCCATATAGGGGCATAGTTTATGTCTTGAGTATCAGGATCAAAATCTAGGTCCCATTTCCTTAGGAATAAGCTTTTACGGCCTAAAAACCAGGGGCCTCCGGTGAGGATGCATTTTGTGTCTTCGTCATTACTCAATATGATAGCAAAGAAACCTCTGGACAAGACAACCAGTTCCATGTCTCCTAGGGTTTTCCATTTGGTGACAACCCACCTATGAATGGTCTCGATATCAGGCCTTCCTCCAATGAACTTCCCAACCAAAGCATAGCGTTCCATAGCTAGGTAGTTGTTGGAAATATTGTCAGGGATGTTAATATTTTGACCGTCAGGAATGATTGTAGTGCTAGGAGGCTTAAAGGGACCTCATCCATCGTTGGATAGGATATTAGCATAAGATATTGCCTTGGTATTATCACCAGTGGGACCCTTAACGGTTAAGGGAGGGGCCCCAGTGTTGGGAGGTTCATCTTCCTAGAAGATGACTGAATCATCTGCATCTCCTTTATCCTCAGAACTCTCATCCTTGTCCTTGTTGGTGTCCTTGGTCCCTGACTTCCTACCATCCTTACTGTTGGTGCCCTCCTTGGTTCCTGTATTCCTGTCATCCTTTCCTGCAGAACCAGTCCTCCCTCCTTCTCCAGCCTTCTCCATATCTTCCCTACTTAGATAAAATCTTACATGTATGATTTGAACCTATTGACCATTTTCTCCCATGCCCTAATATTCTCTTTTCCATTTCTTTACCTTTTAGTTTGAACATGGTCCCACCATAAGGATGCATACCCTTTTAAATTTTTACAGGTGAATTTCACTTTCTTGGGGTTTAAAATTGACTCAAAATAAAAATACTTCTGCATATCTACAATCCAATAAATTATTTCTTTAGGGTTAAAAATTCCATCATATGATGTGGTTTGTAACCTTGGCTTCTTGCCCATGTTATAAATTACCCAAAGTAACCTTTCCTCTAGGTACCCTGATTCTTCATTATAAAATTCTATTTGATCCACTCCATCTTCTTCATTGTCACTTACATATTCTACTTAGATGCCCCTCCTATAGAAAATATCAACTGCATCCAATTGATCAATAATTTTTGTAACAACCCAAGTCTTCTCCCTTGGTTGTACCACAAAAATAAGTCAAGCATTTTCTCAGGGTATTTTTTTTTCAAACAAAAATTCTATTTTTAAGAGTGCTTTCAGGTTCATAGCACATTTTTTTACCCAATAAATCAACAATATTATTTTGAATTAGTACAGGTGTATAAAACCACTTTTGGATTCTAGACTACTACGGAAAACCACCCAAGTGATTGAGATTGGCTAAATCTTGTAGATGTGTCATTATATGAAATCAACTTATCTTATTTATCCACCTCTATTTTTGGTATATAGGTCAATCCATGACTGGGGTTATCCTCTAGGGCCTATAACACCTAGAGAGGTATGCTTTCTTTTCCCATCCCTTTGCATTGGTGAACCCATGACCTAACTAGATGATTGAGAATCCTTGATCTAACCGGCCAATTTATTCAAGTTTAAAATATGCATACCCTAATTATCCTTTCTATCCCCTACCCAAATTCAGTTAGTGCCATGTCAATACCCTAATCTTGGACTTCATCAAGCATACCCATTGTGACTTACGATCATTTATCCCATACCAAATGTCATAGATGAACTAGCTAAGTCAAATGAATATGAGACTTATCATAGTACTATCGATATAACAACCTAGATATGGCTTCTAATACCACCCCTCGTTACTAGATCTAATTGAGTCATTTAACCAGACCAATTCTGTCAGACTATAGTTGCTCCAAGACTTGCTCTATGTAATATCTACACCGTAGCAGCATTGGGTGTATCAATGTCTTAATCATATTTCCTGATGATTAAGGTTAGTATTTGTTACAAAACTATTATTACCACTCATTTTAAAGCTCTTCAAATTCTACACAATCTGATCTAAGAATCACCTGAATCGGATAAAATTGCACAGAGATATGGCTCCTAAAAGATGAGATGTTTTTTCAAAAAAAAAAAATTTGCCCTAATTCTAGGGTTTCACACAAAAATCCCCACTTTGCCAAAATCGTTGCTCTGATACCACTTGTTACAAAACTATTATTATTAAACATGAACCATTCACCAATATGTAGAAATATCAAATCATTCATCCACAATACATTATCCATAATAACAATCCACAAATGAGAGAGAGATAGATAATACCCTTAAGGTAGGGAAACACCAATAATAATCCTTAAGGAAGGAATAACTCCACAAGATCTCCTAAGATGAGAGGCCACTTCGTGGGCACGATGATTACATAAGATTCTTCTTCAATGATATGAATAATTATAATGACAAACATCTCTTCTTTATATATCCATATTATTATTCTACTTTGGAGAGCCTACTACTAATATTATATTATATTATAATATAATATAATATTATAATACAATCAACCTTGGGTTATGTGTGGCCCATGCCAACCCTTATACAATATAATAATATATCCTCAAATATCTATTCCTATGTACCCTACCAAGTATTCTTACCAGAGTAAGATCAAATTTACAATTTACTATAATACTTGTGTGCATACCTACACATTAAGTTATAGCTCATCCTTACCGATGAGTTAGAACAAAACTATACCTACAATTATAGCTAGCATTCATCACTAAGACATTGGATAGGATCCAATAAAAGAAGTTACATATTTTATTCCAACATTTTGGGTATCTTTTTCATAACCCAAACTTCTCTATATTTAATTTTGAGAATCCAAGCTTTTGGTTACAAAACATGTATGTAGAAACACTTATATTACTTTTAGTTTCCTCATAATTTAACAAATATTAATTCATATATTAAATTCCCATGGCCATTGTTGACCTTCATTATCGATGTCCTCTGGAGATTATCTCAATAAATACCCTCACTTTCTCTAAAACACATAAAAAATAATCAACCATGCTAGAGAAATATTTTATCCAAGTGTTTCTAAAGTCGTCGCCTACCTCGACAATCTTTATCTGAATTGAATTGATTTTAATAAACAAATTTGGAGTTTTGTTTCCACCATCACCCAGGCAATCCCCTAAAGAGTATTTTGACACTTATATTTTGAAAAAAATTATATTTTAAGCTCTTTTATCCACTATGACATAGCAGTATTTAAGTTATTAATTTTCTAACATAACGAAAATATTTTGACTTCACTACTCATTTTTGTTAATTAAATTTCATATGGACTTTTTTAGTTTATACTACAAGTATCTTCATCAAATTAGCAACGATGTCACACAAAAAGAAATGAATACAAAATAATATGCAATATTAATTTTGCTTCACACATTAGTTCTCAATCAACCAAGGTCTTACTATTCCATTTTTACTTTTAGACCCTATCGGGATAACCCAGATATTCCTAAACTTGCTTGTAACACAACCATTCCATCTTCTATATTTTCTTGAATACATTCCAAGTTATCTACCTTGAAAGGTTATTTCAGATTGAAGGTCACATAAGTAAATGATGTGCAAGAATATTCACACACGAGTGTCCAAGTTGAGTTTTAGTACAAACTCCCAGAAGGTTAATGTTATCTAGAATAACAACAACACTCTTATTTCACTTGGCCATATTTCACTTGGCCGACTAATTATGGTTACCAATCCAACTTATAAAGCTTCTTTAGTAAACCCATATGTTAATAAACACACAAAATTAAATGAACTTAAGCAATTTTATTCTTATATCATTGATTCCTTTCTTTTAAAACCCTTCTCATCCCTACCAGGAAGCATTACAAAGTATCTACGCTCGGTTTATTTCTACGTTAAATTTTTTTATCACTGGGTCTAGGTTAACATGTTAACTTCACTATGACTTCCTTTACCTGGTCTATGTATGATAAAAATCATTGAGTATAGTCACTCCTTACAAAGCATAAGGCTATGTATTCGAGCCCAACACAACATTGTAAAATTGAATGACATATAAGAAGAATCTTCAAGTGTACATAGTACACAAATTGATACTGGGACCGATGTAATACCTCCAAACTATTTTAGAGAAGAATATCAGTTGCTGAGAAAGTACAATGGCTATTGAATTAACCATCTATAAAAGTCTCCCACAAGCCACCATTAAATGTTACATAAAAAATACTATATTCTACAAACTTACATTCAAGTAATCTTTGTACCAGGATAATTTTAAAGAAAATAGGTACTATGTTGTACCCGAAAACAATATAATTATTTCTATTATTCTTCAATTGTACAGATAGATAAATGAAATTCAAAACATGATTTCAATTTTAGACACAATCTTTTATGGCCATCCAAACATTTGATGGAAAGTTATTGCTTGGTTTCACTATCCTTTCTTTGAACCCATACGTTCTTAGGGTGGATATTGGATTCCTATCTGGAATTTATTCATAACAAACAGTTATGTTTTACTCCCCTAGTTTTTATTGGTCTCAAAAACTTCCAAAGATTCATATACACTATAATCTATTGCCTTAGAGTAACATATTGCACCAAAAGTGCTACACTATCATAATGTAATTTCAACCAACCATCTAATTGGAAATAAAATAAATCAGCATTTTTACATTTATGATGACTATGAGAGTACTAATTTTAATTATTCTACCATGCCAAAATATACTGGTTTTGATTTGCATCTATGACATATGCAGTATGCAAAAGGCAATACCCTAAATTTTTTTGTTCTAACAACACCAACTCATCAATTACAATCTATTAGTTTATTAGTGAATTGTTGTATGATACAAGACCATAACAAAAACAATCTCTTTGATAGAATAGTTTCAATCTATGTTTTCAACTATCTAAAGGTTCAAATTATAATATATATATTTTTTGGAGAGAAATTCAATGTAAAATGTTTCACTTTCTAAGGAACTAGATCTAGTGTTAAAGCATCTCTTAATCAAACTTTCTTTTATAAAATTATAGTGAGAAAGTCATTAATAAAAACATTAAATACTAACCAGTTCAACCTACTCATGGAAGATATACACAAAAGGTATTCACAGTTAGTATAACCCATTTCTAGTTTGATACTTAGAGATTCAAGACAAATATCTACATAGCTAATTTTTACAATTTATAACCCCAAAGTTGGTAACAATATCAAGATTTTAAAATTCTTAAAAAAATAAAAGATATCAGATTATTTATTCATCATGAAAAAGGAGCTCTAAGCCATACATAGCTACAAAAAACCACAATTCATTTATCAACTCTGACATAGCTGTAAAAGAAATATGTTTACAATCAATAGTACCATTTTTCTCATAGTCGTGGCATACAAAGTAATGTTTATTACAAAATAAAACTTTGAACTATAAATTTTATCTCCAGCCACTCAACTTTTAACTATACCAGGAAGGTCGTGCTCCAACACAGCATCAAATTGAGTCCAACCAGTCCTACTGGTTGAGTTAAATGACCATGTTTAAGGAAATATACGCATGAATTTTTTTGAGGAAGTATTGTACCGAAAGTTTAACAATTGTTCCAACATAGGACTCTATCCACAGTTACACTACTCTAACTTTCTCTACAATCATTTTCTAGCTCCACCATTATGGGAATTGATGTGCATGGGATTAGAATCGACTCTCTAATATGAATGCATGCATACTAATTGCAAAGACAACAACCATTTTTTCTACCCAAAGCATACTTTTTTTTCAAATAAAATAAATATAAAATAAATAGGATTTCTCCCTGCTCTCTAATGTTTCTAGCTTCATTTGGAAAACTAGATTTTTACTACACTTTCCAACTTAACTAATGACATTTTCCATTATAAAATTCTATTATGTTAATTCATTCTTTCAACAATAAATGCAACACTTGCCATCATAGCTACTAAAAATCAAAATAAGTAAAGCAAAAATAGTTTTGGAAGCCTTGTAATTATGAAAACATTTCTTAACCCTCCAATAGGCAAGTTTTCATTTTTGTATTAAAAAGAAAATAGAATATTTTTAATTTTTATCTTTCATCTCAAAGACATTACTTTTAATATTCAACATGTAATTCAAAGACCACACATTCCAATTTCCATATGTAAAACAGAGAAAATACTCTCCATAAGGACATTAACATACATTGAAACATGCTTTGAAAATTCAACATGAGCACAAAGTCGATGAGACTTGTTCCTATTTTCCTTCACCTATAAATTTTATCCAACTCTTCTCGAGCTTTCTGTCCTCTATCAATACTTTTTATTCTATTTTATTTTTTTCCTCCAACCAAAATTCCTTATTTTTACCTTTTTCCTTCCCTTATGTTTGGGGTGAACAACCCGATCGATGTCATGCACGATATCCAACTCATGGATGATGACATCATCATAGCATGCAAATTTCTCTTCATTATGACTCCACTACGTATTGCAATTCGATTTGTTTTGTTTCTATTTTTATTATATTAAAAATCAAGAAAATAACAATAGTTTATCCACCTTCAATACTCACAATGCATCTAGGTTAAGTTTCTTTATAAATTTTATAATCGATTCAATAGCCACCATATTATTATATTTATATTTTAACTCCAAACTGCAATACAATAAATACATGATTAATTTGGTAAAATGGTGGCTCCATATTGTCATTGCCACATAGATTTTAATACCATTTTTTCAAAAAATAAAAATATATTTCCAAGTGAAATAAACATATGTACACAACATATAAATCATTTCATGCAATCCTACATGAAATGCAAATATGGGGCTTTTGTGTACCCCTGAGCCAAATCATCATTTCCCTACTCTCCTTTTCCATTGAGAAACTTATCCATCCAATGCACATACACATTATTGCACATACAAAGGATATCAATAGTACTATGCTCTAAAAGATAAAGATAAGTTTAGTTTAGTAATCTATCTATAACCAATGGTCATACAAGGTGGGTCATTTCATCCTCCTCCACTTAGAACAAACATAGTCCCTATGTTTAATACATGGTTAAAAAGAGCAATATTAAAATATTATCATTTTCATAGTCATTCATATAACTAGCAATGAAAATACATTTACAAATCATACACAATGTATTCACAATCATGCACAAACCTATCAGTAATTCAAGCTTGTTTGAACAAGTCATTCACATGATGTTTCATATTACAGTCCTCCAAAGTTCCATGCATAAATTGAATTTACACATTATTATAAATAAAGTTACTCTAATCAATAACCTCAAATATACACAAAACTACTCTATAGTAGCCCAGTCATAACCAAAACATGTTCTCTAACAACTCTACACAACAGTTCTCATATACATTCATAAATTCATACAATAACCAGAATGGTTCATGCATGTTCCAAAAGGACAAGAAACTATTTTATTTGAAATTTTTACATTTTTAGCACTGGTGCCTTGACATCCACAAGGTGAAATAAACTTATCACCTCTCAAGGTTGTGGAGTAGCCTAGTTTTCTTGGCTTGTAACTCTCGATTTTGCATATATTGAAAGAGATTTCTTACTAAGTGCTTCTTTGCGATCCAATATTTGAGGGAATTTATTAGCATAATGTGCCTCTCAACAGATAAAGAAACCCATCTGAGGTTCTCAATATATCTCTTTCTTAACTTCTTGAACACCTACAGGTTTTAAATTGGTCTTGCAACTCTTATACTTAACCATTTACTTGGAATTTGATTCCAGGCTTGGTACTATTAATTATTTTGTTTACCTTGGATCTCTTTCCTTTATTTTTATTGCCAAAATCTTGTTCAACAAGAAATTCAATTGTCAACTATTGATATTCCACCTTTTTTGTTAAGAATTTCATCATGGATTGAATTGTTCCAATTGCCATTGAAATAGTTTGATTGTGCCTACAAGGTCCTGTTGTGGCCATTACACAACTAACCCCAAAATTAGGGACCCACCTTTAAATTTTGGTATTTGGATGTTTTTCTTGTCTTTGAGTGTAGTTTCGAGTAGGTGGTTTGTGGCAAGTGCATAATTTTGGTTGTCTTTTAAAATTTCTGAGATGTCGGTTGTTATAATGGAGATTAGTTAGCCTTGAATTTAACATTATATGAATTTATTATATTGAGTTTATTTCAAAATATTTAATGTTAATTTGATTCATATACTTGGCCTTAAATGTGATGTTTTTTTAAAGAAAAATTTCATGTTATATATATATATATATATATATATATATATATATATATATATATATATATATATATATATATATATATATACTTAGTTACCAAGTTCGAGTTTGACATTCTTGAAGTTTGAAAGAAATTCGACATGTTTAAAAATTTAGAATAAAATTTGACATATAAAATTTGATATATTATAAATGTGCATATATCCTTTCAAAATATTATGTAAATAAATTAGTAACTAAAAATTGCCCCACTAATTGCTAGCAATTAGGTGAATTAAAAGTGGTCTACTATGGAGAGTCAGCATAAATTCCAGAAAGGAATATCACTTCAAGAAATCGTTTTGACAAGAACTCCAATGAGGCTTATGCAAGTGACAGTGTTTGGGATTGGTTTAGAGTGAGAGAGTCGATGGATTTATTTAAAATGATTTTGAAAATGTCAAAGGTTTAAAATCACTCCCAATTGATTTTAGGGCATTAAAAAACCTCAAACATTTGGACCTATCTGGCCCTAGTGATCTCTTGAGGATGCCAGATTCTTTTACTGGATTGTTGCAACTTCAGTACCTAGCATTGCAAGATTGCATGAGCCTGTCTATCTCAGATTTAGGAGAAATCACCAAACTAGAGTACCTAGACTTTGAAGGTTGTTCTTTGTTGCGAAAGTTGCCTGACAAAACCACAGCCCAACGGGGACTAAGGTATCTAAATTTAATGCATACAAGCATTACATAATTGCCCCACTAATTTACACCATTACGTTTCGATTGTTATCGCTTGATTTTGGCAGGCAAAAGGGGCTCATCAATAAGAGTAGCAGTCGTGTCATTGTTTTTGGTGAATTTTATTTTCCTTGCTGAATTTAGGATTTATTCGGTGAACTTATTCATTAAGATTTTAAATTTGACAAATTTCAAATTTTATCTAAAAAATTCGACAAATTTTGTAACTATATATATATATTATATAAAACAAAACAATTCAATAATAAATAATAAAATAAAAATAAATAAATAAATATATTTATAATATTATATATATTTCATATATATAATAATAATAATAACTAAAATAATACAAAAAAATATATAATAAAAAATTAAAAAAATGATAATTAAATAAAACAAATATCGGTATAGATGCCTATAAATATATACATATAAATATAATGTATTTTTCTAGGTAGTATGACTTTGAAATAACAACACGTTCCTCTACTTTGTATGACAGGTTGTATGGATGTATGGACATCCACCTTGATGCAGACCCACCTGGAGACTTGGCAAGTTCCAATGATGTGCACTATCAACGCGGTGGAAGCGGATGACACAGACCGGGACCCTTAGACCCAAATTCAATTCTCGTAGATGAAGGGTTGTGGAGTGCTACGTGATGAAGCAAATATCCAAAGGATAAATTGGTGATGACTGATAATAAGGAAGACTAGACATGGTGGACCACACGGGAAAATACTTGATGACATACACTATCAATAACCAGAACTACGATGACATCATTCTTGGATACGTTGGCAATGGTTATAATAGTGGATGTGGAGCTATCGTATAAGGAAGAGGCGACATCAATAATGGGAGCTCGATGGGTGTTGTAACATTAATAGAATTAGGACTAGCTATAGGTATCTGAAATGGATCCGCTCGACCACCCATGATGGACCAATCGGAGCTCCCCTTACAAACGCTCTACAAAAATTATGAGAGACTACAACTTACACTCCCATGTTGCGCTCTCACTTCTTTATTAAAGACCAAAAGTATTGGAGTACCAACGTCCTTTGTTCTCATAGTTTTACACTAAGTAGAGATAAAAAAATAGGAGCCATGAAAGAAATGTGCACATATGTCGATCGTTGTGTCACTGAAAACATGAAATATGGAGAATGCCAGAATGGATGATCTCACATGGGTAGTGGGGATTTGTCTACTTAGAGGTAACGTAGTAGGTAACTTGAACATTAGGCATGACAAGGACTATGACTTCATGGTAGAGAGAAGGTGCTCAACGGAGGTACATATGGACTATCCATACCACATGGATGTGGTAGGTAGAAGGAGAGCACGTTGGATGATATGAATGTACAATAATGCAAAAATTTTATGGTCATTTGATTTTGGGTTAACGCATGTATAAAGTAGGTTTTACGATGCAATAAACGGTTAGGAAAACTATACAAAATTTGAGGAAAACACCAGCATAGCTCAGAGTAGTAGTTTAAGTTTTAATATGATATCATGGATGCGAGGATCTCCATGCAAACAATGGATACTAGCTGCTTCAAGTTTACCTTACTATAAAAATACCTCAACAACGATACTTGGACGGTGTGAATATATGCACAATGATTGATGTTGCAGTGGATAGAAAAGGTGTATTTAATGGTTAAAACAATGATGACACAAATATTGTAGAGAGTAAGTTGATGGGCAGTAGTGGCCACACGAATTGCCACTTTAGATTTTGTTTTGGGTTCCCTTTGATTGTTGTTCCATCGATCAGATTTGAGAAAGGGGATAAAATAACATAGACATTTTACTGAATTCAATGGGAGTTGACATGGATTAAAATACCATGACAGACAATACGTAGAACAGAGCCATTATGAAAGACAACATTCACAAAGGAGATATTCGTTTTTAGAGGGCATTATGATTACATGTGATGATGAGGTGTTTTAATAAGGGTAAATTATGTTATGAATGCACCGTGTAAGGTGGATGAGCAAATGAATACATTTTAAAATGAAAATAAATACCTCCAAGAGGAAAAAAAATAGATCGAAATCGAAGAGCAAAGGCATCCAAAATAGACCAAAGGAATAGAAATGAAAGGATAGGGTGTAGGTTTTAAATACCTCATAGAAACATTGTAAAAGGGCTAGACATTTTGGGACTGGTGGGGCATTTTCGAAGGCCAAGGCTAGAGTTTTTTTTTAAATACCATGATTTTGTTTTAATGTAAACCAATCTAGAAACTTACACTTTGTTAGCAAGACTTGAGGAGACAATTTCAAAGGGTAGTGTTTTACTATCGATCTTTCTCTACATTTTCTTGGATTTCTATCTAGTGTTTAATGTTGTAAAAATATTGCACTACATGAAGATCTATGGGGTGTAGATTCCATTTATTTTCCTTAGAGGCTAGCACTTGATCTAACCCAAATTGTGCTTCTACAAGTTTGATTAGGTTAGGTTACCCTATTGAAATTTCTCACTATCTCTGGTTTTGCTATGTAGGGTAGCATTATACTGAGAGTGCTTTGTATGTTAACATTTTCAGCTTTCTAGTCCATTTTCCAGAATTTATTTTTATTTTTCTAACCCTTCCTTTTTGCACATTTTTTTAAAACTTCGGCAATTAAAATAAAAATAAAAAAAATTAAAACTCCAAAAATAGATGCACGGGTGTGAAGAATAAGCTTTAACGTTTCATTTAGAACAAGTTCAATTTCATTTTGAAGCCATTTCGAAATTATAAAAATTATTCAAAGTTGCTATTTTTACAGGCATTTTATAATTTTGGATTTTACATAATTTCGCATTTTGAAGGTAAATCAGATTTCAAGCTTTGCATGTTTATTTTGCAAGCAATAAATTAACTTTCCTTTATGAAAATTACAATTTCATTAAAGGGGAGTGATTTATATGGCATTTCAAAGGCCATCATTTTTAGAGCAATAAATTGACGTCTCTTTATGAAAATTAATTTCATCAAAGAGGGGTAATTTATTTATTATATCAAAGGCTATTTTTACTTTCATATTCAAAGCAACATTAAATGAATCCAATCATCATTTAAGATTCACATTTAGAGATAGATTTTAGTCTTCTCTTTCATGCTCAAAGTAGGGTTTAATGCAAGATAAAACTTGTTTAAAATATGCTTAACCAAAAGAAGATAAAATCTACCTAAAATACTTCAAGATAAAATGAACTAAGGCATTTACATCGTGGTCATATGAGGGCCAATCACATTTTCCTTTTCTTTTAAGTTTCATGAACAATCACTAGCATAGCATAATAAAATAAACCAACACAGGCCCCTTGTTAATAGTTACTTGCAAATCACTAAGGTATTCCTAGCACTTATTTGATACATCTTCACAAGATTACAAGCACACATTAAGTAAAAGGAACCTTGGAGAAATTTCTATTTCTTTGCAAGAGAGGGTTTTCTAATCAAAATCCTGATTGTGATGGGGATTTTGCAATTGGGTAAAATTTCCACTCAACAAAATTGGCACTAGAAGGAGGGCATGAATTGGTATTTATTGATTTAATATTTTTGAATTGTTCATGCAATAAATAATGTGAATTGGTGTAACCTTGAGATCTTTGAATTGCTGAATGTTTCATGTCCTATTGACTATTATCTTTGGCCTCCTTTAGCACTCAACAAAATTGGTGCTAGAAGGAGGGCTTGAATTGGTTTACTTTATTGCTATTTAGATGCTAAATTGTTCATGTTTACTTGAAAGGTTTATTTGAAGGTATTGGTCTTGACTAATGAGGTTTTTTTGATCACTTTCATTGATTTGAAAATTCTCTAATTGATGATGCATTAATGCTAACCTTTTGCAAATTGGAGAATGTTCTCTAATGTCATGGTTTAATTGATGCATATCTTTTGGTTGATATACATGATGATTTATATGTTAAAAATTTGAGATTTGTTAGTCATTTCATGCTTCTTTGCAAGATATATTTATTTGACTAACAAAATTGGTATTAAAGTTGTATTCTTTAAGGTCCACTAATGGCATTCCTTACTTCTTGGAGGGTAGGTTGTCCTTTAAACATACCTGGGCCTTCACATCCTATGCCTACAGATATTTGGGATCATCTACCTCAGTTTAGGCATGATGGAATAGAATCGGCTGAGGAACATATTCAGGCATACAAGAACACTTTAATTCAATGGTAAACTATGCATGAAGATGTTGCTTGTTATACGTTTCCATATACATTAGATGAATTAGCTTATGATTGGTACCTCAGTTTACCTGCAGGTTCTATCAATTCTTGGGCTCAACTAGAAGCAACATTTCTTAGTTATTTTGGAAAACCAGTTGACCCAATCCTCATGTATAATCAGTTTGTCACTACTCGTAAAGGACCAAATGAATATTTGGAGTTGTTCACTAAAAGGTTCCATGGATTATATGCTCAATTGGTGGTACCCTATGTTCCTCTAGAGGGAGTTGCTATCCAAGTGTATTTCAATGCTATTGACCCATTAATTTCTATGTATTTACGAGGGATACCTCAAATCACATCTTTGTCCCAAGCTTATACTCAAGCAATGGCAATTGAACAACAATTGAGTTATCAAAATTGTGGTGTGGGTTTTGGATCATATAATTCTCAACCATTTAATACCTCCCTTACCCACCCAATGATTTGTGCACCTCAACCTACCATTCAAAATCAACCATCATTCTTAAGTGTGAATCAATTTCAGAATACTCATCTTGATCATATTTCGAATGATGTTCCTAAGATAAATTTCAATGATTTTCACAATAGTATGATTTCAAGCAAGGGAGGAGTCCTAGATCTAACTAGTATTGAAACATGTGATAGGTCGGGAACCCTTGACTCACCAAAAGATGAATTTTTTGAAATTGAGGAGGATGAATCTGAGGAAGATGAATTTTTTGAAATTGAGTCCTCAAAGGTGGATAAAGGTGAAAAAGAGTTGATAGAGGAATCTAAATATCATGCCAAAGATACAATAGAGTTTCATCCCATGGATTTAGATGACAATTTTTATAATGGTTTGGGAAGATATGAAGAATCATTGGTTTTTCACACCCCTATTGATGAAATTTCTATTGATATGCAGGATGCTGAAAAAGCTATCTCACATGAAGATCTTGTAATTCCTATACAAGTAGAAAATGGCATGCCCATTTCAGAAATAGAGAAGGTTCCAAAATTTGATCATTTTGAATATGAGTTTATGGAACACCTTGCTGAAATAGAAGAGGAAGAAATGGTAAATGTTTCTTATGATTCAATTGTTTGGGATCAGGAAGAAGTAAAACCTCCTCTTTCATTCTGGAATACTAAAAACTTGGGTGCAAATTCTCATGATTGTCTTGAATATTCTAAGGAAGAAATACCATGGATGGTTAACAAGGAATGGGAACCAAATGATAAAAATGTCCTTATTCGAATTAACTCAAGTAATTGATCATGGAGATGTGTTATTTGACACATCCCTTGATCAACAGGATTCATGGTTTGAAAAGGATGGGCATATTTTTAATTGGGTGCCTAATTTTGGTGTTTTTTATGAACAAGTAATCGATGAAGATGAAGTGCTACAAGATGATGATGATGAAGCCCATGAAGAAGAAGAAAATATTATAATGGCTCACCAAGTTTTGGTAAATGAAAATGTACAAAAGGTAGAATCTAACCTTTTGTGTCCAAGCATCCAAGCTTCAGGTGAAAATTTGTATAATCATTCATTGGATTCAAATGTTATTTATGATGAAATGCCATTGGAGGTTAATAAAGAACTAGAATTAATTTCTACTCACACCTCTAATAATATTGCTTTGGTGAATGAAAGAGAAGTTGATGTGCTTGAATTGTTGAATCAAGTTCATCAACAATTAACAATTGAATCTAGGATAAAAGCTTATAATGATCCTCATTTAGTAGATATCCTAGATGCTTGCAAATTGTTACATAAGCATGATTGGCCTAAAGACATGGAAAATGAATTGGCTTTAAAATTTTTAGAAATAGGCTCCTACTTGCAAGATCTCATATTTGAAAAGGAAAGCCTAATTCTAAATCATGAATCGAATTGTGAAATTGATATTTTAAGGAATAGACAAGAAAGAATTGAAAATCAATTATTGTCTTATCAATTTAATGATTTGAAGCTCACCTATGGGATTGCTAATGGAACTTAAATCAAATTGGTGGGGTGAGAGAGGTAAAATGAAAGTTGTTCATTTTGTGGGCCTAATATTATGTTGGTTGGATTTCTATAAAGCTTGGCATGCATATCATAATATAGGTCTTTTAAAATGTGCTAATCATGTTTGGGATCCAGGGAAGTGATAGCCTATATTGTGCATCATCTTGTACCATATTGTATATTATTGTATATAGTTTTGGTTTTCATGTTTTTATTTTAGCTTTGCTATTTTTGGGCTTTGTCCTTAATTTTTGGTTTTGTTTTACTTTCTGGTTAGTTTGCATTAGGTTAGGTGTTTATTTACTTCAAATATTGGTTTGCGAGTTTTGCGTTTTAGGGTTGGTCCCTTTGTTTGAGGTGATGTTTTGTGGTCTCTACTAATGGCCTCTTGACTATTTTTTGTGCTCCTTTGTCATGAAGGGTGAATTACCTATCACACAAATAAAATGAAACTAGGGGAAAGGAAATGAAGCTACATAGTGATTATCCTTGGATAAGTGTACTAAGATGGTGGAGTATGAAACAATGGAATATTATGCCAAAGGTTCACTGTAATTAATCACATGAAAAGGTATTTCTTGGGATTTTGAAGGATGAAATCATTTTGGTAGACTAATTAAGGCTAATTTCTAACATGCTCAAATTCAAGTGTTACATAGATGTTTTCAAAGTTCTCTATAAAATAAGAATACAAGCAATACAAAGATTGATCAAATTAGTCACCAAGTTTATATAAACTCCACCGGGGCTATAGATGCCTGACTGGAAATGAGCTCTATCTAGACAAAGCTTGATATATATAAAAAATGACCATTTAAAAACTTGATCAAATTAGTCACCTAGTTCAAAAAATCTCCCCTAGGGCTATGGACGTCTGAATGGCAGTGGGGCTCTACCTGAAAAAACTATGCTCAAACGAGACTTTGCAAAAATATTATTCAAAAATGAAATATTATGAGCATCATTTCTTACCCTAAAGGTAAACCAAATGATGGAATTTTTATGATCCCAAGGATGCAAATTGAACCACATTGCACACACAATATGAAATTAAATAATACATTTGTTCTCATATGAATCTATTGACCTTAAATTCCTTGGGTGTTGCTAAATGGTGTACAATTTTATAATCTATTGTTCATTAATTATAAAACTGGGTTCTTCACCCAAAATGCTCAAGAGCATTTCCCAGAAAAGTCACCATTTGTTGTGGCCATTGCACAACTAACCCCAAATTTGGGGACCCACCTTTAATTTTTGGTATTTGTATATTTTGCTTGTCTTTGAGTGTAGTTTTGAGTAGGTGGTTTATGGCAAATGCATCCTTTTGGTTGTCTTTTGAAATTTCTTAGATGTCGGTTGTTATAATGGAAATTAGTTAGCCTTGAATTTAACATTATATGAATATATTATATTGATTTTATTTCAAAACATTTAATGTTAATTTGATTCATACTTGGCCTTAAATTTGACGGTTTCTTTAAAGAAAAATTTCATATATATATATATATATATGAAACAAAACCATTCAATAATAAATAATCAAATAAAAATAATATATATATATATATATATATATATATATATATATATATATATATTTCATATCTATAATAATAATAATAACAACTAAAATAATATAAATATATATATATATAATAAAAAATAAAATAAAATGATAATTAAATAAAACAAATATCAGTATATATGCCTATACCTATATACATATTGATATAACGTGAATATTTATAGGTAGCCTAAATTTGGAATAACGTCATGTTCCTCTACTTTGTATAGTAGGTTGTATGGATGCCCACCTTGATGCAAATTCACTCGGTGACTTGGTAGGTGACGATGATGTGCACTGTTGATGAGGTGGAAGCGGATGATATGGATCGGGACCCTTAAAACCAAACTCACTTCTCATGAAAGAAGGCGTGTGGAGTACTACGTGATAATGCAAGTATCCAAAGGATGACATGGTGACAACCAACAACAAGGAAGACTAGACATAATGGAACATGTGGAAAAATACTTGATGACTAGACTATCAATAATCGAACCTGCGATGATGCCAATCTTGGACACATTTGTAATGGTTCTGATGTTGGACATGGAGCTTTTGTATAAGGTAGAGGGATATCAACAATAGGAGCTCTATGGGTATTGTAATAATGATGGAATTGGGACAAGCTATAGGTATACAAAGTAGATCCGCTTGGGTGCCCATGATGGAAAAATCATAGCTCCCTTTTTGAAAAATTTATGGAAAGTACACGAGACTATGACTTACACTCCCATGTTGCCCTCTCCATTTTTTTTTGAAGACCAAAAGTATTGGAGTACCAATGTTATTTATTTGCATAGTTTTGCATTGACTAGATATCAAAAAATAGGAGCCATGAAAGAAACGTGCATAGAGGCCAATCATTGTGTCACCATAAATGTGAAAGGTGGAGAATGCTGAAACAAATGATCTCACATGGGCAATGGAAATTTGTCTAATTGAAGGCAATGCAACAGAGAACTTGAACATGAGGTGTGATGAGGACTATGACTTCATGGTAAATAGGAGGTGCTCAACAGAGGTACGCATGGACTATCCATCCCGCATGGATGTGGTAGGTAGAAGGAGAGTGCACCAAATGATATGAATGCGCAGTGATGCAATAATTCAATGGTCATTCGATTTTGGCTTAACACATGTATAGAGCAGGTTTTACAATGTAGTAAAAGATGAGGACACCTACACGACACTCGAGGAAATTCCAGTGTGGCTCGTAGTAGTAAGTTAATTTTTAATCTGACAGTATGGATGCAAGTATCTCCATGCGAATGATTTTCCAAAGACATTTCATGGTGAGTAGTGATGACGAGGTTTTAGATATATCTACATGGTGGAGACTAGCGACTTTGGGTTTACCTTGCTATGAAAATACCTCAGTAATGGTACTTGGATGGTGTGAAGATATGTACAAAAATTTATGTCATAGTGGATAAAAAGATGAATTTTATGGTTAAACCAAGGATGACGTAGATATTTTAGAGAGTAAGTCAATGGGCAGTAGTGGCCACCCGAACTGCCACTTTAATTTTTGTTTTGGGTTCTCCTTGATTGTTGTTCCATTTTTCAAAGTTGAGAAAGAGGAAAAATAACATAGATGTTTTATCAGATTTGAAAAGAGTTGACATGGAAAAAAATGCCATGACAGAAAATAGGTAGAGCAGAGCCGTTACAAATGGTAGCATTCACAAAGGAGATATTCTCTTTTTAGAAGATATTATGATTACATGTGATGGTGAGGTCTTTTAATATGGTAAAATTATGTTATGAATGCATCATGCAAGGTGGATGAGGAAATGAATATATTTTAAAATGAAAAGAAAGGCGTCTGAGAGGAAAACAAACAGATAAGAATCAAAGATCAAAGGAATCCAAAACAAACCAAAGAAATGGAAATGAAAGGATAGGATGCAAGTTTTAAATGCCTCATCGAAATATTATAAAAGGGATGGATATTTTTAGACTAACAGGAACTTTTTGGAGGCCAAGTCTAGAATTTTTGTAAAAAAGACCATTTTTCTATTTTAATGCAAACCAATCTAGAAACTTACACTTTGTGAGCAAGACTTGAGGAGACAATTTCAAAGGGTAGTGTTTTACTATTGATCTTTCTCTACACTTTCCTAGATTTATATCTAGTGTTTAATGCTATAAAAAGGTTGCACTACATGAAGATCTATGGGGTGTAGATTCCATTTATTTTCCTTAGAGGCTAGCACTTGATCTAACCCAAATTGTGCTTCTACAGGTTTGATTAGGTCAGGTTACCCTATTGAAATTTCTCACTATCTCTAGTTTTATTGTGTAGGGTAGTATTATACTGAGATTATTTTGTATGTTAACACTTTTAGCTTTCTGGTCCATTTTCTATAATTTATTTTTATTTTTCTAACCCTCCCCTTTTTGCAATTTTTTTTAAAACTTCGACAATTAAATTAAAAATTGATAAAAAAATCCAAAAATAGATGCACGGGTGTGAATAATAAGCTTTAAATTTTCATTTAAAGCAAGTTCAATTTCATTTTAAAGCCATTTTGAAATTATAAAAATTATTCAAAGTTGTTTTTATAGGCATTTTATAATTTCAGATTTTACATAATTTCACATTTCGAAGGTAAATCAGATTTCAAGCTTTGCATTCTTATTTTTCAAGCAAAAAATTAACTTTCCTTTATGAAAATCACAATTTCATTAAAGGGGCATAAATTTATATAGAATTCCAAAAGCCATTATTTTTTAAAGCAATAAATTGACATTTCTTTATGAAAATTAATTTTATCAAAGAGGGGTAATTTATTTATTATATCAAAGACTATTTTTACTTTCATATTCAAAGAAACATTAAATGAATCCAATCATCATTAAAATTTTGCATTCCGAAAGATAGATTTTAGTCTTCTCTTTTATGCTCAAAGCAGGATTTAATGCAAGATAAAACTTATCTAAAATCTACTTAACCAAAAGAAGATAAAATCTATCTAAAATACTTCAATATAAATTGAACTAAGGCTTTACATTGTGGCCATATGAAGGCCAATAACATTTTATTTTCTTTTAAGTTTCAAGAAAAATCAATAGCATAGCATAATAAAATAAACCAATGCATGCCCCTTGTTAACAGTTACTTGCAAATAACTAAGGTATTCCTAGCACTTATTCGATACATCTTCACAAAATTACAAGCACACATTAAATAAAAGGAACCTTGGAGAAATTTGTATTTCTTTGCAAGAGAGGGTTTTCTAATCAAAATCCTGACTGTAATGGGGATTTTGTAATTGGACAAAATTTCCACTCAACAAGTCCTCCATCTTTCACTAACCACAAAAAATACTTTATTAATAGTTGTTTTAGGTTTCTATACAAGATAGAAGATAAATTTTAGATGTAATTGCAAATTAGCTTTCTTTCCTTAGACAACAAAATGTGAGAAGCAATTAAACATTGATTAATTTGGTAAGCCTGTCCTGCCTTGAACTTTACCTCCCAATCGTATGCCAAAACCATTTGTTTAACATATTCCTCACTAACTAGTGGAAATAATTATCAATAGATCCACCATTTATCAAAATTTATGCTTCTATACTAGAAATTTTACTATTTAAAGAAGGAAAATGGGAACTTGCCCCTCAAGTACGGTAACTACCCATCACCACAAATATCTTGTTGTTGGATTTTCCTAGAGCTTTTCAATGGATATCAACCATGTGGGAGAACTAGCTAGCAAAGGAGGTGGGATCCTCTTGCATACTTAAAAACCATTGCAAGGGTTCTACTACCCTGTTGATATCCTCTTTTCTGTTGTGAGGTGCAATTTCTGTAGCTTTTTCCTGATTTTCAAGTCTTAGATTACTTCTTCTAGGGTATTTTTAGCCATCTTGCTCAATTTTGATCTACTACTTTATTCTTCTTTTTTTTTTTGTCCATAACTCACTTCATAAAATTTTGGTGATAGGGTCAAACTATCAATAATCCTTTGTTGCAAAATGGTGAATTCCCAAAGTTTCCTACTATTTTATCATTACTTATACCTTTAAACATTGGAATTATGACATTTTTTAGGTCCTTGGCCAACTCCTCACTCACTTTAGCCCTTATAGAACTAATTCCTATAGGCTCATTAGGCATCCTCTCTGACCTACCTTCAATTTTATTTTCCTGGGTTAAGTCCTCCATTACTTACCATTGTTGGACTACTAACATTTTTAGTTGGACCATGTGATTTTTTCTGTTGGGTCATTCCATTTTTTAGATTTTTCAAAAGTGTTTGAAATAATTGCACTTAATTTCCTTCCTCATTTCTAGGCTCATTTGAAGGAGGTGCATTCACTTGCTTCATCTTTATTTCCTTTTGAGGATCTTTCTATTAGATTTCCTATCCATGGTATTTTAGATTTTGTTTGAAAATGGCTTCCTCTTGCCCACCTTCCTGGAATCCTTGAAAGTTCCATATTCCAACCTATGTGCCATAAGACCTTTTTTTAAATTTAAATATTTTCAACAAATTTTTTTAATCAGAGTCCTACAACTTAAGATATCTTATGCTCTGATACCATATATAACAACTCAATTCTTCTCCCCTAGTTGTACCACAAAAATAAGTCAAGCATTTCCTTAGGGTATTTTTTTTATTTTCAAACAATAATTTTGTTCATAAGAGTGCTTTCAGGTTCATAGCACATTTGTTCACCCAATAAATAAATAGTATTATTTTGAATCAATACAGGTATATAAAACCATTTTTGGGTTCTAGACTACTGCAGGTAGCCACCCAAGTACACAAGATTGGCCAAATCCCATAGAGGTGTCATTCTATGGAATCAACTTGTGTTATTTATCCACATTTGGTTCTAGCATGTAGTTTGATCCATAGTTGGGGTTATCCTCTAGGGACCATAACACCCAGAGGGGGACACTTTCTTTCCCCATCCATTTGCATTGGTGAACCCATGACCTAACTATAATATTGAGAATCCATGACCTAAATGATCAATTTATTCAAGCTTAAAATATGCAAGATATTAGTGTACATATGCCTCCATGACTAACTAATTATACCCTACCTAAAGTCACTGCCATATCAATACCCTGATCTTGGACTTCATCACTCATGCTCATTGTGATTCATGATTGTTTGTACCATACCAAATATCGTGGCTAAACTAGCTAAGTCAAATGAACATGGGACTTATCACAGTACTACCTGGATAGAAATATATATATGACGTTCCATACTACCCCTCATTACTATATCCGATTGAGTCCTTTAACCAAACCAATTATGTTAGACTATAGTTGCTCTAAGACTTGCTCTGTGCAATATTTACACCTTATCAACATTGGGTGTATCAATGTCTTAATAATATTTCCTTATGATTAAGGTGATTATTCTTATAAGAGTAAGGTCATATTTACAATTTACTATAAGCCTTGTGTGCATACATGCACATCAAGTTATAGCTCATCCTTCTCGATGAGTTCAACCAAGAATCTAGCTGTAATTATAGCTAGCATTCATCACTAAGACATTGAATAGGATCTAGTAAAATAAGTTATATATTTTATTCCAACCTTTTGGGTATATTTTTCATAACCCAAAATTCTCTATCTTTAATTATGATAATCCAATCTTTTGGTCACAAAGCATGTATGCAAAAACACTTATATTACTTTTAGTTTCCCAAGTAATTTTGTTCATTCTTTAAAAAATGTCAATTCATATATTAAATTCCCATGGCCATTGATGACCTTCACTATCGGTGTCCTCCAAATATTATCTTAATAAATACCCTCACTTTCTCTGCAACACATAAAAAATAATCAACCATGGTAGAGAAATATTTTATCCAAGGGTTTCTAAAGTCGTCGTCTACCTCGATGATCTTTATCTGGATTTAATTGCTTTTAATGTACTATTTTTGGGTTTCATTTCTAACATCACCAAGGAAATCCCCTGAAGAGTATTTTGACACCCATAATTTCAACATATATAGATTTTATGCTCTTTTTTCCACTATGGCATAGTAAGATTTGAGTTGCTACTTTTATAACATAACAAAAAACTTTTGACTTTACTAAAATCATTTTTTTAATCAAATTTCATATGGAATTTTCTAGTTTATACCACAAGTCCCTTCATTGAATCAACAATGATGTCACACAAAATAATATGCAATATTGCTTTTTCTTCACACATTAGTTCTCAATAAACCAATTTCTTACTATTCCATTTATACTTTTAGACCCTATCAAAGATAACCTAGATATTCCTAAACTTGTTTGTAACACAATCATTCCATCTTCTACATTTTCTTGAAGACATTCTAGGTTATCTACGTTGTAAGGTTATGATACGTTTAAGGTCACATAAGTAAATGATGTGTAGAAATTTTCATACACGAGTGTCCAAGTTGAGTTTTAATACAAACTCCTAGAAGGTTAAAGTTATCTAGAATAACAACAACACTTTTGTTTCACTTGGCCGAATGATTATGGTTACCAATCCAAATTATAAAGCTTCTTTAGTAAATCCATATGTTAATAAACACAAAGTTAAATGAACTTAAGCAATTTTATTCTTATATCATTCATTCCTTTCTTTTAAAACCCTTCTCATCTCTACCAGGATGCATTACAAAGTCTCTGCACTCGATCTATTTCTATGACAGAAAAGGAGTTTATCACTGGGTCCAGGTTAACAAGTTAACTTCACTACTAGACTTCTTTTACCTGGTCTACATATGATAAAAATAATTTAGTATAGTCATTCCTAGCAAAGCATAAGGCTACGTATTCGATCCCAACACCATTTTGCAAAATTGAATGACATGTAAGAATATTTTTCATGTGTACACAGTCTACAAATTCATACTAAGACCAATGTAATATCACCCAACTATTTTAGTGAAGAATATTTGTTGCCTAAAAAGTACAATAGCTATTGAATTAACCATATGTAAAAGGCTCCCATAAGACACCATTAAATGTTACATAAAAACTACTATAATACAACTTTGTAAACTTACATTAAAGTAATATTTGTGCCAGGATAATTTTAAAGAAAATAGGTACCATGTTGTATCCCAAAATAGTATAATTCTTCCTATTATTCTTCAATTGTACAATTAGATAAATGAAATTCACAACTAATCATAATTTCAATTTCAAACACAATCTTTTATGGTAATCCAAATATTTGATAGAAAGTTATCGCTCGATTCACTATCCTTTATTTGAACCCATATGTTACCAAGGTGGATATTGGATTCCTATCTAGAATTTATTCACAAAAAACAATCATGTTTTATTCCCCTAGTTTTTTTGGTCTCGACAACTTCTAAATATTCATATACAATATAATCTATTGCCTTAGAGTAACATATTGCACCAAAAGTGCTACACTATTATACATGCAACTTCAACCAACCATCTAATTGGAAATCAAATAAATCAATATTTTTACATTTATTTTTACCGTTATAGTACTAATTTTAATTATTCTTCTAGACCAAAATGTATTGGTTTTGATTTGCATCTACGACATATGTAGTACACAGAAGGCAATACCAAAAATTTCGTTGTTCTAACAACACCAGCTCATCAATTACAATCTATTAGTTTCATAATGAAGTTTTGTATGATATAAGACCATAACACAAACAACTTATTTGATAGAATAGTTTTAATCTATTTTCTCGACTATCTAAAAATTTATATTATAAGCTTTTATTTCTTTTTCTAGAGAAATTCAATATAAAATATTCTACTTTCTAAGGAACTAGATCTAGTGTTAAAGCATCTCTTAATCAAAATTTCTTTTCTTAAATTACAGTGAAAAGGTCATTAACACAAATTTTAAATACTAACCAATTCAACATACTCCTGGAAGATATACACAAAAGGTATCACAATTCGTATATCCCATTTCTAGTTTGATAATTAGAGATTCAAGATAAATATCTACGTAGCTAATTTCTACAATTTATAACCCCAAAGCTGGTAATAGCATCAAGATTTTAAAATGATTAAGGAAAGAAAATATATCATCTTATACATTCATAATGAAAAAGGATCTCTGAGCCATACATAGCTACAACAAACCACAAGTCATTTTCAACTCTGACATAGCTGTAAAAGAAATATGTTTACAATCTATTATACAATTTTTCTTATAGTCATGGTATACAAAGTAATATTTATTACAAAATAAAACTTTGAACTATAAATTTTATCTTTAGATACTCAAATATTAATTGTACTAGGAATGTCAAGCTCCAACATAGCATGAAATAGAGCCAAAATAGCGCTACTAGCTGAGTTAAATCATTGTGCTTAAGGAAATATGCACATAAAAAGTTTTGGGAAAGTATTGTAACGAAAGTTTAATAATTGTTCCAACACAGGAATCTGTCCATAAATGCACTATCCAATCCACATATACAAACAAGTATCTTTCTCTATAGCCATTTTCCAATACTAACATTTTGGAAAATGATGTACATGGGATCATAATCGAATCTTTAATATGAATTTATGGATACTAATTGCAAATCCAACAACCACATTTTCTACCCAAAGCATGCCATTTTTTTAAATAAAAAAAATATAAAAGAAATAGGCTTTCTCCCTGCTCGCTAATGTTTCTAGTTTCACTTGGATAGCTAGATTTTTTCTACACTCTCCAACTTAACTAACAATATTATCCATTACATATGTCTATTATGTTAATTCCTTATTTTAGCAATCAATGCAACACTTGCCATCACAACTACTAAAAATCGAAAGAAGTATATCAAGATAGTTTTTTTTTAAATATTGTAAGCCTTGTAATTATGGCAGCCTTAACCATCCAGTAGGCAAGTTTTTATTTTTTTCTTACAAATAAAAGAGATAATATTTTCTATTTTCATATTTCAGCTCAAAGATAATACTTTTCCATATTCAACATACAATTCAAAGACCACACATTCGAATTTACACATTCAGAACAAGGAAAATACTCTACATAAGGAAATTAACAAACGTTCAAATATGCTTTGAAAATCCCATCTGGATACAAATTCGATGAGCCTTGTTCCTGTTTTTCTTTGCCTGTAAATTTTATCCAACTTTGCTTGAGCTCTCCACCTCTATTGCTCCTTTTTCTTCGATTTTTTTTATCCAACCAAAATTCCTTGTTTTTACCTTTTTCTTCCCTTATATTCAAGATGAACAACTTGATCGATGTCATGCACGATATCCAACTAATGGATAATGACATCGTCATAGCATGCACATTTATCTTCATTATGACTCCACTGCATACTACAGTTCAATTTATTTTGTTTCCATTTTTATTATATTAAATATCATTAAAATAACAATACTTTCATCCACCTTCAATACTCATAATGCATCTAGGTTTATTTTTTTTATAAATTTTATAATCGATTCAACACCCACTATATTATTATATTTATATTTTCATATTTATTATGACTCCACTACGTATTGTAGTTCAATTTATTTTATTTCCATTTTTATTATATTAAATATCATTAAAATAACAATAGTTTCATCCACCTTTAATATCACAATGCACCTAGGTTTAGTTTCTTTATAAATTTTATAATCGATTCACCACCCACCATATTATTATATTTATATTTTAACTCAAAACTATAAAACAATAAATATACAATTAATTTGGTAAAATGGTGGCTCCATATTATCATTGCCACATATATATTTTTTTGATAAGGAACGTTTTATATACAACATATCCGCAACATATTTTAATACCATTCTTTCAAAAACAACAACATATTTCCAAGTGAAACAAACACATGTACACAATAGACAAATCATTCATACAATCTACATGAAATGCAAATATGGGGTTTTCATGTACCCCTGAGCCAAATCATAATTTCTCTACTCAACTTTTCCATTGAGAAACTTATCCATCCAATGCACATATGCGGTCCTACACGTACAAAGAATATTAGTATTACCATTTTCCAAAAGATAAAGGTAAGTTTAATTCATTAGTATATCCATAACCAATGGTCATGTAGGGTGGGTCGTTATAATTCCTCTCATCATCTCAGCTACATCTATGACTTGAGTCCCTTGCAATCTCCCTCTTCCTTTTTTTTTTTTTGGTAAATAAAAGTCTTCATTAATTATCGGGTTTTGCAGGTTAACCCAAAACCTATTACAATATCCAACCTTCTGCTAAGATTGTAGATCCTAGTCATACTTGAAACTTTCTTACCAAAAATTGTGTTGAATCCCCTACAACACCTTACTAACAAAGCACACCCATACCTAAACATAACTGTAAACATTGCTTACATTGACATGAATTGAAGTTTGGAACTTTGCACTTGTGAAACCTATTGCTTGCCCATTTCCTATTCTCTGTCGGAATCTTCCAAGGCTTACACCCTGTTACCTTCATTTCCAATTTGGTATGATTTAGAGGGAAACCCCATAGTTATTACCATCTTCATGGGGAAAGAACACCCATTCATCTTTCTCCTTAACGGGTAGGTTTATTTTCATGACTAATAATGTTTTCCACTTCACGTGGCACACCTTGTGTCCATGTCACCAAACTACCAACATCAACACCTATGTTGACTAATTTGTCAACTGACCTGTTGGCCTCATGGTACACGTGACGAGCCCTCCTGTTCTGTCTTGCCACAAAAAGGATCCTCACTTCATGGATGACTCCCTCGATTCTCCATGGAGGTTTTTTGCCATTTTTTAATAGGTTGATGATGTTCATAGAATCACCTTCAATCATGAAGTTACCTTGATTTGCTTGAGCTACTTGCAACCCTCTTCAAAGGGCTCTAGCTTCTGCTTCGTTATTAGTTTTGATTCCCAATGGTTCAGTGAAGGCCTTGACAAAATTTCCTTGATGATCCCTGATTATTCCTCTAGCTCCAGCTCTTCCTGGGTTCTCCTTGGCTGCACCATTAAAATTTAGTTTAAACCAACCCTGGGGGGTGGCTCCCAAGAAATCCCATTTTTGGAATTGGGCAAAGGAATGGAAGGTTTTTCCTCAATACCTACGGCTCGAGATAATTATTTTTCTTGGGGAAGAATTGAGTGGTTCTCATCCACTAAGGTGCTAAGGTTTTCTTTCGCAAAGACAATAATCCTATTGAGGATGGTTTCTGGGTTGTGAATGGTATCCTTAAAGGCTCTATGGTTCCTTTCTAGACAAATCTGCCAGAGAAAATGATGCCAATAGATTTTTCATAGGTATTTAAGTTTTAGGCTAACAAAGGGTTGGGGCCATTGATGGAACACTTCGGATATAACAACAGGCTTAACCCACGAGATCCTAAAGGCTTGGAAAAGTTCATCCAGGATGGACTCCGCTACCGGACACTCCAAAAACAAGTGTTAGGTTATCTCCCTCTTCCTTATGGTTCTATATATCCTTAAGCATGTATCAATCCTTACTCTAATAATTAAATAAAACAAATATTAGTATATATGCCTATACCTATATACATATTGATATAACGTGAATATTTATAGGTAGCCTAAATTTGGAATAACGTCATGTTCCTCTACTTTGTATAGTAGGTTGTATGGATGTATGGATGCCCACCTTGATGCAAACTCACTCGGTGACTTGGTAGGTGACGATGATGTGCACTGTTGACGAGGTGGAAGCGGATGATATGGACCGGGACCATTAAACCCAAACTCACTTCTCATGAAATAAGGGGTGTGGAGTACTATGCTACAATGCAAGTATCTAAAGGATGACATGGTGACAACCAATAAAAAGGAAGACTAGACACAATGGACCATGTGGGAAAAGACTTGATGACTAGACTATCAATACTCGAACCTGCGATGACATCAATATTGGAAATATTGGTAATGGTTCTAATGTTGGACATGGAGCTTTTGTATAAGGTAGAGGAATGTCAACAACAGAAGCTCTATGGGTATTGTAATAATGATGGAACTGGGACTGGCTATAGGTATACAAAGTGGATCCGCTCGGGTGCCCATGATGGAACAATCAGAGCTCCCTTTTTGAACACTTTATGGAAAGTACACGAGACTATGAATTACACTCCGATGTTGCCCTCTCCATTTTTTTTTGAAGACCAAAAGTATTGGAGTACCAATGCCCTTTATTTGCATAGTTTTGCATTGACTAGATATCAAAAAATAGGAGCCATGAAAGAAACATGCAGAGGCCAATCATTGTGTCACCATAAATGTGAAAGATGGAGAATGCTGAAACAAATGATCTCACATGGGCAATGGAAATTTGTCTAATTGAAGGCAATGAAGCAGAGAACTTGAACATGAGGTGTGATGAGGAATGTGACTTCATGGTAAATAGGAGGTGCTCAACAGAGGTACGCATGGACTATCCATCCTGCATGGATGTGGTAGGTAGAAGGAGAGTGCACCAAATGATATGAATGCACAGTGATGCAATAATTCAATGGTCATTCGATTTTGGCTTAACACATGTATAGAGCAGGTTTTACAATGTAGTAAAAGATGAGGACACCTACACAACACTCGAGGAAATTCCAATGTGGCTCATAGTAGTAAGTTAATTTTTAATATGACAGTATGGACGCGAGTATCTCCATGTGAATGATTTGTCAAAGACATTTCATGGCGAGTAGTGATGATGAGGTTTTAGATATATCTACATGGTGGAGACTAGCGACTTTGGGTTTACCTTGCTATGAAAATATCTCAGGAATGGTACTTGGATGGTGTGAAGATATGTACAAAAATTTATGTCATAGTGGATAAAATGGTGAATTTTATGGTTAAACCAAGGATGACACAGATATTTTAGAGAGTAAGTCAATGGCCAGTAGTGGCCACCCAAACTTCCACTTTAATTTTTATTTTGGGTTCTCCTTGATTGTTGTTCCATTTGTCAAAGTTGAGAAAGAGGAAAAAATAAAATAGATGTTTTATCAGATTTGACAAGAGTCGACATTGAAAAAAATGCCATGATAGGAAATAGGTAGAGCAGATCCGTTATGAATGGTAGCATTCACAAAGGAGATATTCTCTTTTTAGAAGATATTATGATTACATGTGATGGCGAGGTCTTTTAATATGGGAAAATTATGTTATGAATGCAACGTGCAAGGTGGATGAGGAAATGAATATATTTTAAAATGAAAAGAAAGGCGTCCGAGAGGAAAACAAACAGATCAAAATCAAAGATCAAAGGAATCCAAAACAAACCAAAGAAATGGAAATGAAAGGATAGGGTGCAGGTTTTAAATGCCTCATTGAAATATTATAAAAGGGATGGATATTTTTAGACTAACAAGACCTTTCTGGAGGCCAAGTCTAGAATTTTTGTAAAAAAGACCATTATTCTATTTTAATGTAAACCAATATAGAAACTTACACCTTGTGAGCAAGACTTGAGGAGACAATTTCAAAGGGTAGTGTTTTACTATCAATCTTTCTCTACACTTTCCTAGATTTCTATCTAGTGTTTAATGTTGTAAAAAGGTTGCACTACGTGAAGATCTATGGGGTGTAGATTCCATTTATTTTCCTTAGAGGCTAGCACTTGATCTAACCCAAATTGTGCTTCTACAGGTTTGATTAGGTCAGGTTACCCTATTGAAATTTCTCACTATCTCTAGTTTTGTTGTGTAGGGTAGCATTAGACTGAGAGTACTTTGTATGTTAACATTTTTAGCTTTCTGGTCCATTTTCTATAATTTATTTTTATTTTTCTAACCCTTCCCTTTTTGCAATTTTTTTTAAAACTTCGATGAATAAAATAAAAATTGATAAAAAATCCAAAAATAGATGCACGGGTGTGAATAATAAGCTTTAAATTTTCATTTAAAGCAGGTTCAATTTCATTTTAAAGCCATTTAGAATTTATAAAAATTATTCAAAGTTATTTTTATAGGCATTTTATAATTTCAAAGTTTACATAATTTCACATTTCGAAGGTAAATCAGATTTCAAGCTTTGCATTCTTATTTTTCAAGAAAAAAATTAAGTTTCCTTTATGAAAATCACAATTTCATTAAAGGGCAGCAATTTATATAGAATTCCAAAATCCATTATTTTTTAAAGCAATAAATTGACATTTCTTTATGAAAATTAATTTTATCAAAGAGGGGTAATTTATTTATTATATCAAAGACTATTTTAACTTTCATATTCAAAGAAACATTAAATGAATCCAATCATCATTAAAATTTTGCATTCCGAAACATAGATTTTAGTCTTCTCTTTTATGCTCAAAGAAGGATTTAATGCAAGATAAAACTTATCTAAAATCTTCTTAACCAAAAGAAGATAAAATATATCTAAAATACTTCAATATAAATTGAACTTAGGCTTTACATTGTGGTCATATGAGGGTCAATCACATTTTATTTTCTTTTAAGTTTCAAGAAAAATCAATAGCATAGCATAATAAAATAAACCAATGCATGCCCCTTGTTAACAATTACTTGCAAATCACTAAGGTATTCCTAGCACTTATTTGATACATCTTCACAAAATTACAAGCACACATTAAATAAAAGGAACCTTGGAGAAATTTTTATTTCTTTGCAAGAGAGGGTTTTCTAAATCAAAATCCTGAATGTAATGGGGATTTTGTAATTGGAAAAAATTTGCACTCAAGAAGTCCTCCATCTTTCACTGACCACAATTTTTTTTTTTATTAATAGTTGTTTTAGGTTTCTATACAAGATAGAAGACAAAGTTTACATGTAATTGCCAATTAGCTTTCTTTCCTTAGACAACAAAATGTGAGAAGCAATTAAATATTGACTAATTTGGTAAGCCTGTCCTACCTCGAACTTTACCTCCCAATCGTATTCCAAAACCATTTTTTTAACATATTCCTCACTAACTAGTGGAAATAATTATCAATAGATCCGCATTTATCAAAATTTATGCTTCTATACCATAAATTTTACTATTTAAATAAGGAAAAGGGAAACTTGTCCCTCAACTACGGTAACTACCCATCACAACAAATATCTTTTTGTTGGATTTTCTTGGAGCTTTTCGATGGATATCAACCATGTGGGAGCACTAGCTAGCAAAGTGGGATCCTATTGCATACTTAAAAGCAATTGCAAGGGTTCTACTACCCTGTTGATATCCTCTTTTCTGTTGTGAGGTGCAATTTCCCTAGATTTTTCTTGATTTTCAAGTCTAATATTACTTCTTCTAGGGTATTTTTTGCCATCTTGCTCAATTTTGATCTCCTACTTTAATCTTTTTTTTTTTTTTAAATTTCTCCATAACTCACTTCATAAAATTTTGGTAATAGGATCAAACTATCAATAATCCTTTGTTGCAAAATGGTGAATTACCAAAGTTTCCTACTATTTTATCATTACTTATATCTTTAAACTTTGGAATTATGAAATTTTTTAGGTCCTTGGCCAACTCCTCACTCACTTTAGCCCTTATAGAACTAATTCCTATAGGCTCATTAGGCATCCTCTCTGACCTACCTTTAGTTTTATTTTCTTGGGTTAAGTCCTTCATTACTTACCATTGTTGGACTACTAACATTTGTAGTTGGACAATGTGATTTTTCTGTTGGGTCATTCCATTTTTTAGATGTTTCAAAAGTGTTTGAAATAATTGCACTACATGTGCTTAATTTCCTTTCTCCTTTCTAGGCTCATTTGAATGAGGTGCATTCACTTACTTCATCTTTATTTCCTTTTGAGGATCTTTCTCTTAGATTTCCTATCCATGGTTATTTTAGATTTTTGTTTGAAAATGGATTCCTCTTGCCCACCTTCCTAGAATCCTTGAAAGTTCCATATTGCAACCTATGTGCCATAATACCTATTTCTAAATTTAAATATTTTCAACAAAAAGTTTTAATCAGAGTCCTACAACTTAAGATATCTTCTGCTTTGATACCATATGTAACAACTCAAGTCTTCTCCCCTGGTTGTACCACAAAAATAATTCAAGCATTTCCTCAGGGTATTTTCTTTTAATTTCAAACAACTATTTTGTTTTTAAGAGTGCTTTCAGGTTCATAGCACATTTGTTCACCCAATAAATCAATAGTATTATTTTGAATCAGTATAGGTATATAAAACCACTTTTGGGTTCTAGACTATTGCAGGTAGCTCCTTCCTCCTTTCTAGGCTCTTTTGAAGGAGGTGCATTCACTTTCTTCATATTTATTTACTTTTGAGGATATTTCTCTTAGATTTCCTATCCATGGTTATTTTAGATTTTGTTTGAAAATGGCTTCCTCTTGCCCACCTTCCTGGAATCCTTGAAAGTTCCATATTGCAACCTATGTGCCATAAGACCTTTTTGTAAATTTAAATATTTTCAAAAAAAAGTTTTAATCAGAGTCTTACAACTTAAGATATCTTATGCTCTGATACCATATGTAACAACTCAAGTCTTCTCCCATGGTTGCAGCACAAAAATAAGTCAAGCATTTCCTCAGGGTTTTTTTTTTAAATTTCAAACAACTATTTTATTTTTAAGAGTGCTTTTAGGTTCATAGAACTTTGTTCACCCAATAAATCAATAGTATTATTTTGAATCATTATAGGTATATAAAACCACTTTTGGGTTCTAGACTACTGCAGGTAGCCACCCGAGTGGACGAGATTGGCCAAATCCCATAAAGGTGTCATTTTGTGGAATCAACTTGTGTTATTTATCCACATTTTGTTCTAGCATGTATTTTGATCCACGATTGGGGTTATCCTCTAGGGACCATAACACCTAGAGGGGGACGCTTTCTTTCCCCATCCATTTGCATTGGTGAACCCATGACCTAACTGTAATATTGAGAATCCATGACCTAAATGATCAATTTATTCAAGCTTAAAATATGCAAGATATTAGTGTAAATATTCCTCCATGACTAACTAATTATCCCCTACCCAGATTCAGTGCCATATCAATACCTTGACCTTGGACTTCATCACTCATGATCATTGTGATTCATGATTGTTTGTACCATACCAAATATCGTGGCTAAACTAGCTAGGTCAAATGAACATGGGACTTATCGTAGTACTACCTGGATAGAAATATAGATATGACGTCCCATACTACCCCTCATTACTATATCCTATTGAGTCCTTTAACCAAACCAATTCTATTAGACTATAGTTGCTCTAAGACTTGCTCTGTGCAATATTTACACCTTATCAACCTTGGGTGTATCAATGTCTTAATAATATTTCCTTATTATTAAGGTGAGTATTCTTATAAGAGTAAGGTCATATTTACAATTTACTATAAGACTTGTGTGCATACATGCACATCAAGTTATAGCTCATCCTTCTCGATGAGTTCGACCAATAATCTAGCTGTAATTATAGCTAGCATTCGTCACTAAGACATTGGATAGGATATAGTAAAATAAGTTACATATTTTATTCCAAAATTTTGGGTATATTTTTCATAACCCAAACTTCTCTATATTTAATTCTGATAATCCAATCTTTTGGTCACAAAACATGTATGCAAAAACACTTATATTACTTTTAGTTTCCCAAGTATTTTTTTTCATTCTTTAAAAAATGTAGATTCATATATTAAATTCCATGGCCATTGATGACCTTCACTATCAGTTTCCTCCAAATATTATCTTAATAAAGACCCTCACTTTCTCTGCAACACATAAAAATTAATCAACCATGGTAGAGAAATATTTTATCCAAAGGTTTCTAAAGTCGTCGTCTACCTCAATGATCTTTATCTGGATTTAATTGCTTTTAATATACTATTTTTGTGGTTTCATTTCTAACATCACCAAGGAAATCCCTTGAAGAGTATTTCGACACCTATATTTTCAACATATATAGATTTTATACTCTTTTTTCCACTATGGCATAGTAAGATTTGAGTTGCTACTTTTCTAAAATAATGAAAAAGTTTTGAATTTACTAAACTCATTTTTTTTAATAAAATTTCATATGGAATTTTCTATTTTATACCACAAGTCCCTTCATCGAATCAACAGTGATGTCACATAATATAATATGCAATATTGCTTTTTCTTCACACATTAGTTCTCAATAAATCAATTTCTTACTATTCCATTTTTACTTTTAGACCCTATCAAAGATAACCCAGATATTCCTAAACTTGTTTGTAACACAATCATTCCATATTCTACATTTTCTTGAAGACATTCTAGGTTATCTACATAGTAAGGTTATGATACGTTGAAGGTCACATAAGTAAATGATGTGTAGGAATTTTCATACACGAGTGTCCAAGTTGAGTTTTAATACAAACTCCTAGAAGGTTAAATTTATCTAGAATAACAACACTTTTTTTTCACTTGGCTGAATGATTATGGTTGCCAATCCAACTTATAAAGCTTCTTTAGTAAATCCATATGTTAATAAACACAAAGTTAAATGAACTTAAGAAATTTTATTATTATATCATTCATTCCTTTCTTTTAAAACCCTTCTCATCCCTACCAGGATGCATTACAAAGTCTCTGCACTCGGTCTATTTCTATGGCAGAAAAGAAGTTTATCACTGGGTCCAGGTTAACAAGTTAACTTCACTACTAGACTTCTTTTACCTGGTCTACATATGATAAAAATAATTTAGTATAGTCATTCCATGCAAAGCATAAGGCTACGTATTCTATCCCAACACCATTTTGCAAAATTGAATGACATGTAAGAAGATTTTTCATGTGTACACAGTCTACAAATTCATACTGAGACCAATCTAATATCACCCAACTATTTTAGTGAAGAATATTTGTTGCCCAAAAAGTACGATGGCTATTGAATTAATCATATGTAAAAGGCTCCCATAAGCCACCATTAAATGTTACATAAAAACTACTATAATACAACTTTGTAAACTTACATTAAAGTAATATTTGTGCCAAGATAATTTTAAAGAAAATAGGTACCATGTTGTACCCAAAATAGTATAATTCTTCTTATTATTATTCAATTGTACAATTAGATAAATGAAATTCACAACTAATCATAATTTCAATTTCAAACACAATATTTTATGGTAATCCAAATATTTGATAGAAAGTTATCGCTCGATTCATTGTCTTTTCTTTGAACCCATATGTTACCAAGGTGGATATTGGATTCCTATCTAGAATTTATTCACAACAAGCAATCATGTTTTATTCCCCTAGTTTTTTTGGTCTCGACAACTTCTAAAGATTCATATACAATATAATCTATTGCCTTAGAGTAACAAATTGCACCAAAAGTGCTACACTATTATACATGTAACTTCAACCAACCATCTAACTAGAAATCAAATAAATCAATATTTTTACATTTATTTTGACTGTTATAGTACTAATTTTAATTATTCTTCCAGACAAAAATGTATTGGTTTTGATTTGCAACTATGACATATGTAGTACACAGAAGGCAATACCAGAACTTTCGTTTTTCTAAGAACACCAGCTCACCAATTACAATCTATTAGTTTCATAATGAAGTTTTGTATGATACAAGACCATAACACAAACAACCTCTTTGATAGAATAGTTTTAATCTATGTTCTCGACTATCTAAAAATTTATATTATAAGCTTTTATTTCTTTTTCTAGATAAATTCAATATAAAATATTCTACTTTCTAAGGAACTAGATCTAGTGTTAAAGCATCTCTTAATCAGAATTTATTTTCTAAAATTACAGTGAGCAGGTCATTAACACAAATGTTAAATACTAACCAGTTCAACATACTCCTGGAAGATATACACATAAGGTATCACAATTCATATATCCCATTTCCAGTTTGATAATTAGAGATTCAAGATAAATATCTACGTAGCTAATTTCTACAATTTATAAACCCAAATATGGTAATAGCATCAATATTTTAAAATGACTAAGGAAAGAAAAGATATCATCTTATACATTCATAATGAAAAAGGATCTCTGAGCCATACATAGCTACAACAAACCACAAATCATTTTCAACTCTGACATAGCTGTAAAAGAAATATGTTTACAATCTATTATACAATTTTTCTTATAGTCATTGTATACAAAGTAATATTTATTACAAATAAAACTTTGAACTATAAATTTTATCTTTAGATACTCAACTATTAAGTGTACTAGGAACGTCACGCTCCAACATAGCATGAAATAGAGCCAAAATAGCCCTACTGGCTGAGTTAAATCATTATGCTTAAGGAAATATGCACATAAAAAGTTTTGGGAAAGTATTGTAACAAAATTTTAATAATTGTTCCAACACAGGAATCTGTCCATAAATGCACTATCCAATCCACATCTACAAACAACTATCTTTCTCTATAGCCATTTTCCAACTCTACCATTGAGGAAAATTATGTACATGGGATCATAATTGACTCTTTAATATGAATGTATGGATACTAATTGCAAAGCCAACAACCACATTTTCTACCCAAAGCATGCCATTTTTTTTTAAATAAAAAAAATATAAAAGAAATAGGCTTTCTCCCTGCTCGCTAATGTTCCTAGTTTCACTTGGATAGCTAGCTTTTTTCTACACTCTCCAACTTAACTAACAATATTATCCATTACATATGTCTATTATGTTAATTCCTTATTTTAGCAATCAATGCAATACTTGCCATCACAACTACTAAAAATCGAAAGAAGTATATCAAGATAGTTTCTTTAAAATATTGTAAGCCTTGTAATTATGGTAGCCTTAACCATCCAGTAGGCAAGTTTTTATTTTTGTCTTAAAAAGAAAAGATATAATATTTTTTATTTTCATATTTCAGCTCAAAGACAATACTTTTCCATATTCAACATACAATTCATAGACCACACATTCCAATTTACACATTCATAACAAAGAAAATATTCTACATAAGAAAATTAACAAACGTTCAAATATGCTTTGAAAATCCCACCTAGATACAAATTCGATGAGCCTTGTTCCTGTTTTTCTTTTCTTGTAAACTTTATCCAACTTTTCTTGAGCTCTCCATCCTCTGTTGCTCCTTTTTTCTTCAATTTTTTTTTTTTTATCCAACTAAAATTCCCTGTTTTTACCTTTTTCCTTCCCTTATATTCAAGATGAACAACTTGATCATGTCATGCACGATATCCAATTAATGGATAATGACATCGTCATAGCATGCACATTTCTCTTCATTATGACTCCACTACGTACTACAGATCAATTTGTTTTTTTTCCATTTTTATTATATTAAATATCATTAAAATAAAAATACTTTCATCCACCTTCAATACTCATAATGCATCTAGGTTTATTTTATTTATAAATTTTATAATCGATTCAACACCCACCATATTATTATATTTATATTTTTATCTTTATTATGACTCCACTACATACTGTAGTTCAATTTATTTTATTTCAATTTTTATTATATTAAATATCATTAAAATAACAATAGTTTCATCCACCTTCAATATCACAATGCACCTAGGTTTAGTTTCTTTATAAATTTTATAATCGATTCACTACCCACCATATTATTATATTTATATTTTAACTCCAAACTATAAAACAATAAATATATGATTAATTTGGTAAAATTGTGGCTCCATATTATCATTACCACATATTTTAATACCATCATTTCAGAAACAACATATTTTCAAGTGAAACAAACACATGTACACAACAGAAAAATCATTCATACAATCTACATGAAATGCAAATATGGGGCTTTCATGTACCCCTGAGCCAAATCATCATTTCTCTACTCAGCTTTTCCATTGAGCAACTTATCCATCCAATGCACATATGTGGTCCTACGCATACAAAGAATATGAGTATTACCATGATCCAAAAGATAAAGGTAAGTTTAATTCATTAATATATCCATAACCAATGGTCATGCAGGGTGGGTCATTATAATTACTCTCATCATCACAGCTACATCTATGACTCGAGTCCCGTGCAGTCTCCCTCTTCCTTATGGTTCTATATATCCTTAAGCATGTATCAATCCTTACTCTTGAAAGATATTCTAGCTCTTATACCAAATCACGTATTAATGATAATAAAAACTAATATTCATTTAAAATCATCAATTTGATAATAAAAATTGTTAATTATTGTTGGAGAAATAAAAGCTTATTATTTATTCCATGGAGAGACCTTGCTTAAATAGCAAGTGCATACAATATGATCCATTGGATCATAACTAACTGAATAGATCTTAGCCACACAATCTATCCTAATATCCTAGTAACAACTTAGGATATACTCTAACACCTCGTTAGGTGTGATTTTGTTAGTTTACAAAAACCACTCGACAACTCAAAATTTTAAATTCTCTTGCAAAGAAATTCTTTTCTCCAATGTTCTTAATTTAATATTTAATGTGCCATGCCTATATGCATAAATAAGTACTTGAATAATCTCCTTAGGTTTGCAAGTTACTGTTTACAAGGGGCTTGGGAATCAGGTAAATGATTTCAAGTTCATCATGTGTAACATGCCTTTCATACAAATTCTATTATGCAAATTATAAAATGAATTTACCTTATGATTTAAATATTTTCATGCAAATTCAATTTTATCATTGATTAAAATACTTCCAAAACGATTTGAAATGACAACTTAATTTAACATTTTAATTAATGTGAAATTTCAATTACTTTGATAAAAATCAAAGTATGTGAAATTCAAATGAAATATAAACCCTGATTATAGATATTCACCTTTTAAGAATCTAAGGTTTAATCAATGAAAATATCTTATTCATCCCAAATATAAAATCAACATTAAAATATTTGAGAAAATGAATAAAATAAAAATGTTTAACCCCAAAATTATAAGGTTTTGAAAACCTTATTAATCATAACTCATAGGGTTTAATATAATGATCATCTATGAACTGTGAATTTTATGATTTAAAAATCAAGTTCATAAATGTGCTTTTTATATATTTGTATATTAAATATTTATGAAATTAAATATTTAATTACAAATATAATTCTCCAATGTAAGGTTTGAAACTTTAATTAAATAAAAATTCTATTTAAAACATAAAGTCCAACCAAAATATAACAAAAGATATCAATTCCAATTACTGACTTTATTGAATCAAAGTCAGCATTAGAATATTCATTTATCTTTATAAGTTTATTTATTTTAAATATTAAAATAATTTAATATTTAAATAAATAACTTAGTAATAACCTAGTATAAAATTTTATGAAAATGAACTAGGTTATATAACAAACATAATCAATATAAAATAAATAATCAAAGGTTTTATAATAGGAAAATGATTATGTGTCTCGGATAAATGTTACAGACAAATACCAATTACAGAAATTTAAACCAAATCATGGCTCACCAGTATTCACACAATAAAACTATGAGATGATGCAATCTTCAACGAAATATTAATTACTGAAAAATTATATTAAATATTTCATAAATTTCAAATACAAATTGTGCACATACTTGAATCCAAAATATTTAATATAAAATATTAAATCTTACAATATACTCGATTTTCCTGTAATATGGACTTTCTGTATTTTCTTGGAAAGATGGCTTTGACTCCTTCCAATTCCTTTCCTCTCCTTCTCTGCACAAAATGTCTGACCCCTCTTCTAATTTTCTTTCTTCATTTATAAATAGGAAATTCGTTGCTTCCGTTGTGAAATTTATTCTGTTTCAAAATCCATTTTCATACAGACGTAGTAACTGTTCTACCCATGGGATTCATATTCCTTAATATCGTATACCTTTGAATTGCTTTCCTCACTCTTTTAATAATATTTCATGTAACTAAATCAACTCAAAATTTATTTCATTATGCACATCAATTCGGCTTTTACTTTATTTAAACCTTGTGTCCATCTATGGTATTCTTTATAAGCTATTAACATGATCATCAATGACGTAGATGATGTATTGCCCTTTGAAGAAAACATCCACCTTATGATATAAAAAGATACCATCTTAATTGCGTATTCACCACGTTGATTATAATGCCCACAGAATTTCTTGACAGTCTCCACTTTATACATTTAATCGATGCGTTCTGTGATATATCACGCTATCACCTGCTCACCATAGCATAACATGATACCTGCACATTTTCACTTCACTGGCATGACAAAAATCATAGCAAATATTCTGAGCGACCTCCGTGCTTTCTCACCATCAACTACCTGCACTGTGACTGACGTCGAACAACTATTTCCCAAACCTGTATCCACACTTCGTTGCGCTTGCCTGTATTCGCATTTGTGATTTGTAATTGTTACTCTTGCCTGTGGAGATCATACACACCCGTCATAAACCCTCACTGCGCTGTCCTCCAAGTTTCCCCATTCAATCTGGCGGTGCCGAAGAAAAACCCCACAAATATGATATAGTCATTCAATAAACTTCAATAAGTAGAAATAACATGTTATTCCGCATGGCTACAGTGAGTATGACAACAGCGGCTCCGAAAAATTTCCTGGTAGTAGCCATTGACATGATAATAGAATTTTCCATTGACATAATATTTTTTTTTTTACAAACTATCATCACAACAAAAGCCGTATAAACTTTATCCTTACTGTTGTTATTCCATATGACTGGTGTAAAACCATACTACGTCCCTACTGTTTCAATATCTTCATTCACTATATCTGCATATAAAATCAAGTGTTGTACATTACCACTATTCATACACCATCCACTTTAGATGCATACACTATAATTAACGAATCTAATGCTATGGAAAAGCTTCTGCAGTGTCTTCTGTTCGTCAATATACCTAATTTTACAATATATAACTTCAATTCACCAAGTTCTGACTATTGTATCTATACCTTTATTCACTGAACACTATAACCATCCAAAAATGCTCCACTTTGATATATTGAGGAGCATGTCGATCAAATGCAATGCATTCCTAAGTTCTTATATTAGAATTTCAATCCACTTTAATACTTGTTCTGGTCTGAATACCTTTAAACTTACTTTGACCACGACCACGGAGCTGCCACTGTACCTTCTCACTGTAGCTGCTGATCATCCCCTGTGAAGCTATTCATACAGACAACGATAACATTCTATGGTAGATGGCAACAACGTTCTCTGGTTGCAACAACAATGTTATCTTGTAGGTGACGATATTTTTCAGAAACAACGTTCTCTAGAAAACGATGATGGCATTCTCTGGTATGCGGTGACGGTGTTCTCTCGCGGCAGTATTCTTTGGCAGAAGTATTCTCCGACAAGGTCTAAATTTTTTAATCACAAAGCCTTCCACAAACATTATATTAAAACCATTGAGAATGGGAACCTACCTCGAAAAGCATGCTTATACTCGCCTTCAAACAATACACCTAGACGCTTTGTAATTTTGCTAAAGAGTTCACACATAAGCCCCATTTTTGATATACTTTGATGAGTCTTCAAATATTGCGCATGGACCTGCGATCGTGGGAACCACCTCACCTAATCATATGATTAGGGAATTCATTTTAAATTTTACACCCACTCCCCGCAACATAAAATAACCACATTTTAATTAACTTTTATATATATTATTCTGAAAGACTAACATAACAAAAGAAACTATATTAAATAAAGAACCACAAACTAAGTACCATGAATAAAATATAATAAAATAAAATTATACACATACAAAACATTAAATAACAAAAACAATTTAATTTACAAACTTGACTTTAACAAAAACTACAATAAAACCTATAATATAAACAAACTAACAAAACATTACAATAAACTAAACATCCAATAGTTATAGAATAATAAAATAACATAATTAAAACAAACATAATATAATAACAACACAACAATAATCATCTTAAACATAATAACATAAAATCATGATAAAAATACAACATCAATACATCACTTTAACAAACATTTTCATCAAGAACCAAGAAAGAACTCTTGGCTTGTGAGAAAATATTTGATATCAAAAGCAATCATAAGACCATTTTGTGAAGATGCATCTTTTAACATCCAGTTTATGACAACAATCAACAATAAGCAAAAAAAAAATTTATAACAAATTTTCAAATTTTAAGTGGGTCCTCAATTTTGGGGTCGTTGTGAAGGAGTCACAACAACCCCCCCTTAAGTGGTACTAGGATATCTATAACACCCCCCATTAAGTGGTACTAGGAGGTAGTGAAAAGCAACAAAACCAAAAAAGTTGCATATCCACAGATTTGAGTCCTGACAACAAGGCATGATAAAGTACTCATGTACAATATATCCATAAGAAAAACCTGCTGGGAAAAAATATCTTCCAGAAGAGAAATAAAAAGAAGGAAGATGCGCAAAGAGGATGGAGAGGAAGATGTACTCTTCAACCCCCCTTAGGACTTCCATCTAGAAGTCCTTGCAAAGGATCCATTTGATGTCCCAAAAGGTATATATGCCTCATCACCGAACTGAATGTCTTCCCACTCCAAGAAGGTATGAGGAACAACATGAAATTTGGTGCTTGTGACTATGAGCAAGGTTGCAAACCATGAAAAAGTCACCAAAGGAAACCCCCTTAAACCAAAGTGTCTCACAAAAGGAGAGTGTGAATATAGGATGGAGAAAGAAGCACCACAATCGCAAGGGTAGTCCAAAATAACTCCACAAGCACAAATATGTGGTGTCCACCTATACGAACACAATGGGCTGATAACAAGGTCCAAAAAACTTATGGATAAATAGCTAAACAAGAGGATCAAAAGGAAAGGGCACCAAGGTAGTTGTTGAACAATGAAAAATTCACCAAATAAGCCAAACAAGGGTCAAAGGGACTTTATAAATTTAGTCCATAGCAGCCACACAAAACCTTTCAACCGAGAGAGCACTCCGAGATACAACAATTTTTGAGCCATAAAAAGTATAGAAAATAGTTTCAAAACTAAAAATGGACACCACCATTGTGTCCGGCTTGAAAAAATATTTCCAACGAGTATATATAAGGTATACTCTTGAAAATAGAGGTGCTCAAAAAATGTAAAAAAATGATGTCCCTCTAAGTGGGTGCAGCTCCGAGACTTCCCAAGTGGTCACCCATCCGAGTGGTACTCTGGGATAAAATGCTTAACTTGGGAGTTTTTAAGAGTTTTCCTCCATGCAAAAGATCCTACATCTTGAAATTAATTACAAGAAAAATGTATTTTTTAAATAAGATGTTCCTTCCTATTAAACAAAACCACAAATAAGGCCAACCAAAATATGTTGCCATGAAAATTTCCTTTTGCAGCATAATGCCATCGAAAATAGAAAAAAAAAAATGTAAAAACCAATGGGCAGCTTCAAAGTGGCACATAGGCAAAAAAAAATGAGCAAGAATGAGGCGGATCAACTATAAAGTGTGGACCGACAATTAGCTGCCACGTGGGTGGCACCCACTGTACTGAAAATAAACAAGTGGCATGCAGGACAATATCAAATCAGGAGTCCATATTTGTGATAAAGGATGATCTTTCTAGTGCCACACAACGGTTCTCCATCCACACAAATCCAATGAAGTCAAATGGTCGGCCAATATGCACAACCCAAGTCCCATACAATTTAAAAATATAAATAGGTCCCTCCACTGTATAAAAGATGTCCGTGTGCTTTTTTTTTTGACATCCACAAATGAGAAATTGTAATATTTAAGGGATAGAATATTCTCCCTACAATGCATAACAAAATATTGATGTCTCATAGATGACCAGAATCCCACCACTCGGGCACACGGTCAGAAGCAGAGGGCGGATTAAAATTTTAATTCACCATGTGGCAAGAGAAACACTATCCACAGCAGGGTGCAGAGATAGAAATTTCATTATTACCGACAATTGGGCTTGAATAAATAGGCCTGAAACTACAAGTCATTGTGATCATCCACTACAATAGGGACTATTTTTTTTGTAAATCCGCTAAACAAACAAGATTCTTACTATAGTGTGTATCGATATTTAGTTTTACGCATAACTAAAGTTGATTAATTGGGCCACTAGCACTACGAGGAGCGCATGGGAGAGCATGCAAACCATAGTTTCTCAGAAAATGTATGCATTTAAAAAAAAAATTGTACTCAAATCTCGAAAAACAGGGATCGGTAACATGCAGATAACAATAGACAGGCGAGAGGATATTTATGAACTGCAACTTTCACCATTGTCTTGTGATGTGAGATCAAAAATTGAATCACAGGCCCATGAAGCACACCCACCGAAGAAATATTGTATCTCGATCTCGTCTGTCTGCACTTGATTTTCACAATGCAACATCTCTTGGAGAGTTCTCCTATTATCCTTCATGGTCCATGCTTTTTTGATGGACATAAAAAAAACTCATGTTCAAACAAAATTTGATGTTGTTAGCAGCCATGTGCAACTGGTTACGTGACCACCTTCTTAAAAAACATGGTTGAATGTTCTTAAACAATACACAGACAACTAGATATCCATAAGCATCCTGGCCCTTCATCAAGATTTATTACGAATATCTTGCTAGAGTCATTAGTGTGCTCCTCAAACTCAAAATTGAACCTGTCACTTCTCTCCCCACTTTGGAAGACATGTAAATCATAGACAAAAACTACATTTTAGTGCAAAATAATTTGTTATTACCTTCTCCTTCTGAAGAATATGTCATCGTCAGCTGAGCCACATCAATGTTCAGGCCTATTATAGGAGTGCCACAAGATTACTTCTACCAATGAATTGGGTTATCACCTCGATAAAAGGATCAAATGCTCTAGGAAACTGAACATTTATATCTATGACACTGCATAACATTTGAATAAAATCTTAACGTCAAGGCAATGTTGTTATCACATGTAGCATTAATTCTCTCTTTTTTTCATCACCTCCTACTGCGTGTTGATCTCAATAGCTAAAATCTTAGTCCTTCTTGTGTCGGTAAAACTACTCATATCATATAAGTACCCCCAATGTCGGGCTTAGAAAATGGAGATGAACATAGACATCAACATCAACTTTGGTTCTCACATCAGTTCATATCAAGTGCAGTTTGCATCTTCGCAACTTTAGATCATACCAAAAAATTTAATCACCCTGGTGATGGAGTGTTGCTCGAGCATATTTTATGGGATGAAAACTATAGTAACAAAATTACAACTACAATTCCACTAAGGATAAATTTTTTTAGCAACTTTATGTAATGCAAAGAAGTAAATGACTTGGTGAAGATGTCTGCAACCTGGTTTTTAGTTGGAATATAGTTCAAGTATATGTCTTCGTTCTGAATATGTTGTCGAATGAAGTGCATGTGTATCTCAATGTGCTTGGTGCACTGATGTTTAATTGGATTGCGTGCAATATGAATTATGCTCTGATTGTCACACCAAATAGTAATAGGTTTTTCATTATAAAACCCAAATTCTTTTAGAATATGACGAAGCCAAAGAGCTTCCTGATTTGCTAAAACTGTTGCCCTGTATTTTGCCTCTGTAGATGATAAGGCCACTGCTTGTTGTTTTTTTACATAACCAAGCAATTGACAAAGAACCAAGACAAAAAACATAGCCAAAAGTTGAACATCCATCTTCTACTGAACTTGCCCAATCTAAATCTGTGTAGCCAATGATATCCATGGATTTTCTCTCATATAAGAGCCCAAAGTGAGTAGTTCCTTGCAAGTAGCAGAGGATTCAAGCTATTACAAATATGAGAGATGGTGAAAAAACCACATGGGAAAAACCATCTTTTAAAAAGGAAGAGGTATGCCTTCAAATGGCGAATATTATCCTCATTGAACAAAAATGAAATCCCCCTTTAAGTGATACTATGGGTGAATTTAACAAATGAGTCCCAGAAACAGGGCCTGATGAGGTACTCATATACATTGATTCTTTTTGAAGAGATGGTAAAACCCCATGGAAAAAAACCATCTATCAAAAAGAAAGAGGCATGTCTTCATATGACAAAGATTACCTCAAAAGTGGATCACAAAAAAATAGATACATTTTTTATGGAAAAAAAGGGATGGATGGATGGCGTTGTGCACGGGGTCTTCAACTTTGAATTCCATGTTTGAAGGACACAAAGGCAGCAAAAAAATTTGAAACCACTACCTGAATTAATCCAAGCTTTTGAGTACAATATTTTGACCATGAAGCTTGAAATAAGTGGCTGCTCAAAAAACTGGTACAAGAGGCTTAAAAAGCTAAAAAATAGCAGTAACTAAGCCAAAAAATAGCACAAAAAGAAAACCTTAAGTGCAATGCCTCCACCTTGAACTGGGGTAGAAAACCATAAACCAAAAATCTGCAAACTCTAAATACTAAAAAAAACTTCCCAATTTTTAACCTACTAGTTTTTGATCCATAAAAATATGAAGAGCATACTCCCTCGAAAAACAAATTAGGGGAAAAATTTTTAGGGGAATATTTCCATGAGGGAAATCCCCCCATGAGAAAAATCTCCTCAGGCTCATAGGACAGGGAAGGTCTGCTTTGATACCATGTTGGAGAAATAAAAACTTCTTATTTATTTTATGGAGAGGCCTTGCTTAAATAGCAAGTGCATACAATATGATCCATTGGATCATAACTAACTGAACATATCTTAGCCACACAATCTATCCTAATATCCTAGTAACAACTTAGGATATACTCTAACAATTATATGATGCTCTTCCCAAAAATTTCTAATCGATCAAACCAATAATCATACAATCAAATGGGTAATCATTCAATTTAGTAACCATACAATATATTTTCCAACTGTATGACAATTTGACAACTATACAATCTAGACAATTGTATAATATAGGCAACCACACAATATCTTAGGCACAATACAATCCAATCAAACTATAAAATCCAAGGAACCTTACAATATCTTGGCAGTCACACAATCCAGGCAACTGTATAATCCAATGATTCAATTGTTCACTTGTATGATCACTTCCTAATTATTGTAGTTTTTATCGTATGATAGTACAATTACAACCCTAACCCTAATTGTATGATTTCTCTTTCATGAAATTGAATAATTTCACTTTTGTATGATAGATTTTACTGTACTCCAGTTTATTTATTTTTTATTTATGCAATACCTCCAACATGTGATGAAAATATAGGGATCATATCTTGAATTTACCATGGCCTTGCTCACAGCCAGCTCTATTACCATTTCACACACCTAAACGTTCATGTTCTCAACCTACCTTCTGGTTCAATACAAATGTTTTTTAGAACTAATGTAGAATTCTTGTTCTTCATTTAAAGCCACCAGTTATCGTCTTATGGATTTGAACTTATTACATAGTTATTTAAAGGAAGAATTCTCAACTTGGGTAACCGTACTCTATTTTCAAGATAATAGATCCATCCTTTGGAGAATTTCTTCAATGAACCTACCCTCCCTTTGATATAATATTATTATTCAATAGTGGGTAGCCTTATCTTCAACTAAATCATGCTTCATATTAACTCCTCTTCTTCTAGGCTTCAAATCTTTGGAATTTTCTCCAATTCTTTCACACACAAGCAACAACACACACAATCTACTAAATAGAATACAATGGTATCAACAATAATCAAGATGGACAATTTAAATTGCAAAATATTATTTATTATTTATTGGATAATAAAAGGCTAATATTTTTAGAATCCTTTTACTTCTCCCTCTTTTTCAAAGCATCTTCTAATAAAAAACACATAGTTTATAATTTTTAAAAGTAGTTACATAACTATCGAATTGTTGGACTTCCACCTTCACAATGGTTCAACTTTTGGATGGTTGTTTTTAGGATGCTCCTACATCAACCCACTATTTATTTGGATAAATTTTAATTTTTATATGGAGGAGGATAGCATAAGCATATTTTTAGAATTTAGTGTTTTTGAGGAGGTGGACGTTTTACATTCTATTACGCTTGACCATTTGGGGGTAGTGCTAGTGCCTAGGTATTTCCATAGGAAACTTACAACCCTATTTTTCTAGTTGTCACTTGAGTGTTTTGAGTAATATTTAAGTTGAGCCCCAATGACCCTATATAGGGAGCTAAATATTAATCTAGAGGGATTTTAGATGTATTTAACAAACTAGATCTAGGTATTTTGGATCGATGAAACACTTGTAGGAGGGATGTTTTATGTTCTATACGTCAACAATGAATTTATAACATAGAATTCATCTATAACAAGAAGGTAATTAATTAGGTTTTTTACATTGAAATATTTCTCATAAAGGGGGTTAGTATGTGACAAGTTCAAAATTGTATTAGACCAAGTCTAATTAAATATAATGGATGAATACCTCATTTATTGGTTCAAGTAACATATTTGTAGTGGCATGAAGCCATGAATAATTGGGTTGTCCATGGGGTTATTATGTTTAGATTTAATAGCATTAGACAATGAAATTGAAAGCATGAGGATACGAAAGCAAACAAAAGGGAAATGTAACACTAAGTCCTACGAACGAGAATGCATGAAAAGAGGGAAAACAAATGAACTAAAATGAGATTTAAAGAAAATGTAAAAGTGCAGCCCTTTATTTTATTAATTTGCTCGATATCGGGTTACAATACATCTCCTCCCTTTTTAGGGGCTAGGAGCGTCGGACATAGTTTCGTTACACCACAAATGATACATTCCCCTTGGGGATCTTCTGCGTGCCCACATTGAAAATGGGCATGCCAAATGTCACCACCACTTGCGTGAATGCATCTATAGTTCCTTGCTTCCCCTCTGGTGTTGAGATCTTACATTCAAAGAAATAGTAAATGATTAGTAGCACCTGCGGATGGAGGGAAACATGAGATCCCCAAGGCCTACGGTTAATGCATGCATAAAATAATCAAAATGATAACTAAAACATATAATAACAAGCTAAAAATTTGATAGAAGAAAGAAAACATTACTAGGAACACACTACAAAAGGAACAGTCGAGAAATCTACCATAGATTTCTAATCGCTCCGGGGTGGGACGATTAGGATTGTCATAAAATGTCAGAATGTGACCTCCTAAAGGTCCCATCCAGGGGCCTCAAAAACACCTAAAAATTTGGGTTTAGGCAAAAAGAGGCATTTTGGAACAACCCAGAAGGTCATATTTTGCAAATACGGCCTCAATCCCCCTGTATTCGATGATGCTCCCTGTATGTTAGTGAAAGCGAGAAATAATAAAATCATAGCCAAAAATCATCAGAATCACATGAAAATTGAATGGCAGCATATGTAAATAACCTAAAATAAAATGCAAAAGAAATAGTAGGGAAATATACCACAAATTTATAATCGCTCCGGGGTGGGGCGATTAGGACTGCAACAGTGCAGGGGGTGCCCGAGGGTAGGACGCCCATAGTTTGGGGCTCGGTTTTGGCACCAATCCACTTGGTATGGGTCCAAAACCTCTTATGGGATTGTGTCAACAAATTGGGTGGGGTATTGTGGCCAAATGTTTGGGTTTTTGGTCCAGATTGCACTTCCAATAATCACCCAATAACCTCCCTTCCAAAAGAGATATCAAGGATGTAAGAAGCACAAACGATGGGTGAGGATGTAATTCGGCAGAACTCCGTTGCTCCAAATACTCCTACTCTATTTTATTTTTGGGGTGAGAAGACTCACCATTTTATAGACCTGAGGCTCTCTTGTGAATGAGCATGCAGAGGCACCACTTGGTCACCATGCCTTGCTAGGGGAGAGAATATTCCTCCTTGATTAAGGTCTCCATGACTGCCTCTATGACTGGATCTTTGAGCTAAAAAATGCTCACTCACACTCCCATTGATTGAAGGTGGAGTTTAGTGGTGGATCTGAGCTACCATTTGTCAAGGTTTGACCTTTTGCTCATCAAACCTACTATTCGCCCCACCCTGGAGTGATTGCTGCTAATCGTCTCAGAGTGGGATGAATACTAGTTTGTAATCGTCCTAGGGTGGAATGAGTAGGGAGAAAAGTTCCTGAAAGGTGCCAAATTGACCTATGACCTTCCAAAATTATTGTGGGAGTGGTTAGGCCCACTGTTTAACCTCTGGGGGCTGCCCTGGGGGCTGTGTATGCCAATTCGGTCAGTGCTTGTCGTCACATAATTGGATTGGTGTTGTTTTGGTGTCTACAAAAATATTTTCAAACTTGTTTTTTGAATGCAACCATATGATGGTTTCTTCCTTTCTTTCCCTTTACATTTATTTGATGGTATGCAATTGTTTTAGTTGTTTGATGTTATTTCCCTATTTTATGAGTCTTCAATGCATATTCATAAGCTTGTAAGTATGTACCTATACGGATATATTTTGAGGGTCAAAATCTATAAAAGTTGAAAATTCTACCTATGGTGCAATTCATTCATAAAATTAAAGAGATTTACACATAAGTTTAGGTGATTTTTTAGTAATAAGTGATGTTAAAGTTTTTGAATGTGGATTTCTTTGTTCAAGAAATTGAAAGCATGAGATTCCAAAAGAAATAAATACTAATGCGACGCATTCAAAATCAAAACAAACGCTTAAGTCCTATAATGTGAAATGCATGAAATGAAAGAGACGAATTGAACTGAGATAGAAGAAAGCACAGAAAGCACAACCCTTTTTATTTAACTCTCTTAATATTAGTTACATAGATGCCTCCTCCCTTTTCAGGGGCTAGGAGCATTAAATGAGTTTTGGTTACAATCATGACTTAGTGTTCCTCCTTTCGCATGCCCACATGTAAGATGGGCGGGCCAAAGTGTTGCCACCATTTTTGTTGATGAATCCTTGGTCCTTGCTGCTCCTCCTGCATTCAAAGAAATAACAAATCGTTAGTAGCACCTGTGACAAAAGATAAGGCGTTTGATCCTAAAAACCAATGGAGGATGCATGCATAAGATTAGCTAAATCGATAAATAAAATGACTCCAAATAACCTGCACATTTGATAGAGACAAAGGAACATTACCAGAAGGCCTCTGCCATCAAAAAAGTCAAGAAATTGGCTGCCAATTTGAATTCATCTCTGGGCGGGATGGATCCGACTGTAATTCATCCCTGGGTAGGACAAATTCTTCTGCGACAAAACGCCGAAGTGATCCTGCCCAAAATGTCATGTCTCGGGAGCTCCAAAACACCTGCAAACATGGGGGTTAGCTAATTGGGGGCATTTTGGGACGACCCAGATGGTCATATTTTCCCAATTTGACCTTCATCAATGGGAATTTGGCATCTCTACCTGCAAGTTAGTGAGGACAACAAAAGCGACAAAAGATGACAATATTTGATCAAAACATTCTGAAATCGAAATTATAAACCATATAAACACCATAAAATGGAATGGAATATAAACAAGTGACAAAAGAACAAATTAAAATGACACTAAGAAGTGCGGGGTGCTCGTGCGGGCCGCCCACCTTTAGAACCCGATTTTGACACCAATCCACTCGGTATGGGCCCAAAATCTCTTGTAATGGGTTGTCGATGAATTGGTAGATCAGTGTAGTCAAATGTCAATTTTTTGGGTCTGGATTCACACTTCCAATAACCACCCAATGACCTCCCTTGCGAAAGAGATCAAGGATGTGGAAGAGGTGAATCAAAAGGGTAAAATGTGGTATTCAATTTGGTAGCACTTCGTTGCTTGAAAATGCCTCCAACTTGTCCTTTTGGGTGAGAAAGTTCACAATTTTATAGACCCAAGGGGTCTCTTTTGGAGGGGCATGTAGGGGTGCCATGTGGTGGCCATGCCTTCCCAAGAGGGAGGAGACTCCTCCATGACTTGGGCTTCCATGACTGCCCTTGTGACAGTCCTCTAATGTCCAATCTACCCACCTACATCCCCATGCAAGGCAGGAGGCATTAATTGACTATCCTTGGCTACCACTTGGCACAATTTTTCATTTTTCCCATTAAACTTGGAATTCATCCTACCCAGGAGCGAATTCAGAATTCATCCCTCGGTTAGTTGAATCCCATTTTGAATTTGTCCCAGGGTGAGACGGATACTGAGCAAAGTGCTTGAAGGTGCCAAATTGATTTTTGACCTTCAAAAATTGTTGCAAAAGTGGTTAGGACCACTGTTTAACCTCTGAGGGCTGCACTGGGGGCTAGGTGTGTCAATGTGATCAGTGTTTGTAGTCACATAATCAGATTGGTGCTATTTTTGTGTCTACAAAAATACAAACAATTCACTTGCTATTGTGATTTACCTACTAATTATGGACATGGATAAAAAATTTAACAATTAGGTATCCAAGCAAATAAGTTGAATTGAATCATCCTCAAAATTGGATTGAATCACCTTCCCATGATGGAAGGAGCAATAAAATTGTATCTCCTAGTGGATCGCTTCTTAGATCCTAAATGAGTCACTCATTATATTATTTTGGAGAGGTTTCACTTTTTTAAATTGAATTACTTTTTGCTTTCTAATTTGTTGTTTTTGGTATAATGACCTAGAACTTACCATAAGTGCTTTTTCTTGATTACTGATGCACATACAATAACAAATTCAAGTTTTAATGATGCTTGGATGCCATTGAAGTCATTTTACTTAAATCTTAGATTCCATATTAGAGTCACCATTTGGAAAATACCTACATAATTGGAGCACAAATAATAAAAATGATGAATTTCAAAGTCAATTTGAACTAAAACTAAATAAGTAAATCCATGGCCTCAATGAATCACTTTGAATTCAACCAATGAAAGTGTAATTATTTCGAAGTGAATCACTTGCTTAATTTCCTTAGTTAAATTTTAAGTGCTTCACTAAAATGGATTGAATTGGTTCATATTAAGAGTGAATTGCTTTCTAAAACTACACTTAGGAATTTTTTCTCAATTGCAAGCCAATCATTTTATGATTTATGAATGTAATTTTGGCATGAAAATCAAGGCATTAACTATAATTTTAAGAAAATGAGGGTTTGTCCCTATTGGATTTTGATGTAATGAGCATTGGGAGATAACAATCACAAGATGCAGAATAATATGAAAGAAAGTAAATATGCTAGATGATTGAAATATGCTGTAAATAGAAATGACTTAAAAGAATATAATGTAGCTATGGAGGAAATGAACACTCCATTAATAAAGCTAACTACATTGCACCCGTAACCAATGGATGGTGACCTACATAGAACTATACTATTCTCTAAGCTATACTATCTAACTATGTCCCCTGAATCTCTATCTGTATTACAATGAGGCCTTTCTTATATAGGAAAATAGATTCCTTGGCCAACACTCTACCTAGCTGTGCAAGGGACAACGTGCACATATACAACTTGCACATTGATTCTTGTGCATTTATTACATTACATAAAGTAACTAGATAACTTCCCCCTAAATTAATCTAATGTCCTAAGTATGTACCTTGGAAGATACATTTACATGACCCAATGTATGTAATATACTATATTTATAACACACCCCTGTATTACATTATTTGGGTATTGAAGACTTTAGTCTTCAATATGGATCTACTTCATCCTCAACTTTGTAATCTTATTATACATTATTTTTATTCAAGTTCAGAAGGTAATCTATGTCTTCATATGATACAAAGTAAGTTGTAGCTGAAGCTAAATATTCCTCATTGGATGATATTTGGCTTGTTCAAAATAGTCTTGATTTGGTTCTTCTTGTGCTACTTCAGTCTTCATGTCATGACCTCTTGTATTTTTCCATTATTTATTCCTTTATGTCATGTATCTGTGATGGACCATTTCTCTCATGATATTGCATGTCTTGAGTGGATCTGAATTGGTTCTTCTTCTTCTTTCCTTTGTATCTATGTAAGACATGTTTCTTTGTCCTTCATAAATATCAACCTTGAGCTCAATGTTAGTAGATCCATATGAAATAAGTTTCTAAAGATAACAATTTATTCTTTGAAGTAATATTATTTCATAATCTTGATAGTACCTATATTTGAAGTGACAAGATAAAGATACGTGATTTGTTCCATCACAATTTGCATGGATGGAATCTCCAACAATTGGTCTTTTCACGACCATATTGATTGCAATGAGTGCACAATAGATATGATCTAACAATTTTGTAATCTTTCATAGGTATATCATATTTTTCTATTTCCTTGATAAGACCTTCTAACCATATGTGCACAATTGAATTTATTCCTTTTTTAATAAAACTTGTTGATCAACCTTTTACTATTTTTAATCATTAGATTCACTGAATGAATATTTCTTCACATAGCTATTGATTTCAGACCTTATTTTGTATTGTATTGATTCTTCCTTTTCTTTGTCCTTTTCATCATTGTAGTTCATCAGGTTTTTGATCCATATTGGTATTTTTCTTATTCCACTTCTAAGAGTGTTTCTTAGCATGCTAGTAGTCATTTGTATAACCTAAATTCTTTGAGATAGAGTAGTCTACCTTATAGCTACCTGTATATGATCCCTTATTGAAGTATATAAGCTTGATTTGATAAAACCTTTATTAATCCTTAGGTTCGTAGACTTCCTTATGTCTCCCTAGTAATGAGAGTATGAACATGTTTCATAGACTTCCTTATGTATTTGATATATATTAATATTTTAAAGTTTTTTAGAATGACTTATGACTTCCTAATGATTTTGGAGTATGATATAGTGCTTTTGTAAAGTATAGTTCAATTTTGGTTGATTTTGTACAATTTTTGTAAATATTAAAAATAATTTTTTTTAACACCTTATTACTCCTATTGAAATTAAAGCTTTTCAATTTTGAAGAGGATTTAATGTTGGATTTATTTTGTCCCTTTTGATAAATTTCAAGACAAGAATTATAAATTTTCAACCTTAACAAAAAAAACTTAATAACCTCTTTTGTAGCCCTTAGTATTTTATTCAACAATTTTTAATTTCCAATAACCTAGATTGATGTTGTAACCCTTATCACTCCCAAATTTAGAAAATTAATAATATTTGTAAAATATTAAAGAATTTAATCCCAAGTAGAATTCATTATTTCTCCTAGGTTAAATTGCAAATATCATTTCAATTTGATAAGTTATCCCTTATGGTATTTTCTTTCAAAATATAATAAATAACCTTAGCTTATAACCCATATATTTCTCTAAAGTGAAAGCAATAATAAATGGGATTTAAAACTTACCTTTGAACTCTATATCATTGCACTATTCAAAAAAAAAATTAGTTGAATATAACAACACTTTAATGTCCTCATTTAGCACTAGACAAAATGCTTATGCTTTGGAATTTCCTGTCTTTAATGCTAGAATGTAGATGCTACAAATATGGAGAGGTTTGACCTTCAAGACCAGGAGCTTTAAATAATTCCTCTTCCTTCCTTACACATTGCATTTTGCTATGCTTTGACTGTGCTTTCCTATGCTTTACTACTTTGGACTTGAGCGCATTTTTATGACTGCTCCACCTTTCTTAAAATACAGATTTCCTTCTTTGATGATTTTTGTTACTCTGTAATGTATAAGCACTTGTGTGGGCACTTGTGTGAGGCTTGTGGAAGATAACAAGTGTCACCACTTTCTTGATATTCCTTATAACTCCTACATGGGGTTTCTTGAGCATTGAGATATGAAATTGTGCCTTATAAAGTTTAATCCAAGTGGCACTCAATATATCTGCATGAATTCCATTGCTATAATTATTCCAAGGAGAATATTATCTCATTTTTTATGTCTTTCCTTAGAATACATTTTTCTTGGACAAAAAACAACTTTTCTTTTGCAGGTAAATTGATGAAGCGCTATGGAGATTCGAATGATAATTTTGGTGCTTCCTTTGGTGGACAATATTCTCCAAGTTTAAGACCTTGAATTTAGCACCTTTTATGCTAGTATTCTATACCTTCAGTGATGATTTTCGTGCTTCTTTTTAGTGTATATAGCCTCTTGTTATGCTATTTATCCCATGTTCATAGAAGTAGATTTTGATGCCTTCTCTTTGTAGATGAGAAATATTTTTGTTTACATAAATATAGCTTGATAATAGCCTTATATGGGATTTCATTTTGCATGTTATTCCATCCAAGATATGCAGATATTGAGCCCTTTGAGTGGCTCCTTTTCCTATGGAATAAGAGTGCTAACATTTGACCTTCCTTGGTAGCTTACCCTATAGATATTGTGCCTTTTGAGGCACTTTCAAATCTGATCTCTTCCTGGGTATAATATACTATAAGAGTGCAATACCATGTAACCCTATATGTATATAAAACCTTCTTTATTGCACATTTTCTTGCACTCTTTTGTAGGTCTAAAATTCTAGTTTTGTTACAAAATTTTTAATGCAAATATAGGAGTTTTGAAGATTTCTCTTTGGATAGACTTATTACCCTTTTTTCTTGGATACTTTTATGATAAATCCAATCCCTTAATAATGTAGATAGAAGCTTCTTTGTAGTTGTAATTTTTTTCCCTTTGTACCATGTAATTAACCCTGTAATGCTTTAGATTTGAGACTCACCAAGTCTCAATATTTGAATCTTCTATTTATGATTTTAGTTAGTTTTCTTATTCTCCAAGTTTTGGAGGATTCTAACCTCTTTTTGTGGCTTCACTTGGCCACTATTTATTGCATATTTTTGTGCACTAATAGTGTCTTTAGACACTTTGAAAATTTCTGATTTTGTGCCCTTCTCAAGAACACAAATAATAATTTTTTAGAGTAACAAAATAGTGAAAATTGGCAAGACCCAATACAAATATCTTATAGAAATTGGCAAGACCCAAAAATTTGTGAAGCTTTGTTTAAATTTGGGATAAGTCAGTCTCTAATTACTTGAATCTTCTTAGTATCAACATGGACTCCCTCTTTGTCAAAAATATACCCAAGGTACTAAATTTTTATCATGTAAAATAAGAACTTTTTTCAAATTAGCATATAGCTTATGTCTTTGAGGAATATAAAACACCTATAAAATATGTTATAGATGTTCCTCCTATGTCTTACTATAGATAAAAATATCATCTAAGTAGACTACCACAAATGAGCTAGAGTAGGTACATAGGATGTCAACCATCATTATCATGAATGTGGTAGGTGCATTGGTCAATCCAAAAGGTAAAACTAGCCACTCAAATAAACCCTCCTTTGATTTGAATGTAGTATTCTATACATCAATGATATCTATGGGTATTTTATGATAGCTAGATTTGAGATTAATCTTGGTGAAGAACTTTACACCATGGATCTAGTTGATTAAATCATCTATTTGAGAGAGTGGATAATGATTATTCATAATTATTTTACTCAAAGATCTATAGTAAATATAGAGTCTCCATATTACATCTTTATTTTGATCTAAGAAAATTGAATTGCCACATGGTGAAGCACTTTGTCTGACGTGTCCTTTTGTAATCAATTCTTGGATATACCTCTTGATTGTATCATTTTAAGGATTTATATATGATAAACATGTACACTAAACAAAGGAGAACCGGGAACTAAGTAAATAAAATAATTTACCTCATAATGAAGAGGTGCCCCGATTGATGACTTGAACAAGTCATCATATTTTACTATAATCTAATCTACTTTCTTTTGTTGTGTAGGGCCTATAGTTGATATAGTGATGGTCCTCCTAATTTATGGATTTATCATAAACATAATGAGTTTTTCTTGTTCTGGTTTTCATATTTGTGCATTGTTTAGCACTAATTAAGAAATAAATAACATTGAAGGGATTAATGCCATAAGAGAGGAGATATTATTGACAAGAATTTATCTCCCTTATTGTAACCATCCAATATTATATAAATGTGGGTGAAAGAAGATTATTTTGACTCCCACTATCAATAATAAAATACAGTGGCTTACCCATGATCCACATTTATGAGAAAAATAAGTTCTCATCCTCTTGTGACTCCTTTCCTATAGCATGTGTGGTCACAATGTTAATATTCAATTTGTCTTTCAATATTTTCTTCCCTTTATCCTTAACCTATAGGTGTGGAGGTGATGGTGTAGTGGATGTGGAGGGTCGCATTTTAGAAAACAATGATTGACTTGCTTCACACTTCCCCCTCAAATTTTGATTTCTCTTGTGATAGTCACACCATTTCCCACTCTTCTCCTTCTAGGGATTCTTTTCTTGGGAGAATTTTTTACTTCAAATTTTGATTTTGTGGTGTATCTTCTTTATATTGATTATTTGAAGTATTGTTCTTGATTTTATTTTATTGGTATGTAGTGTTCTAGTTTATATTATTTTCTCTTCCTTTTCTATTTTTATTTTTGTGCTTTTTCTCAAATTTGATATTAAGTTTATATGCATATCATAATGTGTTCAATTCAAATTGGACCATATCCTCTAAAATGAACCATTACAATCCATTACAATACTTTATAATTTGATGCTTTTGAATATCTTGAATATCTAGCTTTGCTAACATGGAGTAGAAAGAATCAATAAATTCTTGAATAGATTGGTCCTTACTTTGATGTAATTGTTTTCTATTACATGTATTGATATTCATAGGATCCCATAGGATAATACTCTTCCTTGATTATCTCCTTGAAATTGTCCCATGTGAATACTACTTCATCATCATTCCCTTCTATAACTATGTTATAATATGTTTCCTATATTTTTTGAATAGGTAGTGAAGCTTTCAAGAGTAAAAAAGTGATTTTATCACTATCGATGAGCTTATTTACAATAAATTATGAAGATAACTAATACAACCAATTTTTAGTTCATCAACATCAAATTTTCCTTCAAAATTAGGAATATCAAAATTCACCTACACATAAAAGGTATGAAAGTGCTAAATGGTGCTAAGGAAGTGAGAGGTTGTATGGAGGACGTTGTAGAATTTTCAATAGGGAGCCATTGAAGAATTTTATTAGCTTAATCCATCATCCTATTTCTTTGTTTAATTAGGGATTAACTCAATATATCCTTAAAAGGATCAAATATCTTAGTATTTTCCATTATGGTTCTCGCTTTAGTTTATTTGAAATGATAAGGGAGGTGATCAAAAGGATCTTGTGTCTAATACACAAATTTTCAATATCCTAATTTTGTGTTTATGGACATGCACTCAAAATAAAAACTACTCTGATAACACTAATCCAAAACTCAAGTTAAGAGAAGTCATGAAAGAGTAATTAAAAAATAATAAAGTATAACAAAGCATAATGCAAGTATACAAGCAAAATAACATTATGATTTTATTGCTCAAGAAATATAATATAATATAAGTGATCTCTAAGAAGATATATGATGTTATAATATTGCATCCACTACCCATGTATGGATAAAAAATAGTCGATTTAGAAAAATTGATTAAAGTTTAGAGCGATTTTCTCTAAAAATGTAAGAGAATGGCTAACAAAATTAACATAAATTTTTTTCCTATTTATTGGCTCAAAATAAAGTAAATTGTTCCAAAAATTAGATCAATTTTTTACTTATGGATAGGCATAATAACAATTCTCTCAGATATAATACAATTGCTTCATCCATGATGAATCTAAATTTGACATAAAAGTTGAGGATTTTTTCCTAATTTGAAAAAAATGCATGGAAGTTTATGGGAGTAAGTGATTCAAGAAAATACAAGTCTAAATTATAGTGAGAAAAGTGTATCATCAATTGATGCATGATAATTCAAATAACATTAATGGCCACCAATTTATTAAATTATAAAATTTATAAGCAAAGGACAAGATGGGCTAGAAGGACTATACCACAACAACAACCCACTTCACAAACTGGGAGGGTGATGACATTGATGGAATGCATAAGGACTTGAAAATTTCTTGCATCTTATGAGTTCAAAGTATTATGTAGGTTTCATAGAGTGTGTCTCTAAATTTTCATGGCCAAACAATGAGGCCCCTAGTCCCCTATTTATATTAAAAGTTTACTCTTGACTTACCTATGGTGAAAAACAATTACTTAGCATATAATTAAATATTTAGGTGGAATTTTTAGCCAAGTGATGCACCACAAAATATTACATGCATCTAGTTGTGACTCTAATAGGATTAGAAGTATTTCAAAATGACTTAGTGCACCATGACATGGAAAATTAATTAGATTTAGAATATTTACCTTAGGATCCATGTCTTTAATTTACCTTTGTGACCCTTTGAGTAGTTTGCTCCACTTTAGTGAGAAAAACGCTCATATTTTATTAGTGAATAATTTCCATTATAAAGTATATTTACACCTTTTATTTAGTGAATCAATTCTTGAAACCAATTGGTATTTTACAATCAAGTTAGTACTTGGAGATAATTGCTCATATTTTGTAAGAAAATTGGTACCTACTCCTTACTTGGTCAAATTTTGAGAATTTTTGTGTCACCTGTGACCAGGAGATCCGTTAGGTTTGATAATTGAATAATTGCATTAACCAAAACATTAGCAATGAGGCTAATGTTAAATAGATTACAAAATAGGAATAATAACAACTACTCCTGCATCTACGCTAACTAACATGCCATAGAAGGTAGAGTGTTAGGTTTAGGATTCTTAACCTAAGATATTTAGGAACTTACCATTAGATATTTGGAACAATAAATATCTACATGGTAGAAAGTAGAAAAGTAAATACTAGTGGTAAAAAGTAACAAACTACTTTTTACCATGCGGTAAATAAAATCTACCTAATGTAGGAAATGGGGTAAATATCCCAAATGATGAAATATTACTCTAACATCCCCCCTTATTACATTATTTGGGTAATGTATACCTATCCTCCTATACAACAATATTTGGGTAAAGTATATAACTGCCCCAATATAGTGGAAGAAAATGTCGATCTGCTGGTTCTTGCTCTATCACAGTTCTCTGGCTTCTTCTAAGCAAAAAATGGGTCATTCCTCACTTTGTCTTCACATCAACGAATGTCCTTATAGTAATCTCATCATCCAACCGATTTGCATGGGTAACCAACCGCTGCAATCGCTAGGTGTAGTAGAATAGATCACTTCATACGAGGTTCATTCATTTACAATATGAGTTTGCAAAAGATAAGGTAGCTAAGGTGTCGGTCACTGCCAAAAATGCACCCTTATAAGTTCTCCCCTTCTTGTTGCAAAACATGTTGTAATTAATTTTTGAAAGAAGTATGACTAAGGTGTCGGTCGTTGCCGAAAATGCACCCTTATAAGTCTTCTTCCCTTTTTACAAAAAATTGTGAAGAAAAGAAAGTATATCCCCCTTAATTGCAAAAGATGTGCAACTTAAGAAGCTTTGTGAAAGATTTTACAAATATTGCCTCCTAGGCAATTTTACACCAGAAAAATTCCCTCCTTTTGTTACAAGGACTTCAAACAATGAGAATTTGCTATTTATGAAGCCTAAAAGAGGTACAAACACCCCTTTATTACAAGTACTTCAAACAAAAACTTATGCTATTTATGAAGCCTAAAAAAAGAGAGAGAGGAAATGGTGTTTGCTCAAGGTGACACAATGTGTTTTCCTTCTACAATACTGTCTGAGCCATGAGCACTCTGTGTGCTCTCTTTGAACCAGATTCAGAATCAGAATGAGACACTTCACTAGAAACATGGCTTTTGTGGTGTGCCTTTGCCATTTTAGTTTTGCTTGTTTTGAAACCAACACTGAATGGTGTCATGGTTGTCATTTTTACAATTTGTGCAAAACTTTGTTTTCGAGGCAATTTTATCAAAAAAGTTCACCAAATCATCCTTCCTTATTGCAAGTTCTTCAAGCATGGTTGCTATTATGAAGTCTAAAAGAAAAGGTATGATGTTGATGACTTCTACTTTTATGATTTGCCTTTACAAGTTTTATTTCCCTCTTATCAAAATATGTGTTTGAAGGAAGAAAGGAATTATCCCCCCTTAGTGCAAAGGATTGCAACTTTTAAGGTTCCTTATTTTCAAAAAACTTGTTCTTTCTTTTGATATACCCTAAAAGAGTACCAAAAGATAATTCACTCAAACAGATATTTAATGGCACCTGCCTTAACACCCTTCAAGAAGGATGAAAATTTTGAGGAAATTAAGCCAAACAAATAAGAGTGAATTAGGGGTTTTGTTGATTTAGGAGAGAATATCAAGTGAATTTTGGCTTTAAATTTGTGCAAGGATTTACACAAATTTGTGAAATTTTGGGGTTTAGTGTGTTCTTGATTCTATGACTTATAATTGCAAAAAGAAATAATGCAATAATCAAACAAGAATTCCCACAAAATTCTTATCACCTAGGTGTCGGATGCAACCGAAAATGCACCTAATTTGCCAATGAAGGTGTCGAGTAAAATCGAAAATGCACCTTTTTAATTTTTGCAACAAAATATTAATGTGTGTTGTGCAAAAAATTGATATTTTTATGTCTCCTACTTTGTTTTACAATTTTGCAAAAGAAGTACAATGTTGTCTTCCCCCCTCTATGTTGCAAAATTAACAATTCGAGCACTCCTTCCAAGACAAGTCGACACACGACCCACGTTTGAAAGGCTTCCAGACCAGTCGACAAACGACTTGGTTTTGATGGACCCAAAGCTTCAAATTCTTCTCAATTTTGCAAAAAAAAATGTACAATTTTATGTCTTATATCCCCCCTTGGAGAAAACAAATGCACACTTTGCCTTTGAAGTTTGCAAAAATTTTAAGTCTCCTTGTGTTCTAAATTTGCAATAAAGAATCAAATGTTTTTTTTTTTGTCCTCTTTCAAGTTTGCAAATTTAACAAGTTTGAGAAGAATGGAGGGATCCTAATTTGCAAGAAATTGGTGCTATTAAATGTCTTATATCCCCCCTTGAGGAGAAAACAAAATCTCCTTTTGATTTGATTGCAAAAATAGATCCTTAATTCTCTATTTTAATGCAAAATTTTAATAAATCTAATCATTATTTAATCAATAATAAAATTAATTTTGTAAAAAATCAATGTAATTTGTGAAAAAAAAATTGATTTTATACAAAAGATATTAAATTATTAAATAAAATGATTAAAATAATTAAAAATTTACAAAAAAAATATATTTTTTTTACCTTTAATTATGCTTGTCGCTGGCTCCTTGTGGCAAAAGGTTTTGGTGCCGAAGGGACTCGAAACTCTGACCACCCCCCGCCTAGGGCCTTAGCCCGACCCGATCAACCGGTCGGGCTAGAGGGCCCGACATGAAGGGAAGGGAATGCTATTCCCTTTCCCTTCTTTCCTCGCGTGGGCGGGGAAAAATGTGGGAATTATCCCACATCGCCCGTGCGGGGGATTTTGTGGGGAATAAAAGGGCTTTCAAGCCCTTAGCTTATTGACTACCTTCGGGTAGTCACCCTCACCCTCCTTTTGGTCGTCGCCATGTGTCACGGTTGTCAAGCTGCCACATGTCACGGCTAGGTCGAGTCGGGTGGCACGTGGCCAGTCCGCCATGTGTCACCCACGTGTCAGGTCTGGGTCAGGTGCCACATGGACAGTCTGCCATGTGTCACCTTGTGTTTAGTCCAGTCCTTGTGGCTCTTCGCCACATGTCAGGTCCAGTCAGCATCCACGTGTCTAGTCTAGGTTAGCCCCTCGGGGTGCGTGCAGTCTAGCGGTGTTCGTTTCATGCTAGGTGTCAGGTAACCTGTGTGTCTCGAGGTGCATGCCCTATGGGGAAGCCATCAAAGACTGTCCCCATGCCATGGGAAGCGTGAGGGCGCTCCTACCCTCGATCGCTCCCATTGATAGGTCTAGGGGCGTGGGCCGAATGGAGGAGCCAAAAAAGGCTCTCCCCGTACCACGGGGAGCGTGAGGGCGCTCCTGCCCTCGAGGCGCTCTCATGGGCTATCGGTAGGCCTACTATTGGGATCATCGGTGGGGGTATTGGAGCCCCCCGTAGTGAGATCATAGATAGGTATGGGAGCCCCTGCTATTCAGACTAGTGGATTTAATAGCCCTGGCATCGAGATCCATACTCGATGATGCGGGCTTTGGCCTCCCGAGACAGCAATAGGTCAAAAGTACCTATGGGCTTTCCTGCCTAGGTGGGGCGAGGGGGGAATATTTGGCCCAAAATAATTGGGTGAGTGCTCCTCCTCCTCTACCTTAGGCTAGAAAAAAAATTAGAGATGCATCGTAAAATCAAACCATAGGGAAAATAATAACATTAGGAGCAAATAGAAAATAAATCGAGGTCACCAGTGGTGCCAAGATTCCAACGTCACTCCCTGCTAAACTCCCTGTGCTCCAGCTCTAGTACCAATGTGACCAGGAGATCCATTAGGTTTGATAATTGAATAATTGCATTAACCAAAACATTAGCAATGAGGCTAATGTTAAATAGATTACAAAATAGGAATAATAACAACTACTCCTGCATCTACGCTAACACGCCATAGAAGGTAGAGTGTTAGGTTTAGGATTCTTAACCTAAGATATTTAGGAACTTACCATTAGATATTTGGAACAGTAAATATCTACATGGTAGAAAGTAGAAAAGTAAATACTAGTGGTAAAAAGTAACAAACTACTTTTTACCATGCGGTAAATAAAATCTACCTAATGTAGGAAATGGGGTAAATATCCCAAATGATGAAATATTACTCTAACATCACCTACTATCTATTTTTTTTTTTGCATTCTTCTTTAAAATATTAAATTTACAAGGTAGTGTTGAGGTACTCTAATAACACATGTACTTTATACTCTTTGAAATGAAATATTTTCCTTCCATCCTATAGTAAAAAAACATTCAATCTCTTCAAAAATTATCTATTTTATATAGTTCATATTTTGTATAGCAACAAAGAAGAATATAAATTATGAAGAATCCATACTTGAGAAATACTACTATTAAAATAAAAACTAGAAGTATGGAAACTAGTATACGTTGAATTCTACAATATATGTACAAATGAATAAAGTTTTTTGCATTACCTAAAAAAAAGTAAAGATATTACTCATAAACAAAAAAATTCACAATGTATGGTATGATAATGTCCACTAAAAATATCATACTAAATCTATAACAGAATGTCTAATCCATATACAAATGGTTGGGATAGTAGGGGTATAAATACCACCCATGACACAATACATGAATATCAATGATTATCAAATTAACTTATCATTAGACCACAATAAAAATAAAAGGATTATCCCATAAGGTTAAGATGATTTTATATAACAAGTACACTCAAGTAAATGTGATGTCACACATGCCATCAACTGGACAAATTAACCACATATCAATATTTTCCACATATTAATATGTTTTCTTATGCTAAACAGAATCCATGCAAATAGAGTCTCATAGAAAATCCTCACTTAATACAATTTTTACTATACTAAGTTAATATTATATTTTGGTAAAACTCACATTTTACATGGTATTGATGAACATATCTAAGTTACTCTATTAAGGACATATGTTAACTTAACCAATCACTATGAATGAAAATGATGAATGTTGTACACCCAAAAATTAATGTGAGTGGTCTATTGATGTTGCATGACATGACAAACTACTTCATAATGATCAACATCTAATTAAGGTGTTTCATCTAGATTGGTTAATACTATAGTATTATTACTGTATAAAGTATAAATGTAATGTAAGACTATATAACACTACATCTCATAATCGAAGTAAAACAAAAAAATGAGCAATAAAAATCCAATCTATATTAAAAAAACCTATAAAATTATAAGATCTATAAAAAATAATAAATTCATCCCCGTGAGTGTTGTCTATCGGCAAGGATACCACTTGCATTATTGGTTATGTGACCCGTGTTCAATCTCGATGGTAGATTTGTTTAAGAATTATTACTCAAAATAATAATAATAATAAATTCTCATATAAATTGTAGACTTGATATAATATCCTCTAGTTTTTGAAACATACTTAATTAAAAAAATCAATGAATAAATAATTTTATCTTTTTGGATGTGTGAATGACATTACTTAAGAAACTATATTTGGATTGTGAAAATTCAATATTTTCAATTTTTATCAATCATACTACAAGAAATTAAATTTAAAATATTTTTCTTTACACGTAATGATTAAGTAGAAGGTCAATTAAAGATAATTTTATTTAATAAATAAGTTATAATTAAAAAACTTATTATTTAATATTGAAAAAATATATATATATTTTGGCAAGGGTAATTAAATCGGGGCCAAAAACCCACCTTTTACAAATACGTATTCTATATCCTTTAAGACTTAGAATCAATACTTCATCATGCAAGAGAGAGCCATCTCAAACAATGATGAAAATTGAAGGGCACATATTTTTTTTTTGAAAGAAAACTTTCAATTACACCCTTCAAGTGAAGGGTTGGAAAGACTTATAACAAAAAAGAATAAATGAATGCAATATTTAATTTTAATATTTACATCTATTTCAACAAACTATTATGATATTTGAATAATAAGGACTTAAAATAATGCCTTGACAAATAATACTATCATATAATTTTACTAATTTAGAAAAAATGTACTAACCTAAAGTATATTTGATAATTTTTTTTTTTTTTGAAGAGGTTGAAAGGTGGAGGCATATCAAGGGCCACCCTTCCCATGAAGTTAACTTGGGTCTTCATTAAGATAGCCCAATGACTTTAATCATGGTATTTTTATTTGAATTATTTAAATTAGAATTAATTTTTTTTATTAATATATTAAATTATTTTGAAATTTTTATTATGTGGAATATTTTTCTGATTTCACATTAAAATGTTGGACCTTGATTGTTATTTTTGTTATTAGTGTAAATGTTGGACCTTGATTGTTATTTTTGTTATTAGTGTGTTTTTCTATTTTCATGGGGTAATATTACCCGTGAATATCTTCAGTTGTAATAGGTAATATTTAGGTGGTTTGGTATGATGTTGAGAACATTTGATTCTCATGTATTTGTATTTTACCCACTTGGGAGATTCATCAGTTACATTCCCAAGCTATATATTGTAATGGCTTATCATGAATTAATCAGTTCAGACTAATTCTGGCTCACATGTGGTATCAGATTCAGGATTCAGGATTAATTTTTAGAGTCTTTTGTAAACTAGTTTATTAAGCTAGTTTACCAGTGAATGCGCAGGGAGACATCCCTGCTGCGCACAGCGCGTGAAGGCTAAGGACGTAGAACGGAGGCGCCACCCGTGATTGGTAGATTCCAAACAATAGACGCACGAGGATTTGAATCCTGTGTAGAGCCATGATTCCCATCATGCATCTGACTCCTTGGTGCATGCGCTAAGGACATCTATTGTTGTTCTTGAGCCCGAGAAGTGAAAACAAAAAGGTTGTTTCTATTGTTGTTTGTGTCGAGGAAGAAGCTCGCAGATTGCGAGGCTGCACGTTGTGTGGATGGAGAAACAACGTATGTAGAGGCTGACGATACCCTCACTGGCCGCATGAAGAGGAAAATTGATGTAGTAAACAACAGGTTGCACATTCTTTTATGTGGTCATGAGTCTGCTCATTTGGGTTGCTCTTGTGGGAGAAATATACGCCAGATCTATTGTGTGAGATCACCTCCTTTGCTCTTTCACCCGTAAACATCACCACCGATACAACCATTGTCGTTGTAGTTTTCTATAGTTTATTTGCCCCTCCATTAAGTGACAAGTGGTGATATTTTATTTGAGGGTACTAATAAATATTTTTCTATAGTTTGGAGGTAAATTTTTCCAAGACCTGTTATTATTTCTCTGTGTTTTTTTTCCAGAGAGTTTTTTTTTTTACTTCAAAGGCATATTCTCGGAGATTGGCTCATTGGTTTGAGCCCAAATTTTAACCAGAGCTTGGAGGAGCTCTAAGAATTCAAGAGGAGAAGGACATTCTATTCTGCTGCACCTGTGCAAAAAGAAGGAGCTGATTTAAGAAAATGGCAAATGGCAACAATAACACTCTCCCAATTCCAGAATTCAAAGGAGAGAATTATGACTACTGGTCCATTCGAATGAAGCACTTGCTCATTAGCAAAGGTGCTTGGGATATTGTGGAGGATGGCTACACAGAGCCAACCGATTGGAGTATTGTTCCAGCTGCCAATATACAAGCAACAAGAGAGGCACAAAAGAAGAATAGTCTTGCAATATTCTACTTGCAAACAACCTTGGATGAGAGCATTTTCCCAAGGATTGCAAGTTGTGCATCAACCAAAGATGCATGGCAAGCTCTAAAAGAGAGCTATGAAGGCAACACTCAAGTCAAGCAAGTGAGATTGCAAACTCTCAAAATGGAGTTTGAAAATATCAGGATGAAGGAGAATGAAAAGGTTGGAGACTATTGCATGAGAGCCAAAGCATGTGTTGACAAAATGAAGTCTCTTGGTGAAGAAGTGAAAAATGAAGTCATTGTAAAGAAAGTGTTGAGGACACTTTTGCCCAAATGGAATCAAATATCTATAGTCATTGAGGAGAGTAAGGACTTGACTACTCTCACATATGATCAACTCATAGGTTCCTTAATGTCTCATGAGGAGAGATTTTCTTCAACTCCAAATGTTGGGGGAATGGAAGAAAAAGCATTTTCATCCAAAGAAGGTGAATCTAGTTCAAGAGGTAGAGGCCAAGGAAGAGGCCAATGGAGAGGAAGAGGTAGATATTCTTCAAGAGGAAGAGGTATATTTTCTCCAAGAGGAGGAAGAGGTGGCTTCCAAGAAAGAGAAAGAGGTGGCTCTCACGAAAGAGGAAGAAATGGCTATCAAGGAAGAAGTAACAAGCAATGTTACTATTGTAACAAGTATGGGCACTTTGAAAAATATTGTAGATTGAAAGCATCACATGGAGGAAGAAGCAATAATGCACACTATGGTGAGGAGGAGGACTCATCAATTTTATTTTTGTCATATGGCAAATCTGATCAAAATATGAATGAGACATGGATTCTTGATACCGGATGTTCCAATCACATGACCGGAAAGGAGGAGTTGCTATCTACAATTGACAATTCCTACAAGTCCAAGATCAAGCTTGGAGATGATAAAGCATTGCAATTTGAAGGCAAAGGAACCATGGAGGTACAAACTAATGAAGGTAAGAAGAAAGTGACTGATATTTACTACACTCCAAATTTAAAACATAATTTGTTGAGTGTTGGGCAAATCATGGAAAATAATTTTAAGCTTGTGTTTGAAAACAATAAGTGTGAGATTTTTGATAAGAATCATGGGCATAGGCACGTCACTACTATTCCCATGACCAAGAATAGATTGTTTCCTCTAAAATTTGGAGAAGAAAAGAATGATTTTGCATGTGCAGCCATTGATAGCAAAAGTTGGCTATGGCACTTAATATTTGGCCATGTAAATTTTCCTAGTTTGAGGAAAATGGTTTCTCAAGAGATGGTATATGGGCTACCTAAAATTGATGATCAAAAAGGTGTGTGTGAAGGATGTGCTTTGGGCAAGCACTCAAGGATGAATTTTCCAAAAGGCAAAGCATGGAGAGCCACTTATCCCCTTCAATTGGTGCATTCTGATATTTGTGGGCCAATGCAGACTCAAAGTATTGGTAAGAATTCATACTTTCTCACCTTCATAGATGATTTTTCAAGAATGTGTTGGGTTTATTTTTTGAAGACAAAGGATGAGGCATTTGGTTGTTTTAAAGATTTTAAAAATCATGTTGAAAATCAAAGTGGGCACTATGTAAAATGTTTAAGGACTGATAGGGGAGGAGAATTTTGTTCAAATGAATTTCTTCAATTTTGTAAATATTGTGGTGTTAGAAGGCAATTCAAAATTGCTTACACACCACAACAAAATGGTGTGGCTGAGCGTAAAAATAGAACAGTGGTAAATATGGCAAGAAGCATGCTACAAACAAAGAGGTTAACTAATATGTATTGGGATGATGCGGTAAGGACTTCCATTTATATTTTGAATAGGAGTCCTACTTCTAGCTTGGATGGCATCACTCCATATGAGGCATGGTATGGAAGGAAACCAACTGTAAGTCATTTTAGAGTTTTTGGTTGCTTGGCTTATGCACATGTTCCTGATGAAAAAAGGAGGAAGTTAGATCCCAAAAGTGAAGCATGCATATTCCTTGGGTATTGTGAAAATACCAAAGCATATAGGCTCTTTAATCCAAAGACACACAAGGTTGTCATGTCTCGAGATGTGATTTTTGATGAAGGGGGAGTTTATGGTCATCAAAAAGGCCATATTGAGAAGTCAAAATCTGTTTTGACTGGTGGTATTATTGATGATGATGAGCAACCCACTAATGTTTTAGTTCCAAGTGCTACTAATCCACCAAGAAGCCCCTCATCTAGCTCTCCAACAAGAAGTCCCTCATCTAGCTCTCCACCAAGCAGCCCCTCATCTAGTTCTTCAGTTTCAAGTGCAAGTTCAAGTCCACCAAGGAAGGTAAGAAGCTTAAGTGACATTTATCGAAGGAGTACTATTCAAACAAATGAATATTTCACACTATTGAGTGAATATTCTCCAAGTAATGTGTTGAAGACAAAGAAAAGTAAAAAGCTCCAACAAAACCATCCATCTTCTCAAATGTTAGATACAAATTTTCAAAGAAGAGTTACAAGAAGTCAAGCACAAGAGGTAGATCAAGTTGTGAAAAGACTTGAAAACTTGCATATGTATGGTGATGAAAATGATGGTAAGCCCAAAGGTGATGTTGTGAATTATGCCTTAATGTCTCTTGTTGATTTAGAACCATCTTGTTATGAACAAGCATGTACTAATGATGTATGGATGAAGGCAATGCAAGAAGAAATGAACTCCATCAAGAAGAATGATACTTGGGAGCTAGTTGAGCTTCCAAAAGGCAAGAAAGTTGTGGGCTCTAAATGGGTCTACAAAACAAAATATAATTCTGATGGAAGTGTGGAGAGACACAAAGCAAGACTTGTGGCCAAGGGGTTCACACAAAGGTATGGCATTGATTATGAGGAGACTTTTGCTCCAATTGCAAGACAAGAAATAGTGAGGATGGTTCTTTCTATTGTTGCTCATAAAAGCTGGAATGTACATCACTTGGATGTAAAAAGTGCTTTTTTGAATGGATTCTTGGATGAGGAGGTTTATGTGCAACAACCTCAAGGATTTGCAGTTCAAGGTAAGGAGAATCTTGTGTACAGGTTGAAGAAGGCCTTGTATGGTCTTAAGCAAGCTCCAAGAGCTTGGTATTCAAGAATTGATGGGTACTTCCATCAATATGGTTTTGTGAGAAGCAAGAGTGAGCCAACCTTATACTATAAGAAAGAAGGTAATGACATTCTCCTTGTTTGTTTATATGTGGATGACTTGATTTACTTAGGTAGTAATCCTAAGTTGAATGATGATTTCAAGAATGCCATGATGCATGAATTTGAGATGAAATATCTAGGCTTGATGCACTATTTTCTTGGTATGGAGGTGTATCAAAGTGATAGTGAAATTTTCATTTGTCAAAACAAATATGCCAATGATATGTTAAAAAAATTTGGGATGGAAAATTGTAAACCTGTTGCAACACCAATAGCTCATGGTGAGTTGTTGAGTAAGGATGATGGAACTAAAAAAGTTGATGTGACCACATATAGAAGTATGGTTGGGAGTTTGATGTTTCTCACCAACACTAGACCAGACATTGCATGTGTTGTATCACTTGTATCAAGGTATATGAGTGACCCTTCTGAATTACACATGAAAGATGCAAAAAGAATACTGAGATATGTAAAAGGTACAATGGATTTTGGCATCCATTATTGTAAAAATGAAGATGTAAAATTGTTTGGTTTTAGTGATTCAGATTGGGGGAGTAATATAGATGACAAGAAGTCTACATCAGGTAATTGTTTCAGCCTTGGGTCTGGTTTAATCACTTGGAGCTCAAAGAAATAAACTACAGTTGCTCTCTCTTCCACCGAAGCAGAATACATTGCAATCACAAGTGCTAGTGCTCAAGCATTGTGGTTGAGGAAAGTCCTTGAAGAAATTGGAGAAAAGCAATATGGTCCTACTACATTGTATTGTGATAACATGAGTGCTATTCAGCTAGCATATAATCCAGTTCATCACAACAGGTCAAAGCATTTTGATATGAAGTATCACTTCATCCGAGACATGGTCGAGAAGAAGGTGATTGAATTGAATCATTGCAGTACTAAAGACAACATTGCAGATTTGTTCACCAAGGGAGTTGTCAAAGCTCAATTTTTGAAGCTGAGGAACTTCCTTGTCAGTCCCCTCAACTTCAAGGGGGAGCATGTTGGAGCTTGATTGTTATTTTTGTTATTAGTGTGTTTTTCTATTTTCATGGGGTAATATTACCCGTGAATATCTTCAGTTGTAATAGGTAATATTTAGGTGGTTTGGTATGATGTTGAGAACATTTGATTCTCATGTATTTGTCTTTTACCCACTTGGGAGATTCGTCTGTTACATTCCCAAGCTATATATTCTCATGTATTTGTCTTTTACCCACTTGGGAGATTCGTCTGTTACATTCCCAAGCTATATATTGTAATGGCTTATCATGAATTAATCAGTTCAAACTAATTCAGGCTCAAGAATTCATCATGCAAGATAGAGCCATCTCAAACAATGATGAAAATTGAAGGGCACCTATTTTGTTGAAATATAACTTTCAATTACACCCTTCAAGTGAAGGGTTGGAAAGACTTATAACAAAAAAAGATAAATTAATGCAATATTTAATTTTAATATTTACATGTATTCCAACAAACTAGTTGGAAAGAATTATAACAAAAAATAATAAATTAATGCAATATTTAATTTTAATATTTACATCTATTCCAACAAACTATTATGATATTCAAATAATAAGGACTTACTATCAATTTACTCTCATATAGTTGCAACCTAAAATAATGCCTTGACAAATAATACTATCATATAATTTTACTAATTTAGAAAAAATGGACTAACCTAAAGTATATTTGATCATTTTTTTTGAAGAGGTTGAAAGGTGGAGGCATATCAAGGGTCACACTTCCCAGTCTCCATTAAGATAACCCAATGAATTTTGGCATTTCCTATTTGATTATGGTATTTTTATTTGAATTATTTAAATTAGAATTAAATTATTTTGTAAGTTTTATTATGTGGAATATTTATATGATTTCACATTAAAATGCATAAGTACAAAATAGAAAGATTATAGTCTACAATTTTTAAGCAACCCGAATGCAATAATAAATAAAAGCAATAAAATTATTGATTATAATTTCATAAAAAAACTAACGCTTAAATCATTAGTAAAACTACAAACGAGAAAATTTTAGCATGTAATTACTAATTTGTATATTAAAATATTAAACAAAATAGAACAATTGTACATTATATTAGGAAAAGTCATATCTACTAAAATCCATAAATGTTATTATGATTTTGCACTAAATACAGGATAAGAATCAACTTAAGTAATATTTATATAAGTAACATAAAATCAAACTTCTTATCTAATTCGTAGATATCATGCTTTCAAATCATAACTTATGTTTTAATTTTCTTTCAGTATATTTTTACTAATTTAAATAAGATTTCAATATTTTAAATATTTTTCTATTTTTAAATATATAATAGTATATATTAGTAATTTTATTATAATATATATATATGTTTTAAATTTTTACGAGCAAAATTTTACATTATCTTTTAAATTAAAAACTACTGCACTTACTCTTTCAAAAGAAAAAAATGAAACAAAAATTTTCTAAGAAAATGTGTCGTTATTTATGATTTACAAAATAGGTTACACACTTTGATAACCATCACAAGTAAAAACCCAAAATAACCCAATGACTTTTGGCATTTTCTATTTGATTATGGTATTTTTATTTGAATTATTTAAATTAGAATTAAATTATTTTGTAAGTTTTATTATGTAGAATATTTTTATGATTTCACATTAAAATGCATAAGTACAAAATAGAAAAATTATAGTCTACCATTTTTAAGCAACCCGAATGCAATAATAAATAAAAGCAATAAAATTATTGATTATAATTTCATAAAAAAACTAATGCTTAAATCATTAGTAAAACTACAAACGATAAAATTTTAGCATGTAATTACTAATTTGTATATTAAAATATCAAAGAAAATAGAACAATTGTACATTGTATTAGGAAAAGTCATATCTACTAAAATCCATAAATGTTATTATGATTTTGCACTAAATACAGGATAAGAATCAACTTAAGTAATATTTATATAAGTAACATAAAATCAAACTTCTTATCTAATTCGTAGATATCATGCTTTCAAATCATAACTTATGTTTTAATTTTCTTTCAGTATATTTTTACTAATTTAAATAAGATTTCAATATTTTAAATATTTTTCTATTTTTAAATATATAATAGTATATATTAGTAATTTTATTATAATATATATATGTTTTAAATTTTTATGAGCAAAATTTTACATTATCTTTTAAATTAAAAACTACTACACTTACTCTTTCAAAAGAGAAAAATTAAACAAAAATTTTCTAAGAAAATGTGTCGTTATTTATGATTTACAAAATAGGTTACACACTTTGATAACCATCACAAGTAAAAACTTTATTTATTAATCCATTAAAAAAACGTTACAAATTTAAAATAATTCTATTAATCTATATACTTTAAAAATAAACACGCTTATATATTTAACAACTATAATATTAATTTATAAAATATATTAATTAATAAGAATATAAATTCAATTATAAATATAAATTAATATTATTTTATAAATTAGGTTATAATACATAATTTTTATAATAATAATAAATATGAGTGTTTTGTTATATTAATTATTTTTTATATTTAATTATCTAAATTTATAAATTTTTATGATTTTAAATTTTAAAAATAATAATTAATATTACATTAATATGTATATATAATATGTTCAAGTGACATCTATGTTTATCTTTGATTTTTTTACAATAAATAGTTATATTAATTTATATGTTTTTATAATATAATTAATTTTATATTTTTAATATAAAAATAATGATTTTTTAATACATATAAAAAATATAACTAATTATAAGGTACACCTCACTTCCGATCTTTATCGTCTAGATAACAATGTGAATTTCTATACTTTTAATATAATTAATTTTTTTATATTTACTATAACAATCTTATATACAAAATATAACTAATTTTAAGGAAAATTTATATTTAATATTATTATTTTTTATTGGGTAGGTGGGATTAACACACCCCATAGTTCCAATGTGAATTTCTATACTTTTAATATAATTATTTTTTTTTTATTTAATATAGGAACCTTATATACAAAATATAACTAATTTTAAGGAAAAATTATATCTAATATTATTCTTTTTTATTGGGTAAGTGGGATTAACACACCCCAGAGTTACATATCTGTATGCATGTGAGAGGAGGGATTTGAACCTGGACCTCCCTTTTCTTAAGAGTTTTACACAACCCATTTCCTTCAACTCCCCCACATCACCTGATTTTAATGTTATTTAACAACCCATTTCATTCAACTCCCCCACATCACCTGATTTTAATGTTATTTAATATGAAACCTTATACAAAACATAACTAACTATAAGGATACCTCACTTCCTATGTGAATCTCCCTACTTTTAATGTGATTATTTTTTCTATATTTAATATGGGGACCTTATATATACAAAATATAACTAATTATAAGGACACGTCACTTCCTCTTTATCATTTAGATAGCAATGTGAATTTGTAGTCTCCAAGGGGTTAGAGGATTGGTAAAGGTTTGATTAATCAAGTATTTGTCAAGAAGAGATCTAGATTCAAACTTCGAGGGGTACGCTACCAGCTTTAAAAGGTTGTAGTTCGTGCTAAATCCTCTGAGTATGCGCTAGATTGATAATAATGGTACAAATCCTAAGTTGTGGGTGGTCTCCATCTCACGGAGTGGCCAACAACGAGACAAATAGATTTTTGGAAACTAGTTTGAACTCTGTACTTGCTAGTTATTAAAAATAATAGCTATAACCAACTCCGGATTAGTTTAACAATGTGAATCTCTATACTTTTAATAGAATTAATTTTTTAAATGTAAAATCGAAGATCATGAGGGATAAAGACATAGTACAACAACCAGACAAATAGATTTTTGGAAACTAGTTTGAACTCTGTACTTGCTAGTTATTAAAAATAATAGCTATAACCAACTCCGGATTAGTTTAACAATGTGAATCTCTATACTTTTAATATAATTAATTTTTTTAATGTAAAATCGAAGATCATGAGGGATAAAGACATATTATTTATTTTTTCTTTAAGCGAAAAATCCCTTGTGGGGCCGCCTTGGTCTGAGAGACCACGAACAGGGGGTTCTACACCGTCAAAGTCACCCGGGAGTTGCACCCGACCTTGCCCGCACCAACATTATTAATTGGATTTTGGATACCCAATTCAGCTTTTTGGTAGGGTGGAGATTTGAACCTCGGACCTCTCTTGGAGGATTTCCCTCTCCTCTCCAACTCACCCACAACACCTGGGTACATCTTATTTCTAGTTATTGAATAATTATTCTAATTTATATATAATTAAATTATTTTTATATATAACATAAAAATTTAAAATTTTATAATTTTTTATTTTTATAACAAATTTTTTATGTTTATTTATATATAAAATACGGTAAATAAAATTATTTTTAATCTGGCATTATTTTTTGTCAAACATACATCATCACTTTAATTGATTTAAAAAAGCAACTAACAACGAGCCTAATCTGTACTAATATACAATGACTAATTTCAACGTTCATCAAAAGCTCGTGATATACACACGACTAATTTCATCGTTCATCAAAAGCTCGTGATATACACACGATATTTACGAGAGTAACCTCTGTAACTGACAAACTGCGGGAATACCGAAGATTATGTGGCACCATTACGATCCATACAGGTATTGCGAGACGCACTAATCACAACAATGCTCGGGAGATGGCATTTCTTAAATTCTGTTCAGAACAATTTCTATATTAATGTCATCGATCGATTTGTTCAAACCACAACTTTTCTAAAATGGCTAAAGCCTGCTTCCTGTTATGTGCAGCACTGCTTTTTGTATGTGCAGCGACGGCCTTCCGTCCACTTCAAACAGGTCGCCATTATAGAAGAATAATATTTTTTAGGGTTTGGTTGTGTTAATTTTTCTAATGTTATAACTATCCTGATTTCCCCTGTTATTTCAGCCAAAAACCATGTTACTGTCAAATCCGTGGAGGCGATGCCGATTTCCGGAAATGTAATGAAGCGCGCTGTAAGAATGCAATGAGTTTAACATTTACTTCAATTTCAAAATATAATTATGGTTTTGATGGAATGTGGGCATGGCCTAGCTTAATTGGGGTTATTTATTATAGGATTCGGCGTGCGTGGGGCATGTGGATGAGTGTTTAAACTGGCGTACTCTTGAAGCGCACACGGATTACATCTACACACAACATCGTGGCAAAGATGCGCACACAGATTACATCTACACACAAGATCACAACAGTCCATAGAAATTTCTCCTGAATTTAACTTTGCATGATGAGTACAGAGAATTATTTAGTATTTTTGAATAATTCCTCAACTAAATCAAGAGGAAACCATTTGTGTGTCAATGTTTTGTAAAAATATCACTGTGCTGATTTCTCAGATGCATATTTCCTGTAGCTATTGATTTAATATATAGTTGTCTATTATTTAAGAACTGGGATTCATTTTATTAACACTAGGTGTGCCAGGAGAGTACTGCAAATCAATAGCGTCAACTCCATAGAATCATTTACAATTTCTTTACTTTTTACTTTTTACTTTTTACTTTTTACCTTTCATTTCTTCTTCAAGGGAAGAATTTAATAAAATATATATATTTTTTTTTAAATTATTATTTTTTAATACTAGGAATAAAATGTAGGTAATTACTACTATCCTATTGCTAGATATCTTATTGTCTTTTTTTTTTTTTGTTGATGTCTTGTTGCTAGATCTAAGATTTTGAGAATGTCTTTCAAAATCCTATTTGTAATAGCTTTGGAAACCCTTTTAAAACTTTTTCTACTATCAATTAAAAAAATTACTAATATCTTTTTTATTTATATAATTATAAGTACCATGTTTTTATTATATTTTAATCATTTATTTATTTACTACTATTTTAATTTATTTAAATAATTATAAATAAGTTTTTAATAATTAGTTTTAATTTTTATATTATGAGTAGTTAGATTTTTCTAAATTATATTTTTACAAGGAATATATTAATATTTTAAATTAAATTAAATTTAGATTTTTTGACAAATTTATGGGATCAATATCTACTTACCATTGTTAAATTCCTAGAACTGCAACCATTAAAATGGGTACCATGGTTTTAAGGTTTTGTGATCATCACCCCCTTTTTGAAATGGGTACCTCATGGTCTGTGTTGTTTGATGGTTTATTCCTAAGCGCGGTTGTTGGTGGTCTTCCAAAGTTTAGACGGAGATGGCAGTTGCGAACTTCCCTTCTTATCAGATTTTAATTAATTTTCACACACATGTCCCTCCTTTATCCCTGGATAAGACAACTGGGCTCCTTTGTGTTACCTTTTTCTCCACTCTCTATTGGTATTTTTTTCTTCGAAGTGGAGCCATTTTCGGTCTTCAGGTTGGTCCTTAGATGGTTTAAATCCTTTCTCCAAGAGAGTCAAAAATTTCTAAATATGTGGTTCTCCGAGACTTATTGCTTATTGATATTAACCAGCGTAAAATTTGGAGCTCGTTGAAACTTACCCTTGATTTTATAGAGAATGTTTCAAGTCTGGTGGCTAATGTTACTCAAGGTGTTCATAAGTTAGGGTAGAACCTTCTCAGTTCTCCTTTCTTTGTCTCCTTTTGGTCTGGCTTCCGCCCTTGTTCTGGTTTACCTTTGGTTTCTTCCAAGTTTGTTTCAGGGTTTTCTCTCATTTGGTATTCCTTGTAGTGGTTGTGGGATCCCGTTAAAAACCTCTGTTTTTAATACTACCAAAAAAAAAACTAGACTAATATTTTTAAAATATGGAAGAGGATAAATTTAAATGTGATGGTATTCATATTTGATAGAATCTTGGATTAAACTTTATTTCGTAGAAATTATGACCATAGATAAATGATCACATTTTCACGAAACCCTTTCATTTTTGGATGGTGTCTAGTAGGTCCTTTAGAGCAAGGTCACAAAAATTATGGTAGTGTATGCTAAAGACGAAACTTAGGATGATATAGGTATGATGGAGAAGGAAGCTAAAGTGTAGGAGGGATAGGATAGAGCTAGTTGGAAAACACCATTATAAAGCTAGATTAAAATTAACATGGATAGATTTACAAAAGATAATCTAGGTAGAGCTAGAATTAGAGTGGTTTACATGAATCATATTGGGATAATACTCTATTGGAAATTGTAGGGCCTAGGAAAGGCTCCAAATAATAAATTAAAACCTTTAGCTATAAAATATGATTCTATTTAGGTGGTAAGACAAGGTTATAAGAGGATAATCATAGAATTTCAAATCTTTGTAGGAACTTTTGTTTGGATGAGGAATTTTACCTTAGAGATGTAAATTGAGGGTTCTTGTCACAAAAATTAAGGAGTTATCAAGGTAATTGGATGACATGATCCTAATTTATGTGGCTAGAGCTTTGAATACAGTGGTAGAATTCTTTGCTAAGATGGGTACCAAGGATGTATGGGTTTAGTGAAACAAGCATAACTATTAAGAATGAGAGGATTGAGCAGGCTAGTGAGCAAATCTAATGTTTGGCTAATTTAGATAATGATTTTAGACATGTGATTTAGGATATTACTCCAATGAAAATCTCCTTTTAGTGTTGTAACCAAAACTGATTAGTTCTTAGGATATTGGGCTTTATAGTTATGGAAGTTTCGTAGGAAATTTAAAAGGTAAAAATGAGTACTTTTGTTGGCTAAAGTTGGGAGGTGTCTCATCCAACTTCTAAATAATATTGTTCTAATATATTTTTTTCAATTTTTTTTTCAAAAAAAAAAAAGTAATGTTTTAATTAAATTTAATTTAATTTTTAGTACACTTTGTATAGGTGGGTTTACTGTGGTATTTTATTAATAAACCTTGAAGTTGGTTCTTTACCTTGATCTAAAGGTAACACATTGTTTGGTATTTATACCTTTTGATACCAACAACTCCATTATACATTTTGAGACCAATAACTCCATTATTGGTTAGTGTGCTTATTCATTTATTTAATGAGATTATTTTGACGTGTATTAATTTGTTTATTTTTTGGGGGTAATGTGTTTATTCTATTTATTTTTAAAAAGTATTGTTAAATCTGATAAAATTCCCCTCTAAGAAATCAAATATTGTAATTTATAATTGAATTTAACATAAATAAATTAATATTATTTAAACATATATCTCAAACAAAGGGATAACATGAGAGAAAATTATCATTGATAAACTAGGTATTATATTTGAAGGAAGCATTCATTGTAATTAGAATACCTTTGATTTTTCCTTGCACTTTTTACTTTGAGAAATCTCTTTCTATATGCTTTAAAAAAAATAATGAAGGGATAAAGATATATGAGGTCACCATAGGAGAATCCTTAGGATGATTCAATGTGTCAAACATGAGATTCATTGGTCCAAATATAATATTTTTGAGTGTTATAACAATATCTAATATACTTACACAAGACTAATGTTTTAAATAATATTATATAATAAAATCCGTCAAACCCTATCATATGCTTTGTTTATATCTAACTTTACAAACTTCAAATATACTATTGTAATTTAAATGTTTTTGATTTTTTCTTGGACTTTTTACTTTGAGAAATCTCTTTCTATTTGCTTCAACAAGAATAATGTGTTGGAAAATATGGCTATTACATCATTTGGTTATTTCCTAATATACCCTCATGTGTGCATATTTAATTTAGGATTAGTTTAGGAGTTATTTCTAATTAATATAATAGAATAAATACACACGTTTTAGAATGTGCAATGATGTAAATGTGCATGTAGTCCACATGTACATAAGTCTTATGGTTGAGTGAGAGGTAAGAAATCTATCTTTCTATATAAAGTTCTCATTGTGAGTGATTTTAGAGAGGTTTGAGTAGTGCAAGAAGTGAGAGTGGTAGTAGTAGTCATAATGTAGCTCCATTTTGCTATCATGGAGGAGTTGCAAACTCTATGAGAGGAGCATTGTAGTTTTATGAGCTTTCTTATATGAGTATTTCTAGAACATTGTATCAAATTTTCTATCATATTTTCATGCATGTTAAGTTGCCATTATCATAATTATTGTATTTCATACTTATTTTAATACTTGTGAATGCATTTCCTTTATATTTAAGGCTCAAAAATCTAACAATGGTATGAGAGCCATGGTGGATAAAAGAAAATCCAAAAGTACTATTGTTGAGTATTTAAAGTGTGAAGAGTAGAGCACATATCTAGCCAACATTAGATTGACGAGAGGAAGAAAAATTAGACCATCTACATGTAGGAGAATATGTACAAGCAAGATGAAGTTAAATAATTGAAATCAGCCCTTCTAAACTGCACACAAACAATTTGCAAAACATAATTAAGAAGGTGAGATATATTGATTATTATATTACAAGTTTGATATCAAATTTTATTACATATTCTAGGGATATTAGTAGGAGTAATAAGGTGTTGAAAGGATCTCTAGAAAAAAATATTGATTATATAGAAAGCATTGGTTAAAACTAGAAGCATTTATTTCCTTTCCATTACTTCAAAAGAATAGTTGCAAAATTTAAACATAGGGAGATATAAGGAGTAGTGAAAAAAATCTAGTTTGCAAACATTTAATATTTCTAAAACTTCTAATTAGGGAGATATAAGGAATCCTACTTCAATTGAATTTCTAGAAGTTTAGAACCTATCATTGCATCAAAATTTTAGTTGGAAGATTGATTTTTGAAGGACATATCCAACTAAATATATTGAATTCTTATTTTTGAATATTGCATTTCTAATAGCTTTTTATAAATAATTGATTGCAAGTGATAGATATGAATCATAATTATAGCATATACCAATACTAGGTAGATATAAGGTAGCCTACTAGGATCATCATTACATCAAACAAATTCATTCTTTCAGAATCCCAATTACTTAAAGGTCCAAACTATTTCTCATGGAAAAACAAAGTAAAGGCCATCTTGAAATTTGAGAAACTCTACGAAATTACTATGGGGACAAAAACCAAACCAGTTTCATATGATATAGAAATTCAAAAATTTGAAGAAAGTGATTCTAAGGCATTAATGATAATAATCTTTGCTATCATATATGAAATACAACCGTATATCAGTTTAGTAAAAATATCTACAAAGGCCTGGAAATCCTTAGAGAAAATATTTGAAAGAAAGAACAAAGCTGCCATTTTAAACCTTCAAACTCAATTATATTCCTTAAAACTGAATAATAGTGAAATTATAGAGCTATTTTTTAGGAAGGTTGAAGATATCAAAGAAAAAATATTAATATTAGGATAAGAAGTTGAGGATAAATTTCTTGTTCAAGTGACCATAAAAGGACTTCAAGATAATTACAAGGATGTAGTTACCTCATGGCATATTTGAAGTAAATATATTTCCTTTTATGAGTTATTCAATGTTCTCAAAGAGTATGAGGTAGAAAATACTGTTAAATATGAGATGACTAGTAATTCTTTGGTGACAAAATATAATCCGCAGGGAAATATAGCATCATCCTCAATAGGACAAAGATATTGGAATAACAAAAATTATCAGATATATAGAAATAAAGGCCATCGTACAAACTACTACAAATTCAATCTAAAAAATCAAGGTCAAGGAAATCAAACATGCTATGAAAATAAAAAAAATATGCTATTTCAACCAAAGTAGTATGAACCTCAAAAGTAGTAGTTCAAAAGGACATATCCTTCTCAAACATAGTATCCTCCAATTGAATATCATGGAGGAAATCATAATGGACACAAATCTTAAAAGATTCAATAAGTCGAAGAAATGGAAGAACCTACAAATGAATTTGGAATTAAAGATATATTAGTAAGGATAGACTCTTATGAAGATACTAACTATTTACTTGAATAGGAAGGATAATACAAACTTCGATACCATATTGCAGATCCATATTGAAGACTAAAGTCTTCAAAACAAAATAATGTAATATAGGGGGGTGTTGTAAAATATGGCTATTACATCATTTGGTTATTTCCTAATACACCCTCATGTGTGCATATTTAATTTAGGATTCGTTTAGGAGTTATTGGTTTATTAATTTAATAGAATAAATGCACAAGTGTTAGAATATGCAACTATGTAAAATGTGCATGTAGTCCACATGTAAATAAGTATTAGGGTTGAGTGAGAGGTAAGGAATCTATATTTATATATAAAGGCCTCATTGTGAGTTATTTTAGAGAGGGTTGAGTAGTGCAATAAGTGAGAGTAGTAGTATTAGTCATAATGTAGCTCCATTTTGGTATCATGGAGGAATTGTAAACTCTATGAAAGGAGCATTGTAATTTCATGAGATTTCTTAAATGAGTATTTCTAGAGCATTGTATCAAGTTTTCTATCATATTTTCATGCATGTTAAGTTGTCATTATCATAGTTATTTCATTGCATTCTTATTTCAATACTTGTGAATGTGTTTCCTTTATATTTAAGGCTCCAAAAACTAATAATGAAGGGATAAGAAAATATAATGTAATCATAAGTATCAAATGGTATTAGCTCAACTAGTTACGTTTCTCAAAACTCAAGGAGGAGAACTAGGTTAAAATCTTGGAAAGCTTTACATAGATAATATCCATGTTTTTATAATATCAATATGTGGTGATGAGGTAATAAAGGTGGGACACATTCCAATCCTATATAACTAATTGAAAAAGTTAACAATTGGATAATACATAGGATGATTCAAAGTATCCAACATGGGATTCATTGGTCCAAATGTAATATTTTGGGGTGCTATAACAATATCTAATGCATTCACACCTGTTAGAATATTATTATTGTTATAATGTGCACTATGCCTATAATTGATAGGTTGACATTTGTCTTCTACCACTTGTCCTTGTCTTTAGTTTGAGTTGGAGTGGTGTCTTCTGAAATACACTTGGAGTGGAGCTTATGAAACTTGTCATATCTCCCTACCAATCTTGATGCTTATATATTGTAAGATAACTTGTAAATAAACAATGCCTTATTTTTTAGTCCCAACATCTGGTATCAAAGCGGTGAAATCCACCTATGGGGACCCTTAGGGTTTGAGAGTTTTTTTTATGATTGAATTTTTTCTCCAAAGTATCCTCTTCAGTTGCTATGTTGATCCTATGAATGAAAAACGGAGAGAATGTTTTAAGATTTTTGGCAATTTTGGCAATGTGGGGCTATTTTTTTTTGGTAGGGTGAAGGCACATTTTAAAAAAAGAAAACGTCACATTTTGCAACGGTGAGTTTTTTTAGAGCATTCATCTTCAAAATATTAGTACACAAGCACATATATCAGGAGGAGTACTACAAAATTGAGTAATCACACATAAAACTCCGACAAGAAATGAGCAAGATATGGTTGTTTGAAGACAGACTGTTGCAGCTATTTTTTTCCTGCACGATTTTTTTCAAAATGGAAAAATTTTTATTAATTTTTTTAGCAGTATTTTTCCTGATTTTTTTGCACCATAATATATATTAAGAGAAGTAATACATGAAAACACGAGATTCCAGAAGTTGAAAAGAAACACTAAAGCTATGCAATGCAAAACGAAATGTAACGCTTTAATCCTAGAAATTTGAAATGCATGAAATAGGGAAAAGAGACGAATTGAGATGAAATGAAAGAAGTATAGAAAGCACAACCCTTTTTATTTATACTCTCTCAATATCGGTTACAAAGACGTCTCCCACCTTTTCAGGGGCTAGGAGCGTTAACATGTTTTGGTTACAATAGTGACTAGTGATCCTCCTTCCGCGTGCCCACATGTAAAATGGGCGGGCCAAAGTGTTGCCACCGCTGGTGTGAATGAATCTTTGATCCTTGCTGCTCCTCCTGCATTCAAAGAAACAACAAAATCGTTAGTAGCACCTGTGGCAAAAATGAAGCGTTTGATCTCTAAAAACCAATGGAGGATGCATGCATGAAACTGAATAAAAGGATAAATGAACTGAATCAAAATAGTCTGCAAATTTCACAGAAACAAGGGAACATCACCAGAAGGTCACTGCAAATGAAACAATCAGGAAATTCCTCACCGATTTGAATTCGCTCCTGGGCGGGATGGATTCGACTGTAATTCGTTCCGGGGTAGGACGAATTCACCTACGACAAAGCGCCGAAGTGATATTGCCCCAAATGTCGCATCTAGGGAGCTCCAAAAGACCTGCAAACTTGGGGTTAGCTAATTGGAGGCATTTTGGGAAGACCCAGATGGTCAGATTTCCCCAATTTGGCCTCCATCAATGGGAATTTGACGTCGCTACCTGCAAGTTAGTGAGGACTACAAAAGCGATAAAACATGGTAAGATTTGATCAAAGCATTGTGAAATCAGAATTACAAGCTATTTAAGCAACATAATATGGAATGTAAAATAAAAAAATGACAAAAAATAACAATCTACCATGAATTCCCAATCATTCTTAAAAAAGAAGATTAGGCTCGTAGCAGTGCAGGGGCGCCGAGCGGGCCGCCCACCGTTGGAACCTGATTTCGGCACCAATCCACTTGGGATGGGCCCAAAATCTCTTGTAATGTGTTGTCGGCGAATTGGTAGATCGATGTGGTCAAGTGTCGGGTTTTGGATCCGGATTCACACTTCCAATAACCACCCAATGACCTCCCTTGCGAAAGAGATCAAGGATGTGGAAGAGGTGAATCAAAGGTAAAGCGTGGTATCAATTTGGCAGCACTTCGTTGCTTAAAAATGCTTCCAACCTGTCCTCTTTTGGGTGAGGAAGCTCACCAATTTATAGACCCAAGGGGTCTCTTTGGATGGGCATGCAGGGGCGCCACTTGGCGGCCATGCCTTCCCAAGAGGGAGGAGATTCCTCCCTGACTTGGGCTTCCATGACTGCCCTTGTGACAGTCCTCTAACGTTCAATTTGCCCACCTACGCGCGCATGCAAGGCAGGGAGCATTAATTGACTGTCCTTGGCTGCCATTTGGCACAATTTCTCTTTTTGCCCGTTGAACCTGGAATTCGTCCTACCCTGGAGCGGATTCTGTATTCGTCCCAGGGGAGGACGGATCCCATTTTGAATTCATCCCAGGGAGGGATGGATTCTGAGCAAAGTGCCTAGAAGGTGTCAAATTGATCTCTGACCTTCCAAAACTGCTATGAGAGTGGTTAGGACCACTGTTTAACCTCTGGGGGCTGCCCTTGGGGCTGTGTGTGTCAATGCGATCAGTGTTTGCAGTCACATAATCGGATTGGTGCTATTTTGGTGTCTACAGATGCCCCTTTTTGGGATGCGCTATGCATGGCGCAGTGTCGAGCAAAAATAGATAACCAAAGCACTAATGATTAGGGTTTCTTAGTAACCTAACCAACTCTTGATGCCCCAAGCATGGAAAGGGCATGCATTCTTGAATCCTTGCTTCTGACGAGCGAAGGAACTTAATTCAAGTGTTAACCTTTTTCGGTGAGGTGTTACTTGAGCTTGGACATTGATCAGTCATGAATAGGCAAAGGGCGCAACCTTTTGTCTGTGGGAACCTAGAGTTCATGATTCACGAATGCCAAGTGTTTGATCAGCTTGTGATTATTGCTTGTTTACTGCCCCAAGCAGGAGCGTAATTGTCTTTGTCAATGATCCTTTGAATGCATGCCATTTTCCATGATTGGGTGTGTAATTGTTGATTGGTGACTAAGTGTGACTACCCCCTCAAGCGACGAATCGATGAGGGAATGACCTTCATGAGAAAAGCGACGAGTCGCTTGACCCAAGATGACTTAGGTAAGGGTGCCCTCAGATGTTTAGCATTGAATGTGTGTGCAGTTTTCCGACATTTAGACCTATTTTTGGTGGGTGTTAACCCTTTTGGCGATGCCGTTTGGAGCTGAAATTGTCAAAAATCCGTCTTCCCGTGGAGCGGTCCGGCCATGGTAGCCTTCTTAGGGAGTAGGATAGTGACGATTTATAACCCCGACGTCTATTTTGGATGCCAAGAATGTCAGGCACGAAGGCGCCTTCGTTCGGCAATGTTATTACTTATTTTTGGGTGGGTTTTTGACCCTTTTGGTGATGTCATTTGGGGATGAAATTCTCAAAAATTCGTCTTCCCATGGAGCGGTCCAGCTATGGTAGCCTTCTTAGGGAGTAGGATAGTGAGGATTTGTGACCTCGACATCTATTTTGCATGCCTCGAATGTCAAGTGCAAAAGCACTCTCATCGGGCAAGTTTATTAGCTATTTTTGGTGCATTTTTGATGATATATAGAGATTTTATTTTGTTTATGTGCATGTGATGATTTGATTTTATGCATGATGGTTGATGACTATGGATGTATGCATGTTAATTTATAGTGATGAATGCATATGTTGTTGTTAATTCCAGTGTTTTTTATTTTATATGATATGCAAATGGAATGGATGGATTGAATTTGTGATGTTTGGTAGTGGCACCATAGACTATGTAGAACTTTATGGATTTTTTTTCCTAGGTGATTGTTGATGGTGAATAGCTAGCTTGGTTTAGAATGTAGCTAAGGTTTTCTGAGATTCAGATGTTTTAACTAACTAGCCAAGGTTGTACTTTTATCTGACAAGACTTTGAACAAGGTATGAATCGGACTTGTCTTTGACCAAGTTATTTCACATCCCTATGTGTGCAATTGAGTTCATTTGATGTGGCATTTGTCAAGATACCGCTAGTGCCAGATAGGCTGTCAACCAAACCTGTACTGAGGATCACCTAATTAGCTCCACTAACTCCTTTGTTGTATTTAGTCAGATTAATCTACGGTGCTATCTAGGATACCATAAGCTAGCTCATCCACATGCAAACATTGATCTGCACACAAGTTAATGCGACAGATATATCATCATGCGGGAGGTTTGCCACGAGTGACCGATAGGCTATCAACCAAACCGGTACTGAGGTTTATCTCATGACCTTCTGAATGCTGAGAGTTCCAAGGATTCAAGTTCAACTCCCTTCTTTTCTTCAATTGTATTGGGATACTTGCTCTTTTATAGTGATAATAATCATTGTTTATTTTTATTATATATATTTTTTTTTTTTTTGAGCAAGGGATTTGGATTTCGAGTGATGAGAATCACTATTGTATGTGCCTTTTGATGTATGCACTTTGAGGGTGATGTCAAATTTTTGGAGTTTTGACATGTGCAAATTTTTGATGTTTTGCAACTTTTTGAGAACTTGGGATTCATGGGGAATTGGGTAGGGAGGATGCTTGTCCTTTTGCCAACTCTCAGCATTCTTTGGGGTCATTCGCACAGGGGGATGAGCAAGATAACCATTTCGCTTATGGTGACCTGGATTGCTTTGCAGGTTTCATCTTTCATTCACACAACTTGGGAATTTGTTTTATGTGTTTTAATTTGTGATGGGATGCTACGTAACAAGGTGTGATCCAAGTATAATTCTACCTTTGTAAAATCCATTTGACTTTGTACAATTCTTGGCTAGAGATCTAAAGACAGCTGAATGACGAAAACTCTAGATACATTAGATGACAACTGATTTATGATATGGCGAAATGGTGATTGTCGTTTATTTTTGTTGTATTGTTTTCAAAATGGAAAATGTGAAAGGTGGTGGACTTTGCCAAGTAATGACAGTCTATGGTGCCTTTGCCTTGTGTGATCAACAATATGTAATGTATGGATGTGATGCTTAATGCAACTATTATTTTTGTGTTTTTGATCTTGAAGTATGCATGAGAATGAGATGCAGATTTTTTTGTGATTCTTGATTATTTGATTGTTTTTTTTTTTTAATTTTCTTGATGATGACCAAGGGATTTCGAGAATCCGTTGGGGCCATTTTGGGGTGACCAAGCGATTGCGATAATCCTTGGAGCTTTTTGGGGTGACCAAGCGATTGCGATAATCCTTGGAGCTTTTTGGGGTGACCAAGCGATTGCGATAATCCTTGGAGCTTTTTGGGGTGACCAAGCGATTACGATAATCCTTGGAGCTTTTTGGGTTTTGACCAAGCGATTGCGATAATCCTTGGAGCTTTTTGGGTTTGACCAAGCGATTGCGATAATCCTTGGAGCTTTTGGTTTGACCAAAAGGATTGTGATAATCCTTGGAGCTTTTTGGTTTGACCAAGGGATTGCGATAATCCTTGGAGCTTTTGTGCAATGAAGTGCTATCTTTGTGAGGTAATATTTCCCAAGTTTTGAATGAGAACTAGTTTGAGCAAGCTTGGCTCTCCATCAATAAACCCTCATTTTGTGGCTATATAGCCAAAAAAAAACCCAAAAATTAAAATGAGTCGGATGGGGCCCAAAATTGGGGTGCGCATCCCTCTTATAATAGACAAGCCAAAAATAAATTTTTAAGTCCTAACTCTAAATACATTAGGAGATATAGACCTCCGAACAGCTCAAAAAGCATAAAAAATTAGGTGAGTAATTTTAAAACCTAATTTCGGGGCACTAGATGATGGAATTTGGCCCCAAAAACTGGGTTTTCTGGGCAAATAGGACTCTAGGGAGTCATATTTGTTTAAAAATCTCCCAACTAGCTCCCTGTCAAATTTCACATCAATCGGAGCTACGGTTGAGAAGTTATGGCCCCGACAAAATGCACTAAAATTTAGAAAAAAATAAAATTTCCCACATTTCGTTGGATGCTCATGCATCATTTATGGGCACCGTTGGGGCGCTTTGGGGTTGACCAAGGGATTATGGAAATCCTTGGAGCTTTTTGGGATGACCAAGCGATTATGGGAATCCTTGGAGCTTTTTGGGTTGACCAAGCGATTACGGGAATCCTTGGAGCTTTTTGGGTTGACCAAGTTGGAAACCTTGAGCTTTTTGGGTTGACCAAGCGATTGCGATAATCCTTGGAGCTTTTGGGTTTGACCAAGCGATTGCGGGAATCCTTGGAGCATTTTTGGGCTATGGCTCTTCAGGGGATAGAGGTACCCCCAACTTGATGATCTTTGTGCTTCGGATCTGGCTCTGGAGGTATTGGCATGAATGGATCGGCCCTATGCATAGATAGGAGGATAGGGTATACCCTCGACACTGATATTGCTATGGGGTCTCTGGGCGGAAGTTGATCTCTGTGTGCCCAAAGTGGTGGATTCAACACTTGATCCCACTATGCTGGGTTAACGCACCACTCATGCCCTAGCCTTATGTTTAGCTGTTGAAGTGCGTCATCAATATCCATGGGGTGTTGATGTTGTCGCATGTGATTGATGTGGGCCATCTCTATTTTATCCTCACCTTTGGCCAGTGAGTCAAGCTCATCAGAATTTGGCGATTCTGAGACATGGAAGACTGCATCATTGGGTAGCTCTACGGTTAGAGGTTGATCCTCTTCGAAAGGAGCCTCATGTAAGTTGGGCCTTGGGGGCTCCAAAATCTTGGTCTCTATCGACTCTAAGTGCTCTAGCGCTTTGCATGTATCGGGGGATTTGAGCTCCTCCTCTTTGGTTGGTTCCTATTGAGGAACTTGGGGCCTATGGAGGGGTGGCCAGATAGCACCCCCCATGCCTTGGTAGGGCATTTCATCCCGCTCTTCTTCTTGCTCAGATTCTTTAGAGGCTTCTTGAGGAATTTCTAAGGGTGGCCCATAAACCTGGGTGGGTGCCTGAGGAAGGCGCCCATCATTGGTTATAGGAGTGGCCTCCCGCTCATGTCTAGGAGGCGTCGGGGGTGGTGCTTGATAAGGTCGTGGAGACTTGTCTCGCACCCAGGGGTTGTGCCTCTCATAATGTTTTGTCTTATGCGTGTGAGGGGTTGGAGTCCTCTCCTGCATAGTGTGTTGGAACAACTCATCCTTCTGGCGCTGAAGGCGCTCTTTGTTAATATGGTATAGTTCCTCTAACTGTAGTCGCTCTAGCTCAAGTTGCGTGAGTTGCGCCCGGTGGGCGACATGTTTGGAAAATTCTAAGATAGTTTGTCCCACCGTCTCATGTCTAGAAGGGCTAGATGCCTCTCCTACATATCTATCTCGATCGTGGTGATCCGAGATCTCTATAGGCCGCCTCCCTCTGTTGGGGGGAGCAGCATTCCCTTGAGGCTTTGGCCTCGATAGGTGATCCTGATATATAGCAGGTGCAGAAGCGTATTGCTCCCACACTGTATATTGCTCTCGAGGAAGGTAGGGGTCTTCCTCGTGCTCTCTTTCATAAGTGAAAAAGGGACGGGCGGAGTTGGCTCGCCCTGCCTGAAGAGCCGTGTGCTCTGGATTTGACCGGTTGTTGCTAACAATGATGCGGGGTGTAGGAGGGATGGCATAGTCATGTGGCCCCCCCTTATGGACCCCCTACCATTCTAGCACTTCATCGTGCGGTGGCCACTTATAGCGGGTGTCTAAGGGAGTTCTCCTATGGGTATACCCCTCCTGAATGGGTGTGTGTTGGGTGTTGTGCTGGTAGGGAGTGCCCCTAGAAGGGGTGCCCTTATAGTCCCATTCCGTTAGGGCACGGAGGGGACTGCCTTGTGTGTCAGGCCACCAAGGTGGTATGACCAAATCCTTGGGGCTGTACCGAAGGTGAATTGTGCCTCCGTGGACATTCCTCGTAGCATCCGCCCATGATTGGGCTTGGCTGTGGGTGAACACCATTGTGATACCTCTCTACAAAGTGTGTAGATGCTTTCTTTTTATCTTTTGTTTATGATTTTCTGATTTTTATGCTACACAAAATAGAAAAGATCACACACATACACAAAGCGATGATTATCTCTTTTAAAGATTAAAAGTGTGCCCTAAATCTGGTTTAGTGTGTTTTGATGTTTGTTTTTGAAAACTTTTTGAAGAACGTTTAAATGCAGAATGAAGGCTCATATGACTCCCATAAATGGTCGCCCCTTCGATATACCATTGCCAGGCCGATATACCAACCTCTCTATATACCCGCCCTTACGAGAGGGAAACTATAGGTACGTGAGAGCAGATGGTACATGGAACATAGGCGGTACGGAAGGGGGATTGTCTTGTTTATGACACCTACCATAGAAGACTTATCCTCGCATGCTGGGAATCACCCCAGCGACACTCGGTCAACTTTCGTCAGGATTTACGTCGAGCAACAGTGACAATCGGGGTAATGGATGCAAAATCAAGCCAAGGTGGTGATGAAATCCACCATTGGTCTTGATCAAGGGCTAGGGTTTTATGACCAGCTCCTTGGTTTAAAAATGCCACGTGATGTGTGTGGGGTTCATTTTAATAAAAATGAAACAAGCAACAACAACTTTCCCTAAGCAAGCAAAATGGACAAAATAGAAACAAAAAAAGAAAATGACAGAGAAAGTTTAGGAAACCCTTACCTCTTCTCTGCCCAAATCGGCTGTTTCGACTCTCGGCCCGAAACCGCATAGACAAAAATTCATCTCTTGGGTGAGACGAATGCCGATATAGGATTCGTCCCTAGGTGAGATGAATTCCAATTCGTCCCTGGGTGAGACGAATTCCAGTACTGTATTCGCCATAGGCTGGAACGAACAATAGTCAGAGTTCAAAAAATGGTACCTGTAAGCAAGAAAACACAAATTTTGATCAGTTTCTTGATCTCAAAAAGTAGGGGACAGGGTCCCACCGTGATCGCCACTGAAAGCACGAGATTCTAGAAGTTGAAAAGAAACACTAAAGCTATGCAATGCAAAACGAAATGTAACGCTTTAATCCTAGAAATTTGAAATGCATGAAATAGGGAAAAGAGATGAATTGAGATGAAATGAAAGAAGTATAGAAAGCACAACCCTTTTTATTTATACTCTCTCAATATCGGTTACAAAGACGTCTCCCGCATTTTCAGGGGCTAGGAGCGTTAACATGGTTTTGGTTACAATAGTGACTAGTGATCCTCCTTCCGCGTGCCCACATGTAAAATGGGCGGGCCAAAGTGTTGCCACCGCTGGTGTGAATGAATCCTTGATCCTTGCTGCTCCTCCTGCATTCAAAGAAACAACAAAATCATTAGTAGCACCTGTGGCAAAGATGAAGCGTTTGTTCTCTAAAAACAATGAAGGATGCATGCATGAAACTGAATAAAAGGATAAATGAACTGAATCAAAATAGTCTACAAATTTCACAGAAACAAGGGAACATCACCAGAAGGTCACTGCAAATGAAACAGTCGAGAAATTCCTCACCGATTTGAATTCGCTCCTGGGCGGGACGGATTCGACTGTAATTCGCTCGGGGTAGGACGAATTCACCGCGACAAAGCGCCGAAGTGATACTGCCCAAAATGTCGCATCTAGGGAGCTCCAAAAGACCTACAAACTTGGGGTTAGCTAATTGGAGGCATTTTGGGAAGACCCAGATGGTCAGATTTCCCCAATTTGGCCTCCATCAATGGGAATTTGATGCCGCTACCTGCAAGTTAGTGAGGACAACAAAAGCGATAAAACATGGTAAGATTTGATCAAAGCATTGTGAAATCAGAATTACAAGCTATTTAAGAAGCATAATATGGAATGCAAAATAAAAAAATGACAAAAAAGAACAATCTGCCATGAATTCCCAATCGTTCTTAAAAAAGAAGATTAGGCTCGCATGAGTGCGGGGCGCCGGCGGGCCGCCCACCGTTGGAACCTGATTTCGGCACCAATCCACTTGGGATGGGCCCAAAATCTCTTGTAATGTGTTGTCGATGAATTGGTAGATCGATGTGGTCAAGTGTCGGGTTTTGGATCCGGATTCACACTTCCAATAACCACCCAATGACCTCCCTTGCGAAAGAGATCAAGGATGTGGAAGAGGTGAATCAAAGGTAAAGCGTGGTATCAATTTGGCAGCACTTCGTTGCTTAAAAATGCTTCCAACCTATCCTTTTTGGGTGAGGAAGCTCACCAATTTATAGACCCAAGGGGTCTCTTTGGATGGGCATGCAGGGGCGCCACTTGGCGGCCATGCCTTCCCAAGAGGGAGGAGATTCCTCCCTGACTTGGGCTTCCATGACTGCCCTTGTGATAGTCCTCTAACGTTCAATTTGCCCACCTACGCACGCATGCAAGGCAGGGAGCATTAATTGACTGTCCTTGGCTGCCATTTGGCGCAATTTCTCTTTTTGCCCGTTGAACCTGGAATTCATCCTACCCCGGAGCGGATTCTGTATTCGTCCTCGGGGGGGACGGATCCCATTTTGAATTCGTCCTAGGGAGGGACGGATTCTTGAGCAAAGTGCCTAGAAGGTGTCAAATTGATCTTTGACCTTCCAAAACTATTGTGAGAGTGGTTAGGACCACTGTTTAACCTCTGGGGGCTGCCCTTGGGGCTGTGTGTGTCAATGCGATCAGTGTTTGCAGTCACATAATCGGATTGGTGCTGTTTTGGTGTCTACAATACAACATCAAGTACTCACTTTCTTAATTCGGTAATGTATTGAGCAAGTTACAACTGCTCAAAGTTGGTTGTTTGCAGCAGTTTTTGGGGCTGCAAAAAATTTGTTTTTTTTTTTTGTTAAGGCACATCAGTTGCCAATTGTTGGATTGAGAAACATCTACAGCTGTAGTAGGTAAAAATAAGCTATATTGCAAAATTTTCAGTCATTCCCTCCAAAAATTTTTGCTCGATCATTTAAAATTTTTCCGGCCGAAATAGTTTCAAGAAAAAAATTCAAATTTCAAATTTGTAGAGAGCAATTTGGCCTATTTTTTGCCTCTAAGAAGTCTTTTTGTATTTTCTTAAAATCAAGGGTCAAATTATAACTGACTATAGCCTTATATATAGATTTTGGAAATGATTTTTTGATGGGAATCTATTGGTGTAGTTTATTTTCAGTTTTGAAATTATTTAATATGCTAAATTGAAGTTTGAAATTGACATTGTAATTTGGAGTACATTTTCGGTAGTATCCGACACTCCTTGACAAAATATTTGGCAAACTTGTGGGAATCTCAATTTTAAGTCTTTGGGGGGGACATTATGCCAAGTCATTCATTTAATTTGGCAAGTTTGAAGGCAATCTTGTAAAAGGAGGCATTGATATTGTCTCATCTTTTGGAGGCACATTTGGGGCTAATTTATTTTTAGCCAAATACAAATCATCAACTTAAGGGGTGATTTAGGGCCCCTTGTCCCTTGTCGATGGATTCATTTTGTGGCACTCTCTTGGCCACTAGGTGTTTGTTGCTTGCATATTCTATTTGGGCTTTGTCTACATTTTATGCTTGCTATTACCCTTGCATGAATTTGGGTTTTATAATTGTAATCAAGTGTAGTTCCATTTCATACACACTTGACACTAAGCCATATACAAGCAAGCAAACACATACAGGAAAATTCTTATAAAGCAATAATACATTGGCATATCTATTGTAACAATTATACAAAAAGCAAGCATCACATTTTTATAACCGCCTATGTTCCACGTATCAACTACTCAAATAATTATAGTCTCCCTCACGTAAGGGTGGGTATATTGAGTAGTTTGGTATAAAGGTATGGTAGGTTATTCCCTTTCAGAATCGTCTATGTTCCACATATCAAATACTCAAATGCTTATAGTATCCCTCCCGTAAGGGTGGGTATATTGAGAATTTTGGTATAAAGGTCTAGAAAAATTCTAATTCTTACTCTCTTTGGATAGAAAAATGAACTTGTGTTCAACTTAACCCCCCCACTGTTGGAATCACTTGAAGATTCAGAGTGGAAAAACTAGGCGAACCCTCCTCTGGATCTTCAGCGGTGTACCCTAGATTTTTTTTAGGGCTCTAATTTGTCATTTGTCATTTTTAATTCATCCTTTGTTGAGCTCCGTTTTCTTTTGATCCTTTTCTAAATCATGGCTACTACAAATCTATTAAGTGGACTTACAAAGAAACTTGAAGGAGCACAAACTTTTGCAAATTGGAAGTATGAGATGGAATCAATATTAATGATGAATGACATGTGGGACTTTGTCAAAGACAAACAGGCTAATAAAGATCCATTCACTGCACCTAAAGACCCTAAAGAAAAATCACAATTTGAGAAGAATTCCAATATAGTTTTAAGTCTAATCAAGCTAGCTCCAGGAATTCAATGCAAAGAAATTGTAAGGGCTGCAAAAACACCTAAACAAGCATGGGATGCTCTCAATAGATTGTTTGATAGGCCAATTCAAGATAATATTTTGTATCTCAAACAAAAATTGCATAATCTATGTATGAAAGGCTCACTTACCGATTATCTTATGGAAGTGAAGTCTATTAATAATGATTTCTTAGCTACTGGTAAAAACCTAGATGATAATGAGTTAATTCCAATAATGTTGCATGGTCTTCCTTCAAAGTTTCATTCCTATGCTACCATGTTAGACTTGAGTGGTAAACAATGAATTCCAGACTTGAGGATATTGAGATCCTACTTAAAAAACATTAGCAATCCCTAATAAAAGATGAAGAAATTGAAGCCACATCAGCAGCTTTTGCCACCAAGGCAACTTTACAGCCTAAACAAAACTAGGGTCAAAATCAGCATAATCATAATGAAAGAGGTAGACAACATCATAGATACACATAGTACTAGCAACAACCAAATCAATAGTACCATTAGCAACCACATCAACAACAGTACCAACAACAGCCAAGATGGCAAAAAAGACCTCAAGGGGGGCAAAAAAACAATCAACAAGGGTGTGAATATTGTGGAAAATGGAATCACAATGTTGCTAATTGCTATAAAAGGTAAAGAGAACAGGGAGAAGCACAAAATAATAATCTAAACACATTGCATGCAGCCAACCAAGTTAATGTTGAAGATAAATAATGTTGTTATATTGATTATGGAGTAGCAAAGCACACGATAGGAAGGCAAGATTGGTTGACCAAGGTTCAGCCTACATCAAATCAATTCATTACTTTTGGTGATGAAAGTTCTCTACCCATTGAAGGTTTTGGGGAGGCACCACTTACTTTACATGATGGAACTAATGTTCCTGCAACAGATGTTTTGTATGTTCTTGGTCTTAAAAGGAGTCTTTTTTCTATTGGATAGCTTACAAATAAGGGCTATAATGTCTATTTTTAAAAAGACAAATGCTATATTAAGGAACACAATGGCAATGTCAAGGCCATGGGAGTGAAAAAGGATGGTGTTTACTACCTCCTTACAAAATCTGTAACAAAAACATGTTTGCATACAACTACTACTTTCTCTTTGGAGTACATGTGGCATGAAATATTGGAACATTTAAATTTTAATAATATTCAAATCATGGCTACAAAAGGATTAGTTAAAGGACTTCCACATCTTAAGGAGTCAAAATGTTTTTGTGAGCCATGTGTAATAGCCAAACACCATAGGCAACCATTTGAAATAGGAAAGGCATGGAGAGCCAATAGACCTTTGCAATTGGTTCATTTAGACATTTGTGGGCCAATGTCTGTTCAATCTTATACTGGGGCTAAATACTACATCACTTTCATTTATGATTATAGCAGAAAGGTATGGATTTACCTAATTCAATATAAGTGGCAAGCCCTTGATAAGTTCAAATAATTTATCACACTTGTTGAAAGAGAAAGTGGCTATAAAATCTCCACCTTAAGATTAGATAATGGTGGAGAATATGTCTCCAATAAATTCTTTAATTATCGTAAGTATCATGGGATAAGGAGGCAATTCACAACCCCTTATACCCTGCAACAAAATGGAGTTGCTAAGAGGATGAATCAAACAATAACAAATAGGGCAAAATCAATGTTACATGCTGCTATATTACCTAACTCATTTTGGGGAGAAGTTGTTCTTACTACTGCATACTTGAATAATAGATCATACACAAAGGCCTTACATGAAATAACACCTGAAGAAGCATGGAGTGGAAGGACGCCCTATGTGGGCCATTTGAGAATCTTTGGATGTGATGCCTATGCTCATATTCCTCATAAGAAAAGGAAGAAGTTTGATGATAAGAGCCAAAAATGCATCTTTGTTGGCTATAGTGATAGTTCCAATGCATATAAATTATATGAACCTATTTCTAAGAAAATAATTCTATCTAGGGATGTTACCTTTCATGATTATCCCCCATATAATCCTCCTAAGACCCCCAATTTAGAAATAACTAATGAAATAGTTGCTCCATTCATGCATACAATATCATCTAGTCCTTCTCCTTCACTCATAAATCAAGAAATTCATCCACAAGAAGAACTTCCTACAAATGATCCATGTCCTCCATCTCATCCTCCTAATGATCAAGTAACATCATCCAATCCTTTACCCAAGTGGGTTCAAGCCACAATAGATGAAGCCCAAAATCATTTGCCCACCTATACAGGTAAAAGGCCTTCAGCCCTAAGACACAAAGTGAATTATGCCCTAATGGCCAAAGTCCTTAGCCAACCTAAACCCTCTAATGTCAAAGAATCACTTGGTGATCCTAAATGGGTTCATGTCATGGATCAAGAATTGGATTCCATTGAAAGGAATTACACTTGGGAGTTAGTTGATTTACCCAAAGGAAAATATACCATTGGCACAAAATGGGTATACAAAGCAAAATATAAAGTAGATGTCTCACTAGATCACTACAAGGCTCACCTAGTAGCTCAAGGCTATAAGCAACAAGAGGTTATTGATTATGAGGAGACCTTTGCTCCTGTGGCTAAGATGACTACAATCAGGACAGTTATTGCTATGGCAGCTCAAAAAAATTGGCCAATATATCAAATGGATGTCAAAACTGCATTTCTCAATGGTCATTTGAAGGAGGAAGTGTATGTGAAACAACCACTAGGGTACACTGTTGAAGGCCAAAACAACAAATTCCTCATATTAAAGAAAGCTCTATATGGTTTGAAGAAAGCACCCCGAGCTTGGTATGCAAATATTGACTCCTATTTTCTCAACCTTGGTTTTACTAGATCTACAACAAAATCTACTCTCTATGTGAAACATTGGAGAAACCACATCATTTTGGTTACATTGTATGTGGATGATCTTCTCATTACAGGTGATGACATAGAAGAAATAAGGTTTCTCAAGGAGGACTTATGCAAGAACTTTGAGATGACAGATTTAGGCCTCCTCCACTATTGCTTAGGAATATAGGTATGGCAACAGCCCGGTAAGATTTGTATCTCATAGGCTAAGTACATTCAGTCTATTTTGGAGAGGTTTCACATGGAAGATTGTAAGCCCTATCTAACTCCCATGGAAACTAGATTGAAATTGGTAAATAATGATGAAGAAGAAAGGGTTGATGGTACACTTTATAGGCAACTAGTTGGAAGTTTGATATACTTAACTTCAACTAGACCAGATATTTGTTATTCAGTTGGCCTTATTTCTAGATTCATGCAGGATCCTACGAAGAGCCATTGGATAGTAGCTAAGAGGATTGTGAGATTCCTAAAGGCCACACCTCATCATGGCCTTATGTATAAATCAAGTGATAATTTTTCTTTGATTGGATACACAAATTCAGAATGGGCCAGTTGTCCTGAAACTAGAATATCGACATTAGGTTAATGCTTTCAATTAGTCCAAGACTCTATTGCATGGAGCACAAAGAAGCAGAACATAGTTTCACTATCTTCAACAGAAGCATAATATAGAGTAGCAGTTGAGGCAACTAAGGATGTTGAGGCAATTAATTCAGGATATTGGGCTATTCATACATGGCCCAACATATATATATTGTGACAATCAAAGTACCATAAAGATGACCAAGAATCCAGTTTTCCATGCTAGAACAAAGCACATTGAGATCCATCATCACTTCATTAGAGAAATGGTCCAAGAAGACATTATACACATGGAGTATGTACCAACTCAATATCAAGTAGCAGACATATTCACCAAGTCACTTGGGAAAGACAAGTTTTCTTAGTTTAGCAATTTGCTATATCTATGTAAAAGAAATCAACATTAAGGGGGAGTGTTATCTAATGTTGACTTATCTTTTTAGGATAGTTCACATTAAGGGGGAATGTTAGAATATTATTATTTTTATAATGTGCACTATGCCTATAATTGATAGGTTGACATTTGTCTTCTGCCACTTGTCCCTATATCCAGTTTGAGTTGGAGTGGTGTATTTTGAAAGACACTTGGAGTGGAGATTATGACACTTTTCATATCTCCCTCCTAATATTGATGCTTATATATTGTAAGATAACTTGTAAATAAACAATGCCTTATTTTTCATTCCCAACAACACCAAACTTGATCATTGAATTTTCTAATAATATTATAATTTTTATGAAATAAAAAATACTAAAGCCTTTTATATAATGACTATGCTATCAAGGACTTTATTCTTAGAAAACTATTATTTTACTCCTCAAGATAACATTATCGAAAAGAAATTTCAATCTATTTGCCATAACATAATCTAACATTATGAAAGTTTTTGGAATTGTTCTTCCTTATTATAATTTTTTACTAGCCTTTTTAACCATTATAAGCATATTGCTCATCAAACCCCAAAATATTTGAATGAAAAATTATAGGAAAACCATTGATCCAAGTGCCTTATTAGAATAAAAGAGAAAACCACCTCCTATAACTCATCCATAAATACCTTTCTTGTCAAGCTTCATTGTATTTTTCTATGATAAAGTTTGAAGCAATATTTTACAAGAGCTTACCTTGATCCATCTTATCTTGCTCAAATTTGAATAAAATGTCTTTGAAATAATTGATTGTTCCATTTGTATTATCTTATGCATCATTAATACTTTCTTCATTTAGATTTGAACTATATTTTGGCTGATGAAAAAATAAATCTCTTTTGGTTGTAGCATAAAAAATGTGGTATTTCTACTTCATTTCTTAAGCTATTTGTCCATGGATTTTTGGTCTTGATATGACACTTCCTTTTGTAATATAATATGATAATAAGGCATATTTATTTTCTTTGCACACATGTATATTGATTTGTTCTTTTACTTTCTACTATATTTTGTAACATAAATGGATCTTGGATTTATTCCTCTCTAAATTTTTTTAAATATGTCTTTAAAAGACTTTACATTCTAAATTTTTTTTGTTCCTTTAGAAATTTAATAGGTTGAACAAACCTCTAAATACTTGATCCTTAAAAACTTGTTTCAAACCAGCATAACATAACAATTAGAATGCATCAGGGTCTTAGAGTAATATCAATTAAAATAAAATAACTTTGGATAGTCATTACTAAGTATATCACAACCTAGAATGTGTTTGTGATCAGATTCTACTTGTAATTAAATATTTCAAAGATTGTATATTCTATTTGAAACCATATATTTTTTATTTGATGGATGAAGGAGTTTTGAAAGGGACTCCAAACCTTATTACAAATAAGATGCTAGTAACCAAGACCATATAGAAGTCTAGAAGGTTATAATAAACTTAAGCTACAAATAAACGTAATAACCATGAAATCGATCAACTCTAGGCTCCATACAACCCAAAAAAGATAGAACAAGAAATAACTAAGCATAAAGGAAACCAAAAATTCCTTACAGGGCTAGATAAGTAAAATAATATGGAGATAAGTGCAGCAAATCCAAAACAAAACAAGACCTAGAGAGAAGTTGAAAATAAGATACCGAGAAACCTGGTAAGGAGAAGCTAGAACCCTACCTAGGCCAATCAATTCTTGGTACCGCTAGGGCCCACAAAATTCTCCTCTTTGTGATCATTCATCTCCTAGGCTTTCCAATCCATGATAGCAAGGATCTCATTCACATATAAAATTAAGACCTGCATTGAAACAATTAAGTATCTTTGGAGCTTCAATAGAGTCCCCTTTAGAAACCATGTATTAGATAACATAAGCCTTTAATTTTTTTTTTCTAAATACATTTTTCAATATGCATATTGAAAGCATGAAAAAATAACTTTCCAAAGAAAATTTGAACTTAAGATAAAGTAAAAGCCTCCATTGATTAAAGCATCCAAGAATATAGGCCTTATTTTTTGAAGGAGATAGAATTATATTGAAGTCTTTCCAAATAATCCATAGATTATCACTACAAAATATCATTGATTTTGATACACATAAATAAATGTTAATTCAACATTATCACAAAGATTAGCCATGGTTGAAATATATAATAATCACTTCAACATTAATACTTTTCTCTTTGCTACAAAAAAGGACTAGCAACCAATCCATTTCTTACTTGTAGCAATTATCTATCCCATCTAGTATTATCTTATGCGATTCTAATACCTCTTTACTATCCCATAAATAAACCACTAGATGAATCTTCTAACATAATTTTAAAATTTATGGAAAATACATTGAAAAACATTTTATATTATAGTTTTTTATTAATAGGTTAAGAGGGGGATTGAAAGGGTCCCATCCATTTTACAAGAACTTCCTTACAAGAAGATAATACCAAACAAATAGAAACAAGGTACCAAGTCCATATAGACTACATATAAACAATAAGAACTAGCCAAAGGTGCCTATCTACATAAAACAATGACAACACAATCAGACATTAAAAAATGATAACTTACAATGGCCAACTCCACAAAAATTAGCCAAGAAATAAACAAAGTCTACAAAAAGGTCTTTTTTCCCTCTATATAGCTATACAAGAATAGAGACCACCTTAGGAAACCCTATTGAACCTTTGAAGGCTAGTGATCCTTAGAGGATTCCAAATTAGAGTCTAAATGCTGGTCAAAACCATTAAACTAGAGCAGGTCCAAGAAATGACACCCAATAAAAATTTTAATAGAAGGAGATCCATTTGGAGCCCTATTGGAAATAAACACAATGGACTGGATTAACGACATAATCGAGTCTCACCTGACCATGAATTTTGGTGCCCATCCTACCCGAAACCTCCTCCACATCATTTTATTCCTAAAATACACCTCATGAATCAACATCCAATTAAAGCTTTATCCACACATTAACAAAAAATTCCTCCAAACAATCATCATTTTATTTCCTAAAGAATAACCATATATAACTATATTTCCTTTCTTAGTGCCATAATATCTTGATTCGAAGGGGCATTCCACTTCTTTCTATAGTAATTTTATTTTTATGTTTCATGGGGGGCTTTTCCTCCCCAAAGTTCAAAACCCTTTGAGATCCATTCACCATTAAAATTTTTGTTTATTTCTCCTTAATTTTAATCTTTGTTGGGTGACCTATTTGGGTCTCAAAAAGAATATCTTCCTTTCCTTTTTTTCACTTATAATAAATTAGTTAGGAGTGCTAATTACCTCATTCTAATTTACATTGAAACCCACATATTTCCTAGAAATATAAGTAGTGGGTTTAGAAAATCTAGCACTGCACAAAAAAATGTCTTTAATGATGGTTAAAATAAGGTGGTTTTTTACTATGGTAAAAAAATACCCTAATAAATTCTAAGAGGGTGATTCAAAACCACCCTCTTAGAGTAATCATCCTCTTAGGGTCACCCTAAGAGGGTGGTTTTAAACCACCCTATTAGGGCTAAGAGGGAAGATATAAACTACCCTCTTAGGAAACCTTAAGAGGGCAGTTTAAAATTGCCCTCTTAGGGTCTCACCAAAAAAAATATAGATACCATAGGAAAAGAAAAGCATTTATTTATTCTATTTTTATCAAAGAGGATGGAGCAATGTGAAACGCAATAGATAGAGGTACTACAAGAAAAGCAAAGCACTTATTTATTCTATTTTTCTCAAAGGGGGTGGAGTAGCATGTAGCACAAAAAAATGGGGGGAGGAAAGTACTAGTCAAAGTTGGAGAAATAAAAACTTCAAATTATTCTATGAAAAGGAACTTTGCTTAAATAGCAAAGGTGTACAATTTGATCCATCGGATCGTAAAAAACTGAGTTGATCTTGGCTAGATAAATTATCCTAGTTACAACATAGGATATGATATACTCCAAAACCCCCCTTAAGTGGTACTAGGATATCTCTAACACCCCCCTTAAGTGGTACTAGGAGGTAGAGAAAAAATAACAAAACCAAACAAGTGCCAAATCCATAGATATGAGTCCCGATAACAAGGCCTAATAAGGTACTCATGTACAATATATTCATAAGAAAATCTAATGTAGATATGATGAAAAACCACAAGGGATAAAATCATATACCATAAAATAATAAGAAGGAGGAATATGTGCAAGGAGTATGGAGAGGAATATGTCCTCTTCAACCCCCCCCCATAGGACAACTTCCATCAAGAAGGGTTTGCAAAGGATCCATGAGATGTCTCAAAAAATTAGAGAAGCCTCATCACTGAACTGAATGAAATTTCACTTCCAAATTGGTTCTTGTGACAATGATCAACGTTGTGAACCATGAAAAAATGTCACTAAAGAAACCTCCTTGAAACCAAAGTGTCTCACAAAAGAAGAGTGTGAAGATACCAAGTTGGAGAAATAAAAACTTCTAATTATTCTATGAAAGGAACTTTTCTTAAATAGCAAAGGTGTACAATCTGATCCATCGGATCATAACAAATTGAGTTGATCTCAGCCACACAAATTATCCTAGTAACAACTTAGGATATAATATACTCTAAAACCCCCCTTAAGTGGTACTAGGATATCTCTAACACCCCCACTTAAGTGGTACTAGGAGGTAGAGAAAAAATAATAAAACCAAACAAGTGGTAAATCCATAAATATGAGTCTCGAAAACAAGGCCTAATAATGTACTCATGTACAATATATCCATAAGAAACTCTGCTGAAGATATAATGAAAAACCACAAGGAAGAAAACCATCTACTAGAATAGAAGGAGGAAGAGGTGCAAGGAGGATGGAGAGGAAGATGTCCTCTTAAACCCCCTAGGACAACTTCCATCAAGAAGGGTCTACAAAGGATCCATGAGATGTCTCAAAAAATTAGAGAATCCTCATCACCAAACTAAATGAAATCTCACTCCCAGATTGGTGCTTATGACAATGATCAAGGTTGTGAACCATGAAAAAATTCACTAAAGAAAACCCCTTGAAATGAAATTGTCTCACAAAAAGAGAGTGTGAAGATAGTGTGGGAAAAAAAAAAAGGCACCATAATGGCAAGGGTAGTCCAAAATTGACCCCACAAGCACATTTATGTGGTGTCCACCTATACGAACAGAATGGACTGATAACAAGATCCAAACTATGTGGACAAACAACTTAAAACAAGGGAATAAAAAATAAAAGGGCACCAATATAGCTATCGAACGTGTCCTTATGGTGATCTCCTCATCCTCTCAAAATGCATGGGTAACCAGTTGTTGCATCCACTAGGTGCTATAGAGAAGGTGACTAGATACTAGGTCAGGATCAGCCAAGAGTGCACTCCATGATACAACATATTTGAGGCCCAAAAAAGTCATACTAAACTACCTCAAAATAAAAATTGGATACCACCAATGTGTTGGGCTTGGAAAAACCTTTTTGATGACTATAAACACCCCTATATTTAGGTGTCAATGTGGCCTTCATCTGTAGAAAAACAAAAATCCTCTTCATTTTCCCTCACAAAAGAATATTCCGAAATGATTTTGGAATAAAAAACATGGGCACAAAATTGCATGGGTACCACCACCGCTTCACTTCCAATTTAATTTATTGAAATAAAAAAATCAACCTGGATTTTCACCATGTGCCTTGATTGCATCATTGTGAATACAAAAAAATGTTATTTCTCTTATGCATTTAAAAAATGCAATTTGGACCTTGTGGCAAAAAAATGCCTGACCAAAATTTTAGAAACCATTTTTTATATTTATGGAAAATTCATGGGAAAACAATATCCCAACATATATTTGATCAACAATAAAACACCAATTCTACAAGAAATACACATCCCAAAAAAAAATAAAGGCACTGACAAGAGCACGTGGGTTCCACCCATAGCTGGCATATGACCAGCTTCAAAATCCTCTCTTAGCAGTAAATGGAACAAAAGAAAAAAAATATGGTGGTTTAGGGCCACACGTCCTTCATGTGCTTAGATTAATCATATGTGTATGTGAAGTTGTCATGCCAAGCTCCTCTAGGGTAGAAGAAGTTGAGCCACCACTACGATCACAAACACCCATCTGTTTTACCATGTAAACAAACCCGATGCCCTCACTGGCCTATGACTGTAGTTCTAGAGATAACACAATAGGACATGATAAAATTTGGAGGGCATAATCATCAACTTTGGAGTATAGGTGTAACAATTTCCTCACACACCAAATAACATTCTAGGACCTATAGGTCATCCACTTCCAGTTAGTAGATCCTTGATTTACGTGTTCTGGGTCTGCACTAGTCAACTCCATGTACAATCAACATATCCTCAATCTACCTATTTTGGGTCTCTATTTCAGTCTATTTTCCATAAAATGTAGCCAAAGGTTGTACCTAGATTTACAAAGAGGATTGAAAATGGTAGTGCTACGGTAGACTAATAACAAGTTCCCATCACACAACAACAACAAATAGAAAGTGGATGAAATGGGGCTCTCTCACATCATAAATAGTAGCCATGCATCTTCATCAAGATATACTACATGTCTCTTGTTGGATTTGTAAGTGTGATCCTCAAACTTGGAGTCAAAAATTCCACTTCTCTCCCCACTCAAACTTAGGTGATTGAAGAAGGATTCCTCCAGCATCCTCATGCATAGATATAACTGAAACATCCTATTCTTGTCCCTAGATCTATTGTAGTCCATACCGGGATTTATGGAGTTCATCGTGATGCCCAAAAATCGCTGCCTATATACTTCATCAGAGAAACCATTATTTCTGCTCCAATGGGTCAAAGAAAAAATTTGTAGTGGGGGCTTCTAAAATCAACACTATGGTGTTGGTGAGCGAGATGGTGTAAATGATGCCCAATCGAAGATGTCAAGAAATATTAGAAGAACATGAAGGGACTGAGATGGGGCTATCAATGGACTCCACCATGGGTGGACTTGATATGTGTGTAAGGAGGAAACCAATGCAAGAAACAAATGTGACAACGGTGTTACCAATGCCACAATTTCTAGAGATGTGCACTTGAAGAGCCTCGATGTACTTGTTGGGCATATGATAAGAAATTATTGAAGATGGTTGTTTTAATAGGCTACACACTCTCACACTATATTTCACCCTAAGAGAAGGATGAACAAACCCAACAAAATGTCATTCTCCTCCACCTCGATTTTATCTCCTCCTTCTTTATCCTTGGCACATCCATGGTTAATACGTAAGTTGTGGTTCTTTCCAGTAGAGCGAGCGAGGGCAACTGTTGTTGGCCCTAGGAAGGTCAGTAGGAAGATGCTAAAAAAAAACACATAATTTTCAAAAATAGAAAACCTCAATAGACATTGTGGTAAAAAAGCAATAGTCAGTCCCCTCCTAATTCTTCTTTGTTATAGCATTTTGAACAAGAAAGGGTTATCCACTTACACTAGGCTATAAGTCATTTTTTGACCACGGTTACTATAATAACTTTTTTTCTCTCCTTGTTGAAGGATTTTTTTTGTTTTACTGTGCACAACATCATAAAACAATGGCCCTCTACACTGTCGCCACAAAATTTTATCTATGAACAGGGTGCCAAGAAATAGTCAAAATTGACGAGAAATATGGGGTGATTTGAAGTTGGTGCATGGTTAACAAAAAAATAAATTCATCCAAATAATGATAGTAGATGATCGAGAGTAGCTCCACAACAAATAAATGTAGTTCACCATAGAACAACACAATCGAACGAGTATGGTTGTCATTGCAAATTGAAGCCATTACCTCTAGTCTGCTCAAATAACACTTTGGATTCTTGAGAAAATATTTAATAATCCACAATTAAATACGGGCTGCACTGTTATCAAAAAATAACTCCCAATAGGCTCAACCTTCACACACCAGATGTAGGGCCAACACACGACTTCCTAATCGAGAAACTACAGGTTAATAGCATTCATGAAATTTCCATAACCATTTGGTTTTTGATCCATCAAAAGGAAGGAGAGCATACTCCCTTGGTTATTGAAAGAAAAAAAATGAGGAGGTATTTCCATGATGGAAATCCCCCCATGAGGGAAATCCTCCCTCAGGTTCACAGGGCAAGGAAATCCTGGTCTGATACCAAGTTGAAGAAATAAAAAATTCTAATTATTCTATGAAAAGGAACTTTGATTAAATAACAAAGGTGTATAATACAATCCATCAAATCATAACAAACTGATTTGATCTCAGCCACACAAATTATCCTATTAACAACTTAGGATATGTTATATTCTAACAGTTGATTCTTTCTCTGCCTTGCCTGGTGAAAGGAGATTTTAAGTGGTAAGCACTACTCATGCTTTAGAATCTAGTTATCTTTCATCACAATTTGTTATTCGAGTTTCCAGGGCTTCCCAGAACTTTTATTTCCAAATATTTTCCCCTATTTTCCCATGTTGGTTTTGGTTTGTTTGTTATCCATTTCTAGGGGAACTTATTGGTGGGTTTCAAGCTTTAATATTTATTGTCATTGCAATGATTGTAAGATGCCTTTGCCTTCGTATCTTGTTTGGCTACCTGAGTATGTTTTGTGGAGACACTGACCCTTGAATTTGTTGTCCTTGGCATTTTGTGGCTCTACAATGGGGACATCTTGTCCCCCTTTTCGAGCCTAAGGTAGGGGTCATTCTAGGATGTTTTACCCCCTTGGAATTCTAGTATTTGAAAGGGGGATTTCCTAGGATGAGGTTGTCTAGATGCCTTGGAGTCCTTAAGATATTGTGACACTTCTATGACACCTAAGGTAATTCTAGTGCATCTGATGGTGGTTTAGACTTCCATATTTTATTTCAATTTTAACATTTTATTTTGATTATGAATTTGGATAGTTGGATTAACTAAAATTTAGGCTCTCAGTTGCTTGCTTCTATGGTTTTAGATGTATGTTGTCTCTTGGTTGTTTGGTTGTCCCATATGTGTTCCCTAAAATTAGGTTTAGATCTTAGCAAAACATGGCTTCTTGTCCCACATCATCCTTGTCTCAGATTTTGAGGAACACAACATTCTACTATAAAATTTATTTAAATTTGGGGCATTATGACTACCTCGTGCCCTTTCTATTTGATTGTGAGGGAAACAAATGATGTGGCAATACTCAAGATTGATATGGGATCAGAAATATTACTATAGTTTGGGCACGACAAGGAGTGATGTCTAGATGCCACAATATTTTCATGATTTCCTTGTGAGTGTTTGTCAAAGGTAAAAGTAAAAGTATCCCTTAAGTTACTTGAAATCATGTTGTGTTGTAAGCAGGTAGGGACACTGCTAAGTTTTGACTGTAGACACACTAAATTTTTGTACTTATTTTTTGCTTTTCCAATTCAAAAATAATTATGCCTTCAATTAAGAAATGTTATGTTAGAAACCATAATTTTATTTGATACCTAGGAGGGGATTATTGGGTCTTTAGCACCCATTCATTCTAATTTGACTCATTAAAAGACGTTCGGACCATGTTGGTTGAATCTGCTCTTGTTTGCACTCAATGGTTTCATGTCACCATTGATTTGCAACTAGTGCAACTAGGGAACTATGGGCAGTGAATTGGGCTCTAAATGTCTGATAGTACTTGACATTTCATAGATTTGAATGGGGTCACAAAGGGATATATATCATTTGTTCATTGGCTTTGCATGTGTAATCAGGCCATGTAAAGCGCTTATTTGAACATATTATCCCTTATTCCTTTATAGATATAAGGTATTTTTTAAAATAAAAATAAAAATAAGATTTTGAAAAGGGTTGCCCTTTCCCTTTTACATCAATTTAGTCACATTGGGCTATTTGGTGCCACCGAGATTTGAACCTTGGTGTGGGCTATGTCAACTATTTGTCCCAACCGATGAACCAAGGATCCATTGGCTATAGATAAATTTATGGAAGGGGAATAGGTTGCCTAAGAGCTTGTTGATCATTCATTTTTGAACTACATAGGTCAAGACGTCTATTAAGGAGGTCATACACATCTTATTGATGTAGAATTACATTGTACCTATGTTTACAATTTCTTTAATTAAAAGTTTTGGAGAATATTACATTATTTGGTACCTTGTAAATACTTTGTATCTTGTCAATATTTGGTTTTATGTAATCATTAGGTTTTGTTATTGTTAGAAGGTTAATAAAATATTTTTCATATAAGAAATATGTAGTCATATCTCATGAGTTTGATAGGAGATAAAGAAATAGTTGAAGATGAAATATCAAGAGACTATGTAAAGGCAGTTGTTGTAGTATTATTATGTGCAGGCCTCCTTAGGCCAATTCCTCTGGTTGGGTAACCTTACCAATTGCATCCATTGTTCCTGAATCCTCCTCCTCCTCTGTTAAGTTGATTGGCATAAAAGTTTGGCCTTTCTATCATTTTTTCAAGCTTTAAAGTTGCATCTCTTTCATTCTTTGCCTTAATCCTTCCCTCAACTTCTTTGGGAAACAGAAGTTGAACCGTGTTCCAAAGTACAATGTTGATCTGACAAGCATGAAAATATCCCCTATAATCACAACTTTGTACTATCAATATATCAAGGTTCACAACCCCAAAACTATTCTCTTGCTTCTCGATTTCTAAGCTTATCCCATGGGTATGATTTCTCTAAGAATTATGCTCAATCTGTATAGATTTATTTAAAAACATCCACACCTATATGATCATTTGAACAGAGGATTTCTCAAATTCAATCCAACTTGTTTAGTACACATTCAATGAAGGGCCTTATTTTCTTGAACTTACCTCAATGGTTGGCGGTATTTGGGGCACCATGGACCACATTTCTCAATGACATTTTCCAAGCACATCTTACAAAAACTGCATATAGAAAGATCAGTATAGGAGATAAAATATGGAAGCAAATCTAACTTATGCTTGGTAGAAGATAAATATAAATATTGACAGGGATTTTCTCACACCACATTGTTATACCTGTGACCACAAGATGTCGTGGAGGGCTCAAAACATATGTCAAGACATACCTGTAGGAAAAATTTGAAGTTATAGATTCGCATTGACCAAAATATAGTCTTATCTCCAGAAAATGTCATGAAGTCTAAAGGGGAATACAAATTTATCCTAAACTAAAAAGTCTTGCTAGAAACAATTGCTTTCTATTGTTCAAGTGCTTCAACTCTACTGTTATTAAAGCATTATGTGCAACTTCCCTTTTCAGATATTTTCATTATCACAATCTCTTGTAGAGATCCTATCCCAATAGTTTTATAATTAGTTCTTACATTGGAATAAACAAACTCATAGTGAGTGAATAAAAGTAAAGTTTAGTACCACATAGGAGAGCTCTTCTTGCAATTGCTCCATGCACATTGGTCCAGAAGATCTCTTTTCACTTTTAGCTGATCTACACTTCTCATTTTTTACTGGACTAACTTTATCACTTTTAACTAGGGTACCCTTTTCACTTTTTGTTGGACTATCCTTTTCATTTCTAGCTGGACTAGGTTCAACAGGTTCTGAAGTTCCATCCTTGCTTCTTCCTGAATTAGGTTCAGGTTTTGGATCTTCAAGATGTACCTCCTTATGACCAATTGGTTGGTCATTGTTGACTGTAGCTACTAGAGACGTCTCAACTTGTATCACATTTTCTATCAAAGTCAAACATTTCATAGCGATCAAGGATATGCTAGACTAATATGTTCTTGCAATATAAGATTATGATGTCTGGAAAATGCCTAAATGATGCATAATTTGGAATAACCAATTTACTCTATTCCTAATAGAATATTGCTACAAATGATGCATGCTTCCTTTCTTCATTAATTGTCATGCAACAACATATCTCTATTGTTCGATGAAAAATTGAGGAACTGGCTACATCATGGCTATTATATCCCATCCGTGAATGACATAGATAATTGTGGAGGTTTGACAATCCCCAAAGAGTGGGCCACACAGTTGACTAACCTGGTAGCAGCTTGGATCTCCCCATGGTAAGAATGTTGGCAAAAGGCCAAATATTGACAATAAGGCAATATCAGAATACATTATTTCAAAGAGGATATTTAATTTATTTTTCTCCTCTATCCTCCTTTAAGCAAACTTAATCCTCTTCAACATACACTTGTGTATCTTCTTCCACCTTCCCTTTTGAGGATTTTTTAAAAAAAATTATCTATCTCACCATAATTATTTCTCTTGGAAAAGTTTTATTGTACTTGGTGGTTAGATTTTTTATTTATTTTTCCCTAGAGTGTACTGTGTAGTAATAAGTTGTAGAAGAAACTCCACTTACCTTGTGCAGGTTGTGCTTGGGTAGTAGGATTATTATCTTTACTTTCAACAGTTGGATCATCCTCAAGACTCAGAGCACCAACTCTAGCTAGGTCAATTGGGTCAATATTTTTTGTTCGGGCCCTTCTATTCCTGAGGAAGTCCCTAAGACTAAAATTAGTATCACCATTAGTTTAGCACAAATATAAACTAAATTTTGAAGAGGTATGCAACAAATAAAAGGCATGTGTGACATTATGCATTATCCTTTGCTTTAGAGGCACATTAAAGAAAGGAGGGTCAACTTAAATCATGGAGTGACTCTCCTGCCTTTGCTTCATATTAGGAAAACAAGGGTCAAGACTCACTCTTAGAGGACAATGAGTGCTTTATTGGCTCCATGTAACTTGGACTAAAGAAGCAAGATAGTGAAATGTTGAATGTAAACAACAAGGGCTTATATTTAGTACCATGTATTAAATCCAAGGGACTGGCAAGGCTTGATTTACCACAAACTTTGTCAAATGGTTGAAATCCAAAAAGGTACAAATTTGAAACAATATGTATAGCAAAGTGGTGGGTTCCTTATTCCAAAGGGGTCTCATATGGCAAGTAAGAAATCTAGTTCACCTTTACCCGAGAAATGACCTAATGTTATTTCTTACTCAACCAGAGCTAGGAACTCGATCAAGTGTAGCGTTTGAAAACAATTGGGCTAAAACTCAAAGTATAACATATATATCTCACATCAACCAATTTGCCAAAGGAAAATAGGCCAGTTGGTTTTCTCGTTTTGCTTCAAAGGAGTAAAGCCATGAGGATGCGGTTTTGTTTAAAGAGTTTTTGGTAGTCTTTGTCTGAACATCTAATTGATATGTCTTTCAATTTTTATTAAAAAATTAAGTTCAAACCATAAAATAATTGTGAATGATCTCATTCTATTGAGCATGAAAAGAGTTTAGGTAGGTATGTAGGTTATGATGAATTAGGTAGGTATTCATAGGTTATCATGAATTATCCTCCAACTTTTAGTAATTGACTATTTTATAGACTTATGTACAAAGAGTCTCTATGGATCGAACTTATTTATTTTGCATTCTATAGACAGAGATTGATAAACTGCAAAGAGTATGGTACAAGCCTATTATCCCATAGCATAGCAAACAAAACTTTCTCACATGCAGAAAACCCTATTTGTTTTGATTGTGTCAATGCAGGCATAAATGGGGTCCATTTTGCCTTGGGCACTTCCTTTTCCCAAGGAACTTTGGCATTCGACAAGTCCATGCATGCCTATCGAACACAAGTTAGTTCACTTCCTTAAACTATTTTATCAGGCATGACAAACAATTATCTGTCAATTCATGAGGCTCTATTTTTTATTTATACAAGTTGATTTATCATTAGGGATGTCAAAATTAGGGATTGACACAAATTAGGGATTGTCAAAATTAGGGATTGGAAAAATGTTGGGTACTATCCCTTCACCCTAGAAGGGGAACAAGGAAAATAAAAGAAGTTTTAGTTGGGATTGACACATGTTGTTGAGCTACCACTTGGATGAAATATGGTGTGACCATGCTTGATGAAGCACATAGATCATATATGCATTGTCTACTCTTGTGGTAAACCAATTGTATTTGGGAAGCATACAATTCTTCTAACATGCATCTTAACCTCCACATGGCCTGCACAATGGGGTTCCACATAATTTTGTTTTAAAAATGTGAAGTTAAAAAGTAACAAGCAAAATGTTTAAAGAAATAATAAAAATTTAATTTTGTTTTCTTTTTTTAAATAAATGTTTTATGTAGGTATCTATATATATATATATATATATATATATATATATAATACACAGCTGCACTCTTCTACTTGTGTATCCAATTTTTGAGGGACTGCACAGTGTATTGTTTCCCTGTAACTTTTGCACCCTTGCTAGTGCACCCATTGACCTTTATATGTAGAAGCTAATCCCTAAGTTCAGGTATTTACTATTGAAAATTTTCAAGGTATTCAAGAAATATGAAAGAGCAAAAGGCTAAATAAAAATTGGTAAAATATATAGCTGCTTAAGATTGTGGAGCATCCATGTTTTTAAAAAATTTAAAACATTGAGATCTAGATATGAATGGTATAGCCATTTTTGGGACTAATTTGCTAGATATAGGATATTGTTAAATAGGACTTAAACTAAGGCTTATCTTGCATGGATTATCTTTGATGAAGTCTAAGATTTTGTTTTGCATGCTATTAAATATTCTATGAAACAAGTAATCTTAATCCTGTGAGGGATGCTTTCTTAAAGTTTTTTAGGGCTTAATATTTGGGTCAATTGTTAGGTATTAATTCACCCAAGAATCACATAGATAATGGAAAAACTCATTAGACTTTGTTAGGGTTTTTTCTAAACTCATAAATGGTCATTCAATGTAGAAAATCATTACTCAATACACACATTCTTTATGGTTTCTAAAGCAGAGTTTGTTCCTTTATTCTCTTTCTCATTGAAGTGTTATCATGGGGTTCCTAGAGAATCCTATCATCTAAGTGTTTGGGAATTGGTCCTTGAGGGAGGTGCAAGTTTTTAAATCACAGTTATTGAAATTGGCTATTAATCATAATTTTTTTAAAATTACAATTTTTTAGGGTTGGGTTGATCAATATAGTAATTTATTTATTTTTGTAGGGTGGGGGGACAAAGTAATGATTTGTTTGGAAAATTGCATCAAAATGATTTTCAAACATTTTTAAAATTATTTTTTTTCCTTGCCCTTTAAGGAATTTTAATCATTTTGTTAAATTCCTTAACCTTTTCCAATGTTTTACCTTTCATAAATCGATGTAGTATGTTGCTTGCCTATGTTTGTCGTTATGATAATAATTTGGTAACTTAACCAAATTCTCCTCTCCATGTATATTTGAATGCATTGTGAATCATAAAGATTAATTTCTTGTGGAATGAAATTTTGTTGTTACATGTCTTCTTTTTGTTATTGATTTCTTATTAACATTGAATTCCATGGCTATGTAATGTATTATTGTACCTACTACTTAAAAGGATATTCCTATAGTATCTTATCACTTTTATGATGAATACACTATATTGGTTTATGAATGGATAAGTGATGCCTAGAATATATAGGTTCTTTTAGAAAAGAAGAAAGAGGTTATGTGTGACCTTGATATATTATTTCCCATAGTTTTGCAGGTTTCACAAAAGCATTGAAATCCCTACAAAAGTGTCGGGTAGTGCTTCTGCAAAAGGGTGTTTCATTAGTATTTTTGTAGTTTTGTATGCATAGTTTTTCATTGTGGGTTATCTGTGTCTATTTTGGTTTTACGATGTGTCTGTACAATATTCAAAGTGGCAATATGTACAAAAAATACCAAGAAAGATACCATAGGTAGCTAAGATTGTCATAATAAACTAGGAGTTAGTCATAGAGGTCTCATACACTAGTAAGTACTTGAAATTTGATAGTGTTGTTCAATAGTGGTTGACCTAGGCATATTAGAATTGATTATGGTTTTATTATTAACTATGGTGTATTGTAGCAACTGGTGGAAGATACCAGCTATGGAGTTCCATGAATGAGGAAGATAAGGAGGTAACCCATAATATAAATGAATCCGATGGTGAGAATACTCAAAATAAGGTTGACAATGCTTTGGCTAATGAAGAAGGTAGTAAACCACACAAGAAATTTGCTTGTGATGTTGGTTACTCATTATTGTCATACTATATGACATAATGATATTTGGATGATGCCAACATTATAGGTATTGATGCTAGGTCATCACACACTTCAAACACTAAATATCATAGAAAGAGAGGTCCAAAAATATGTGCAATAGAGTCAAGCAACATAGATAAGGTGGAGATAATTTGTAATATAAATGGATAACCCATAGGAAAAAATTCTATTAAGTTTACATCTTACTTGGGGGTGATTGTGAGGGAGATTATCCCTATCACCCATACAGACTAGAGAGCAGTCCTAGTGGAAGTTAAAAACTAGTTATGGACACTCATTATGGTAACTTTCTAGCCAATGGAGTTCATAGTGTCCATTTTTGAATACTTATATAAATATTGCATCTAATAAGATACTGGTTTGATGCAACAAAAATATATCATTTTGAATGTAATGAAGAAATGGGTCTTCGCGACCATGGACAAGCAATGGCATGAACATAAGCATCGACTTGTGAAAAACCACTATGATAAGTATGATAATGATGCAGATAGAATTGCTAATCCCCCACCTCGTGTATCACAAAAATATTGGGAAGCCTTTGTGAATGGTAGGAGCAACACTGACTTTAAGGCAAGTACCAACCAATATGCTATGGTAGTTCATATCATTGTTATGTTCATGTGAATTTTATCGACCTTGCTCTCCCTAATGAATTTATATATTGGTTTCTTCATTGTATTGTAGGTAGTGAGGCAAAGGAACAAACAAAATAGATCTCACCAATCCATCATGCACACTTGCAGTCAAAGAGGATATGCTCGACTGGAGCATGAAATGGTATTCTATCATACTCATCCATTATATGTGACAAACATAGCTATATTGTTTTGTCGTATGACTTATCCCCATGTCTCTCCAACTATATATCTTGTAGAGGAAGAGCCAACCAAATGCAAAAACTCCACTACCAAGGGCAACTGTGTGGATGATAGCTCATAAAAAGAAGGATGAGGCTCTTGTTTCACCAGAAGTTGTGAAGACAATCGTAAGTGACATTCCCTTGGAAATAGCAATACGTTGAACTTCAAACCATTGTTATATCAATTTTTTTTTAACATGTTACCAATTAACTATGCATGTGATGTTGCCAGAAAAAATTGGATGATGCAATGTCATCTATGAGCTTCATAAATCAATGTATTAAGGATGATGTCCTCACCAAGGTTTTAGGACCTAAAATACTAGGTCGGGTTTGGGGTGTTGGCAAAGGAGTATCACCAACTGCTCTATTTTCTAGTGAGGGTTACATACAGAAGTTGCACTAGATGCAAGAGCATACGGTAGAGAAAGAGCAAAATTTGGAAGAGAAGCTTGCAAAGAATGAAAAAATGTTGGAAGAGAAGCTTGTAGAGAAAGATAAAAATATTGAAGATATTTTGACATGACTTTCATAGATAGAGGTGTGTCAGTTTTTTCATGATTTCATATTTGAAATATTTACATGTTGCACCCCTAAAGTTGTAATGATCCCTTGCATATAATTCCATAGGCAACATCACTACATGCTACCCCTACAATTGGACACAATATTGGTGGTGGTGATCAAGGTATAGGAAGCTGCTCAATACCTTCTAGGCTAGAGTCATCAATGGTATGACTATTATTTCAAATATAAAATGGTTGACTTAGTTTGTATTGTTGTAGACACCAAAACAACACCAATATGATTATGTGACTACAAACACTGATCACATTAACACACACAGCCCCAAGGGCAGCCACCAAAGTTTAAACAGTGGTCCTAACCACTCTCACAACAGTTTTGGAAGGTTAGAGATCAATTTGGCACCTTTAGGCACTTTGCTCAATATATGTTTCACCCTAGAATGAATTCAAACTGGGATTCGCCCCACCTAGGGATGAATTCTAGATTTGCTCCAGGGTGGGGCGAATTGCAGGTTTGACGGGCAAAAAGTCAAATCTTGAAAAATGGCAGCTCAGATCCACCACTTAACGCTTCCTTCATTTCATGGGAGTCTGGGTGGGCATTTTCAAGCGTTAGAGGCAATTACAATGGCAGTCATGAAGTCCCTATTTATGGAGGAATCTCCTTCCCCTGGGAAGGCATGATTGCCAAGTGGTGCCTCTGCATGCCCATTTCAAGAGACCTCCAAGTCTATAAATTGGTGAGTTTCCTCACCCAAAAATAGGGAGATAAGGAGCATTCTAGAGAAATGAGGTGCTATCATTTTACTTTCACACCCACACCATCTTGAGTTGTGTCTTTCACATCCTTGATCTCTTTTGGAGAATAGGTCATAGGGTGGTTACTGAAAGTACAAATCTAGAGACAAACCTAAAATTTGGCCATAATATCCCACCCAAATTTGCTGACAATACCCCACAAGAGGTTTTGGACCCATCCCAAGTGGATTGGTGCCGAAATCAGGCCTTAAACGATGGGCGGCCTGCCTCATGGGTGCCCCCTCCCACACTGCTACAGTCCTAATCGCCCCCCTTCGGAGTGATGGGAATTATATGGTATATTTTATTTATTTCATTTTTACATTCAATTATATGATGCTTAGATAGGTTGTCATTTAAATTTTGTCTTGTTTTGAACAATTTTGATCATATTTCTATCTTTGCTCGCTTATACTAATCTACAGGTAGCATCATAAAATTACCATTTATGGAGGCCAAATTGGGAAAATATGACCATTTGGGTCTTCCCAAAATGTCCCCAATTAGCTAACCTCAAATTTTTAGGTCTTTTGGAGTTTCCTAGGTAGGACATTTGGGACAATACCTTTTCGGCATTTTGTTGCAGGTGAATTCGTCCCGCCCCAAAGCGAATTCAAATCGGAAAGGAATTTATTGATTGTTATTTTTGCAGGGCCTTCATGGTGGTGTCTTGATGCCCCTATAAAATTTTTAGGGCTTTTGGATTCATTTTAGTCATAGTTTAATTTGTTTTTCTTATTCACTTATCGTAGGCTTGGGGATTGCATGTTTTGTTTTATCCGAAGGTGCTACTGACTGTTTCTTGTTCCTTTGAGTGTAGGGTATAGACATAAGAGGAGTATAAAGGAATTTATACTCATCATTGCAAGTGGTGGCAACATTTGGTCCACCCATTTTACATGTGGGCACATGGAAGAAGGTAAGGCACCCATGGACGTAACTAGAACACATACTTAAACGCTCCTAGCCCTTGGAAGGGGAGGATTCACATTGTAAATGAGTTGTGAAACATATCAATAAAAAGGTATGTCTTATTTATTCACATTTGTTTCATTTTTTATTCACTCATGCTTTTCACCCTTTTCATGCACTTTCAAGTTCCTAGGATTTAGCATTAAGCTTGGTTCGATTTTGCATCGCATCTTCTCTTTCCTTTTTGCTTCCGTATCCCTGTGCTTTCAATGGCAAACACGGTGGGACCTTGTCCTCTATTTTAAGATCAGATATCTGATCCAAACTTGGTTGTTTTTTCTTGCAGGTACTAAGTTTTCATACGCTGACTGTTGTTCATTCCATCAGGAGGCGAATACAGGGCTGTAATTTGTCTTACCCAGGGACGAATGGGAATTCACCCCACCCTGTGACAAATACAGCTCTATAATTCATTCCCACTCAAGACAAATTCCATTTTGTGAAGTTTTCAGGAAAAAACTCAGAACTGGAAGATTCGGGCAGAGAAGAGGTAAGAGTCCTAAACTTTTCCTATCATTTTCTGTTATTATTTTTTTGTTTTTTTTATTTCTTTTTGCGTGCTTAGGAAATGCTTTGCTACATGTTTATTTTTTTCATGCAAAATAAAAATAACCCCACACACCACATGGCAAATAAACACCAAGGAGCTGGTCGTAAAACCCCAGCCCTTGATCAAGACCAACGGTGGATTTCATCACCACCTTGGCTTGAATTTTGCATTCATAAACCCCGATCGCTACTGTTGCTAGACTTAAATCCTGATGAAATCTTATCGAGTGTAGCTGGGGTGATTCCCAGAACACAAGGATAAGTCTTCTATGGTAGGTGTCATAAACAGGGTGATTCCCCTTTCATATCGCCTACGTTCCACGTACCATCTGCTCTCACGTACCTATAGTTTCCCTCACTTAATGGTGGGTATATAGAGAGGTTGGTATATCGGTATGGCAATGGTATATTGAAGGGGCAACCAATTTTGGGAGTGATAAGAGCCCTCATTTTGCATTTAAACGTTCTCTACAAAAACCTTCAAAAACAAAAAAAAAAAACAAAAACCAAAACACACTAAACCAGGTTTAGGACACACTCTCAATATTTAAACAAGATAATCATTGCTTTGTGTGTGTGTGTGCTCTTTCCTGTTTAGTGTAGCATAAAAATCATAAAAAGGAGATAAAAATCTACATAGCTTGTAGGAAAGCACCACCATGGTGTACACACGTAGCCAAGCCCAATCAAGGGCAGAAGCTATGGAAAGTTTACAAGGGGGCACAAGTCACCTTCGCTATAGCCCTAAGGACTTGGTCATATTGCCTTGGCGACCTGACCCACAAGAGAGTTCGCATCATTCCATGTCAAGATGGAAATATAGGGACACCCCTTTGGGGGACACGCCCGTTCATCATAGCCCCTTTCATTAGGAGTCATTACACTTGGCGCTCAACATAGACAAGAAAGCTCCCTTAGAAGCTTGATATGATTGGCCATTGCGCGATGAAGCGCTAGAGCGGCATAGTGTCCATGAGGAGAGGCCACATGATTATGGCATCCCTCCTTTTCCCCACATCACTATTAGAACCAATAGAAAAGACCCAGAGCACAGGGCTCTTCAAACAGGGTGAGCCAACTCTGCCCACCCCTTCCATACATATGAAAGGGAGCACGAGGAAGACCATTACATTCCTCAAGAGCAATGTACAGTGTGGGAGCCATGCGCTTTCGCACCCGCTATGTACCATGGTCACCCACTGAGGCCAGAGCCTCGGGTAAATGTTGCCAACCTTGACAGAGGGAAGTGACCCATTGAGATCTCGGATCATCGTGATCAAGGTAAATGCATAGGAGAGGCATCTAGGCCTCCAAGGCTCAATATGGCAAAACAAATTGACCTGGCAGTCACCAGACATGCTGCCTGCCAAGCGTAGATCACACGGCTTGAGCAAGACCAGCAGCAGCTAGAGCATCTATACCGCCTCAACAAGGAGCACATTCAGTGCTAAACAGATGAGCTGCTCCATAACCCAGTGCCTGAGATGGTTCCAACCCCTCGCACCCAAAGAGCAGAACCATATGAGAGGTGCAACCCCTTGGTGCAAGATAGGTCTCCCCGACCTTATCAAGTGTTGCCTCCTAGACCCCCTAGACCTGAACGAGAGGCAACTCCCCGAAACAACGATGGGTACCCTCCGTGGGGACCCACCCAGGGTCATAGGTCTCATCCAAAGACTCCTCAGGAAGCTTACAAGGAGTATGAACAAGAAGAAGAGTGGGCCGAAATGACCTACCAAGGTAGAGGGGTTGCTATCCGGCCACCCCCCCATAGGCCTCAAGTCTTCCATAACCCACAACGGGAGAAAACTAAAGAGGAAGAGATTAAATCTTCTGATGCATACAAAGCGCTGCTAGAGCATTTGGAGTCTGTGGAAACCAAACCTTCTAGGCCCCAAAAGCCCACGTTACGCCAACTCCACAGTCATCCTGTGAATTCATCAGTGCCTACACCCCCTTACCCTGAACACTTTAAGCTACCTCAGTTGGCAATCTTTAAGGGTGAGAAGGATGCCCAAGAGCATGTGGCTAGACTCCTGAGCCAATGTTTTGGCATTCAATACAATGATGCATTGTTTCTAAGGACATTTATAACCACATTCACAGGCCCTACCTCAGATTGGTTCACTCAATTGCTGAAGCACAACATCAGTAACTTGGATCAGTTAGTGGATGCGTTCCTCCAATGCTTCACATTTAACACCAAGAAGAAGACATCACTAAGTGACTTGGCCAACCTCAGGTAGTATGAGGAAGAAACCATGGCGGCCTACGAGAATCGGTGGAGGACTCTGCTTTCTAAGATACCCTACCTCCCTCCTATGTCTAACCTTACACAAATGTTCTCATGAAGCTGTTTGAGATCGATCTCTATGCTATTGTAACTGCAGCAATATGCCACCTTAGAGGAAGCTCTAGCGCAAGCCAGAATCATCGAAGAGATCAAGATACAGGATGGTGAGATTGCCAAAACTAAGAAGAAATAATGGAACAAGAACACAAAAATAGGTACTATGCAACATAAACCCGTCATGCTCAATCAAGTTGCTATAAATGTCCCTAAGCCTGCACAAGAAATACACCCTCAAGGCTAACTATCAGGCAGTGCCTCCTAATAATTATGAAAGAGAAAACCAGAAGCAGGAGCAAAATCAGCAGCGTCACCCTAGGCAACAGTACACACCTTATACAGAGTCTAGAGACTCCCTATTTGATAGCTTTTCAACGGTGAACTTGATCAAACCATAGACCCCAACGCTCCCAAGCCTAAGGGGTACAGGGAGGACTTGTATTGTAGGTAACACATAAAAATTCCCAAGTTGTGTGAACGAAAGATGAAACCTGCAAAGCAATCCAGGTCACCATAAGCGAAACGGTTATCTTGCTCATCCCCCTGTGCGAATGACCCCAAGAATGCTGAGAGTTGGCAAAATGACAAGCATCCTCCCTACCCAATTCCCTAAGAATCCCAAGTTCTCAAAAATTTTCAAACATCATAAAATCTTGCAAAAAGTCAAAACTCCAAAAACTTGACATCACCACCAAAGTGCATACATCAAAAGGCACATACAATAGTGATTCTCATCACTCAAAATTCAAATCCCTTGCTCAAAATAAATAAATAAATAAATAAACAATGATTTTTATCACTACAAAAGAGCAAGTATCCCAATACAATTGAAGAAAAGAAGGGAGTCAAACTTAAATCCCTGGAACTCTCAGCATTCAGAAGATCATGAAGTAAACTTCAATACCAGTTTGGTGGATAGCCTATCGATAACTGGTGGTAAACCTCCTGCATGACGATATATCTATCACATTAACTTGTGTATAGATCAATTTTTGCATGTGGATGAGCTAGCTTATGGTATCCTAGATAGCACCACAGATTAACCTGACTAAATACAACAAAGGAAGTTAGTGGAGCTAATTAGGTGATCCTCAGTACAGGTTTGGTTGACAACCTATCTGGCACTGGTGGTATCCTAACAAATACCACATAAAAGAACTCAATTGCACACATAGGGATGTGAAATAACTTGGTCAAATACAAGCCCGATTCATACCTTGTTCAAAAGTCTTGTAATATAAAGTACAGTCATGGCTAGTTAGTTAAAAACATCTGAGTCTCATAAAACCTTAAAATACATTTTAAACCAACTAATATCTTTCATCCTTGCATCGCCATCAAAAAATACAAAAAAACATGTATACATGAAAAGTCATTTACCACAGCAATCGCCTAGGACAAAAAGCCATAAAGTTCTAAACAGTCTATGGTGCCCTCTCCCAACAACACAAACTCAATTCATCCATTACGTTTGCATATCCTAAAAATTAGAAACATTTGCATTCATCATAACATATGCATCCATCAACATCAATTAACATGCATACATACACATTCAACAATCATTGAGCATAACATCAAATGCCGACATGTGTATAAACAAAATAACGTCATCTATATATATATATATATAATGCACCAAAACAAGCAATAAAACTGTCCAATGAGAGTGCTTTTGCACTTGAAATTTTGGGCATGCAAAACAGACGTCGAGGTTCCAAATCCTCGCTCTTCTACTCCCTAATAAGGCTACCATAGCCAGACCACTCCATAGGAGAACAAATTGCCGAGAATTTCATCCCTTAGCGGTGTCACCAAAAGGGTTAACACCCACCAAAAATAGGTCTAAATGTCGGGAAACTACACACACATTCAACGATAAGCATCTGAAGGCACCCTTACTTAAGTCATCTTGGGTCAAGCGACTCATCGCTTTTCTCATGCAGGTCATTCCCTCATCGATTCGTCGCTTGAGGGGGTAGTCACACTTAGTCACCAATCAACAAATACACACCCAATTATGGAAATGGCACGCATTCAAAGGATCATTGACAAAGACAATCATGCTCCTGCTTGGGGCAGTAAACAAAAAATAATCACAAGCTGATCAATCACTTGGCATTTGTGAATCATGAACTCAAGGTTCCCACAGACAAAAGGTTGCACCCTTTGCCTATTCATGACTGATCAATGTCCAAGCTCAAGTAACACCTCACCAAAAAATGTTAACACTTGAATTAAGTTCCTTCGCTCGTCAGAAGCAAGGACTCAAGAATGCATGTCCTTTCGATACTTGGGGCATCAAAAGTTGGTTAGGTTACTAAGAAGCCCTAATCATTAGTGCTTTGGTTATTTATTTTTGCTTGATGCTATTCCATGCACAACGCATCCCAAAAAGGGGCATCTATAGGCACCAAAACAACACCAATCCAATTATGTGACTGCAAACACTGATCGCATTGACACACATAGCCCCAAGGGCAGCCCCCAGAGGTTAAACAGTTGTCCTAACCACTCTCACACCAATTTTGGAAGGTCAAAGATCAATTTGGCACCTTTAGGCACTTTGCTCAATATCTGTTTCACCCTAGAATGACTTCAAACTGGGATTCGCCCCACCTAGGGATGAATTCTAGATTCACTCCAAGGTGGGGCGAATTGTAGGTTTGATAGGCAAAAAATCAAATCTTGAAAAATGGCAGCTCAGATCCGCCACTTAACGCTTCCTTCATCGCATGGGAGTATGGGTGGGCATTTTTGAGCGTTAGAGGCAATTACAAGGGCAGTCATGAAGTCCCTATTTAGGGAGGAATCTCCTTCCCCCTGGGAAGGCATGATTGCCAAGTGGTGCCTCTGCATGCCCATTTCAAGAGACCTCCAGGTCTATAAATTTGTGAGTTTCCTCACCCCAAAATAGGGAGAGAAGGAGCATTCTGGAGCAATGAGGTGCTGTCATTTTACTTTCACACCCACACCATCTTGAGTTGTGTCTTTCACATCCTTGATATCTTTTGGAGAAGAGGTCATAGGGTGGTTACTGGAAGTACAAATATGGAGCCAAACCTAAAATTTGGCCACAATATCCCACCCAAATTTGTTGACAATACCCCAAAAGAGGTTTTGGACCCATCCCAAGTGGATTGGTGCCAAAATCAGGCCTTAAATGGTGGGTGGCTTGCCCCATGGGCGCCCCCTCCCACACTGCTATAGTCCTAATTGCCCCCCTTCAGAGCGATGGGAATTATGTGGTAGATTTTATTTCTTTCATTTTTGCATTCAATTCTATGATGCTTATATAGGTTTTCATTTAAATTTCATCTCGTTTTGAACAATTTTGATCATATTTCTATCTTTGCTCGCTTCTACTAATCTACAGGTAGCATCATAAAATTCCAATTGATGGAGGCCAAATTGAGAAAATATGACCATCTGGGTCTTCCCAAAATGCCCCCAATTAGCTAACCCCAAGTTTGCAAGTCTTTTGGAGCTTCCTAGGTAGGACATTTGGGACAATACCTTTTCGGCGTTTTGTTGCAGGTGAATTCGTCCCGCCCCGGAGCGAATTCAAATTGGTGAGGAATTTCCTGATTGTTATTTTTGCAAGACCTTCCTGGTGGTGTCTTGATGCCCATGTCAAATTTTTAGAGCTTTTGGATTCATTTTAGTCATAGTTTAATCTATTTTTCTTATTCACTTATCGTAGGCTTGGGGATTGCATGCTTTGTTTTATCCGCAGGTGCTACTGACTATTTCTTGTTCCTTTGAGCATAGGGTCTAGACATTAGATGAGCAGCAAGGAATCGAGACTCATCAATGCAAGTGGCGGCAGCATTTGGTCCACCCATTTTACATGTGGGCACACGAAATAAGGAAAGGCACCCGTGGACATAACAAGAATGCATACTTAAATGCTCCTAGCCCTTGGAAGGGGAGGATGTGCATTGTAACCGAGTTGTGAAACATATCAATAAAAAGGGCTGTCTTCTTTATTCACATTTTTTTCATTTTTATTCGCTCATGCTTTTCCCTCTTTTCATGCACTTTCAAATTCCTAGGATTTAGCACTAAGTTCGGTTCTGTTTGCATTGCATATTCGCTTTCATTTTTGCTTCCGTATCCTTGTTCTTTTAGTGGTGATCATGGTGGGGTTTTCAAGGAACCCTACCTGCCCATGAGGCACAAGAAAAACCCCTTCAAGTCAATGAGGTGCAACAGAATTGCCCCATGCAAGGGTATGTAGGAATGATAAGCATAGTGACTAGGAACAAGAGATACCCAGGAGTTGCCCCCGAGGCAGCCACAAGAGAGGTTCCATCGACGTCACAAAATCAATAGCACCCTATGTAGCTACCTCCACCTAGACCCGCTGCCATGATTCAGACCAAACTCACGCAGAGTTTGAGGACCACATCGGCTAGGCTCTCCATATACGAGCTTATACAACAATCAACACCCCATCGGGAGGCTCTGATGGAGATATTGAAATCCATCGAGTTACAGCTCCACGAAGTGAATTCCTTCAACAACTTAATAGGAAATATCAAATGATGCACGGAGCCAGTCATCACCTTTCGAGAGGATGAAGTTAAATCAGTGTTTGATGACATGGCAGATCCACCCCTGCACGTTATCGCATGGGTATATGGGATCACATATAAGAGAGTGTTGGTAGACATTGGCTCATCCAGTAACATCATTACCATAGTAGCATTGAAACATCTGAAGTTGCCAGCATCTCACATCACGACTTCCACCTATACACTGCGAGCATTCAATGATGTGATATGCTCGACAGTTGGCACAATTTTTTTACCCATTCAAGTAGGACAAAATATGATACCTACATTGTGCCATATTTTGGAAGGTGAGATGGATTATAACATCTTGCTAGGGCGGCCATGGATTAGGGACATGAAGTGTGTCCCTTCGATAGCTCATTAGTGTTTGAAGTATACATTTGAATGGGAAGTACATGTAGTCCCGGTATACTTAGAACCCTTCAAATATTGGAATGTGGTGCAACTGATACCGTAATCGACCCTTCCATCGACGCACTTGGATTTTCAGTTAAATCGATCTAGACAGGGTTTGATTTCGCAAAGCACCACTGGTGATAAATCCATCAAAACCCCAGCCAGGTACATCTTCATCGTCCGGTCCTTCACCAACAATGCCACCTATCGTGGCTAAACAGAAGGACAAAGGGAAGCAAACCCTGGAAGAGGCTCAACCCCTAGAAGAGGTGCTGCCAATAGTATCAACCATATCTACCGAAGAGATGCCTAGCAAAATGGAAGTTGATGCTCCTAGTTCACCCAACATGGAGTGTATTTAGGAAGAGATTTCATTCCCTCCCCATCAATCGCCAACAATCACTATTGAAATGGCCAATACATGCCTGGGGGAGTATCTGGTGTGGAATGTTGTAGCAACGACCACACTAGAGTCCATGTAAGACATGGGGAGACCTTGCCTCCCCATCGGTACAATTGTTCCTTTAGGCTACTCATAAAACCAGAAAAACTTTGTGGGGGCCTTGATCATGGTACTGAGAAATGCATGCAATAGGACAAAGATGAATATCCCAATGCAGAGTATGAAGCCTTGCTCATAGGTCTTCAAACAACAATCACCATGAACATCAAACAATTGAACATATTTGGTGATTCGATGTTAATTTTCAACCAAGTCAAAGGGGTATTCCAATGCAAATGCCCAGTTCTACAGGCCTACAAAGCCCTTGTGGACAAATTCTTGGCAAAGCTTCAATGGTACAACATCGAGGCACTCCCTCAGTCATCGAATCATTTTGCGAACACTATGGCATCCTTGGGGTCACTAATCCTGCAAGACTTTTTTGGTGATATGACAACCATTCAGGTCAAAACACTATCGCAATCCATGATGGACCGTGCAAGCTCTAACTTGACACCAGGAATATACATGATCCAGATTGAACCACCTCAGGATAGGTTCTCTCGAATCCACGATCATCTGAAACATGCCAACTGGGGGTCCTTGTTCTCCCCTACTCCCATTAATAGCAACACAACACTATTCTTACAAGTTCTCTCCCACTCAACGTTTGTTAGGGATGAACTTCAAGAGGGATGGTCTGTTCATACCGTCGAGGCTTTTGATTAGTAGGATTGGTATTCACCCATGAGGGACTACCTAAAGTTAGGTAATCTCCTGCTTGGATTGATGCATGTCGTAAAACAAGCATTCAAGCAGAAAGCGGCAAAGCATGTCTTGTTAGGAGACATTTTGTATCATCGTAGCTATGAAGGGATCCTCCTTCAATGCTTGGACCAGCAAGAATCCACTTGGGCAATCGCCCAAGTGTACGATGGTACATGAGGTGGCCACTTTAGTGGTATGGCCATCGTAAAGCACATTATTCGCATGGGCTATTATTGGCCATATTTAGAGCGAGATTATTGCGCATATGTCAGGAAGTGCATGAAGTATCAACACCATGCTAATTTAACACACATACCTTCCTAGGCCTTACAGCCGATCCAGTCGGTTTGGCCATTTATGCAGTGGGGTTTAGATCTAATCGAAAATATCTCCCCTGCATCGTCAGGTTGTCACACATTTATCATAACGGCCATAGAGTATTTCACCAAGTGGGTGGAAGTAGTTTCGCTTACCTCTACAATAGGACCCCGCATTGCGGAGTTTATTTTGCATAACATCATATGTTGTTTTGGTATTCCATCCAAGATAATTTTGGATAATGGAACGTCATTCAAGAACAAAGACGTGCGTGCTTTGACCACAAAGTATAAAATTCAACACAATTTTTTGACACCCTATTATCCACAGGCAAATGGGCAAGCAGAGGCGTCAAACAAAATGCTAGTTGCCATCCTCAAAAAGACAGTCGTAGACAGTCATAAGGATTGGCACATCCAAATCCCACTTGCCCTGGGCTTATCACACCAGCATTCGGACACCCATTGGGGCAACTCTGTTTTCTCTTGTGTATGGCTTCGAGGCAGTCATGCCTCTCGAGTTGGAAATTCCTTTCCTGTGCATATCAATGCAAGAGTTCATCGATGATGACACTGCACGGTAGGCCCGATTAGACCAGATTATGTTGCTTTGCGAACGATGCATTAATGCTCTCGAGAATTTACGTATCTATCAAGAGCGACTTAAGAAAGCTTACAACATGAAAGTTCACCTGAGGGATTTTTAGGTTGGCGACTTAGTCTTAAAAGAAAACCAACAAAACTCTAGTTTGTCATCCCATCTAAGGGATAAGTTCACAGAAAATTGGTTAGGTCCCTATGTAATTGATAGTAAAATAGGACCTGGAACATACCGGCTAGCCTCTCTTGATGGAATCAAGGAACTAGAACCCTTGAACATCAGTCATTTGCGGCCATTCCATATCTAAAAGAGCCATAGCCCAAAAAAATGCTCCAAGGATTCCCACAATCGCTTGGTCAAACCCAAAAATCTCCAAGGATTCCCATAATCGCTTGGTCAACCCAAAATGCTCCAAGGATTCCTACAATCGCTTGGTCAACCCCAAAACGCTCCAAGGGTTCCCACAATCGCTTGGTCAAAAATAAGAAAATTCAAAAAACAATAAAATCATCAAAAATAACAAAAAATTGCATTTCCTTTCCATGCATACTCACAATCATCACAACAATAAAGAGATATTTTTGCATCTCATCTCCATATTCAATAAAATCAATCCATCAAAAACACAAAAATATATAGCTGCATTAAGCATCGCATCCATACATTACATATTTGTGGTCATAAAGGTCAAGGCACCATAGACTGTAATTACTTGGCAAAACCATCATTTTCCACATTTTTCCACTTTATCAATAATTCATCGCAAATAAACGCCATTCACATCATTTCACCATATCATAGTTGGTTGTCTTCTAATGTATCAAGAGTTTTCGTCCTTCAGTCGTCATTAGCTTTCTAGCCACGTACTGTACCAAGTCAGACAAATTTTACAAAGGTAGAGCTCTACTTGGATCACACCTTGTTACGTAGCATCCCAACACAAATTAAAACACATAAAAATTCCCAAGTTGTGTGAACAAAAGATGAAACCTGCAAAGCAATCTAGGTCACCATAAGCAAAATGGTTATCTTGCTCATCCCCCTGTGCGAATGACCCCAAGAATGCTGAGAGTTGGCAAAAGGACAAGCATCCTTGCTACCCAATTACCCAAGAATCCCAAGTTCTCAAAAAGTTGCAAACATCATAAAATCTTCCAAAAAGTCAAAACTCCAAAAACTTGACATCACCACCAAAGTGCATACATCAAAAGGCACATACAATAGTGATTCTCATCACTCAAAATTCAAATCCCTTGCTCAAAAGAAAAAAAATAAAAATAAACAGTGATTTTTATCACTACAAAAGAGCAAGTTTCCCAATACAATTGAAGAAAAGAAGGGAGTCAGACTTGAATCCATGGAACTCTCAGCATTCAGAAGGTCATGAAGTAAACTTCAGTATCGGTTTGGTGGATAGCCTATCGGTCACTAGTGGTAAACCTCTTGCATGACGATATATCTGTCACAGTAACTCGTGTACAAATCAATGTTTGCACGTGGATGAGCTAGTTTATGGTATCCTAGATAGCACCACAGATTAATTTGACTAAACACAACAAAGGAAGTTAGTGGAGCTAATTAGGTGATCCTCAGTACAGGTTTGGTTGATAGCCTATCTGGCACTGGTGGTATCCTAACAAATACCACATAAACAAACTCAATTGCACACACAGGGATGTGAAATAACTTGGTCAAAGACAAGTCCGATTCATACCTTGTTCAAAAGTCTTGTAAGATAAAGTACAGTCATGGCTAGTTAGTTAAAAACATACGAGTCTCAAAAAACCTTAAAATACATTTTAAACCAACTAATATCTTTCATCCTTGCATCGCCATAAAAAAATACAAAAAAACATGTATACATGAAAAGTCATTTACCACAGCAATCATCTAGGACAAAAAGCCATAAAGTTCTAAACAGTCTATGGTGCCCTCTCCAAACAACACAAACTCAATTCATCCATTACATTTGCATATCCTAAAAATTAGAAACATTTGCATTCATCATAACATATGCATCCATCAACATCAATTAACATGCATACATACACATTCAACAATCATTGAGCATAACATCAAATGCCGACATGTGTATAAACAAAATAACGTCATATATATATATATATATATATATATATATATATATATATATATATATATATATATATATATATATAAATGCACCAAAACAAGCAATAAAACTGTCCAATGAGAGTGCTTTTGCACTTGACATTTCGGGCATGCAAAACAGACATCAAGGTTCCAAATCCTTGCTCTCCTACTCCCTAAGAAGGCTACCATAGCCGGACCGCTCCATGGGAGAACATATTGCCGAGAATTTCATCCCTTAGCAGCGTCAACAAAAGGGTTAACACCCACCAAAATAGGTCTAAATGTCGGGAAACTACACACATGTTCAACGATAAGCATCTGAAGGCACCCTTACTTAAGTCATCTTGGGTCAAGCGACTTGTAACTTTTCTCATGCGAGTCATTCCCTCATCGATTCGTCGCTTAAGGGGGTAGTCATAGTCACCAATCAAAAAATACACACCCAATCATGGAAATGGCACACATTCAAAGGATCATTGAAAAAGACAATCACGCTCCTGCTTGGGGCAGTAAAAAAGCAATAATCACAAGCTAATCAATCACTTGGCATTCGTGAATCATGAACTCAAGGTTCCCATATACAAAAGGTTGCACCCTTTGCCTATTCATTACTGATCAATGTCCAAGCTTAAGTAACACCTCATCGAAAAAGGTTAACACTTGAATTAAGTTCCTTCGCTCGTCAGAAGCAAGGATTCAAGAATGCATGCCCTTTCCATACTTGGGGCATCAAAATTTGGTTAGGTTACTGAGAAACCCTAATCATTAGTGCTTTGGTTATTTATTTTTGCTTGACGTTGTGCCATGCACAACGCATCCCAAAAAGGGGCATTTGTAGACACCAAAACAACACCAATCCGATTATGTGACTGCAAACACTGATCGCATTGACACACATAGCCCTAAGGGCAGCCCCCAAAGGTTAAATAGTGGTCCTAACCACTCTCACAATAGTTTTGGAAGGTCAGAGATCAATTTGGCACCTTCAGGCACTTTGCTCAATATCTGTTTCACCCTAGAACGAATTCAAACTAGAATTCGTCCCACCCAGGGATGAATTCTAGATTCGCTCTAGGGTGGGGCGAATTACAGGTTTGATGGGCAAAAAGTCAAATCTTGACAAATGGCAGCTCAGATCTACCACTTAACGCTTCTTTCATCGCATGGGAGTATGGGTGGGCATTTTCAAGCGTTAGAGGCAATTACAATGGCAGTCATGAAGTCCCTATTCAAGGAGGAATCTCCTTCCCCCTAGGAAGGCATGATTGCCAAGTGGTGCCTTTGCATGTCCATTTCAAGAGACCTCCAAGTCTATAAATTGGTGAGTTTCCTCACCCCAAAATAGGGAGAGAAGGAGCATTCTGGAGCAACGAAGTGCACACCCACACCATCTTGAGTTGTGTCTTTCACATCCTTGATCTCTTTTGGAGAAGAGGTCATAGGGTGGTTACTGGAAGTACAAATCTAGAGCCAAACCTAACATTTGGCCACAATATCCCACCCAAATTTGTTGAAAATACCCCACAAGAGGTTTTGGACCCATCCCAAGTGGATTGGTGCCGAAATCAGGCCTTAAACAATGGGCGGCCTACCCCATGGGTGCCCCCTCCCACACTGCTACGGTCCTAATCGCCCCCCTTCGAAGCGATGGGAATTTTGTGGTATATTTTCTTTCTTTCATTTTTGCATTCAATTCTATGATGCTTAGATAGGTTGTCATTTAAATTTCGTCTCATTTTGAACAAGTTTGATCATATTTCTATCTTTGCTCGCTTCTACTAATCTACAGGTAGCATCATCAAATTACCATTGTTGGAGGCCAAATTGGGAAAATCTGACCATCTGGGTCTTCCCAAAATACCCCCAATTAGCTAACCCCAAGTTTGCAGGTCTTTTGGAGCTTCCTAGGCAGGACATTTGGGACAGTACCTTTTTGGCATTTTGTTGCAAGTGAATTCGTCCCGCCCCGGAGCGAATTCAAATCGGCGAGGAATTTCTTGAATTTTCTTTTTGCAGGGCCTTCCTGGTGGTGTCTTGATGCACTTGTCAAATTTTTAGAGCTTTTGGATTCATTTTAGTCATATTTTAATCCGTTTTTCTTATTCACTTATCGTAGGCTTGGGGATTGCATCCTCTATTTTATCTGCAAGTGCTACTGACTGTTTCTTGTTCCTTTGAGTGTAGGGTCTAGACATCGAAGGAGCAGTAAGGAATCGAGACTCATCAACACAAGCGACGGTGACATTTGGTCTTCCCATTTTACATGTGGGCACGCGAAAGAAGGAAAGGCACCCATGGATGTAACAAGAACGCATACTTAAACGTTCCTAGCCCTTGGAATGGGAGGATGCGCATTGTAACCGAGTTGTGAAACATGTCAATAAAAAGTTCTATATTATTTATTCACATTTGTTTCATTTCAATTTGCTCATGATTTTCCCTCTTTTCATGCACTTTCAAATCCCTAGGATTTAGTGCTAAGTTCGGTTCTGTTTACATCGCATCTTCGCTTTCCTTTTTGCTTCCGTATCCTCATGATTTCAATTGTACACTAAGCAGTGAATTGATCTGGGTTGTTGATTTTCCATGTAGGGATTGAAAATGACATTGATAAGTCAAACTAAGATAATGAAATACTACTTGACTCAAATCCATAAGGATAACATAGTATCCGAAGGCACAGTGATTAGTATTGACCTTGAAGACCTTTTACATGATGAACATTTGGGTGAAGATTATTGGAGATTCAATGCGCAAGTCATCCATAAAGAGGAAAAAATATTATTTAGAAGGAATGATGAGATGGCTACAATGAAGGATGTTGTGGGCTCCTTTATTGCCTAGCCTATATTAGATATTGTTCACAAATAAATTATGCTATGTTGTAGCAATATTGTATTGCCATGTTGTAGCAGTATTGGAAATACCATATACGATTTAGTTTTTGTTGCACATTCTTATTTATGTCCTCGTAAATTCATTATTATTTATTTTTGTTGCAATTTTATTTGATCATTGGTCACAAGGTCAATAAAAAATGGATGAGCTTTTCTATTAAGAGATTGGAAGGTTCAATATTTTTCAACACTCTTGATAATACCTTCATGTGTATATAACATCTTTAGAGAAAAAAAAAGAACTCTTGTCTCTTGGTTTTCCATTAGCGGAATGGGAGACAAAGAATTCGAGCTCCATGTAGTCAAATATTTTGAGCCTAACCATTCAAATGAAGCAAATAATGAGGTTGGCAAGTGAGTTTATGAAGTATGGAAAGGCCACAATGTAAGTTTTATTTTTATGAAACTTTTTTCATTGCTATATATTTATATATTTTTGCATGTATATTATAGTTCTTCATTTTTTTCTTGTTTATCATAAATTATAAAATTAGTTTTTTAATATATAAGCAAACTCTTATATACATAGTAGTTACAACACAACATCAAATTCCCATGATATCCTACATCCATATTTGTCTCTATATAGAGACTTATCAACTCAAACTTTTAGTTAATTTTATAGCTCCTGTTGTTATTCAAGTAGCCCAAAAGGTGAGAACAATACAGTAGTTATAATGCATGGGTAAAAAAATAAAGTAGTTTTTGAGGTATTATATAGAGAATTTTTATTAAAAATGCTATTAATTTATTATGTTTTTATGTATATAAGGATTCAAAAATATCAGAAGGTTTGAAAAAAATAACTTTTTATTTTAGTTGTTTACTAATATTAACCGTGTAGAGCTTTTATAATTAGGATATAGCAGATATATATATTTTACATGTATGGTTGGTTTTTCCAGGTTTTTCTGTTCAGTGGAAGGTTGATATTAGCATGCAATAGCCTAAGAAAATTGATTTCAATATTATTTGGAATCATCATCATAGTTGTAGTATTTTGTGCTTTAGTAGTGAGAAGCTTTGTGGAAATAATTCCACATGGGTTTGTAATTATGATTATCACAGTTGGATTCACAACATATGTGAGTATAAATCCTTTATACCTATATATATGTATGGTTGGTTACTCTCTATTCAATTGTGTGTCATCCTGAGTGGGTTGTGGGGTGTGGTAAACAATATTTGATGTTTTATTTGGTTTATGTGATGCTTGTTGTTAACAAATGCTAAATTTTTATAGGTAGCATATATTCAATGAAGAAATTTGATCCGTTGGGGTGTGGTAAGCATTATATGATTTCTAGTTGGGTTTATGTGATGCTTGTTGTTAATAAATGCTAAGTTTTGCAAGTATCATATATTCAATGAAGAAATTTGATCCACTTCAATGCCCAAACTAAGTGATGAAGGGGGTCAATAATAAAAATTAAAGTCTTTGACAGTGATAATTTTTTTAGCTAAGTTTTGAATTACAAGCCAATAGAAAGATCATTAAGAATTCTACATGATATCTTATCCATTAGGTTACAAGGCTCTGTTAACATTCATTAATAGAGAAATACATAAACAATAATTGATATGACATATGGATAGTTGCCTTGAGCCCATGAGTTAATTTGCAGAGCTAGATTGTGTGCCAATATTATTGAAACTATTTACTGGTTGCATTGTTCGATGGTCAGGAGTCATCCAAGATTTGCTTAGTTGCATGTGATTCATCATTTTCTCTCCAATTTTTAGTGTCCTTGCACTATAGTAAGTCTATAGCTCATTTGTGGACATGCATGAATAAATAGTGAAAGTGATTATTTTTATTAAGAGCCCAGTTTGGTATTTTAGTTAGGATTCCCAATTCACAAGGATGAAACAATCAATTCTATTTATAGTTTAGTTTTGATGGTAATTTTACACATGATAGTTTGTTTCTACATGGTAAAAAATCTTATGCTCAATAAAATAAATTTTAATGTCAATATTTATCTTAGGTATCATCTTCCACTTACATAAAGTGAAGGCAAATAGGTGTGTCATAGGCTTTTATCACACTTATTATTATTAGCAAGGTTTTGTTTATCGTGTAATTTTACAAATATTCTCACACTTAAAACGTTGTTGTGTCTAAGATTAATTTTTCTCAAGGATAGTCATATATCTTTTCACTCTAAAGATGCATTGGTGGTTGATGGAGTTAAGGATTATTCACATAAAATTGAAGATATGATTGGTCTACATAATGAGACAAAATTCATTCAATATGGTGTAAGTTATTCGATAATTTCCTTCTACATTGTGAAGATGATTTTATTTTATAACTTTATACTAATAATAATGCTAAATGCAAGGCACAAGTTGACTATTGGATGTGTGTCTATATGTTCATTTTACTTCTGGCTAACAATGTTTTTCTCTCCTTTTCCATAATACTCATGTTGTCTTTGGAGGTAGTAAAATGTCTCACTTTGTAACTCTTTGTAATTGTCACCTTTTACCTCAAAGAAGGAAGCTAGGGAATTGTTTGAACCTATGGATTTCTCTAACTACTCTTAAATTTTCCAACCTAATCATGATTGACTACAACCATTTACCAAGTTGACCATTTATTATTTTTTATGAACAATCCTTTTTGGCCTAGCCTGTTATGGTCTATTTACTTTATGTTCCACTTTTTTTTTTTTCTCAGGAATCATTGTAAGTATCAGGTTTTTTAGATACACAACACCTTGGAAGTTTTATGTATAAATAATTCTTTCCTTTTATAAATGAATTTATTTTTTGGTTAACTAACATATGACTCCCCCTTTCATCATGAGTGTTGAAAGTTCACTAACCAAAATAAAGTGGAGTTGTACAACTAAATAAATTCTTCATTTACTTTAGGTTTTTTGCTCTCGTTGCATTGAATTGAGTTTGTAAACAAATTTCTTCATCTATGGAGGTTCCTTTTACATGTTGAGAGCATAATTTTATTTTAATTATTAGTTTTATCATTTGTACATAGATTTTGTAAATTTGTACATTTAAAAAATATTTTTATTTCTTGTTTATACTTTTCATATTTATCCTTATAATTTGAAATCTTTTTTAACCATTCTTATTTATTGTAGGTTCACACTATACTAGATATTAGTTGTGGTTTTGGTAGTTTTGAGGATCATATCTTTTTTGAAAAGTTTTTAACCATGTGCATCACTTATTATGAGGTTTATGGTAGTCAAGTTCAATTAACTCTTGATAGGGGTCTTCCTGCAATGTTGGGATATTTTGTTTCTAGACAACTTCCATATCCTTAATTATCATTTGATATGGTTCATTGTGCCAGGTGTGGTATGTGGGGATAGAAAATAAAGATTATGAGATAATTAGTTACTATTATTACTATTTTTAATCTCCATGTTAAAAAAAGTGAGACTAATGTTTCATAAGTCCTAGAGTCCACAGACTATTAATGGACTAGCAATAATGCAATCCTTTAATCATGCTTATAGAATTTCTCACTCTAATCAACACTAGATTGGAATATGATGAATAACTGTAGTGGATATATTGTCTTAGTGTGTTGTGGGTATAGTAGGTCATCTTGACTTGCACTCAATGTTTCATTGTTATATAATAGAACATATTGTTACAATAGATGGAATTCCTCACTCTATCAATATTATATTAATTTTTTATAAGATCCTTTACTACTATTAACATCACTATATTAACTTCTTGTAAACAACATTGTATTAGTATTGCCTCTAGTGGACTTATTGCTAGTTTGGTGTATGGTAAATATAGTCGATTATTTTATCTTGCATTAATTTTATCTTTGAGATGTATGCATTTTTTTTTTAAAAGCCCATTGTTTGCATGTGATATATTTTCAATTACAATTCTTGGGATGATAAATCATTAGTTGTGTTGCTTTAATGTTCACATTTAAGCATGAATTTGTTTTATAAGACTATCATAAATGCTTGATTTAAATTTTTGTTATCACTACAAAAAATGAGCACATGTAATTAACCTTGTTATGGTTAAAGCATTTTTATAACATGTAATTAACCTAAAGCCTTATTGTTATATCAAATTAGGTTAAAATTTATGATATAATTAGTGTTTTAATATTGGTATAAATAACCCCTTCCATTCCTTATTTTCTTATCAAATTGTTGTGTATTATTTTATGTAGATATAATGATTATACATTGTGCATAAGGATGCTCATTAAAAATATCTCTTTTTTATAAGATTTAAATGAGAGCTTTGCTTCTATTTGTTTATGGAAAATTTTGTTGATTTCAACATAACTATTCCATGATACTATATTCATCATTACATTTTATTTGATTATTTGTGGGATTATCCCTACTTCTTGTTTGCCCTTGTAATTTTAATTTGTGTTTTCCAATTCAATATCCCTCTAATATTTATTTCCTTTTGTTTCTATTTTGAGGGTCTTTCTTTGTATTTTTCATTCCCATCAACAATTTAATTATTATTAACATCTTATATACTTCAAACTTGTTTATAATGTTACTTATCATCTATACATATATGGTGCCTATTATTATTATCCTTGAAAATACTTTCTTCTTATGTTGCCCTAAAACCTTTAAAGGATCAACTTTCATAGTGCTTATTTTATTATGTTGTAATAGAGCCCTAAGTTGTAGTTTGAATATCCTCCATACTACTTTGTTATTATGTTGCCCTTCAAACCCTAAAGTGAAAGAGATAAACTCTTTACTACTTCAATTTGTATTACAAGGAGATGATTTCCTACTATTTGAGGAAATCAAAGGTGATTTACCTAGAGTAAACATGAATGCTTTCACCTTTGTTTTAAATTTTTCCTCCACATATTTCTTTCACATTTAAGTAGTTTTAAATTTGAGCTTTCATATTGCAACTCATCATTCCTTGCATCCTTCTTAATTTATTTTAATATTTTTTTCCAAATAAAATATGAAGGTATTTTTCATTTGATGAGTCAAAGGGGATTTATGTGCCGCTTTTTTGGGATTAGAATTTTTTTTTACATAGACAAAGTTCTACTACATTCATCCTAGAGTTAATCTCATGAACAAAACATTCCATATTTTTCTTGTTTGATTTCACTTTGTAATCTATTGCAATTTGAAGCATTTGAATGCAATAATTTTCATAATCTAATATATTTTGGGAAAGGTTTTGAATATTGATGCAAACACATATTGGGTATATACAAATTGATTTTGCTCCTTTTGGATCCTCCTAGATGAAATTTCCTAGAGTATTAAAAATATTCTTTAAAAACTTATTATTGATAAGTTTATAAGAAATTTTAAAGAGCTTAACATTCACCATAATCCTTTTTAGATTTTTATCTCCACAAAAATTCTCATGTAATAGTCTTAAATAAAATTCATCTACCCCCTAAACCATAGGTTATCATCCATTATTTTACCCTTGATTTTAAAATTAAAGAAGATAATGAGAAAAGTAACTTTTCAAAGATAATTCATGGATTGATTTGATGTTAATATTCATTTTCATTTATTCCACCTTTGAATCTTTAAATAAAGTGGTTACTATTCATTGAAATTACATATTAACTCTTTATTTTTAAGAACCATTATATCATGCTTAATCATCTCATCCCTAATAATTACATTTAGTAAGACATTATTGATTGAATAAGAATCAACAAATATTTGCTACTATTTTTAGCGTCACCTAAAACATACTTATTTTTAGTCAAGGCTTCCATAGTTTATTTGCATTTTTTTTCTCTTTTATTTAAAAATAATATATATATACATTCAATGAGTTTACACATGTTTTAATAAGGAGTCATGGTCCCCTACTAATAAGTGGGGTTCGAACTTTGGACCTCTCAAAGAGAGGCCATAGTGCTTACCACTGCAATAAGCTTATAGGTTTTTCAATGAGTTTACACATATTTTATGAGGGTCCATGGTCCCCTCATACTGAGTGGGGTTTAAACCTTGTATATATATATATATATATATATAATTTTCATTTGAAAGTCTAAGACTAAAAAAAAACTTAATTTTTTAAATTAAGATGAAGTACAACAGGTGCCATAACTGGGGTCACACTCCTTGGGTGCACAAAAGGGGCCTCCCTCACCATGATTTAAATTTGGATAGCCTAGATAATAGTGCAACAACATGCCACTAAGGTGTCCACTAATTTTATTTGTAAAATAATTTAAAAATTTTATAATAAAAAAAATCATTTAAAAGTTGGAATGTGACTCCTCCCAACCTTAGTCGATGAGAAAACCTATTTACAATAGTAAATGAATATTTATGTTAAGCCAAATATCCTAAACCATATATCTACAATGGTTGTCTAAATTGGCTAAAAACTGGATTTATTCACCAACCTGCCTAATCCTCTTGTCCTCAATAACCATACCATTATGCCATTGAACCCTTTCCTCTTTATCGGTACCCATATTACTAAGAATTTTACCACGTTATTCGTAGCTCTAACCACATAAAGTGAAATCACATCATCTAATTTCCTCCACAATTATTTTATTTGGGTAACAAGAATCCTTAACCTCCATGTTTCCAAAACAATGTTTCTCATTCAATCCAAAGCTCCTACCAATATTTGAGAATATGATTCTATGATTATCCAACTAAACCTTGTCTTAACTGTGTAGATAAAAGAAAATTTAATAACTAAATTTGTAGCTTAAAAAAAAGTGTCCACTAAATTTTGATTTTGATCTTATGCAAAAATAACAAAAATAATTTGTGAAAGTCTTTGATTTATGAATACAATGCTTAAACTAAATTATAGGCATCCGTATAGTAAGAGAACGAGTCAAGGGATTTTGAAAGTGTAAAATTATCCCACATGCTATTAATGCGGTTATTATCCGCATGTAACTTGAAACACAAAAGAAGCAAGGTTGAAGACCTAAGAAAATTTTTCTTAGGGTTGTACATAACAAAATGGTTATGGTTAAATAATTTCATATCTTTTTAATTTATTAGGGAATTAAATCTATTTTTTGGTATTATATTATTGTTATATAATAATATTGTAATCTGATGTCCTAGGGGATAGCACAATGGTACAGGCTTTGGATATTTTTTGAAAGGTTCAAGGTTCAAACCATGTCATAGGTGAGTGTGTGAGGGGGTGGGTGCATGTATGGTTGTGTTTTTAGCCCCTATTTATAAAATTAGCTCTCAATATTATGAGAGGTCATGGTTGGTATAATGGGGTAAGGCCTATAGGATAGTGATCCTACATCCCCTTTGGCACTGCTTGTGACCAAACTAGCATGCCACAAAATACACCTTAGGAAACTTCATGTAGAGTTCCTTGCACAACATAACAACACAACACAACCATAACATATATCCATAGCATACAGGGTAAATTGAAGCATCATTAATTCATCCATTAGGTTAACAAAAGCATTCAACCATGCAAGCAATATATCCTCAAAACATGCACAACATGACACTCAGGCTAACATCCACATATTGGAACACATATAGGCACACAAGTACAAAGCCACTACTTTCTCATTGCTTAACAGGGATTGCCAGTCCTTCATTACATGGTGGCACGATGACCATACACTCAACCTAAAGGCATAACATAACATACTTGGATGGATTGGCAAAATGGGTGCTCGATCAAATCATAGTCCACGAGGCTTATTGACACGTCCGTACAAATACAAAACTCAACGATCTCAACGAGGACACATGCACTCTAGCATACTTGGGCAAGGTGATGGTCTCTTTAGCTTCTTTTACCTAAAGGTATTCTTATTTCTTAAAGACACCTGGTTGGATCAATGACTCACTTAGTGGACATGTGCCCACTTCGGATCTTCTTAAAAGGGTGATTTAACCATCCGTTGTGGTTCCTCATCTAATTGACTTCACCTTCTCTAGTTACTCACCTATGAACTTCACCCCTTGGTGGTTCCTCACCACTTTTCCTCTAAGAAACCTCCACGGACCTTAGAGGGATGGATGGGCAACAAGCTTCCATCTTGTGGAGTTTTTTGTCACCCTCTTGGTGCCTTGAGGCTAGCCCACTCACTATGCTACCACCCATGGCATAAGCTAGACTAACCTCATGGGATTTGTTGGTAGTGTCAAGGCAAAACCACCCTACCAAGTTTCCTACCGTAGTAGGTGGGGCATACATCAACCTACCTTCTAATGCTAGCGGGGAATGACAAGTATCCAAAGGGTCTTGTAGCTCTTACTTCCTCATGCCTTGTGTCGTGAGGGGTGGAGTGGAGACCTTGCATATTCGCCTGACCTATTGTATCTTCATGCATTACCATGAAGGATGGGGAGGAGGCTATCTCACTATCATCTAGGTTGATCACTTTGCTCTTGAACATTGTTGCTTAAGGGATAGGAGGGTCAAGACCACCTCACCCCTCATAATCCTCCCACACTTAAATTTTATGTCATCCTTGGTATCAACACAAAGTTGTTGGTTACCCAAAAATAAGTGAGGGGGACTCATGGTTATGCCTTCTGGGGTAACCATATCTTCTTTGCAACATAGGTACCATGTCTTCTCTCTCTAGGAACCTACACTACCTATAATGTGGTAGCACAAAGCTCTCTGATGACTGGCACACTGATACCAACTAGGTTGAGTTCGACAACCAAGCCTTTGAAACCAACACTCTAATACTAACTATAATGGGGGTGGGCCTATAGGGTAGTGACCCTATGCCTCTTTCGACACTGCTCATGGTCAAATTATATTTAATACGCCATGAAATACACCTCAAGTAGCTTCATGTAGAGTTCCTTACACAATATAACAACACAACATGAGCACAACATATATCCATAGCATACAGGGTCAATGAAAGCATTATTCATTCATCCATTACATTTGTATAAGCATTCAACCATACAAGCAATATATCCTCAAAGCATGCACCACATGGCACTCAAGCCAATATCCACACATTGGAACATAGGTAGGCACATACGTACAAATCCACTACTTTCTCAATATTTAATAGGGACTGGAAATTCTTCATTACATGATGGTATGATGACCATACACATGGCTTGGCAAAATGGATGCTTGATCGTCTCACAGGCCACGAGGCTTATTGGCACATCCATACAAACACATAACTCAATGAGCTCAACGAGGACACATTTACTCTAGCAAACTTGGGTGAGGTGATGGTCTCTTTAGATTTTTTTTCCTAAAGGTACTCCTATTGCTACTTGGTGGATGTGTGCCTACTTAGAATCTTCTTAAATGGGTGACTTCACCATCCGTTGTGGTTCCTCATCTAATTGGCTTCACCTTCTCCAATTCCTCACCTACGAACTTCGTCCCTTGGTGGTTCCTCACCGCTTGTCCTCTAAGCAACCTTCATAAACCTCAAAGGTTCGAAGAGGCAATAAGCCTCCATCTTGTGAAGTTGTTTCATCACCCTCCTTGTGCCTTGAGCTTATCCCACACACCAAGCTCCCACCCATGGCACAAGCTAGACTAACCTCGTGGAAGTTGTTGAAAGGGTGTCAAGGCATAACCACCCTACCAAGCTTCCTATCATAGTAGGTGGGACTTACACCAACCTACCTTCTGATGTTGGTGGGGAATGACGGGTTACTACCTAAAGGGTCTTGTAGCTCTTACTTCCTCACGCCTTATGTCATGAGGGACGAAGTGGATACTTTGCACATCTGCCTAATCTCTTGTGTCTTCATGCATTGCCATGAAGGATAAGGAGGAGGCTATCTTGTTGTCATCTAGGTTGATCACTTCGCTCTCAAACATTGCTTCTTCAGGGATGAGAGGGTGAAGACCACCTCACTACTCACAGTTGGTATGGGAAGCCTTGAGCATCAGTCGTAGGGGTTTCTCACACTGTCTAAAAATAATTATAAAATAAAAAAAATATTATAATTTGATAACTGTATACGATATATCATTTGGTAAGATTTAAATTTTTTAGTTAATTAAATTTATATTATTTAATTAAATATTTTTTAAAAAAATTAATAAATAAATTTTAGTTTATCTATCATATATTTTATATTTTAATGTATTATAATAACTTTGATAATTTTATTCATATATATATTGAATCTATATTTCTTTACTTAATTTCATTCATTAAATTATTACTATTTAATGAATTATTTATACTCTTTTGATAACCTTTTTATTTGTTTCTTCTATACATTTCACCTATTTATGTTTAATTTAATAATTAATTATTTTATATATATGATTTCACATGTAATAGTATTTGTTTTTATATAATTAGTTTTAAAATTTTCGATAATTGATTACTGAAATTTCATAAAATATTATTAATTAATTTTAAATTATATATATATTTGGAAATCATGCGCTCATTTGAATAGGCTACAAAAATTTATGGCCGTCTTCAGCGCCATTTAAGTTTTAATATCGTCCGAGTTCCGACAGCCGAGTTCACCGCCGTTTTGTTTTTAGCGGTTGACTTTTATTAGATAACCCTTACGAGAACCCGTGGGCACGCACTTTAATGCTGACGTTTCTGCGATCTTGTGTGAACGCAGAATCCATATGACTCAGCCGCGCCATTAAAAGCTATCAAGTCCCAATACACACAACACGTTTTTCTCCATCATATAGTGCGTAGTTAATGCACTGTCTTGACGGTAACTAACTCAAGCCTGCAAATTGTCAAAGGAATTTAAAGCAAGTACAGTAATTTCTGTACAAATCCACGTATCGAGCCCCGCGAGGTGTATCCGCTCCAGATTTTTAGCACATTATACAAGAATTTCACCGACCCTGTTTTTCGGATTTTAACGTTACCGTTGCCTCTTGATGTCGTGTGGACTTTTTTGGAATTGTTGGCAGTAGTTTTTACGAGAAGACCGGCACTCTGTGTTTATCTACAGAGCAGAAAGTACCATAACAAATTCTCTGAACTTGGCACAACAATTACTTCAGTATAAAATGATGAAACCCTGTGCGAGAGACTGGTTTTTCCTGTTATGTTTAGGAATTCTGAGTACTGCATTCGCTATCCGCTCTCTTCAATCAGGTATGCCTTATTAGAAGTAAAAGTAGAGTAGCTTTTAACATTAATTAACCTTATGGCTTATCACTTTTATATTTATTTATATTATATAACTTCATCGTTTAAGATTTAAAAGAGTTTGAATCTTATGTTTTTCAAAGTTTAATCGTTGGTCTTTTTAATTGTTTTTGTTTACCTTCACTTTGGTCTGCTACTGCAGTGGAAAAGAATTCTCTCAAATCCTTGGAGTCAATGGAAGAAGTTGAAAATACAATGAATCCTCGGGTACGTGTGATAAGCCTATATTTGATGAATTCGTACTGATTGGTTTGATGGCTTTGTATATATGATGCATAGTTATTACAGATGTTTAGAGCGGAGGAAGCAACAAAAACTGAGGAGGATTTAGTCTGTGACGGTCATATCAACGACGATGAGTGCTTAAATCGGCATAGTTTTGCGGCGCACACAGATTACATCTACACCCAACGTCACCACAGCCCATAGTGGGCTAATTATCTCGCTGATGTTTGCAATTTTTTTTTTTTTTGTGTGTCAATACATTCCCTTACTCTGCAGATCAGAAGACGAAAGTCATCTCTTGTTCTTCTTTAAAATTCTTCCAGCATTCGACAGTCTGTCGTGTAAAATCAGGTTTCAATGTACGTTCTTAACATCACCACAAAATAAATGTATTATTCTCCATTGTGTCTTTGTTTATCGTCTTTCTTTTAGGACTTAGAATATTGCAATTATGGGATGGCAACAGAGAAGCCTGTGTTTTGTAGAATAAAGCAGGCCATCCAGTCTCATATGTGATGTAAGACTTCGGAGGAGTAAATACATGGATTGTTGGGCTAGTCCGGAGGCCTATGTGTGGAAATGTCTCGTCCATTTATTCTTTTATTTGGTTTATATGATTAGAAAAGCCAACCCTAGCGGCCGCATAGCCTAGGCTTGGTTACAGGGTATTTCAATCCCTAAAAAGGGATAGGGGTTATATAAAAATAAAAATTATTTTATTTTAATTTTAATACAAAAGTTTTTATTTAAATAATTATAAAATAGTTTAGGTGGAGATAGTGTAGTGGTTAAGGTTTTGTTTTTAGGTCAAAAGTTCAAACTATTATTTGTGAATTTGTAACATTTCATATTGAATTATATTATTATTTGTGAATTTACAACATTTCATATTGAATTATATTATTATTTTTTATTTTTGTTAAGTTCATTATAATATAATATATGTGTATATTTTTTTATTAGTAAATATTCAATTATCTTTTAAATGAAAGTTAAAAACTTCTTAGCTTCAGGGTTGAAGGATGAAAAATGAAAAATGATTTATATGAAGAGCGATTTTTATTTTACCTATAAATTAGTATTTTTAAAAAGTAAAATAATATTTGAAAGGTAGTAAAGATTGCAATTTTTAATGTTATTATTTATTTAACTTATTTACTTTGAATGCAAAAGTTTTATTCATTTTTTCTTTTTAATTCTAAGACTATAAATCTTAGTATTTAATCCATTAGTCGCAATCTTTAAATTAAGTCGTCAGGCCCTCATCATCTTTTTTCTTCATTATCATGGTTTCAAGGAATAAGCCATATTCTTCACTATCATGGTCTCAAGGAATGACCCATATTCTTCACTATCATGGTCTCAAGCCATATTCATCCAGTCTAGTATTTGCTATTTATTTCATGATTGCATCATTATTTAGGGTTAGAATAGGTGCATTTATAAGCATATGGATACATAATAAAGATATATTTGTCTTTTTTTTTTTTTTGTTTATATTAATATACTTGTCCCATGCTTTAGAGAGCTCTATGTCAAATGGACCTTGGGTTACTAACCTATTTGTGGTATTAATTTCATGTTTCATCTTCCTTTAGGTTAGTATATTTTTTGGGATTTAATTTTATTTTAGAAGGGCTTCTATGATATGAAGTTCACCTTTTTGTCTAGACTGAAGTTTATTTGAACCCTTACACTCGTGTAGAATGAAAACTAGGAAGGAGGCTACTTTGACACTTTATAAGCATATATTCATAAGCTCATGGAGCACCCAACTTTGGTTTGATCTTGTTCTTTATCTAACTTTGCATCTTTTTCATATCTAACTTTGCTTCTTTTTCAGTGTTAGTCCTTTCAGTCCTTTCATGCACATATTTGATCTTCATCTCTTTGTCCAAAAAAGAGTTTTAAAAAGTGGTTTGGAGATTATAAGTCCAATAATCTTGTATTAATATCAACCCATGTGTTTCTAATATAATTTCCTATGAATATGACCCACTTTTGATAGAGGAATGATCATCATGTATTTATTCTTGACATTTTAAAAGTTTAAATTCTTTGAATTTTGAAAAACAGAGGTCCATATAATCCAATTGTCAAAAAAATTCTAAATTGAAAATGTAGTCTACCAACTATACAAGTAATTCAAAAGGTAGTTCTAAGAGGTTATACAACCTAAATAATGGTCATATTTTTTCTAGGTAGAAGTCTCCTTTTAACTATTCTACTAGTTTTTATTATGTTCTACATTTATCAAACAATTTTGATACCACACACTTAAGCTCCCTTATAATGGGTTTGTATATCATCTAGTAAAAATTGTAGTTACTTCGTCCTAGTTTTTATTATGTTCTACATTTATCAAACAATTTTGATACCACACACTTAAGCTCCCTTATAATGGGTTTGTATATCATCTAGTAAAAATTGTAATTACTTCGTCCTTCACCCTTACATGACATATATGCATATATACCAAATAAAAAAAATTATGATCTAGTCCCACTTTGCGTAGTTGAGCTTTGGAAATTAGTGTTTTTTTATTTTATTTTTATGAAGGAACATGCATACTATATACAACATAGTGTTAAATTACTTAAAATTCCTAAATCATATTAGCTAATATTCCAAGTAGTGTATGATATTATATACAATGAAATATTGAGAATTTCTTACACTATCCTAAATTCATAGAGGAGTTCAAGTTTTAAAACATTAAAATTATAGACATATTAAAATTAATATAATTTATATAATAACTTGAAGTGATTAAATTTTCTTTTATTATGATTGACAAAACATCTATTTTTACAAATATATTTACTATGCTTTTTTATTATAAATTATAATTATTACTGAATTTAATAAGTGAACCTAAATAAAGAGAAAGTGTAGTGCATTTTAAGCGAGTTTTGTTATTTTTTCTTATATATGGTGAATTGAAACCAATCCAATGTAAATAGATATTACATTAAAAGAGTATATAATACATTAATTAAGATGTAGTAGATTAAGAGAAATACAACATCAATGTTATACAATAAAATGATATGGACAAAGTTTATAAACCTTTAAAAATTGTTTGTTTTAAGAAAATCACTAACATCAACCATTATTTCATCTAAACCCATTATTACCATTATTTCATTTAAACCCATTATTGGTAACAACAACTAAAATCTCATCTTAATCTTTTTAATAAACCTATTATGCAATTAAAGTTGAAAATGGTAAAAAAATACATATATATTATGTTCTAATATTTCAAACAGTTGAGGTCCATCCAAACCCCATAAGGAGGGCGGAGGTCCAAGTTTCAAATCTCGGCCTCGTCGGACTGAACGCTTGCCCCTTTCCTGGTGCTTTCAGCAGCGTAAAAGGTTTAAAATGATTGTGGCATGGTGGTTATAGGGGCGGATTGCGCGAAGATCTGTGTGAGGCTTTTGAGGCGGGCAGTGCAGAATACTGTGGTGGCCATAAAAAGCTGAACAAACTGCTCGGATTCGTGGCAACTACCGATTCCACCATGTAAATTCAAAAAAAAAAAAATTCAAATAATTCATAAATAATTCAAATAGAATTAAGAAATAAAAGGAACAATCATTCCCCATGTTGCCAAGCTAAACCAGACATGATATTGTGCTGACCAAACCTAGATACAATTATATTGTGCTGACCAAACCTAGATACAATTTGGACCTCAAGGAATGAATTTATTTATTTATTTATTTTCTTTTAAAACATTATATGCACATAAAAACTTGACAGTAGAAAAACATTTTGACTCAAACTCAGAAAAATCATTTTCAATATACGTAAAAATCTTCATAATTTGTCCAATGGAGGCAACTAAGAAAGCCAGTACTGCTTACAATCAAGACAATACTATTAATTCCCCTCCCAAAGTTTGGTACGCCCAAAAATACAAATAAATATATATACGATAAAAAAAAATGAACTTTTTTGAGCATGTGGTACCCAATGTATAGTGGTAGATTTATTTAGTCCCGAAAACATAAAATTAGATGAATAATGTTACGAGACTCATTGTTAGCCCTTCGCAAAACATATCTTTAATTCTAGGGCTAAAGCGCTAAGGGTTGCTCAAGTACATTGAAACTACTTAGCAGACTGCTATGGACCGTTCTGGTGTTGTATGTAGATGTAATCTGTGTGCGCAGCAAGAGTGCTCCGATATATAAGCACTCCTCTTTGTCCCCATAATTGTCGCAAGTTAAATCCTCCATAACTTCGGTTTCCTCGCCTACAATTTCCTGAAGCATCAGCATATTCATTGTTTCAACCTCGAGCAACATAAATTCGAGTAAAATATATTTCCCAAGAGAAGGAGGTGTACGAAAATATATTTGACTAACATGTGACATATATATGTCAAAATTGTAAAACTAGGAAAAACAATGCAGACCATTCTGAAGAGGACGAGTGGCCATTGTAGTAACCCCAAGAAGAAGTGCAGCACATTACATTAAAATCCAGACACTGTTATAGACTTTCGCCATTATCTACCAAAGCAGTTCTTGCCAGTTCAGTCGATTGTTGCAGCCACCCTCAAAAATAGAAACTGCTCACAGATAAATTACACATTGATATATCCGTATGATTTTTTTGGTACGTGAACTCGGGGTCAACGATATTTAAAACAATCCGACCACTAAAATCGACTGTCGATAGTATGAACGTGTACAGTGTGTAAAGTTGACTGAACGATATATTGTGGACAGGGCTAGCCTGCCTCTTCAGAAACCCAATGTTAATATTATGGGTTGGCATATGCAATCAAACCCCTGACATAGAAAAAATGTATCATAATTTATTTTGACTTGGCTTTTCATCGACACAGTTGGTAATAATCTGACCATTCAAATCGACTGTCGATCGTATGAACGCGTACAGTGTGTAAATTTGACTGGAATGTATATAGTGAGCAGGGCCAGCCTGTCTCTTCATTGAAAGGGAAACCTAATGTTATTGTTATGGATGGCCAGTTTAAGATTGGCTGTTCCAATCCAAACCTGACAAAGCAGGTTCCAATGTAAACATTATCAATTGTATATAAAAAATGTTATGGGTTGGAATATCTCATTAAATAGAAACATTGTATCATAAACTATTTTGACTTGGCCTTTCATTGACAAAGTTGGTTCGTTTTATTTTTGAAATACTAATTCAATGCTTGTTGGAGGTGGAGGATGGAGTAAGGGGAGTTTTTATGACCTTCTTATCGCAGGCACCATTCCAAGCTTGACGTTCATCGCCAATAAATGTTCAAACTTCAAAGGAATATATAGATCTCACCAGTAACCTTGTGTAGCTAGCCAAAAGTCAAAATGGATTGCTTGATTTATTTTCTTTTGGTCTGGAAATAGAAAACTATTTAACTGTCTAAAAAAACGTAAAAAATTTTCAATAATGTATACTCATAATTCGAAAATACAAACAAGAATAAACATTGACCCTCTCTTGATGCACTGTGCATACGTTTGCAGACTCACTAATTCTATCTTTCTTCCCTATATTTTAAAAACAGTAAAATTTTGACTTATTGCAGAGGTTTGTCTTTATTGCCACTTGCTAAAAGAGAAATATTCTGCTGTGGAGTTTCCTTTAATTTTTTATTTATTTATTTTTATTTTGTTAGTGTGAAAAATTTCTATAATCAAGGTATAAGGTTGGGCAGGTTTTTTCAACCATGACTCCTCCTAAAATTGAGAGCGATACTTTTATTAATAAAAAATTTAACACACAACCACTACACACCCACCCTTCACACTGGCCAACGTGAACAACCCTAAATCTTAAAAAAAAAAAAAATCCCAGGCCCCTTGGACAATTTGAAAGGTATAATCCTTAATATCAAGGCTCATAAGGAATTTCTATTGTTTAATTTGGCTCTTTAACAATATGAAGAAGGATAAGGTAAATTTTTTTTGGCATAGATATTGTTGATTGGATCTCGCGATGATGAAGCGCATCAGGAAGAGGCTAAAATGGTTGTTTCTACCATTTCCCGTAGTATTAGAGATAAAATAAATTTAAATTTAATAAAGGGGATTTGACCATTGGTTATCTATAAATAGGTATCCTTGGAGGCCTTTGGCTGTGAAAGTAGGGGTAGATGTCCACTATGTAAATGGTTTAATTATTGTGTAGCTTTATATATTTATTACAAAGTTAATTAACATCCTTTCAATAAAAAAAAAAAAAGTATCGATAAGAAATTTAAGGTATTCATAATAAGACGGATGTTTTCATGCATGTGGATGAGAGTATTCAAGAGATCCGCAGGGAGTCTTATAATAGCGGTATTGGTCCTCTTAGGAATCGGGGGCATAGAAGGATGTATCGATGCATGTGGATGAGGTTATTTAATAGTTTTTTATCGAGCATCATAATAGGGGTATTATCCCTCTTAGGTAGGAGTAGGGACAGAAAGATTGGATCTAGTACAACATTATCCCTCTTAGGTAGGAGTAGGGCACAAAGATTGGATGTAGTAAAGGACTTCAAAACATAAATTTGAATCTTCATAAGGCTAAAGCCCTTAAAGGATGGTGATAATGTAGACTTGGATGAGTTTTAGATGACACAAATATAGGATACTCTTTTGAGGATATGATAGGAAACTCATGCATTGAGATACTTGTGGATGACATAAGAAGATAGTTGGATGAGGATATGATAGGAAACTCATGCATTGAGATACTTATGGATGACATAAGAAGATAGTTGGATGGAATTTCATGTAGCATGAATGACAAGATAGTTGGAAGATAGATAAGAGTTTTGGCCTTGTGTAAAAATGTAATTATTGAGAAGCTTGATGGTAATTTGAGAAGAAATTTGTTTTTTTTTAATTTTGAAAAAAAATTTGTATTAAGACATAGATCAATTACAATGTGGGAAGAGCCTCTTCCTAGCCGAGGTCCGAGAGGACACAGTCATACAATAGTAAAGGAAGAACTGTACCGAAGCCAATTTTTGTGAACCAAAAACTCGCTGCCATGGGGTCCCCCATCGTACTTTGTTTTTTTTAAGGTCATTAGCTCAAGGACATTTCAAGACCCTATCTAATCACCTCATCCTCAATATCCATGTCACTGTGCAACTTAACTTCAACCTCCTTTTACACACCCATCTTAGCCAGAAAGTAAGCCACTTTGTTCAAATCTCTACTCGCATAAACTAGGATCACGTCCTCCAATTCCTTCCATAATTCTTTAATTTGGGTAACAAGAGCCCTCAACCTCTAAGCTTTCAGAACAAAGTTCCTCATGCAGTCTAGAGATCCAACCATTATTTGCGAGTCTGATTCAAGAATAATCCTACGGTGGCCATGTTTCACTGCCCAAACAGAAGTAGACTTGATGGCAATGGCTTCGGCTTCATTGTTAGTGGTTCTTCCTAGGCCTTGCAATTCCCAATAGAGCACAGTCCCAACATGGTTCTAGCACACCACTCCAATTTTGGCTCTATCGAGATTGCCTTTTGCAACTCCATCGGTATTGATTTCAATCCAACCTTTAGGGGGAGGTTTCCAACAATTTATGTCCTGTCCCTCTTGCAGTTCAATACGTTCTTCCATAACTCCAATGTCAATTTGAGCTTCCTCCTCAGCATGAATAGCCACAATTTCGGTAACCTTGCTCCAAATGGTCTGCCAAACCCCGTCTAGAGCAGTAAAAGTTTCTCTAAAAATTCTGGCATTTCTTTCTAGCCATACTTGCCACCAGATAAAGCTTAAACCGAGCTCCCAACCAATACAAAGAGCTTTAGATTTGAATCTACATTTCTGCCATTTTGCCCAGATATTCATTCAGTTCAGGTCACCACTTACTTGAATTTTAAAGTATGCAAACCAACGCAGCCAAATCTGTTGGGTGAAAGGGCAATCAAACAGCAAATGGTCAGCAGTTTCCTTGCTCTTGTAGCATAGTACACATTGAGAATGGCCGATGATACATTTTGATCTGAGATTATCAAAAGTGAGGATTCCATTGTGCATGCACTGCCAGGAAAAAAAGCTAACTTTTGGCCAGCCTTTAGAGTGCCAGATTTTCCTCCAGTCCTCAACCTGAAATGTATGAGGGGGGGCTTTGGGAGAATGTTGTCATATTCGTCCTTTAATGTATAGACGCCAAGGCTCCCAAAGCCCCAAGATAATTCATCCTCCATGTCTCCCCCTGTAAGAAATCTTTCTATTAGAATTTTGGTCATGATGGGAGTCAAATCCGGAGGGATTGAAATGGGCCACTCATCCAACTTCTTAAACTACTTAAACTTACACTCCCCCAACTGAGTAGTTGTGAAATAACTTTCAATACGGATCCATCCCTTGGCTTCAATGGTTGCTTTTATTGGCTATAATTTTGGAAATTCAATAATGATGGGTGGGAACTGATCCCAAGAATATATCCAAAAATGAGCCTTCTCCCCTCTTCCCACTTTCTAAAATAAGCGGTCTTTAACAACCTGAGACCCTAACTTGAGAGCCTGCCAAACTAGGGACCCAGTACCATCCAAGGGGATGCGAGCTACATCATTTGGGTTGGCCTGTCCCAGGTATTTTCTAGTTAGGATTCTACTAAAAAGGGATGTGGGTTGGGAGATCCATCTCCAGTACAGCTTTCCAGCCAAAACTTTATTATTCAGCTTAGATTTTCTCAAACCCAAACCTCCTTTAACCTTGGGCTGGGTAACTTTGTCCCAGCCCACTAAGGCCCACTTTCTCTCTCCCTTTGCTCCTTCCCATAAAAACTTTCTAGCCATCTTGTCCAACTCTTTCCATATTGTAATCGGGGCAGCCAGGATAGAGAATTTGTAAATTGGCATGGCTTGAATGACTGACTGTAAGAATGTTAATCTACCACCATAACTTAACCACTTGTGAGACCAGTGATTAATTTTGTCCTTGATACTCTCCAGTAGATTCCTCCATGTGTCTAATTTTAGCTTCTTAAAGTGCAATGGGACCCCCAAGTAAACCACTGGGAGAGAAGTCCTTGTGAATCCCAAGATTTCTAAAATTCCGTTCGAAGCCTTTGCTCCAGATTAAAAAAAACCACTTTGGATTTCTTGTCATTAATGACCTGTTGAGTAGCCCTAAGATAGACATTAAGAGTATCCCTAATCATTCTTGCTTCCATGAAGCTGGCCACTCCCACCAAACCAATGTCATCCACAAACTGCAGGTGCGTTAAAACTTTGTCACCCACCCTGATACCCAATAATCTACCTTGTCTTCTCCTCAAGAAAAGTCTGCCAAGACCTTTAGCCAAAATGAGAAAAATATAAGGAGAACATGGATCCCCCTGGCGCAGTCCCCGAGTAGCTCCAAATGGTTGCGAAGGAAGGCCCTTGATTAGCATAGAGTAAGTCGGGGTAGAGACACGGCTCATGACCCACTCTATCCAGTCCTGAGAGAAAACAAAGGCTGCCATCATTTTATCCAGGAAACTCCATTCAACCCTGTCATAAGCCTTTGACATGTTTATTTTTATGAACATCCCTTTATTACCAGAAGTGTGCATTGAATGGATTTCTTCCTGGGCCACAACCACCCCAACCAGAATCTGTCGTCCCTCAACAAAACCCCCTTGCTTAGAGGAGACAATGTTGTGAAGAAGAGGTTTTAGGCGCTCAGCCATTACCTTTGTGATTATTTTGTACAACACATTACATAAGGCAATAGGCCTATAATCTGAAATATGAACCCCCTCCTCCCCTTTTGGAATTAAGGTAATGAAAGTGTGGTTTATAGCTTTAAGCATTCTCTTATTTTCTTTGGACTCTTCTACAACAACCATTACATCTTCCTCTAAGTAGTCCTAGAAAGCCTAAAAAAACTCAATTGGGAAGCCGTCTAGACCTGGAGTTTTACCAGTGCTCATTCCAAAGACCACAGTTTTCAATTCATCTCTATCAATGGGTTTGAGGAGGGCCTGATTTTCATCCTCAAAAATAACAAGTATGACAAAAATAACTTCATTTTGGGCCTCTACATCTTGTACCACACTTTCCTTAAAAATATTAGAAAAATAATCCATAGCATGGGAATGCATACCTGGAAGTGTATCAAAGGAATGACCATTCTTAGCTTGAAGGGCCTCCATCTTGTTCATCTGTCTTCAAGCACAAGCAGTCTGATGAAAGAATTTTGTATTTCAGTCCCCTTCTAATAACCAGGTGGTTCTTGCTCTCTGCTTCCAATAGGTCTCCTCATGGTTTTCAATGTCCTCAACCGATGTACGCAAGGCATCATCCTCATCTTTGAGCTGGTCTGTAATTACTCCTTCTATGAACTATTTTTGGACCTCATCCCATCTGGCCACCAATGGAGCTCTTTGGGCCTAGAAGTTTGTTTTATTAGCACACCTCCAATACTTCAATTGAGTTTTGACATATTGTAGTTGTTTATGGATTCTGAACATAGCTCTCCCATAAGCTATGCGGCCTTCTTCCCACCACTATGGAATTTTCTCTCGAAGTTCTTTCTGAAGCCAAAAATTTTCGAATCTGAAAGGTTTGCGATGCTGCCCCATCCTAGTCCCGCCTTCCAACAAAATGGGACAGTGATCTGAAACTGGGCCTTCTAAAATCTAAAAATTTATATTCCATTTTACAAACACCTCCTTTGAAACCAGAAAAGGATCTAGCTTAACCTTCCTGCTATGTGGCTCCTGCCTTTTATTAGTCCAAGTGTAGTTAATGCCAGGATATTTAATATCCACTAAGTGCAAAGCCTGGACTTGGGCAATCATGAAACGGTCCCTTGGGTCCAAAAATGGTGTTCCCCCTTCCTAATCTCTAGAAGATAATTTAGCGTTAAAGTCCCCTGCTATAATCCAGTCTAGATCTTCCCTTGAGGTTCGCATGTTATGCATAGCCTTCCACTGCCGCCTCTGACCATCTAGGTTTTGAGACCCATAAAAGTTTGTGATTAGAACATGTTTCGCAGTGACATTATTCCTAAAAAGAGAAGTGAGAACACCCCTCCAGGCAATATGTTCTATTGCAAACCATTCAAGAGAGTTCCATAGAGTAACAATCCCCCTTGAGGCACCTTGTGTACCCACATCCATATGACCAGCACCCCTCCAAATTCTGTTGACTATTTTGGACATAAGATCTAATGACATCTTAGTCTCCTGTAAAAGCAAAAAATTAGTATTACGATTCTCTAAAAGTCTTCGAACAACAGATTGATGGGTTCTGCTATTTAAACCCCTCACATTCCATAATTATATAATCATTGGTTACCCTGAGAGCAATAAGAGTCTATTGGCCTCACCGATCCTCCCGTGATCAGTTTGTCTCCTTGGACTGCTAGCAACTCCTTATTGGATCTTCTATCTACTCCTTGAGAATTGTTGTTTTTTGATCTTTTTTCTACCTGGGTTATCCCCAAAGTTGGCCTTTCCCTATTCTTCTCTATTATTCCCATGCCGACATCCTAAGATACTGTTTGCTCCTGGTTATGCACTACTAAAGCCCCTGAACACACTGGCTGTGATACCTCACAGAGTTCAAATACCTGTTGTATGACGGGAGGAGATGAGAGGGGGAGATGCACGAGAATATTAGAATTTTCTTTATTAACCTCCATGCCCTCCATAAATTGTTCCTCTTCATCAAACAATGACTTAAATATCTCATACCTATTGGCAGGTCTGAGATGGGATTACTCCTTTCCCTCTTTTTTTTGTCCATATTTTTCTTATGGGTTGTTCAAAACCCTCTCTCTGAGCTTCCTGGCCCTGAACAGTGCTATTAGAATCTTTATTAAGTGTTGCCTTATCCTCTTTAGGTAGGTTTGGCATTCCTAAAGGGGTCTCCATTTTAGCATTCATATTATTAGGGCAGAAACAGGCCAAATGTCCATGTTTGTGACAAACCCTACATCTAAAGGGTAGGGCCTCATAGTCCAGTTGTTGAATCCAGGAGAGTCCTGCCAATTCAATTTCCATCTCTATCGGCAAAGGCTAGCTGAGATCCATCTCCACACATATTCTTGCATACACCACCATGCTCCCTTCAATTGTGTCTCTGGCAACACCCAAATGTCTTCCAATAGAATTGCCAATCCTTGCCAACACCTGCTCACTCCAGAATTCCATTGGAAGAGCATATAGTCAGATCCATACTAGGACAGTAGTAGGTTCAACTCGGGGATCGAATCCCACTCTCCATGGTTGAACAAATAGCCCTACCGGGCCATGATTTTTCTTCTCTGACTCGAAAGCCCTATTTCTATCGACCAAAGATGAAAAGCTAACAATAAAATATCCATTGCTAATAAACCACAATGAATACTCACCGTGAGGCTCCCAGTTTTGGCAGACCCAAGAGTGCAAAAAATTTAGGGAAGGACGTATTCCCGTGAACTTGCAAATTAAACCGTGATTAGCTCTGTAAATGACTGATTCTTCAACCATACTTGGCTCGATGACAATTTTTGGCCTGGTTTCAGCCTGTAGCAAATATCCATTCACACGATGTGTTGTTGACCTATTCCCAGTAGCCATGAAGTGCATTTTATATGCCATTTTTTGAGCTTCATCGTTCTTTGGAGGAGATTTTTCTTTAAACAAATCTGCGTATGAGCTGCTACTCCTTGGAAAAGGAGCTGGAGAAGTCCCCATTGGACCCTCCTGGGGCACCAATATAGCCTTCAGATCCACCATACCTCGAAAGCACTTCTGCAATCTAGCTGATGCCCTAGATTTTTTGAAGTTCCAGAAACCCTAATTCAGAGGAAAAAATTACAAAATGTAAAGTAAAAACTCTGAGAAGAATTTTGTTGCAGGTAACATTACAAAGTATTAATGTGGTGTTTTATAAATCCATTAATATCATTATGCTTGGTCCTCAAATGATGATAGAAAATTGTTTTAATCATACATGACAAGACAATGTGTATGCATGGAGACTAGCATATAAATTTATAGAAACATGGATGATGTTTTTTGGAATGATGTGTTAAATGGGGTTTGTAAGTCTGTTAGTTTATTTTTATTTGAAAATATATGTTACTATATTTAATATTTTGATGCAAGGCTTTTGTAATACTACTTTTTTAAATTTTAGTTTTTTAGTGGTTTTTAGGGTTAGTCTGTATCAATGTTACTAGAATCTATTATTTAATGTTATAAATGAATAATATTACAATTTGAGGGAGTGCTTTCATGGTGCTTTGAGTAGTACCTTATAGTGACCATTGATATGTAACCATTAAAATTTTAATAACGAGAAAAAATAGATTTTTTTTTTATTGGTAGAAAGGGTTTTGAAAGGGTCCCTGAAACTTGTACAACAAAGAATTGAGAAACTAAAATAGAGAAAACAAAAAGGTTTAGACATCCAAGAAGTCAAAAGAGCCACGGGAGCTAAACCAAAACATCAAAATTATAGCCAAAAAAAGGAAAGGACCAAACTAGTGCTAGAAAAGCAACCACGCAACAACTAGAGGGGAAAGAGACTACAAACTAGAACCCATACAAAACCATACAGATATAAAAGACTTACATAAAGGACCAATCAACTTACTCTGGAGTAAGGCCATCAATGCTATTCTTCTCGATGGGGAGGATGACCTTCAATGTCTTAGATTTACTAGCAATAATGGCCATAGAGACACAAATTGCATGTTCAATGTTGGTTAAGGCCTTCGAATGGGTCTGGAAAATATTCTCCAAGATTTTATTGAGAATATATGAAGGATCACATCTAGCTGTGGACATCAATTTTGCATCCGTGAGGGATTGATATAGTTTAGGGTCAATGCTTTCAGTGGTATACTGGTCAAGGCTCTTTCTTTTACCGATAGCATTCCACATGCTTCTGCGGTTGCAGGAGCTATGACTGTTCATTACAGTGTCAACCATTGATTGATTTTCCTCAATGCACATAATCGAGTTTGAATCCACCTTAGTAGAAATTTTCTGCAGCATGTGGTCATAAATGACCAAGAATAGGCCTTGGTGCTTGATGTGTGAAGACTCCCTTTTTTGATAGTTCTCAATGGATACCTCCACAGAGAATCGTAGATATTCAGGGATATTAACCTCTTTAACATCTCTTAGAACATTGAGGAAAGCTAGATGAAAGCTTCTCAATGGTTCATCCACCTTATCAATTATGATGTATTGCATCATTGGAATCAAAGCCCTACACCATGGCTCTGGTAATTTCTTACGGATGATGCCTTTGTCGTTTCTCACCAATTTCTTCCCCCTATCCGCAAAGTGTTTCAACTCATATTGAATGGTGTGATTATCTCTATGGATCTTGAAACCCTCATTTGGAAGCTCGGTAATATCCACTAAAAGGTTGATGGAGACGGTGAAATTCATTCTTCCAACTAAAACTTGGCCATTAACCTAGGTTTTGGAAAAGTCTTTGATGATCACATCATTATACCTCCTAAATTTTTTAAGGAAAGAAAGGAATTCATGGTTGCGGAGGATAATTTCAATATCAACCTTAAGGTTTAGGGTGTCAGATTCAATAATGGCCATTGCAGGTAAAGGGTGGTAATTGTTGGTAGGGTAGGGATCGCTGTACAAAGCTTCATACAAGAGGACTCTAATGCACCTGATGGAAATGACACCATTGAAATTTAATGAAGGTTCTAAAAAATCACATGGGTGCTTACTCATATTTTGTTTCCAATGCATTCTCGGGATGAAATTAGGATGGACTTTGTCTAGGAGTAGGGTGGACTTGATGAGATTCTAGAGAGAGGGGTGTTCATCCATGATTGGGTGCCCTAGAGGGGAAACAACGAGGCTAGCCCTATGCTTAGAAAAGATCTAAAACACGAAGGGCATGGGATGCCAAGTCATATGAGCCCTAACATTGATAGGTTGAAACACCACAAATGGTGCTAGACCATCCGAGGGAAGGGCATTGGAGTGCTTGCTCTTGAAAATGGCATAGGTGCATAGGGTGATGATTACCTGGGTGTTGATGAATTTTTGTACTAGATTGAAAAAACCAATGTTGAGGCAATCAAGGATGTACACATGAATGGCCAAGTACCAATTGGGGGATATGCCACAATGATGCTTGATAGTCTTGTTTTAGGTACCGTGATCACGAGTAATGGAAAGGTGAGCCTACTAAGTCAGACTACTGAGATCTACCATGGTATTATCATCCTTCCTAATTTTAAGAATAAAATAGTGCCAACATTTTCTAGAAGTAAAATATTTGTGGGAAAAACCCAATTTGCGATAATCGTCCCTATACACCTGATGAGTCAGCTTCAAGGACTGGCCTTGGGTCTTGGTGTTGCTGACTTTATCAATGGATGGATGAGTCATATTCTTTATTCTGGCCAAAAGACTATACATTTTACAAATTATAACATGTGGCACGATTGTGGAAACCACTATATTGGAAGCATTGAGGAGGTGATTGGCTGAGGGGGCCACAAACATGGAAACCTAACCCTGAGGTTCATTCTGAAGCTTGGAGTTCACAATAGAGAAATTATAGTGTACAAACATCAAGATTGGAGGTTTCAGTTATGATATTATGGGGGAATGAATTCCTCCAAACCTGAATGGAGGTTTCGCTAACACCCTTATTTTCTAGCCAATATATCACTTTCTTCCCCTCTTGATATTGGTGTTGAATAACAAAGTTTGTGTATCTAGCACTAAGAAATCTGCATTCCTGAAGAATTTTTGTCAATGACCAAGGTAGAGTAGAGTTTCATCTGATACAATTGATAATGTGAAGTGAGTCCCCTTCGATGATCAACCGATCAATGTTCATGTTGTTAATGAGAAGGAGGCTTTGGAATAGAGCTCTAGCTTTGGCCATGTTATTCGTTTGTATCCCTAAGTTTTATATAAAAGCTAGCAAAATTTACCTTTCACAGTCTTTGAGGATACCTCCACCACCAGTGACACCTAGATTGTCTTTCGTCACCTCGTTGAAGTTTATTTTGAGCCACTTGGAGGGCGAAGGAATCCACCTGATTGAAGACCTATTGACAAAAACAATAGGTGCACTAGAAACGTTAGTGAGATTGAGCTTCAGGGGAAGAGACGACATAGGTGTTTTCAACCTCTAAGGATAATATTTTTAGAGCGATCATGTGGGAATAATTAGCAAGTGCTTTGAAAATTCTTGAGTTTCATTCTAACCATATTTGCCATAAGTAATGGTGGAGATAGGAGAACCACATTAAACTAAGTTGCTAGTTTTTAAAGGGTCTGGGCCACTATTGGAAAAGCTAGTGGATAGTAGGTCGGTGGACTGAAGACACACTAAAGTTTTTAAATCCCAGTTTTAGCACAACTAGAGAGAATGGGCACTCCAAGAAAATGTGAATGATTGATTCCCTGATTTGCAGAGCACACACCAATTGAGGATAAGGAGGCCTCTTGACTGACATTATCAATTGTGAGAATTTTGTTTTGGGAAGCCAACCATGAAAATAAAGCAACTTTGGGAATGATGATTTCCCCCCATACATTCTTTGCAATTTCCCACTTTACGGTAGGAGGCTCTTGGCTGTAGTAAGAAGACTTTATAGTGTACGTTTCAGCTTATGATAAACTGCAAATAGGGGTATCAAGGGACTGGGTGTTAGGGATGATGTAAACATGAAGAAGGTTCTACAAATTTCTAGTAGCCTCGACAAACTAGATAGTTTGGTTATCGATGGTAAAGCTCTTCCACTATCATTTGTTAGGCCCTTGGGTGATAAAGTTAGCATCTCTGTCTCAAAGAATGGTTTCAGTAATAGGTTTGAGGGTAGATAGATTTGGATAATTGATAAGAGGTTGGTATTGAAGCCAGGGGTATTCCCAGAACCTTATTATTGTCCCATATTCCAACCGCCATTAAAGGCCTTTTTTATAATATCCCTATTATAGGCTAGGGAGTTCCAAAAATAGGAACCATAAGGGAGGCGGTGGTCACCCAAAAAGGGTAAGTGATGAAGGTACTTTACCTTAATGATGTCTATCCAGGTCGTGTTCTCATTGGTTACCACTCGTCAAGCCTTATTGGCTATTAAAGTAAAGTTCATTATATTGATCCTTCTAAATCTGAGGTCTCCATGGTCTTTCCTAGAGAACACTCTATCCCAGGCTACAAGGGTGAATCTGTTTTGGTTTTCATTGCCAACCCATAGAAATTTATTTTGAATTTGTTCAATATTATGGTAAATTGAAATTGGAGCTTTGAATATGGATAGAAAATATATCGGTATACTTTGGAGATAAGCTTGCATGAGAGTGGTTTTAGCAGCCTGACTGAGCATTGCGCTCTTCCACCTAGCTAGTTTTTTGTTAATGCGTTTGAGGATGTTGGACCACATTGCCGTGGAGACCCTCCCATGAAACATATGTAGCCCAAGGTACATGGTGGGGAGATTAGCTATGGTGCATCCTAGAATTTCTACAATTCTATTCTGTCTAAAAATAGGGGTATTCAAAAAATACAATTTGCTTTTATTATAGTTTACCTTCTATCCAGCAGCTATTTCATAGTAATTGAGAATTTATTTAATGATATTTGCTTCAAGTATGGAGGATAAATATTCTATAATGGTGTCATCGATGAACTACTGGTGAGTGATGGCCTTCGACACCATGGTAGGTTTGATACCCGAGATAAGACCTTTAGAGCAGGCTGCTGATAGGGATATCCTCAGATCTTCTGCCATGACGATGAAAATAAAGGGGGATAGGGGGTCTCCTTGATGGATGCCCTTGAAGCTTTGGAAGAAACCAATTGAAGAGCCATTGACAATAATTGAAAACCCTTCCGTAGAAATGCATTCCTTGACTAGGTCTATCCAATATTTATGAAAGTCAAACCTATCCAAGACTTCTAGAAGGAATTTTCAAGAAACTCTATCGAACACTTTATTCATGTCAAGCTTGAGAAACATACTGGGCTTTTTATTCTTGGAAACCGAATGAGCCAATTTATGGACTGTTATGACTATCCATGATGAACCTGCCTTTAACCGAACTAACTTTATAGTGGTCTATGATGGAGGTAAAAATATATTTGAGCCTGTTTGCCATGAATTTAGTTATGAGTTTATAAATCACACTGCATAGGCTTATTGACCTATAGTTAGAGATGGACATGCAGTTTTGGGACTTAGGTACCAAAACAATGAAAGTTGAGTTTAACTCCTTTGGTACTTGTTTGGATATTTGGAAGAACTGCACCACTTTAGAGACTTCTTTGCCTACTATATCCCATAAATGTTGAAAGAATCATGGGGGGAACCCGTCTGGCCCTGGTGCTTTATCTGGCTCCATTGAGAATAAGGCTTCCTTAATTTCTTCATCAATGAAACCTTTTAGTAGCCCATCATTGAAATCATTAGACACTAGGTTGGAAATATTTTGAATCAGAGAGTTTTAGATATGGGGGGCAAGGAGGGCTGGGACCAATCATTTATTGGAAGTGAGATAGAGATTCCTCTCTAGTTGCTTGGAGGTCATTTATTTTAGATCCATATTTCTAGGTTAGTTCTTTAATTTTGTTTGTGCTTTTGTGTCTCAAGGTGGAGGTGTGAAATTGTTTTGTCTTCTTGTCCCCTTCCTTTAACCACAACGCTCTATATTTTTGCCTCTAGAAAGCTTCCTCCTTGGCCAGGTTATTATAAAAATTTGCGAGGAGGGCTTTCTCTTCTTGAAATATGTTAGGCCTCGAGTTCCCATATTGAATGAGCTTCTCAACTCTACCTAGCTCCTCCACGATTTTTTTCTTTTCTCAGAATAGGTTACCAAACACATATCTATTTCACTCCTTGTGTTTAAACTTGATAGACTTGAGTTTTCTATAAAGTTTTGATAATGGATTCCTTGATAGGTCATGCTACCACCATTATTAAATGCACTTTTTGATGTGTGGGTGGTTTAGCCATATTTTATCAAACCTAAAAGGGGTTTTGAATGGGTGCCTCTGACGAGAACAGTCCAGGACCAAGGGGTTGTGTTCAGAGCCTATTTTTGGTTGAGTATAAAGTTTATCATCCCCTAAAAATTGATAATATCTTTAGACATAAGACAACCCGTCGAGCTAGAGTTAGATAAACTAGTTTCTAGGTCCTCTATTGCTCCAGGTGTAGTTTGACCCTTGTAGTTGAACATCCATGAGTTCATTGTTGTTTACAAAGTCATTGAAATCTTATGTATATATGGGGGTGATAGGGTTACCTCCTTTTTTTTGGATGGAAAGAGGGGGGAGTTAAAGTATGCCACAAGAAGCCATGGAATATTCTCAAAATTGTTGTGCATTGCTGATAGAGTGTCCCAAAAAGTTCTTCTATTGGGAGAATTTTTTGGAGCATAGATATTGGTTATGATATATTGTAGGTTTGTTTCTTTATTGATAAAAAGAATGTTTATGACCCTACATGAAATGGAGAGAGTTCTACCTTTGATGGATTCTGAGTCCCACAGACATAACAATCCTTTGGAGACCCCTTGAGAGGGGTTGAAGGCATAATTGTTGTTCTTCCATATAGATCTATAGACCTCTACACTATTTTTCTCGTCCAACTTGGTTTCTTGAAGTAGCATTATATTTGGTTTGATTTATTTCTTGATTGATCTGACTGTCCTTTGTTTTGCAGCCTCATCGAGGTAGGGTTATGCATAAGCGCAAAATATTGTAAATTGGATCTATTTAGGATTTTTAAACTTTTAAAAAATCTAATTTTGATCCTTTCACTAGGGCCCATTCGCCCGAAAATTATGGGGTGGATTTTTTTTGAGGTAAATTCTCCTGACATTGAAAATAATTAAAATATTTTTATTTTAATTTGCCAACCTCAAATTATAAATGATTTTGATTTTCTCACCCATTTTACCTTCAAATTATAAATAATTTTATTTTTCCCTCCTAAATTGCCTCATATACTACATGTATGTATATTATAGTGGGTACCAATAAACATACATCGCTCTAAAACAATGAAAATTTTGATAAGGTTGAAGAGGCGTGTCTGTCGACATAAGTCGATCGGTTGCAGAGGAGTGTCGATTGGTGCAAGATGATTAGCATAAGCTGATCAGTTGCAAAATAATGTCTGTTGGCATAATATGATCGGTTGCAGAGTTGTGTCAGTCAGTTGTAAAGGTGTTTATCAATTGTAGAGGTGTCAATTGATATTCGTCAATTAGTTGTAGGGACGTGTTTGTCGACATAAGTTGATCAGTTGTAGAGGTGTCAATCTCGTCAATCGATTATGGAGACGTGTCTATCGATATAAGTCGATCGGTTGTAGAGCAAAAGTTATGCCTCCTAAAAATTTACCTATAAAAGCGCACCTCTACAACGATCGACATATGTCGATCGATTGCAGAGGTGCACTTTTGTAGGGAAAATTCTAGGAGGCATAACTTTTACTCCAAAGCTTCATTTTTAATTTTTTTAAAACCATATATCTCGATGATATCTACTCAAAAATCTAAGTGAAATCCTTAAAAAAACATCTAAAATTGATCGACGTGTCTACAACCTACTGATACATTTGAAATCGATCGATTGCAGACATGTCAAACAATTTTAGATGTTTTTTGAGGATTTCACTTAGATTTTTGAGTAGATCTCATTGAGCTAGGTGGTTTAAAAAAAATTGAAAATGGAGCTTCGGAGCAAAAGTTATGCCTCCTAGAAGTTTCCCTATAAAAGTGCACCTCTGTAACCGATCGACATGTCTACAACCGATCGGTTATAGATGTATCAATTGGTTGTAGATATTTTGATCAATTTTAGATGGTTTTTTGAGGATTTTAATTAGTTTTTTAGTAGATCTCATCGAGCTAGGTGGTTTTAAAAAAAAATTGAAAATGAAGCTTCAAAGAAAAAATTATGCCTCCTAGAAGATCATCATAGTTGCAACTGATCAGTATTTTTGTAGTCAATCGACATGGCTGCAACCGATCGACATGTCTATAGTCGATCAACATCTCTACAACCAATCAACATGTCTATAGCCAATTGGCATGCCTGCAACTAATCAAATTTTACGTTTCAAAATGGTTTTCATAAATCATAAAGGCTAAAAGCCTTTCTTGTCAGCCTAAATATTTTATTTTTTTTGTACATTTTTAGAGTTTGCAAACCGATATTCATGGCCCCAAAAACAGAAAAATTCACCACGCTTTGAAAATTTTTGGAGAAAAATAATTGCAATTTGCCATGGTTTGAAAATTTTTGGAGAAAAATAATTGGAATTTGCCATGTATACTTCTACATATTTCGCTAGGATTCCAAGACAATTCACCTTCAATTTATAAATATATTTTGGGGTTGACCCCTTATGCATAACCCTACCTTGAGGCCTCTTACATTCCAGGATAGAATCTTCATCTAGACATTTTGAAGGTGGATTTTTTTACCTCTGCCTCTTCCTTGAGACGAAGTTGGTTTGGTTCTTTTTTGCTCATCGGAGTGAGGTTCCAGGTTTGATGTGTCTAGAATGGACATCAAAATGGTCGATTGGAGACCATTTTCTATGGTGTCCTCTGTATCTCTTTATATTTTTCAATATTGGTGGGTTTGCCTCTCTTTTTTCACTGCATGTGTCTACATTGGTTGCAGGTTTGGAAGGACTAGGAAGCTGCTATAGAACTGGAGAGGAAGAAAGGAGTTATTGAATGGATACACCCGAAATTCTTCCTGAGGAATGCTTTGGAGACAAGGGGTTGTGGTCAGAGGGATGAACTAAGATGGAAATGGTTAAGATGTGGTTGATGGCTTTGGAATATGGAGGAGAGGATGAGGGGTTTGAAAGAGGGGTGTATGGGATGGTGGTCAAGATGGCTTCCTTAGATAGGCCAACACTTGAATCAACTGTAGTGAGCAAAGGGGGAGGATATGGCCCTGAATTGGAAGGGGGGCCAAGCCCATCTTACGTATATTTCCCCCCATGGGGCGGGGAGGGATAGAATCTTGAAGTGGTGTTGGGAGTAGGTTCAACATACTGATTAATGGGATCACCCTCCAAGTCTTGGTGATTAGCTAGGGGTATAAATGGATTGGATTTAAAGAAAAGAGAACCAACCTAGTTTGACTTTTGGATGAAGTGGGATGATGGTTGTGACTATGACTAGATCTGCTTGCCTTTCTTTGTCTGCATTTTTTTTGGAAATCCTGATTCTGGTTAGGGTTATTTTAGGCAATTTCTTTATAAGGCTCCTTCTTCAGAGTTGGGCACTAGGATCTGAGGTGCCCATGGGTTTTACATTCTATGTAGTAGGCAGGTTTATTTCCATACTCGATGCCTTGGCAATGCTTATAGCCTCCAATTATGAGATCAACATAGGTGGAGAGGACCAAGTCTAGGTTTGCAAGGACACAAATGTGAGCATAAGTCATCCTGGATCTGGCTTTGGTAGCAGGGTCGATGACCACCAGCTCATTGATGGTCTACACTATACCTTTGAGGACATCATTGTAGAAAAACTAGGGGGAGATCATGAAGCTTAACCCATATTGGAGCTGAGTTGATACTTTGGGTTTCAATATCAAAGTCTTCTCTCCATCTGCACAGAAAAAGGCTACAGTACCCGAAAAACTAGGAATCACCTGTTAGGATGTAGTGGGTGTCTAAGGAATTATTGAGCCTTATCATGAAGAAACCACGTAGGAAAGAAATCAACTTCATGTTATTGAATAGTTACCATTTTGATAGAGCCAATTCTTGTATTGTCTCAATATCTGTCTGATCCCCAACAAACTTCCCAATCAGGGAAATGGATTCTTATAAAATCAGGGGTTCCATTAATCTGCACGGGAAATATATTATGTTTCTAGATATGGATAAGGGTATGGGGGTTTGGAAGGAAGAAGTCCTAAAATATACCCTAACCTTATTAGCAAAGGAATATGAGGTTCATAGAGGTGCTTTGGGGTTATCACCCAATGAAACCCTAATTGTTTTGGAACCACTATGGTCTGCCTCATCGTCTGGTGGTTCCTCGAGATCGCCTTCATCATCGCCAAAAATATTGCCACCTGAAAAGCCAAAACATAGCGGACCACCACCTGAAAGTGATGTTGTACCTGCTGACACTTATGTTGATCCTACCAATGTCACTCCTATCGCTCTTACCATCGCTCCTCCCTTCCTTTATTCTAAGTATAGTAAATGTTGATGATATTGATAAAAAAGATAATTGATCACAGTTTCTAATTGATTTAATAAATATTTTAAATATAATTTAAATTCTAATATATGATCACATCAACTAAAATACATGAATATATGATTTAATAACAACCTACTTTCCCTAAAAAATTATAGAAAAATACAAGGGATAATTGTGAGAAGTTTGACCATCACTAAGAGTGATTTCATTATGAGTCCAAAGAATGACATCAATTTTCAAATAAAAGATAAAATAATTACATTATGGTAGTGCAAGGGAGAGAAATGAAAATTCAAAGGATGAAGTAATTAAGAAGATATAATGGATCAAAATAATGATAAATAAAAATCTTTAAGAATATCTAATGGATCAAAATAATGATAAATAAAAATCTTTAAGAATATCTAATGGATCAAAATAATGATAAATAAAAATATTATAGATTTTTATATGCTTGTCCAAAGACTCGACTCGACTGAAGTTATTAGAATGTTAAATCTAAAAAAAATTGTAGACAACATTTAGCTATCCATGACATGATCACACTTTGGTAAGTTGTATAGCGAACAACTAAACAAGCATGTCAATTTTTATTTACCTAGAATATTTAATCTAAAAACTTGTATGGATATATTCAATGGACAAAGGTAAAATACTTTTAAACATAATTTATACTCTAAAGGTGGATTTTTATATGCTATAAAAAATTTGGATTGATATTTAAGCTCAGATAATATTAAGCTCTTATCTTTAAAAAGTTTCAAATATTTGAAAGCACTTTTTAATCATGTATTTATTTAATTATTTTTATTCATGTTCTTTATGCTCAAATACTATTATGAATCTAATCGAAAAAAAATATTCTCTCTTGCATGTTCATACTTAAGTCCATGATTTTCTATTTTGATATGGGCATAAACATGCCTACTATTTTATTTTTAAAAAACTAATTTAAAGTCTTACAAATGCCTAGAATATGTAAACACAAGCATAAGGACAAAAATAGGGTAATTACTAACAAATCAATAAGCTAATTAATGTAATCCAATTTTAGTAGATACTAGGCTCTATAAACTAAAAAGCTAAAAAAAATATTTCACATATGATTGCACAACAAACTAACCACCTTACAACAATACAAGAAGTACATAAAACACCTAAATAATCCTTATAATTTCTCCAAACAATAGGTGCTTTAGATTCCAAAGGATATAAAAGAGGAGGAGGAAATAAATATATCAAATGTGCAGGCAAACAGGTTGAAATGACATTGTCAAGTGGATGAGTAGTCATACATAAAAAAGTATGAAGGTAGGACAACAAGTTTGAGGAGATGTTGTAAGTAAATAATTTAAAATGATTATTCATATAAGAAATTCAAGATATGTGTCATGACCCTCCTAGATGGACTTTTGAAATGAAGAAAAAATATATTTAAGAGTGATGCTTCAATACTCGGTTTTTTTTGCAATAAAGCAATTATTGCAATATTACTAGATAATGTAGAATATGTTACTGTTAACAAATTTCCAATGTGTAGGATCAGGTGCACTCTAAATGGAAGAAGCTGAGTCCTCCATAAAATATGAGGGTACTTGAGGTTGGGGGAAATGATGATATGATAACTCGAAGGTAAGAAGGATAGATACATTCATATAGGGATGTATTCGGTTAGGGATAATCATCAATAAATAGACACCTTGATCCCCAGACAGATGACCTAGTAGCTATCGTAAGTTCTCGAGGTAGATACAGGTGACTAAATTGATGGAAATATATCTCTCTTTGTTTGTGCTCATATTTAAGTATATTTTACTTCAACACTTCACCTTAGCAATGTGGAAATTTGGAATGAACAAACTATCTCCATAATTTATTGGATAAAAAATAATGTTGTATTTTGGATAGTTATTCATTTAAATAAATGATAAATTTATTTTAAATAATAAATAGATTTATTCTTGGATAAAAAGAATGCCTTATTGTAGATAGCTATTCATTTAAATAAATGGTAAATTTATTTTAAATGATAAATAGATTTATTCTTGGATAAAAAGAATACCTTATTGTAGGTAGCTATTCATTTAAATAAATGGTACATTTATTTTAAATAATAAATGGATTTATTCTTGGATAAAAATAATGTCTTATTGTAGGTAGCATTTCATTTAAATAAATGGTAAATTTAAGTTAAATGATAAATATATGTATTCCTAAATAATAATAATAAATGTCCTACTTTAAATAACCTTTTCTTCAGATAGATGGTGGATTATCTTAATATATTAGTGGTCAGATTTGATATAAAAGAGGTAATAAAATATATCCCACTTACCTCAAAAATTGGTAGGCCGCCCGAAGTAGGGTCTAGCTGGCGAGGAGGTATGGCTTCATTAACTCAATAATGGCTTCTCCAGAGTGAGGGGATGGTTTCCCCTATGTAAAGAAAAAAAAATTCAATGCTAGTTACACCATGGAAAGGTGGGAGGAAGGGATGTCTCCTCTACCACCTAACAAAAGGGTGCAGAAGTAATGGTAGTGGTTGGCAGACAAAAGTCGAGGAGGAAATGAGAGGGGTGCTAATGTCAGGAAAGAAGAGAGCTAGAGGGAGTAGGAAAAAAATAGAGATGATAATAGAGCAGAGAAATGAAGGCACTAGGAGAATGACAAATTGTTGTGCTCAGACTTAGCCTAGGAGACCATCAGAAACCATTTGAATAGACAACCAGGTTGGTATTACTTTCTTGGTCCCTTATGTGGTAGCTGAGTGTAGCTCATAGTTATTGCCTTGTAGCTAAGCGTGGATCATCATGTTGCTTTTGATTGAGCATATCTTACTGTTATTGCCTTGTAGAAAAGCATAGTTCATTATGTTGCTTGTGGTTGAGCGTAGCTCATTGTTATTACCTTATAACTGAGCAGTCATCATGTTGCTTGTGATTGAGCGTAGCTCATTGTTATTTCCTTATAATCGAGTGTTATAGCTGAGTGTAGCTCATTATTATTACCTTGCAGTTTAGAATAGCTTATCAATTTACTTGTGGTTGAGCGTACCTCATCATTTTGCCTTATAGTTGAGCATAGCTTACTATTATTGCCTTATAGAAAAGTGTAGCTTATTGTGTTGCTTGTAGTTAAGCATAGCTCATCATGTTGCTTTGTAGCTGAGTGTAGCTCATCATGGTAGTTTGTAGTGCTAAAGCATTGTATGCTAGTTGAAATATTGTATGTTAGCTGACGCTAAAGCACTATGTGTAGTTAAAGCTTTGTATCATAGCCAGAGATAGAGCACTGTGTGTTAGTTGAAGCATTGTATGTTAGCCAAAGCTAAAGTGTTGTGTGGAGTTAAAGCACTATGTGATAGCCAAAGATAAAGCATTGTGTGTTAGTTGAAGTGCTATGTGTTAGCCAAAGCATTGTGTGTTAGCTTAGGTGCTATGTGTAGCACCAAAGCTGAGGCACTGTGTAGCCCAAATCTAAGGTGTTGTGTGTAGTGCTGAATCCAAAGCTGAGGTGTTGTGGGTAGCACCAAAGTCAAGGTGTTGTGTGTGGCCAAAAGTCATGGTGTCATGCTAGCTAAAGTCATAGAGTTGTGTGTTGTGATCAAACTTTAAGGGCTATGTACATAGCATAGCGGGTTAGAAGCACTGCCTGGGGATACCAAAGGGTGATAGGTAGGAAATCCTCTATCCGATTCTAGTTGAGTAGGAAGCTCATCTTGAGGGAGAAGGTTCCCTTAGTGGTAGAATTCTAATTTAAATTATTATGCTATGGTTCATTTTGTAAAGTGAGGGTATGGGACCTTGCTTGATGAAATGGAATGGATTTTATATTATGCTATGGTTCATTTTTCAAAATGAGGGTATGGGACCTTGCTTTATGAAATGAAATGGATTTTATATTATGTTATGGTTCATTTTGTAAAATTAGGGTATGGGACCTTGCTTTATGAAATGGAATGGATGTTATATTATGTTATGGTTCATTTTGTAAAATGAGGGTATGTGACATTGCTTTATGAAATGGAATGAATTTTATATTATGTTATGGTTCATTTTGTAAAATGAGGGTATAGGACCTTTTTTATGAAATGGAATGAATTTTATATTATGTTATGGTTCATTTTGTAAAATGAGGGTATGGGACCTTACTTTATGAAATGGAATGGATTTTATATTATGTTATAATTCATTTTGTAAAATGAGGGTATGGGACCTTACTTAATGAAGTGATGAAAAATATTTGTGGTGTAAACTAAAGTGGTTTTCTTGATTAAATAATATGAATGAACCCAATGCATTAAATATATAAGGGTAAGGGACATTAATTGTTAAGGGAGGGTTAGATCATTTATTGCAAATAAAGCGTAAGGTGGGATGTATGGTAGGATGGCTCTCACAAGTGGGTGAGAGGGGTCATAGAGAGGGAAGCTCTATGATAATAACTATGCATTAGAAAGTTGAATTGCTTGGGTTAATTGTATGGTTACAATTTGGAAAATAAATGAGTAAATGCATTAGAAGCATGTCTATCCAAATACATGAGTCATGATCCCCTACTATACTCACTTGATCTATGGAATATCAGGAGGACCAAAGTTAGGAGATGGACTACTTCGCAAGTTTGCTCTCTCAACCTTATTTCTTGCTTGATTATATAATAGATTAGGTTGTAGGGAGATTTCCCCAATGGATTAATGTAAAGTAATTATCGAAAGCATGGGATTTTTCCATGTTTACCTATGGATTAAATGAGTGTTGTTTATTGTAGTATTCTAATATATTTTCTGATTGAAAGGCTATTTAATTGTTTATTGCATGTTTCCCCTTTAATAAACGTTTCATGCTTGTTTTAAATTCGCTTGTTTTGTTAGATTTAGTATTTAGATTTCTCCTTGGTATTCTTATGAGTTTTAAAAATATATATAACCAAATATTTGTAAGTTCTAGGTGAAATTAGAGGATGACCTAAGGGTTTAAGACCCCCTTAGAGAGATGGGTTATCTAGGTTTAAATTTTTGTACCAAGAGTTAAGATAGCTTGTTAGAGGAAAATATTGATAGCTTAACTCACAATGCGTATAGCATACCCACACATAATGGCTTATGTGTAGTATGAAGATGCATGTATACCTTCCAATGATTGAGGGTGGTAAGTCTAGCTCATAAAGAATTATGAGATGGATGGAATTACATGTATGATATATGCCTACACATAATGAACTTGCATGAGGTAAATCCCATGTGATATAGTTCTTGAGAAACTTAGGGGATGTCAAACATTATGTTGGTCTAACATTGGATAGTGATTTATGAATCCTTATCTTTGATCATATCTATATATCCATATCTATATATATGTATAAAAAAAAAATTATTTCTTTTTGTGTGTTTTATTATTTTCTTATTTGAGGGTTGTTACACTATGATATCAAACCATCCATAAAACTAGTGATATCTATTAAGCAGGTAAGTACAAAGCATTGGTTATACTATCAATTAATCCTTGGAAAGGCAAAACTTGATAGAACTTATGCCCATCTGAAATAGGAGGATAAAGCAAAACAATAGGTATGTTACGCCTTAAGAACTAGAAAAGGAACTTAAGAAAGTTGTGAATCTACTACTATAAATTGGCCTTCCCATGGTAACATTGTCTGCCAAATAAATTTTAAATCAAGAAGTTTGACTTAAAGAATAAATGCATGAGAACACTAGATAACGTATTATGTGTTGTTATTTTACAGTTTATATGCATTTATAAATATATCATATTGAGATATTTTTTCATACCCCTAGGATTTCCAAGTAATGATCCAAAATAATCCATACTAGTCATGTCACATGTAACTATATCTATAATTTGAGGATAAAATTCCAAGTGTAACATGAATTTTTGAGTAATATATGTGGTAGAACAATTATCCTTGATTAAAGTTATGTAATGGAAAAGAAAAAAATAAATAGTAAATGCAATTTATCAACAATTACTTTTGCCATGAAAATTTATTCTAAAGTTTTATTTAGGATACATGTACTAGATAAATTATAGGATAGATATTCACATTGCTCACGATAAAAAGATGCACCATAAAAAATAAAGTAGGAAAGTATATATGTAATTATATAATGTCTTCATTCTATTTTTATTACAATCATATCCTCATAGGTTTGTACAAGTGTATGAAAGGGATATATCCCTTTTACAAGATGCAAGAATGCTTGTATCTTATTTTTGCTATAGCACTAGATGGGCGGGTTTCTTGGGATAGTCTCTTCATTGGATCTGATTTTGCTAGATATGAGGTATCTATGTCTGTATCTAGATTTAAAGTCTGTTGTATCTGATGCATCTGCATCTACATTTGGGTTTGTATTCTAGACATCAAGGGAGTGATAAATTTATCTTTTGATCATATGATTTTTTTATTTTTGAGATCTTCGACCATCTAAGATTGGACAATTGATAGTTGGATTCTGATGCTGCTGCTAAGAGCTGGATTTGGTGAATCCAGAGGATTTGCATTTGGATCTGGTAGATTTGGATAGATATATATATATTTGGATTTGAATATTTTTACTTGCAAATAATTCAATTACAAATGTATCAATAGTATATATCAAGCCTCTCAATGTGAGCCCTAGATTCAATAATATAAACTAAAATTAATTGTGCAATAAATAATTGCAAAATGTATGCAAGGAAATCAAATTTAAACTAACATAACCTTTCTAGTTGTTGTTGTTGTTATGTTATATTGTATTATGTTGTGATGCATCGGGTTCTATTGTGTTGTACCTAGAAGTTTACACATGGGTTGGATACTAACCATCTGGGTCTGGAAATCCATGACCTAAGACCATCCAAGCTCAAAAAATCATGGTCTATGGTATCCTATTTCTATAAACATTTAGATCGATGTCTAGGTATGGGATGGAGATGGGTGCATGTGATTGGTCAAGTATTTGAATGCAAAATTTAGCTCAAATTTGCTCACCATGATCATCATCTTGTCAATAAAAAATTGTACCATAGTATAATTAAAAGGAACATAATAGTTTATGCATTTTTTGTCTTTTTTTTTTACAATATCACACCCTCACAGGGTGTACAAGTATAGTGGGATTGATCCCTTTTATAAATAAAGATGGTGCATTCAGTCTTCTACATAACATTTGATAGGTAGATTTTTTGTGACCATAACTTTGTTGGATCTGGATCTACATTAGATCCTATAGATCTATAGCCTAGATGTGTGTTGTATCTAGATGAATATATAGATCTACTAATTATGGATTAGAATCTACTTTATATCTACTACCTGAATGTGTTGGATATAGATCTACTTTGGATCTACTTGATTTATGATGGTTCTATTAGATTTGAATACCTGCACACACATACATTACAATTGATTAGTAATATTTATTAGGCCTCTCAGAGTGAGACCCAAATAAAAAATGAAATGAAACCAGAATGCATAAAATTAATGTTGATCTATAAATAGAAGACATTAAATTACAAATAACTAGATCTTATATTTCCTTCTTGTAGTTGTTGGGTTACACTATGTTATGTTTAAAGTTTTGCACGTAGAGTATTTTGATATGCCAACCATCCATGGGGGTATCAACTTTATTTGTGGATCATCTGGGGTAGGATGATTGTGATTGAAAATTGTTTGAGGTTAGACCTCTTTTAGAGTTTCAAAATATTCTCTATTAGACCACTCAAGTTGTACATAATAAAGGGTAAAATTTTAGGTTAGAAAGAAACCTCATGAGCCACTCTTAGGTTACTGATAATGCCATCCCATACGAGTATACCACTATCTAGAAGGAAGCCAAAAGATATTTTTTTGTCTCCCTTCACATCATAGAGGTTCAAACCGTGGACCTCCCATTTAATAGGGCTAGGCTCACCTTCTCCACTTGCACTACAAAGGTAGAAAAAGGGAATTATGGTAGATAGTGTGATTTGAATCAAAGTTGAATGGACCCATGATATGAATCGAAAACCTTAGTTGGTCATCTCACACCAACTTGGCTACCCACTCACCCTTGAAATGGCTTATGGTAGCCAATATTTTTTGAACCAGAGTAGAATGGATCTATAGTATGGATTGTAGACCTCAACAAGCTACCTCACACCAACTCAACTTCCCGCTCACCCACTTTTATATTTGGTTAGTGTGAGAAATACCTATTACCAATTCTAAAGGTTGGCATCCCCATCCCACCATGACCTCTCATAAGGGGGAGAGTTGATCTTATCAATAGGGACCAAACACATAGCCAAAAACACACCCTCACACATTCACCCACATTACGGTTTGAAACTTGGACCTCTCAAAGAATATCCAAAGCCTAATCTATTGTGTTGTCTCCCTAGAAAGAGGGTAAGAGATGATGAAGACTATGAGATCCATATTGCATTCCATATTGGGAAGACATGATCCTTATGGATACTAGACGTAGATCTGGATGGTAGAGAGAAATAATATTATACTGATGGAAGGGGAGCTCATAGGGGTAGATGATAATTATGAGATCTCTAAGGTTCCATGAAATTTACTAGTTTTCTCCTTGAAAATTGAAGGTTTTTTTGGCATTGAACCTTTGTTGGCTCTAGGAGTTGTCAAGCGAGATTAAGATGGTGAGATTTATCTCTTTGGGTGGTTTTATCAAGAAGCTATGGATTGGCTCACATAGAATAGGTGTTCATCTAGGTGATGTTGATTTACCCCTAATATTGAAATTTAGTTATCCCTTTGTTCCTAGCTTCTCAATTGTGGTCTTTCTTTCCCCAAAGTTACTAGTTGGTAAGTTGAGGAGTTGGTTGGGTTGGTGGGGTTGGAAAAGAGGTGGTAGAAGTCAAATTTGTGATGGATGATCAGTTTTTCATGTATAGTGATGCTTTGGAACTATTTTCATTTTTGGTTTGCCTATGGGCTTAGAACCCATAGGGATTGAGGGAAATATCCCCCCTTTTTTGGGGATCTTAGGGTTTTCCTTTATGGTACTTAGCTAGGATACGAATACCAATGGGATTTCTATGGCAATGTTCATGGTTCTTGGGGCTATAGTTATAGTGTTTAATATGATTGTATTTGATGGGTTGCATTAGCAATGTGTAGACACCAAAACAACACCTACCCGATTATGTGACTGCAAACACTGATCACATTGACACACAACCCCCAGGGAAGCCCCTAGAGGTTAAACAGTGGTCCTAACCACTTGCACAATAGTTTTGGAAGGTCAAGAGTCAATTTGGCACCTTCAGGAACTCTACTTCATACTCGTTCCACCCAGGGATGATTACAAATTGGTATTCGCCCCACCCAGGGATGATTAGCAGTATTCACTCCAGGGTGGGGTGAATAGCAGGTTTGACGGGCAAAAAGTTAAATCTTGACAAATGGCAGCTCATATCCACCACTTAACTCTTACTTCATTGCATGGGAGGGTGAGTGAGTGTTTTTTAGCATTAGAGGTAGTTACAAGGGTAGTCATGGAACCCCTAATCAAGGAGGAATCTCCTTCCCCCTTGGGAGGCATGATTGCCAAGTGGCGCCTCTGCATGCTCATCCAAAGAGACCTTTGGGTCTATAAATTGGTGATTTTTATTACCACAAAATATACAGAGAAGGAGCATTTTGAGAAATGAAGTGTTGTCATTTTACTTCCACATACACACCTTTTTTATTTGTGCCTTTCACATCCTTGATCTCTTTTTAGAAAGGAGGTCATAGGGTGGTTATTGGAAGCACAAATCCGAAACCAAAACCTAAAATTTGGCCACAATATCCTACCAAATTTGATGAAAATAACCCATAAGATGTTTTTGACCCATCCCAAGTGGATTGGTGCCGAAATCAAGCCCCAAAAAAAGGGCATCCTGCCCCCAGGCGCCTCCCACACTATTGCAGTCCTAATCGCCCCATCCCAGAGCGATTAGAAATATGTGGCAGATTTCCTTTCTATTATTTTTGTATTTGATTCTATTCTACTTAGATAGGTTTTAATTCAAATTTCACATCGTTTTGAGCATTTTTGATCATGTTTCTATTATTTCCCGCCTTTACTAACATGTAAATAGCATCATCAAATTCTTGGTGATAGAGGTAAAATTGGGAAAATAAGACCTTCTGGGTCTTCCCAAAATACCCCCAATTAGCTAAAACCCAAATTTTTAGGTTATTTGGAACTTCCCAAATGTGACATTTGGGATAGTGCTTTTTGACATTTTGTTGTAGGTTTATTCATCCCGCCCCGAAGCGAATATAAATATATGGTGAATTTTCCAACTATTCCATTTGTAGTGTTTTCCTTATGATGTTTTGATGCCCTTGTCAAATTTTTAGTTCATTTGGATTTATTATAGTTATCATTTTATTTATATCTTGCATGCACTAATTGAAGGTGTGGGGATTGCATGTTTTATTTTATCCACAAGTGCTACTGACTATTTTTTGTTTCCTTGAACATAGGATCTGGACATTAGAGGAGCATAAAGGAGTTAAGACTCATCAATGCAAGCGACGACGATGTTTGGTCCACCCATTTTACATGTGGGCACGCAGAAGAAGGAATCGCATCCATGGGTGTAACAAGAACATTTTTTAACGATCCTAGCTCCTGAAAAGGGAGGAGACAAATTGTAACTAAGTTTTGAAGAGTATTAATAAAATTTCTATCTTCCATATTGGATTTTTATTTGGTTTATATTCGTTCATGCCTCTTTCCCTTCATGCACTTTCAATTCATGGGATTTAGCGTTATTCTTTGTTTCGTTCGAATTGCATATTGGATTTTACTTTTTGTTTTCGTATACTTGTGCTTTCAGTGGTGATCATGGTGGGACCCTTGTCCTATATTTTTTAAGATAAAAAATCTGATCAAAAATTGATCGTTTTTACTTGCAGGTTTTGAGTTTTCAAATGTTGGACTACTGTTCGTTCCAGCCTGTGGCGAATACAGATCTGGAATTCGTCTTACCCAGGGACGAATGGGCATTTTCCACACCCTATGATGAATACAGTCCTATTATTCATCTCACCCAGGGATGAATATTTGTCTATGCAGTTTTAGGATAGAAACTCAGAACCAACAGATTTGGGCAGAGAAGAGGTAAGGGTCTTGAACTCTTCCTGTCATTTTCTATTTTATGTTTTCTATTTTTTTGGTTATTTTCTTGCTCAAGAAAAGTTGTACTGCATTTTTATTTTCTTTCATGCAAAATAAAAAGAACTCCACACATCACGTGGCAACATAAACACCAAGGAGCTGGTCATAAAACCCCAGCCCTTGATCAAGACCAACGATGGATTTCATCACCACCTTGGATTGAATTTTGCATTCATAACCCCGATCACTACTATTTCTAGACGTAAATCCTGACGAAAGCTAACCGAGTGTAGCTGGGATGATTCCCAGTGCATGAGGATAAGTCTTCTATGGTAGGTGTCAAAAATAGGGTGATTCCCCTTCCGTATCGCCTACGTTCCACGTACCATCTGCTCTCACGTACCAACAGTTTCCCTCACGTAAGGATGGGTATATAGAGAGGTTGGTATATCGTCCTGACAATGGTATATCGAAGGGGTGACCATTTTTGGGAGTCATAAGAGCCATCATATTGCATTTAAACATTCTTTACAAAAGCTGTCAAAAAAAAAATCAAAACACACTAAACCAGGTTTAGAGCACACCTTTAATATTTAAACGAGATAATCATTGCTTTGTGTGTGTGATATTTTTTTTTTAGTGTAGCATAAAAATCATAAAAAGAAACAAAAATCTATGCATCTTGTAGGAAAACACCACCATGGTGTACACCCGTAGCCAAGCCCAATCATAGGCAGGAGCTACAGAGAGTGTACAAGGGGGCACAAGTCACCTCCACTATAGCCCCAAGGACTTGGTCATACCGCCTTGGTGGCCTGACCCACAAGAGAGTCCACATCATGCCATTTCAGAATGAGACTATAGAGGCACCCCTTTGAGGGACATGCCCGTCCATCATAGCCCATTTTAGGAGGAGTCCTTACACGTGGCACTCAACATAAACAAGAAGGCTCCTTTAGAAGCTCGGTATGAGTGGCCACCACATGATGAAGTGCTTGAATAGTATAGGGTCCATGAGGAGAGGCCACATGATTATTTCATCCCTCCTTTACCCCCCATCACTGTTAGGAATAATAAGCCAAATCCAGAGCACAAGGCTCTTCAAACAGGGCAAGCCAACTCTGCCCGCCCATTTCACATATACAAAATGGAGCATGAGGAAGACCATTGCATTCCTCAAGAGCAATACACATCATGGGAGCAATGCACCTCCGCACCTTCTATCTACCAAAATCACCCGTTGAGGCTAGAGTCTCGAGTGAATGTCGCAAACCTCGATAGAGGGAATCGACCTATAGAGATATCAGATCATTGTGACTAATATAAATGCATAGGAGAGGCATCTAGGCCTCCTAGACTTAGTATGGTAGAACAAATTGACCTAGCAGTTTCCAGACACACCACCCACCAAGCATAGATCACGCAGCTTCATCAAGATCAACAGTAGCTAAAGCATCTATATCGCCTTAGCAAAGAGCGCATTCAGTGCTAAACATATGAGCTGCTCTATAACACAATGCTTGAGAGGGTTTCAACCTATCGCACCCAAAGAGTAGAACCACATGAGAGACACAACCCCTTGGTGTGAGACAGGTCCCTACGACCTTACCAAGTGCTGTCTCTGAGACCTCCTAGACCTGAGCGGGAAGTCACTCCTAGGAACAACGATGGGCACCCTCCATGAGGACCCACCCATGGTCATAGGTCTCGTCCAAAAACTCCTCAAGAAGCCTATGAGGAGTACGAGCAAGAAGAAGAGCAGGCCAAAATGCTCTACCAAGGCAAAGGGGCTGCTATCCGGCCACCCCTCCATAGGCCTCAAGTTTCCCACAACCCACAACGGGAACAAACTAAAGAGGAAGAGATTAAATCTTTCGATGCATATAAAGCACTGCTAGAGCATTTGGAGTCTATGGAGACCAAGACTTCTGGGCCCCAGAAGCCCACTTTACACCAACTCCGTAGTCATCATGTGCATCCGTCAGTGCCAACACCCCCTTACCCTAAATACTTTAAGCTACCTCAGTTGGAAATCTTTAGAGGTGAGAAGGATGCCCAAGATCATGTGACTAGATTCCTGATCCAATGCTTTGGCATTAAAGATAATGATGCTTTGCTATTAAGAACATTCATCACCACGTTCGCAGGCCCTGCCTTGGATTGGTTCACTCAATTACCAAAGAACAACATTAGTAACTTAGATCAGCTATTGGATGCATTCCTCGAATGCTTCACCTTCAACACCAAGAAGAAGGCATCACTAAGCGACCTAGCCAGCCTCAGGCAGTATGAGGAAGAAACCATGGTGACCTATGGAAATCGGTGGAGGACTCTGCTTTCTAGGCTACCCTACCTCCCTCCTATGTCTGACCTCACACAAATATTCTCAAAGAGCTGTTTGAGATCGATCTCTATGCTATTGTAACTACAAAAATATTCCACTTTAGAGGAAGCTCTAGCACAAGCCATAATCATTGAAGATATCAAGATTCAGGATGGTGAGATAGCCAAGCCAAAGAAGAAATAATGGTCTAAGAACACCAAAATAGGGACCACGCAACAGAAACCCACTGCGGTCAATCAAGTTGCTATAAATGTCCCTAAGCCTGCACAAGCAACACAACATCAAAAGGCTAACTATCAGGTGGTGCCTCTTAACAGTTATGACAGAGAAAATTAGATGCAAGAACAAAATCAGCAGCATCACCCTAGGCGACAATTCACACCTTACACAGAGTCTAGAGACTCCCTGTTTGACCACTTTTCAGCGGTAAACTTGATTAACCTACCCGGGATTCAACCCATAGACCCCAATGCACCAAAACCAAAGGGCTATAGGGAAGACTTGTACTGCAGGTTCCACAGATGGAAGGGACATGACCTTAATGCATACTAGAAGTTTAAAGGCTTGGTGCAAGACTTAATTGATAACAAGACATTAGCGGTAGATAATCCCGTGGCACCAAGCAATCAACAAATGGAGGTCTTCAAAGACCCCTTGCCTGCCCATGATGCACAGGCAAAGACCCTACAAGTCAATGAGGTCACACAAAATTGCCCCATGCAGGGGTATGTAGGGATGATTAGTATAGTGACTCAGAATAGGATGTACTCGAGCACAGCTGCCCCCATGGCAGCTACAGATGAGGTGCCAACAATGTCACAACCACAACAGCACCTTGCACCACCTCCTCCACCTAGACCAGTGGCCATGATTCAAACCAAAATCACCTAGAGTTTGAGGACCACATCGGCTAGGCTCTCCATCTACAAGCTCATACAACAATCAACGCCCCATCGGGAGGCTCTAATGGAGATACTAAAAGCCATCGAGTTGCAGCCCCATGAAGCAAACTTCTTCAACAACTTTGTGGGACATGTCAAACGATGCACTAAGCCAATCATCACCTTTCGATAAGACGAATTGAAATCAGTGGCTGGTGACATGGTGGATCCACCCCTGCATGTCATCGTACGGGTTAATAGGATTTCGTACAAAAGGGTATTGGTGGACACTGGCTCATCCAGTAATATCATTACAATAGCGGCCTTGAAACACTTAAAGTTGCCCGCATCTCACATAGTGGACTCCACCTATACACTGCGAGAATTTAATGATGCAATATGCTCAATAGTTGGCACAATTGTCCTACCCATCCAAGTGGGACAAAAGACTATACCTAGATTGTGCCACATCTTGGAAGGTGAGATGGCCTATAACATCTTGCTGGGTTGGCCATGGATTTAGGGACATGAAGTGTGTCCCTTCGATATCTCACCAATGCTTAAAGTATACATTCGAAGGGCAGGTGCATGTAGTATCGGTGGACTTGGAACCCTTCAAGTATTGCAATGTGGTGCAGCTGATGCCACAATCGACCCTTCCATCAATGCATTTGGATTTTTAGTTGAATCCATCTAAACAGGGTCCGATTTCGTAGGCATCCCCATTAACAAGTCCATCAAAACCCCAACCGGGTCCATCTTCATCATCTGGTCCTTCACCAATGACACCACCTATGGTGGCCACACATAAGGACAAGGGGAAGAAACCTCTAGAAGAGGTGCAACCTCTAGAAGAGGTACAACCATTAGTATCAACCATAACTACTGAGGAGATGCCTAGTAGAGTGGAAGTCGAGGCTCCTAGTTCACCCGAAATGGAGTGGACTCAGGAAGAACTTTCATTCCCTCCCCCTCAACCACCAACAATCACTGTAGAAATGGCCAATACAGGCCTGGGGGAGTACCTGGTGTGGAAAATCATAGCAATGCCCGCACTTGAGTCCATGCAAGACATGGGGAGACCTCGTCTCCCCATAGGCACTATTGTTCCTCTAGGCTACCCACCAAACCAAACAAACTTTGTGTATGGAGGCCTTGATCATGGTATTGAACCTTACATGCAAGAGTATGAAGATGAAGAGCCTTTTACTGAAGATGTCAACTATTTGTCCAATCCAGACTTCGCTCTAAGATACCTTGGCCAATGCAATTGGCATGGATATGGGTTAGGCAAATATGAGCAAGGAGTGCATGTTCTTTGCCAACCAAGATACCAAATGCCATACAACAAGTCAAGGGTAGGGTTCAACCACCCTCTACCCTTGGAAATCTTGGTAGAGAACATGCAAGGCCTAGGGATAGGCAACAAGGGGGGATTGGCATTAGGTCCATATGCCAACCCTAACACAACATATACACTGGGGAATTATCTCCCATTGTTGACAACCAACCTTGTTGACCTTAACCACCCTTTCCCTTCGCTCGAGAGAGGAGAAAGTTCGATGACTCACCTACAAGAGAGGTATAGACAAGGTTAGGAAGGATCTTCAGAAGATGCGTCAAAATATGAGGTAGTGCCATGGGACCCATTTGAATCAGATAGCAATCACTTAAAAGTGACCCCCATGGATGATTATCAGGAAAGCCTCTTGGCAATGTTCTCTTTTGTGGCTCCCATCGAGCAAGTGCCACCACAAGAAAATCAGGCCCTACCATAGAGAGCGGAACAACCCCAATAGGGCCAGATCAATTTGCTCGAGCAAGACGAGCCTCTAATGTCACAAACAATTGTTGGAGCCAACAAAGGCCTTTGGATCTTCGACAGTGACTATGAATATGAAATTGATATGGCCTATCTCAATCATATGCGACAACAACAATACCCCTTGGAGATTAATGACATATTTGAACAACTAAACATAAGGCCAGGGCATGAGAGGTACATAAACCTAGCGTAGTGGGACCAAGTATTGAATCCGCAACTTTGGGCATACGAAGAGAACCTACCGCCCAAAGACCCTATAGCGATATCAGTTTCGAGGGTAGCCCCTATCTTCCTATCCGCACATAGGGCCGATCCATTCGTGCCAATACCTCTAGAACCAGATCCAAAGCACAAAAAACATCCAAAATGTTTGAGTCATCACACCCATGGTAATGGAGACCAAAATAATTTCATCAACATGATCTCCATTGACTTAATCGCCCCCATCCACAATCTGGTCGATCCAACATAGTCATTGTATTTAGACATAGATGCTATAGACTGGGATCGCGTCAATTCACCACCATCCCCATCAGAGTACTGGCCTTTCGATGAGATGCTTCATTTCACCCCAAGGCCAACTCAGGATGTCTTCCATGCTAAAGAGGGACCCGAGGTTCCTAACGATGATCTAAACTCAACAAATGATATCCACTTGATCCCAACTCCACACCAGTTGGAGGACGGATCCCACATGTCGGTCAAGGAGACGACTAACGTAGACATCGGCTCAAAACCAATGAATCCATAGATTATCAAGCTGGGGGTAAGTATATCCCCCGAAGAGCAAGCCAACTACATTTCCCTTCTCAAAGAGAAGAAGGAGGTTTTTGCATGGTCCTACAAATACATGTCGGGGCTAGATCCATAGCTAGTCATGCATAATCTAACGCTTGATCCGACAGTCAATCCAGTTAAGAAAAAACTATGTAATATGAACCCAAATATGGCCTTAATGGTCAAAGACGAATTACAAAAGCTGTTGGATGCACAGTTTGTCATCTGTGTGGATTACCCACCATGGTTGTCCAACATGGTGCCCATCAAAAATCCCGACGGGAGGATTCACATATGCACCGATTTTCGAGATCTAAACAAAGCGAGTCTTAAGGATGATTTCCTCTTACCGAGCATCTCGATGGAAAATTTTAGGGTTCTTAACTCTACACTGATAAATTAAAAACAAACAAAAAAATTCAAAAAATAATTTGTCCATTTTAGGATTTTTAACTCTATAATGATAAATTAAAAATAAAATAAAAATAAATAAATAACTAGGGTTGAGCTACGTTTTTAAAGCTCAGTTTTACCCTACATTTCTAACCTAAGTTTTGATCTTTGTTTAACTAGGGTTAACCTAGGTTTTAAGCTAAGTTTTGATTTTTGTGTTACACTAGGGTTTCTTTTAGTTTATCACAAATGCCAAATCCACATGGTTTCCACTAGGGTTTCAACCTAAGTTTTAATGAAGCCATACAACTAAAATTCACACATCACAACACACATTTAACTAGGGTTTTAATTTTACTTGAAAAAAAAACAAAATACAAAATGAACAAACAACTAAATTGCGGTTCTCAAACTGTAACAAACAATGCAAAAATAATAAAGAGGAAGAGCACTCACCGGTCTCACTTCAGCTCCATCGCTCAGTCCAGTTCATGCACTCATGGTGGTGGGAAGAATTCAGCTACGCTTTGCTTCACAAAATCAACCTCCTCCACCTCAGAGCTCCAAATCGCCAGAAAATTCGAATGCAAATGAGCCCAAACCCTAGTTTTGGCCCTTAAATAGGCTTTTAGGCTTGTAATCGTTCCTCCCTAGGATGAGAACTCTAGTTAGCACTCGTCCCTCCCTGGTAAAATTACTAAACTGGTATTCGTCCCACCCAGGAACGAATACAGAGCAAAAATTTCAAAAAATAGCAAAAACTGCACCAAAATACACCAAAAATAGCAATAAAATTGCCCGATGAAAGTGCTTTTGCACTTGACATTTTAGGCATGTAAAAAATATGTCAGGGTCACAAATCCTCACTATCCTACTCCCTAAGAAGGCTACCATAATCGGACCGCTCCACGAGAGGCTGGATTTTCAAGAATTTCATCCCCAAATAGCATCACAAAAAGGGTCAAAACCCAACCAAAAATAGAAATAACATTGCCGAACGAAGGCACCCTTGCACCTGATATTATTGGCATCCAAAAAAGACATTGGGGTCACAAATTGTCACTATCCTACTCCCTAATAAGGCTACCATAGCCGAACCGCTCCATGGGGGGACGAATTTTTGATAATTTTGCTCCAAAATACCACAAAAAGGGCTCAAACCTACCAAAAATAGGTCTAAATGTTATAAAACTACACACACATTCAATGATAAACATCTGAAGGCACCCTTACATAAGTCATCTTGGGTCAAGCAACTTGTCACTTTTCTCATGCAGGTCATTCACTCATCGATTCATTGCTTGAGGGGGTAGTCACACTTATGCACCAATCAAAAAATACACACTCAATCATAGAAATGGCATGCATTCAAAGAATCATTGACAAAGACAATCACGCTCCTGCTTGGGATAGTAGACAAGCAATAATCACAAGCTGATCAAACACTTGGCATTTGTAAATCATGAACTCAAGGTTCCCATAGAAAAAAGGTTGCGCCCTTTGCCTATTCATGACTGATCAATGTCCAAGCTCAAGTAACACCTCATCGAAAAATATTAACACTTGAATTGAGTTCCCTCGCTCGTCAGAAGAAAGGATTCAAGAATGCATACACTTTCCATACTTGGGGCATCAAAAGTTGGTTAGGTTACTAAGAAACTCTAATCGTTAGTGCTTTGGTTATCTATTTTTTCTCAGCACTACGCCATGCATAGCGTATCCCAAAAAGGGGCATCTGTAGACACCAAAATAGTACCTGCCCGATTATGTGACTATAAACACTGATCGCATTGACATACACAACCCCCAGGGCAGCATCCAGAGGTTAAATAGTGGTCCTAACCACTCACATAGCAGTTTTGGAAGGTCAGGAGTCAATTTGGAACCTTCAGGCACTCTGCAACATACTCGTTCCACCCAAGAATGATTACAAACTGGTATTTTCCCCACCCAGGGATGATTAGCAGTATTTGCTCCAAGGTGGGGTGAATAGTAGGTTTGACGGGCAAAAAGTCAAATCTTGACAAATGGCAGCTCAGATATGCCACTTAACTCTTCCTTCATTGCATGGGATGGTGAGTGAGCATTTTCGAGCGTTAGAGGCAATTACAAGGGCAGTCATGGAACCCCTAATCAGGGAGGAATCTCCTTTCCCCTTGGGAGGCATTATTGCCAAGTGGTGCCTCTACATGCTCATCCAAAGAGACCTCTAGGTCTATAAATTGGTGAGTTTTCTCACCACAAAATATATAGAGAAGGAGCATTTTGAGCAATGAAGTGTTGTCGTTTTACTTCCACATACACACCTTTTTTATTTGTGCCTTTCACATCCTTGATCTCTTTTTAGAAAGGAGGTCATAGGGTGGTTATTGGAAGTGCAAATCTGGAACCAAAACTCGACATTTGGCCACAATATCCTACCAAATTTGATGACAATACCCCACAAGAGGTTTTGGACCCATCCCAAGTGGATTGGTGCCAAAATTAGTCCCCAAACGGAGGGCGTCCTACCCCTGGGTGCCTCCCACACTACTGCAATCCTAATCACCCCACCCCAGAGTGATTAGAAATATATGGTAGATTTCCTTTCTATTATTTTTGTATTTGATTCTATGCTGCTTAGATAGGTTGTCATTCAAATTTCACATCGTTTTGACCATTTTTTATCATGTTTCTATTATTTCTCGCCTTTACTAACATGTAGGTAGCATCATCAAATTCCCGGTGATAGAGGCCAAATTGGGAAAATCTGACCTTCTGGGTCTTCCCAAAATACCCCCAATTAGCTAACCCCCAACTTTGTAGGTGATTTGGAGTTGTCAAGTGAGATTAAGATGGTGAGATTTATCTCTTTGGGTGGTTTGATCGAGAAGCTAGGGATTGGCTCACATAGAATAGGTGTTCATCTAGGTGATGTTGATTTACCCCTAATATTGAAAGTTAGTTATCCCTTTGTTCCTAGCTTCTCGATTGTGGTATTTATTTCCCCAAAGTTACTAGTAAGTTGAAGAGTTGGTTGGGTTGGTGGAGTTGGAAAAGATGTGGTAGAAATCAAATTTGTGGTGGATGACCAGTTTGTCATGTATAATGATGCTTTGGCACTGTTTTCATTTTTGGTTTTCCTATGGGCTTAGAACCCATAGGGATTGAGGGAAATATCCCCCCTTTTTTGGGGATCTTAGGGTTTTCCTTTATGGTACTTAGCTAGGATACGAATACCAATGGGATTTCTATGGCAATGTTCATGGTTCTTGGGGCTATAGTTATAGTGTTTAATATGATTTTCTTTGGTGGGTGGCATTAGCAATGATTAACATTTATGGTCCTATTGTTGGTTAGTGTGCAAAACTTGTGGATGTTGGCTATTTTCAAAGCCCTATTCAGTTGTGAGAGGGATCCTAGTCGTAGCTCTATTGCTGGCCTTTTTTCTTTGCCTAACATCATGGGTCCTTTAGTGAATCTTGAACATTTCTAGATATTGTGTTTTTTGGAACCTTTAGTGGATCAAAAGTATATCTAGATTTTGTTGATGTTGGATTTTGTTTATCTAGATCTAGGTAAGGTTGGAGTCTCCTATTCTATTTTAGGCTCATAACCAAACTAGGGATGGTATATGTGGTTCTTCATTCAAGGCCTCTTCTCTAGGATGTTGGTGGTATTTTTTTGGATGTAGAGACATATCCATTAGATAATCTTGTTCCAATCCTAGATTCTTTGTTCATGTTGTCTTCCTGCTAGAACACTCACCATCTTATTCTCAGTTTAAGATGTTTAGGTATACAATAAATGTTATTGTAAGCCTCCTACTCCCCATGGTTGGATAAAACAAAATTCAATTTTATATTTTTGAATTTATTGACTCAGATGCATGTTCCCCCGATGGGCGAGAAATTGTAAGTTTAAAATTTTCTTTATGGAGAAAATAGGTGATTTTTGGGTTGGGCAGGAAGTTATAATATGATTTTGATTTTAAATCTTCCAAGTTAGGGTAGGAATATTTTGGGGGTCAAAATTCTTGTATTTTTTTATTCTAATATTTTCTTGGCATTCAAAATTTGTTTATCCCTTAGTTTGTAGATGTTTGTGTTAGACACTTGGGATTCGACTGATCTTCTAGATCCTAGTTTGTCAGTTTGGGTTTCAATTTCTCTTATGGATTTTGGCTACCCAACTTTGTGGTTTTAGTTTGGGCAAGATTTGATTTAAATTTGGTCACATTTGGTTCAGTTTGGGTGGGAGCCGAATGAGTTGGTTTTAGATTTATTTGAATTTTGGTTTCTATTTCCCTTGCGTGGGTTAGACCTCCTTGTGTTCATTGTAGAATATCTTTGGATGCTTGTATTATTGGATCTTAGGTTCAAGGACCATCTCAAAACCCCTTATGTAAAAGGTTTAGGGATCCTTTCAAAACCCCTTCTTTACCTAATAAATAATTAAAAAAAAACCTTTTTATTTAATATTGAAAATATTTTTTTGCTAGTTCAAATGAAAATGGAAGGTTGGCTCTTCTTTTTTACAAATATAACTTTTAATTATACCCATCAAGTGAAATGTTGAAAAATAATTTATCATTTTAATAACAAATAAAGATAAAACTAATGCAATTATTTTTTTTAATACATGTATTCCATCAACTGCTATGGTATTACAATAACAAGGACCAAGGTTATGCATAAGGGGTTGGACTCAAAATGTACTTGTAAAAAAATGGTGAATCCTAAGCAAATCAAATCAATCATCTTCACACAAAAATTTGGGGTATTTGAAGCCTTAAAAAGTAAGGTCATCTTTGGGGAAAATTTTGACCTATTAAATCACCTTATAACTTCATAAGAAAACCACCCATTAGATCAGGCTTGAAAAGAGCTTTCCAATGAGTACACATATGCCTATGTTTGGATATATATTGTGGTGAATTAACCTAAGAAAAAAAATCATCCCAAAAATTTTAAACGAATGGACTGAATTTGAAGGTCCTCACATTCGTCAATTTCAAATTTTGGAAATCTTAATATTTGCCCGATTTGTGAATATTCACCACTATGCATAACCCTGACAAGGACTTATGCTCAAGTAACTCTCACATAATTGCAACCTACTATACTACCTTGACAAACAATACTATCAAATAAATTTTATTGATATGACAAAAGTGTATTAACGTGAAGTGCATTTGTTTACGATATTTTTATTTGAATTAATTTCTTTGGAATATTAAACTACTTTTAATTATTATGTTAAAATTTATTTATTAGTTCTATTATGTGATTTTTTTTTTGGTTTCACATGAAAATGCATAAGTATAAATTAGAAAAATTCTAGTCTCTAATATTTTTAAGCAAACTCAATATTATGATAAACAAAAAGGGAACAAAATTATTAGTTATAATTTTTTAAAAGGACTAATGTTTAAATTACAAAAATGAAGTTTTAGCATATAGTTACTACTTTATATATTAAAAAAATATAGTTATATATTAAAAAATTATACATTAAATTTGGAAAATTTATATATAATAAAGTCCATTATTATTTTAGGATTTTGCATTACCTATATCTAATGAAATATAGAATACTAATCAACTTGAATAATATTTATATATTTAACATAAAACTTCTTATCTACTTGGTATCATGCTTTTCGTTCATAACTTATGTTTTAATTTTCTTTTAGTGTATTTTTGCTAATTTAAATAAGATTTCAATATTTTAAATATTTTTCTATTTTAATAATGTATAGTAGTATATCTTCTTAATTTTATTAAGATATATCATAAGTATTAAATTTATATGAATAAAATTTTAAATTATCTCTTAAATTAAAATTTAGCTACACCTGTTCTTCTAAGGGAGAAAAGTAAAACATAAATTTTCTATGAAGCTCAATTTTTGTTTTTACAAATTTTGATAGTCACCACAACTAAAATTTGTATTTATTAATTTGTTGTTTAAAAAAATTTACAAACTTAAAATAACTATTAATTTATATCATCTAAAAATAAATTAGATTATTTTAACAACTTTAATATTAATATATAAAAACAATTATGAAAATGTGAAACATATATAACAAAAAGATTAAAAATATTAACAAATTCAATATATCATTTTGTTTTCAATAAATTTTTATTAAAAAATAAAATTATATCTATAAAACAAATTTAAGAATTATATTTTTTGCTTAAAATTAAAAACTTAAGTAATAATTTTATCTAAAGTAAACTTGTTAAATTATTCTAATAACCTTATATTTTTTTTTTATTAATGGTGAAAAAACAAGGTTTTTAAAGGTTCCAGAACCTTTTACATTAGAGGAGGCATAGAAATATAAGGTCAATTAAGCATAGAACAACCTCCAAGTCCAAAGGAAATAGAAATTAAGCCAAAATAGCCATCCAAAAGCAAATACCAACCCACTATCCAGTAGGGCATAAAGGAGAATATGTATTCAACTTTATTTTAGAGACACCAATGATCAATCTCTATTTTTGCATAAGATTAGAAGGGTAGCAAATACATCAATATGCATATAACAAAACCCCAAACATAGAGAGTGAGGGTGAAGGAAAAACACGAAGCATATTCCCTGAGAATGGTAACCACTAGGGAGCAAAATGGCCAACCCCCAAAAAATACCCCACAGAGAGAGGATCACTACAACACAAAGGATATCTCATCCAAGTAGAAAGACAATAAAAATGCCTACTAGACAGGTAGACCCAATGCTTCCAAAGAAATAATTATTATTAATCGTGAAGAGAAATTGTCTTTCCCAATTTTGAATTGGCTACTATCCATCCCCAAATTATCCATCACATCAGCAGTTTGGTTACCTTCCCTATAAATATGCTTAATTTTAACTTCTAACATACCTTCCAAAATATTTGAGGTGTCCTTAATAATATTCAGGATGAAACAATTGTTAGTCTTTCTAGCCTACAAATCATGAATGATGTTCAAGGAGTCACCTTGAACGAGAAGTATTTTGAATCCCCTCTCAAAAACCTGATGAACACCGGAGAAAAGTACCTTAGCTTCAGCTAGTTGGTTCTTTTGAGTACCATATTCTTTATCGTAAGCCCAAATAGCCTCACCATTATCATTTTTGACAACACCCCGTCCATTAGCCCTCCTGGAGTTACCTTTGGTAGCCCCATAAAATTTCATAATGACCCACCCTTTAGTTGGTTTATGCCATCTAGTAGCCAATATTTTTTGAATAATGTATACAAAATCATAATTCGCTAGATTCAAATTCTAACTAATAATAGCCCCTTTCTCCATAGTTTTCTCCCTACCATTTCCAACAACAAATATAGCTAGATTATTCTCAATAACAGCTTTAATCCTTCTAAAGACAAAGGATTCATTCCTAGTAGTATCCTTGAAATTTATTTGTTTCTCTCCCACCAAATACCCCATAAAATATGAAGAAGAACCAAATCCCACATCCTAGTGAGGCTATTACTGATGAAGGGGGATTTCCACTAAGTAAAAAATTCCTCAAAATTTTGAGGCAACATTCATTTGACAGAAAAAGAATCTAGTAAAGCATTGATCACCTTATTTGAGAAATCATAATGGATGAAAAGATGATCCACAGATTCAACATCCTTATAACATAAGAGACAAATATTGGGAATATGGAATCCTTTCTTACATAAATTATTAATAGTAAATTTTTTTTTTTTTGCAAACACAACCACAAAAAAAATGCAATCTTGGGGATCAAATGAGGATACCAAACCATTTCCGCAAAAAAAGATACTCCCTTAGACAATATTTGGGCCTCATATGTAGTCTTAGAAAAAAATGACCTTTAGAAGAATGAGTCCATAGAAGTAAGTCTCTGACATTCTATTGAGGAAGAAAGTACAATTACAACATGTTCAAATTTACCAAAATCTAAAGGATCCAAAGATTAGTTGTATGTAAAATCAGATGCTTCCAAATCCTCTTGGCATTGGTGATGATTATGTAATAAATTACTTGTTCTCCATATTTTTGTGACAAATAAGCCTTCAAATCGTAAAACTTAGGACTAAGAACACATCCTTACCATTCTCAATATGTCACCGCATACCCTCCATAACCAAAATTTTGACCCCCAGCAAACCATTCGAGATCATAGAGCTCCTAGGAGGAGCAACACTTCTAAAAAAATGAATGTAATTTTCTAGATAGTTACCTCTCATAATATCTTTCCATAGTTGGTCCTTCTCAACACATAATCTCCAGGTTTTTTTGTAATCAATGCCTTATTGAACAACAATAAATTGTTTATCCCAAGATGACCTTCTTTCCTATAAGAGAAAACTCTATCCCAAGAGACAATGGACACCCTCTATTTATCCTCCATCCCAGTACATAGAAATATCCTAAAGATCTAGTCAATCCTCATAACTTTGAAGGGATTTCTAAAAAAATATATATAATAGATGGGAATGCTTTGTAGGGTAGCTTGAACCAATTGCAACTTACTTTCTTGGCTTAAGAGATTACCTTTCCACCCATATAACTTAAGATGAATCCTGTCTAAAATTGGATACCACAACCCCTCCATCCTCCTAGTCAATAATGACATACCTAGATATAAAGAAGGAAGACTAGTAATGCCATAACCAAAATTCCCTACAATTTTATGTTGAAGCTGCCCCAAATATTCACAATTTTTTTACTTTTATGGAAGTTAATTTGTTGGTTGGAATATTTTTTATACAACTATAAAATATTTAGGAATTCATTAGCCTATTTCATAGTAGCCTCCTCAAGATGTACACTGTCATCTACAAAATATTGACAAGAAACTACCTCTACAATACCAACAAGCTTAATACCCTTAATCTTAGAGGATAAGGTAGCAACAAGAATTGATCTTCATAAATATTTAGCCATTTAAAAATGAAAATATATAGATACAAGGTATCACCTTGTGTAATACCTCTCTTACCCCCAAAAAACCACTCAAAATCATATTGATAATGATAGAAAATTTTGCAGATGAAATACAAACTCTAATACACTTCCTCCATAGATCCCCAAAGCCAAATTTTTTCAACACCTTGTTAAGGAACTCCTAAGAGACCCTGTCATAAGCCTTCTGCATATCAAGTTTAAGAAGCATTCCTACCAACCTACTTTTGGACATAAAATGTAAATTCTCATGAATTGTAATGATCCCATCCACAATTTGCCTATCATGAAAAAAAGCACCTTGAAGAGGAGAAATCGAGATGGGGAGAAGCCTTTTCAACCTATTAGCAAGGGTCTTAGTAAGAAAATTATATAGGGTTCTACATAAGATGATAGTTCTAAAATCCCTTAGAGAAGAGGCACCATGTTTCTTCAAAACCAAAACAATAAAGGTAGTATTTCATGCCTTCAACAAAGAGGAAGAATATTGGAGTTCTCTTAAGGCTTCCAAAGAATCCAAACCAAGAAGGTATAAAAACCTCAAAAAAACCAATGGGAAACCCATACGAACAAGATGCTTTGTCCTTATTCATACTAAATAGGTTGGTCTTTATCTCATCATTATAAAAGGTAGCATTCAAAGCATTATTCATATCAATAGCCACCACCTAGGGAATGTTATTGAGAAGTTCCTTCGAAGCATTCCCATCTTCCTCCCTATCTCTAGAAAATAAATCTTAAAAGAAGGATAGCATGGTATTAGTAATTTCTTCCTTATCTTTAAGGTATTCACCGGAGTCTAATGTAATTTATCTTATTTTGTTAAAACTCCTATGTTTCAAGGTTGAAGGGTGGAAAAACTTGGTATTCTTATCCCCCTCCTTACGCCATGTAGTTTAATATTTTTACCTCTAAAAAGACTCCTTGCTGGAAAGAATATTATGGAATTCTGTAAGAGTAATTTTCTCTTTGCTAGTTAGATCCTCTGACCAACCTTCACTTTAGCCTTTTTCCTCAATTTTCTACAATTATTGAAAATATTTTTTTCTTCCTGTGGAAGAGGTTCCAAAAAAACTCTCGATTCCACCTATTAAAGTTAGATTTTATGATTTTAGATTCTTGGCCACTTAGAACATCTTAGTGCCATAGACATCCTTATTCCACCAAGCCTTAATTGAGCCTTCAAGATATGGATGAGAAAGATACATTATCTCAAGCCTAAAAGGATAATATTTTGAACATTTCTCCTCCTTGAATTCTAATAGTAATGTGTTGTGGTCAGAACTAATTCTCGATAAAATCCTCAAAGATCAATCCTGAATCATGGTAATCCAACTCATCAAAGCAAGGGCCCTATCAATTCTATATTGAATCAGACCCCCTCTTATTTTTCTATTGGATCAAGTGAATTTAGAACCTTGTAAATCAATATCTACTAGTCCCATGGAGGTTAAGAACTTACCAAACTCCTCCATGCTGTCGTAAAATTAGCTAAGCCTCCAAGTTTTTCACTAGAGAGTAGAATGGAATTAAAATCACCAAAAAATAGCCATGGAAGGTCAAATGAAGAATCAAGGGCTCTTAAGTCAACCCTGAGTTTCCTTCTATCTATAGCAACTTTGGGAGCATAAAATTTGATAGAAATCCAAGAAATTTTAGTTTTTATAGCAAAATAAAAAATAAGAGAACCTATCAACCTGATGAATAAGCTTGCCCTCCATAGAATCAGGATTCCAAAGCATCCACAAGCCTCTAGAAGAATCACGAGCAACCCTACTTACACCTTCACACCCCTTCCAAACAAACCTTCATAATCTATCAAAATATTTATCACCCATCTTAGTTTTTTGTAAAAAAGAATATCAAGCTTAAAACTTTTTCCGAAATTTTTTAGCACTCCTTGTTTAGTCACGGTATGCAGATCCTAAATATTCCACAAAAAAATCTTCATTACTTCAAGGATTGCGGAACCTTCCCTCCACTCAAAGGTAATGTAGAGTGGGAGCTATTATCCACATCTTGAGTTTTTTGCTTTAAAAACACCTCATATTTTAGATCTTTTTGACCCCTTTCCACTACATAGATTCATTGTTTTTTAATCTTTTTAATGAACCTTATAAAACCAATAATTATTTTTTAATACATAAAATATTAATACAAATAAAATCCATTTTATTCTCACATAGTCACTTTAAAATTTAAATATAATAAAATACTATACACATGAGCCTTAAAGGACCAGCATTGTACTTATGTCCCTAGGATAAGGCCCCGTCGTTGGACTAGATCCATTTGCATAGTAAGCCCTAATATATTTTGTTGTCTTAAAGCCCAAGCGATCATAATCAAATGGGTGGTAACAACCATTATTTTTAGTGATTAGTGACTGGACAAGGTAGGGTTCAAATCATAAGGATTGCACCCACAAACCCACCAGTAACCTGGCGTGATATGCGGATCACCGATAGCTCGGGGTTCATATGCAAAGATCCAACAAACTTAGTAAGTACTCAACCACATCTCCACTTACCAATCCACTTAACCTTTAAAGATCCAACAAACTTAAACATAATTATATTTAACATTAAAATATTCCAACCAAAGCAATGTGCGAATAGTAAGTTTGAAATAAATACGAGTACATTTAATTCAAGTTTGAAATAAATACGAGTACATTTAATATGGAATTAAATAACATGTTTCATGTTGTAAGTTTTATATATACAAAATTAAAAATAATAATAATTTTATATTAATTTTTATATGTTTATATTTATTTTTTAATCTTTAATCTAATATAATTCCTAAACTTTTACCATTTTAAATTTTAAATATAAATAATTTTAAAAATAATAATAAATATTATGGAATTATATATTCTGTTGTTTTTTATTTTTTAATATATATACAAATTAGTAACATTATTTATTGTTGCTATTTGTTATTATAAATTTTAGCATCAGTTTGATTAGATAAAATCAATAAGAATCTATTCAAATAATTAACAACTACCATCCAACTTATCTCTATCTGAAAAAACCATAATTATTAAGTATTATAACTACAATAAACACCTTACCTTTAATCTTTAATTTTTCTAAAATCAAATAATTATGTTAATCTGTATATTTTTATTTATATGTAATATAGGACTTATGTATATAAGAAGTATAACTAACTACTCTTTTACACCAAATATGGGGACCTTACATATACAGAACATGACAATGAGGACCCCTCACTTCGTAGCAAGAGAACAATGCGAATCTGTATCCGAGGAAAGTGAGTCTGTATACTTTTTAATATGGTTAGGTTTTTTATATGTAATTATTGGAAACTAAGATCACCAGGGACAAAAAGAAATCTTGTTCTTGGTTTTTTTGATCTCTTTGCAATTAAACGGTTTTTCTAATATCAGATAATTATTTTTATATAATATGGAGACGTAAGATTATATAAAATATTTTTTATTTTTAACCTCTTTACAATTATAATTAACTATCTATATAAAAAAATAAAATGACATAGGAAAGGCTACTCTTAATTCTTAACCTATTCTTAATTCTTAGCCTCTTTACACCTAAACATCACATCGGACCTTTAACCTTTTCAAAGCTAGACCACCTCCGCTGACTACTCCACCAGGAATTCACAGAAATATAAACTAAACGAGTATACAATGGCTAATTTCAACGTTCATCAAGAGCTCGTGATATACACACGCTATTTACGAGAGTAACCTCTGCAACTGCTAACAAACTGCGCGAATACCAAAGATTATCTGGCAGGATTACGATCCATACAGGTATTGCTAGACGCATGAATCACAACAATGCTCGGGACATGCCATTTCTTAAATTCTGTTTAGAACAATTCCTATATTAATGTCATAGATAAGTTGTTCAAGCCACAACTTTTCTAAAATGGCTAAAGCCTGTTTTCTATTATGTGCAGCACTGCTTTTTGTGTGTGAGGCAACGGCCTTGCGTCCACTTCAAACAGGTTTCCAATATTTTTTAGGGTTTGGTTGTTATTTTTTCTAACGTTATAACTATCCTGATTTTCCTCTGTTATTTCAGCCAACAACCATGATACTGCCAAAGCGGCGGAGGGGATGCCTATTTCCGGAAATGTAATGAAGCGCGCTGTAAGAATGATATGAGTTTCACATTTACTTCAATTTCAAAATAATATTATGGTTTTGATGGAATGTACATTATGTGGCCATGGCCTAGCTTAATTTGGGTTATTTATTATAGGATTCGGCGTGCGCGGGGCATGTGGATGAGTGTTTAAACTGGCGTACTCTTGATGCGCACATGGATTATATCTACACACAACATCATGGCAAAGATGCGCACACAGATTACATCTACACACAAGATCACAACAGTCCATAGAATGTTTTACTGAATTTCACTTTGCATGATCAGTACAGAGAATTGTTGAGTGTTTTGGAATAATTCCTGGAGGAACGCATTTGTGTGTCAATGTTTTCTCCTGAATTTCACTTTGCATGATCAGTACAGAGATTTTTTTAGTGTTTTGGAATAATTCCTGGAGGAAAGCATTTGTGTGTCAATGTTTTAAATAAAAAACACTATGCTGATTTTTCCCAGATTTCAAATCCATATTCGCTGCAGCGATGGATATTATATATATTTGTCTATTATTTAAGCACTGGTAATAATTTTACTAACAGTAAGGAGTGTGCCAGGAGAGTACTACAAGTCAATAGTGTCAGTGCCACGCAAATTACAGAGTCACATAAATAATAAAATCATTTACAACTTATGCTCATAAACATTTTTAAGTTCTGAAATCTTTCATATAATTTCTTTTAACAGATAGGACATAAAACCCTATATTTTATGATTGTCATGTCGTGGAAGTGCTTATTTTTTTCTTGGGAGCGATATTTAAATGGTTTAAAATTGGTTATATGAGATTGAAAAGGTTGATTTTTATTATATTAATTATTTAATTAGTATGTTGATTAAAAGATGGGTTAATTGGTAGTAGTTTGTCGGTGGATTGCATTGGTTTTATTTGGTGGATGGTGCTGTCTAATTGACTTCATTACACTTGGGGTCAAGGTTTACAAAGGTTTCTTCTGAAAATAAAAATATATAATGTAATAATTATGTGTTGTTAAATGTTGTATTTACTGCTGATCTAACCATGGAAACATTCAAACTCCAAGTAAAGGTCTAAGGATTAAATCCTCAACTGTATAATGTGTTTCCATAACCAGAGTGTCAGTGAAGACCTTCAAGCTCTAAACAAGAGTCCAAGCTTCAAATCTTACTATGAAAAGAACATCCTTGAGTGTAAGGTTATACAAAATGCTTCAGTATTCATAGTATCATTACATAACCATATCCTCTTATTTTTTAAGAGACATTAAAAACTACTTTATTTTTAAAAAACAATTAATAAAATAAATTAATTTTTTAAAATTATTGAAAAATAAAATATGAAATAATTATTACTATTTATTTTAGTAATTATAAATAACATGCTTTTATTATAATTTAATATATATATTATATTGTAATTGTTAGTAGTTAGACTTTTTAAATTGTACATAACAAGTTTTTATTAGACTTTTATTTTGCTTTGAAGAGATGGAGGTTGAGGATTCTTGTCACCTAAATTAAGGAATTGTAGAGGAAATTATATTGTGTGATTCCAATTTATGTGAGTAGAGATCTAAATAAAATGTACTTTCTTGCTAAGATGGATACTAAGAAGGAGGTAGGGGTTCACAGGTACAATGAAATGATTATTAAAGATGATAGGATTAGGTAGGTTGATGAGCAAATCCAATGTTTAGCTAATTTGAATAGTCATTGTAGAAATATGGTTTAGGATATTTGGCTCCAATGCATATCTTCTTTTACTATTGCAAACTTATAAATGATATTTTTTAAATATAAGTTTTTCAAAATTCTTTCTTAAAAAAACCTATGAGTAGTTAGATTTTTTTAATTTATATCTCTTCAAGAAGGGATTAATGTTTTAAATTAAGTTAAATTTGATTTTTAGTACACTTTAGATAGGTGGGTTTATTGTGATGTTTTATTAAGAATTGTTTTTGGTGGTTCTTTACCTTGATCAAAAACTAACCTATAGTCGGGTATTTACACATTTTTGAGGCCATCCACTTGATAATGGTTTGAGTGCTTCTTTTGTTTAATGATATTATTTCACTTTTTTTTAATTTACATGGTGGAAGTAGCCACCACGAATCTGGGCAGGTTGTGAGGCTTTTATGGATGATATAGTTCCCCATGCAGTCCACATGTATAACCACCATGCCACAATAATTTTAAACCTTTTATGATTTTTAGAAATTATTGTTAAATTCAGTAAAATTCCTCTTTAAAAAATAAATAATGTAATTTATCATTGAATTTGACATAAATATATTGAGGTTTTTTAAATATTCATATCAAAACTAATTATATTTGGAGCGTATACAATTATTACTCTAATTTTCATATCTATCTCTTTCTTAAAAAAACACTATTAAAATAATTACTCTTTGTTTTTATCCATTGTGTATTCCATTTGTCATTATCTCATAATATTACTATATGTCTTCATATTCCCATAGCAAAAATTTCTAGAGAGATTTGATTTAAATTGTAAGGCCTAACTAACAAAGGGATGTCCCAAGAGAAAAGTATCATCATTAATTAAGAATTATATTTTAAGGGAACATTCAGTGTAACTTGAATATCTTTGATTTTTCCTTGCACTTTGTACTTTGAAAAATCTTCTTCTATTTTCTTCAACAAGAATAATAAAGGGATAAGAACATATAAGGTCATCATTGGATGATTCAAAGTGTCTAACATGGGATTCATTGGTCCAAATATAATATTTGGGGTGTTGTAATAATATATAAGCAACAAATATTAATCACTTAATTTTCTAAGAATATTATATAACTAAATCTAGCAATGCCTATTGTATGCTTTGTTTATATCTAATTTTACAAACTTATAAATGTAACTTAAATGCCTTTGATTTTTTCTTACACTTTTTTCTTTGAGATGTATCTTTCTATTTGCTTCAATAAGAATAATGAAGAAATAAGGACATATAAGGTAACCATAGGGATAAAATGGCTAGCTCAAATGGTTAGATTTCTCAACATTCAAGGAAGGATCCCAAGTTTGAATATTGTCAAGTGATACATGGATAGTATCCAAGTTGTCGTAAAATCACTATGTGGTCAAGATGTAATGTTTGAAAGGCTCGTTTCAATCCCATTTGACCAATTGAAAAAAATTAACCATAGGAAAATCTATAGGATGATTCAGAGTGTCCAACATGGGATTTATTCATCGAATATAATATTTTGAATTATTATAACATTATATAATCCATTCACAACAATCTTGATCACTTAATTTTCTAAGAATATATAATCCTGTAGATCCATTTATATGTATGTGTATGCATTTGTGATAATTTACCTGAATATCAAGTTTTTCTAAGTGTGTAGCAATCTAGGATGCATACACCTAAGCTAATAATAACTGAAAATAAACATAATGCACGAAAGATAGATAAATTTACAAATGAACATAAAGAAGAGTTTTATTTATTAAATTTCCATTGAAACTCGGTTACAAATCATCCCTCTTAGAGATACTCAATCTGATACAGTTGTTACAATCAATAAAAGTTCCCATGCAAGGGTAGGTGTAATTCACAAGCTTCCTAGGTTGACATGAACTACTCTAAGGTAAATGTAGTCTTCTTCTCCATGATTAGAGGTATTTTTTGCTTTGAATGTCAAGACCTTGTTAACCCTATGTTCAAGAAACAACAAGAAGCAATTAGAAGCAAAGGAGGCCTCTCTTGATGAGGCTTTTAAAGGAAATGATACAAAATATTATCATGAAATATTGAAATCAAGAAAGTGCATAGACCATATAAATCTACTCTAAGCATGATAATTGACCATCAAGAATGTAAAGGAAGCATAGATCAATCCATCTAATATCCTAATTAAACCATTGAAAGCATGAAAACATGAAAAGTAGCAATTATTGCCCTAATTGTTTAAATGACAAAATGCAAGGAAAGAGAGCCTTAAACTATGATTCTACCACATAATTGTCTTTAATAAAGTAAATCTAAATCAAATGTAACTAATCTAAAACAAGTAAAATATAAACTATTGCTAAAATCGGCTAAATTGAGGATTAAACCTTGATCGTGGGTCTGTCGTGTGGTTGGCACTGGTCATCGCGGCTGATAGCCATGACTGAGGCATGAATGTCCCTATTCTCCAAATCAAGGCTTGATTCCTCAATTCACTTCGATCAATTAATGATCAAGGGTCGTCATGATATCATTTGATAGATTTTGTGGTTGAATTATTTAGATTAGTGATGTAATGGGCTCGATTGTATTTCTTGATTCCTCCTAGCCCTCCATAACCTTCTTGGTTCTAAATGCTATTTGATCTCCAATTGGGCAACAAAAGTGTTCCTCTCAATGTATGCAAGTGAGTATGCAATTTGATAGGGCTTCTCTACTCTTCAACTCAAGATTAATCTCTATTTTACCAATTTAGAGGGGGTTCTTATAGCATTTAAATAGGCCATGTCTTAGCTTCATGGAGAAGCCAATATCAAGAAAGGGTAGTTGAAGCAGTTGGGGGGAAGTTTTCAAAACTTTTCGCTCTCAAACCCCTTTTATATGCAACCAATTGGCCATTTGAAACCAATTTTGTGTCAGCCAAGGTCCAACTAGTTTCTAATGCTAGCCATGACTCTAAGGCATGGTCATCTCTATTAATTGTGGGTGTAAGTTGTGACCAACACTGATTAGGCCAAACTACCTAAATGAGTGGTTAGAACCATTACTTTACCTTGGAATCTATCCAAGATCTTCCATATGGTCTTATAGCATGTCCCATATAAGTAGTCACCTTGACATAATGTATTTTAGGTGTCTACAGATACCCCTTTTGAGATGTGTTATGAGATCGAACAATGCTGAGCAAAAATAGACCTCCTAAAATAATGTCGTAGGTTGGATGATGATCATTAGTCTAATCAACATTATATGCCTCAAGTCCTGCAAAAGGATGTGCATCATAGAATCATTACTTCCAACTAGATGGAAGGCTTAAATTCAAAGAGCTTGTACTCATCATTAGGCATTCGGGTAGCTTCAGTGCTACTATAGGTTTCCAAGCCTATGTGTCTGAAAGGAAGGGAGATACAAACTAAACTATCATATTTGCTTTTTACCCCAATAAAAGGTAAGGTTATGATAGTCGTTGGCAATGATTCATAATATGAATGCAATTTTGACAAGATCAAGGGATCTTCTATTGACTTTGATTATGATTATGACATTATGACTACCCCTCAAGCGATGAGTCAATGAGGGTAATGATAATTAAATGAAGCGATGAGTCGCTTGACCACTATGAATGACTTGAACAAATTAAGATTTAGCATTTGATATTGTGATTAGGCCTAATCATCTATGATTGCAACTATTAATATTAATTGTATATTTCTATCCCATGGAGTGGTCCAACCATGAAGGCTTTTTTAAGGAATCAAAATGATAATAATTCCAATTAGGCTTGTTTTGAATCATAATATCGATGATCCGCTAAAAATTTCATAGAATAATTGGCATGATTGCTTCATTTTCATGGAGCTGTCCGGTCATCAAGGCCTTCTTCAGGATTGAAATGAAGTATATCAATTCCATGATGACAAAGATTGCCCTAAATATCCTTACAATAATTTACTCATCTTGCTGGATTGCATGGAACGCAAGTTTCTACAACCACCAAGTGTATAGGGTAAATGACTAGATACAAGGTGCATTTGGATTTTGATTTATCTAATTTTTTTTGTTATTTTTAATATTTTTGACAAGTATGGTCATATGGGTATTTTTAATTCATCATTTTGAAACTCCTCACGGTAGGATTTTAGAGCATTTATTGCAAGGTTCTAGCCATGCTTGGAAAACACGACCAATTTTACAAATTTCCTTAGCCATAGTTTTGACCTGCGGTCGAAAAATCCTATTTTTGCACCTGTGGGTGTCAATCGCAGTTAGGACTAAAATAGAAAATATTTAAAAAATCCTATCATTTTCGATGTCAATTTCTAATTGACAGCTTGCAAAACCTGAGTGCTTTGATAGGTAAGTTATCAAATTTGATGCAAAGCACTACTGCAAACTTGACCTCACTACCACCTGAACTAATGGCAGACCAACCTATAGAAGCCAGTGTGACTAAGGTAGAAGCACACAAAACTCTTGACCATTAATTTATTTTATCAGTTTAAAATTAACCTCACTAAGTAATGGGTTAAATGAACAACATTAAACTTTTGATAATTAACCTCACCCTACTTAGATTTAGCTTAGGGTATATTAAGAGGAGGGTTTTTAATTTTTCCTGGGTGTCTCAGGATAATAAATATCCTTAAAAAGGTCTTTTTCTTAGCTGTGACTGGTAGGAGTGGTCCCTAGTTAGTCGTGGTCGGATTCAAATCCCAACAGTTAGTAAATTAATCGCCATCCCGACCGCAGGTGTGAATCGCGATTTGACCACTTTAGGAAATTTTCAAAAAATTTCAATTTTTTGAAGTTTTAAAAGCAATTAATTATTTTTTTTATGTTTAAAGTAATTTATCCATTTTTTTGAAATTTTTGAGTGCATTTTTCGATGTTTATGTGCTTTTGCAATTTTATGATTTTGTTTATCATTTTTAAGGTATTTTTTGATGTTTTTGGTTGATTTTTAATTAGTTTTCCCTTATTATTCTGCTTTCAATGAAACTCTGACTATGAGGAAGAGGGAATTAGAGATCCTTTGTAACCTATGTAATGCCTTGACTTAAGCAAAGTGGGATTGGTTTGGGGCCATGGGCTTTGGCTATGTACTATGCTTGCCCACCATCTAGACTGATTAGACCTACATGATTGCATTGACCCGACACTAGGATGTGTGGACCAACATATTTCACCTACCTATGGGTGAAGTAAGTGTAACTCTAGAGGATGTATATCGCATATTCTGACTTCCCCTGGATGGCGAGGCCATCACATATTCATTGGTCGATGTAAAGAAGACAGTCTTAGATCATATCTTTTGTGGTCATAGTGTTGAGGCACAACGATAGTCAGACCATGGAGGGGTCCATATTGAGCACTGGTACACACAATGGATCTTCTATCAACGAGCAACCACATTCATGCATCTGATTGTATAGATCATGCTCCTTGACACTTTTGGAGGGAGGTTCCCCTAGAACCTACTAGTTAGGATGTAGGATGTCCTAACGAGCAACACTAATCAACCCCTAATCCTATGTTAGGGGAGTGCTATACTAGTGTAGCTCTATAATGAATTATACCAGATCATGTAAAGGAGCATAGTGGGCATCGATTGTAGCTTACTTCTTTAAATATGGGGAGTTAGCATATCAATATTGAGCACCATGTAGGACTACCACTCGATATCAACACCATTGAGATAGTGTGCCAGTGCTATGCAACATGTTGGCCTCACGATCAGGAGGGCTTCCAAAGTAGGTCTCACGCAGGGGACCTAGACTATTACATTGAGCAATTTGCATGATTATAGGTGGTCCAGATTGAGTGGCACTCTTATCTAGATTATCCTCCATGGATGAAGGCTGACGAGCACCTACGATGGGCATGCATAGATATATGGATCCTTGGATGCAATTTATTCTACTTCTCCCATGTTTCTAGACAGTTTAGAATTAGGCAAGACATTCCAGACCTTCCTACCATCTACTATTGTCTCAAATTAGATAGAGACTTGACATGGCCTAGGGTGACTACACTAGGTGATGAGGATGATTATTTCCAATATTCGGGCCTGACAGATGTAGGGACTACACCTAACTATTACACTTGGTGGACTACCAGGATATGGCGGGGCATGGAGGGCCCCTTGGATTGACCAATAGATGACACTACAATAGAGGGTGTAGAGGGGGTAGAGGTTTATCCTCATGATCATCGGGTCCATCAAAAGACTAAGGGTGGATGGGGTGAGGGAGTTGTAGAGGAGGCACCCCTGATTGAGGAGGAGTATGATGCTCTTGACAAGGGTGAGGTACCACCTGATAGTGAGATCGGGTATCTCAAGGCCTAGGTTGCTAGCCTACAGACTTAGGTAGGCACACTATAGACGTAGATGTTAGGGAGAGACACTTTCATAGCTACTCTAAAGGCATAAGCTAAAGAGCTCCAGGAACAAATCATAATAGGGAAGGCTCAGTGGTGTGAGTATGTAGAGGAGAAGGCTTTTATCCATGAATAGATCACTATGACACACACTGAGATCCAAAGGGCTACAAGGCAGCATATCCTCTTACAGTAACAACTATATGCCATGATCATAGATCGAGATTCACTCAGGGCTACGAGGGAGGACCCCTCAGCTTCATAGGTTGCACTAGCAGCTCCAGTAGTACCAGTAGTGCCATCAATGCAGGAATTAGCAGTGATGGACCTAATGGTAGAGATCATAATACTACGGGATAATGTAGCAACACATCAGTGATAGATCATAATATGTTGCATACATCTCTAGCCTTAGGGTAGAGATCAAGCTACTCGAGGGTCAGGTTCTTGAGAGGACCGTAGCTTTAGGATCTTAAAGGACACATACCAAGGAGACAAAGCAATTCTCATCTCACTCTAGTCATAGGTCACACATATTATAGAGCACCTCAGATGCTAGCTCCAAACAGACTCATAGGGATGGTGGAGGCGATGACGAAAACTCTAAGACTAGGGGTGCAGGCCCTGCTTAGTACAAATCTATGTTAGATGCTTTTATACCATTTTTGAGTGTAAGGTTGATGACCTACATAGTTGTAGCCTATGGGTATTTTTGACACATGCTGATGTACTCTCTATTTATTTTTGATACACATACATATATATGATCAGACTTTTGAGACCTATTGTATATGAAGTTTTTATTTTTTTTATGTTAATGAGATGCATATGGATGCAATGCTAATGTGTTATGTTTATTTTATGCTATATGATGTGATGTATGTATGACATGCACTAGATATCTATGCGACGTATGATTATATGTAGTAATATATATGTATGGATGGTCTACTTGTGATGAATGTATATGAATGCAATATTGGATGTTAACTGCATGTTCAATTTATAGTACTTGTATTCATTTACCTTATGATATTATGACATTATTCATACCATGTATGTATTGCATAATTTTATGATGATATTTTACTGGAAATGGACATGTATGCTTTAATTGCTTAAAACATAATGTATGAATGCAATATGAGTTTGACAATCTAATGGATGACACCATAAAATGTATAGTAAACATGAACTATAATTGATGTATCTTATCATAAGAATTAATCAATTAATCACCCATGTGTGCTATGAAATGATATATTGTTTCTGTTCATAATATTTTGTAAATTAAAGTAATATGGATAATATAGTCAGTGGCCATTTAAATATCATTTCTAACATTAATCCAGTATCTAACCTATATTATGAACACTCTAATAAACAAAATCTCATAAAAAAATTTACATTATGATGATTGCAATTTTATTGATTGTTGCTATTTGGGAATTTTTGAGGTTTTCCATGAAACTCAAACACCATAGTTGACTTATCAAAAATTGTATACTGACCATACTAGATGTTTGAAACATAAGTATTTCGCTAGGATAGACCCAACTATTAATTATCCTTGTGTGTGCAAATAAGTATATTAGATAAGGCATAAGGATACCCTAGTGTCAAGCAAGATTAATTAAACCCATTGTTATATTGGGGATACTCAAATGTCTATTCAATCCTAGGTTTGGATTTCATTTGGATTAGACCACTAGGCGATACAAGACACCTGAAGCTAGCTCTTCCACATTCAAACATTGGTCTGCACAAAAGAAATATGCTAATGTATTAGACATATCATCATGCGTAAGGTGCGGTAGTACTGATAATTCAAGGGATTCAAGTTCACTCCCTTATTTTATTCAATTTATAGAGATACTTGCTCATATAAAGTGATAAGAATCACTGTTTATTTTGTACTTCTCTTTTAGTGATAAAAACCACTTTATTTAAAAAAAAAAAATCTCTTTTTGAGCAAGGAATTTGATAGTAATTTGATTTCTTGTAAACTTGAACTTGAATTGACTTGATTTGTGGGATTTTACTCTAGGATTTGATTAAGGAATTTCCTTTTTGGGATTTTTCTTCTTTTGATGTAAGTAAGAGATTCATATGGGTAGGGGAAACCTATCCTTTTGCAAATTATTAGCATTTATCATACCGTTCACACAGGGGGATAAGCAAGATAAACTATTCACCTCTGGATACCTGGTCCCACTTCATAGCTTTCATATTTCTCTTGTCCTAATTAGGATTGTTTAATTTGTGAATTTGTGATAGGATTCTAATATGCTAAGTGCTATCAAAACTAGACCTCATCTACAAAATCAAAGCAAGCTTTCTACCAACTCTTGAGAAGACCTCTAGGTATGGTTGAACAACTAAAAATATTAGTATATTCTTCATAGCAATAGGAAGGGTTGTGTTGAAAAATACAATTACTCACAAGGGTGATATATGATGGTGATAATGCATAGATGCATGATTTAAACACAAATATAGTATCATTTGTAAGATTGTAAACACAACTTATTCCAATGCAAGTATAGTGGATGGAAATACACAGTGTAATGAAAAATGAAATGCATGTGCAAAATGAAATGCATGCAGTAAATGGTATGCAATATTTTGAATTTTTGATATTTTTCAATTTTTTTTTAAGATTTTATAACTTCTTGATTTGACCAAAGGGCTTACATATGCCTTTGAAGCCTTTTATTAGATGACCAAAGGACTTACAGATGCCTTTGGGGCATTTTGATAGTTTTAGGTATAGAATGCTTTAAGATGAAGGACGTTGAGAGGTTCAGGCTCTTAAACCCCTTCAAGCAATGTTAAGCGATATGTACCAGGTCCATCCTTCTTAGAGATGATATAAGGACCTAACCAATTAGCCACAAATTTATCTTGTAGTTCTGGTGGTAAACATGAATTATGTTGGTTCTATTTTAGCACAAGATCACCAACCTCAAAGTCTCTCAGATGGACTTTGTTATTGTAAGCTCGTTTTAGGTGATTTTGATAAATGTGAAGATGCTCAAGAGCATTCATGTAACGTTCATCAAGTAACATAAATTGATTTAGGTGAGCTTATCGTGCAATGTCGTCATCAATGAACTCTTTTATTGCGATGCGAGCATTGGAATTTCCAACTCTAAGGGTATAATGGACTCAACGCCATATACTAGTGAAAACACAGTTACCCCAGTGGGTGTCTGAATGTTAGTCCTATAAGCCCATAATGCAAGGGGCAGCTGGATGTGCCAATATTTATGGTGTTCCTCTACCATATTTTTCAAGATGGATACCACTGTCTTGTTGGAAGCCTCAGCTTACTCGTTTGCCTGTAGATAGTATGGAGTCACAAAATTGTGTTTGATCCTATACTTGGACATCAAATCCCTTAGAGTTTTGTTTCTAAATGGTATTCCATTATCCAAAATTATCTTGGATGGTATCCCAAAATGACTTATGATATTGGTGATTATGAACTCAGCAATACGTGCTCCAGTTGTCATTGTTAATGGGATTGCTTCCACCCACTTAGTAAAATACTTAGTAGCTGTAATAATGAATGTATGTCAGCCTAATGATGGAGGAGAGATCTTACCAATTAGATCCAAACCCCACTGAGAAAATGGCCAAGCTGTTTGAATGGGTTGTAAGGCCTATGATGGCAAGTGTGCAAGATTAGCATGATGTTGATATTTAACGCATTTCTTGACATACACATTGTAATCCTTATCCATAGTAGGATAATAATAACCCATGTGAAGATGAAAATGCATAAATTCATATCTATAGTATAAATGCATATCTATAGTATAAATGCATATCTATAGTATAAATGCATATCTATAGTATAAATGCATACGGTGTGAAAATTTGACTAAAATGTATATAGTGAGTAGGGCTAGCCTATGTCTTCGTCGATAGATAAACCCAATGTTAATGTTATAGGTTGGCACATCCAATCAAACATCTGACATAGAAACATTGTATCATAAATAAATTTGACTTGGCCTTTCATTGACAAAGTTGGTTCGTTTATTTTTTTCTTTTCAAGTTCTAATTTAATTGGCCTACAATAAATACGAGTGGCCCAACTTGCTTTGGAAAGTACCGCCCAAGAGATGGGTAGGCCTTTGCCTTACGTCTGCCCAACCTCAACTACAAAAGTTCTACCCAAAGGCCTTTCCTATTAAAATCTGCCCTAAGTTGACTTGAAAAGGAGCCACCAAAAAGTGAGCGGTAAATAGGTAAATGAGACTTGGGCAGGGATTTACTAACATATTTCGACAGGTTTAAACAAAACATCCGTCTTTCAACCAAACTTCAAAGTTCCTACCAATGCTTACAAATACTTATATTCAATTTAATTTGGGTCCGGCAAGAGTATTTTACCACGGATTTGGTGGAGACTCAAATAAACAATATTTTATATCACGTAGAAGCTTTAAAACACAAATATATTATAGAGGATGTTTCTTTCCCCGAAATTTTTACACAAACATCTAGAAATGTTGCTGCAGGTTAAACTGGTTGACCTCCTTATTCTTCAAAAAAAAAAATGGGTTTTTTTCTCTTTTGTTTGTTTTATCTTTTGTTCCTTCTCCTTCCACATTCAGAATAATGCTAGCAACTCTTTCCACATTCATAATAATTCTAGTCACTCATATTTATAGAGGATGAAGGGAAAGGCGGGAAAGGTTCACCAACAATCTGACATGCATTAAATGTAAATATATGATATCAAAAAACCTGCCCAACAACTATAGTCTAATTGCAAGCTATCGGTACAACAAAATCCTATAGACGATAAACTGTATCAAATATCGTTTAATTTTCTAATATTGTGTAGCTAGCCAAAAATTAAAATGGATTACTTGATATATTTTCTTTTGGTTTGCAAATAGAAAACCATTTAATTATAAAATAAAAAATAAAAAAAATCCCAAAATATATACTCATAATTTGAGAAGGCAAATAAGAATAATTATTGAATTTCCTCTCGTGATGCATCGTGCTTATGTTTGTGAACTCACTAATTATATTTGGCTTCACTATACATATATATATTTGGTAATATTAAGAGAAAAATAGGGTTTTGATAGGAATCCCACAACCTATACAATAAAAATGCCATCTGAACGAGCAACAATAGATTTGGACACCACACCAAATTAACAAATAAAAAAAATCCACCGGGGAAAAATAGAGAATAGAACTGCACTAAACCCAAGACCCAAGAATAGGAATAGAAGGTATAACTAAGATAGTTCTACCCTAACATACCCACTTATTGAGCAATCGTAGCAGCCAAATGTGAAACATCGTTGGAGAAATCCAAAGCACTCTTTAGCGAGCTCCAAATATTCCTTTGATTGATGCCAATCAGTTTCAGGTTGTGAAAGACAAACCTTTTCTTTTTAGGGATGCCATCCGGAGCATAAACATCATTGGAATATTTATTCCTATGACAATCTCATGACAGGATATCCAAATTAGGAATGGGGGAGAGAGAGAAGGAGCCAACGTACTCACATTTTTATCTCTTAAATGTTTGGACTTACAGGTACCACTACCCTCCATCATGCTATTTAGCGTAAATCCCATGTCCACAAACCCAGAGTCAACCACCAAAGGAGATGAATCTATATTGAAGAAAGGGCCAGACGTAGGAGCACGAATGCCATCACAAGAATCCTTATTGTGAATACCTCTGGATGAGACCTGAATCTTCCTCAAGACCTTCTCAAGGCCTGAACCAAAAGTGAACGGATAAATATAATCATTGATATCAATAGAAATCTTCGAGGACACTTTGGAACTTCCAACAATAGGAAAGGGCAAATCCATGAACGATTTCAAAATCTCCTCAGTAGACAATCTATGCTCTAAATCCACCTATTCAAAAACAAGGAGGGCAAGGCCTTGATGAAGGGGAGCCTGGCCCCATCCACCTTGCACATCCACAAAGGACTTTCTCATAGACTGGAACAAAAATAGAGGAATATTCATACAAACATGTCTACGTAAATGATTATGAAACATTGCATGTAAACTTCTACTAATATCATAAGTCGAATCTAATGTAAAATAATTCATTATGACTCTCACCACTCTAACCCAGGGAGGGGACATCGCCAGTGCACTGAAATCATTCTAGGCTCTAAGCAAACATTCCTCTTTATCAAGAAATAAATTGATTTCTTTCAGTAGAGAATGCCTATCACTGTTATGATAAACTCCTATAATGAGACTAGTGGTATTGCTTATCAATAGTGTCATTATCTGGAAAGACCACGATATGATCCTTACCCAGACATTGTTCTAGGTAGACACCATCCAATTGGAGAGCACAAGATTATGCACATGAATTTTTTTGATGCACTCCAAAATACCCCCACCCGCTAGGATAGAATTAACCTCATCATCAAAGGTAATTGAAGCAGGTTCCAACTGATATTTAACAAGCTTATGTTTGGGAGAATATAGCTTAGCCTTACCCATAGACACCACAAACCACTCCCTCCAAAACTCAAATTGAGAAATTGGGACAAAATCAACAAAGCTCAAACCGAAAGAACAACACAAAAAAAGAAGGCCCCATAATGCATCAAGAAATAAATACATGATCTCCACCTCATTAATCAAATCCCAGTCACAAGAGAAATAATTGGGACTCACCATCAAGGGAAACCAAGGAATACCACAAAAAAATCAAGAAGAAAAGCAAGCTCAACCAGAGTAGGAAGATAAACTTCAATGCAAGGGGATTCACACTAATCCCACACATAAGGAAACACAGACTAAACATCAAGACCGGACTACGAGAACAACCAAAAACCTCCCTAGAAAAAAAATGGAAGGACCAAAAAACCCCACCACCTTCGAGGTAAGGCCAGCCCAACATAAGCCACTTGTCACCAAAAAAATCCTCGGACAAGTGTAAGGCCAAACAGGAGAAAACTAAATAAAAAACTGCCATGAAAGCAAACCAACTTAGAGAAAGAGCAGGCTTGAAAAGATTCCCCAACCACCACGGTAAAATCATTATCAGGGAGCACCAACCAAAGGAGAAGGAAGGATAAAGTAACAAGAAAATTCTAGCAATTAATAGAAAAAAGTACAACCTCTCAAATTGAGACAAAGAGGAAGCATAAAAGAGATAACGATCTAACATGACCATACTCAAAGAAGTTTCCAAAATTTAATGCCTAACTAAGGAATCCCACCACACCGCCAGGTGAGAGGTCATTGGAGGAAAATTAAAATTTGAAATTTGAATTTTGAAAAGTGAAAAGAGGGGTAAGCCCTCCTGACACCACCAAAATTGACCAACATGCCAAAAAATCTAGCAAGGACATCTCGGGTGCAAGAAATAAATACAGTCCGCCACCAAGCCAAAGGTTTACATACTCCACCACCACTCGAGGATTGGTAGAAATAAGAGATGATAAAATGTCAACTGATAAACTTTAAGGTTTATCTTCATTCACAAGGTGGAAAATCTAATCGCCAAATAGAAAATATTTGACGAGATACACCAAGAATTGCTAATAAATTGGCCATCAAGTTCGCTTCTCTAAACTCATGCTTAATTAACACCTCTCCATAGAATGCATATGGGAAATGAATTCATATATTAAGTTGAATATGTGCCACCTAGGTCGATAGTACCCTTTGAGCATGTTGATGACGTTCATCGAATCACCCTCAATAACTGTCCTATGGATTCCAATATGCTCTGCAAAGACCAAGATCAAGTTACCACTATTTTCAAGGATCACACCCCCAGCCCCAACAGATCCTGGATTACCCTTAGACGTTCCATATAAATTAATATTAAGCCACCCTGAAGGTGGTGGGGTCCAACAAATTGACCTTCTTAAATTAGGAGCTGAAGGGGGCCTCAAATCTTTACGAAAACCAAGATAAACCTCAATATAAAATTCTAGGTGGTCATGAGTTGCTGAGGAGAAAGTGTCCTTGATAGCTGATAACACGTTCTCTACCACCTTCAACATAATTTTCTGACTGACATGGTAGATATCTTTCTTAGAGTTTTTAAATACCCTAGAATTCCGCTCCTTCCACACACCCTAAAGTAAATGAGATAACAAAAATTTCTAAAAGCATTTGAGCCAGGGAGAAGAGAAAGGTAATGTCCATTGCTTAATACAGTCACTTATCGAATCAGGCAATATCCATGATACATCTATGCACAAGAAAATAAAATAAATTATCTCATGAAAAACCTAACGCTTAGGAAATAAGTGAGAGGTTGGTTCTCAATAATGCTTGCACATAAAACACGTGTTAATCAAATTGAAGCCCATATTACACAAATTTTCAATAGTTAAAATCTTATTTTGCATCGCCAACAAAAGGAATATATTAATCTTAGGAGTCAAGTTTTTGATCCATATCTTCACGCTAGGAAAGTTGCCATCCCCCTTGGGAAATAAGATCATAAGCACTTTTGACCGTGAATGAACCTTCACTATCACCATTCTAGATCAGACGGTCCACCACCTCCTTAATATTCACAACATAGAAACACATTTCCAACAAGAGATAACTCCATGTTTGATGATCTTGGATGTTTCTTAAAAAGAGGGGAAGGGTAACCAAATTTTATGACCATTCTAAGGAATTAAAAAATTAGCTACCTTAGATAATCCCACCACCCTAGAATTCAAACACATGTCCCTAAAGCAAGGATCCTTAATGAGGGGGCGATATCTTAGCCAAGGATCATTCCAAAACAAAACTGATCTCCCATTTCCAATCACCCAACAATAGTTATTCTTAATAAAATCCATTAATTTAATCAAACTATTCCAGAAGGCAAAACCACCTCCAGGGAGGGGATCCAAAATAAAAAGCTCAAAATTATATCTTGCTCTAAGGATCTAGCTCCATAAATGATCTGAATTAACAACTTTCCAAGCAAGTTTAGAGACCAATGCCTTGTTTATTTTGACCATATTCTTAATATTTAATCCTCGATTTTTTCTCCTTTTGTAAATTTACTCCCAAGATATTAAGTGAAACTTACCCTGAAGCTCAGGACCAACCCAAAGGAATACCTTGTAAATGCTATAAAATTTAGACACCACCCTACCAGGAAGGTTGAAGAGGGAAAGGAAGTATATGGGAATCCTTTGAAGCGTATTGTGAACCAGCACAACCTTACCCACTTGACTGAGAAGCACTCCTTTCCATGAGGCTAATTTTATTTAAACCCTCTCCAACACTAGAGTCCAAAATTAATCCTTTAAGTGATAAATAAAAAGAGGGAGGCTAAGATAAGTGGTCGAAAGAGAAATAATCCTACATTCCCAAATAGAGGTAATATTTTTTTGGCGAGCTTCTAGAGTGTTTAAAAAGAAGATGTTGCTTTTGTAAAATTGATCAGATGTCTTGTCGCTCTCTAATAGCAATCCAAAATAGACTTGACATTCTGAGCATGAAAGACCAAAATGACACAAGAGATAAGAGTATCATTAGCGAATTGCTAATGGGATATCGAACTGATTTATAAAGTCGGTCTCAAACCAAAATCAATATTGTGTCTGCTAATAGATCGACCAAGAGCTTCTACCATGATAATGAAGAGGAAGGGGGATATGAGATATCCTTGGTGAATTCCTTGGCAAGAGCTAAAGAAGCTAGCAGGGGAGCCATTAACAAAAATCAAGAATAATGCTGACAAGACCGAGGCTTCCACCAAATTAACCCAAGAATTACTAAAACCAAACTGAAATATGTAAAACGTAACACAACTAAAAATGCTTTTAATAAAATAAAATGAAAGGTAACACAAGTTTGCACAATAGAATATATTCTTTATTGACGAGGAGAGCCTATAAACTCCATTGTTACAAGCTCAGATTATTGAATCCTTTTGATACAATATTAAAACAATTTAGGGTTCTCCAAAACCCTAAGAAGCAAGTTCATGGTTTCTTCAAGCACGTCTTTATCCCAACAAGGTTGAGTGGGATTTTTTGATATCCAAAGTTGGGCCACTCTAGATGTTGATGTAGTGCTCTTCTAATGCATGATGTTTGATGCATATGGCTAGTACGAAGATGCCTTAACATCACCTAAATACTAGAGGGACTCCAGGAATGGGAGCGTAAAATACCTGTGATGACCTAGTGACTACAAGAAATACCCATGGGCACCTGGTACTGGTGAGGAGGCACCCATGGATGCCTGGCATTGATAAAAAATGTAGTTAGAGGTCCCTAGAGGTTGATGGGAACATCTACAAAAGTAGATCGAATGAGGGTGCAGGTTACGATGATGGATATGGCGAGAGAGGGGATCAAAATGTGACAAATGGAATGGGACTAGGGCACAAAAGGTTTGATAAAAGACTTAAGGCACTCAAGGAATCAGGGTATTTGAGAGCTCAAAAAACTTGAGAACTTGGAATTAGGAAAATCAGGGACTTAGGGGTTGAGCCATCAAAATGGCTCCTATTTATAATCTAACCTAGGGCATGCTAAAATTTCAATGACACTAATAATGTGGCTAACATTAAAGCATATCCAAGGGTAGATAATAAATCTAGGGTGTGGCATGGATTGATGTAAATGGGTGGTCGAGATTAAATGTAATTGAATGGTTGGGATTAATTCACTTAAATAAATATATGTTTATTAAATATATATTAAAATATAATATAAAATATTATATTTAAATATATATAAAATAAATAAATATAAATAAATGTGAATAATGATTGAAAATGGCGGGAAAATAGGAATAGTGGAAAAATTGACTAGGATTTGATGGTGGAAATGGCGGGAAGGCTAATATGGAAGGCAAATGGCTAGGATTTGGTGTCTAGAGATGCCCCTTTTTGTACTGTGTTGCATGAAACACAATGCAGTGCAAAAACACGATACACCTATTTTGACCAAGTGCAGAAGTAGCTTCTCTCTTTTTTTGGAATACAAGCTTGGAGATAAAAGGATAAAAGAATTTAGATTTTTGCGTAGCTTACCCCCTCAATTGGTGAATGATATTATAGATGAATCTCATAAGCCAATTGAAAAATATGTGCAAATGATTAATGGATAATGTGATACCATTTTTGCCCCAACGGTGCGAAGGGGGTTGGTGGAAAATGTGATATGATGTGTTTGTTTTTTCCCCAATAGATGAAGTATTTTGTGCAAATTTGAGGTTATGAGGACAATATGAATGATGTAAAATTTGATACCATTTTTGTCCCAATGGTGGCAAGGGAAGTTTTGTAATCTGGAAAAATGATTGTGTCTATTTTTGCCCCAACAGAAGAAGGTATTTTTGCCAAGTGTAGATATCATGATCATGTAATATGTATCTTGTTGTGGCAAAGTCACAACCAAAAATGGTTGTCCCCAAATTTGGGGTGATTCGATGTTGTTGAAACACTTTGACTTTTCATCATCATTGATATGCAAAATGATGATGCAAAAAAAAGAAAAAGAATCAACCTTGGATGGCCTGCTAGTGACTTCTTGGATAATTCCCACAATTGGAACCAATCATCCTAGCTAGTGCCTATCTCTATGGTGTTAACGATATTTTCAATGATGGAATTTGCATTTTGTCCATGTTTTAAGCCTCACAAACTAGGCCATCAATGATAGTAGTTGTGAAAATTATTCTTGGCAATGTTTCACTCTAAATATGAGGAAATACCAAATATGATTGTTATTTCGATTAAGGAAATAAGTGATGTTGATCATGATAAAGTGTCCTTATTGTAAGCTATTCACCTTATTGAATTGCATGGAATCAAATCGATGTAATCACCAAGTGTGTAGAATAACCCACTAGATACAATATTCACTTGCATGTTATGTAAACTTGGCAAATATGGAAATGATGATGTGCAATGATATGGAGATGATGTATGAATGATGATATGAATGATGATGGTTGTTGTGTTAATATTTAGGCCAATTTAGACACTTTTGGAATTGGTTTAGTGAATTGTGGTCAATGTGGTCACAAATGAAATTTATACATCCAAATCAGTTATAATCTTCACAAAACCTGATAAAATTATGGAATGCACTGGTGAATGAAATTTTGAATGATTTGGTTGAGGGAAACTACTATTTTGTGTTGATTTGGATTTTGTCAATGCTGACATGAAATACCTAGAGGCACTTGAGATCCACAAAAATACTCATAGGTGATTTAGCACACTAGGAAACACCCATGGGTGCTTCAAAGCGTTTGAAGAAGCTATAAATAGATTGTTGGATGATTTTGAAGCTCTTTTGTGCATCTACAAATTTTGAGAAGTTGTGTCTGAGGAGTGAAGGGTGAGTGAGGAGAGGTGAGGTGAGGCATTTGGAATGTGAAAGCTATGGTGATGGAGGGAGCTGGTGTGGAGGTCGGGGCTACTATTGGGGCATTAATTGCTAAGGTAACTCTTTGTTTATTGTTTATTGTGCAAATTTTTTGTTGTTTTTTTTTGTTTTTAAATTTTTGATGACTTATTAACAAATGTTTCATGTTGTGTTGCAGCTTAGAGTTTTGGAGGCTCGACACCATTTTTTACCTGATGTCCTCAAGATGAGGAAGATGATTATGGAGGATGAGTGGGAGTTGCTCAGGGATGTGGTGATAGTGAAGGTAGCTCGACTGGATGTGGTTAGGGTGGATGAGGGGTACCTCTCTATCTTGGTAGAGAGGTGGAATGTATATAGGGGAACATTTTAGCTCCCCATGGGTGAGGTGATTGTGACCTTGGAGGATGTGTATCACATCCTCAAGGTGCCAGTGGAGGATCTCCAGGTTGATTTAGGCCTCAATTAAAAGACAAATATGAGGATGTTTGGGGATGCTTGGGAGGGGAGGAAGGTGGAGAGTGAAGGCATCCCCTATTTGTCCATGTATGTGGAAAAGGAGTTAGATCCCCTTCGATATTTGGTGATGTTCATTTGGCCAAAATTGTGGCCTTGAACAACACTGGTTGTAGGTTCCCTTGGAACATTATATGGGTTGTGAACAATATGCTCACCATGAGGTAGGTGTATGCATGGGATCCTACATTATTGATGCAAGTGTACCAGGAGCTTTATGATGTTACAAGGTGGGGGTGAAAGGGATTGGGTTGCAACCTACTACTAAAATTCTAGGGATGGGAGCACTTTAGAGTTGCTTGACCAATGGGGTTACCTATGGAGTATTTTTGTAGGGAGCAGCCCTATGCTAGATGATGGGCATTGGTGGAGGATGTGCAATCGAGTCATCCCGTGAGGACGAGTTAGTGGTACAAGGATTTATGGATGATATTGACATCCACCTAGTGGTAAGGAGGCCATGGCTAGGTGCCTAGTAGACTAAGTTTTGAGAGCTTCTACGATGGGTGCGACAAGGTAGATGGGTGATTGGGAGGCATAGGAGTGAGGTGGAGTACTTCCATTTCTTCCAAGTAATCTACCAATTTGGGCTAAGGTAGGATGTTCTTGATGAGTCAACGTGGTATAGGAGGCATTGAGAAGATGTAGGTTTACCATGCATGAAGCCATGGAGGGTGGCCTTGGAGGATTATGAGAATTTGGACATCCTGAATGTGGAGGATGTGGGTACAACTATGTAGTATGATGCATGGTTTACAGTGCAGCCCCCATGGGTACCACCTTGAGGAGTGGTTTATGTGGGTGGTGGTCGAGAGGCTAGGTATGAGGCTACCTAGGGTGCTCAATATGAGGGTGCCCTAGATACGCAGGGTGAGGAGACCCAGGATACCCGTAAGAGGCAGTGGCACCTTTGCTTTAACAGTTAGAGGAAAAAGGTGAAAGGTGCAACACAATAGGTACCCAAGGTTGGGGGATATGGAAAATATGGGGAGGAGATGGAGGAGGTTCTAGATGTACCCCTATGCCAGAGTGAGGAGGAGTGGGCACAACTGGAGGAACAGGTGGCAAAGTGGGATACAAGGATTGCAGCTCTCTAGGTAAAGCTAGTGGAGTGGGAGCGATGGCACGAGGTCGACATATGACACATTCAATCTCAGCATAGATACATTGATGCATTAGAGGATAGGTTTATGGAACATCATATTCCACTTCCATATCCTCCAACCTCTTTTTCATCAGATAATGCTAGGTATAGTTAGTCTAAGTCTAGGGCTCCTACTATGTCTGAGGCTCCTACTAGGTCACAGATGCCTGCTAGGTCACAGGGGTCTTCTTGGAGTATGTAGCTAGTGCTTAGATGAAATTTTTGTATATGACCCTTGGTGCTCCATTGTATGTAGCCTTTTGGCATTCATTGAAATATATATATATATATATACATGGTTTTTACCTTTTGTGTTATATATTTGTATGAATGCTTTTGTTGAATGCATGTTTATGTTTATGATTGATGCATATGATATGTTATAGATGACTAATGCAAGATGGCATGTGTTAATGCTCATTTATAGTTTAGATCTTTTTTTTGGCCATTTTCTAGCATTGTTTTTTAATCAGGGGTACCAAACATGGTGGAAAGTGGGGTGAATGACTCATGACGTGACATGGATGTTGACATGGAAGAAGATATGGATTTTGATATGGAATATTGCCTATTTTGTAGAGACTCAAACATCCTAGTGGCATAAAAAAACTCACTAAAACTACATAATCCTTCTAGGACCAAATGTGTGTGCATTAGGTTCATTTATTGAATCAAGAGTAAGGTAATGACCCTAGACAATCAAGAAACAATGTGTGTGCAAGTGATTTCATTAACTCATCTTAAGTAAATTGGGTAAACCTTTTATGGATGAAACCAAGAAGCTAGCTTATCCATATGAGCGATCAAAGGTCTCTTTTAAAAGAGACATGTCACCACGCATGAGCGTACTCCACTGCCATTCAAGCGTCTATAGATCCGGTGGAGGCTAACTCCATAGTCCATGACTTTTATTTTTGATCTTTTAAGTTTTTGGGATGACTACCTAACCGTCTAATTGGAAATGTAGTACGATCCTTACAACCCAATTGATCAGTTGTGTGTGATAAAAAGATTTAGATTTTTTGTTAGGTATTTATCCCTACACTTTATTTTACTTTTGGAATTGTGATAGTTGTGAGAACCACTATTTTTATGGACTATGTTGCATGATGGGACTAGCAAGGATGACCCTTTTTACCTTAAGGTTTATACCAAGTATGGTGTTATCCCTCTTTGACACAAGATATTTTTAAGATGTGAAAGTTGTGTTTGGTTCAGGAATATTTTTGGAATCAGTTTCAAACTTTAGATTTTTCTTAGTGTATATGTGCAATGGTTCTAAGAAGAAATTGACATGATTTTTGGAGATCGCTTAAAACACTAGGGGTGGTTGAGTGACCGAAAACACCTAGGAATTTGTGAATGTGGCTTGTGTTGATGGCAATTTGACTTTGTTGAATTTTGTGGATGACATTGTGAAGGTTCCCTTGATTAAGGCAACATGAATTTTGTAGGACCAATTAAGACCTTGAACTGAATAAATGATCCCTAAATATGAAATGCAAAATGTGGATGTGAATGCAATGTATGATGTGCAATTTTATGAAATGTAATGTGAAATGTGGGTGAATGCATTGTTTGGAATGAAGTGTATGCAAGTGAAATGCAATGTTATGAATGAAGTGTATGCAAATATTTTTGTGTATTAGCCATGTATATAATAATAATTAAAATGTGTATCATCGTATTAATCTTGTGAATGGGTATGGGTACCATGTTTGAAATCCAGTCAGGATAGACTATGATGTTATCTAACTCTTCTGTCATATCTTCATCAATTTCTTCTTGAAAAACCTTAGGATTCAAAGGTGAAGGTGAAGACAAAGGTGGAGGGGATGGAGGAATGTAGTTGGCAGAAGCCCTTAACAGTTCCTCAGATAGGAAAAATTTGGCAAAGGTTGGAGGTGAGGAAATTCGGTCCATATCAATAAGGCTTATGTCAATTGGAATTGGTTTAGATAGATTGTATGGAATGCATAGAGAGGTGAATAAATCAAAATGATTCATTTTGACTTATGGGCAAGGTGGACAAGATGGAATGGGATGGATGTAACCTAGGAACTAGTGCTAGGATCTTGGTTAACCTGAACAACAACAAGGAACACAAAACATATTTTATTGAATGGTATATGTAATGCAAAGAAAAACATGTTTTTGATTTTTGATTGATTTTTTTATTTTTATTTTTTGTGTAGTGGTGATAACCATTGTTTTAAATTATGTACATATGTTACAAGTTGGATTATGAAATGGCTTAATGGAATAGAGGTGATGGTTCACCGGTAGGGGCTGCTCACTCTTGTGGGAGAAGCAAGTGAAATATGGAATTATGGATGAGGAACATGATGAGATAAAACACATCTTGTTCAGTATGAGGAATGATGGGCTCTAATTCTTCTTCAGGTTCATATGAAATTATCGACATAAGCTCAAATTCTTCATATATTTCCTCATCAAAATTATCAGGATGCAGGGCTTATTTTTATGAATTGAGGTTAAGACTTTGGAAGGATTGTTCAAAAGAAGATATGGTAGGAAGTGGGTGGAAACCTAGACCTGAAAAATCATGCACCTCTTGATATGGAATATCGATAGGTTGATGCACTCCCTGTTCATGCAATCCTAGACCATGGCCCTGCCAATTGACAATATGGAAATATCGATACGAAAATCCTGATATTTTTGAATTATTGGCAAGTTATGGTTATTTGGGTTCTTCTATGGGTGTTGGACTTGATGAAGATTCAATTCCCCCATATACAAATTTAATGTTATTTGGAGCTAAACCCATATTGTAAACTTCTCCTATTGCTAAAGGTTGGTCATGTGGGTGATCAAAATCCTTAGCACTAGGGATGGTGAGGGGTGTGATGGTGATGTCATCGACCACATATTCATCAATACCATAATTGGTGAGGTGTACTTCGACTTGGGATGATATGGGAGGATCATGGTCAGGTGATGGATCAGGAAAGGGTGGAAATAGAAGTATCTCACAATCTGTCAATTTGATTTGAGACATTAGTTGAAGGATATGGATTGGATTGGGAAGGCTATGAAATGGATGATGATGAAGTGGACGACAATAATGTTGATGATGTGGATGGACCATGACCACATGTGCATGTAGTCATTGATGATGATGATGATGAGGGTATGGTGGTTGGTTGAGACTTAGTGATTGGGAGCTCTTCATGAATGATATCCTTTGATAAAGAGGTTGGAGGAGTGGTGGATGGATTGGATGATGGTGATAGGAAAATATGAGTGGAAGGGAGCATGGACTAGTAAGAATTTAAGATGAGATTGCAATACTTAAATTTCTTGATGTCTACTGGTATGCAATGTACCTATCCCTCATGGAAATATTTCAAGAATTTATGTAAAATGGAGGGGGCACATCTCATTTCCCTCATCCAAGGTCTTCCAAGGAGTACATTGTATGCCATGGATCCTTCCAAGATGTGGAACATTGTGTGCAATGTGTTATCCCCTAATTGGATGGGTAAAACAACAATGCCAACTGTGGAACACAAAGCCTTGTTGAATGATTTGAGGGTGAAGGATGATTTGGTTATGTGAGATGGAGGAAGATTCAAATGATGGAGAGTGAATGTGGTGATAATGTTGATAGAAGGACTGGTATCAATAAGGACTATCTTGAAATGTTTCTTGTCAATTAGAGCCATGATATGCAATGGGGGGTCTATTGATACCGATGATGTTGGCTCAATATCAAAGTCATAAAATATTATGGAAGGCTCCATGCATGTTTGAATGCTCCCCACAAAGTTGTTGAAGGTATTAGGATCTTGTGATTGTAATTCGATGGATTTTAGAATTTCCATTAATGCCTCCCAATGTAGGGGAGATTGTTGTATTAGCTCATATATTGAAAATTTGGCGAATACCATTTTCAAACTTGTAGTCAACCGGCTACTCAATGATATGACTAGTCGGGGTGAACTATTGATGGGTAGATTTGATGGATTCAATTGACTAGGTATATGAATGGGTGATGATGGATTAGGGGAAACTTGAATGGGTGGTAACGTAGAAGGTTGTGCAACACTTGCTTGAGTTTGTTGCCTTTTTTGATTATTCTATTGACCTCTAGTGACCACATGAACGACCCTTACAAACCCTTGGTATTGTTAAATATGGTTGACTTGGTTAGGGGGAGTTTTAGTGTTAGCTCCCTTTATGTTTGGCTGCAACTCCTCGTGATGAGGAAGTGGTGTCTGAAATATATCGAGGTCTTGGATTTTTTGAGTAATGAGACTATTAACTTTAATTGCCCCCAAGTCAATGAGGTCTTGGACTACATTTTTAAACATGTGGCAGTTGTTGATGTCATGCCCATTTTACCTATGATAGGGGTAAAATAAGTATTCTCGATAATTTTTACCATGCTTGGTGGGATCATTCGATCTAATGTCGGGCAAAGCAAGTTTGTTTGTCTCATATAACCTTCTAAACAAAGAGGCATATGATTCATCTAGTGGGGTATATTGACGATTATGTTAGACAGACTATCATTAAGGATGGTTTTCCATAGGTGGTATTGTGTTTTGAATTGTTGGAGCTTGTGTTGTTGAGGGGACCACATGATAGGAAATTTATTGTAGTACTTGTTGCATAGGTTGTTGTGGTTGAGACATTACCGACTAGCTCATGACCACTTGATTTACTTGATTGGATTGGGTGGTTGAGGTAGCTTGTGTTGATTTTTGTTGGCCTGAATAATCATTTTTGTATTGGAATTTATTTTGCCATTCTTTATTCATGGGCTTAATGATGCCTTATTGGATTTTGATATCCTCAATGACACTAGACAAGCTAAAGCTTCTTCAAAATTTTGATAACTTATTAGTTGGAGAATCCAAGAGATGGGTTTTAAGCAACTCTTGGTTAATAGCTTAATTAGCTCATCTATTAGTAGGGTGAATGGCAATTTTGTGATGATAAACCTCCAAAAGTTCTTGAAATCATAGATAGATTCATCATCCTGTTGTCTTAAGGCATAGACGTCAAATAATGAGATATTATTTTTAACATTTAGGATGAAGTGATCAAAGAATTGCTCAATCAATTGGTCAAAAGTATAGATACTATGGCCTGGAAATTGACTTTACCATTCTATGGCATCCCCTCCTAATGTTTAAGGAAAAGTTTGAAGCATGAGAGCATTATCATCTTGAATTCTGAAGCATGCATGAAAAATGTGCTCACATGTTATTTGAGATCCTTAGTTACCTTAAACTTGTCAAAATTGGGTACCGTAAAGTCTATTGAATATGGCGGGGTTGGTATCGAAGGATGAATTGGTTGTTTGATCAATTGGTGTAAAGTTGATTATTGATTTTAAAATCCATAAGTGAATTGCATCAATTGATCTATTTGTTTTTGCATGGCCTCAATTCGAGGGTCTTCCTTAGGAATGTGAAAATTTTGAATTACCTTATTGGTTTGTGACGACGTGAAAATATGTTGTGGAGTGACTAGATGATTAGGAGATTGGTATTGATGATGAGGTGAGTTGGATGGAATATGATGAATGGGGGATTATTTATTAAAATATAGGGAACTATAGAATGATGTTTATGGATGAAAGGTATATCTAGGTTGGCCAATGGGAATAGGATGGGTAATGGTATGAGTTTATGGAGGAATCAGGATAGAGAAAATTGAATATTGAGGTGCCCATGATGGACCCTAGTTGACAAGGGTAGTCTAGAGTAGAGTTATGTAAAGGCGTATGGTTAACATGTACTTTTTGTTGATCATTTTGATGCTATCTAAGCAATTGGTTCAGGTGTTCCCATGCTTCACTAATATCTCTATCAGAGGCTATGGGTATGGAGATAGATGGTATGGAAGATGTGGTTGGGATACAAGTTACATTAGGTATGGCAACTTGTGAGGTTGTAATTTGTGAAGTAGCATTAACTTGTGCTTCATAGAAGGGATTAGTGTAGGTGGTGAGGTTCTTGGAGCACCTGAAGGTTGAGGGATGGATGTATAGGATGAAGGTACACCTGATGCCTCAAAAATAGGGTTAGCATACACCTAGGTAAAGGTGGATGGAGGTTGGGAATAGATAAGCTCTTGTTGTAAAGCAAAATCATGTCTAGGTGAGTTGGGGATGGACTTTAAGACATAATTAGAAAACTTCAATAAGGATTCTACTTTTGCCATGTCTATATGGGTGATGTGGTGGTTTATGGTAGGGGAGTTTGACTCCTCTTGGGGAAGGCAAATAATGTTAGGGACCTGCAAATAAATTTTCCTATGTCACATTCAGGGTATATACCACTGAAGTGGTGGGGAAGGTGGATGAAGGTTCCATTAATTTTTCTTGACTTATTGCTTTCTTTTGATTTTGAGTTAATACCATAAGCAAAGTAAATCAATATGTAGATTAAAAAACAAATGCAACACAAAAATTAGAATGCTTAAGGAAATAAATAAACAATGCACAACCAATGTGGCTTACCTCATTCATTAATTATCTCCTTTTAATGTATATTCATTTTATGTGCCAAAACTATGGATAATGTAGGGCAATGAGATTTTTGTTTGTGATGAAATCCAACAAGTTTGCTCGGGGGTATTCTTAAGGTTTCTAAGGGAAAATATTAGTGTATGGAGGTGAATGCCACTATCACCAAATCTCAAGCAATGGTTGGTGATAAAATCCAACCAATACTATTTTAAATGAATCGTGGTGTGTGTGGATTATTTTTAAGGTTTATATTTTCTATAGTGTACAAAAAATGTTAAAAGCAATTAATTTCATAAACCTAAATTATAAGCCAAAAAAATATTTCCAAGTTCTCCAAAGGGTGTGAAGTACACCGCTTAAGATCCCCTGTCAAAATAACAACCAAAGGGTTCTTCCACACCTCTACTTGGAATCACCCAACTGGAAAGGATACTTTTGGCAATTTAATATTGTTCCAACTTAGATATACAAAATAAAAAGTCTATAACCCTAATATGCAACACTAGATTATGCAGTTTTAGTTCAAATGTAGACAAAATGCAGTAGTTTACACCCATAAAACAAAAACTCTAATCTGAATGTGTAAATGAATGTAGATCTAAAAATGCAAGCTAATATGTGTTAATTTCTAGATTTCTTGATGATGATTCATTTTATTGTTTACAATCTAAAAAATACAAAAGATATCCAGAATACGTAAGATAGAAGGCTAGGGTTTTTAAACACTCGACTTATTGGAAAGCCTATGTTTTTGCTTTTAACTCTCTATAAACACCTCTGGGTGCTTCTGAACACATATGAGATGCCCATGGATACTTCTTGATGTCTTGAAATGCCTTCGGGTATTTTTTTATTACCTTCAAATGCCATTGGGTGCTTTGTGCACCTTCTACAAACTTCTACAAACTTTAGAAACCCTAGATCCAAAAAAATATATGAAATATATGTTTCTAAAAAACCTACAAGATGATACAAAAAAGAAAATGAATTAATAAAATAGATCATAAATAGAAACCCTTAGGGGTCCCACCGTGATCGCCATTTGAAATATGCAAAACACAATACATTGGAAATGCTTTTAACAAAATAAAATGCAAAGTAACACAAGTTTGCACAATAGAATATATTATTTATTGATGGGGGGAGCCTAGAAAGTCCATTGTTACAAGCTTGGATCCTTGAATTCTTTTGATACAATATTACAACAATTTAGGGTTCTCCAAAACCCTAAGAAGCAAGGTCATGGTGTCTTCAAGCGTGTCTTGATCCCAACAAGGTTGAGTGGGCTTTTTGGATATCCAAGGTTGGGCCACTCTAGATGTTGATGTAGTACTCCAAATCTGCACACAATGACATAGAAAATAGTTAGTAGTATATGCAAGGGCTCCATAACATGAGACCCTCTATATGCAATAATGAAACCCTAACTAGATGTTGCCAATAAAGTGAACAAAAATAGAAACACATGCATAAAATAAACAAATATAGGGTTGATTTGTTTTACCTTCTTGTTGTCTTTTGATGTGTGATGTCTGATGCAGGTGGTTGGTGCAGCGATGCCCTAACATCACCTGGAGGCTAGAGGGACTCTAGGAAAAGGAGGGTAAAATGCCCACAGACACCTAGAAACTATAGGAAATGCCTGTGGGCACCTGGTACTGGTGAGGAGGTGCCTATGGGTGCCCAACATTGATGAAAAAACACCCGAAGGTGCCTAGAGGCTTATGGGAACTTCTGTAGAAGCAAATCGAATGAGGACGTAGGTTTCAGTGGTAGATATGGCAAGCGATGGGAACAAAATATGATAGATGGAAGGGGACTAGGGCACAAAAGGCTTGATAAAAGACTTAAGGCACTCAATAAATCAAGGTATTTGAGAGCTCAAAAAACTCGAGAACTTGGAATCAAGAAAATCAGGGACTTAGGGGTTGATCCATAAAAATGGCTCCTATTTATAATCTATCCTAGGGCATTCTAGCGTTTCAACGACACTAATCATGTGGTTGACATTAAAGCATATCCAAGGTTAGATAATAAATCTAGGGTGTGGCGCAGCTTGATGTAAATGGGTGGTTGAGATTAAATGAAATTGGATGACTAGGATTAATTCAATTAAATAAATATATATTTATTAAATATATATTAAAATATAATATAAAATATTATATTTAATTATATAAAAAATAAATATATATAAATAAATGTGAATAATGATCGAAAATGGTAGGAAAATAGGAATAGTGGGCAAATTGGCTAGGATTTGGTGGTGGAAATGGCAGGAAGGCTAATATGGAAGGAAAATGGCTAGGATTTGGTGTCTACACAAACTTTCTCAAAACACTAAAAAGGAAAATCCAAGACACCTAGTCGTAAGCCTTATTAACATCTAGTTTAAGGAAAAAGGTTGCTTTGTCGCTCTTTTGGACTGAGTGCATGAGTTCATGAATGACAATGGCACCATCCAAAATCTACCTCCTTGGAACAAAAATGCTTTGAGCCTGATCAATAAGAAGATAGAGAAGGGGCTTCAACCTATTCGCCATAACTTTGGAAAATATTTTGTAAACCGTGTTACATAAACTTATGGGCCTGAAGTCACTAAACTAAGACATCGAGTCTTTCTTATAAATGAGAGCAAGATAAGTTGAATTTAAGGCCTTCAAAAAAACCAAAGAGTTCTAGGTATGACGGATCACACTACACACATCCACCCCACATATATGCTAAATTTTTTGAAAAAATGTTGGGGGGAAGCCATACAGACCAGTGGATTTAAGGGGACCCATAGATTTTAGAGATTTTTGAATTTCATCATCAGAGAAGGGAGTAAGGAGACCCACGTTCCTTTATTCAATAACTAGACTTGGAATGGCCTCCAAAATTTTGTTCTCTACAACGAAGTCACGATCAAGAGTGAAACATAGTAAAGAACTGAAAAAAATAATATTTTAAAAAATCGGATTCACTATATTTTAAAACACAGTAAATATTTGGCTTCATTATATTTTAAAAAACAATAAAATTTTAACTTATTGTAGAGTTTTGTCTTTATTGCCTCATACTAAAAAAAAAATTCTACCAGAGGATTTTTCTTGTGCGAAATGTGGGAATAATAACATCATAATTTATATTGTTTAATTGGGTGCTTTCTGTAGACACCAAAACAGCACCAATCCGATTAAGTGACTACAAACACTGATCGCATTGACACACACAGCTTTCAGGGCAGCCCTCAGAGGTCAAACAGTGGTCCTAGCCACTTACACAACAGTTTAGAAGGTCGAAAAGTAAACAAAGAAAAGCTGGTCGTTTTAACAAGCCTTAAGCAAGAGCAAACTTTAATTAAAAGCAAGCCTTAAGCAAGAGCAAACTTTAAATACAAGCAAGCCTTAAGCAAAGGGGAACCTTGGCCGAGGGTGTCGCGAAATCGTGACACCTAAGGCCCAAAGGGGAGCCTTGGCCGAGGGTGTCACGATTTCGCGACGTCGCAAAATCGCGACACCTAAGGCCCAAAGGGGAGCCTTGGCCGAGGGTGTCACGATTTTGCGACGTCGCAAAATCGTGACACCTAAGGCCCAAAGGGAGCTTTGGTCGAGGGTGTCACGATTTCGTGACGTCATGAAATCGTGACACCTAAGGCCCAAAGGGAGCTTTGGCCGAGGGTGTCACGATTTCGACGTCACGAAATCGTGACACCTAAGGCCCAAAGGGGAGCCTTGGCCGAGGGTGTCACGATTTCGCGACATCGAAATTGACCAAGTAGGTATTTCGACGTCACAAAATCATGACACCTAAGGCCCAAAGGGAGCCTTGGCCGAGGGTGTCACGATTTCACGACGTCGCGAAATCGTGACACCTAAGGCCCAAAGGGAGCCTTGGCCGAGGGTGTCATGATTTCATGACATCGCGAAATCGTGACACCTAAGGCCCAAAGGGGAGCCTCACCCGAAGTGTCGCGATATCACGACATCGTGATATCGCGACGAACTTCACATTTGCTCAAAGGCGGACATTAAAATAATCAAAGGCGACATTTAATCAATCAAAGGCAGAAGTCAAGCATTCAAAAGTGTCGTTAAAGCCATCAAAGTAGACATTCAACAAGTGGCAGCCGAGGACAGTCAGTTATTGCCGCCTGCTGTGCATGCGCGCGTAGGTGGGCAGATTGGCAGTTAGCGGACTGTCACAAGGGCAGTCAGGTAAGCCCTAGTCAAGGCGGAGTCTCCTCCCTTTTGAGAAGGCATGGCCGCCACGTGGCATCCCTACGTGCCCCCTCCAAAGAGACCCCATGGGTCTATAAAATGGTGGACTTTCCCACCCAAAAGAGAGGTTGACAAGCATTTTTAACGCAACGAAGTGCTGCTAAACCAGAGACCCGATTGCATTCCTTTTAATTCATCCTTCTCACATCTAATCTCTTTCACAAGGGAGGTTATTGGTGGTTTTGAAGGTGAATCCGACCGTAAACCCGACATTGGACACCGTAGTCCACCAATTTGCCGACACTACTTTCTCTGAGATTTTGGGCCCATCCCTAGTGGATTGGTGCCAAATTTAAGTTCTAACGGGGCGGCCCGCTTGGGCACCCCACACCTTTCTTAGTTTCAATTTAATTTATTTTGTTTAAATAGTTTACATTTTATGTTCGAATATATCCTGCATTACGTTTACATCTATCTATTTTAAGACTTTATCAAATATTATCGTGCTTTTGTTCTATATCCCATTATCTCAATTTTCTAGTGAGTTTTATTTTTGTCAAATATGTAGATCGTTTTCATTCACATTTACTCAATATTTTACATGCATATTTTATCTATTTCTAGAAAACAGTTCTTTCTTTTGTAGAAGTGCTACTAACGCTTTCTTGTTTCTTTGAACGCGAGAGAAAGCAGAGGAGCAAGGATTCATCAACATAAGCGGCGGCAACACTTTGGCCCGCCCATTTTAAATGTGGGCATGCGAAAGAAGATCACTATTCACTTGATTGTAATAGAAATATGCTAACTCTCCTAGCCCTTAAAAAGGAGGAGATGTATTGTAACCGAGCGGAATCACATTAATAAAAAGGGTTGTGCTCTCGCTTTTGATTTGATTATATTTGTGTTATTTCATGCATCAAGCTAGTTGTTTTCATTGTAATTAGTGTTTCTTTTTCGGAATCTCATGCTTTCAATGGCGATCACGGTGGGACTCTGTCCCCTATTTTTTTTTAAGATTCAGAAACTGATTAAAGCTTGTGTTTTTGTGCTTGCAGGTACCGGGCCGAGAATCAGAAAAATCCGATTTGGGCGAAAAAGACAGCCGATTTGGGCGGAAAAGAGGTAACGGTTTCTAACTGTCCCTGTCATTTTCTGCTGTGATATTTCTATTTTCTGTCATGTTTGCCTTCTTAGGAAAAGTTTTAATCCATTAAAAATTTCAAAAAAAAAAAAATCATTTTATTTGTTTATTTTTACTTTCATTTTCTTTAATTGTTAAAGAAGGGTAGAGAAAGTTGTCGTCAATTTTCATGCTTTATTTATTTATTTAATTGTTAAAAAAAAAAAAAAATTTTTCGTCAAATTTCTATTTGTTGTTTTCCAGTTTGTAGTGTTTGTATGGCTTAGGGAAAGTTTCTTTTTTTTGCTGCCTATTTCATTTTTAAATAAAAAGAACCACACACACTTCACGTGGTAAAATTAAACCAAGGAGCTGGTCGTAAGACCCCAGCCCTTGAGCAAGACCAACGGTGGGTTCATCACCACCTTGGCTTAGCTTTGCATCCATTTCCCCGATTGTCACTGTTGTTAGGCGTAAATCCTGATGAAAGTTGACCGAGTGTCGCTGGGGTGATTCCCATGCGTGCGAGGATAAGTCTTCTATGGTAGGTGTCATTAACAGGACAATCCCCCTTTCGTACCGCCTATGTTCCACGTACCATCTGCTCTCACGTACCTATAGTTTCCCTCTCGTAAGGGCGGGTATATAGAGAGGTTGGTATATCGGTCCGACAATGGTATATTGAAGGGGCGACCATTTATGGGAGTCATATGAGCCAACATTATGCATTTAAACGTTCTTCAAAACTTGCAAAAACAAAACAAAACATCAAAATGCACTAAACCAGTTTAGGACACACTATTTAATCCTTAAAAGAGATAATCACGGTTTGTGTATGTGTGTGTTCATTTCTGCTTAGTGTAAACAAAAAGAAAAATCATCATAAACGAGATAAAAATCTGCTTAGATAGTAGAGAAGCACCACAATGGTGTACACCCGTAGCCAAGCCCAATCAAGGGTGGACGCTACGGAAGGTGCACAAAGAGAGGGCGTTGGTCGCCTTCGCTTTAGCCCTGAGGACTTGGCCATACCGCCTTGGCGGTCTGGCCTACAAGAGAGTCCACATCAGGCCACATCAAGAAGGAATTATTGGGACCCCCCTCTATGGAGTATACCTATTCAACACAGCCCCTTTCGGGAAGAAGCTTTACATGTAGATCTCAATGTAAATAGACAACCGCCTCTTGAGGCTAGATCTGAGTGGCCGCAGCGCGATGAAGCGCTAGAGAGGCATAGTGTTCATTTGGAGAGACAACGTGGATATGGCATCTCTCCTTTGCCTCCCATTAGAACTGAAAGACAAAACCCAGAGCGTAGGGCTCTTCACACAGGGCGAGCTAACTCCGCCCGCCCCTTTCAAACCCATGAAAGGGAGTACGAGGAAAGCCATCGCATTCCTCGAGGACAACAAACAATGTGGGAACCTTGCATTTTCGCACCTGCTAGATATCATGATCACACATCGAGGCCAGAGCCTCAAGTAAATGCCGCCTACCTCGACAGAGGGAAGCGACCCATTGAAATTTTAGATCATCAAGATCGAGGCAAACACATAGGAGAAACATTCAAGCCTCCTGAGCAAAAGAGGGCAGACCAAGTTGACCCGGCAGTCGCCAGACATGCCGCCCGCCAAGCCCGAATCACGCAGCTTGAGCAAGGTCATCAGGAGTTAGAGTACTTATACCGCCTGAATAAAGAGCGCATGCAGCGCGAAGCGGATGAGTTGCGCTATAAACTCCCTGAGAGGGTGCCAACCCCTCGCACCCAAAGAGCAGAACAATATGAGAGGCACAACCCTTTGGTGCAGGACAGGTCTCCGCGACCTCGTCAAGCTTTGCCTCCGAGACCTTATAGACCCGAGAGGGAGGCCACTCCCCGAAACAATGATGGGTACCCTCAGCAGGGACTCAATCAGGGTCATAGGTCTCGCCCAGAGACTCCTCAAGAAGTTTATGAGGAGTATGAACCAGAAATAGAATGGGCCGAAATGCCCCATCAAGGCGGGAGGGCTGCCACTCGGCCACCCCCCCATAGGCCTCCAGTCTCCCATAACTCACAACGGGAGCAAACAAAAGAGGAAGAAATAAAATCTTTCGATGCATACAAAGCGCTATTAGAGCGTTTGGAGTCTGTGGAGACAAAAGCTTCTGGGCATCAAAAACCCACATTACGTCAACTCCGCAGTCATCCAGTGCATCCCTCAGTGCCCACACCTCTTTACCCCAAACATTTCAAGTTGCCTCAATTGGCAGTCTTTAAAGGTGAAGAGGATGCACAAGAACATGTCACAAGATTCCTAAGTCAATGCTTCGGCATCCAAGATAATGATGCATTGTTGCTTAGGACATTCATAACCACATTCGTAGGCCCTACCTCGGATTGGTTCACACAATTACCAAAACACAGCATAAACAACCTAGATCAATTAGTAGATGCATTTCTTGAACGCTTTGCCTTCAACACAAAGAAGAAGGCATCACTGAGTGATCTGGCCAGCCTCGAGCAATATGAGGAAGAAACAATGGCAGCATACGGGAATCGATGGAGGGCTTTGCTTTCTAAGCTACCCTACCGTCCCCCTATGTCTGATCTCACACAGATGTTTGCACGGAGTTGCTTAAAATCAATCTCTGGGCTATTGTTGCTGCAGCAATACGACAGTTTAGAAGAAGCTTTGGCGCAAGCCAGAGTTATAGAAGAGATCAAAATAGGTGAAGGCGCAATCGCCAAGCCTAAAAAGAAAGAGTGGAATAAAACCACTAAGACCGGGACTACGCAATCACAACCCGCTACGGTTAACCAAGTTGCGATAAATGTCCCCAAGCCTGTGCAAGAAATACAGCCCCAAAAGGCTAATTACCAGGCAGTGCCTCCTAGTTATGAAAGAGATAATAAGAAACAAGAGCAGAATCAGCAGCGTCGCCCTAGGCGACAATTCACCCCTTATACGGAGTCTAGGGACTCCTTATTTGACCGCTTGTCAGCGGCAAATTTAGTCACCCTTCCAGAGATCCAAACTGTAGACCCTAACGCTCCCAAGCCTAAGGGATACAGAGAGGAATTATATTGTAGATTCCATAGGCGAAGGGGACATGACTTGAATGGATGCTGGAAATTCAAAGGATTAATCCAAGATTTGATCGACAATAAAACATTGGCCGTGGACAACCCCATAGCGCCAAATAATCAACAAATGGGGGTATTCAAGGACCCTTTGCCTGCCCATGAGGCACAGGCAAAACCTCTCCAGGTTAATGAGGTGCGACAGAATCTTCCCATGCAAGGATTTGTGGGAATGATCAGCATAGTGACCAGGAACAAAAAGTACCCAACAGTTGCCCCCGAGGTAGCTACAAGGGAAGTTCCAACAACGTCGCAGCCTCAACAATGCCCTGTGCAGTTGCCTCCGCCTAGACCCGAGGTCACGATACGGACCAAACTCACGCAGAGTTTGCGGACCACATCGGCTAGGCTTTCCATTTACGAGCTTATTCAACAGTCAACACCTCATAGGGAAGCTCTTATGGAAATTTTAAAAGCCATCGAATTACAGACTCACGAAGCAAATTCTTTCAACAACTTCATGGGACATGTGAAACGATGTACGGAGCTGGTCATTACCTTCAGAGAGGATGAAGTCAAAACAATATCGAATGACATGGCAGATCCACCCCTGCACGTTATCGCGCGGGTCAACGGGATCCCGTACAAGAGAGTGTTGGTAGATACTGGCTCGTCCAGTAACATCATTACCACTACAGCACTAAAACATTTGAAGCTGCCAGCCTCTCATATCACAGCCTCCACATACACACTGTGAGCTTTCAATGATGCAATATGCTCGACAGTCGGCACAGTTGTTCTGCCTGTCCAGGTAGGACAAAAGACAATACCTACATTGTGCCATGTGTTGGAAGGCGAGATGGCTTACAATATACTGCTAGGGCGGCCTTGGATCAGGGACATGAAGTGTGTCCCTTCGATCGCTCACCAGTGCCTAAAGTATGCATTTGAAGGAGAAATACATGTAGTCCCGATGGACTTAGAACCCTTCAAGTATTGCAATGCGGTGCAATTAATGCCTCAATCGACCCTCCCTTCAACGCATTTGGATTTCCAGTTAAATCCATCTAAACAGGGTCCAATACCGTAGGCACCACCGGTGACCAAATCATCAAAATCCCAGCCAGGTGAGTCTTCATCATCTGCTCCTTCACTACCAATGCCACCTGTCATGGCTAAATAGAAGGACAAGGGAAAATAGATCATGGAAGAGGCTCAGCCCCTAGAAGAGGGGTTGCCAACAATTTCAACGGTATCAACAGAGGAAATACCTAGCACAACGGAAGCTGAGACTCCTAAAACACCAAACATGGAATGGACTCAGGAAGGACTCCCGTTCCCTCCCTCCCAAGCATCAACAATCACTGTTGAAATGGCCAATACGGGCCTGGGGGAGTATTTAGTGCAGAATGTTGTGGCAACGCCCGCATTAGAATCAGTACAGGACATGGGGAGACCTCGCCTTCCCATAGGAACAGTTGTTCCTCTAGGTTACCCACCAAACCAGACAAATTTTGTGTATGGGGGCCTTGATCATGGTCTTGAACCATGCAAGCAAAAGGAAGAAGACGAAGAGCCTTTTGCTGAAAATATCAATTATCTGTCAAACCCGGACTTCGCTCTAAGATATCTCGGCCAATGCAATTGGCATGGATACGGGCTAGGCAGATATGAGCAAGGGATGCGTGTCCTTTGCCAACCAAGATATCAGATGCCATATGATAAGTCAGGAGTAGGGTTCAACCACCCCCTGCCCTTAGACATCTTGGTAGAAAATATGCAAGGCCTAGAAATAGGCAACAAGGGGGATTGGCACCAGATCTTTATGCCAACCCAAATACAGAATATACATTGGGAGATTACCTCCCATGGTCAACAAACACCCTTGGCAACAGCAGTAATCCCTCTCCTTTGCTAGAGAGAGGTGAAAGTTCGGACACTAATCCCCAAAGAGAACATAAACGGTGTCCGGACATCTTTTTGAAGTTGTTCCCCTTAGAGGTTCCAGTTGAGTCAATACAGTGTCAAGAGAATCAGGTCCCTCCACCAAGAGTGGAACAACCGCAATGGGACCAGATTAACTTGCTGGAACAAGGAGAACCCTCAATGTCGCAAGTAACAGTTGCTGAAGAGAATGAACATTTTTGGATCTCCGAAAGTGATTCAGAAGATGAGACTGAGATGATCTATCTCAATCATGCGCGATGGCATAATCGCCCTTTAACTCATGAAGATCTGATGGGACAGATGGGCATAAGGTTAGGGCATGAATGGTGGGTAGACCCAACGAGGTGGGACCAAGTGTTGGATCCATGGCTCCAAATTCACGATGAGCACCGTCCACCCCGAGACCCTATCATGACAACAGTGCCGAGGGAAGACCCTGTCCTCCTATTCGCACATAGGGCCGATCCGTTCGTGCCCGTTCCCCTAGAGCCAGATCCAGAGTATAGGGAGCATCCAGAAGATTCAAGTTATCACACCCACGGTAATGGAGACCAAATTCATTCCATCCACATGATCTCCATTGATTTGACCGCACCCATCCGCAATCCGGCCGATCCAGCATGGTCATTGCATCTAGACATAGATGCCATCGACTGGGATCGCGTCAATTCACCTTTATCACCATCATAGTACTGGCCTTTCGATGAAATGCCTCATTTTACCCCAGGGACAACTCAAGATATTTTTCAGGCTGAAGAGGAACCCGAGGTTCCCAACGTAGATCTAAACTCAGCTAATGATATCCATTTGATCCCGACTCCACATCAGTTGGAGGACGGATCCCACATGTCAATCGAGGAGACGACTGACGTAGATATCGACACAGATCCAATGAATCCATAGATTCTCAAGCTGGGGGTAAGTCTTTCCCTCGAAGAGCAAGCCGACTACATTGCCCTTATCAAAGAGAAGAAGGAGGTTTTTGCATGGTCGTACAAGGATATGCCAGGACTAGACCCGTAGACTAGTCACGCATAATTTAACGCTTGATCCGACAATCAAGCCTCGTAAAGCAAAAACTACGTAAGATGCACCCAACAAGTGGCCTTGATGGTCAAAGACGAATTGCAAAAGCTGTTGGATGCACAGTTTGTCATCTGCATGGATTATCCGCCATGGCTGTCCAACATGGTTCCCGTCAAGAAGCCCGACGGGAGGATTCGCATATGCACCAATTTTTGAGATCTAAACAAAGCGAGTCCTAAGGATGATTTCCCATTGTCGAGCATCGACGCGTTGGTAGACGCTACAACAGGTCACGAAATGCTCTCCCTCATGGATGGTTTCTCAGGATACAATCAAATTCGTATCAATCCTGAAGACCAACTAAAAATGGCGTTCACAACGCCTTGGGGGACATTTTGTTATAAGGTCATGCCTTTTGGCCTTAAAAATGCTGGCGCCACCTACCAACGTGCCATGACATATATCTTCCATGATTACATGCACAAAACTTTGGAAGATTACATGGATGATTTGTTAGCCAAGTCTCTTTTGCGCTCAAATCATATCGATGACTTAAGCAAGATCCTCGATCGCCTCATGGAGCATAAAGTTAGACTAAACCCCAAGAAGTGCGTATTTGGCGTCACATCTGGAAAACTCTTGGGTTTCATAGTCTCAAAGCGAGGAATCGAGGTGGACCCAAAGAAAGTCAAGGCAATCCTTGAAATGGTTCCCCCAACTACAATCAAGCAGCTCAGAAGTCTGCAGGGAAAGGTCGCGTCGATTAAACGCTTCATAGCGCAATTATCTGACAAGTGCCGACCCATGAACAAATTATTGCACAAGGGGGTTACATTTCACTGGGATGACGAGTGCCAGTCGACCTTTGACGAGATCAAACAATACCTGGTTTCGCCGCCAGTATTGGCACCACCTAGACCAGGAGTGTCGTTCTACTTATACATCTCAGCCTACCGAGGTGGCACTCGGGCGCCATGTTAGCCCAGAAGAATGAACTTCACAAGGAACAGGCTACTTACTATCTTAGCCGCACCCTGGTCAGTTATGAACTTAACTATGCATACGTTGAGAAACTCTGCTTGGCAGTGGTGTTTGCTACCAAAAAGCTATGCCACTACATGCTGAGCAACACTACGTATGTTGTGTCTAAGGAGAATCCATTGCGATACATGATGAGTCGTACTTATCATAGTAGTCGCACGGCGAAATGGATCATGTTGTTGACGGAATTTGACATAGAGTTTATTGGACAAAAATCTATCAAAGGACAAGTCATAGCCGATCAACTAGCAGAGGCTCCTCTTGAAGACGATCAGCCTCTAGTCATAGAACTACCCGATGATGGGGTCTTCCATGTCTCAGAATCGCCAGATTCTGATGAGCCTGAGTCACGGGCCGACATAACCCTATTCTTCGATGGTTCTAAATGTGAGCAAGGTGGTGGCACGGGAATTGTATTCTTCACACCGCAGGGTGCTCCAATGCCCCTGTCATTTAAATTAAACTTCCCGTGCACCAACAATAATGCAGAGTATGAAGCCTTGCTCCTAGGTCTTCAGACAACAATCGCCATGAACATCAAATGACTGAATATCTTTGGTGATTCGTTGTTAATAGTCAATCAAGTCAAAGGGGTATATCAATGCAAATGCCCAGTCCTGCAGGCTTATAAAGCCCTCGTGGACAAATTCCTGGCAAAACTTGAGTGGTATGACATCGAGGCACTCCCTCGATCATCGAATCATTTTGCGGACACAATGGCCTCCTTGGGGTCACTAATTCCGCAAGACCTTTTCGGTGATATGACAACCATTCAAGTCAAAACCTTATCGCAATCCATGATGGAGCGTGCAAGCTCAGACTTGACGCCAGGAATCCACATGATCCAGATTGAACCATCCTCGGATAAGTTCTCTCGAATCCGAGATCATCTGAAACGTGCCAACTGGGGGTCCTTGTTCTCCCCTACTCCCATTAATAGCAACACAACGCTATTCTTACAGGTTCTATCCCATTCAACGTTTGCTAGGGATGAACTTCAAGAGGGATTGGTTGTTCATACTATCGAGGTTTCTGATCAACAGGACTGGTATTTACCCATCAGAGACTACCTCAAGTTAGGTAATCTCCCGCTTGGATTGACTCATGCCGCAAAACGAGCACTCAAGCAGAAAGCGGCTAAGTATGTCTTGATAGGAGACATTTTGTATCGTCGCAGCTATGAAGGAATCCTCCTTCGTTGCTTGGACCAACAAGAGTCCACTTGGGCAGCCGCCCAAGCGCACGATGGTACATGTGGTGGCCACTTTAGTGGTATGGCCATTGCAAAGCGCATTCTTCGCATGGGCTATTATTGGCCATCTTTAGAGCGAGATTGTTGCGCATATGTCAAGAAGTGCGTGAAGTGTCAACATCATGCCAATTTGATGCACGTACCTTCCCAGGCCTTGCAGACAGTCCAGTATACTTGGCCGTTCTCGCAGTGGGGCTTCGATCTAATTGGAAAGATCTCCCCTGCGTCGTTAGGCCATCACACGTTTATCATAACGGCCACAGAGTATTTTACCAAGTGGGTGGAAGCGATTCCGCTTACCTCTACGATAGGACCCCGCATTGTGGAGTTCATTTTGCATAACATCATATGTCATTTTGGTATTCCATCCAAAATAGTCTCGGATAATGGGACGCCTTTCAAGAACAAAGACGTGCATGCTTTGACCACAAAGTACAAGATTCAGCATAGCTTTTTGACACCCTATTATCCGCAGGCGAATGGGCAAGCAGAAGCGTCAAACAAAATGCTAGTTGCCATCCTTAAAAAGACCATCGTAGACAGTCATAAGGATTGGCACATTCAAATCCCACTTGCCCTATGGGCCTATCGCACTAGCATTCGGACACCCACTGGGGCCACTCCATTTTTGCTTGTGTATGGCTCCGAGGCAGTCATGCCTCTAGAGTTGGAGATTCCTTCCCTACGCATATCAATGCAGGAGTTCATCGATGATGACTCTACATGGCAGGCCCGGTTAGACCAGCTTACGTTGCTTGATGAACGACGCGTTAATGCTCTCGAGCATTTACGTATTTATCAAGAGCGACTTAAGAAAGCTTACAACATGAAAGTTCACCTCAGAGACTTTCGGGTTGGTGATTTGGTTTTGAAGGAAAACCAACAGAATTCTAGTTTGCCATCCCACCTAAGGGACAAGTTTGCGGCAAATTGGTTAGGTCCATATGTCATTGATAGCAAAATAGGACCCGAGACATACCGGCTAGCTTCTCTTGATGGTATCAAGGAAACAGAACCCTTGAATATCAATCATTTGCGACCATTTCATATCTAAGAGAGCCATATCCCAAAAATGCTCCAAGGATTATCGCAATCCTTGGTCAAACCAAAAATGCTCCAAGGATTATCACAATCGCTTGGTCAATCCCAAAAATGCTCCAAGGATTATCACAATCGCTTGGTCAATCCCAAAAATGCTCCAAGGATCCCTAAAATCGCTTGGTCAATCCCAAAAATGCTCCAAGGATTGTCAAAATCGCTTGGTCAATCCCAAAATGCTCCAAGGATTCTTAAAATCGCTTGGTCAATCCAAAAATGCTCCAAGGATTTCCACAATCGCTTGGTCAAAAATCAAGAAAATTCAAAAACAACAAAAATCATCAAAAACAACAAAAATTTGCATCTCATTTCTAGGCATACTCAAATTCATCAATAGAGAGCTCTTCTCGCACTTCATCTTCATATTCACAAAAATCAATCCATCAAAAATACAAAAATACATAGCTGCATCAAAGCATTGCATCCATACATTGCATATTTGTGGTCGTACAGGTCAAAGGCACCATAGGCTGTAATTGCTCTGCTAGTCCATCTTGTTCCACACTGTTCCATTTTACAAAAACAACAAAAACACCATGCATTGCTTTTTACCACACTAGAGTCAATGGTCTTTTAATGTATCAAGAGTTTTCGTGATTCAGTCATCATTTTGCTCTTTAGCCATGTAATGTATCAAGTCAAACAGATTTTACGAAGGTAGAGTTACACTTGAAATACACCTTGTTACGTAACATCCCAACACAAATTAAAACACATAAAAATTCCCAAGTTGTGTGAACGAAAGATGAAACCTGTACAGTAATCCAGGTCACCATAAGTGAAACGGTTATCTTGCTCATCCCCCCGTGCGAATGGTTCTAGAATGCTGAGAATTGACAAAAGGACAAGCTCTTTCCTATCCATTCACCTCCATATACAAGTGGTTTTCACCACTACCAAATCCCAATCATAGTTGGTTCCCAAAGTTGTAAGGATTTGTACTACACGTCCCTGCCAAGGATGGGTAGTCATCCCCAAGACCTAAAGGGATCAACACCATTCACAAACAAAATTCCAACAAATCATCATCCTAACACTTTCCATTCACCTTTGGTCTCCAAGTTGTAAGGATTCGTACTATCCGCCCCTAACCAGGATGGGTAGTCATCCCCAAGGCCTAACAGATCAATGCCCTTACTCCATAATCTCCATCACCCCCTTGGTCCCCAACGTCGTAAGGATTCGTACTACACGTCCCTACAAAGGATGGGTAGTCGTCCCCAAGGCCACAAGGATCAAGGCCACTCACCAGCCCAAACTCACAATACTCAAAATACAAAATCAAATAACAATGGTTATCACTACTATTCAAAATCCTTGCTCAAAAAGAATTAATAGAAAATAAACAGTGATTTTCATCACTATATAGACGAGCAACTTTCTAAATCATTCAGCCAACAAATATCCCGAACTTGAATCCCTGGAATTCTCAAGCATTCGAAAACCATCTAGGTGATCCTCATTACAGGTTTGGTTGATAGCCTATCTGGCAATGGTGGTATCCTACCCGCATGACGATATGTCTGTCACATTCGCTTTGCGTATGTGTAGACCAATGTTTGCATAAGGATGAGCTAGCTTATGGTATCCTGGATAACACCGCAGATTAATCTAACTAAATACAACAAAGGAGTTAGTGGAGCTAATTAGGTGATCCTCAGTACAGGTTCGGTTGAAAGCCCATCTGGCACTGGCGGTATCCTGACAAATACCACATAAATGAACTCAATTGCACACACAGGGATGTGAAATAGCTTGGTCAAAAACAAGTCCGATTCATACCTTGTTCAAAAGTCTTGTAAGATAAAGTACAATCATGGCTAGTAAGTTAAAACTGTCTGAGTCTCAGAAAACCTTAGCTACATTTCTAAACCAACTGCGCTACTTTTCATCCTTACAATACCATCAGAAAATACAAAAAAAGAAAAACCACATGTATACATACAAAGTCATGCATCACAACAATCGCCTAAAAGACAAAATAATAGAGTTCTAAATAGTCTATGGTGCCATAGCCAAACATCACAAATTCTATCCATCCATTTCATTTCTGCATATCACATATAAATCAAAAACATTTGCATTCATCACAACATATGCATCCATCAAAATAAATCAACATACAACAATCGCATTTATCATACCATATGCATCCATCAATATAAAGTAGCATGCATCCATCAACATCAATCATTGTGCATAACATAAAATCATGACATATACACAAAGAAAGAAAATCAAAACAACAAAAACATCACAAAAATGCTAACACAAAAACATAGCAATAAGCATTGTCGGACACAAGTGCTCTTGCACTTAACCTCTTGGCATAAAAAAATCGATGTCGGGGCTCAAATTGTCACTCTCCTACTTCCCCAAGAAGGCTACCATAGCCGGACCGCTCCACGGGAAGACGGGTTTTTGATGATTTCACCCCATTATGGCATCACCAAAAGGGTTAACACCCACCAAAAATAGGTCCAAATGTCGGGAAATTGCACATGCTTAAATGGTAAAACATCTAAAGGCACCCTTGCACAAGTCATCTTGGGTCAAGCGACTCGTCGCTTTTCTCATGAAGGTCATTCCCTCATCGATTCGTCGCTTGAGGGGGTAGTCACACTTAGTCACCAATCAACAAGCACACACCCAATCAAAGCAATGACATGCATTCAAAGAATCATTGACAAAGACAATCACGCTCTTGCTTGGGGCAGTAAACAAGCAGTAATTAAATTGATCAAACACTTGGCATTCCCGAAGCATGAACACAAGGTTCCCCCTGTGGACAAAAGGTTACGCCCTTTGCCTAATCATGACTGATCAATGTCCAAGCTCAAGTCACACCTCACCAAAATAGGTTAACACTTGAAATCAAATTCCTTAGCTCGTCAGAAGCAAGGATTCAAGAATGCATGCCCTTTCCATACTTGGGGCATCAAAAGTTGGTTAGGTTACCAAGAAACCCTAATCATTAGTGCTTTGGTTATCTATTTTTGCTCAAGCACTGCGTCACCCGTAGCGCTTCCCAAAAAGGGGCATCTGTAGACACCAAAATAGCACCAATCCGATTAAGTGACTACAAACACTGATCGCATTGACACACACAGCTTTCAGGGCAGCCCTCAGAGGTCAAACAGTGGTCCTAGCCACTTACACAGCAGTTTAGAAGGTCGAAAAGTAAACAAAGAAAAGCTGGTCGTTTTAACAAGCCTTAAGCAAGAGCAAACCTTAATCAAAAGCAAACCTTAATCAAAAGCAAGCCTTAATCAAGAGCAAACTTTAAATACAAGCAAGCCTTAAGCAAAGGGGAACCTTGGCCGAGGGTGTCACGATTTCGCGACGTCACAAAATCGTGACACCTAAGGCCCAAAGGGGAGCCTTGGCCGAGGGTGTCGCGATTTCGCGACGTCACGAAATCGCGACACCTAAGGCCCAAAGGGGAGCCTTGGCCGAGGGTGTCACGATTTCGCGACGTCACAAAATCGTGACACCTAAGGCCCAAAGGGGAGCCTTGGCCGAGGGTGTCACGATTTCACGACATCATGAAATCGTGACACCTAAAGCCCAAAGGGGAGCCTCACCCGAAGTGTCGCGATATCGCGACGAACTTCACATTTGCTCAAAGCGGACATTAAAATAATCAAAGGCACATTTAATCAATCAAAGGCAGACATTCAAGCATTCAAAAGTGCCATTAAAGCCATCAAAGTAGACATTAGACAAGTGGCAGCCGAGGACAGTCAGTTATTGCCGCCTGCTATGCATGCGCGCGTAGGTGGGCAGATTGGCAGTTAGCGGACTGTCACAAGGGCAGTCAGGTAAGCCCTAGTCAAGGCGGAGTCTCCTCCCTTTTGAGAAGGCATGGCCGCCATGTGGCATCCCTGCGTGCCCTCCAAAGAGACCCCATGGGTCTATAAAACGGTAGACTTTCCCACCCAAAAAAGAGAAGTTGACAAGCATTTTTAACGCAACGAAGTGCTGCTAAACCAGAGACCCGATTGCATCCCTTTTGATTCACATTTCTCACATCCAGAATCTCTTTCGCAAGAGAGGTTATTGGGTGGTTATTGAAAGGTGAGTCCAGACCTTAAACCCGACATTGGACCACAGTAATCCACCAATTTGTCGACAATACAATCTCAGAGATTTTGAGCCCATCCCTAGTGGATTGGCGTCGAAATCAAGTTCTAACGGGGCGGCCCGCTTGGGCACCCCACACACGTTCTTAGTTTTAGTTTAATTTATGCTATTTAAATAGTTTACGTTTTCTGTTAGAATATATCCTGCATTACGTTTCACATCTAATCTGGATTTTAGACGTTTATCGAATATTATCGTGCTTTTGCGTTTCGTTATCCCATTAACGTGCAGGTAACAGCGATCGGAGTTACCGATTGTTTTGCTGGCGGCAATGTTCTGGTGAAGTTTTTTGTTTTCTGTCAAATATGTAGATCGTTTAAAATCATTCTGCTCACCGATTTAGCTAATATTTTACGTGCATCTTTTATCATTTTTCTTAGAAAACAAGTTTTTCTTCCTTGCAACAGGTGCTACTAACGCTTTTCTTGTGTCTTTGAACGCGGGATAAGAGCGACAAGAGCAAGGATTCATCAACATAAGCGGCGACAACACTTTGGCCCGCCCATTTTGAATGTGGGCATGCAGAAAAGAAGATCACTATTCATGATTGTAACCGAAAATATGCTAACTCTCCTAGCCCTTAAAAAGGGAGGAGATGTATTGTAACCGAGCGGAATCACATTAATAAAAAGGGTTGTGCTCCTGCTTTTGATTTGATTATATCCGTGTTATTTCATGCATCAAGCTAGTTGTTTTCATTGTAATTAGTGTTTCTTTTTTCGAAATCTCATGCTTTCACTTTCACAATATGAAGGATAATGATGGTCAAAGTTTTTTTTGGGGGGGCATTGATCTTGTTGATTGGATCTAAATATGATGAAATACACCAAGAAGAGGCGAAAATGGTTGTTTCTACCATTTCCACTAGCATTAGAGAAGGAGGTTTGACCATTGTTTATCTATAAATAGGTGTCCTTGCAGGCCTTTGGCTTTGAAATTAGGTGTTCACTATGTTAATGTTTTAATAATTGTGCATGTTAATACAATAACTACAAAGCTAATCAATTTCCTTTCAAACAAAAAAGAATTGATAAGAAAGTTAAGGTCTTTATAATAAGAAGGATGTTTTTATGCATGTGGATTAGGATATTCAATATATCCTTATAGAATTATATACAAGGGGTATCATTTCTCTTAATATTTGGGGCATAGAAGGATGTTTTCATGCATGTAGATAGATCATTTAAAAAATCCCTATCGAGTACCATAATAAGGGTATTGTTCCTCTTAGATGTTGTAAAGTAGTTCAAAACATAAATTTGAATCATCATAAGGTCAAAGGCCTTGAAAGGATGTTGATAATATAGACTTCGGCTAGTTTTAGATGATGTAAACATGGGACACTTTTTGGAGGATATGATAAGGAGGATCTTGTGGATGACATAAGAAGGTAGTTGGATGACCTTTCATGTAGCATGAATAACATGATAGAGGAAAGTTATGGCCTTGTGTAAAATATAATTATTGAGAATCTTGAAGATGATTTGAGGAGGAATTTGTTGGAGGTGATATTACAAAGTATTAATGTGGTGGTTTATAAGTCCATTAGTATCACTTTCATAGGCATTCGTGTTTGAGCCTCAAAATATGATAGAAAATTGTTTTAATCATACATGACAATACAAGGTGTATGCATAGAGACTAACACAAATCCATAAAAATATGGATAATATTTTGGTTATGAGGTGTTAAATAGGTTTTGTAAGTCTACTAGTTTATTTTTATTTTAAAATATTTGTTACTAACTTTAATATTTTGATGCAAGCTAGATAACTTAGAATTTTGCAATACTACTTTTTTTTGAACAATTATTTTGTAGTTTTTGGGATTAGTGTATGTCAATGTTAGTGTATCTCAATGTTCCTCTTACATTCTAGGCCAAATTCCATTGTGCCATGGACATAGTGAAGAACGCGATTTACTGCTTTCCAGTGTGTAGTATTAGGCTCCTGCATGAACCTCAAAAGATAGTTGACAACAAATACGATATCTGGCCTAGTTTTGGTCAGATATATGAGACTCCCAATCAACTGTCGATAGAGAGTACCATCTACTTGAGGTGAATAATCATATCACGTTAACTAAATTCCTATTTCCATCAGAGTTGACATTGGCTTGCAATCAGTCATGCAATATTTTTCCAATAGGGTCTTGGCATATTTTTCTGAGACACTTTGATGTAGTGCTCATTCTGGCTGACTTCCAGACCAATACAATAATGGAGAAGTCCGAGATCTAACATCTCAAAATATTGACACAAGTCTCTTTTGATAGTAGAAATCATAGTTTTTGAACTCCCTGTAATGAGCAGATCATCAACATAGAGTACAAGCAACACTATTTCAGAACCTTGTTTCTTAAAATAGAGGTTTGCATCTGAAGGACATCTCTTAAAACCATGTTGTAGAAGGTGATTATCCATTTTTATATACCAAGCCCGAGGGGCCTGTTAAAAACCATATAAGGATTTTACCAATTTGCAAACTTTCTGTTGTTGGCCTTCCACTTCAAATCCTTTCGGTTGAGTCATGTAGACTTCTTCTTGGAGATCACCATTTAGAAAAGCAATATTGACATCCATTTGGTGTACTTTCCAGCCATATTGTGGTGCCATAGCACAAATAACTCGAATGGTTGTCATCCAAGTAGTAGGTGCAAAAGTTTCCTCGTAGTCAATGCCTTCTCTTTGAGCATAGCCCTTTGCAACAAGTTGGGCCTTATGCTTATCTATTGTCCCATATGCATTATACTTAACTTTATACACCCATTTGCAGCCTATGGGCTTCTTTTCGTATGGCAGATCGACAAGCTTCCAAGTTTTGTTTTTCATCAAAGACTTATACTCTGCATCCATAGCGACCTTCCATTGAGGCTCACCAAGAGCATATTGCACTGATGTGGGTTCAATATCATCTATGGAAGAAATAAACACCCTATCATTATCAATATCCATGTCTTCTATATCTCTCTCTGGATCTATAGAAAGTTCCTCAAAAGATTGACACAGATCATCAACCCTAGTATTCTCTGTTGCAGCTTTCTCTTGTCGAGCCATGCTGCGAGTACGAGGCCTATCCAATGTCAAATCTGGTGGAATGGATAGCTTAGAGTATTTTATTGTATTTGTATACCACTTTGTATTCTTATTCTGAGGTGTTAAAAAAGATGAAGACGGACCTCCAACCTTTGATGAAGGAGATTTATCAACCTTAGTTTCCACAAGGTCTAGGTATACATCTGATGTGTTTTCTGATGTGAAAGCCTTATAAAAAACTACATCTCTACTAATGTGTTTCTTCTTGGTCAATGGATAAATAAAACGATAACCCTTAGAGTGCTCATAATACCCAAGAAGAATACACTTCAATTTTTTCTCATCTAGCTTCTTCCTTTTCTCTTTTGGTATGTGCATGAAAGCTTTACATACAAAAATGCGTAGATGAGAAATGGAGGGTTTCCTACCACTCCATGCTTCCTATGGATTCATTCCTTGTAGAGCCTTTGTGGGTGCCCTATTCAATAGATACACTATTGTGGTGACAGCTTCTGCCCAATACAGCTGCTCAAGACTAGCTCCTGTGAGCATGCAACGAACCATTTCCATGATGGAACGATTCCTCCTTTCAAAGAATCGCATTTTTTTGAGGAGTATAAGTAGTAGTTAACTATCGTGTGATCCCATTTTCTTTCAAGAACTCGAAGAATTCTTTAGAGGTGAACTCCCCCCCTCGATCTGAGCGGAGGGTCTTTATAGAAGTCCCTGACTCCTTTTCAACTGATTTCTTGAATTATTGAAAGAAGCCAAATGCTTCAGATTTTAGTTGAAGAAAGAATACCCACATATTTCATGATTAATCATCCACGAATAACTAAAAATACCTCTTACCCCCATAACTATTGGGAGTTAAAGGACCGCACAGATCGGTGTGAATCAACTCCAGAGGTTTCTTTACTCTTGTAGAGATCCTTTCAAAAAGCACTCTATGTTGCTTTCCTGCCAAGCAGTCAAAGCAAACTGGTAAAGTGGTAGAAAGGGAAGGAAGACCTTTTACCATTTCATACTTACTTAACTCACGTAAGTAACCAGAACTCAAATGTCCATATCTCTTGTGCCATATGGAAGTTGCCTCCTTTGTAGAGACTGTCATGGCTACATGTGGAGTAGATATAGCATCTAAGGCAAATAAGCCATGCTTATATGAAGTAGTTGCAATGTTCTTACCCCTACTGGTAATAGAACAACACTTCTTGCCTCCCTCAACACTAAAGTTCACAACCATATCTTTATCCAAAATTTGTGTGATCGATAACAAATTGTTTGCCAATCCTGGAACATAGAGAACTTTGTCAATCTGACACTTGCCATCAGGAAGAGTGATTGAAATAGTACCTTCTCCCTAAACCTTGTAGGTTTTATCATCAACAATAGTGACAGGTTTGCCCTCTTTGGCCTCAAAAGACTCAAACCACGATTTGTCACCAGTCATGTGCTTACTGGCTCCAGAATTAACATACCAAATAGGATCCGTCTGCTTGGACATTGTGGTAGTCATGAGAACTTTATGGGCTCTCTTAGAATTCATGTCAGATTCTTCAACATCAACATTCACTTGTTTTTTCTTTTGTGGTTTGTTCCGGCCTTTCTATTTTGATTGTTTATTCTTATGCCAACATTTTTTTGTATCATGACCTTCTTTGTCACAGGTATTGCAATATTGCTTTTTTTGTTGATGTTGTTGAGTTTGTTTCCCTTTTGAATCCTTTTGTGAATTCCCTCCCTTTTGAAAATTACCCTTCTTCTGGTTCTGCCATTTCCTGTTGATGTAGAGGGTAGTGTTAGAAGAATCATCTCATTGTAGTTGGCGTGCTTCCTCCTCTTGAAGCATATTAACCAATTCTACAAAAGTAACTTTTCGTTGCGATACCTGAAGGGAAGTGATCAACACCCGATAAGAATCAAGTAAAGCTCTCAATACAATTGAGGTAAGGAGCTTGTCATCAATTGGTTCTCCTAAAGAATTCAACTTTGCTTTCAATTCAGACACTCTGCAAAGAAAAAATTCAACTGTCTCCCCCTACTTCATGCTTAGACTGTGTAATTGATATTGAAGAAATAGAATAGTGGAATCATTATTTCCCTCATATATAGTATTAAGGGCATCCCATGCCTCTTTACTATGTTCACAGTCAGCAATATGGGGTTGAACTTCATCAGACACAACAAGCAAAATGAGCACTTTTGCTTTGTTGTATGTCTTGTCAAAGTATTTTTGAGCAGTAGATGGAGTTGTAGCACCAGCAGTAGATGAAGGTCTTGTTGTTGCTCTAGATACAACATCCCATAAGTCATCCATGACTAGGATTGCCTTCATATTGTTTTTCCATGGTGTGTAATTAGGACCTTTCAACAACTAATGAGAATCAGTCATTAATTTTGCAGACATGGTGAAGGTTCCTTATAACACCAATTGGTCCCCCTTTAGATATACCTTTTGCTAGGCTGTTATACCTTACAAAATACCCATCCTTACATGAGGGAAACTATAGGTATTTAGAAAGATTAAAAAAAATCACCTGCCCTTACGTAGGGAAACTATAGGTAATTTTTAGAGATCATACAATACATGGTACTTAAGCAGTACTGAAAGGGAATAGTCTTGTTGATGGCACCTACCATAGAAAGTTTGCAATCCTCATGCGTGGGGCGTAACTTCCCCTAAACACTTTGGATTTCAAAACTTTCGTCAGGATTTACGCCTAAACACAAGAACTATTAGGGTAATGGATGGAGTAAAAAAATGCAAAATGGCAAACTTATCTCTCCTTGATGATTTATAGAGAACAAGCTCAGACGTCATTTTGGTAGCTATATTAGGTGGTGGATATAGTAGCGCAATCACGACAACTTTACCTATAAGTGCTGGCCAGAGGTATCACAAATACCGAACGTTGTAGTGCAATAAATTGCACGGATGAGTTTTAATTATTTCGGGGACTTAGGGAATGAATTTGATTTTTTTTAACTTTTAATGAAGTAGTGCAAAACATAAAAAAATGCACCCTACAACATAAAAAGTACCTACAGTAATGACCCACTAGGTGTCGGGCGCAACCGAAAATGCACCTTTACAATAATGCAAAATTTGCTTTTCAAAAAATTACTCACTTTCCCCCTTTGATTTTTGAAAAAAAATACCCCTCCTTAAAAAAAATCTCTTAACAAAGCATTTTTTTAATTATTATATAGTTTTAAAGTTAAAAATTAATTAATTTTAATTTATATAGTTGAAAAAACTATTAAAAAATAAATTAAAATTAAATTTTAATTTATATAGTTTTTAAAACTATGTAAAATAAATTAAAATCAAAAAATTTTAATTTAACTAAAAAACATAATAATTAAAAAAAACTTTATAAAAAATTTTTACCTTTTTTTTGCAAACGGGGGGGGGGGGTCTGCGGGATTGGAACCCGTGACCTGAAGGCTCCTTGAGCCTTACTACACAGTCCACCACCAGGTGGACTAGCGGGCTAATTCGACAAGATCAGGAACCCCATCCTATTTGAGGAGGGTCATGTCGGGCCAGTCCGCCTTGCGGCCACGTGGTCGCGAGTTCCTCTACTATTGCTGGTGGCGGTATCAGGCCGTGGCTCTACTACTGTATGCGGTAGGGGGAGGCCGCGATTGCCTCTGCTACAACAGCGACAGGAAGGGGGGAGCTGCGACATCGCGCGGGGGTCTTATTCGAATTGTTTGGATTTTTTTCAAAGTGAACTAAGGAGCTCATATTTATATGCTTCTTCATGTGTGCCCAATGAAGTCGGCCCAACAGTTTTGAATATTTGAATTTTCAACCTTCTGCATGGTAGGCCCATAATATTTAATTTCCTTTTGCATGGTGCTCTTAAGGAGGTCACCCATCATTTGAATTTTAAAACATTTAAATATTTAAATTTTAAAATTGTAAACTTTTACACTATATTTAAATCCTTTGATTAAAATATAAACCTCTTTCTTTAATATTTAAATATTTATTTAAATATTAAAGCATATAAGATAACTTTTTATTTGACAACATTAAATCATATTTAAAGATATTTGCCTTGCTCTTCAATGATAACTCATCATTTCAACCTTGAAGATATTTTTGCCTTTGACATCAACATTTCATCCTTGAAGATATTTTTACCTTTAACATCAATGACAAGTCAATATTTCCAACAAGAGACATAAAATAGATGGGAATGCTTTGGAGGGCAGCTTGAATCAATTGCTTGCTTGGCTTAAAATATTACCTTTCCACCTAGTTAACTTAAATTGAATCATATCTAACATTGGAGACCACAATCCCTCCTTCATCCTCCTAGTAAACAATGACATACCTAGATATAAATAAGGAAGGTTAGTAATGCCACAACCAAAAATACCTACAATTCTATGTTGAAGCTGCCCCCAATATTCAATTTTTTTTTTTTTACTTTTATGGAAGTTAATTTGTTGGTTGGAGGATTTCTCATACAACTACAAAATATTTAGGAATTCCTTAGCTTCTCTCACAATAGCCTCCTAGAGAAGTATAGTGTAATCTACAAACTATTGATAAGAAACTACCTCTACAATACCAGTAAACCTAATACCCTTAATATTAGAGGACAAGGTAGCAACAAGAATTGATCTTCCTAAATATTTAGCCATTAAAATGAAAAGATATATAGATAAGGGGTCACTTTGCCTAATACCTCTTTGACCCCCAAAAAACCACTCAAAATTCTATTAATGATGATAGAAAAATTTGTAGAGGAAACACAAACTCTAATCCACTTCCTCCATAGATCCCCAAAGCCAAATTTCTACAACACCTTGTTAAGGAACTCCCAAGATACCCTATCATAAGACTTCTACATATCATGTTTAAGAATCATTTCAGCCAACCTGCTTTGGGACATAAGATGTAAAGTCTCCTAAATTGTAATTATCCCATCCACAATCTGCCTATCATGAACAAAAGCACCTTGAAGAGGAGAAATCAATATGGTGAGAAGCCTTTTCAACCTATTAGCAAGTGTCTTAGTAAGCAACTTATATAGGGTTTTACATAAGTTGATAGGTCTAAAATCCCTTAGAGAAGAGGCACCATGTTTTTTCGAAACCAAAAAAATAAAGGTAGATTTTCATACCTACAACAAAGAGGAAGAAGATTGGAATTATCTTAAGGCTTCCAAAAATTTTGAACCAAGAAGGTACCAAAACCTCTAAAAACTAGTACGAAACCCATTTGAACCGGGTTCTTTGTCCTTATTCATACTAAATAGGTTGGTATTTATCTCATCATTAGAAAAAGGGGTATTCAAAGCATTATTTATATCAGCTTCCACCATCTATGGAATGTTCCTAAGAAGTTGCTTCGAAGCATTCCCATCTTCCTCCCTATCTCTAGAAAAAAAATTCTAAAAGAAGGATACCATAGTAGTAGTAATTTCTTCCTTATCGTAAGACGTTCACAAAAGTCTAATGTAATTTGTCTTATTTTGTTAGCACTCGTATGTTTAAAGGTTGAAAGGTGGAAGAACTTGGTATTCTTATCCCCCTCCTTAGAGCCATGTATCTTAACATTTTTACCCCCAAAAAGACTCCTTGCTAGCAAGAATATTATTGAATTCTGTAAGAGTAATTTTCTCTTTGCTAGTTAGCTCATCTGACCAACCTTCACTTTAGCCTTTTTCCTCAATTTTCTACAATTCTTGAAAAGATATTTTGCTTCCTGTGGAAGAATTCCCAAAAACCTCTCAATTCCACCTCTTAAAGTTAGCTTTTATGATTTTAGCTTCTTTTCCACTTGGAACATCGTATTTCCGTAGATATCCATATTCCATAAAGCCTTAATCGAGCCTTCAATATTTGGATGAGAAATCCACATTATATTAATCCTAAAAGGATAATATTTCAAACATTTATCCTCCTTGAATTCTAATAGTAATGGGTTGTGATCAAAAGTAATTCTTGATAAAGTCATGAAAGATAAATCCTAAACCATGGTAAGCAAACTCACCAAAGCAAGGGTCCTATCAATCTAGATTGAATCAGACCCCGTCTCGTTCTTCTATTGGACCAAGTGAATTTATACCCTTGCAAATCAATATCTAAAAGTCCCATGGAGGTTAAGAACTTACAAAAATCCTCCATACTATCTAGAAAATAGCTAAGCCTCCAAGTTTTTCACTAGAGAGTAGAATAGAATTAAAATCACCAACAAGTAGCCATGGAAATTTAGACAAAGAATCAAGGGCTCTTAAGTCAGCCCCGAGTTTCCTTTTATCCATAACAACATTAGGAGCATACAAATTGGTAGAAATCCAAGAAAAAATAATTTTTTTATAGCAGAACAAAAAGGAAAAGAATCTATCAACCTGATGAATGAGATTGCCCTCCATAGAATGAAGATTCCAAAGCTTCCACAAGCCTCAGGAATAACCATGAGCAGCCCTACTCACACCTTCACACCCCTTCCAAACAAATCTTTGTAATCTATCAAAATTTTCATCATCCATCTTGGTTTCTTGTAATAAAAGAATATTAGGCTTGAAATCAAAAAAATTTAGCACTCTTTGTTTAGTCGGGGTATGCAAACCCCAAATATTCCATGAAATAATCTTCATTACTTCAAGGATTGCAGAGCCTTCCCTTCACTCAAAGGTAATGTAGGTTGTGAGCCATTACCGACATCTTGAGTTGTTTTCTTTAAGAACACCTCAAATTTTTTATCTTTTTGATCCCTTCCCACTACTTAGATTTTTTGAGTGTTTCTAATAAATCATATAAAACCAATAGTTTTATTTTTAATATACATATATTATTAATACAAATTAAATTGATTTTACTCTAACATAATCACTTTCAAATTTAAATAGAATAAAATACTATACACATGGGCCTCAAAGGACTAGCATTGTAGTTATATCCCTAGGATAAGGCCCCGTCATTAGACTAGATCCTTTTGCATAGTAAGCCCTAATATATTTTACTGTCTTAAAGCCCAAGCGATCATAATCAAACAGGTTACTATATCCAACCAACCAATGTGCTACATATAAGTACATTTAAAATAAATAGATATTGAATTAGATAAGAGTGTCTCATGTTCTAAGGTTTATATATACAAATTTAAAATTTAATAATAATAATTTTATATTAATTTTTATATATTTATATCTATATATACAAAGAAAAATATTAATTTTATATTGATTTATATATGTTTATATTTATTTTTTGTATATTTTATTTAATGTAATCCTTAAACTTTTATGATTTTAAATTTTAAACATATATAATTTTAAAAATAATAATAAATATTATGAAATTATATGTTTTATTATATTTTTTTAATATATAGGTGAATTGGTAACATCATTTATTGTTGCTACTTGCTATTATAAATTTTAACCTCACTTGAGTTAGCCAAAATCAACAAGACCCTACCTAAACAATTGACAACTATCATCTAACCTATCTCTATCTATATAAACCATAATTATTAAATATTATAACTACTTTTTAATCTTTAAGTTTTTAAAAACAAATAGTTATATTAATCTGTACATTTTTATTTATATGTAATATAGGGACCTTATGTATATAAGAACTTTAACTAACTACTCTTTTACACCAAATATGGGGACCTTATATATACTGAACATGACTGTGAGGACCCCTCACTTCGTAGCAAGATAACAATGCGAATCTGTATCCGAGAAAAAAAAAAAACGTGAGTCTGTATACTTTTTAATATGGTTAGTTTTTTTATATCCAATTATTGGAAACAAAGATCACTAGGGACAAGGGATACCTTGTTCTTGGTTTTTGATCTCTTTGCTTATTTATATAATAAAGAGACTTATGATTATATAAAATATTTTTTATTTTTAACCTCTTTACAATTTTAATAATCTATTTATATAGATAATAAAATAACATAGAAAATACTACTCTTAATTTTTAACCTATTTTTAATTCGTAGCCTCTTTACACCTAAACGTCGGACCTCTAACCTTTTCAAAGCTAAACCACCTCCGCTGACTACTCCACCAGGAATTCACAGAAATATAAACTAAACGACTAGGGTAGTCTGTACGTATACACAATGGCTAATTTCAACTTTCATCAAGAGCTCGTGATATACACAATGGCTATTTACGAGAGTAACCTTTGTAACTGCTAACAAACTGCGTGAATACGAAAGATTATCTGGCAGGATTTAGCCATTAAAATGAAAAGATATATAGATAAGGATAATTTTGCCTAATACCTCTTTAACCCCCCAAAAAAACCATTTAATGATGATAGAAAATTTTGTAGAGGAAATACAAACTCTAATCCACTTTCTCCATAGATTTCCAAAGCCAAATTTCTGCAACACCTTGTTAAGGAACTTCCAAGAGACCCTATAATAAACCTTCTGCATATCATGTTTAAGAATCATTTCAGCCAACCTGCTTTTGGACATAAAATGTAAAGTCTTCTAAATTGTAATGATTTCATCCATGATCTGCATATCATGAACAAAAGAACCTTGAAGAGGAGAAATCAAGATGGGGAGAAGCCTTTTCAACCTATTAGCAAGTGTCTTAGTAAGAAAATTATATAGGGTTTTACATAAGTTGATAGGTCTAAAATCCCTTAGAGAAGAGGCACCATGTTTTTTTGAAACCAAAACAATAAAGGTAGTATTTCATGCCTACAACAAAGAGGAAGAATATTGGAATTCTCTTAAGGCTTCCAAAAAAATTGAACCAAGAAGGTGCCAAAACCTCTAAAAACTAGTAGGGAACCCATCTTAATCAGGTGCTTTGTCCTTATTCATACTAAATAGGTTGGCCTTTATCTCATCATTAGAAAAGGGGGTATTCAAAGCATTATTTATATTAGATTCCACAACCTAGGGAATGTTCCTGAGAAGTTGCTTCGAAGCATTCCCATCTTCCTCCCTATCTCTAGAAAACAAATCCTAAAAGAAGGATACCATAGTAGTAGTAATTTCTTCCTTATCTTAAGGCGTTCACCAGAGTCTAATGTAATTTGTCTTATTTTGTTATCACTTGTATGTTTAAAGGTTGAAAGGTGGAAAAACTTGGTATTCCTACCCCCCTCCTTAGAGCCATATAGCTAAACATTTCTACCTCCAAAAAGACTCCTTGCTTGCAAGAATATTATTGAATTTTGTAAGAGTAATTTGCTCTTTGCTGGCTAGCTCATCTGACCAACCTTCACTTTAGCCTTTTTCCTCAATTTTCTACAATCCTTGAAGAGATATTTTGCTTCCTGTGGAAGATATTCCCAAAAACCTCTTATTTCCACCTCTTAAAGTTAGATTTTATTATTTTAGCTTCTTTACCACTTGGACCATCTTATTTCCATAGACATCCATATGCCATAAAGCATTAATCGAGCCTTCAAGATCTGGATGAGAAATCCACATTATATTAAACCTAAAAGGATAATATTTCAAAAATTTCTCCTCCTTGAATTCTAATAGTAATGGGTTGTGATAAAAAGTAATTCTTGATAAAGTCATCAAAGATAAATCCTAAACCATGGTAAGCAAACTCACCAAAGCAAGGGTCCTATCAATCCTAGATTGAATCAGATCCCGTCTTGTTCTTCTATTGGACCAAGTAAATTTATAACCTTGCAAATCAATATCTACTAGTCCCATGGAGGTTAAGAACTTACCAAACTCCTCCATACTATCTAGAAAATAGCTAAGCCTCCAAGTTTTTCACTAGAGAGTAGAATAGAATTAAAATCACCAACAAGCAACCATGGAAAGTCAAACGAAGAATCAAGGGCTCTTAAGTCAACCCCGAGTTTCCTTCTATCCATAACAACATTAGGAGCATACAAATTGGTAGAAATCAAAGAAAAATTAGTTTTTATAGCAGAATAAAAAGTAAAAGAATCTATCAACCTAATGAATGAGATTGCCCTCCATAGAATCAAGATTCCAAAGCTTCCACAAGCCTCTAGAAGAATCATGAGCAACCCTACTCACACCTTAACACCCCTTCCAAAAAAAACCTTCGTAATCTATCAAAATTTTCATCATCCATCTTGGTTTCTTGTAAGAAAAGAATATTAGGCTTGAAATAAATAAAAAATTAGCACTCTTTGTTTAGTCAGGGTATGCAAACCCCAAATATTCCATGAAATATTCTTCATTACTTCAAGGATTGCAGAGCCTTCCCTCCGCTCAAAGGTAATGTAGCTTGCGAGCCATTATTGACATCTTGAGTTGTTTTCTTTAAGAACACCTCATATTTTTTATCTTTTTGATCCCTTCCCACTACTTATATTCATTGTTTTTTGAGTTTTTCTAATAAATCGTATAAAACCAATAGTTTTATTTTTAATATACATATATTATTAATACAAATAAAATTGATTTTACTCTCACATAATCGCTTTCAAATTTAAATTGAATAAAATAATATACACATGAGACTCAAAGGACTAGCATTGTACTTATATCCCTAGGATAAGACCCGTCCTTGAACTAGATCTTTTTGCATAGTAAGCCCTAATATATTTTACTGTCTTAAAGCCCAAGCGATCATAATCAAACGGGTTACCATAATAGAAACTTCGGGGTGCAAGTCCATTTAGGATGGGGTAATATAATTGCTTACATGTCTCTAAGAAGAGATCCAAACATATATATATATATATATATATATATATATATATATATATATATATATATATATATATATATGTATGTATGTATGTATGTATGTATGTATGTGTGTTGGTACATAGAAGAGTTGGCAACAACCACTATTTTTAGTAATTGGATAGTGCAAGGTTCAAACCATATGGACTGCACCAACAAACCCACCGTGAGTTGGAGACTGTCGATCGCTTAAGGTTCATACCGTATCAAGTTGACGGATCAAACTACTAGCTTTGCAAAGGGGAGGCTTCCCCCCAACTCCAAGGTTTGAACGTAGGTCCCTTCTTGGTAAGTGCCCAACCACACTTGCACTTATCAATCTACTTAGCCCTTAAGGATCCAACAAACTTAAACACAATTATATTTAACTTTAAAATATTCCAACCAACCAATGTGCTACATATAAGTACATTTAAAATAAATAGATATGGAATTAGATAAGAGTGTCTCATGTTCTAAATTTTATATATCCAAATTTAAAATTTAATAATAATAATTTTATATTAATTTTTATATGTTTATATTTATATATAAAAAAATATTAATTTTATATTGATTTATATATGTTTATATTTATTTTTTTAATCTTTTATTTAATGTAATCTTTAAACTTTTATGATTTTAAATTTTAAATATATATCATTTTAAAAATAATAATAAATATTATAAAATTATATGTTTTATTATATTTTTTTAATATATAGGCGAATTGGTAACATCATTTATTGTTACTACTTGCTATTATAAATTTTAACCTCAGTTAAATTAGCCAAAATCAACGAGACCCTATCTAAACAATTGAAAGCTATCATCTAATTATTAAGTATTATAACTACTTTTAATCTTTAATTTTTTAAAAACAAATAAATATATTAATCTGTATATTTTTATTTATATGTAAAATAGGGACCTTATGTATATAAGAACTATAACTAAATATCGGAACCTTATATATACAGAACATGACTATGAGGACCCCTCACTTCGTAGCAATATAACAATGCGAATCTGTATCCGAGGAAAAAAAAACGTGAGTCTGTATACTTTTTAATATGGTTAGTTTTTTTATATGTAATTATTGGAAACTAAGATCACTAGGGACAAGCGATACCTTGTTCTTGGTTTTTTATCTCTGTGGAATTAAACAGTTATTTATATAATAAAGAGACTTAAGATTATATAAAATATTTTTTATTTTTTAACCTCTTTACAATAAATAGATAATAAAATAACATAGGAAATACTACTCTTAATTTTTAATCTATTCTTAATTCTTAGCCTCTTTACACCTAAATATCGGACCTTTAACCTTTTCAAAGCTAAACCACCTCCGCTGACTACTCCACCAGGAATTCACAGAAATATAAACTAAACGAGTATACAATGGCTAATTTCAACGTTCATCAAGAGCTCGTGATATACACAATGGCTATTTACGAGAGTAACCTCTGTAACTGCTCACAAACTGCGCGAATACCAAAGATTATCTGGCAGGATTACGATCCATACAGGTATTGTTAGACGCATGAATCACAACAATGCTCGGGACATGCCATTTCTTAAATTCTGTTTAGAGCAATTCCTATATTAATGTCATAGATAAGTTGTTCAAGCCACAACTTTTTTAAAATGGCTAGAGCCTGTTTTCTATTATGTGCTGCACCGCTTTTTGTGTGTGCGGCAATGGCCTTGCGTCCACTTCAAACAGGTTTCCATTATAGAAGAATGATGCTTTTAGGATTTGGTTGTTAATTTTTCTAGTGTTATAACTATCCTGATTTCCCACTGTTATTTCCTCTGTTACTTCAGCCAACAACCATGATACTGTCAAATCCGCGGACGCGATGCCGATTTCCGGAAATGTAATGAAGCGCGCTGTAAGAATGCTATGAGTTTCACATTTACTTCAATTTCAAAATAAAATTATGGTTTTGATGGAATGTACATTGTGTGGCCATGGCCTAGCTTAATTGGGGTTATTTATTATAGGATTTGGCGTGCGCGGGGCATGTGGATGAGTGTTTAAACTGGCGTACTCTTGATGCGCACACGGATTACATCTACACACAACATCATGGCAAAGATGCGCACACAGATTACATCTACACACAAGATCACAACAGCCCATAGAAATTTCTTCTGAATTTCACTTTGCATGATCAGTACAGAGCATTATTTAGTGTTTTGGAATAATTCCTGGAGGAACGCATCTGTGTGTCAATGTTTTGAATAAAAATCACTATGCTGATTTTTCCCATATTTCAGATTTCAAATGCATATTCGCTGTAGCTATGGATATTATATATAGTTGTCCATTATTTAAGCATTTGTAATAATTTATTAAAACTAAGGAGTGTGCCAGGAGAGTACTACATGTCGATAGTGTCAGTGCCATGCAAATTACAGAGTCACATAAGTAATAAAATCATTTACAACTTATGCTCATAAACAATTTTAAAGTTCTGAAATCTTTCATATAATTTCATATAATTATTTAATTATTATGTTGATTAAAATATGGGTTAATTGGTAGTAGTTTGTTGGTGGGTTGCATTGGTTTTATTTGGTGGATGATGCCGTCTAATTGACTTCATTACACTTGGGTCAACGTTTACAAACGTTTCCTATATAACGTAATTATTATGTGTTGTTAAATGTTGTATTTACTATTTAACTGATCTAACCATGGAAACATTCAAATTTTCAGTAGAGGTTTAAGGTTTAAATTCTCAATTGTATAATGTGTTTCCATAACCAGAATGTCACTAGACCTTCAAGCTCTAAATAAGAGTCCAACCTTCAAATCTTACTATGAAAAGAACATACTTGAGTGTAAGGTTGTACAGAATGCTTCAGTATTCAAAGTATCATTAGATAAGGATATCCTCTTATTTTCTAAGAGACATTAAAAACTACTTTATTTTTATCTTTATTATTATTATTTTTTTTTAAATTAATAAAATAAGTTAATTTTTTAAAATTATCTTTTTAATATTGAAAAATAAAATATGAAATAATTATTACTATTTATTTTAGTAATTATAAATAACATGCTTTTATTATAATTTAATATATATTTTTTATATTGTAATTGTTAGTAGTTAGACTTTTTAAAGTGTACATAACAAGTTTTAATTATACTTTTATTTTTCTTTGAAGAGATGGAGCTTGAGGATTCTTGTCACCTTAATTAAGGAATTGTAGAGGGTATTAGATGATGTGATTTCAATTTATGTGAGCAGAAATCTAAATAAAATGTACTTTCTTGCTAAGATGGATCAGTGGTACAATGAAATGATTATTGAGGATGAGAGGATTAGGCAGCTTGATGAGCAAATCCAATGTTTAGCTAATTTGGATAGTCATTGTAGAAATATGGTTTAGAAGATTTAGCTCCAATGCATATCTTCTTTTACTATTGCAAACTTATAAATGATATTTTTTTAATATAAGTTTTTCAATTTCTTTCTAAAAAAACCTAGGAGTAGTTAGATTTTTTTTAATTTATATCTCTTCAAGAAGAGATTAATGTTTTAAATTAAGTTAAATTTGATATATAGTACACTTTGGATAGTGGGTTTATTGTGATTTTTTATTAAGATTTTTTTTTTTTGTGGTTCTTTACCTTGATCTAAAACTAACCAATAGTCAGGTATTTATACATTTTTTAGGCCATCCACTTGATAATGGTTTGAGTTCTTCTTTTATTTAATGAGATTATTTTGATGTGTATAATTTTTTTTTAATTTACATGGTGTAATTGGATGATATAGTTCCCCATGCAGTCCACCTGTATAACCACCATGCCACAATAATTTTAAACCTTTTACGATTTTTAGAGATTATTGTTAAATTCAGTAAAATTCCTCTTTAAAAAAATAAATAATGTAACTTATCATTGAATTTGACATAAATATATTAAGGTTATTTTAATATTCATCTCAAAACTGATTATATTTGGAGCGTATACAATTATTACTCTAATTTTATCTCTTTCTTAACAAAAGACTAGTAAAATAATTACTCTTTGTTTTTATCCATTGTGTATTCCATTTGTCATTATCTCATACTATTACTATATGTCTTCATATTCCCATAGCAAAAATTTCTAGAGATATTTGATTTAAATTGTATGGTCTAACTAACAAAGGGATGACCCAAGAGAAAAGTATCATTATTAATTAGGAAATATATTTGAAGGGAACACTCAGTGTAAGTTGAATGTCTTTGATTTTAATTTTTCCTTGCACTTTTTACTTTGAAAGATCTCCTTCTATTTTCTTCAACAAGAATAATTAAGGTATAAGAACATATAAGGTCATCATTGGATGATTCAAAGTGTATGCTTACTGATCACTTAATTTTCTAAGAATATTATATAACAAAATCTAGCAATGCCTACTGTATGCTTTTTTTATATCTAATTTTAAAAACTTATAAATGTAACTTAAATGCCTTTGATTTTTTCTTACATTTTTTCTTTGAGAGATATCTTTCTATTTTCTTCAATAAGAATAATGAAGAAATAAGGACATATAAGGTAACCATAGGGATCAAATGGCTAGCTCAAGTGGTTAGATTCCTCAACATTCAAGGAAGGAGCCCAAGTTTGAATATTGTCAAGTGATACATGGATAGTATTCAAGTTGTCATAAAATCACTATGTGGTCAAGATGTAATGTTGGCAAGGCTCGTTTTAATCTCATTTGACCAATTGAAAAAAGTAACCATAGGAAAATCTATAGGATGATTTAGAGTGTCCAACATGGGATTCATTCATCGAAATATAATATTTTGAAGTGTTATAACAATATCTAATCCATTCACAACAATATTTATCACTTAATTTTACAAGAATATTACATAGAAAAATACAACAAGCCCTATTTTATGCTTTGTTTATTTCTAATTTTATATGCGTATTATTTTTTTATGAAACGAAAATTACTATAGCAATTTATATAATGATTATGCTATCAAGGGCTTGCTTCCCAAAAAAAGGATAATCTTGTTCATCAAGATAACATAATCTAAAATGTTTTTCAATATATTTTCCATAAATTTTAGGATTATGTTATAAGACATGTTGTAAATGTTTATTTTCTAAAAATCATGAAAATATTTTTTTGTCACCTTTCTTATGAAAAAATGCAGTGGAATTGGTCTCACTTATTATAAAAATAAATAAATTCTAGCCTTTTTAACCATTATAAGCATATTGCTCTTCATCAAACCCCAAAATGTTTGAATGAAAAATTATTTTAAATCTATTGAGCTAGGTGCCTTATTAGGCTAAAATAGAAATTGCTTCCTATAACTCCTCCACAAAGGTCTTTCTTTTCAATATCCATTCTATATTTCTATGATATAGTTTGAAGAAATATTTTACAAGATCTTACTTTGATCCATCTTGCCTTGCTAAAAATTAAATAGCATAATTTTGAAATAATTGATAGTGTCATTCCTATCCTCTTCTTCATACTTAATACTTTCTTCTATTGTAATTGAAAAATAAATCTCTTTTAGTTGTAACATAAAAAATTTGGATTTTCTATTCCATTTCTTAATCCATGTCCTTGGATGTTTTGGCTTGATATGAATCTTCCTTTTGTAATATACTATGTTAATAAGACATATTTATTTTTTATGCACACATGTATCTTGATTTTTTTTATTACTTTCTACTATTTAATCCCCTCTAAAGTGTTTTAAATATGTTATCAAAAGATTTAACATTCTAAATATTTTTTGTCTCGTTATACATGTTATATTTTGAATAAATCTATAAAAGCATGATACCTTATTTCATCCTACCACTACAAAAAATTAGAAGACATCAAGGTCTTAGAGTCATACCAGTTGAAATAAAATAGCTTTGGATGCTCATTAGTGAGCAGATCGCATATTTAGAAAATGTTTTTGTGATTTCATTATGTTTGTAATTAAATATTTGAAGAGATTGCATATTCTATTTGCAACCATGTATTAGACAACATAAACCTTGAATATATTTTTCTTACATAAATTTTCCCATTATGTATATTGAAAGTTTGAAAAAATAAATTTTCAAAGAAAATTTGAATTCAAAATGAAGCAAAAACCTCCATTGATTTAGAGCATCCAAGAATACTACCCTTTTTTTTAAGGAGATAGAATTATATGGAATTCTTCCCCAATAATCTATAGATTATCATTACAAAACATCATTGAGGTTGATATAAATAAACTATGGCTCTTTCACCATATATCATGAGGAGTAGCTATAGTTGAAACATATATAGATATGACTACAAATAAAGACTTGCAACCAAAGTGTTTTTTACTTCTAGAAAGTGTCTATCCCTTTATAACATGAATTCAAAATATAACAACCTATTAGTTCATTGGTAATTATTTTTTAGGGATATTATTCACGCTCTAAAATATGGAAATTATAATATGATTCATGTGAATGGATGATATTGTGTAATGTTTTGAATAGACCTAAAATCATTTGATTGTACAATGTATTCATTATTTGTAATATTTTATTGTGTAAGTACTATAAATTGTAGTTAGCTTTGTTATTGTAAAACCCTCTTTATAAGTATTAGTTAACCTAAATCCCTCTTGTTATGTTAGCTTAAGTTAAATTCTGTGATATAATTAGGGTTTTGGTGTTACTATAAATACCACTCTCTCACTATCATTTTCTTGTCAAAGTGTTGTGTAATATTATCTATGGATAGAGTGATTATTTATGTGCCTACAAGTTCCAACCAAATCTCTCTCTCTCATCCTTTTTTATTTTTATTTTTGTATAATATTTGAGTGAATGTTTGACTTTATTTTATTGTAAATTTAAATATGGTATCAGACTAGGTGTGGAGCAAAATTGCTTTGTCATGTAGGAAGTATCTTACAATTTTTTCTCTAATTTTTTATAATTCAAGCATGGCATATCTCTTTTATGTTTTATCTCTTTAAGATTATTTCATGCATGAGTGCATTTTTATATGGATGTTTTGTAGAGGAAAAAAATTTAAATTTTATATTTTTAAAATAGGAATCAAAACCCTTCTTACTTCCACTTCATCTTATTTGACATAGACTAGGATTGAACGTGTAAGGCATCATAGACTATTGTTGAGACTTTTGAACTATATGGGTATCAAAAATCATTTGGACTACTAGTTGATAATCTATAAATCCATAATAAGATATAAATTTCCATAATGAGAAATCTATTTCTATCTCCACTATATATCTCATGAAAAAACTAGATCTTCTATTGGTAGTTCACTTTTTTATTTTGTCTAAATTTGTATGTAACATGGATAGGACAAAATTGCATAAGATGTTTTAAAAAGAAGGTGATAGTTCAATATTATATCCCATCCATGTTTTAACTAAAGTAAAAGTACTTACAATGCTCCATGATTAACTTCATAAAGTCTATCACCCCTTTTTTGCACCCATAAGCATTAGCATAGTGGCGAATAAGCATTGGAAAACTTATTTAAGGGTGTGGACTAGGGTTCAAATCAATTTTATTGAGTGCATGGAGATTGGCTTCAATATAAAGGTCAAGAAGACCTCTCTTCTTCTATTTTAAAGGAAAGGAAGGATGTATAACCCATATTGCATAGGTCATATTTCACCCAGAGGTTGGTAGTTCAAACCTCCTCTTATTTATCCCTTCACATTTTTGTCCTCTTTTACTCAAATATTGGCTTATGTCAAGGCCAAAGTGGAAATTGGAAAAAGAGAAAAATATACATGTTTAAACCCATCAATCAATCAAGAAAAGAAAAACATCAAATTAGGAAAAACATCAAGATATCACAACGTTCTATAAACACAAGCATTTTGAGCCTTTTTGTTTTCAAAATTGCATGAATTTTTGAGCTCTACACATTAGTGGCATCACTCTATAAACTTATTCTAATGTTTGGGGCCAAATTGTATGGAATAGTCCTCAAGCCATATTTCCCTAGTTTAAAAGGGAAGATTTACATTTTTCTATGCAATCTAAATATTTGGCTTGGTTTTTTGGGAGATATAGACAAATTTGTGATATTTGTAGTAAATTTTGGATTTTTTGGAGGTTTGTGGGAAATGAATTTTGGATGTACTTTAGTCAATTCCTCTTTCTCCTTTGGGGGATTGATTCAAATTATTCATAAAGATCTAATATTTCATGATATCTTCCTTCTTTTATATTGTGTCTAGATGCTTTTGAAAATTTTTTATAGCCCTTCACTTAAGTAGGTTCATTATAAGCCTTTTTTGGTGACTAAAATTAGGCGTCCCTTGGTAAGCAAAAGTATTCAAATAGGGTGATGTATTTCATGAAAGAAAAATGTATGTCCTCAAGACATACCTTATGCAAAAATAAAAGATTGGAAGAGTTTATAATTAAAGGAGGTGGCGATTTTGACTATTTTTTATTGATTAAAATATTGAAGGGGAGTATTTTTTAGTTGTGTACAAGAGTGTTTAAGAGTGGTAGCAGTGACTACAGTCAAGCCTAAGGAGATTCTTATGCAAGAAACAAATTTCTAGTAATAGATTTTAGATTATGGGAGGATCTAGATGAGTCTACATAAAAGTATAGAGCCTCAATAGAGCATTGATTATGGGGTAAGAAATTATTATCACTAATGTCTTCTCTCCTTGACTTTTAAATTTAGATTATAGGGGCATGTTGAAATTGTAATCTGATTCATATTCATGGATAACATTATGAGATGTTTTAGATAGACCTAAGTTCATTCTATTTTCCAATGTATTAAATATTTGTAATATTTTATTATGTAATCCCTATGAGCTATGGTTGAATAAACCCTCTTATAACTTATAATTAACCCAAAGCCCTCTTGTTATATTCACTTAGGTTAAAATTTATGATGTAATTCCCCTTTCCTCCCCTTATTTTATTATTAGAGTTTTTTGTATTATTATATAGAGATATAGTGATTATTTATGGTGCCGAAGGGTGCCCATTAAACCTCTCTCTTTCATCCTTATTTTGGCTTCTGTATAATATTAAATTAATATTTTTCTTCCATTCATTTTTAGAAAATATTGTAAATTCCAACACAAATACTCCATGACACTAAATTCATCATTTCATTATGTTTGATTATTTTTGGGATTATTCCCACTTATAGTTAGCACTTGTGATTTTATTTTTGGTTTCCTAGTTCTTTATTTTCTTTATTTTTGTTCCTTTGAGGTTCTTGCTTTACTTTTTTCATTCCCACCAATGATTCAATTAATATTAACCTCTTATATACTTCCAATGATTCAACTTGTTCATAATTTTACTTATCATCTATATATTTATGGTTCCTGTAATGAATAGCCTCGAAAATACATTCTTATTTTTGTTGCCCTAAAAAACCTAAAGGACCAACTTCCATAGTGCTTACTTTCTTATGTTGTATTGAAAACCTAAGTTATAATTCAAATATCCTCCATAATAATTTATTTAGTATGTCACCCTTTGACACTAAAGTGAAAGAGATAAACTCTGTACTATTTTAATTTTTCTTACAAGGAGATAAAATTATTCTATTTGAGGAAAAAAAGATAAATTACCTAGAATAAATATGATTTATTTCATATTTGTTTTAAATTTTGCACCCACATCTCCCTTTCACCTTTAAGTGGTTTTAAATTTGAACTTGCATATTGCAACTCATCATCCCTTGCATTCTTCTTACTTTATTTTAATGTTTATTCCAAATAAACTATGAAAGCATTTCTCATTTTATAATGCCAAGGGGATTTATGTTCCACCTTAGTTTTACATTTGAACTTGCATATTGTAACTCATCATCCCTTGCATTCTTCTTACTTTATTTTAATGTTTGCTCCAAATGAACTATAAAGGCATTTGTCATTTGATGAGGCCAAGGGGATTGGAAAAATATTTATCTACTATATTCATTCTAAATTTTATCTCATGAACAAAATATTACATCTCTTTCTTGTTGATTTTTACTTTGTAATCTCTTGCAATATATAGCATTTGAATGCATTAGTTTCTAATGTGCTTGTCAATTCCATTCTCCAAAGTCAATTTTAAAGGGCTTAAAATTCACTAGAATCCTTTTAAGACTTTTTGTATCCATAAAAAAGTATCTCTCCATAGTCTTAAATAAAATTCATCTCTCCCCCTAAATCATAGGTTATAATTTATTATTTTATCCCTAAATTTGAAATTAAAGAAGATGGTAGAAAAGTACCTTTTTGAAGATAATTCATAGAATGATTTGAGCTTAATATTCACTTCCATTTAATCCACCTTTGAATATTTAAATATCCATTATATCATTGAAGTTCATATTAATTCTTCATTTTTAAGAACCAATATATCACACCTCATCATCTTATCCTTAATAATCATTTTTAGCCTCACACTATTTATTGCATAAGAATCAGTACAAATTTGTTTTTGCTTTTAACTTCATTAATGTATACTTACTTTTAGTTAAGGCTTTCATAAATTATTTTCTTTTCTTCCTCTATTTTTTATTAATATTTTATTTTAAAAATTTAAAAATAAATCTCTAGAAATAAAAATTTAATCTATACTTTACCTATTTAATAATAATTTTTATATTTTTAAAATTACCTTGGAAACAAAAAAACACTCTCCATTTTGTTGTAGGGGACAGTGCAATATGAGGGGATAGGTGTGTTCATAAAAAATAAAAAAATAATAATTAATTAATTAAAAAAAAAAACTTTTCATTTTAAAATCTAAGATAAGTAAAAAAGCCATGGGTTCAATCCCCACAGTTGATATGTATAACAAATATTACTCAAAAAAAATTATTATTTTAACATAAAATTGACTTTAATTTTGCACTTCTATAAGGTAGGAAATAAAAATAATAATTTATAACGATCTTTGATTTACGAATAGAACGCTTAAGAGAACGAGTGAAGGGCTTACGAAAAGTGTAAAATTAACGAGGAGCCGGTTATTATCCTCATGTAACATGAAACACTATATGGAAGGTTTTAGGCCTAATGGAGATTATTCTTAGGGTTATACTATTTAAATATTTTTATTTGATTATTGGAAATAAATTTATTTATAGTTTGATAATTTTTTTAGATATATTATTTAACAAAATTTAATTATTTATGGTTTTATAATTATATTTATATATGTTATTTATAGTTTGATAATTATATTCATATAATTAATTTAAAAAAAAATTGAAACGACTTTTGTAAAATATTATAACGTTAAAAAAAGAATAATGGATTTTTTAACGGAATGCCGAAGTTTAATTTATAAAAACGATAGCTTACATATACCTCAACTTCCCAACTAAAAATATATATATATATAAATAATTTCAAATTTTATATAATTAATTAACTATTTATTTATTTAGGGAGGCTACGAAAATTTATGGCCGTCTTCACGGCCATTTAAATTTTAATATCGTCCTAGTTCCGACAGCCGGGTTCACCTCCCCTATGTCGTTTTGCTGTTGTCTTTTTATTTAAAGCATCCTGACGAGAGCCCATTGGCACGCATTTTAATGTTGGGTTTTCTTCGTTGTTGTGTGAACGCAGATCCATATTGCTCAGCCCGCCATTAAGTGCTATCAAGTCCCAATACACAAAACACGTTTTCCTCCATCATATATTGTGCAGTTAATGCAATGTCTTGACGTTAACAAATACAAGCCTGCAAATTGTCAAACGGATTTAACGCAAGTACAATAATTTCTGTATAAATCCACGTATCGAGCGCCGCGACGTTTATCCGCTCCAGATTTTTAGCATACTATACAAGTATTTCACCGACCTCGTTTTTTCGTATCTTAACGTTATTTTTGCCTCTTGATGTAATTTTTAAGAGAAGACCGGCACTCTGTATTTACTTACAGAGCCGAAAGTACCAGAACAAATTCTCTGAAGTTGGCACAACAATTACTTCAGTATAAAATGACGAAACCCTGTGGTAGAGTCTGGTTTTTCCTGTTATATTTAGGAATTCTGAGTACTGCATTCGCGATCCGCCCTCTTCAATCAGGTCTTCCTTATTAGAAGTAAAAGTAGAGCAGCTTGAGGTTTATAACTTTTGTTTATTTTTATTATATGTTTGAAACTTTTATTTACATTTTCAAAGTCTTCACTGTGAAACCAACCATATATATATATTTTGTATAGTTATTGCTGTTTTTGTTTACCTTCACTTTGGTCTGCTATTGCAGTGGAAAAGGATCCTCTCAAATCCTTCGAGTCAATGGAGGAAGTTGAAATTACAATAAAGCCTCGGGTACGTGTGATATGCCTTTACCTTTATTTGATGAATTCGTACCGATTGTTTTGATGCCTTTGTATATATGATGCATAGTTATTACAGATGTTTAGAGCGAATGAAGCAACAAAAACTGAGGAGGATTTAGTCTGTGACGGTCATATCAACCACGATGAATGCTTTAATCGGCATAGTTTTGCGGCTCACACAGATTATATCTACACCCAACGTCACCACAGCCCATAGTGGGTTAAGTATCTCCCTGATGTTTGCAAAACATTGTTTTGTGAGACAATAGATTCCCTTACTTTACAGACCAGAAGACCAAAGTCATCTCTTGTTCTTCTTTAAAGTTCTTCCAGTATTCGACACCGTGTCGTGTAACATCAGGTTTCAACAACAAAATAATGTATTATTCTCCTTTGTGTCTTTGTTTTTCGTCTTTCTTTTAGGACTTTGAATATTGGGAGGGCAACAGAGAAGCCTGTATTTTGTAGAATTAAGCAGGCCATCCATGAGTAATTACATGGAATCTGGAAACGAGACAATCCGTCCGTTTATTATTTTACGTGGTTTATATGATTAGAAAAACCAACTCTAGCAGCCGCATAACCTAGGCTTGGATCCGGGGTATTTCAACAACTAAAAAGGGGTTAGGGGTTATATAGTATTAAAAACTACTTTATTTTTATTCTGATAAAAATGTTTTCTTTTCTAATATGCATATTTAAATATTTAAAAAATATACTTAGTTATATATAGTTATTATTATTGAGTTTATACGTTTAATATATAAATATATTTATAAGAGTGCTTTTGTCTAGTTAATTAAAATTATGTGAAAAATATATTATTTCTAAAAAAATTTGTGTTATAACTTATTTAATAGTTTATGTAAAATATAAGAATATAACATTCAGTAAATTTACAAGTTACTTAATTTAATTAATAAAAATTATAAATTTTTAATAATAAATATTTAATGGAAATCAATATAAATTTTAATTAGATTGAATTGTTTATTAGTCATGATAAATTGTTGACATGATATCATTTGTATTTGATCATAAATACATTTACTCAATCAAAATATATATATATATATATATATATATATATATATATATATATATATATATATATTATATTTTTTTGTTATGGATTAAGGTGTAGTATGGAGTTAAAATATTTAAGAGAAATTATTATTTTAAATAATTTTTAAAATATCAAATATTTTTTTAACTTGAAAATTAAAATAAAATTGGTTAATAATAAAGCAATGAGAAAATGCATGTTGCTCATAAAATTAATTATAATAAATAACTCATTTTACTTGTTTTATTAATTCTCTTCAATAATACATTGATGACAAAGATAATATTAACAATTTTATGAACACACGTGGACCCCTCACACACTTGATGAACACACATCTACCCCCTCACACACTCACCCACATCACAATTTGAACGTTGGACCTCCCAAAGAAGATCCAAGGGCCAAACAGTTGGGTTGTCACCCTAGGGATGATAAGATTAACAATTTGACTTAAGTTAGATAGATTGGTAGATTTTTGTTATGAAATTTGCTAATAGATTTTTTCGCTTCATTTTGAATTATATTACTCTTTTATTATTAGATTTCTCAATTTTTTTTAATTATGTTCATTATAATATAGTATATGTATTAAATTGTTATGGGTAAAATTTCAATTATCTTTTAAATTAAAATTTGGACAACTTTACATAATTCAAGGTTGAAGGATGAAAAATGGAAATTGATTTCTTTATAAAGGGTGATTTTTTATGTTACCCTTATTTGATATTTGTTGTATTGCATTATTTTGTACTTTAAGTATTATTGTTAACATTTATATTGGATAGTGTACTTATTATTTGTGACAATAGTATGTGTCAAGTTGTGAATTGTGCTTATGTGTCATGTGTATAAGTGTGAGTTATGAGTTAAAGGTGTCATATATGTAAGTTAAGAGTCATGCATGATGTGTCAAGATTAGAAGTAGAAAGGTAGGTAATCGTGAGAGACTTTTGCATTATGGAAGAAAGGCATATGAAAGGTTGCATCTCCCTTGAGTTTGAGAAAATTCAAAGTCATGAACATGGAAGAGCCTCATGTAAGGTTATATATTGATGATAAAGCTCTATGATTGGTAATAAGTTTTGAAATATAATAGAGAATGCAAGGATTATCAATAAAGCTTTTTATTTTGTAATATTTGTATTATGATTCAATGAGATTATATGCAAGTGATTATATGATCCTATAAAATATAGAGCTATGATACTTAGGCCAATTTGCTAACATTTGAAAGGTAAAATAGTATTTATTAAAGGTAAAACAACATTTGAAAGGTTATAAAGTTTAAAAATTTCAATGTTATCAATGCAAGAGCACTAATCACATTTTATTTTTAATCCTTAAATTATAAATCTTACTATTTAGTCCATTAGAACAAATTCTTATATTGAGTAGTGATAGGTCTTGTTACATCATCATCCTTTTTCCTCACCATCATGGTCTCAAGGAATGAGCCATACATTCATGCTAGTATTAGCTATTGCTTTCATGACCACATGATCATTCAAGGTTACTATAGGTGAAGTTATGATAGTAAATACTAATAAGAAATGTAAATGGATACCTAATAGAGATATCTTTCTCTTCCTTTTCTCTTTATTATTATACTTATCCCAAGCCTTATAGATCTCTATGCCAATTGGACCTTATGATACTAACCTATTTGTCATATTAATTTTATGTTTCATATTTTTTTAGGCTCGTATCTTCTTTGTGTTTTAATTTTACTTTAGGAGGGCTTCTATGATACGTTATTCACCTTGTTGTCTAGATTGAAATTTATTCTAACCCTTAAATTAGTGTGGAATATAAACTAGGAAGGAGGGTTACTTTAACACTTTCTAAGCATATGTTCACAAGATCATGGAGCACCCAACTTGGTTAGATATTGCTCCATATAATTTTACTTCTTTTTTAATATTATTCCTTCTTTTAAACACATATTTGGTCTTGATCCTTGTCTTCAAAAAATATTTTTAAAATATGGATTCAATATCATAGGCTCAATAATATTTTAGTAAAATCAACCCAAGTGTCTCTAATATGTTTTCCTACTTAATATGAAACCTTTTTGATAGAGAAGTGATCATCAAGTATTTATTTTCTATCTTGCAAAAGTTTAAATTATTTCTCATTTTGAAGAACTTGTGGTCCACATAATCTAATTGTCAAAAAAATTCTAAATTTATACCAACTAATAGTTGTTCACATAATCTAATTGTTTAAATTATTTCTCATTTTGAAGAACTTGTGGTCCACATAATCTAATTGTTTAAATTATTTCTCATTTTGAAGAACTTGTGGTCCACCTATTCTAATAGTCTACCAACTATGCAATAAATTCAAAGGATAGTCCTAAGAATTTGTACAACCTAAAGGTCACCTCTTGTTAAGGTGGAATCCTCCTTTTAGTTGTTCTACTAGTCTGTATTTTGTTCTACATTTATCAGATAAATTTGATATCACACCCTTAAATTCCTTATGATGGGCTTGTATACCATCTCATAAAAATTATAACTACTTTGTCCTTCACCCTTGCATGATATATATGTACATTTGCAAAATGGAAATAATTTACACTCTAATCCCAGCTTATTTAGTTACAACTTTAGAAGCTATGGATTTCTTAATGAAGGATCATCCTCACCATGTATACCGTAAATCGTAATGTTAATTTTTTTTTAAAGAATCTAAAATAAATTAGCTAATACTGCAAGTAGTGTATAATATTACATATAATGAAATGTTAATATTTTACTACATTATCCTAAATTTATAGAAGGGATTGCCTTCTAAAAATATATATTAATAAATATAAAATTCATACGATAATTTGAAGTGATACAATTTTTTTTTTTTTAATTATAATTTACACAGGACCTATCTCTATAAATATATTTATTAAACTCTCTTCTTATAAATTATAATTATTAATAAATTGAATTTTATTTTATAAATAAACCTAGATAAAAGGGGATCGGAATAGAGTTTGAGTGGGGTTTGTTATTTTTTCTATATATATTAAATTTAAACTATTCCAATGTAATTTGATGTAACACAAAAAGAATATATAGCGAATTATTATGTAGTAGATTAAAAAGAAACCTATGCTCATCCAAGATAAACGGATAAAAATAAAATTTATAAACTTTAAAAATTAATTTTTAAAAAACCATTTAGTTTAAAAGAATCACTAACACTAACCATTCAGATCTTTTAGAAATTCATTTCATTTAAGCCAATCATAGATAGCAACAACTAGAATCTCATGTAAATCTATTTAACAAATCTGTTATAGAAATAAACTTGGAAGCTGCAAAATAAAACATACATATTCTAAGTTTTCAAACAGTCGACAAATAATCCAAATAGAATTAACAAATAGGAATACCACACATTACCATGTTACCCAATATTACCCCAGCTAAACCAGACGTAATATTGTGCTAACCAAACCTAAGAATGAATTGATTAATTCGAAAGAAATTATATAGAAAATTGACAACTAGAAAAATATTTTGACTCAAATTCTCTCAGGAAATTCTGATTTACATTCTCTACCATTATAGGCAAAACTCTTCATAATTTGTCCAATGGAGGCAACGAAGAAAGCCAACTACAACAACATACCTTACTGCTTACAATCAAGCCAATACTGTTAATGCCCCCTCCCAAAGTTTGGTACGCCCATATATATATCATAGGATTAAAAAAAAATGAACTTTTTTGCATCATGTGGTACCCAATGTATAGGGTTTGCTCGATTCATTTAGTCCTGAAAACATAAAATTAGATGAATAATGTTACGAGTCTCATTTTGAGCCCTTCCCAAAACATATCTTTAATTCTAAGCCTAAAGCTTTCTTGGGTGCTCAAGTACAGTGAAACTAGTTAACGGAATGCTATGGACCGTTGTGATGTTGCGTGTAGATGTAATCTGTGTGCGCAGTAAGACTGCGCCGATATAAGCACTCCTCTTTGTCCCTATAACTGTCGCAAGTTAAATTCTCCATTATTTCGGTTTCCTCACCTTCAATTTCCTAAAGCGTCACCATTCATTGTTTCAACCTCCAGCAACAGAAATTCGAATAAAATATATTTCCCAGCAAAAGAAGTTGTACGAAACTTACATCTCCGTTCTTTAGGTTTCTTACTTTCTCCATCGACTTCGAGAACTTTACATAAGAGCCTACAGATAACATATTATTCCTATTAGAGAGGGGTATTTTGACCATGAGATCGAGTGATGGCTGGTAGCGTTTTTTGTGATCAGATCATATATTTGTGTCTTTGGATATCCTTCATAATCTTAGATCCTTTATATATGTTTAACATGTGATATATACGTCAAGATTGTAAAACTAAGAACATCAAATTTTAAACAATGCATACCTTTCTGAAGAGGACGAGTGGCCATTGTAGCAACCCCAAGAAGAAGTGCTGCACATAACATTAAAAACCAGACATTCGCCATTATCTAGCAAAACAGTTCTTGCCAGTTCAGTCGATCGTTGCAGCTACCCTCAAAAATAGATACTGCTAACAGATAAATTACATATTGATATCTCCGTTAAGATTTTTTGGTATTTGAACTCGGGGCTAGCGATATTTAAAACAATCTGACCATTAAAATCGACTGTCCATATTATGAACGTGTACAGTGTTTAAATTTGACTGAAATATATATAGTGGGCAGCGCTACCCTGCCTCTTCACTGACAGAGAAACCCGATGTTAATGTTATGGGTTGGCATATGCAATGAAACCCCTGACAGAGAAAAATTGTATCATAAATTATTTTGAAAACTTGGCTTTTCATTGACAAAGATGGTAGTAATCTGGCCATTAAAATCGACTGTCGATAGTATGAACGAACGCGTACAGTGTGTAAATTTGACTGAAATGTATATAATGAGCAGGGCTAGCCTATCTCTTCGTGGACAGAGAAGCCCAATGTTAATGTTATGGGTTGGCACATCCAATCAAACATCTGACATAAAAACATTGTATTTGACTTGGCCTTTCATTGACAAAGTTGGTTCGTTTATTTTTTGCTTTTCAAGTTCTAATTTAATTGGCCCGCAATAAAGACGGGCGGCTGAATTGGCCCGCAATGAAGACGGGCGGCCCAACTTGCTTTGGAAAGTACCGCCCAAGAGATGGGCGGGCCTTTGCATTACGTCCGCCCAACCTCAACTAGAAAAGTTCCGCCCAAAGGCCGGGCGGGCTTTTAATTAAAATCCGCCCTAAGTTGACTTGAAAAGGAGCCGCCCGACAAGTGGGCGGTAAATAGGTAAATGGAACTTGGGCGGGGATTTACTAACATCGCCCGGCGGGTTTAAACAAAACATCCGTCTTTCAACCAAACTTCCCGGCCAATGCTTACAAATACTTATGTTTAATTTAATTTGGGTCCGGCAAGACTCTTTTGCCACGGATTTGGTGGAGACTCAAATAAACAATATTTTATATCACGCGGAAGCTTGAAAACACAAATATATTATAGAGGACGTTTCTTTCCTCAGAAGTTTTACACAAACATCTGGAAATGTTTGGAAATGTTGTTGCAGGTTAAACTGGTTTACCTCCTTATTCTTCAAAATTTTCTTTTGGGTTTTTTTCTTTGTTTTCTCTTTTGTTCCTTCTCCTTCCACATTCAGAATAATGCTAGCGACTCCTTTCACAAGCCACTTATATTTATAGAGGAGGAAGAAAAAGCGGGAAAGATTCATCAACAATCTGACATCCATTAAATATAAATATATGATATCAACAACTGCAGTCTAATTGCAAGATACCGGTAGTAAATATTGTTACAACAAAATCCTACAGAAGATAAACTGATTTAATTTTCTAACATTGTGTAGCTAGCCAAAAGTCAAAATGGATTGCTTGATATATTTTCTTTTGGTGTGCAAATAGAAAACCATTTAATTGTAAAAAAACAAAATTCCAAGAATATATCCTCATAATTAAAAAAGATAAATAAGCATAATCATTGACTTTCCTCTCGTGATGCATCGTGCTTACGTTTGCGAACTCACTAATTCTATCTAGCTTCACTATATATATATATATATATATATATATATATAATGGTATTATTAAGAGAAAAAGAGGGTTTTGATAGGAATCCCACAACCTATACAATCAAAATGCCACCCAGGCGAGCAACAATAGATTTAGACACCCCACAAAATTAATAGACAAACAAAAGCCATCGAAACAAAACAGAGAATAAAACTGCACTAAACCCAATATCCAAGAATAGGAATAGAAGGGATAACTGAGATAGTTCTACCCTAACATGCCCACTTCTTGAGCAACCGTAGCAGCCAAATGTGAAACATCCTCGGAGAAATCCAATGCACTCTTTAGCAAGCTCCAAATCTTCCTTTGATTGATGTCAATCAGTTTCAGGTTGTGAAAGACAAACCTTTTCTTTTCAAGGATGTCCTCCGGAGCATAAACATCATTGAAAGATTTATTCCTATGACAATCTCACGACAGGATATCCAAATTAGGAGTGGGGGAGAGAGGGGAGGAGCCACCGTCCTCACATTTTTTTATCTCTTAAACGTTTGGACTTACAGGTACCACTACCCTTCGCCATGCTATTCGGTGTAAGGCTCACGTCCACAAACCCAGAGTCAACCACCAAAGGAGATGAATCTATATTGAAGGAAGGGCCAGACGTAGGAGCATGAATGCCATCACAAGAAGCCTTATCATGAACACCTCTGGACGAGACCTGAATCTTCCTCAAGACCTTCTTAGGGCCCGAACCAAAAGTGAATGAATAAATATAATCACTGATATTAGTAGAATTCTTCGAGGATACTTTGGAACTTCTTGCAATAGGAAAGGGCAAATCCATGAACAGTTTCAAAATCTCCTCAGTAGACAAGCCATGCTCCAAAGCTGCCTGTTCGAAAATAAGCAGAGCAAGGCCTTGATGAAGGGGAGCCTAGCCCCATCTACCTTGCACATCTACAAATGAATTTCTCATAGACTGGAACAAAAATAAAGGAATATTCATACAAACATGTCTACATAAATTATTATGAAACATAGCATAGAAAATTCTAATAATATCATAAGTGGAATCTAAAGTAAAGTAATTCATTATGACTCTCACCACTCTAACCCAAGGAGGGGACACGGCCAATGCATTGAAATCATTTTGGGCTCTAAGCAGAAATTTCTCTTTGTCAAGAAATAAACTGATTTCTTTCAGCAGAGAATGCCTATCACGGTTATGATAAGCTCCATCCAGAATGAGACTAGTAGTCCTGCTTATCAACTCCATCATTATTCGAAAAGACCACGATCCGATCCTTACCCAACCATCATTCTAGGTAGACACCATCCAATTGGAGAGCACAGGATTGTGCACATGAAATTTTTGGATGCACTCCAAAAGGCCCCCACCCGCTAGGATAGACTTAACCTCATCATCAAAGGTAATTGAAGCAGGTTCCAACCAAGATTTAACAAGCTTCTATTTGGTAGAATAAAGCTTAGCCTTACCCATCAACACCACAAACCACTCCTTCCCAAACTCAAATTGAGGAATTGATACAAAACCAATAGAGCTCAAAACAAAAGAACAACACAAACAGAGAAGGCCCCATAACGCATCAGGAAAGAAATACATGATCTCCACCTCACAAATCAAAGCCCAATCACAAAAGAAATAATTGGGACTCACCATCAGGGGGAACCAAGGAATACCACAAAAAATCAAGAAGAAAAGCAAGCTTAACCAGAGTAGGAAGATAAACTTCAATGCAAGCGGAGTCACAGTAATACCACACACGAGGAAGCACACACTAAACATCAGGACCAGACTGCAAGAACAACCAAAAACTACCCTAGACAACAAATGGAAGGACCAAAAAACCCCACCACCTTCGAGGTAAGGCCAACTCAACATAAGCCACTTGTCACCAAAAAAAATCCTCGGACAGGTGTAAGGCCAAACAGGAGAAAACTAAATAAAAAACTACCACAAAAGCAAACCAACTTGGAGAAAGAGGAGGCTCGAAAAGGCTCCCCAACCACCATGGGAAAATCATTATCAGGGATCACAAACCAAAGGAGAAGGGAGGATAAAGCAACAAGAAGCTTCTAGAAATTAAGAGAAAAAAGTACAACCTCTCAAATGGAGACAAAGAGGAAGCATAAAAGAGATAACGATCTGACATGGCCATACTCGAAGAAGTTTCCAAAATCCAACGCCTAACTAAGGAATCCCACCACATTTCCAGGTGAGAGGCCTTTAGAGGAAAATTAAAATTTGAAATTTGAATTTTGAAAAGTGAAAAGAGGGGCAAGCTCTCCTGACACCACCAAAATCGACCAACGTGCCAAAAACTCTAGCAAGGACATCTTGGGTGCAAGAAATAAATGCGGTCCACCATCAAGAAAAAGGTTTGCATACTCCACCACCACCCGAGGATCGGTAGAAATAAGATATGATAAAAGGCCAACTCATAAAATTTAATGTTTCTCTTCATTTGCGATGTGGAAAATCCGATCACCAAACAGACATGATTTGATGAGATACACCAAGATTTGCTAATAAATTGGACACCGAGATCCCTTCTCTAAACTCATGCTTAATTAACACCTCCTCCATGGAATGCATATGGGAAATGGATTCATCTATTAAGTTGGATATGCACCAGCTAGGTCGACAATCCCCTTTGAGCATGTTGATGACATTCATCGAATCACCCTCAATAACTGCCCTATGGATGCCTAAATATTTGAGCATTAAAACCCCTAAGTAGGAAGCACGGGCTTCAGCCATATGAGAAGATTGGACACCAATATGCTTTGCAAAGACCAAGATCAAGTTGCCACTATTATCAAGGATTACACCCCTAGCTCCAGCAAATCCCAGATTACCCTTCGATGCTCCATCGAAATTAAGCTTAAGCCACCCTAAAGGTGGCAAGGTCCAACAAATCGACCTTCTCAAATTAGGAGCTAGTGGAGGCCTCAAATCTGGATGAAAACCAAGACAATCCTCAATAAAAAATTATCGGTGGTCATGAGGCACTAAGGAGCAAGTGTCATTGGTAGTCGATAACACGTTCTCTACCACCTTCAACACAAATTTCTGACTAACATGGTAGATATATTTCTTAGAGTTTTTAAATACCCTAGCATTCCGCTCCTTCCACACACCCCAAAGTAAATGAGGTAATAAAAATTTCCAAAAGAATTTGAGCCGGGGAGAAGAGAAAGGCGACGTCCATTGTTGAATATAGTAACTTATCAAATAAGGCAATATCCATGATACACCGATGTACTGGAGAATAAAATAAATTATCTCATGAAAAACCTAACACTTAGGAAACAAGTGAGAGGTTGATTCCCAATCCTGCTTGCACAGAAAAAACATGTTAATCAAGTTGAAGCTCCTCTTAAGCAAATTTTCAATAGTCAAAATCTTATTTTGCACCGCCAACAAAAATAATATATTAATCTTAGGAATCAAGTTTTTGATCCATATCTTCACACTAGGAAATTTGCCATCCCCCTTGGGATAAAGAAGATCGTAAGCAATCTTGACCGTGAATGAACCTTCACTGTCACCATTCTAGATCATAAGGTCCACCACGTCCTCAATCCTCACAATATAGAAACACATTTCAAACAAGAGAGAAATCCAAGTTTGACGATCTTGGACGTTTCTTAATAAGGGGGGAAGGGTAACCAAATTTTACGACCATTATGAGGAATTAAAAAATTAGCTACCTTAGAGAATCCCACCACCCTAGAATTCAAACACACATCCCTAAAGCGAGGATCCTTAACGAGGGGGACGATATCTTAGCCAAGGATCATCTCAAAACGAAATTGATCTCCCATTACCAATCACCCAACAATAGTTATTCTTAATAAAATCCCTTAATTTAATCAGACTATTCCAGAAGGCAGAACCGCCTCCAGGGAGGGAATCCAAAATAAAAAGCTCAAAATTATATTTTGCTCTAAGGATCCAACACCATAAATGATCTGAATTAACAACAACTTTCCAAGCAAGTTTAGAGACCAACGCCTTGCTCATTTTGACCACATTCTTAAGATTTGATCCTCCATCTTTTCTCCTTTTGCAAATTTGCTCCCAATATATTAAGTGAAAATTACCCTTAAGCTCAGGACCAACCCAAAGGAACGCCTTGTAAATGCTATAAAATTTAGACACCACCCTACCAGGAAGGTTGAAGAGGGAAAGGAAGTATATGGGAATGCTTTGAAGCATACTCTGAACCAACACAACCTTACCCACTTGACTGAGAAGCACTCCTTTACATGAGGCTAATTTTCTTTGAACCCACTCCACCACTAGAGTCCAAAATGAATTCTTTAAAAAACCAATAAAAATAGGGAGACCGAGATAAGTGGCCAAAAGAGAAATAATCTTGCACCCCAAAATAGAGGTAATCTTTCGTTGGTGAGCTTCCAGAGTGTTTAAAAAGAAGATGCTACTTTTGAGAAAATTGATTAGTTGTCCTACCGCTCTCCCATAGCAATCCAGAATATACTTGACATTTCGAGCATGAAAGACCAAAACGACACAAGAGAGAAGAGTATCATCAATGAATTGCTAATGGGAGATCGAACTGATTTATAAAGTTGGTCTTAAAACAAAATCAATACTGTGTCTGCTCATAGACCGACCAAGAGCTTATGCCATGAGAATGAAGAGGAAGGGGAAGATGGGATCTCCTTGGTGAATTCCTTGGCAAGAGTTAAAGAAGCCATCAAGGGAGCTGTTAACAAAAATCAAGAATCATGCTGACGAGACTGAGGCTTCCATTAATTTAACCCAATAATTACTAAAACCAAACTGAAAGATGCAAAACATAACACAATTGACAATGCTTTTAATAAAATAAAATGAAAGGTAACACAAGTTTGCACAATAGAATATATTCTTTATTGACGGGGGGAGCCTATAAACTCC